>OY751435.1:26714883-27977383 GCA_963565745.1 Phengaris arion | reverse complement strand
TAACCTAACCTAACCTAACCTAACCTAACCTAACCTAACCTAACCTAACCTAACCGACCAACTGCATCATTTTTGGTGCAGTTGTTAGGCTAAGGACACGCAACTGGACTAGTGGCTCTTATTGGAGTCACTCTAAGTACAATATAAACTTACTACGACTATTTTATAATTATATTTAATATTAAATATTTTATTTTACATATTTACACTTGACGCGTTCCCCCATATAATATATAACTTTACATTTTAACCACTGCATAACATAAACACTTTAGATACAAATATACACACATTTATTAATTACATTTTATAGTTATACTTTTGAATTTTGATTAATATAAATACATTAAATAAACCAAGCGATGGCTATGGTACACACCCCACACAGTGGCAAACCCAGAAACCCGAAAGCCCGACGGTCAATGGAAGGCAGGGGGACTGGGGGGGACAGCCAGAGAGGAAGCACAGTAGCAATAGATCAGGGCCCCGCATTCGATATGAAAAGCCTTCTGGAGGATATATTACGCGCGACCATGGAAGCTGGTGATTTGATAGGCCAGTCTAGAAACTTAAAGAGTGAACTAAAGATTGGTTTGGCAACTTCCCTCACAATAATAACAGAGGCCACAGTGAAAGCGATGAATTTAAATGAGAATAAAAGGGAAAATATAAATACTAGGGACTCAGAAACTCAGTGTGACAGCGAGGAGGGTGATAGTGGAGAAGTAATGGCAGGGATGTATGAAAAATTGAGAGTTCTGATAAACAATAGGATGGACAAACTCGAAGCACATGTAGACGAGGTAGGGTCTCAGACAAGGAATGGTATAAAAGAAACTATCACAAATATTATTAGGACAAACGGTGAGGATATGATAGAGGAAAACAAGAAAAGTAACGATAGGATTCTAGAAGCGGTTATAGGAGCAAGGGAATTAAGTAAGGAAGTTAGGCAGGAGACAAGAGTCGAAATTCAGGAAATAAGTAGGACAAATCAGGAAATGATAAGGGAATGTAGGGGTCTAAAAGGGGAAATAAGTAGCAAGATTGAGGAAGTAAAACAAACAAGTCAGATAGTAGGGAAAGAGAATAGGGAAAACCTAAGCAAGGCACTAGAAGAGTGGGGGGCCAGGACTTGGGTGGGACCTCAATCAGCGACATACGCGAGTGTGGTCAGTGGCAGTGGGGAAACCCAAACCTCGTCACCGAAGCCGAAGCGCCTGACCCTCCACTCTCTAGTAGTGACGGACAGAGAAGACATTATGACAAGTGCAGAGATAGTGACAGAAGTAGGAGCGGTTATAGAAGCAAAGAAGGAAGGAATAAAAATTGATAGGATTAGAAAAGGCAAAGATAGGAAAGTTATCATAGGATTAAGTAACAAGAAAGATAGAGACAGGGTTAAGGAAAGAATAGAAAAAAGTGGGGGAAAATTAGAAGTACAGTGCATAGAAAATAAAGATCCGCAGGTTGTGCTGTATGGGGTGCTCAAGTCGAACACGGATGAAGACATTTATAATGCCATAAGAACGCAAAATGAGCACCTCATGGAGCACATCCTGGGGGGGGAAAAGGACAGGATGAAGGTTAGATATAGGAGGAGAGGGAAGGATGACAGCACCGAACACGTGGTGATGATCGTGTCACCGGAGATGTGGACGTGCTTCACCAAGGCGGGCTATCTATACATGGATATGCAGCGTGTGCGGGTCGCCGACCAGTCCCCCCTAATACAGTGTTCGAACTGTCTAGGGTACGGGCATGGGCGACGATTCTGCACTACCGCCGAGGTGAGGTGCGGTCATTGCTCCGGGGCACATCACCAGTCTCGGTGCGAAGAGCGTCTGGCTGGCAGTAAACCGCGTTGTGTAAATTGTGTTGGGGCAGGGAGTAAGGATGTAGAGCATAATGCACTCAGCATGGTGTGCCCGGTCCGGAAAAAGTGGGACGCCATGGCGCGCGCAACAGTCGCCTATAGTGACGAAGAGCAGTAGTCCTGATGAACGTCGAAAGCAATTGATGTATTTTAAAAAATGTATTTTAAGACACCAATGCAAAAAATAGACGAGTGGACAGTTCGACTTGCGTATTAACACTTGGCATATATATGATTATATGGTGACATAAAGCAGCATATATAGCTAAAGTAAATAAGCACATACGAAACTAGTTTAAAATCATCGGAAACCGGCACTGTGGGCTCATGCGCGCGCCACGGGGCCCCGAAGGGTTGTAAGAAGTTTATGTAGAAATAAACTTTGAGCACAATAAAAGCCGGGGCGGACACACCGACCTGAACATAAAACAGTAGGACTTAGAATTAAATTAAATTAAAATAAAATTAGAATGAAACTGCAAAAGTAGACTATAATAGTAAACACGAAACAAGAAGTAAAGAGATTAAAAGTAGAAAATAATTCAGTGTAACCAAATTAATTAGACAAAATAATACAAAGATTGATTATTAATTGTAAACTGTAATAAAAATAATAGAATGTAAACGTAAGTAAGAAATAGCAGAAATAAATAAATCTAAATTGAACATGATAATATTTACAATAATAAGGAGTTACAAGGAACAATGTAAAGGAAAATTCACATGAAACAGAAATAAATTGTAATGTAATAATAGAAGTTAAAATGAATGTAGTAAACGTTAATGTAGTGATAAATGTAAAGGAACGTAAAGGAAATGTATAAAATTAAGTAGTAAATAGAGTGTATAAGCAAGCAAGGAATTGTAATATAATAATGAACTGTAAGTAATTGATGTTGTGAAAAATGTTAAAGGAAATGTAAAAGAAACGTATAAACGTAAGCAAAAGTAAGCAAGCCAAAATGTAAGAAATAGAAAGAAACCAAACAAATAGAAAGAAAGAAGATGTAAAGTAGATAATTAATGTTAAAATAAATAAATGTAAGAACAAAAATGTAATAGCAATAAGACAAATACAGATTATGATAACAAAGAAATGTAATAGTAAAAATGTAAATAAAAATAGAATATGTAAAAGAATGTTAAAAGATATAAATGTAAGAACAAAAATGTAATAAGTAATAAGAGACATATAGAATAAGATAGCAAGAAATGGAAATGTAATAACAAAAATTGTAATTAAAAACAAAAAACAAAAAATTTAACCACAAAACAAGCAAACAATTGTCCCTGATTATGTTAGGGGGAACAAGAGAAAAAAAAAAAAAAAAAAAAAAAAAAAAAAAAAAAAAAAAAAAAAAAAAAAAAAAAAAAAAAAAAAAAAAAAAAAAACCTAACCTAACCTAACCTAACCTAACCTAACCTAACCTAACCTAACCTAACCTAACCTAACCTAACCTAACCTAACCTAACCTAACCTAACCTAACCTAACCTAACCTAACCTAACCTAACCTAACCTAACCTAACCTAACCTAACCTAACCTAACCTAACCTAACCTAACCTAACCTAACCTAACCTAACCTAACCTAACCTAACCTAACCTAACCTAACCTAACCTAACCTAACCTAACCTAACCTAACCTAACCTAACCTAACCTAACCTAACCTAACCTAACCTAACCTAACCTAACCTAACCTAACCTAACCTAACCTAACCTAACCTAACCTAACCTTTTTTTTTTTTTTTTTTTTTTTTTTTTTTTTTTTTTTTTTTTTTTTTTTTTTTTTTTTTTTTTTTTTGTTATCGCAGGGGAAAGGTCATTACGCCCTTCCCGGGTTGGGGGACCCGGGGGTATGTGGGACTCCCGACGCGACTCGCCGGTTTACCCACTAAAACTAACCTGCGGATTGCCATCAGCCGCTAAATGGGGAGTGTCCCGGATCTGTCTAGCACAGGACACCCCCCGCGACCGGCCGGTCTACCTCTATAGGGACCGGACTTCCACCATAATTAGGGGCCGCTCCGACAACCTGAAGCGTCCCCCTCGGCGCCGGGACTAGCTAAGCCGGGGAGGTTCCCATCCTCTCCCGGAGCCCCGTTAGACGGAAGTTTGGAGGTTCACAAAGCGACGCCTCCGCACTCCCGTCCTACGCCGGCGGAGCGGAGCAGAGGATATCTCCATCTCTCTGTCCCGCTCCGCGGTCTCTTTCCGCGAAATTACATCTTCGCAGAAAGAGACCGCCGCCTGCCAGGCCTCATCGCTCTCGAGCATGCAGCGAACCACACTCGAGAGCGAGAGGTCCCGCCCAAGCACTGCCATGAGGTCATGGCGCTGCACGGCCCATCTGTCACACACCTCTAGGGTGTGCTGGGCCGTGTCCTCCGCAGCGCCGCACTCATGGCAGGCTGGCGTTGGCTCCCTCCTGGCGACCTTGCACAGGTACGCACCGAAGCACCCATGTCCGGTGAGCACCTGCGCCAGGCGGAAGGTGAGGGGTTTGCGCTTGCGGCGCATCCACGCCGCAAGTATTGGACACAGTGCCTCGGCCGTGCGCTGGCCGTACGGCGACTGTGCCAAAACCTCTCCCCACCTCCTCAGCAGCCACTGCTCTCCCAGCCTTTGGAACCGCCTTAGCTCCTCCCCCGAGGGGACCTCGCCACGTGACCTCCTCTCAGCAACGAGGAGGCTTAACTCGGCAAGGACCCTCGCCGCGAGCTCCCATGGCGGTTCTCCCGCCAGTGCAGTAGCTGCCGCCCAGGAGACTGTACGGTAGCCCCTGATGACCCTCACCGCTATGACCCGCTGCATTTTGTGCAGCTGGGCCACATTTCGCACGGTGAGGGCATCCGCCCATATTGGGGCTCCGTACAGGGCCATACTCCGACACACCCCGGAGTATAGCCGCCTGCAGGCTTGGCTGGGCCCCCCTATATTTGGTAGGAGTCGGCCCAGCGCTGATGCCACCCTCACGACCTTCGGTCCCAACTGTTGGAAATGTGGGCCGAAGGTCCACCTCCCGTCCAGGGTGAGTCCCAGACACTTAAGGGTTGGGCTCACCCTGACCTCCGTCTCTCCGATAAGGAGTCGTGCACCCGGTGGGGGTCCTTTCCTCCCAGGTCCGCGGAAGAGCATGGCTTCGGTCTTCTCCAGGCAGACCCGAAGCCCCAATCGCTCGATGCGGCTGACAATGAGGGCTGTCCCCTCCTCTGCCAGCCGCGCGGCCTCCTTGTACGTCCGTCCCCGGAATGTGACGTATGTGTCGTCCGCATAGCAGACGACATCCATTCCGGGGAGGAGGCACTCCTTCCGCAGGACCCAGTCGTAGCCGACGTCCCAGAGGTTCGGACCCAGAACCGAACCCTGAGGGACGCCGCACACGACCTGCCGCCTCTCTAAGGACCCCGACCGATTCTCGAACACGACCTCCCTATCGGAGAGATACGCGTCCAACAGCCCCCTGAGATACGGAGGCACTCCGAACGACTTCAGTGCCTCGCGTATTACGCTGTGGGGGAGGCTGTTGAAGGCGTTGGCGATGTCCAACGACACCGCCACCACCACCTCCTTCCCGCGTTCCGCTTCACCCGTCACCGACTTTAGGCGCCTCACCGCGTCGATGGTTGACCGACCGGGCCGGAACCCGAACTGCGAATCGGACAGTCCGGGCCCCGGGCCTTTCTCCAAGTGTTGAACGAGGCGGGAGGCTATCACCCTTTCAAACGCCTTCCCCACCTCGTTCAGCAACACAATCGGTCGCACCGCCGACGCGCAGTCCGATGGTCGCCCGCCCTTTGGTAATAGGACGAGCCGACCCTCCTTCCACGCCTTCGGGAACTGTCCGCCCTGTATGCAGCGGTTTAACAGCTCCCGAAGGCTGTCTTCGAGGTGCACGAGAGCTATAGCCAGAACTCTCCCGTGCACCCCATCCGGACCAGGCGCCCTTCTCTTACTACGGAGGCGGGACAGAACCGCCTCCATCTCCAAGTCGGTGACGGGTGGCGGAACACCCTCCTCCATCGAGCCCGGCGTCTGTCGGGCCATTCGCGGCGGAGCGAAGCCTGCCGGGGGGTCCGGGAACAACTCCCGGACGATTTTCCCCAGCAGTTCCGGCTGGAGCGTTTCCGTCAGTGGGGCCGACTGGGCGCGAAGTTTGTCTCGCGCCCTTTTGTACGGTCTGCCCCACGGGTCCTTCTCCAGACCCTCGACCAGCTCCAGCCACGCTCGCTCCTTGGCCCGACTGATGGCCAGCCGCAGGATCTCCCGTTTCGCCCCGTAGACCCTGTGCAGCCGGCCATCACGCTCCTCGTCCTGGGGACGGCGCCGCCTGCTGCGAACGTATGCGCGACGCGCCGCGTTGCAGGCGACGCGAAGGTCGGCCAGCTCGGCCGACCACCAGTAAACCGCCCGTCTAGGGGGGGGAGGACCCCACACTCTTGGCATGGCTGCCCGGCAGACGTTGGTAAGTACGTCGCCGAGACAGCCAGCCATTTCATCCACCCCCAGCCCCTCTGCAGACGGGAGGCTCCAGCAGCCAACAATGGCCGCCTCCTCTGCTAGTTCCCGGTTGAGCTTGGTAAGTGCCCAACGCGGGAACCAGCTATGTCCCCCGGACACCGACGCCGGACTCGATGCGGAGGTCGGAGACACCTCGAACCGTATATAGCGATGGTCCGAGAGTGTCTCCACCTCCGTTTCCACCCTCCACCCTTCCACCCTGCGCGCAACGTCGGGAGTGGCGAACGACAGGTCCACCACTGAACCGCCCGACCATCGCACGCAGGTGAGGACTGTCCCTGTATTCAGGAGGGACAGTCCCGAGGCTAGCGCCCACTCCTCTACTTCCCTTCCCTTTGGGTCAGTGATGAGGGAACCCCACGCCGAGGACTTGGCGTTGAAGTCCCCCATCACGACGACGGGGAGGGGAGCCAGCCTCCTGATCAGCGGCCCCAGAGCATCGAGAAATTGCTCTAGGGCGGCTAGGTTGCGGTTCGGGGAGAAGTAGACTCCTACTACTACGATGTCTCCCCGAACAGCAACCACGTACCCCGACCCCCTCATTCTGGGTATGAGGGGGGGGCCATTACCTGGCCTTGCCACTATCGCGACGGAGCCGACGTCGTCCCCAGCCCAATGTGACAGGGGGGGGACGTAGTAGGGCTCCGCCACGACCGCCACGTCTATCGACCACTCCGCCATCGACTGCAGGAAGACATCCTGAGCTGCAGCGGAGTGGTTGACGTTTCCCTGGAGGAAGCCGAGATGTCCTGGCATTACTCGGACATCTCGGCCTCAGGCGCCGCCAGTCCCCTCCCCGTTGGTTTTGGGGAGGAGAAAAATGTTCCACGAACTGATGGGGGGTTACACGCTCTACCCCCCATCACATGGTCCGCCTTTTTGCCCGCGGCCAGGCAGACCGCGCACTTTTGCTCGGCCTCACAACCGGCCGCCTTGTGGCCAGGTTGACCGCAGCGATAACACAGGTCGCTGCGGTCTTTTTCGGAGGGGGGACACGACCCCGCCGAGTGCCCTCTGCCCAGGCATCTATAACAGTGCCTGGGACGGGCACCTTCATGCTGGAGCTGCACCTTGCTCCAGCCTATGCGTATCGCGCCTAGCTGGAGCAACTTTTTCGCTGCCCCCAGCGGGCACGACATACGGACTGAGCCGACCCCCCGTGGGCCGAGGTGAATCTCCCCGACCCACACTTGTCCCATTGTGCAGCCCCCCTCCGCAGCCACTGCCGCTATGACCCCCTCTCGCGTAGCGGTCTCGTCTAGACCCGTCAGCCTAAATTCTGTGGTCTTGACGGGTCTGACCACATCCGCCACTCCCACCAGCAACTCCCCCATCTTCTCCGCCAGGGCGTCTGCCTGCTCGGCGCTGGCACGCCCCGGCACTTCTATGAGGCGCGCCCCCGTGGCCGCCGTTCTCACCCTTAAGGGCCCAATGCCCATTTCGTCCACCTTTATGGACTTCTGGGCCCTAGTCAGCAGGGAGGAGTAAGTTTCCCCCTGCTGTATTGCCTCCGGCCGAATCTTAATTATAACGGCGGAGGAACTAGGGAGCACCACTTTGGGTCCCTTCCTCTTCGCCGGGCCGGAGGCTGTCGGCGGCGGCACTTTCCCGGCGTTGGCCTTCCTTGGTGCCCTTCGCCTGGCGACCGTGGACCACGCTTCTGTCAGCATCTCCGGGGCTGCCGGGCACGCTTCTGGGCGCCCTTTTTGGGGCGCTTTTGTAGGCGCCTTCTTTGCCACTGGGGCAGACGGGCCGAAGCTAGACCACTCCGCTACTTTCCCCCCCTTTTTGGAGCTTGGAGCCGGTCTAACCTCGGCGCGTACCGACAATGGCGGGAACTCCTCCCTGATTTGTCGGCGCACCTGAGAGGGCACCGACAACGGTGTTTCCTCCGGTACCGCCTCCCGGGCTGCCCTCTGTTCCTCTGCGGCAGGCCTCCTCCTGTCCGCCGCCAATGGCGGGCGCACCACGACGGGCGGCAGCAATCGCTCCTCGAGGGCCGCCAGACGACCGTCCAGCATATTGCCCACGAGGCGAGCCACACTGCTCTCCAGAATGCCCAACTGCTCGTTGGACATCGGAGAGCGCTTTTCCTTCGCCGCCGTCTTGCCTTCCTCATATTCGCGCTTGTATGCGCGAACCTCGTCGCGGAGATTCGTCAACTCTCTTGCCAGCCGGATGTTGTCCGCTCTTAGGCGACGAGTCTCCTCTGCGATGGTTCGTGCTGCAAGAGCGTCTAGCACCATCTTGACGGTGGAGGTGGCACGCCGGATCTTGCTAGCGTACCCCCCTTTGAGGTTGGAGGACCTGCTCGCGATGCCGAGAATCTCCTCCAAATTACTCTCGGCAGCGCTCATCAGGTCCTCCGGACCCATGACCTCGACGTTTATGTCGAGAGGTCCGGGTGGTGCAGCCGTCTCGACCGTGGCCACCTTCCTGTAATTTTCAAGGGAGGTCAGAAAATCTGCCTCCCCAGTCCCTTCCGTGTGCTCTTGGATCCCCTTACGAGCTCCAGCCCCTCCGTTCGCCCGGCCTCGTGCCTTTCCCCTCTTGGCCGTCTGGGCTCTCGGGTGGATGCCCACATCATCCGATTCGGATCCGGAGATCTCCGAGAAAAGTCGCTTATTGGCGACCATCTCCGAATCCGACTCTGGGTATCTTGGCTCCTTCCCCAGCAACTCCTCGAGGGTTACCCCCGCCCGGGTGTAGCCCCTCGGCTTCAAAAATGAGCCGGTAGGTCCTTCCCCTTCCCTGACCTCCAAATTACTCATTTCACTCCCCCCCCCCATTTCTTCCCCCTCCCCCCCCATTTCCTCGTCCACCCCTACAAGGTCCTCCCTCATACTCCTGACTTTTCCAAAGTCCAATTTTAAACCCCCCCTAGAAGTTTTATTTCCCCCCCCCCAGGTCTCACCACTCCCCCTTTCAACTTTCTCGGCTCCCCTTATCATGGTGCCGACACAAAGGTCGGTCACCTACTAGTTTGGTCGTGGCAAGCGACGAACAAATGTATCGTCGGCCTGTCGTCAACCTTAAACCTAACTAAAACTATGTACAACTTATAAACCAACACCAGAATTAAAAAATTAAAAACACCTAACCTAAATACCTAACCTAAAGTAATTTTGAAAGAAATCTCCCCCCTCTGAGAACCACCCACGCAAAATAATTCCGGGACAAAGTCGTCGACCGAAAAAATTTTACGTGGACGATTTTCTCAGAAAATCAAACAAACACAAAAAATTCAATATTAAAATAACTAAAAAAGATATCAAAAAACAGAAACCACCAAAAAATTCTTTGCAACAATGCGCAACTTTTGACACCTTGAACATCTAGATCCGTAGGCAAATATACCCTCCACCTATGGAAAAATCAACCTAACCTAACCTAACCTAACCTAACCTAACCTAACCTAACCTAACCTAACCTAACCTAACCTAACCTAACCTAACCTAACCTAACCTAACCTAACCTAACCTAACCTAACCTAACCTAACCTAACCTAACCTAACCTAACCTAACCTAACCTAACCTAACCTAACCTAACCTAACCTAACCTAACCTAACCTAACCTAACCTAACCTAACCTAACCTAACCTAACCTAACCTAACCTAACCTAACCTAACCTAACCTAACCTAACCTAACCTAACCTAACCTAACCTAACCTAACCTAACCTAACCTAACCTAACCTAACCTAACCTAACCTAACCTAACCTAACCTAACCTAACCTAACCTAACCTAACCTAACCTAACCTAACCTAACCTAACCTAACCTAACCTAACCTAACCTAACCTAACCTAACCTAACCTAACCTAACCTAACCTAACCTAACCTAACCTAACCTAACCTAACCTAACCTAACCTAACCTTTTTTTTTTTTTTTTTTTTTTTTTTTTTTTTTTTTTTGTTTCCGGAGGGGGAAATGCATTACGCATACCACCCGGGTGCAGGGGGCACCCGAGTGGTGATGTGGGACTCCCGTATAGGCTAATGAGACCCACGGTTTACCCACTAAAACCCCCCCCCACCTTCCTCCACGCCGCCTTGCGACGGGGCCACGGGAACGATACACACATCCGCGACCCCGCCGGCGGCAGGCGCACCAGATGGTAAGGTGCGCCTCCCTCCTCCGCCTCCACCAGTACTGCAGCAGACTCCCCCCGAGTCTGCCGCAGCACTGGTGGAGGCCAACTGCACCTCGGCCGCAGAGGATAGGGCAAGCGGCGCACCGTAATACCAAACTTGCCTCCTCCCCTGCGGCCCCACCGATGCCGTTACCGCGCGGAACGGCCCCGCCAGCTCGCAGGGGGTTAGGGATAGCGGCACAACACCACCACCCTCTCCCCCTGCGATCCTCCACGGCCGCAGAAGATAGGGAGTACGGCGCACCGTAATACCGGCACTCCTCTTCTTCTGCGGTCCCACCTCCAGGCGCGTCCGCAGCGGACTGGCTCCTCCAGTCCGCCGGGAGCGCCCCTCCTCGGGCCGGCCTGGCCTCCTGCCTAGCCGGCCCTGGTTGCCTCTTCGCTTCACCGTGGGTCCTCAACCACGGTTACTGAGCCCCACCGCCACGACAAGGCGGGCAACCGTCGGGGGGAACCTAACCTAACCTAACCTAACCTAACCTAACCTAACCTAACCTAACCTAACCTAACCTAACCTAACCTAACCTAACCTAACCTAACCTAACCTAACCTAACCTAACCTAACCTAACCTAACCTAACCTAACCTAACCTAACCTAACCTAACCTAACCTAACCTAACCTAACCTAACCTAACCTAACCTAACCTAACCTAACCTAACCTAACCTAACCTAACCTAACCTAACCTAACCTAACCTAACCTAACCTAACCTAACCTAACCTAACCTAACCTAACCTAACCTAACCTAACCTAACCTAACCTAACCTAACCTAACCTAACCTAACCTAACCTAACCTAACCTAACCTAACCTAACCTAACCTAACCTAACCTAACCTAACCTAACCTAACCTAACCTAACCTAACCTAACCTAACCTAACCTAACCTAACCTAACCTAACCCAACCTAACCTAACCTTTTTTTTTTTTTTTTTTTTTTTTTTTTTTTTTTTTTTTTTTTGTTATCGCAGGGGAAAGGTCATTACGCCCTTCCCGGGTTGGGGGACCCGGGGGTATGTGGGACTCCCGACGCGACTCGCCGGTTTACCCACTAAAACTAACCTGCGGATTGCCATCAGCCGCTAAATGGGGAGTGTCCCGGATCTGTCTAGCACAGGACACCCCCCGCGACCGGCCGGTCTACCTCTATAGGGACCGGACTTCCACCATAATTAGGGGCCGCTCCGACAACCTGAAGCGTCCCCCTCGGCGCCGGGACTAGCTAAGCCGGGGAGGTTCCCATCCTCTCCCGGAGCCCCGTTAGACGGAAGTTTGGAGGTTCACAAAGCGACGCCTCCGCACTCCCGTCCTACGCCGGCGGAGCGGAGCAGAGGATATCTCCATCTCTCTGTCCCGCTCCGCGGTCTCTTTCCGCGACATTACATCTTCGCAGAAAGAGACCGCCGCCTGCCAGGCCTCATCGCTCTCGAGCATGCAGCGAACCACACTCGAGAGCGAGAGGTCCCGCCCAAGCACTGCCATGAGGTCATGGCGCTGCACGGCCCATCGGTCACACACCTCTAGGGTGTGCTGGGCCGTGTCCTCCGCAGCGCCGCACTCATGGCAGGCTGGCGTTGGCTCCCTCCTGGCGACCTTGCACAGGTACGCACCGAAGCACCCATGTCCGGTGAGCACCTGCGCAAGGCGGAAGGTGAGGGGTTTGCGCTTGCGGCGCATCCACGCCGCAAGTATTGGACACAGTGCCTCGGCCGTGCGCTGGCCGTACGGCGACTGTGCCAAAACCTCTCCCCACCTCCTCAGCAGCCACTGCTCTCCCAGCCTTTGGAACCGCCTGAGCTCCTCCCCCGAGGGGACCTCGCCACGTGACCTCCTCTCAGCAACGAGGAGGCTTAACTCGGCAAGGACCCTCGCCGCGAGCTCCCATGGCGGTTCCCCCGCCAGTGCAGTAGCTGCCGCCCAGGAGACTGTACGGTAGCCCCTGATGACCCTCACCGCTATGACCCGCTGCATTTTGTGCAGCTGGGCCACATTTCGCACGGTGAGGGCATCCGCCCATATTGGGGCTCCGTACAGGGCCATACTCCGACACACCCCGGAGTATAGCCGCCTGCAGGCTTGGCTGGGCCCCCCTATATTTGGTAGGAGTCGGCCCAGCGCTGATGCCACCCTCACGACCTTCGGTCCCAACTGTTGGAAATGTGGGCCGAAGGTCCACCTCCCGTCCAGGGTGAGTCCCAGACACTTAAGGGTTGGGCTCACCCTGACCTCCGTCTCTCCGATAAGGAGTCGTGCACCCGGTGGGGGTCCTTTCCTCCCAGGTCCGCGGAAGAGCATGGCTTCGGTCTTCTCCAGGCAGACCCGAAGCCCCAATCGCTCGATGCGGCTGACAATGAGGGCTGTCCCCTCCTCTGCCAGCCGCGCGGCCTCCTTGTACGTCCGTCCCCGGAATGTGACGTATGTGTCGTCCGCATAGCAGACGACATCCATTCCGGGGAGGAGGCACTCCTTCCGCAGGACCCAGTCGTAGCCGACGTCCCAGAGGTTCGGACCCAGAACCGAACCCTGAGGGACGCCGCACACGACCTGCCGCCTCTCTAAGGACCCCGACCGATTCTCGAACACGACCTCCCTATCGGAGAGATACGCGTCCAACAGCCCCCTGAGATACGGAGGCACTCCGAACGACTTCAGTGCCTCGCGTATTACGCTGTGGGGGAGGCTGTTGAAGGCGTTGGCGATGTCCAACGACACCGCCACCACCACCTCCTTCCCGCGTTCCGCTTCACCCGTCACCGACTTTAGGCGCCTCACCGCGTCGATGGTTGACCGACCGGGCCGGAACCCGAACTGCGAATCGGACAGTCCGGGCCCCGGGCCTTTCTCCAAGTGTTGAACGAGGCGGGAGGCTATCACCCTTTCAAACGCCTTCCCCACCTCGTTCAGCAACACAATCGGTCGCACCGCCGACGCGCAGTCCGGTGGTCGCCCGCCCTTTGGTAATAGGACGAGCCGACCCTCCTTCCACGCCTTCGGGAACTGTCCGCCCTGTATGCAGCGGTTTAACAGCTCCCGAAGGCTGTCTTCGAGGTGCACGAGAGCTATAGCCAGAACTCTCCCGTGCACCCCATCCGGACCAGGCGCCCTTCTCTTACTACGGAGGCGGGACAGAACCGCCTCCATCTCCAAGTCGGTGACGGGTGGCGGAACACCCTCCTCCATCGAGCCCGGCGTCCGTCGGGCCATTCGCGGCGGAGCGAAGCCTGCCGGGGGGTCCGGGAACAACTCCCGGACGATTTTCCCCAGCAGTTCCGGCTGGAGCGTTTCCGTCAGTGGGGCCGACTGGGCGCGAAGTTTGTCTCGCGCCCTTTTGTACGGTCTGCCCCACGGGTCCTTCTCCAGACCCTCGACCAGCTCCAGCCACGCTCGCTCCTTGGCCCGACTGATGGCCAGCCGCAGGATCTCCCGTTTCGCCCCGTAGACCCTGTACAGCCGGCCATCACGCTCCTCGTCCTGGGGACGGCGCCGCCTGCTGCGAACGTAGGCGCGACGCGCCGCGTCGCAGGCGACGCGAAGGTCGGCCAGCTCGGCCGACCACCAGTAAACCGCCCGTCTAGGGGGGGGAGGACCCCACACTCTTGGCATGGCTGCCCGGCAGACGTTGGTAAGTACGTCGCCGAGACAGCCAGCCATTTCATCCACCCCCAGCCCCTCTGCAGACGGGAGGCTCCAGCAGCCAACAATGGCCGCCTCCTCTGCTAGTTCCCGGTTGAGCTTGGTAAGTGCCCAACGCGGGAACCAGCTATGTCCCCCGGACACAGACGCCGGACTCGATGCGGAGGACGGAGACACCTCGAACCGTATATAGCGATGGTCCGAGAGTGTCTCCACCTCCGTTTCCACCCTCCACCCTTCCACCCTGCGCGCGACGTCGGGAGTGGCGAACGACAGGTCCACCACTGAACCGCCCGTCCGTCGCACGCAGGTGAGGACTGTCCCTGTATTCAGGAGGGACAGTCCCGAGGCTAGCGCCCACTCCTCTACTTCCCTTCCCTTTGGGTCAGTGATGAGGGAACCCCACGCCGAGGACTTGGCGTTGAAGTCCCCCATCACGACGACGGGGAGGGGAGCCAGCCTCCTGATCAGCGGCCCCAGAGCATCGAGAAATTGCTCTAGGGCGGCTAGGTTGCGGTTCGGGGAGAAGTAGACTCCTACTACTACGATGTCTCCCCGAACAGCAACCACGTACCCCGACCCCCTCATTCTGGGTATGAGGGGGGGGCCATTACCTGGCCTTGCCACTATCGCGACGGAGCCGACGTCGTCCCCAGCCCAATGTGACAGGGGGGGGACGTAGTAGGGCTCCGCCACGACCGCCACGTCTATCGACCACTCCGCCATCGACTGCAGGAAGACATCCTGAGCCGCGGCGGAGTGGTTGACGTTTCCCTGGAGGAAGCCGAGATGTCCTGGCATTACTCGGACATCTCGGCCTCAGGCGCCGCCAGTCCCCTCCCCGTTGGTTTTGGGGAGGAGAAAAATGTTCCACGAACTGATGGGGGGTTACACGCTCTACCCCCCATCACATGGTCCGCCTTTTTGCCCGCGGCCAGGCAGACCGCGCACTTTTGCTCGGCCTCACAACCGGCCGCCTTGTGGCCCGGTTGACCGCAGCGATAACACAGGTCGCTGCGGTCTTTTTCGGAGGGGGGACACGACCCCGCCGAGTGCCCTCTGCCCAGGCATCTATAACAGTGCCTGGGACGGGCACCTTCATGCTGGAGCTGCACCTTGCTCCAGCCTATGCGTATCGCGCCCAGCTGGAGCAACTTTTTCGCTGCCCCCAGCGGGCACGACATACGGACTGAGCCGACCCCCCGCGGGCCGAGGTGAATCTCCCCGACCCACACTTGTCCCATTGTGCAGCCCCCCTCCGCAGCCACTGCCGCTATGACCCCCTCTCGCGTAGCGGTCTCGTCTAGACCCGTCAGCCTAAAATCTGTGGTCTTGACGGGTCTGACCACATCCGCCACTCCCACCAGCAACTCCCCCATCTTCTCCGCCAGGGCGTCTGCCTGCTCGGCGCTGGCACGCCCCGGCACTTCTATGAGGCGCGCCCCCGTGGCCGCCGTTCTCACCCTTAAGGGCCCAATGCCCATTTCGTCCACCTTTATGGACTTCTGGGCCCTTGTCAGCAGGGAGGAATAAGTTTCCCCCTGCTGTATTGCCTCCGGCCGAATCTTTAGTATAACGGCGGAGGAACTAGGGAGCACCACTTTGGGTCCCTTCCTCTTCGCCGGGCCGGAGGCTGTCGGCGGCGGCACTTTCCCGGCGTTGGCCTTCCTTGGTGCCCTTCGCCTGGCGACCGTGGACCACGCTTCTGTCATCTCCGAAGCCGCAGACAGCTCCGGGGCTACCGAGCGCGCTTCTGGGCGCCCTTTTTGGGGCGCTTTTGTAGGCGCCTTCTTTGCCACTGGGGCAGACGGGCCGAAGCTAGACCACTCCGCTACTTTTCCCCCCTTTTTGGAGCTTGGAGCCGGTCTAACCTCGGCGCGTACTGGCAATGGCGGGAACTCCTCCCTGATTTGTCGGCATATCTGAGAGGGCACCGACACCGGTGTTTCCTCCCTTGCCGCCTCCCGGGCTGCCCTCTGTTCCTCTGCGGCAGGCCTCCTCCTGTCCGCCGCCAATGGCGGGCGCACCACGACGGGCGGCAGCAATCGCTCCTCGAGGGCCGCCAGACGACCGTCCAGCATATTGCCCACGAGGCGAGCCACACTGCTCTCCAGAATGCCCAACTGCTCGTTGGACATCGGAGAGCGCTTTTCCTTCGCCGCCGTCTTGCCTTCCTCATACTCGCGCTTGTATGCGCGAACCTCGTCGCGGAGATTCGTCAACTCTCTTGCCAGCCGGATGTTGTCCGCTCTTAGGCGACGAGTCTCCTCTGCGATGGTTCGTGCTGCAAGAGCGTCTAGCACCATCTTGACGGTGGAGGTGGCACGCCGGATCTTGCTAGCGTACCCCCCTTTGAGGTTGGAGGACCTGCTCGCGATGCCGAGAATCTCCTCCAAATTACTCTCGGCAGCGCTCATCAGGTCCTCCGGACCCATGACCTCGACGTTTATGTCGAGAGGTCCGGGTGGTGCAGCCGTCTCGACCGTGGCCACCTTCCTGTAATTTTCAAGGGAGGTCAGAAAATCTGCCTCCCCAGTCCCTTCCGTGTGCTCTTGGATCCCCTTACGAGCTCCAGCCCCTCCGCTCGCCCGGCCTCGTGCCTTTCCCCTCTTGGCCATCTGGGCTCTCGGGTGGATGCCCACATCATCCGATTCGGATCCGGAGATCTCCGAGAAAAGTCGCTTATTGGCGACCATCTCCGAATCCGACTCTGGGTACCTTGGCTCCTTCCCCAGCAACTCCTCGAGGGTTACCCCCGCCCGGGTGTAGCCCCTCGGCTTCAAAAATGAGCCGGTAGGTCCTTCCCCTTCCCTGACCTCCAAATTACTCATTTCACTCCCCCCCCCCCATTTCTTCCCCCTCCCCCCCCATTTCCTCGTCCACCCCTACAAGGTCCTCCCTCATACTCCTGACTTTTCCAAAGTCCAATTTTAAACCCCCCCTAGAAGTTTTATTTCCCCCCCCCCAGGTCTCACCACTCCCCCTTTCAACTTTCTCGGCTCCCCTTATCATGGTGCCGACACAAAGGTCGGTCACCTACTACTTTGGTCGTGGCAAGCGACGAACAAATGTATCGTCGGCCTGTCGTCAACCTTAAACCTAACTAAAACTATGTACAACTTATAAACCAACACCAGAATTAAAAAATTAAAAACACCTAACCTAAATACCTAACCTAAAGTAATTTTGAAAGAAATCTCCCCCCTCTGAGAACCACCCACGCAAAATAATTCCGGGACAAAGTCGTCGACCGAAAAAATTTTACATGGATGATTTTCTCAGAAAATCAAACAAACACAAAAAATTCAATATTAAAATAACTAAACAAGATATCAAAAAACAGAAACCACCAAAAAATTCTTTGCAACAATGCGCAACTTTTGACACCTTGAACGTCTAGATCCGTAGGCAAATATACCCTCCACCTATGGAAATAGAATCTCAACCTAACCTAACCTAACCTAACCTAACCTAACCTAACCTAACCTAACCTAACCTAACCTAACCTAACCTAACCTAACCTAACCTAACCAATTAAAATAAATTTCTAAATAAGTAAAGTAATAACTTTTATAAGCTTAATAATTCTAAAATCTATAAGGAAATTTAATAAAAATATAAAAGTAGCTAAAAATATCATATATAATATAATTCAATAAAACTTAAAAACTCGGAAGGGGCGGAGTCGACCCAAATAACGTTTCGGTTGCTATTAAAAATCAACAGGCATTGAATTTTAGACTATAAAATACATAAACCTTAAAGATAGGGCCATAAAGACTAGTATAGCGTAAAAAATTGTATAAAATAAATTATAAGCTAAACCTTAAACTTGTTGTGGGAGTGTTCTGACCGACGGAAGACGTCATAAAATTGCAAAACTAAATTGCAAAAGAGACCAGCTGGGTCATTTTTGGCACAGCTGCTAGGCTATAGCGTAGGATAGTTAGTATTTTAGCTGGGAATAACGAGTCGTTGAGACATTTGACCGCGATACATATTCTTAATTCATATACACTAGCTAAGGTATTAACTCTCTAGACCAGTTGCGTCATTTTTGGCGTAGCTGTTAGTTTTAAGACAACTAAGGATATATAGATAGGACAGTTGCTTCCCTACTGGAGCAGCTCTTAGTATAAAATAGAACTTTTTAAACTACTTTAAATTTACACCTCACATTTTGACAACTATACAATTATTAACATATACACTATTTATATAATATTATAACCTTTACACTTATACATTATACTTGACTCTGATTTAGGACCAACTGCATCATTTTTGGTGCAGTTGTTAGGTTAAAGACGTATAATCGGACTAGTGACTCTTATTGGAGTCACCCAAATCGTAGGCTAAATAGTTGTGGACAAAATAAAGCTCCTGCAGGAAATAAAGAGAAACAAAAACCGACAGGATCGGGTTTTGCTATTAAAGTATATCAGGCGCAATATTTCTCAACCTAGGACAAAATAACATATATAGTTAACGAATTGGAGCCTTATATCATAACAAATAAATAAACGGCAACACGCCGATCATAAAAGACCCAACTACGTTAGACATACAAATACAATTCTACGATTTTAGTTATAATTATATTTAATATTAAATATTCAATTTACACATATACACTTGACGCGTTCCCCCAATAACCTTAAGCTTAATTTTACAGAATACACACTCTACACGTCATAAAATACATTACCTTGCTTGCTTAAACATACATAACTCGAACATATAAACCAAAGCTAAAATGGCAATGGTTCATACCCCACACAACAAAAACCCTATAAACCCAAATCGACTAACCATGGTGGGGCCGGGGTCTGCCGGTAGTAGTAGCGGAGGCAGTAGCCAGCACCAAAAAGAAACCAGCACTCCCCGATACCCCGACGGCTCCATTGACGCCCTTCTGTCAGAAACTTCCTATACGATTAAAAATAGTATAGATTTGCTGAACCAGACTAGGAACATGAAAGGCGAGTTAAAGACTGGTTTGGCAAATAATCTTACGATGATTTCTAACCGTATAGGGAGAGTTGCGTTACTAAGTAGAAAGGAAAATAGGAAAACAAGCGATACGGAGGAATGGAGTGAAAGAGGAAGTGAGCAAGGAACCCCAAAAAGTTGTGATTGTAAGAGAGAGATTGCAGAATTATATGAAAGAATGGAAAGAATGATGGATGAAAGGATGTATAAGATAGACGACAGCAACATAAGGGTAGTGATGAAAGAAATAAATGAGGAAAACAATAACAAAATATCCGAACTGATGAATGGGGTCAAAGAGTTAATTCAGGAAGTAAGACAGGAAACAAATAATAAATTTAAAGAAGTAAATAAGCTAAATCGAGAGGTGGTAAAGGAATGTAAGGAGATAAAAGACGAAATAAACACTAAGGTAGAGAATATGAGAATCGTAAACCAGAAACTGGCAAAAGACAGTACGAACCACCTAGATAAGGCAATCGAATTGACAGGTAATGTAAAAGCACTAAGTATGGCAATAATGGATTACAAAAATGCAAGTCTTAAAGAGATAAATAAGTTAAGTCAAGAGATTATAAAGGAATGTAAGGGTATAAAAGGGGAGATTAATAGTAAGGTAGAGAAAATAAAACAAATAAACCAGGAATCGGAAAAGGAAAGTAAAGATAATTTAAATAGGGCAGTCGAGTTGTTGAGCGGGGTAGAGAAGTTAAGTCAGGACATAAGAAAGGAGACAAGTAACAAATTAAAAGAGATAAACAAGTTAAATAAGGAGGTCATAATCGAATGTAAGGGTATAAAAGGGGAAATAAATTGTAGGGTAGAGGAAATTAGAAAGGAAAACCAGGATTTAGCAAAGGAAAATGAGAAAAATTTAAGTAGGGCAGTTGAAGAGTGGGGGGCCAGGGGCTCGGCAGAACCAAGACCCGCGACTTATGCGGCGGTAGTCGGTGGCGGAAGGGAAACCACGCCGCCGAAGCCGAGGCGCGAGACCCTCCACTCCTTAGTGGTAACAGATAAGGAGAATATTATGACAGGAATAGAGATAGTGACGGAAATAGGGACAATTATAGAGGCAAAGAAAGAAGGAATAAAAATAGATAGGATTAGAAAGGGGAAAGATAGGAAAGTTATAATAGGCTTGAGTAATAGGGAAGATAGGGAAAAGGTAAAACAGAAAATAGAAAAAAGCGGAAGTAAATTAGAGGTACAGGAAATAGACAATAAGGATCCACAGGTCGTGCTGTATGGGGTGCTTAAGGAAAAAACCAATGAAGATGTCATAGAGGCGATTAGGACCCAAAATAAGCACCTCATGCAGTCACTGTCTGAGGAAACCAAAAGTAGGATATCGGTAAAATATAGAAAAAAGGGTAAGGACGACAGTACCGAGCACGTGGTGCTGACGGTGTCGCCGGGGTTGTGGCAATGCTTCACAAAAGCAGGCCACATATACGTGGACATGCAACGCATTCGTGTTGCCGACCAGTCCCCCCTGATACAGTGTTCGCACTGCTTAGGGTACGGGCATGGAAGGCGGCACTGTAATAGTAATACCGAAGTGAAGTGTAGCCACTGCGCCGGGGATCACCGCCGGTCCCAGTGTGAGGGGTCAAAAGCAGGAAGCACAGCGTGTTGTATAAACTGTAAGGCAGAGAAACATCATAGTACTGACCACAATGCGTTTAGCGCGGAGTGCCCGGTAAGGCGTCGGTGGGATGCAATGGCACGGTCGACTGTCGCATACGGAGACGAAGGAAGTATCGATTGCCCCTAACAGTAGCAGCAAAATATGAATGAGTATGTCATGTAAATGTGTGTGTAATGAACTAGTGTTTGGCAATTTATTAAAATGAGTTTAATAAACCCAAAGTATGTATGTAATCCTGCTTAGCATATATGGCTATGGCGTTGTCATAGCACAGCATATATACCTATAGCAATAAATGAATGAGTGTAAAAGTGAATGTAAATGTTAAAGGAAATGTAATGTTAAGTGTTAAATGTCAAATGTTAAATGTCCAGTGTTAAACGTTGAATGTTAAAATTAAAATGTAAGCTGCTGCTGTTATGGGAAATTAGGAAGTAGGACGGTATGCTTTGCAGACCGCCGACTTTTGCGGTGGAATTTATATTGTAATAAATTCTTTGCAAAAAAGGCCCGCCGGACGCTTCGCGCTCAGCGTGAGGAAAACATGTAGACACTAAAGGGTAACAATACAGTTTGAAATTAAATTAAGGAATTGGGCCAAAATTGTAAAGAACATAAATGCAAAGAAATCAGGTAATGTAAATGTAAAGTCAATGCAATAATGTATTAGAGGGAATGTAGAAACTGCAAAAGTAGACTATAATAGTAAACACGAAACAAGAAGTAAAGATATTAAAAGTAGAAAATAATTCAATGTAACCAAATTAAGTAGACAAAATAATACAAAGAGTGATTATTAATTGTAAACTGTAATAAAAATAATAGAATGTAAACGTAAGTAAGAAATAGCAGAAATAAATAAATCTAAATTGAACATGATAACATTTACAATAATAATGTAAAGGAAAATTCACATGAAATAGAAATAAATGATAATGTAATAATAGAAGTTAAAACGAATGTAGTAAAGTAATGTAGTGATAAATGTAAAGGAACGTAAAGGAAATGTATAAGATTGAGTAGTAAATGGAGTGTATAAGCAAGCAAGGAATTGTAATATAATAATGAACTGTAAGTAATTGATGTGGTGAAAAATGTAAAGGAAAGGTAAAAGAAACGTATAAATGTAAGCAAAAAGTAAGCAAGCCAAAATGTAAGAAATAGAAAGAAACCAAACAAATAAATTAATGTTAAAATAAATAAATGTAAGAACAAAAATGTAATAGCAATAAGACAAATACAGAATATGATAACAAAGAAATGGAAATGTAATAGTATAAATGCATATAAAAATAGAATATGTAAAAGAATGTTTAGAAGATATAAATGTAAGACCAAAAAATGTAATAAGTAATAAGAGACATATAGAATATGATAGCAAGAAATGAAATGTAATAACAAAAATTGTAATTAAAAACAAAAAACAAAAAATTTTTAACCACAAAACAAGCAAACAATTGTCCCTGATTATGTTAGGGGGAACAAGACAACCTAACCTAACCTAACCTAACCTAACCTAACCTAACCTAACCTAACCTAACCTAACCTAACCTAACCTAACCTAACCTAACCTAACCTAACCTAACCTAACCTAACCTAACCTAACCTAACCTAACCTAACCTAACCTAACCTAACCTAACCTAACCTAACCTAACCTAACCTAACCTAACCTAACCTAACCTAACCTAACCTAACCTAACCTAACCTAACCTAACCTAACCTAACCTAACCTAACCTAACCTAACCTAACCTAACCTAACCTAACCTAACCTAACCTAACCTAACCTAACCTAACCTAACCTAACCTAACCTAACCTAACCTAACCTAACCTAACCTAACCTAACCTAACCTAACCTAACCTAACCTAACCTAACCTAACCTAACCTAACCTAACCTAACCTAACCTAACCTAACCTAACCTAACCTAACCTAACCTAACCTAACCTAACCTAACCTAACCTAACCTAACCTAACCTAACCTAACCTAACCTAACCTAACCTAACCTAACCTAACCTAACCTAACCTAACCTAACCTAACCTAACCTAACCTAACCTAACCTAACCTAACCTAACCTAACCTAACCTAACCTAACCTAACCTAACCTAACCTAACCTAACCTAACCTAACCTAACCTAACCTAACCTAACCTAACCTAACCTAACCTAACCTAACCTAACCTAACCTAACCTAACCTAACCTAACCTAACCTAACCTAACCTAACCTAACCTAACCTAACCTAACCTAACCTAACCTAACCTAACCTAACCTAACCTAACCTAACCTAACCTAACCTAACCTAACCTAACCTAACCTAACCTAACCTAACCTAACCTAACCTAACCTAACCTAACCTAACCTAACCTAACCTAACCTAACCTAACCTAACCTAACCTAACCTAACCTAACCTAACCTAACCTAACCTAACCTAACCTAACCTAACCTAACCTAACCTAACCTAACCTAACCTAACCTAACCTAACCTAACCTAACCTAACCTAACCTAACCTAACCTAACCTAACCTAACCTAACCTAACCTAACCTAACCTAACCTAACCTAACCTAACCTAACCTAACCTAACCTAACCTAACCTAACCTAACCTAACCTAACCTAACCTAACCTAACCTAACCTAACCTAACCTAACCTAACCTAACCTAACCTAACCTAACCTAACCTAACCTAACCTAACCTAACCTAACCTAACCTAACCTAACCTAACCTAACCTAACCTAACCTAACCTAACCTAACCTAACCTAACCTAACCTAACCTAACCTAACCTAACCTAACCTAACCTAACCTAACCTAACCTAACCTAACCTAACCTAACCTAACCTAACCTAACCTAACCTAACCTAACCTAACCTAACCTAACCTAACCTAACCTAACCTAACCTAACCTAACCTAACCTAACCTAACCTAACCTAACCTAACCTAACCTAACCTAACCTAACCTAACCTAACCTAACCTAACCTAACCTAACCTAACCTAACCTAACCTAACCTAACCTAACCTAACCTAACCTAACCTAACCTAACCTAACCTAACCTAACCTAACCTAACCTAACCTAACCTAACCTAACCTAACCTAACCTAACCTAACCTAACCTAACCTAACCTAACCTAACCTAACCTAACCTAACCTAACCTAACCTAACCTAACCTAACCTAACCTAACCTAACCTAACCTAACCTAACCTAACCTAACCTAACCTAACCTAACCTTTTTTTTTTTTTTTTTTTTTTTTTTTTTTTTTTTTTTTTTTTTTTTTTTTTCGACGGGGAATGCATTTACGCATGCCAAGAGGGGCGGGGACCCCCCGAGGGTATGTGGGACTCGCTACGGCCGAGAGGATGGTATTTGACCGCAGCCCTACCCACTAAAACCCGTCGGTACTCTTCCACGTACCGCTATTTGCCGGGCCACGGGGACGCGTGAGCTTGCTCCGCAACTCGGCGAGCGTGCGCCTGCATGGTGTTAGCAGGCCCTTCTTCTTCGGAGCAGCACTTGTGGGCTCCTGAGGCCGAACAGAGGCCCTTCCAGGGCTTGTATAGGCCTATCACTCTGGTGTCGCGATGCACGAAGAGTACACTGTGCATCGCGACCAACTCGGGGACTCGGTGCAATGGGCGACGGCATCCCCACACCGCCGCCCCGAGTTCCCCAGCTAGGGCGGGACATTGTGGTCATCTTGGTTGACCTGTCTTCGTCTTGGCCGGCTTCTTCGACGAGGATCGAGCGCCTCACTCTCTCTTATGCGCTCGGCCTCTTCTTTCGCGGAGATGACTTCGTGAGCGAAGTCCTCCACCGCTCTCCACTCTTGCTCGCTCCTCACCATTGCACGAAGTAGTGCTGGGAGCGAGATGTCTGTTCCGATGGCGGCTGTGAGTGCCGCACGTTGTCGATTCCAGGAGGGACACGCCGTGATGGTGTGTTCGGCCGTGTCCCTGTCGTTGTCACAGTGGTGACATCGCGTGTTGTCCTCTCTGTTCGCGACCTCGCACAGGTACCGACCAAAGCAGCCGTGCCCAGTGAGCACCTGTGTGAGTCGGAAGGAGAGCGCGCCGGTCTTTCTATTAAGCCACTCTTTCAGAACTGGGCGGATGGCCAGCACCAAGTTGACGCTCACTTGCGGTTCTTGAAGCCTTTCCTCCCACAGTTCTATGGTCCTCTCCCTTGCGTGGTCCCTCCACCGACGTACGGCGTCCGGAAGGGGGTTGCTGCCCCCCGCGCGAATCGCTGCGCCGCGCCAGTACACATCGGCGAGGGCTTGAGCGTCCAGATCCCATGGGACGCTTCCGGCGAGCAGGCATGCCGCATCTTTTGAGATGGTGCGGTAACCACGCACTGCCCGCGTTGCCATTATTCTTTGGAGCCTCCCTAGGGCAAGCCGATTCGTGGGCGACAGATCTTCAGCCCAGATCGGCGCGCCGTACATTACCATGGAGCGAATAACGCCCATGTATAAGCGCCGACACGTCAGGCTCGGCCCTCCGATGTTCGGGAGGAGCGAAGCCAAGGCCCCCGCTGACCTGCTGATCTTCTCGGTCAGGCGGCGAAAATGATCTTTAAAGGTCCATCGGCCGTCGAGGACCAGGCCGAGGTACGTCATCGAGGACGCCACGTCAATTCTTGTTCCACTCACAATGACTCCCAGACCGGGCGGAGGCGAGTTCCTCGGCCCGTGGAATGATAGGGCCTCGGATTTATGGAGAGCCACCGTCAGGCCCAGTGCTTGAATCCTCCGGACTACTAGTGCGACTGCCGCCGTCGCGAGTATTGTTGTTTCGCGGTGCGTTTTGCCACGACAAACGACAAGGGTGTCGTCTGCATAGGCGATGAGCTCTACGCCAGGCAGGTTGGCACCGCGAAGCACAAAGTCAAATCCAATGTCCCACAGGGTCGGACCAAGAGCCGAACCCTGCGGGACGCCGCAGACCACTTCCTGCTCCTCCCAGTCACTATCCGTGGGGTATTGCACCGAGCGTGCCGATAGGTAATCGCAGATGGTATTGCGTAGATACCTCGGCACGCGGTGGAACCGGAGTCCCTCTTTTATCGTTGCCCAGGGCAGGGAGTTGAAGGCGTTTGTGATGTCCAGCGAGACAGCCAGAACCACCTCACCCCGGGAGATCACTTCGTCTGTTATCGACCGAAGCCGCGCCACCGCGTCTATAGTTGACCGACATGAGCGGAACCCGTACTGGTTTTCACTCAAAGCTGGGCCGACGCGCTCTAGATGGCTAGTGAGACGCGCCACGATGATCCGCTCCAGCGTTTTACCGATCTCGTCGAGCAACACAATAGGGCGGTAGGCTGACGGTTGGTCCTCTGGTCGCCCGTTCTTTCTGAGCAGCACGAGTTTGCCGGTCTTCCAGCGCCGCGGTACTCTACCCTGGACCAGACATCTGGTCAAAGCGGCGAGCACGCGCGCTTCCATCTGCTTCATAGCGAGCACCCAGACCCGTCCGGGGACGCCATCAACCTTTTTTTTTTTTTTTTTTTACGATGGGAAATTCTTTATGAATCCCCAGCGGACTGGGGGGACCGCCGGGGTATGTGGGACTCGCCCAGGTGCGGGGTGAGGAGCGCACCCGGGGTTACCCACTAAAACCCATCGGTGCCTCCTCCTCCGCTATGCTGCTGGGCCGCCGGACCCGCCTGAGGCGATAACAGCAGCGGCCCAGTTAGCGGCATTTGCTTCTGCAGCAAACCCTCCGCGCGGCAGACTAGTTTTTAGGCTAGTTGCCATCCACTCCGGGAAAGCAGCCCGAGGCACCGGGCGCTCTGCGACCGGATGGGACTCGTGCAATGGGCGGCGGATTCCCCTATCCGTCGCCCGAGTCCGTGTTAGGGCGGGAGCTGGCGCTCGTAATTAGCGCGCCTGCGCCCTCCTCGCCTCCTGCGAACGGGGTTTGCGGCTTCGTCCGCCTCCCTCTCCCGTTCTGCGGCCTCCTTCTGTGATATTACGTCCTCGCAGAAGGTGGCCATCACTGTCCATGATTCGCTCGACCGGACTATAGCTGTTATTATAGCCGGGAGCGTTAAGTCAAATCCGATAGAGGCGCAAAGCACCGCCCGTTGCTCTACCCAGGCAGGGCAGGCCTCGAGCGTGTGCTGCGCAGTGTCGTCTCCGTGATTACAATGGTGGCACTGGGGCGTTGGTTCCCTCCTAGCCATGTGGTGCAGGTAATGGCCGAAGCAACCATGCCCGGTCAACATCTGCACCATCCGGTAGGTGAGGGTGCCCTTGCAGTGCGTCACCCACTCCTGAAGGTGCGGCCGAATTGCCGCCACCACCCTGTGTCCGGCTGTTGGGGACGCCAATCGGTCCTCCCAAGAGCGCATTATTATGATGCGCGCTTGGCGGCGCCATCGAGCAGTCAACTCCGGGGACACTCTTTCTCCTCTCCTCTTTACTTCAACCGTGCGGTAGTATATCTCGCTCAGAACGCGGGCTTCAAGGTCCCATGGAGGGGTTCTGGCGAGAGCGAGCGCTGCGTCGCAGGACACGGTACGGTACCCGCGAACCATTCGCAACGCCATCATCCGCTGAGGACTCCGCAAGAGCGCCTTATTTTGGGCACTCAGATTATCCGCCCAGACGGGGGCTCCATAGAGGGCCATGGACTGAAGGACCCCCGTATAGAGCCGCCTGCAAGTGGACCCTGGACCTCCGATGTTGGGCAGGAGGCGTCCAAGGGCCACAGTCGTCTTCTTCAATTTTGGTGCCAACCGGCGGAAATGCGCGGCGAAGGACCACCTCGAGTCCAAGACGAGACCCAAGTATTTCATCTCCGTGCCGATCGGCACACTCACGTCTCCGATTCGGAGGGACAGTTCCGCTGGGGGGCGTTTCCGGGGTCCATGAAAGAATATGGCCTCCGTTTTCTGCAGCGCGACCCGCACCCCCTGTCTCTCAATACGCGCCACCACCTGTGATGCGCCGACTCTCGCTAGGCGAATTGCCTCCTCAAATGTTTCTCCGCGGGCTAAGAGCAGGGTGTCATCGGCATAACAAATGACACGAAGCCCACGGAGAAGTGCGGCACGCAGGACGCGATCGAATCCGATGTTCCACAGGAGAGGGCCAAGAACAGACCCCTGTGGAACACCGCACCAAGTCACAATCCGGACGGCAACACCATTACGTCCAGTACAGATGATAGTCCGTCTCCTAAGGTACCCTCCGATGATTTTGCGGAGATACCAAGGCACCTCGTGATAGCGGAGGCCCTCCTCGATGGCATCGAAGGGCAAGGTGTTAAATGCGTTGGCGATGTCAAATGACACCGCCAGCACCACTCCGCCGTTTGTCGTGTGCTCCTCTGAGAACTCCTTGACTTTGAGGATTGCATCTATGGTCGAGCGCTGCGTTCGGAAGCCATATTGTGCCTCGGAGAGGTTAGGCCCTTCCCGCTCAAGGTGTTTGGTGACCCTAGATGCAATCACTCTCTCCAATAACTTCCCGGCCTCATCTAGCAAGACGATAGGCCTGTAGGCCGAAGGCGAGTCAGCAGGGCGGCCGTCCTTCCTCAGCAGAACAAGCCTACCCTCCTTCCAGCACTCGGGAAACTCCGCCTGCGCGAGGCACTCTGTGAACAAGTCCCGCATTCTGTCCTTGAGTGGCCCCATGGACTTTACCCAGATCCGGCCGGGGATTCCGTCCGGGCCCGGGGCAGTCTTGCGCTCGCTAAGCCTGAAAATGGCTGCGTCTAATTCTCCCTCCGATACAGGTGGCACTTCCTCGCCCGGTGCCGGCCCGACGTCGTTTGGCGGCACCGAGCCCGCGACGGTCGGAAACAGTGCCGACACAATGACGGGCAACTGCTCCGGAGGCAACGTCTCCATGACTGGCGGACCGCGGCCGATCTTGTTCCGCACCACGCGATACGGGCGACCCCACGGGTCCCGATTTAACTCCGCCAGCATCTCCTCCCGGGCAGTGTCCTTAGCCAATATAATGGCCAGGCGTAGAGCACTTTTGGCTGCGCTATACTCCGCCCCAAGCCGCCTCTCCAACGATTCGTTCCGCACTCTTCTGCTTCGCTGCCGTTGGTATGGCCGACGCGCTCTGATGCATCGATGCCGGAGTTCCGCGATCACATCCGACCACCAATACACCTGCCTCTTCGGAGGGCGGTGCTTCACTCGGGGCATGGCGGCATCGCAAATCCTGGTGAGGGCTTCGCGAAACCAGAGCGCCTCCTCGTTGACGGCGATGGGAGCCGTAGGCCTCGGTGTCCAGGCCTCCACCTGCGCTGCCTCATCGAGCGCCTCCTTATCCATCTTCGTAAGTGCCCAGCGCGGGAATTCCGGTGCACGCGTCGATGTAGTCGGGACCGTCTGGTCAACTCTCGAGGAGGAAACACTGAACCGGATGTATAAGTGATCCGACAGTGTCTCCAAGTCCTCCACCACCCTCCAGTCGTGGACCAGTCTTCCAACCGCAGAGCTGGCAAAGGAGAGGTCGACGATCGAACTCCCCTGATGCCGAACGCATGTAGGCGCGTCCCCGCGGTTTAATAGCGAGAGACCGGTCATGACAGTCCACTCTAGCACTGCGTCACCACGAGCATCGGTCACGGGAGAGCCCCAGGCTGAGTGCTTGGCGTTAAAGTCGCCGGCGACAAGAACGGGCCTTGGGGCCGCTCTTAAGACTGCCGCCTGCAACTCGCCCAGGAAGTCCTCAAATTCGGCGAGGGTTTTGTTGGGGGAGAAGTATACACCGAAGATTGTGTACTTCCCCCAATCCGCCGACACGAACCCTTGGCCTTTGTCCCGCAATAGGAGCGGCGGGCCAGCATCGGAAGCGCAGATAGCGACGGAGCCCAGCAGGTCCCCTACCCAGTTGGTGCGAGCTGGGACGTAGTAGGGCTCGGCCACTATCGCGATGTCTACCTGCCACTGCACCAGAGCCTGGAAAAGCATGTCTTGGGCGCCGGCACAGTGGTTCAGGTTCGTCTGAAGGAACTGCAATGGTTGTCTATCCATTGTTGATGTCCATTAGTTCCTCCTGTCGTGCCTGAGGCCGACCCGTCGCTTGAGTTTTGGCTCTTCTGTTGCGCCCCTTCTTCGGAGGAGCGCAACCCTTTCCGCCGATCGAGTGGTTGGGATTTCTTCCCGCCGCCGAGCAAACCACGCAGTGAGGCTTTGCCGTGCAGAAGGAAGACTTGTGCCCGGCTTGACCGCACCGGAAGCACAGTTGGCCTCTGTCCACTTCTGAGTCGCACCGCCGCGCCGTATGACCGACTTCGAGGCAGCGGTAACATTTCATCACCCTCGGTTCTAAGGGCTGGACACGCGCCGAACTCCAGCCAACGAGCAAGCGACCCGCAGCTACCAAGGTGTTGGCGGCAGCCACGGGACACTGAACCCACATGGTTCCGGTTCCCCCAGGGCCCTCGCGAATATCGCCCCCCTTGATATGTTCCGGGGGGCAGCTCGTCTTTGCTACGACCGCAGCCAGAACGGCCTCCTTCGTGACGGTGTCGTCCAAGCCAGTGACGCGAACGTCTGAGCACTTCACCGGCCTGGCGACTCTGGCATCTCCAGCAAGGACGCCCCGCAACTTTTCGGCGAACCGGTCCGCCATTTCGCTAGTCGCGCTAGTCGGGAGCTCCATGATTCGAGCCCCCGTTGCCGCCTGCCTGATTCGGACGCCTTCCACCAAACCTAGTTCCGCCAAGTTAATCCCTTGTCGGGCCTTATTGAGGACGTCCTTATATGTTGTTCCGCGCTCTACCGCATCGTGCTGCAGCGTGATCACCACTGCAGAGGTAGCGGGAGCTGCGTTCCTCCTTCTTCTTGTCTTTTTCTTGGGCAGCGACTTTTGGGAGGCTTTCGGTGCCCCCTTCGGCCGCGCCTTAGCTGTATCCGGGTGTGTCATGTCCGAGTTTGTCGCATCCGGTTTTGCCTTACTCTTCCCCTTTTTCCTAACTACTGTACTCCAGCCCTCTCCTTGAGGTGGTGAGGGGCCGGGGGTAACAGCTACTGATGGAGCTGGCTGTTGTTCTGCCGATGGCTTTCCTTGTTTCCTTCCCTTCTTTTTTGTGTTACTAACTGACTTCTCTTTTTCAGGTGCAGAAGCCGCTAGAGTTGGAGCAGCTGCTGCTCTTACTGTCGCCGCTGGAACTGGAGTTGGCGTTCCTCTAGATGGTCCAGCTCGTGGGAGGGCGGGCCAATCTTCAGAACGGTGAGTTTCAATATTTACGTCCTTGTTTTTGTCTGCTGCCAGTGGCGGTCGAAGCCGCTTGGCTGGGAGCAGACGATCCTCCATGGCTTCAATACGGGCGTTGACCATATTTGAGGTTCTCTCCATGATGGAGCGAGAAAACTCCTCAAACATGGCCCGCAGCCCCGCAACAGTCAGTCCTTTTACATTTTCTGCCACACTTGCTGGGGGCGGCTGTCGTGACGACACCTCCTGTGCCCGACTTGCCTTTTCCTGCAACTGCGCTATCTCTTCCCTGAGGCGCAGATTTTCGGCCTCTAATTTGAGGGTGTCCTCCTTGAGGGAGACGAGACCTCGGAAAGATTCCTCGACCTTGGCTTCTCCTTCTTTGAGGGCCTTGGTAAAAGTGCCCTTTAAATTACCACTTTTCGTGCGGACCATTCTTATAAGTTCCAGGCCTTGCTCACCAACCGTTTTAAGTTTGGTGGCGGCCGGGAGAGCATCAAGCGCCGCACGTTCCGCGTGTCCAGTATTTGCGATCTCCGCCTGTCTTTCCGCCTGTCGCTGCGCTTTTTGTAGAGCCGCAGCGACCTCCTTCTCGGCCTGGAGCCTCAGTTCTTCGTGCTCCAGATCCAGGTACTTCCTTTTGGCATCAGCCATCCCTACGTATTCCCCAGTTGTGGGGGGACGTCCTCTCCCCCTTTTGGCAGGGACGGATTTCTTGCGACGTGACTCTGAGCGGATAGATCGCTCCGAGCCGCCATCGTCTGAGCCTGACCGGGAGTTTGAGAGTCTCCGCTTGCCAGTCAAACTACTTCCTGCTCTATCGTGCGAGGATGCGCGAGAGCTCACCGCTGTTCGCATTGTGTTAAGCGAACAATCCGAATCCGACATCCTCTCCATTATCACAATCGGAATCCGTTGGACATGCCTAGCGTCGTTGGTTTTGGGGGCTGTAAGGTCCCCGGAAATCTCCATCGGGTCCGATTCCGGTGTGGTTATGGGCACCGGCCCCGGACTAACGCGCGTTGTTGCGCCACCACTCGCCGTCGCGACGGCCTCCTTCCTCTCTACCTCCAAAGCAAATTTAGGCCCCCCCGTATACTCGGGCCGACCCCCTACCGAAGCAGGAGTGTGGGATTCCCCATTACTGGGACCCACCCGGGGAGAATTTTTCGTTTGCTGTACCTCCATGCTTGTCAGTTGTGGGCTGATACTGACCCGATCCATTAGGGGGGATTCTGCCCCAGTGCCCTTACGACGAAACCGCCCGTTCGCCACGCATCCCAAGGCCGGGCACCACAATCCAAGGATTAGGGGCCGTAAAAGCCCATCCATCATCATTCAAACAAAAACCTAACACGCAAAACCTAACACACACGCACAGAAGAATAAATAAAAGAGAAAAGATAGAAAGAAAAGGTGTTGAAAGATAGATGAAATAAATAAAACAATGCAAAAAAAGAAGAGTAAACTATAAAAAGATGGTGAAAAGATAGAGATAGACCGGTGTTCAGCCGCCTGAGTACCTCACCCCGTGTAGAGAGCGGAGTGGCGCACCCAGGCGTTGCCCAGGGACACCAACGTGGAGGAACCGGTATCGCCCCCAGGGACGCCATCAACCTAACCTAACCTAACCTAACCTAACCTTTTTTTTTTTTTTTTTTTTTTTTTTTTTTTTTTTTTTTTTTTTTTTTTTTTTTTTTTTTTTTTTTTTTTTTTTTTTTTTTTTTTTTTTTTTTTTTTTTTTTTTTTTTTTTTTTTTTTTTGACGGGGGGAAATACGTTACGTATTCCCCGCCGCCCCCGGGGGAGGGCAGCAGGGGTATGACGGACTCCCCCGGCGCGAGGTGGAGTGCGCCGGGGTTTACCGTCTAAAACCCCCCGATGCCCATCTTCAGCGCCAGTGGAGGGGCCGTGGGAATCGCGTTGCATTCTTCCACGACCCCCCAGCGCGTGCCGCAACCAGCTCTCTTCTAATGCGGCGGCCTGTTGTTATGCCGCCGCTTGCCTCTCCGAGAGCTCCCCGGGCATTGGGGAGCATGCCATCTCGGGGCCCATAGTGTGGGCGGCGATCCCCCGATCACCACCCACGGGCCTAGGCGTCCAACTCCATGGCGGGGGCGGACGGAACCGCCCTTGCGCCGTTGGCCTTGGGCTTTTTATGCCGGGCCTTCTTTGTCGGTGCCTTGCTCTTCATGGGGACCGGCTTTTTCGCAGCTCCAACGCAGCCGCTACTGCCCAGCACGTGCCCCCTCTCCTCTTTGCCGACGGCCTCGCACAGGAAGCAGTTGGGTGCTTCCCTGCACTCGGCCGCCTTGTGACCCGGTTTCCCGCAGCGGAAACAGCTCCGGCTGCGGTCTACCGGGCACTGGCACTTCGCCGCCACGTGGCCGGTGTCTTGGCAGCGGAAGCAGCGCTTAGGCCTCGCGGCCAGCAGCGCCACTCTCGCCGACACCCAGCCAACTCGCAGCCGCCCTGAGCTTGTAAGCTTCTTGGCGGCCGCGACCGGGACACGCATCCACAATGACGCGTCCCCGCGTGGCCCTAACGTCAGTTGGCCCGACCGGATATCGTCGGCCGAGCACCCTCCTTCCTTCACGACCGCCTGGATGACGTCGGCGGCCGCTACTGAGTCGTCCAGCCCGGCCACGCGGATCTCCGCGCACAGGACCGGGCGGGCGACTTTTACATCGTCCGGTTTCAGGACTGCCTTTAGCCTCGTGGCGAAGGCGTCCGCCTTTTCCTGCGCCCCCTCACCGGCGATGGTGAGGACACGCGCTCCGGTCTCGGCAAGGCGGAAACCGAGCCTGGGGATGCCGAGTTCCCCCAGGTCGATCGCCGCTCTGGCCTCGGCCAACACCTTGGCGTATGTGACCCCTCTTTCTACAGCGCTCGCCCCCAGAGTGAGGGTGACCGCCGCGGTTGCGGGGGGACGAAGCTTCGCCTTCTTCTTTTTCTTCTTTGGGGCGGCTTTGGCTGGTGTAGCCGCCCCTTTCTTCTGTTTGGCCTTGCGTGGACCTACGGTGGTCCACGAGGCCTCGGCGGGGGAGGGGTTGCTGTTATCCCCCCCTTGTGCCGCTTCTCTTGCGGCCATTGTTGGCCGCTTCTTCTGTTTCGCCCTCTTGGGCGGGGCCTGTGCGGGCGGTGCCACTTTTGGGGGGACCGTCGCGCTTGGTGTTGCCACTTCCGCATACGTGGGGGGCGCCGTCGCCTTTTTTGGCTTCGGCGCCTTCTTCGTCGGTGCTGTTGATGGTGAGGCACCGACGGGAACGTCCGTGATGTCCGCCGCCAACGGCGGTCTCCTCCTAGGCTCAGGAAGGAGTCTGTCCTCCAACCCAGCCAGCCTCGCATTCAGCATATTGCCGAAGGTCTCGATGTTTGAGCGCGAGACCTCCGACAACAGCTTCTGCAGGTCGTCAGCGGCAGGCTTGGCTGCTTGGCGCCGCAACTCCTCTAGCTCTCGCCGCATCGCGTCGACTTGTTGTTGAAGCCGCGCGTTCTGGGCTTCCAAGGCCCGTAGCTCGTCTGATTCGCAGCGGCCCCTCAGTTCGGTGACGGCCATTCTGATAGTGTTGACCGACTCCTTGAGGAACCGCTGGAACGTTCCCTTTAAATTTGAGGACCTGGATGCGACCATCAGGATCGTCTCCAGGGACCTCTCTACGCTGCCTGCAATAGCAGCGTTTGTCTCCTCTGGGCTTGTCTTCTCAGGGGTGGTGATAGGGGCAGGGCTTGCGAGATTAGCTCGTGCTTCTCTCGCTGCCCGCGCCGTATCGGCGACCTCAGCCTCAGCCTCCAATCTGATGGCCTCCGCTTTCGCCCTATTCAACTCTGCCTGCGCCTTAGCCAGGCCGACGTATTGGCCGGTTGATGGTGGCCGACCACGTCCTTTCTTAGCCTTCGGCACCGCACCTTTGCTGTTGGACGGCGCCGCCTCTAACTCGTCCGGGTGTAACCGCCGCTTAAGGGGGGTCGTACGTCCGGTGGGTGCGGGCAATCCCTCGGAGTCCAGCGACATGTCTGTCATGCAGCTAGAGTCCGAGAGATAGTCCTCGCTATCTAATTCGGGTATGTTACGTCCTTGTTGGGGTGGCGGCATGATCACGTCGCGCGTGAGCAGCACGCGCGGCAGATCTGGGTCGCCCCGCAACTTCTTCTTCTGCATGAGCTTCAGTAGCCGCTCAATCCCGTTGGGTTGCGGCTGACTGAAGTCCACGTCCTCATCAGTCAATAGGTCCGTTCTCGACGCGGTAAGGTGCGCCGGGCTCGGCCTAGTATGCGCCATCGCGCCTTCGTCTCTCGCCGTCGCAACGGCCTCCTTCGTCTCAACCTCCACCGAAGCATGTTTTGGGCCCCCAGTATACCTGGCCCTATCTCCCGCCGAAACGGGAGTGTGGGATTCCCCGGCATCGCCGGGACCCACCCTGGGAGAATTTTGAACATGCTGACCTTCCATTGTTGTCAATTGTGGGCTGAGTCTGACCCGATCAAGAAGGGGTGATTCTGCCCCAGTGCCCTCGGGACGAGACCGCCTGCTCGCCATGCATCCCATGGCCGGGCACCACAAACCTTGGATTAGGGGCCGTAAAAGCCCATCCATCACCATTCAAACAAAAACCTAACACACACACACAGAAGAATAAATAAAAGAGAAAAGACAGAAAGAAAAGGTGTTGAAAGATAGATGAAATAAATAAAACAATGCAAAAAGAAGAGTAAACTATAAAAAGGTGGTGAAAAGATAGAAGATAGACCGGCGTTCAGCCGCCTGAGTACCTCACCCCGTGTAAAGTGCGGAGTGGCGCACCCAGGCGTTGCCCAGGGACACCAACGTGGAGGAACCGGTATCGCCCCCAACCTAACCTAACCTAACCTAACCTAACCTAACCTAACCTAACCTAACCTAACCTAACCTAACCTAACCTAACCTAACCTAACCTTTTTTTTTTTTTTTTTTTTTTTTTTTTTTTTTAGGAGGGGAAATACGTTACGTATCCCCCACCGTCTCCGGGGAAAGGCGGCAGGGGTATGTCGGACTCCCTCGGCGCAATGGTGATGAAAAGCGCCGAGGTTTACCGACTAAAACCCCTCCATGCCTCCTTCTGCGCCAATGCGGGGTCGTGGGAATCGCGTGAGCATAGCTCCACGACCCCGCAGCGCGTGCCGCGTCCGGCCCTCTTCTGTTGCGGCGGCTAGATAGTGTGCCGCCGCCTACCTCACCGAGAGCCCCCTGGGCATTGGGGAGCTTTTCTCTCGGGACCCATATTGTGGGCGACGATCCCCCGATCGCCACCCACGGGTCTAGGCCTCAACCACTTCCATGGCGGGGTCGGGTTGTTCCGCCCTTGCGCCACGGCTCGGCTTTTTATGCCGAGCCTTTTTCGTGGGAGCCTTCCGCTTCCCTTTCGTGCCGGGGGGCGGCTTAGGCGCTGTGATACAGCCGCTGCTCCCCAGCACGTGCTCCTTGGGCTTGCTTGCGGCCTCGCAGACCGGGCAATTAGGAGCCGCTACACAGTCAGACACTTTGTGCCCCGGCTTCCCACAGCGGAAACAATTTCCGCTGAGGTCCACCGTGCACGTGCACTTCATCGCAAGGTGGCCGGTGTCGAGGCACTTAAAGCACCGCCGGGGCCTCGCGGCCAGCAGTGCTACCCTCGCCGTGACCCAGCCTATTTGCAGCCGCCCAGAACTGATAAGCTTCTTGGCGGCTGCCGTTGGTACACTCATCCAGAGGGATCTGGTGCCTCTGGGACTCACTACTACTTTGCCCGACCGGATGTTGGTGGCCGGGCAACCACCTTCTTTCGCAGCCGCCTCGGTGATGTCGGCAGCTGTTGTAGCGTCATCCAGCCCGGTGACGCGCATTTCCACGCATTTCACCGGGCGGGAGACTTTAACATCTTCGGGGCGCAGGACCGCTCGAAGCCTCACGGCAAAAGCGTCAGCCTTCTCCTCAGCACCCTCTCCTTCAATCGAAAGGAGGCGTGCACCAGTTTGGGCCAGGCGGAAGCCGAGCCTGGGGATATTGAGTTCCCCCAGGTCGATTTTCGCTCTGGCCTCGCTGAGCAGCTTTGCGTAGGTCACCCCCCTTTCTGCAGCCCCCGCCTCTAAGGTGAGGGTTACTGCCGCTGTTTTGGGGGGGCGAAGCCTAGTCTTCTTCTTTTTAGGGGCGGCTGTGGGTGGTTTAGCCGCCCCATTCTTCTTGGCCTTGCGCGGACCTACGGATGTCCACGGGGCCTCGGCAGGTGGGGGGCTGGTGTTCGCCCCCCCTTGCGCCGCTTCCTGGGCGGCCATTGATGACCGCTTCTTCTTGCCCTTTTTCTTGGCCTTGGGCGGGACCGGTGCAGTCGGTGCCTCTTTTAGGGGGACCGCCGCTTGTGGTGCCGCCACTTCCGCATAAGAGGGCACCGTTGCCTTTTTAGGCTTCGGTGCCTTCGTCTTTTCCGCCGCCGGCGGGGTGCCTACAGTGGCACTATCCGCCGCCAGCGGTGGTCTAGTTCTCGGGGCCGGTAGGAGACGGTCCTCCAAACCGGCCAGCCTGGCGTTCAGCATGTTGCCGAAGGTCTCTATGTTGGAACGAGAGACCTCCGACAACAGCTGGCGCATATCTTGCTCTGGTGGGCGCGCGTTGTCGGCCCTTCTGCGCAACTCTTCTAACTCCTGACCCATTATGGCCACTCTCTCTTGGAGCCGCGCGTTCTGGGCCTCCAATTTCGCCAATTCTTCAGTCATGGAGCGGCCCCTCATCTCGACGACAGCCGATTTGATGGTCGCTACTGAGTCCTTGAGGCACCTTTGGAAGGTGCCCTTAAGGTTCATTGACTTGGTGGCGACCATTGTGATGGCCTCCAGTGACGCCTCTATCGATTTGGCCAGAGCAGCGCTCGACTGCTCTGACTGAGTCTCTCCAATTTTGGCGGGGCTTGCGCGGAAGGACACTCGCGCCTCCCTTACGGTCCTCGCCGTTTCCGCAACTTCGGCTTCAGCCTGAAGCCGAAGAGCCTCCTCCTTCTCCTTGTTTAGTTCGGCCTGCGCCTTCGCCAAGCCAACGTACTGGCCTGTCGTCGGCGGCCTGCCGCGTCCTCTTTTGGGTTTAGGTACCGCCCCTTTACTGAAGGACGGTACCGCGTCACACTCGGGTTTCCTCTTACGAGGTCTGTCAAGTCCGGTGGTGGACTCCCCGGATTCCAGCGACATAACGCTGTACACCGAGGAGTCGGAGAGATAATCGTCGCTATCCCTCATTGATCCAAGTCCAGGTCTGGGCAGCGGTGCCATTACATCGTGCAGCAACACGCGTGGCACGCGCCCCATGTCAATTCCGTCATCTTCGGGGGCCGGGAGTCTCAAATCGCGCTCGTACTGCACGCGAGCGAGCCCCTCCGTGTCACCCCTCTCCTTCTTTCTCTGTAGGAGTCTCAACAACCGCTGCACACCGTTAGGCTGCGGCTGCGAGAAGTCTACCTCCTCATCCGTAAGAAGGTCCGTTCCCGACGCGGTAAGGTGCGCCGGTCCCGGCCTATTTTGCGCCATCGCGCCTGTCTCCTTTCTCTCTCCCGCCTTATCCTCCACCTCCACTGCAATAGGTGCCCCCCCCGTATACGTGGGGCGACCCCCCGCCGAAGCGGGAGTGTGGGATTCCCTCCGAAGAGGACCCACCCGGGGAATATTATCCGTATTGCAACTTTCCATCTTTGTCAGTTGTGGGCTGAGTCTGACCCGATCCGTTAGGGGGGATTCTGCCCCAGTGCCCTTGGGACGAGACCGCCTGCTCGCCATGCATCCCATGGCCGGGCACCACAAACCTTGGATTAGGGGCCGTAAAAGCCCATCCATCGCCATTCAAAGAAAACCTATCACGCAAAACCAAACACACACACACAGAAGAGTAAACGAAAAAGGAAAGATAGTAAAGAAAAGGTGTTGAAAGACAGAGTAAATAAAACGTAAAACAAAAAAGAAGAGTAAACTATAAAAAAGATGGTGAAAACATAGAGATAGACCGGTGTTCAGCCGCCTGAGTACCTCACCCCGTGTAGAGAGCGGAGTGGCGCACCCAGGCGTTGCCCAGGGACACCAACGTGGAGGAACCGGTATCGCCCCCAACCTTTTTTTTTTTTTTTTTTTTTTTTTTTTTTTTTTTTTTTTTTTTTTTTTTTTTTTTTTTTTTTTTTGCGGGGGGAAATTCGTTACGAATCCCCCGCTGCCCCCGGGGGAAGGCAGCAGGGGTATGTCGGACTCCCCCGGTGCGAGATGGAGTGCACCGGGGTTTACCGACTAAAACCCCCCGATGCCCTTCTTCTGCGCCAATGCGGGGCCGTGGGAATCGCGTGAGCATAGCTCCACGACCCCGCAGCGCGTGCCGCGACCGGCCCTCTTCTGTTGCGGCGGCTTGGTGTTGTGCCGCCGCCTGCCTTCACCGAGAGCTCCCCGGGCATAGGGGAGCTTTGCGCTCGGGACCCATAGTGTGAGCGGTGATCCCCCGATCACCGCCCACGGGTCTAGGCCTCCACTTCCATAGTGGCGGGGGCGGGTGGAACCGCCCTTGCGCCGGCCTTGGGCTTTTTGAGCCGGGCCTTGGAAGGAGCCTTCCTCTTCTTATTCGTGCCGGGGGGCGGCTTGGATGCTGTAATGCAGCCGCTGCTCCCCAGCACGTGCTCCTTTGGCTTGCTTACGGCCTCGCAGACCGGGCAATTCGGAGCCGCCACACACTGTTGCGCTTTGTGCCCCGGCTTCCCACAGCGGTAGCAAGTTCCACTGAGGTCAACCGGGCACGAGCACTTCGTCGCTAAGTGGCCGGTATCGAGGCACTTGTAACATCGCTTGGGCCTCGCAGCCAGCAGTGTCACTCGCGCCTCGATCCAGCCGATCTGCAGCCGCTCAGAGCTGGTTAGCTTTTTGGCGGCTGCTATTGGGGCGCTAAGCCAGATGCTTCGCGAACCCCTCGGGCCCACGGCGATTTTGCCCGACCGGATGTTAGTGGCCGGGCAATCTCCTTCTCTTGCGGCCGCCTCGATGACATCGGCGGCCGTCGTCGCGTCGTCCAGCCCGGTGATGCGCAATTCTGCACATTTCACCGGGCGGGCGATCCTCACGCTGTCGGGGCTTAGGACCGAACGCAACCTCGCGGCCAGAGCGTCCGCCTTCTGATTTGCCCCCTCTCCATCCACGGACAAGATGCGCGCGCCCGTCTGCGCCAGGCGGAAGCCGAGCCTGGGGATATTAAGCTCCCCAAGATCGACCTTCGCCCGGGCTTCGCGCAGGACCTTCTCATACGTCACCCCCCTCTCCGCAGCACCACCCTCAAGAGTGAGGGTGATTGCAGCCGTAGTAGGGGGGCGAAGCCTTGCCTTTCTCTTCTTCGGGGCGGCCTTGGGTGTTTTAACCGCCCCTTTCGTCTTTCCGGCCTTGCGTGGGCCGACGGTGGTCCACGGGGCCTCGGCGGGGGAGGGGTTGCTATTCTCCCCTTCTGGCGCCGCTTCTCTTGCGGCCATTGATGGCCGCTTTTTCTTAGTCTTAGCCTTTTTATTAGGCTTTGGCGGGTTTGGTGCTGGCGGTGCCGCTTTAGGGGCTGCCGCATTAGGTGCCGCTATTTCTGCGTAAGTGGGCGCCGTCGCCCCTTTGGGTTTTGGCGCCTTCGTCTTCTCTGCCGCTGGCGTGGTGCCTACAGTGGCACTATCCGCCGCCAGCGGCGGTCTCCTCCTCGGTTCTGGGAGGAGCCGGTCCTCGAGTCCAGCCAGCCTCGCGTTGAGCATGTTGCCGAAGGTCTCTATGTTTGCTCTAGAGACCTCCGCCAACAGCTCACGCACGTCCATCTCCTTTGGGTCGGAGACCCGCTTGCGCAGCTCTTCGAGCTCCTGGCGTAAAGTTGCCACTTGCCCTTCGAGCCGCGCATTTTGGGCCTCCAGCCTCTGCACCTCGTCCGATGCCGAGCGACCCCTGACCTCGGTGAAGGCCAACCTGATCGCCGCAACCGCTTCCTTGAGGTACCTTTGGTAGGTACCTTTCAAGTTAGAGGACTTCGCGGCGACCATGGCAATGGTCTCCAGCGAGGTCTCCACTGTCCTGCTCAGGTCGACTCCTGCTCGCTCCGGCACTCCTTCTCCAGCGGGAGAAGTGGGGGGGAGTCGAGTGGGGGAAGGGCTGGAGCATAAAGCCGCTCTCGTCACCCTCGCCTCTCGCGCAACCCTGGCGACCTCCTCCTCGGCTTGGAGCCGAAGAGCCTCCTCTCTCTCCCTGTTCAAGTCGGCCTGCGCTTTCGCCAGGCCAACGTACTGGCCGGTCGTGGGCGGCCGGCCGCGTCCGCGTTTGGGTTTTGGTACCGCCCCTTTACTGAGGGACGGTACTTTGTCGTCATCTTGTTTCCTCTTTCGAGGAATGTCGCGTCTGGGTATTGCGGGCAACCCCTCGGAGTCCAGCGATAAGCCGCTGTAGTCCGAGGGACAGTCCTCGCTGTCATAGTCCGTGGAAGGGGGTTCGGGCATCAGCGCGCGCGTGAGCATTACGCGCGGCATTCCCTCCGTATCCCCCCTTAATGCCTTTTTTCTAAGGAGCTCAAGCAACCGGCGCCTGCCATCCGGTACCGGTTGCGAGAAGTCCGTGTCCTCATCCGTTAATTTGCCCGACTCTGACGCGGTGATGAGCGCCAGCTTCGGGCCTGGGTGCGTAATCGCGCCACTCTCCTTTCTCCTCGTCCTTATGACCTCCTCCTCTCCACTCGTACCGGTTGGCCCCTCCGTATACACGGGCCTGACTTCCCCCTTCAGGGAAGTGTGGGATTCCCCAGCATCGCTGGGACCCACCCGGAGAATATTTTGACTGTTACGACTCATCATCATCTTTAAAACTCCGACACCCCGGGTCGCGGCCTTTTTTCAGGTGTAAGGTCACCTATCGGAAGAGTTAAATAAAAGTGAAAGATAGCAAGAGAATAAAGAAAGATGTGAAAAGATAGAAAAAACAAATAAAACTAAAGCAAAAACAAGAAAGTTAAACAAAAAAGGTGGTGAAAGATAGAAGAAGAAAGAAAGATAGAGCCAGCCTTCAGCCGCGTGAGTACCTCACCCCGCAAAAGACGGGGTGGCGCACCCAAGCGTTGCCCAGGGGCACGAACGTGGACGCACTGGCAGACCCCCAACCTAACCTTTTTTTTTTTTTTTTTTTTTTTTTTTTTTACGCCAGGAAATACGTTACGTATACCCCGCGATGCTCGGGGGACATCGCGGGGTTATGTGGGACTCCTCTGTGCCTGGGTGGAGTGGCACAGAGTCTACCCACTAAAACCTGGCGATGCCCTCCTTCTGCGCCAATGCGGGGTCGTGGGAATCGCGTGAGCATAGCTCCACGACCCCGCAGCGCGTGCCGCGTCCGGCCCTCTTCTTTTGCGGCGGCTAGATAGTGTGCCGCCGCCTGCCTTACCGAGAGCTCCCCGGGCATTGGGGAGCTTATCTCTCGGGACCCATAGTGTGGGCGACGATCCCCCGATCGCCACCCACGGGTCTAGACTTCCACCACTACTTCCATGGCGGGGGCGGGTTGTTCCGCCCTTGCGCCGCGGCCCGGCTTTTTATGCCGAGCCTTTTTAGTGGGAGCCTTCCGCTTCCCTTTCGTACCGGGGGGCGGCTTCGGTGCTGTAATACAGCCGCTGCTCCCCAATACGTGCTCCCTAGGTTTGCTTGCGGCCTCGCAGACCGGGCAATTCGGAGCCGCTACACATTCGGACACTTTGTGCCCCGGCTTCCCACAGCGGAAACAATTTCCGCTGAGGTCCACCGTGCACGTGCACTTCGACGCAAGGTGGCCGGTGTCAAGGCACTTGTAACACCGCCGTGGCCTCGCGGCCAGCAGTGCTACCCTCGCCGTCACCCAGCCTATTTGCAGCCGCCCAGTGCTGGTGAGCTTTTTGGCGGCTGCTATCGGGACTTTTAGCCAGAGGCTTCGGGTGCCTCTGGGACCTACAACGATTTTGCCCGACCTGATGTTGGTGGCCGGGCAATTGCCTTCTTTACCCCCTCTAAAACCCCCCGATGCCCACCTTCAGCGCCGTTTGCGGGGCCATGGGAATCGCCTAGCATTCTTCCACGACCCCGCAGCGCGTGCCGCAACCGGCTCACTTCTTTGCGGCGGCCTGGTGTTGTGCCGCCGCCTGCCTCTCCGAGAGCTCCCCGGGCATTGGGGAGCTTTTCCTCTCGGGGCCCATAGTGTGGGCGGCGATCCCCCGATCACCGCCCACGGGCCTAGGCTTCGACCTCCATGGCGGGGGCGGGTTGAGCTGCCCTTGCGCCCTGGGCTTGCGGCTTTTTATGCCGGGCCCTTGAGGGAGCCTTCCACTTCCGGTCTTTACCGGGGGTCGGCTTTGCTGAAATACAGCCGCTGCTCCCCAGCACATGGTCACTCTTCTGCTTGCCGACGGTCTCGCACAAGAAGCAGTTTGGTTCTGCCTCGCACTCGACCGCCTTGTGCCCCGGCTTTCCGCAGCGGAAACAGCTCCGGCTGCGGTCCACCGTGCACTGACACTTGGACGCCACATGGCCGACGTCCATGCATCGGTAGCACCGCTTGGGCCTCGCGGCCAGCAGTGCCACCTTTGCCGACACCCATCCTATGCGCAGCCGCCCAGAGCTCAGAAGCTTCTTGGCGGCCGCGACTGGAGCACGCATCCAGAGCGACGCGTCCCCCCTTGGTCCCACCACTATTTTGCCCGACCTGATAGTATTGGTCGGGCATCCTCCTTCGTGCGCGACGGCCTGGATCACCTGCGCCGCCGTCACTGAGTCGTCCAGCCCGGAGACGCGCAACTCTGCACATCTTACCGGGCGGCCGACTCTCACCATATCCGGGTTTAGGACGGTCCTCAACCTCTCGGCGAAGGCGTCCGCCTTCTCATGCGCCCCCTCACCAGCTATGGTGAGCACGCGCGCACCTGTCTCTGCCAGGCGAAAACCGAGCCTGGGGATGTTGAATTCCCCGAGGTCGATCTTCGCTTTGGCTTCGCTCAGTAGTTTGGCGTACGTTACCCCTGTCGCCGCAGCCTTCTCCTCTAGGGTGAGGGTAACGGCCGCAGTGGCAGGGGTGCGTAGTCTCGCTTTCTTCTTCTTCTTGGGAGCGGCCTTGGATGGTGTGGCCGCTCCCTTCTTCTTCTTGGCCTTGCGTGGACCAACTGTGGTCCACGGGGCCTCGGCGGGGGAGGGGTCGGTGTTACCACCCCCTTTCGCCGCCTCCTGAGCGGCCATTGATGGCCTCTTCTTTTTCTTCTTCTTAGGCTTTTGAGCCTTCTGCGGGGCCGGTATTGACGGTGCCTCTTTTGGGACCGCTGTACTAGGTGCCGCCACTTCCGCATACGTGGGCGCCGTCACCTTTTGGGGCTTCGGCGCCTTCGTCTTTACTGCCGCTGGCGTGGTGCCTACAGTGGCACTGTCCGCCGCCAGCGGTGGTCTCATTCTCGGGGCCGGCAGAAGGCGATCCTCCAGCCCGGCCAGTCTGGCGTTCAGCATGTTGCCGAAGGTCTCTATGCTGGATCGGGAGACCTCCGACAACAGCTGACGCATGTCTTCTTGTGCGGGCTGCGCCGTACGCTTGCGCAGCTCGTCGAGCTCCCGACGCATCTCGGCCACTTGCTTCTCGAGCCACGCGTTTTGGGTTTCCAGCCTTGTCATCTCTTCGGTAGTTGAACGGTCCCTCATCTCGGCCACCGCTGCTCTTATAGCAACTACCGCCTCCTTCAGGTGCCTCTGGAACGTCCCTTTGAGGTTTGAGGACTTCGTGGCGACCATTTGGATAGTCTCCAGCGAAGCCTCGACGCTCTTAGTCAGAGCTGCACTGGTCTGCTCCGACACTCTCTCTCCTACGGGGGCGTTGGGGCTAGAGCAGATGGTAACTCTCTCCCTTCGCGCCGCCCGTGCTGTCTCGGCGATCTCGGCCTCGGCTTGCAGCCGGAGGCTTTCCGCCTTCTCCTTATTGAGCTCAGCTTGGGCCCGAGCTAGGCCGACGTACTGGCCGGTTGATGGTGGCCGGCCACGTCCTCTCTTTAATTTGGGCGTCGCTCCCGTACTAATGGGAGGTGCCATTTCCACGTCCGAGTTGCGCCTTTTAAGGCTTGTCCTATCCGGTATTGCGGGCAACCCCTCGGAGTCCAGCGATAAGGCGCTGGAGTCCGAGTGGCAGTCCTCGCTGTCACAATCAGTTGATGGGGGTTCGGGGATCAACGCGCGCGTGAGCATCACGCGCGGCATTCCCTCCTTATCCCCTCGTAAGGCCTTTTTTCGTAGCAGCTCCAGCAGTCGCCTCCTACCATCAGCGACCGGCTGCGAGAAGTCTACGTCCTCGTCTGTCAAGAGGTCCGTTCCCGACGCGGTAATGTGCGCCAGGCCCGGACCCTTTCGCGCTATCGCGCCCCTCTCCTTCTCCGTCGTTTGCACGACCGCCTCTTCCCTCATCGCAGTTTGTGCCCCCCCCGTATACATGGAGCTGCCTCCCGCCGAAGCGGGAGGGTGGGATTCCCCAGCATCGCTGGGACCCACCCGGGGAATATTTTTCAAAATGCGATCTTCCATACCTCAAAACTCCGACACCCCGGGTCGCGGTCTCTTTTTTCGGGGGTGAGCTCCCCCACCAGAGTGAAACAAAACAAGAAAGATAGTAGAAGAAAAGTCGGTGAAAATAGAGAAAATAAATAAAACAAAGAAAAACAAAGAAGAGTAATCTATAAAAAGGTGGTGAAAAACAGTGAAAGACCGGCGTTCAGCCGCCTGAGTACCTCACCCCGTGTAGAAAGCGGAGTGGCGCACCCAGGCGTTGCCCAGGGACACCAACGAGGAGGAACCGGTATCGCCCCCGCCTTCTTTACCCCCAACCTAACCTTTTTTTTTTTTTTTTTTTTTTTTTTTTTTTTTTTTTTTTTTTTTTTTTTTTTTTTTTTTTTAACGCCAGGAAATACGTTACGTATACCCCGCGATGCTCGGGGGACATCGCGGGGTTATGTGGGACTCCTCTGTGCCTTGGTGGAGTTGGCACAGAGTCTACCCACTAAAACCTGGCGATGCCCTCCTTCTGCGCCAATGCGGGGTCGTGGGAATCGCGTGAGCATAGCTCCACGACCCCGCAGCGCGTGCCGCGTCCGGCCCTCTTCTGTTGCGGCGGCTAGATAGTGTGCCGCCGCCTACCTCACCGAGAGCCCCCTGGGCATTGGGGAGCTTTTCTCTCGGGACCCATATTGTGGGCGACGATCCCCCGATCGCCACCCACGGGTCTAGGCCTCAACCACTTCCATGGCGGGGTCGGGTTGTTCCGCCCTTGCGCCACGGCTCGGCTTTTTATGCCGAGCCTTTTTCGTGGGAGCCTTCCGCTTCCCTTTCGTGCCGGGGGGCGGCTTAGGCGCTGTGATACAGCCGCTGCTCCCCAGCACGTGCTCCTTGGGCTTGCTTGCGGCCTCGCAGACCGGGCAATTAGGAGCCGCTACACAGTCAGACACTTTGTGCCCCGGCTTCCCACAGCGGAAACAATTTCCGCTGAGGTCCACCGTGCACGTGCACTTCATCGCAAGGTGGCCGGTGTCGAGGCACTTGAAGCACCGCCGGGGCCTCGAGGCCAGCAGTGCTACCCTCGCCGTGACCCAGCCTATTTGCAGCCGCCCAGAACTGATAAGCTTCTTGGCGGCTGCCGTTGGTACACTCATCCAGAGGGATCTGGTGCCTCTGGGACTCACTACTACTTTGCCCGACCGGATGTTGGTGGCCGGGCAACCACCTTCTTTCGCAGCCGCCTCGGTGATGTCGGCAGCTGTTGTAGCGTCATCCAGCCCGGTGACGCGCATTTCCACGCATTTCACCGGGCGGGAGACTTTAACATCTTCGGGGCGCAGGACCGCTCGAAGCCTCGCGGCAAAAGCGTCAGCCTTCTCCTCAGCACCCTCTCCTTCAATCGAAAGGAGGCGTGCACCAGTTTGGGCCAGGCGGAAGCCGAGCCTGGGGATATTGAGTTCCCCCAGGTCGATTTTCGCTCTGGCCTCACTGAGCAGCTTTGCGTAGGTCACCCCCCTTTCTGCAGCCCCCGCCTCTAAGGTGAGGGTTACTGCCGCTGTTTTGGGGGGGCGAAGCCTAGTCTTCTTCTTTTTAGGGGCGGCTGTGGGTGGTTTAGCCGCCCCATTCTTCTTGGCCTTGAGCGGACCTACGGATGTCCACGGGGCCTCGGCAGGTGGGGGGCTGGTGTTCGCCCCCCCTTGCGCCGCTTCCTGGGCGGCCATTGATGACCGCTTCTTCTTGCCCTTTTTCTTGGCCTTGGGCGGGACCGGTGCAGTCGGTGCCTCTTTTAGGGGGACCGCCGCTTGTGGTGCCGCCACTTCCGCATAAGAGGGCACCGTTGCCTTTTTAGGCTTCGGTGCCTTCGTCTTTTCCGCCGCCGGCGGGGTGCCTACAGTGGCACTATCCGCCGCCAGCGGTGGTCTAGTTCTCGGGGCCGGTAGGAGACGGTCCTCCAAACCGGCCAGCCTGGCGTTCAGCATGTTGCCGAAGGTCTCTATGTTGGAACGAGAGACCTCCGACAACAGCTGGCGCATATCTTGCTCTGGTGGGCGCGCGTTGTCGGCCCTTCTGCGCAACTCTTCTAACTCCTGACCCATTATGGCCACTCTCTCTTGGAGCCGCGCGTTCTGGGCCTCCAATTTCGCCAATTCTTCAGTCATGGAGCGGCCCCTCATCTCGACGACAGCCGATTTGATGGTCGCTACTGAGTCCTTGAGGCACCTTTGGAAGGTGCCCTTAAGGTTCATTGACTTGGTGGCGACCATTGTGATGGCCTCCAGTGACGCCTCTATCGATTTGGCCAGAGCAGCGCTCGACTGCTCCGACTGAGTCTCTCCAATTTTGGCGGGGCTTGCGCGGAAGGACACTCGCGCCTCCCTTACGGTCCTCGCCGTTTCCGCAACTTCGGCTTCAGCCTGAAGCCGAAGAGCCTCCTCCTTCTCCTTGTTTAGTTCGGCCTGCGCCTTCGCCAAGCCAACGTACTGGCCTGTCGTCGGCGGCCTGCCGCGTCCTCTTTTGGGTTTAGGTACCGCCCCTTTACTGAAGGACGGTACCGCGTCACACTCGGGTTTCCTCTTACGAGGTCTGTCAAGTCCGGTGGTGGACTCCCCGGATTCCAGCGACATAACGCTGTACACCGAGGAGTCGGAGAGATAATCGTCGCTATCCCTCATTGATCCAAGTCCAGGTCTGGGCAGCGGTGCCATTACATCGTGCAGCAACACGCGTGGCACGCGCCCCATGTCAATTCCGTCATCTTCGGGGGCCGGGAGTCTCAAATCGCGCTCGTACTGCACGCGAGCGAGCCCCTCCGTGTCACCCCTCTCCTTCTTTCTCTGTAGGAGTCTCAACAACCGCTGCACACCGTTAGGCTGCGGCTGCGAGAAGTCTACCTCCTCATCCGTAAGAAGGTCCGTTCCCGACGCGGTAAGGTGCGCCGGTCCCGGCCTATTTTGCGCCATCGCGCCTGTCTCCTTTCTCTCTCCCGCCATATCCTCCACCTCCACTGCAATAGGTGCCCCCCCCGTATACGTGGGGCGACCCCCCGCCGAAGCGGGAGTGTGGGATTCCCTCCGAAGAGGACCCACCCGGGGAATATTATCCGTATTGCAACTTTCCATCTTTGTCAGTTGTGGGCTGAGTCTGACCCGATCCATTAGGGGGGATTCTGCCCCAGTGCCCTTGGGACGAGACCGCCTGCTCGCCATGCATCCCATGGCCGGGCACCACAAACCTTGGATTAGGGGCCGTAAAAGCCCATCCATCGCCATTCAAAGAAAACCTATCACGCAAACCAAACACACACACACAGAAGAGTAAACAAAAAAGGAAAGATAGTAAAGAAAAGGTGTTGAAAGACAGAGTAAATAAAACGTAAAACAAAAAAGAAGAGTAAACTATAAAAAGATGGTGAAAACATAGAGATAGACCGGTGTTCAGCCGCCTGAGTACCTCACCCCGTGTAGAGAGCGGAGTGGCGCACCCAGGCGTTGCCCAGGGACACCAACGTGGAGGAACCGGTATCGCCCCTACCCCCAACCTAACCTAACCTAACCTAACCTAACCTAACCTAACCTAACCTAACCTAACCTAACCTAACCTAACCTAACCTAACCTAACCTTTTTTTTTTTTTTTTTTTTTTTTTTTTTTGACGGGGTGAAATGACGTTACGCATCCCCCGCCGCCCCCGGGGGAGGGCAGCAGGGGTATGTCGGACTCCCCCGGCGCAAGATGGAGTGCACCGGGGTGTACCGACTAAAACACCCCGATGCCCGTCTTCAGCGCCAGTGGAGGGGCCGTGGGAATCGCGTGAACATTCTTCCACGACCCCCCAGCGCGTGCCGCGTCCGGCTCCCTTCTAATGCGGCGACCTGGTATTATGCCGCCGCTTGCCTCTCCGAGAGCTCCCCGGGCATTGGGGAGCTTGCCGTCTCGGGGCCCATAGTGTGGGCGGCGATCCCCCGATCACCACCCACGGGCCTAGGCGTCCAACTCCATGGCGGGGGCGGGAACCGCCCTTGCGCCGTCGGCCTTGGGCTTTTTGTGCCGGGCCTTCTTTGTTGGCGCCTTGCGCTTCGTGCTGGGCGGCGGCTTTGCGACACAGCCGCTTGCGCCCAGCACATGTGCCTTCTCCGGCCTGCCGGCAGCCTCGCACAGGAAGCAGTTGGGCGCTTCCCTGCACTCGGCCGCCTTGTGCCCCGGTTTCCCGCAGCGGAAACAGCTCCGACTGCGGTCTACCGGGCACTGGCACTTCGCCGCTACGTGGCCGGTGTCCTGGCAGCGAAAGCAGCGCTTAGGCCTCGCGGCCAGCAGCGCCACTCTCGCCGACACCCATCCGACACGCAGCCGCCCAGAGCTTACGAGCTTCTTGGCGGCCGCGACCGGGACACGCATCCATAATGATGCGTCCCCTCGTGGCCCCACCGTCAGTTGGCCCGACCGTATATCGTCGGCCGAGCACCCTCCTTCCTTCGCGACCGCCTGGATGACATCGGCGGCCGCTACTGAGTCGTCCAGCCCGGCCACGCGGATCTCCGCGCACAGGACCGGGCGGGCGACTTTTACATCGTCCGGTTTCAGGACTGCCTTTAGCCTCGTGGCGAAGGCGTCCGCCTTTTCCTGCGCCCCCTCACCGGCGATGGTGAGGACACGCGCTCCGGTCTCGGCAAGGCGGAAACCGAGCCTGGGGATGCCGAGTTCCCCCAGGTCGATCGCCGCTCTGGCCTCGGCCAACACCTTGGCGTATGTGACCCCTCTTTCCACAGCGCTCGCCCCCAGAGTGAGGGTGACCGCCGCGGTTGCGGGGGGACGAAGCTTCGCCTTCTTCTTTTTCTTCTTTGGGGCGGCTTTGGCTGGTGTAGCCGCCCCTTTCTTCTGTTTGGCCTTGCGTGGACCTACGGTGGTCCACGAGGCCTCGGCGGGGGAGGGGTTGCTGTTATCCCCCCCTTGCGCCGCTTCTCTTGCGGCCATTGTTGGCCGCTTCTTCTGTTTCGCCCTCTTGGGCGGGGCCTGTGCGGGCGGTGCCACTTTCGGGGGGACCGTCGCGCTTGGTGTTGCCACTTCCGCATACGTGGGGGGCGCCGTCGCCTTTTTTGGCTTCGGCGCCTTCTTCGTCGGTGCCGCTGATGGTGGGGCACCGACGGTAACGTCTGTGATGTCCGCCGCCAACGGCGGTCTCCTCCTTGGCTCAGGAAGGAGTCTGTCCTCCAACCCAGCCAGCCTCGCATTCAGCATATTGCCGAAGGTCTCGATGTTTGAGCGCGAGACCTCCGACAACAGCTTCTGCAGGTCGTCAGCGGCAGGCTTGGCTGCTTGGCGCCGCAACTCCTCTAGCTCTCGCCGCATCGCGTCGACTTGTTGTTGAAGCCGCGCGTTCTGGGCTTCCAAGGCCCGTAGCTCGTCTGATTCGCAGCGGCCCCTCAGTTCGGTGACGGCCATTCTGATAGTGTTGACCGACTCCTTGAGGAACCGCTGGAACGTTCCCTTTAAATTTGAGGACCTGGATGCGACCATCAGGATCGTCTCCAGGGACCTCTCTACGCTGCTTGCAATAGCAGCGTTTGTCTCCTCTGGGATTGTCTTCTCAGGGGTGGTGATAGGGGCAGGGCTTGCGAGATTAGCTCGTGCTTCTCTCGCTGCCCGCGCCGTATCGGCGACCTCAGCCTCAGCCTCCAATCTGATGGCCTCCGCTTTCGCCCTATTTAACTCTGCCTGCGCCTTAGCCAGGCCGACGTATTGGCCGGTTGATGGTGGCCGACCACGTCCTTTCTTAGCCTTCGGCACCGCACCTTTGCTGTTGGACGGCGCCGCCTCTGACTCGTCCGGGTGTAACCGCCGCTTAAGGGGGGTCGTACGTCCGGTGGGTGCGGGCAATCCCTCGGAGTCCAGCGACATGTCTGTCATGCAGCTAGAGTCCGAGAGATAGTCCTCGCTATCTAATTCGGTTATGTTACGTCCTTGTTGGGGTGGCGGCATGATCACGTCGCGCGTGAGCAGCACGCGCGGCAGATCTGGGTCGCCCCGCAGCTTCTTCTTCTGCATGAGCTTCAGTAGCCGCTCAATCCCGTTGGGTTGCGGCTGACTGAAGTCCACGTCCTCATCAGTCAATAGGTCCGTTCTCGACGCGGTAAGGTGCGCCGGGCTCGGCCTAGTATGCGCCATCGCGCCTTCGTCTCTCGCCGTCGCAACGGCCTCCTTCGTCTCAACCTCCACCGAAGCATGTTTTGGGCCCCCAGTATACCTGGCCCTATCTCCCGCCGAAACGGGAGTGTGGGATTCCCCGGCATCGCCGGGACCCACCCTGGGAGAATTTTGAACATGCTGACCTTCCATTGTTGTCAATTGTGGGCTGAGTCTGACCCGATCAAGAAGGGGTGATTCTGCCCCAGTGCCCTCAGGACGAGACCGCCTGCTCGCCATGCATCCCATGGCCGGGCACCACAAACCTTGGATTAGGGGCCGTAAAAGCCCATCCATCACCATTCAGAACAAAAAACCTATCATTCAAAACCTTACACACACGCACAAAAGAGTAAACGAAAAAGGAAAGATAGAAAAGAAAAGGTGTTGAAAGAGAGATAAATAAATAAGACAATGCAAACGAAGTGTAAACTATAAAAAAGTGGTGAAAAATAGAGAAAGACCGGCGCTCAGCCGCCTGAGTACCTCACCCCGTGTAAAAAGCGGGGTGGCGCACCCAGGCGTTGCCCAGGGACACCAACGCGGAGGAACCGGTATCGCCCCCAACCTAACCTAACCTTTTTTTTTTTTTTTTTTTTTTTTTTTTTTTTTTTTTTTTTTTGTTATCGCAGGGGAAAGGTCATTACGCCCTTCCCGGGTTGGGGGACCCGGGGGTATGTGGGACTCCCGACGCGACTCGCCGGTTTACCCACTAAAACTAACCTGCGGATTGCCATCAGCCGCTAAATGGGGAGTGTCCCGGATCTGTCTAGCACAGGACACCCCCCGCGACCGGCCGGTCTACCTCTATAGGGACCGGACTTCCACCATAATTAGGGGCCGCTCCGACAACCTGAAGCGTCCCCCTCGGCGCCGGGACTAGCTAAGCCGGGGAGGTTCCCATCCTCTCCCGGAGCCCCGTTAGACGGAAGTTTGGAGGTTCACAAAGCGACGCCTCCGCACTCCCGTCCTACGCCGGCGGAGCGGAGCAGAGGATATCTCCATCTCTCTGTCCCGCTCCGCGGTCTCTTTCCGCGAAATTACATCTTCGCAGAAAGAGACCGCCGCCTGCCAGGCCTCATCGCTCTCGAGCATGCAGCGAACCACACTCGAGAGCGAGAGGTCCCGCCCAAGCACTGCCATGAGGTCATGGCGCTGCACGGCCCATCTGTCACACACCTCTAGGGTGTGCTGGGCCGTGTCCTCCGCAGCGCCGCACTCATGGCAGGCTGGCGTTGGCTCCCTCCTGGCGACCTTGCACAGGTACGCACCGAAGCACCCATGTCCGGTGAGCACCTGCGCCAGGCGGAAGGTGAGGGGTTTGCGCTTGCGGCGCATCCACGCCGCAAGTATTGGACACAGTGCCTCGGCCGTGCGCTGGCCGTACGGCGACTGTGCCAAAACCTCTCCCCACCTCCTCAGCAGCCACTGCTCTCCCAGCCTTTGGAACCGCCTTAGCTCCTCCCCCGAGGGGACCTCGCCACGTGACCTCCTCTCAGCAACGAGGAGGCTTAACTCGGCAAGGACCCTCGCCGCGAGCTCCCATGGCGGTTCTCCCGCCAGTGCAGTAGCTGCCGCCCAGGAGACTGTACGGTAGCCCCTGATGACCCTCACCGCTATGACCCGCTGCATTTTGTGCAGCTGGGCCACATTTCGCACGGTGAGGGCATCCGCCCATATTGGGGCTCCGTACAGGGCCATACTCCGACACACCCCGGAGTATAGCCGCCTGCAGGCTTGGCTGGGCCCCCCTATATTTGGTAGGAGTCGGCCCAGCGCTGATGCCACCCTCACGACCTTCGGTCCCAACTGTTGGAAATGTGGGCCGAAGGTCCACCTCCCGTCCAGGGTGAGTCCCAGACACTTAAGGGTTGGGCTCACCCTGACCTCCGTCTCTCCGATAAGGAGTCGTGCACCCGGTGGGGGTCCTTTCCTCCCAGGTCCGCGGAAGAGCATGGCTTCGGTCTTCTCCAGGCAGACCCGAAGCCCCAATCGCTCGATGCGGCTGACAATGAGGGCTGTCCCCTCCTCTGCCAGCCGCGCGGCCTCCTTGTACGTCCGTCCCCGGAATGTGACGTATGTGTCGTCCGCATAGCAGACGACATCCATTCCGGGGAGGAGGCACTCCTTCCGCAGGACCCAGTCGTAGCCGACGTCCCAGAGGTTCGGACCCAGAACCGAACCCTGAGGGACGCCGCACACGACCTGCCGCCTCTCTAAGGACCCCGACCGATTCTCGAACACGACCTCCCTATCGGAGAGATACGCGTCCAACAGCCCCCTGAGATACGGAGGCACTCCGAACGACTTCAGTGCCTCGCGTATTACGCTGTGGGGGAGGCTGTTGAAGGCGTTGGCGATGTCCAACGACACCGCCACCACCACCTCCTTCCCGCGTTCCGCTTCACCCGTCACCGACTTTAGGCGCCTCACCGCGTCGATGGTTGACCGACCGGGCCGGAACCCGAACTGCGAATCGGACAGTCCGGGCCCCGGGCCTTTCTCCAAGTGTTGAACGAGGCGGGAGGCTATCACCCTTTCAAACGCCTTCCCCACCTCGTTCAGCAACACAATCGGTCGCACCGCCGACGCGCAGTCCGATGGTCGCCCGCCCTTTGGTAATAGGACGAGCCGACCCTCCTTCCACGCCTTCGGGAACTGTCCGCCCTGTATGCAGCGGTTTAACAGCTCCCGAAGGCTGTCTTCGAGGTGCACGAGAGCTATAGCCAGAACTCTCCCGTGCACCCCATCCGGACCAGGCGCCCTTCTCTTACTACGGAGGCGGGACAGAACCGCCTCCATCTCCAAGTCGGTGACGGGTGGCGGAACACCCTCCTCCATCGAGCCCGGCGTCTGTCGGGCCATTCGCGGCGGAGCGAAGCCTGCCGGGGGGTCCGGGAACAACTCCCGGACGATTTTCCCCAGCAGTTCCGGCTGGAGCGTTTCCGTCAGTGGGGCCGACTGGGCGCGAAGTTTGTCTCGCGCCCTTTTGTACGGTCTGCCCCACGGGTCCTTCTCCAGACCCTCGACCAGCTCCAACCTAACCTAACCTAACCTAACCTAACCTTTTTTTTTTTTTTTTTTTTTTTTTTTTTTTTTTTTTTTTTTTTTTTTTTTTTTTTTTGTTTTTTTTTTTTTGACGGGGGGAAATACGTTACGTATCCCCTGCCGCCCCCGGGGGAGGGCGGGAGGGGTATGACGGGCTCCCCCGACGCGAGATGGAGTACGCCGGGGTTTACCGTCTAAAACCCCCCGATGCCCATCTTCAGCGCCTTTAACGGGGCCGTGGGAATCGCAAAGCATTCTTCCACGACCCCGCAGCGCTTGCCGCAACCGGCCCACTTCCAAATGCCGCAACCGGCTCCTTCTCCGAGAGCTCCCCGGGCATTGGGGAGCTTGTCGTCTCGGGGCCCATATTGTGAGCGGCGATCCCCCGATCACCGCCCACGGGCCTATGCCTCAACCTCCATTTCGGCGGGGGCGGGTTGAGCCACCCTTGCGCCTTGGGCTTGCGGCTTTTTATGCCGGGCCCTGGAGGGAGTCTTACGCTTCCCTTTCGTGTCAGGGGGCGGCTTTGCGAAAACGCAGCCGCCGCTCCCCAGCACGTGTGCCACCTCCTTTTTGCCAGTGGCCTCACATAGCGAGCAGTGCGGATCCGCGCCGCATTCTGCCGCCTTGTGCCCCGGCTTCCCGCATCGGAAACAGCTCCGGCTACGGTCCACCGAGGACTGGCATTTCGCCGCGACGTGGCCGGTGTCCTGGCATCGGTAGCACCGCTTAGGCCTCGCGGCCAGCAGCGCCACCTTCGCCGAGACCCAGCCCACGCGAAGCCGCCCAGAAGTGAGCAGCTTTTTAGCGGCCGCGACGGGGACGCTCATCCATAGGGATGCGTCTCCTCTCGGTCCCATCACAACTTTGCCCGACCTGATGGAGCTGGTCGGGCATCCTCCTTCTTGTGAGGCCGCCAGGATGACTTGGGCGGCCGTCACTGAGTCGTCCAGCCCGGTGACGCGCATCTCCGCGCACTTCACCGGGCGGCCGACTCTTACTACCTCCGGATTAAGGACAGACCTGAGCTTTGAGGCAAAGGCGTCCGCCTTCTCTTGCGCCCGCTCACCGTCGATGGTGAGCACGCGCGCGCCAGTTTCCGCCAGGCGGAAACCGAGTTTGGGGATGTCGAACTCCCCCAAATCGATTTTCGCTCTAGCTTCTTTTAACAGGCTGGCGTACGTAACCCCCTTCTCCGCAGCCTTCTCCTCAAGAGTGAGGGTAACGGCCGCTGTGGCGGGGGTGCGCAGCTTCGCCTTCTTCTTCTTAGGGGCGACTTTAGATGGAGTAGCCGCCCCCTTCTTCTTCTTGGCCTTGCGCGGACCTACTGTGGTCCACGGGGCCTCAGCGGGGGAGGGGTTGTTGGTGTCCCCCCCTTGCGCCGTCTCCTGAGCGGCCATTGATGGCCGCTTCTTTTTCGACTTTTTGGCCATGGGGGCCTTTGGCGGGGTGGGTGCAGGCGGCGCCTCTTCTGGGGCCGCCGCAACCTGCGCCGTCACTGTCGCGTACGTTGGCGCCTTTGCCTTTTTCGGCTTCGGCGCCTTCGTCTTTTGTGCCGCCGGCGCTGGCGTGGTGCCAACAGTAGCACTATCCGCCGCCAGCGGGGGTCGTCTTCTGGGCTCCGGCGGGAGTCTGTCCTCCAGGCCGGCGAGCCTTGCATTCAGCATGTTGCCGAAGGTCTCGATATTGGAGCGCGAGACCTCCGACAACAGCTGTTGCACGTCTTGGGTAGCGGGCCTGGTCGCCTGGCGCCGCAATTCCTCCATCTCTCGACGCATGGCGTCGATCTGCTGCTGGAGCCGAGCATTTTGCGCTTCTAGGGCTCGCAGCTCGTCCGTTTCACAGCGGCCCCTCAGTTCGGTGACGGCCGTTCGGATGTTATTGACCGCCTCCTTGAGGAACCGCTGAAATGTCCCCTTTAAATTGGAGGACCTGGATGCAACCATTGCAATGGTTTCCAGGGACCTCTCTACGCTCGCCGTGATGGCCGCGTTCGTCTGCTCCGGTGTGTCAGTCGGCGCGGAGCCAGCGCAGAGGGAAACTCGCGTCTCTCTCGCCGTCCTCACCTTCTCGACAACCTCCTTCTCCGCTTCGAGTCGGAGACTCTCCGCCTTCTCTCTATTGAGCTCCGCCTGAGCTCTGGCCAAGCCGACGTACTGGCCGGTAGTTGGTGGCCGGCCGCGTCCTCTCTTGACCTTAGGCACCGCACCTTTACTGGTAGACGGCGCCGCTACGTCTTCGTCCGGGTTTAACCGCCTCTTTAGGGGGGTCGTTCGTCCGGTGGGTGCGGGCAATCCCTCGGAGTCCAGCGACATGTCAGTCATGCAGCTGGAGTCCGAGAGATAGTCCTCGCTGTCTCGATCGGGTATGTCACGTCCGTGTTTGGGGGGCGGCATGATCACGTCGCGCGTGAGAAGCACGCGCGGCAGATCCGGGTCGCCCCTTAGTTTCTTCCGTTGCATCAACTTCAGTAGTCGCTGAACCCCGTTGGGCTGCGGCTGACTGAAGTCAACGTCTTCATCCGTTAATAAGTCCGCCGCCGGTGCGGTAAGGGACACCGGCTCCGAACTCACGCGAGCAGTCGCGCCTTCCTCCACTTCACTCGCCGTCGCAACGGCCTCCGCACCTCTCAACGCAATGTTGGCACCCTCCGTATACGTGGGCCAGACTGTGCCCGAAGACTCTTCGAACACAGTGCGGGATTCCCCGACTGTTGTCGGGACCCGCCCGGAGAAACTTTTTCCATTACGTTCCATTCCATCTAAGCGCCGACACCCCGGGTCGCGGGCTTGTTTTCGGGTGTAGCTCACCCATCAAAGAGTTAACAAAAACGGAAAAGATAGTAGGAGAAGAAAGAAAAGATGGTGAAAGATAGAGAAAAACAAAATAAAAGTAATGCAAAACAAGAAAACTAAACAAAATAGGTGGTGAAAGATAGACAAGAAAGAGATAGCGCCAGCCTTCAGCCGCGTGGGTACCTCACACCGTGTAAAAGCGGAGTGGCGCACCCAAGCGTTGCCCAGGGCCACGAACTTGGACGAACTGGCTGAGCCCCAACCTAACCTCTTTTTTTTTTTTTTTTTTTTTTTTTTTTTTTTTTTTTTTTTTTTTTTTTTTTTTTTTTTTTTTTTTAACGGGGTGAAATTCTTTACAAATTCCCCGCCGCCCCCGGGGGAGGGCAGCAGGGGTATGTCGGACTCCCCCGGCGCGAGATGGAGTGCACCGGGGTGTACCGACTAAAACACCCCGATGCCCGTCTTCAGCGCCAGTGGAGGGGCCGTGGGAATCGCTTGAGCATTCTTCCACGACCCCCCAGCGCGTGCCGCGTCCGGCTCCCTTCTAATGCGGCGACCTGGTATTATGCCGCCGCTTGCCTCTCCGAGAGCTCCCCGGGCATTGGGGAGCTTGCCGTCTCGGGGCCCATAGTGTGGGCGGCGATCCCCCGATCACCACCCACGGGCCTAGGCGTCCAACTCCATGGCGGGGGCGGGAACCGCCCTTGCGCCGTCGGCCTTGGGCTTCTTGTGCCGGGCCTTCTTTGTTGGCGCCTTGCGCTTCGTGCTGGGGGGCGGCTTCGCTACGCAGCCGCTTCCTCCCAACACATGGGCCTTCTCCGGCCTGCCGGCAGCCTCGCACAGGAAGCAGTTGGGCGCTTCCCTGCACTCGGCCGCCTTGTGCCCCGGTTTTCCGCAGCGGAAACAGCTCCGGCTGCGGTCTACCGGGCACTGGCACTTCGCCGCCACATGGCCGGTGTCTTGGCAGCGGAAGCAGCGCTTAGGCCTCGCGGCCAGCAGCGCCACTCTCGCCGACACCCAGCCAACTCGCAGCCGCCCTGAGCTTGTGAGCCTCTTGGCGGCCGCGACCGGGACACGCATCCACAATGACGCGTCCCCGCGTGGCCCTACCGTCAGTTGGCCCGACCGGATATCGTCGGCCGAGCACCCTCCTTCCTTCGCGACCGCCTGGATGACGTCGGCGGCCGCTACTGAGTCGTCCAGCCCGGCCACGCGGATCTCCGCGCATAAGACCGGGCGGGCGACTTTTACATCGTCCGGGGGCAAGACGGACCTCAGCCTCGAGGCGAAGGCGTCCGCTTTCTCCTGCGCGCCCTCGCCAGCAATGGTAAGGACGCGCGCTCCAGTCTCGGCCAGGCGGAAACCAAGCCTGGGGATGCCGAGTTCCCCCAGGTCGATCGCCGCTCTAGCCTGACTCAACACTTTCGCGTAAGTCACCCCCCTTTCAGCAGCGCTCGCCCCCAGGGTGAGGGTGACCGCCGCAGTAGTTGGAGGGCGAAGCTTCGCTTTCTTCTTCTTCGGGGCGGCTTTGGCTGTTGTAGCCGCCCCCTTCTTCGTCTTTTTGGCCTTGCGTGGACCTATCTTGGTCCACGGGGCCTCGGCGGGGGAGGGGTTGCTGTTATCCCCCCCTTGCGCCGCCTCTTGAGCGGCCATTGTTGGCTGCTTCTTCTTCTTGGCCTTTTTGGCCTTAGGCGGGGCCGGGGCAGCCGGAGCCTCTTTAGGGGCCGGTGCACTCGGTGCCGCCATCTCCGCGTATGTTGGCGCCGTCACCCTTTTTGGCTTCGGCGCCTTCTTTCTATTGTCCGCCGGCGTGGTGCCAACAGTGGCACTGTCCGCCGCCAGCGGTGGCCTTCTCCTTGGCTCCGGAAGGAGCCTATCTTCCAGTCCGGCCAACCTCGCATTTAGCATGTTGCCGAAGGTCTCGATATTAGAGCGCGAGACCTCCGACAACATCTGCTGCAAGTCCTGAGTAGCAGGCTTAGTCGCCTGGCGGCGCAACTCCTCCAGCTCGTGTCGCATCGCGTCGACCTGCTGTTGGAGCCGCGCGTTCTGGGCTTCCAAGGCCCGCAGCTCGTCCGTTTCGCAGCGGCCCCTCATTTCGGTGACGGCCGTTCTGATGGTGCTGACCGACTCCTTGAGGAACCGCTGGAAAGTTCCCTTCAAATTTGAGGACCTGGATGCGACCATCAAGATCGTTTCCAGGGACCTCTCTACGCTGGCTGCGATAGCCGCGTTTGTCTCCTCAGTGGTGGTGACAGACACTGGGCTTGCGGGGAGAGATGCACGTGATTCTCTCGCCGCTCGCGCTGTATCAGCAACCTCGGCTTCGGCCTCCAGTCTGATGGCCTCCGCCTTCGCCTTATTTAATTCTGCCTGTGCTTTAGCCAGGCCGACGTATTGGCCGGTTGATGGTGGCCGACCACGTCCTCTCTTCGCCTTCGGCACCGCACCTTTGCTGGTGGTCGGCGCCGCCTCTGTCACGTCCGGGTCTAACCGCCGCTTAAGGGGGGTCGTACGTCCGGTGGGTGCGGGCAATCCCTCGGAGTCCAGCGACATGGAAGACATGCAGCTGGAGTCCGAGAGATAGTCCTCGCTGTCTCTTTCTGGTCCAAGTTCACGGGGTTTTGGCATAATCACGTCGCGCGTGAGTAGCACGCGCGGCAGGTCTGCGTCGCCCCGCAACTTCTTCTTCTGCATCAATTTTAGCATCCGCTCGTAGCCGTTGGGCTGCGGCTGGCTAAAATCGACGTCTTCGTCCGTGAGTAAGTCCGCCGCCGGCGCGGTAATGTGCGCCAGCTTCGGGCCTGGTTGCGCCATCGCGCCCCTCTCCTTCTCTACCGTCTTTAGCACGGTCTCCTCCGACTCCGACTCCACTGCAACAGGTGCCCCCCCCGTATACGTGGGGCGACCCCCCGCCGAAGCGGGAGTGTGGGATTCCCTCGTTAGAGGACCCACCCGGGGAATACTTTTCTTGTTGCACTCCATGGTTGCTCGGATATGGGCTGAGTCACGCCCGATCCAGTAGGGGGGATTCTGCCCCAGTGCCCTTGGGACGAGCCGCCTGCTCGCCACGCATCTCACGGCCGGGCACCACAAACCCTGGATTAGGGGCCGTAAAAGCCCATCCATCACCATTCAAACAAAAACCTAACACACACAGAAGAATAAATAAAAGAGAAAAGACAGAAAGAAAAGGTGTTGAAAGATAGATGAAATAAATAAAACAATGCAAAAAAGAAGAGTAAACTATAAAAAAGATGGTGAAAATATAGAGATAGACCGGTGTTCAGCCGCCTGAGTACCTCACCCCGTGTAGAGAGCGGAGTGGCGCACCCAGGCGTTGCCCAGGGACACCAACGTGGAGGAACCGGTATCGCCCCCAAGCCCCAACCTTTTTTTTTTTTTTTTTTTTTTTTTTTTTTTTTTTTTTTTTTACGTGCGGAAAATTCGTTACGAATACCCTACGACGCCGGGGGACATCGTAGGGTTATGTGGGACTCCCCAGCGCCTGCGACTGGCGCCGGGTTTACCCACTAAAAACCGCACGATGCCCTCCTTCGCGCCTAGGCCGGGGTCATGGGTATCGCGGAAGCATTCGTCCACGACCCCGCCGGCGCCTGCCTGCCTCACAGGCTCTCCGAAATGCGGCGGCATAGATGGTGTGCCGCCGCTAGCCTTCTCCGAGAGCCCCCCGGACATAGGGGAGCTTTCTTCTCGGGACCCCTTGGGTGGGCAATGATCCCCCGATCATCACCCACGGGTCTTAGGCGCCTCTCACTCGGCGTCCATAGCGGGGGCGGCTGGTGCCACCCTTGCGCCATCGGCCTTGGCCACTTTCTGGCGGGCCTTCTTGGTGGGCGTCTTCTTCTTTGGGGGAGGTGGCTTTTTCGCCGAGGTGACGCAACTGCCACCCCCCAACACGTGATCTGCCTTTTTGCCGGCCGATAGACAAACGGGGCAATTTGGGATCGACCCGCAGTCCGGCATTTTATGCCCAGGTTTGCCGCAGCGGAAGCAAAGTCCGCTGCGGTCCTCCGCCCGGCAATTAACTGCGATATGGCCCGTGGCGAGGCAACGGTAGCACCGCTTGGGCCGTTTAGCCAGCAGCACTACCTTTGCCGATGTCCACCCAATTTGCAGCCGCCCCGAGCTGGAGAGCTTTTTGGCGGCCGCTACTGGGACGTTCAACCAGAGGGAGCCGTCCCCTCTGCGTCCGGCTACGATCTTGCCCGGCCTAATGGTGTTGGCCGGGCAGCCTCCTTCATTAGCGGCCGCCTCCACGACTTCGGCGACCGTCACAGCGTCGTCTAACCCGGTGACGCGCATCTCCGCGCACTTCACCGGGCGGGCCACTTGCACTGCCTCAGAGTCGACGACCGCTTTCAGCCTCGCTGCAAAAGCGTCCGCCTTCTCCGAGGCGCCCTCTCCGTCCACTGTCAGCAATCGGGCGCCCGATTCAGCCACCCGGAAGCCCAGCTTGGTTATGCCGAACTCTCGGAGGTCGATGCGCGCCCTGGCATCCGACAATATTTTGGCGTAGGTCGCCCCCCTATCCTTCGCCCCCTCCTGTAAGGTGAGGGAGATGGCTGCCGTGGTAGGAGGGCGGAGCCTCGCCTTCTTCTTCCTGGCTGGGGCACTTTTGGTTGCCTTCGCCTTTTCCTTCTTATTTTGCCCGCGTGGACCTACCGTAGTCCACGGGGCGTTTGCAGAGACGGGGGTTGGATTAGCCCTCTTTTCTGCGGCCTCCTGTGCGGCCAAGCTCTTCTTCTTGGTCTTCTTTTTCTTCTTCTTCGGCGCGGCAGGCGGTGCGGGTGTGGTTGCACTGTCGCCTGCCGTTACCTCCGACACTTCAACAACTGTGGTCGGTCTCTTCTCCTTCGGTGGCTTTGGGACCTTCTTCTTGTTTTTCCCCGGAGCAACATCACTGCCCGCGGCATGAGCCGGTGCGGTGTCACTCGGGGAGTCAAAAGCCAGTGGTGGACGTAGACGTGGCGCTGGAAGTAGTCGGTCTTCCAGGCCAGCCAGTCTGGCGTTCAGCATATTGCCGAAGGTCTCCGCATTGGTGCGTGAGACCTCCGCCAACAGCTGACGCACGTCTTGCTCTGGTGGTCGAGCTATCTGGCGCCGGAGCTCATCTAGCTCGCGGCGCATCTCCTCTATCTGCCTCTGGAGCCGGGTGTTATGGGCTTCCAGGGCCTGAACTTCTTCCGATGAACAGCGGCCCCTCATTTCAGCGACGGCCGTTTTGATGTTAGCGACCGCCTCCTTGAGGAACCGCTGGTACGTTCCTTTTAAATTGGAGGACCTCGTGGCGACCATAGTTATGGTCTCCAGCGAGGCCTCCACGCTCTTGGTCAGCGCAGCGCTTGTCCGCTCGGACTCTTCGTCAATTTTGGCGGGGGTAGCGCAGAGTGACGAGCGCGCCGCTCTGGCAGTCCTCGCCGTTGCAGCCACTTCCTCTTCGGCTTGAAGTCGAAGGGCCTCTTCCTTTGCCTTATTAAGGTCGGCCTGCGCTTTCGCTAGGCCGACGTACTGGCCGGTCGTTGGTGGCCGGCCGCGTCCTTTTTTGGGTTTTGGTACCGCCCCCTTACTGAGGGACGGTACACTGTCGTCATCGGTGTTCCTCCTCTTGCGAGGTCTGTCTTGTCCGGTGGTGGACTCCCCGGATTCCAGCGACATGGCACTGTAGACCGAGGAGTCTGAGAGATAGTCGTCGCTATCTCTCGTGCAGTCAAGTCCATGAGGCAGCAGCCGCTCGAGCACCACACGCGGCACGCGCGGTTTTGCTGCATTTTCGTTCTCTTCTTCGGGGGGCGTGAGTCTTAGGTCGCGCTCCAACTGCACGCGAGCGAGTCCTTCGGTGTCACCCCGTTCCTTCTTCCTCTGGAGGAGCCTCAACAGTCGCTGCACTCCATTAGGCTGCGGCTGTGAGAAGTCTACCTCCTCATCAGTTAGTAGGTCCGTTCCCGACGCGGTAAGGTGCGCCGGCCCCGGCCTTTCTCGCGCCATCGCGCCTCCCTCCTTCCTCTCTCCCGTCCTCTCCTCTTCCGCCATCGCATTTTGTGGCCCCCCCGTATACGAGGGCCGACCCCCCGCCGAAGCGGGAGTGTGGGATTCCCCAGCTTCGCTGGGACCCACCCGGGGATTACTTTTCAAAATACGACCTTCCATCTTTGTCAATTGTGGACTGATGTCTGGCCCGATCCATTAGGGGGGATTCTGCCCCAGTGCCCTCACGACGAAACCGCCTGTTCGCCACGCATCCCATGGCCGGGCACCACAAACCTTGGATTAGGGGCCGTAAAAGCCCATTCATCACCATTCAAACCAAAAACCTAACACGCAAACCTAACACACACGCACAAAAGAGTAAAACAAAAGAGAAAAATAGAAAAGAGAGGTGTTGAAAAGATAGATGAAATAAATTAAACAATGCAAAAAAGAAGAGTAAACTATAAAAAGGTGGTGAAAAGATAGAGATAGACCGGCGTTCAGCCGCCTGAGTACCTCACCCCGTGTAAAGAGCGGAGTGGCGCACTCAGGCGTTGCCCAGGGACACCAACGTGGAGGAACCGGTATCGTCCCCCCCAAGCCCCAACCTAACCTAACCTAACCTAACCTTTTTTTTTTTTTTTTTTTTTTTTTTTTTTTTTTTTTTTTTTACGCCAGGAAATACGTTACGTATACCCCGCGATGTTCGGGGGACATCGCGGGGTTATGTGGGACTCCTCTGTGCCTGGGTGGAGTGGCACAGAGTCTACCCACTAAAACCTGGCGATGCCCTCCTTCTGCGCCAATGCGGGGTCGTGGGAATCGCGTGAGCATAGCTCCACGACCCCGCAGCGCGTGCCGCGTCCGGCCCTCTACTGTTGCGGTGGCTGGATGTAATGCCACCGCATGCCTCACCGAGGGCTCCCCGGGCATAGGGGAGCCATACTCTCGGGACCCATAGTGTGGGCGACGATCCCCCGATCGCCACCCACGGGTCTAGGTCTCAACCACTTCCATGGCGGGGGCGGATGTTTCCGCCCTTGCGCCTTTGGCCTTGGGCTTCTGCCGGGCCTTTTTTGTGGGAGCCTTCCGCTTAGTGCCGGGAGGTGGCTTCTTTGCTGCTATTATGCAGCCGCTACTCCCCAGCACGTGCTCCTTCTGCTCCTTGCCAGCAGCCTCACATGCAACGCAGTTCGGTGCCGCTGTGCACTCAAGCGCCTTATGACCCGGTTTCCCACAGCGGAAGCAGTTCCGACTGAGGTCCACCGGGCATGGGCATTTCACTGCGAGATGGCCAGTGTCTAGGCATCGGTAGCACCGCCTAGGCCTCGCGGCCAGCAATGCTACCTTTGCTGTAACCCAGCCGATCTGCAGCCGTCCGGAGCTGGTGAGCCCTTTGGCGGCTGCGGTCGGTACACTGATCCAGAGGCTTCGGTTGCCTCTGGGACCCACAACGATTTTGCCCGACCTGATGTTGGTAGCCGGGCAATTCCCTTCTCTAGCGGCCGCCTCGATGACCTCGGCAGCCGTTGTCGCGTCGTCCAGCCCGGTGACTCGCATTTCCACGCATTTCACCGGGCGGGAGATTTTCACGTCCTCAGGGCGCAGGACCGCACGTAGCCTAGCGGCAAATGCGTCGGCCTTCTCCGTGGCCCCCTCTCCTTCAATGGAAAGGAGGCGAGCACCCGTTTGTACCAGGCGGAACCCGAACCTTTTTTTTTTTTTTTTTTTTTTTTTTTTTTTTTTTTTTTTTTTTTTTTTTTTTTTTTTTTTTTTTTTTTTGCGACGGGGAATGCATTTACGCATCCCAAGAGAGGTGGGGACCTCCCAGAGGGTATGTGGGACTCGCTGCGGCCGACAAGATGGTGAATGACCGCAGCCCTACCCACTAAAACCCGTCGGTACTCTTCCACGTACCGCTACATGCCGGGCCACGGGAACGCGTAACCTTGCTCCGCGACTCGGCGAGCGTGCGCCTGCGTTGCTATTCAGCAGGCCCTTCTTCTTTGGAGCAGCACTTGCGGGCTCCGAAGGCCGAACAGAGGCCCTCCGAGGGCTTGTATAGGCCAATCTCTCTGGTGTCGCGATGCACGAAGAGTACACTGCGCATCGCGACCATCTCTGGGACTCGGTTCAATGAGCGACGGCATCCCCACACCGCCGCTCCGAGTTCCCCGGCTAAGGCGGGACATTACGGTTGTCATTATTGACCTGTCTCCGTCTCGGCCGGCTCCTTCGACGAGGGTCGAGCGTCTCCCTTTCTCTTACGCGCTCGGCCTCTTCTTTTGCGGAGATGACTTCTTGAGCAAAGTCCTCCACCGCTTTCCACTCGTGCTCACCGCTCAGCATGGAACGCACCAGTGCTAGCAGTGAGAGGTCATTTCCGATGGCAGCCTCCAGGGCTGCGCGTTGTCTTGTCCAGGAGGGACAGGCTATAACAGTGTGTTCGGCCGTGTCCCTGTCCGCGTCACAGTGGTGGCAGCTTGTTGAGTCCTCCCTCCCGACGATCTCACACAGGTACTGACCGAAGCAGCCGTGCCCAGTCAGCACCTGTGTGAGGCGGAATGAGAGCGCGCCTGTTGTTCTGTCGAGCCACTCCCTTAGCACTGGGCGGATGGCCAGCACCAGGTCCACACTGACTTGCGGTTCTTGCAAAGTTTCTTCCCACATCTCAATAGTCCTTTCTCTTGCCTGGTCCCTCCACCGACGTACGACATCCGGTAGGGGGTTGCTGCCCCCCGCGCGTATCGTTGCGCCATGCCAGTAAACGTCGGCGAGGGCTCGTGCGTCCAGGTCCCACGGGACGCTTCCAGCGAGCAGGCATGCCGCATCCTTAGAGATGGTGCGGTATCCACGCACTGCTCGTGTTGCCATAATTCTCTGGAGTCTACCGAGGGCGAGCCGATTTGTGGGCGACAGATGTTCGGCCCAGATCGGCGCGCCGTACATCGCCATTGAGCGGATGACGCCCATATATAAGCGCCGGCAGGTTAAGCTCGGCCCCCCGAGATTCGGGAGGAGCGAAGCCAGGGCCCCCGCTGATCTGCTAACCTTCTCTGACAATAGGCGAAAGTGTTCCTTGAACGTCCAACGACCATCGAGGACTAGACCGAGGTACGTCATAGAGGACGCCACACCTATTGTTGTTCCACTTACGATAACCGCCAGACCGCCCGGAGGCGAGTTCCTCGGCCCGTGGAAAGATAGGGCCTCAGATTTGTGCAGCGCCACCGTCAGGCCCAGCGCCTGAATCCGCCGGACTACCTGCGCGACCGCCGCCGTCGCGAGGATTTTTGCTTCGCGGTGAGTCTTTCCTCGACAAACGACAAGGGTGTCGTCGGCATACGCGATGAGCTCCACGCCAGGTAGGTTGGCACCCCGAAGCACATAGTCAAAGCCAATGTCCCACAGGGTCGGACCTAGAGCCGAACCCTGCGGGACGCCGCAGACCACTTCCTGCTCTGTCCAGTCATATCCGGTGGGGTACTGCACCGAACGTGCCGATAGGTAGTCGCAGATGGTGTTGCGTAAATACCTCGGCACGCGGTGGTACCGGAGTCCCTCCTTGATTGTGTCCCAGGGCAGGGAGTTAAAGGCGTTGGTGATGTCCAGCGAGACCACCAGAACCACCCCACCCCGGGAGATCTCCTCGTCAGTTATTGACCTAAGCCGCGCCACCGCATCTATCGTTGAGCGGCATGAGCGAAACCCGAATTGGTTTTCGCTCAGATCTGGGCCGACATGCTCTAGGTGGCGGGTAAGACGCGCCACGATAATCCGCTCCAGCGTCTTGCAGATTTCATCTAGCAGCACTATTGGGCGGTAGGCCGACGGCTGGTCCTCAGGTCGCCCGTATTTCCTAAGCAGCACAAGCTTCCCGGTCTTCCAGCGCCGCGGTACTCTACCCTGGACCAGACAACTGGTCAAAACGGTGAGCACGCGCTCTTCCATCTGCTCAATAGCGAGCACCCAGACCCGTCCGGGGACGCCATCAAGACCGGGGGCCGTGTTCTTGAGGCCCATTTTATGAACCGCTACTGACAATTCTCCTGCCGTTACAGGCGGCACGTCCTCTTCTAGCTCAGACTCCGCAGTGTGTGGTGCCATTGATGGTGGGGACCACTCGGCCCTAGATGGAAATAGGGCCGTCATTATGGAGCTGCAAAGTTCCGGTTGCAGGTTCTGGGTGAGCGGTGGGGCAGCAGGGCGTAGTTTCTGCCTCACCCATTTGTAAGGCTTGCCCCACGGGTCCTGCTCTAGGGTATCGAGGAATTCGTCCCATGCCTCCTTTTTCGCCGCGCGGATGGCGTCGCGCAAGTTGTGGCGTGCCCTGCGGTACCCGTCGTAGATAGCCTCCTCTTCTTCCTCATCCCTATTCCGCCTTCTACGATATCGCTGGTATCGGCGTCGGGCTGCCACACACTCTTTTCGTAGTCGTCTTAGTTCTGGGCGCCACCAATAAGTTTGGCGCCGAGGCTTGTAAGGTCCTGCTCGTGGCATTGAGGCGTCGCAGATGTTGCGCGCGGCCTCATTAAGCCATTCTGCGCACTCTTCGACGTCTTCGGAGGGAAGAGGCGCCCACGACGCGGTAATAGCTGCTTCCTCGAGCAGATCTCGATCCAGCTTCTTCAGGGACCACCTTGGGCCGCCGCCAGGTGAAGTTGTGCGACCCAACTCCGACGTGAGAGCGGAAACGACGAAGAAGATGTATTGGTGGTCCGATAGAGTCTCAGTGCGACTCAGGACTCGCCATTCGGTGATGCGCGAGGAAATAGTTGGACTGACCAAAGTTAGGTCCACTATTGATTCGCCCTGACGCCGGACACAAGTACTAGTAGTACCGCGGTTTGCTAGAACCAGGCCAGTGGTGATCAGCCAGTCCTCGACAACGCGACCTCTTGCATTCGTCGCCGGCGAACCCCACAGCGTTGACTTCGCGTTCAGGTCTCCGGCGACGACTACAGGACGAGATGCTCCCTCAACAACGGCGGTTAGTTGAAGCAGGAACGCCTCGAAATCAGCGAGCGTCCTATTGGGGGAGAAGTAGACCCCGACAACTGTGAGTGCCCCTAGGATGGTAACGACGAATCCCCGGCCCCTAATCGTGTTCCTTGAGGATGGAGGCACGATTTTGGGGCCGATGACTAAGGCGACCGACGAGTCGGCGTCCCCGAACCAGTCACTCCTGGCCAGAACACGATACGGCTCGGCAACAACGGCGACATCAATTTTCCTCTGCAGAATCTCCTGAACCCATAGGTCCTGCGCCTGAGCGCAGTGGTTCAGGTTGCCCTGAAGAAAGCGTTGGGTGGCCGTTATTGGGCCTCCATAGGGACCGCTCCAGCGCCGGAAGCCGCCGTAGATGTTGTGGCGGCTTTCTTGGGCGCTTGGCTCTTTTTAGAGCTGTTCCTCTTCTTTGGGGCGGGCTTTCCGCAGGGTTTGCTCCCCACGCTGTGATCCGCTGGTTTTCCGTTCGCTGCGCACACTGCGCAGTGAGGTGGATTTCCACACTGTCTGGACGAATGGCCAGGCTGACCGCAACGGAAACAGAGCTCGCCACGGTCAGTTTCGGAGGGACAAGTCGCCCGCGTGTGCCCTACTTCGTGGCAGCGGTAACACCGCATGATGCGCGCGGACAACAGCGTCACACGTACCACGGTCCACCCGACGTACACTCTGGTGTTCGGTGCCGTCACTTGTTTAGCGGCCTCGACCGGGCATTTGACCCAGGCCGTGCCGCGGCCACTCCGATCCAGACGGATTTCGCCGACCTTGACGTCTTCGGCGGCGCAGCCTCCAGGTCTAGCGATGGCTGCTGCGATCTCCGCCGCCGAGGCAGAGTCGTCGAGACCTGTAATCCGCAACTCTGCGCACTTTTGTGGCCGAGATATGCGGACTTCCTCTTCTCCGAGTATTTCTCTCAGTTTGCCCGCGAGGGCGTCGGCCTTCTCTTTGCAGGCCGAACCCGAGACTTCGAACATACGAGCCCCGGTTACGGCCAGCTTAAATTTCACCGCCGGGATGTCTAATGCAGCTAGATCGAGCCGCTGCTTCGCCTTTACGAGGATGTCTTTGTAGGAGACTCCTCGATCTGCTGCGTCCGATTGCAGCGTGAGTACTACGGCCGCAGACTTAGGGGTGCGTAGTTGCCTGTCTCTCTTCTTTTTCTTATTATTTGGCGTCTTTTTATTTTCTCCCTCTTTCTTCTTCGACGACACCTTTCCTTTCCTCACTACTTGTGCCCATTCCGACGTGTTGGTAGATTGCGATGCAGCTGCTGTAGTTTCTGCGTCACGTCTCGCGGCTGCCGCTTCAAGGGCGGCGGCAGATTTGCGTGCTTTCTTAGCCTTTTTGGGCGCTGGGCCAGAGTTCGTTGGAGGCATCAGCGTCGAGACCGATTCCTGCGGAGGTGCCCTCTTTTCTTTCTCCTTATTTTGTGGGGGCCCTGCAGGTGTTGGGGCAGTGGCCTCACGGTCCTTTCTCTTGTCTGCGGCGAGGGGAGGTCGGAGACGCGGCTCCGGTAATAGCCGGGTCTCCAGGCTCTCCAGTCGTGCGTCCATACGTGCGCTCGTTACCGAGACCGCCTCGCGCACCGCTCGCTGTAAAAGCTCTTCCACATCCAGCTCCTTGTTCGTTGGAGCGGCATGTGGATGGACGTCAGCCAGCTTGCGCTTGACGGTCTCTAGCTCCTTCTTCAATTCCTCAAAGTCCCTGGAGAGGCGTGTGTTTGCCGCCTCCAGGGCTCTGGTTTCCTCCGATGCCGAGCGACTAAGAAGAGCCGCACATGCCTCCTGAATGGCTTGGGTCGCTTTTTTAAGGGCCGCAACGGAGGTCCCCTTCAGGTTTTTGGATTTTTGGGCCACGTTGTTAATGGCCCCCAGACTCTCCGTTATCACTGCGCCCAGTTTTGCCGCCGTGATCTCCTCGTCCTCCACCATTGTCACGTCCGAGGAATCAGAGGGTTCCGACAGCCGGTGTAACCGTAGCTGCGGTATCCTCTTTGCCGACTCTAGTATTTGTCGCTCGGCCTCGACCTCCAGAGCCCTCTGTTGGGTGTCGAGAAGGTCCTGTTGAGCCTTGGCTAAGCCGACGTATTCCCCTGTAGTGGGGGGCCTACCTCTGCCGCGTTTTGAGGCGGGCTTACGAGCTGCTCCTTTCCCCTTATCTGGACTGTCCTCGGTTCCGCGCCTCTTGCGCAAGAACCTTTCCCTCTTTTCCTCTCTATCACTGTCTCTGTCTTGGCTTCGAGAGGCGGCAGTATCATTGCCGCTCTCTTCCTCTGTTCCACTTCCGGGATGCTTTCGGAAAAACCTACTCGCAGAACCGATGAACACGGGCGTCGCCACTCGCGATCCACCCTCACCCTCACTAGCCGTCGTAATTGCAGCCAATTCGTATTGCGTTTCGTTGTCCGTATTTGTGCCAAAGTCGTTCTCCTTCTCACTTCTCACCTCGTCCTCCAAAGCAACTGGTGCCCCCCCCGTATACTTGGGGCGACCCCCCGCCGAAGCGGGAGTGTGGGATTCCCTCATAAGAGGACCCACCCGGGGAGTTTTTTCCGAATTGCCTTCCATATTTGATCAGGTATGGGCTGAGTCTGACCCGATCCATTAGGGGGGATTCTGCCCCACGACCTCGCTGCGTAGCCACCTGCTCGCCATGCACCCCATCACCGGCCGTCACCAGCTTAGGGTTAGGGACCCACGGGTCCATCCATCGCACAAACACTCGCAGAATTTTCTCACATAAACACACAATATAGTAGAGAAGAGTAAACAAAAAGGGAAAGATAGAAAAGAAAAGTTGTTGAAAGATAGAAAATAAATAAAATAATGCAAAAAGAAGAGTAAAGTATAAAAAGATGGTGAAAAGATAGAGATAGACCGGCGTTCAGCCGCCTGAGTACCTCACCCCGTGTAGAGAGCGGAGTGGCGCACCCAGGCGTTGCCCAGGGACACCAACGTGGAGGAACCGGTATCGTCCCCAGGCGGAACCCGAACCTTTTTTTTTTTTTTTTTTTTTTTTTTTTTTTTTTTTTTTTTTTTTTTTTTTACGCCAGGAAATACGTTACGTATACCCCGCGATGCTCGGGGGACATCGCGGGGTTATGTGGGACTCCTCTGTGCCTGGGTGGAGTTGGCACAGAGTCTACCCACTAAAACCTGGCGATGCCCTCCTTCTGCGCCAATGCGGGGTCGTGGGAATCGCGTGAGCATAGCTCCACGACCCCGCAGCGCATGCCGCGTCCGGCCCTCTTCTGTTGCGGCGGCTAGATAGTGTGCCGCCGCCTGCCTCACCGAGAGCCCCCCGGGCATTGGGGAGCTTTTCTCTCGGGACCCATAGTGTGGGCGACGGTCCCCCGACCGCCACCCACGGGTCTAGGCTTCCATCACTACTTCCATGGCGGGAGCGGGTTGATCCGCCCTTGCGTCACGGGCCGGCTTTTTCTGCCGAGCCTTCTTCGTGGGAGCTTTCCGCTTCTTTTTCGTGCCGGGGGGCGGCTTAGGTGCTGTTATACAGCCGCTGCTCCCCAGCACGTGCTCCTTTGGTTTGCTCGCGGCCTCGCAGACCGGGCAATTCGGAGCCGCTACACAATCGGGCGCCTTGTGCCCCGGCTTCCCACAGCGGAAGCAATTTCCGCTGAGGTCCACCGTGCACGTGCATTTCTTCGCAAGGTGGCCGGTGTCTAGACACTTGAAACACCGCCGAGGCCTCGCATCCAGCAGTGCTACCCTTGCCGTGACCCAGCCTATTTGCAGCCGCCCAGAGCTTGTGAGCTTTTTGGCGGCTGCTATCGGAACACTCATCCAGAGGGATTTGGTGCCTCTGGGACTTACTACTACTTTGCCCGACCTGATGTTGGTGGCCGGGCAATTTCCTTCTCTGGCGGCCGCCTCGATGATTTCGGCGGCCGTTGTTGCGTCGTCCAATCCGGTGACTCGCATCTCGACGCATTTCACCGGACGGGAGACTTTGACGTCCTCGGGACGCAAGACTGCGCGGAGCCGCGCGGCAAATGCGTCGGCCTTCTCAGCGGCCCCCTCTCCCTCGATGGAAAGGAGGCGTGCACCAGTTTGGGCCAGGCGGAAACCGAGCCTGGGGATATTGAGTTCCCCCAGGTCGATTCTCGCTCTGGCCTCGCTGAGCACCTTCGCGTAGGTCACCCCCCTTTCTGCAGCCCCCGCTTCTAAAGTGAGGGTTACTGCTGCCGTTTTGGGGGGGCGAAGCCTTGTCTTCTTCTTTTTAGGGGCGGCTGTGGCTGGTTTAGCCGACCCTTTCTTCTTAGCCTTGCGCGGGCCTTTTGTGGTCCACGGGGCCTCGGCGAGGGAGGGGCTGGTGTTCACCCCCCCTTGCGCCGCCTCCTGAGCGGCCATTGATGGCCGCTTCTTCTTTTTTGGCTTTTTAGCCTTTGGCTGGACCGGTGCAGTCGGCGCCGCTTGGGGGGGCGCTGCACTTGTTCCAGCCATCTCCGCGTATGTAGGCGCCGTCACCTTTTTGGGCTGCGGCGCCTTTTTACTTCCGGTGGCCGCCGGCGGGGCGCTGACACAGGTGTTCACAGCGTCTGCCGCCAGCGGTGGTCTCCTCCGCGGCTCCGGCAAGAGTCTATCCTCAAGACCGGCCAGCCTGGCGTTGAGCATGTTGCCGAAGGTCTCTATGTTGGATCGGGAGACCTCCGCCAACAGCTCACGCATTTCTTCTCGTACGGGGCGGGTGTTATTATCCCGTCTGCGCAACTCTTCGAGTTCGCGGCCCATTCTCGTCACTTGTTCTTGGAGGCGTGAGTTCTGGGCCTCCAACCTCGCCAGATCTTCTGTAGTGGAGCGGCTTCTCATCTCGGCAACAGCAGATTTGATGGCCGCCACCGATTCCTTGAGGCACTTTTGAAATGTGCCTTTAAGGTTAGAGGACCTCACGGCGACCATTGTGATGGCCTCCAGTGAAGTCTCCACTGTTTTGGCCAGGGCAGCGCTCGACTGCTCCGACTCGACATCTCTAGTTGTGACAGGGGTTGCGCGGGGTGATATTCGCGTCTCCCTTGCCGCTCTCGTCATCTCAGCTACTTCGACCTCGGCCTGAAGTCGAAGCGCCTCCTCCTTGGCTCTGTTCAGCTCGGCTTGAGCTTTAGCCAGACCAACATACTGGCCGGTCGTAGGCGGCCGGCCGCGTCCCTTCTTAGGTTTAGGCACCGCCTCTTTACTAAGAGACGGTACGGTGTCTTCGTCCGTGTTTTTTCTCTTAAGAGGTTTGTCAAGTCCGGTGGTGGACTCCCCGGACTCCAGCGACATAGCGCTGTGGACCGAGGAGTCAGAGAGATAGTCGTCGCTATCCCTCATAAGTCCATGTCCAGGTTTGGGCAACGTGGCCATTACGTCGCGCAGCAATACGCGAGGCACACGCGCCATGTCTGTTCCGTCATCATCGGAGGACGGGATCCTGAGCTCGCGCTCTAGTTGGACACGCGCGAGTCCTTCAGTGTCCCCCCTTTCTTTTTTCCGCTGGAGGAGTCTCAACAGCCGCTTCACCCCATTAGGCTGCGGCTGCGAGAAATCCACCTCCTCATCCGTCAGAAGGTCCGTTCTCGACGCGGTTAGGTGCGCCGGGCTCGGCCTGTTTTGCGCCATCGCGCCCTTCTCTACCCTCGCCGTCTCAACGGCCACCATTCCTTCCGCCTGAGCATGTTTGGGGCCCCCAGTATACATGGCCCTATCTCCCGCCGAAACGGGAGTGTGGGATTCCCCGGCATCGCCGGGACCCACCCTGGGAGAATTTTCCGCATGCTGACTCTCCATGTTTGTCATCTCTGGACTGATTCTGGCCCGATCAAGAAGGGGTGATTCTGCCCCAGTGCCCTCGGGACGAGACCGCCTGCTCGCCATGCATCCCATGGCCGGGCACCACAAACCTTGGATTAGGGGCCGTAAAAGCCCATTCATCACCATTCAAAACAAAACCCTATCACGCAAAACCTAACACACACGCACAGAAGAGTAAATAAAAGAGAAAAGACAGAAAGAAAAGGTGGTGAAACATAGAGAAAATAAATAAAATAATACAAAAAGAAGAGTAAACTATAAAAAGGTGGTGAAAAGATAGAGATAGACCGGCGTTCAGCCGCCTGAGTACCTCACCCCGTGTAGAGAGCGGAGTGGCGCACTCAGGCGTTGCCCAGGGACACCAACGTGGAGGAACCGGTATCGCCCCCAGGCGGAACCCGAACCTAACCTAACCTAACCTAACCTAACCTAACCTAACCTAACCTAACCTAACCTAACCTAACCTAACCTAACCTAACCTAACCTTTTTTTTTTTTTTTTTTTTTTTTTTAACGCCAGGAAATACGTTACGTATACCCCGCGATGCTCGGGGGGACATCGCGGGGTTATGTGGGACTCCTCTGTGCCTGGGTGTAGTTGGCACAGAGTCTACCCACTAAAACCTGGCGATGCCCTCCTTCTGCGCCAATGCGGGGTCGTGGGAATCGCGTGAGCATAGCTCCACGACCCCGCAGCGCGTGCCGCGTCCGGCCCTCTACTGTTGCGGTGGCTGGATGTAATGCCACCGCATGCCTCACCGAGGGCTCCCCGGGCATAGGGGAGCCATACTCTCGGGACCCATAGTGTGGGCGACGATCCCCCGATCGCCACCCACGGGTCTAGGTCTCAACCACTTCCATGGCGGGGCCGGATGTTTCCGCCCTTGCGCCTTTGGCCTTGGGCTTCTGCCGGGCCTTTTTTGTGGGAGCCTTCCGCTTAGTGCCGGGAGGCGGCTTCTTTGCTGCTATTATGCAGCCGCTACTCCCCAGCACGTGCTCCTTCTGCTCCTTGCCAGCAGCCTCACATGCAACGCAGTTCGGTGCCGCTGTGCACTCAAGCGCCTTATGACCCGGTTTCCCACAGCGGAAGCAATTCCGACTGAGGTCCACCGGGCATGGGCATTTCACTGCGAGATGGCCAGTGTCTAGGCATCGGTAGCACCGCCTAGGCCTCGCGGCCAGCAATGCTACCTTTGCTGTAACCCAGCCGATCTGCAGCCGTCCGGAGCTGGTGAGCCCTTTGGCGGCTGCGGTCGGTACACTGAGCCAGAGGCTTCGGTTGCCTCTGGGACCCACAACGATTTTGCCCGACCTGATGTTGGTAGCCGGGCAATTCCCTTCTCTAGCGGCCGCCTCGATGACCTCGGCAGCCGTTGTCGCGTCGTCCAGCCCGGTGACTCGCATTTCCACGCATTTCACCGGGCGGGAGACTTTCACGTCCTCAGGGCGCAGGACCGCACGTAGCCTAGCGGCAAATGCGTCGGCCTTCTCCGTGGCCCCCTCTCCTTCAATGGAAAGGAGGCGAGCACCCGTTTGTACCAGGCGGAACCCGAGCCTGGGGATATTTAGTTCCCCCAGGTCTATTTTCGCTCTGGCCTCGCTAAGCACTTTCGCGTATGTGACGCCTCTTTCTGTAGCCCCCGCCTCTAAGGTGAGGGTTACTGCCGCCGTTTTGGGAGGGCGGAGCCTTGCCTTCTTCTTTTTGTTTTTGGGAGCGGTTGTGGCTGGCTTAGCCGCCCCTTTCTTCTTGACCTTTTGTGGACCTACGGCGATCCACGGGGTCTCGGCGGGGGAGGGGTTGGTGTTCACCCCCCCTTGCGCCGCCTCCTGAGCGGCCATCGATGGCCGCTTCTTCTTTTTTGGCATCTTAGCCTTTGGCTGGGCCGGTGCAAGCGGAGCCACTTGGGGGGCCGCTGCACTTGTTGCCGCCATCTCTGCGTATGAGGGCGCCGTCGCCTTTTTGGGCTTCGGTGCCTTTTTACTTCCGGTAGCCGCCGGCGGGGCGCTGATGCATGTGTTAGCAGCGTCTGCCGCCAGCGGAGGTCTCCTCCTCGGCTCCGGCAAGAGTCTGTCCTCAAGTCCGGCCAGCCTGGCGTTGAGCATGTTGCCGAAGGTCTCTATATTAGATCGGGAGACCTCCGCCAACAGCTCACGCATGTCTTCTTGTACGGGACGGATGTTGGTAGCCCGTCTGCGCAGCTCTTCGAGCTCGCGGCCCATTCTTGCCACTTCTTCTTGGAGGCGTGCGTTCTGGGCCTCCAACCTCGCCAGATCTTCTGTAGTGGAGCGGCTTCTCATCTCGGCGACAGCCGATTTGATGGCCGCCACCGATTCCTTAAGGCACTTTTGGAATGTGCCTTTAAGGTTGGAGGACTTCACGGCGACCATTGTGATGGCCTCCAGTGAAGTCTCCACTATTTTGGCCAGGGCAGCGCTCGACTGCTCCGACTCGACATCTCCGGTTATGACAGGGGTTGCGCGGGGTGATGTTCGCGTTTCCCTTGCCGCTCTCGTCATCTCTGCCACCTCGACCTCGGCCTGAAGTCGAAGCGCCTCCTCTTTAGCTCTGTTCAGGTCAGCCTGAGCCTTCGCCAAGCCAACGTACTGGCCTGTCGTCGGCGGCCGGCCACGTCCTCGTTTTGGTTTTGGTACCGCCCCTTTACTAAGAGACGGTACGGTGTCGTCGTCCGTGTTTTTCCTCTTAAGAGGTTTGTCAAGTCCGGTGGTGGACTCCCCGGACTCCAGCGACATAGCGCTGTAGACTGAGGAGTCGGAGAGATAGTCGTCGCTATCTCTCATAGATCTAGGTCCAGGTTTGGGCGGCGTGGCCATTACGTCGCGCAGCAATACGCGAGGCACACGCGCCATGTTCGTTCCGTCGTCATCGGAGGATGGGATCCTGAGTTCGCGCTCTAGCTGGACGCGCGCGAGTCCCTCAGTGTCCCCCCTTTCCTTCTTTTTTTGCAGGAGTCTCAATAGCCGCTTAACACCGTTAGGCTGCGGCTGCGAGAAGTCCACCTCCTCATCCGTGAGTAGGTCCGTTCCCGTCGCGGTAAGGTGCGCCGGTCCCGGCCTATTATGCGCCATCGCGCCTCCCTCCTTCATCTCTCCCGCCTTTTCCTCCACCTCCACTGCAATAGGTGCCCCCCCCGTATACGTGGGGCGACCCCCCGCCGAAGCGGGAGTGTGGGATTCCCTCCGAAGAGGACCCACCCGGGGAATATTATCCATATTGCCTTCCATAGTTGCTCGGATATGGGCTGAGTCACGCCCGATCCATTAGGGGGGATTCTGCCCCAGTGCCCTTGGGACGAGCCGCCTGCTCGCCACGCATCCCACGGCCGGGCACCACAAACCCTGGATTAGGGGCCGTAAAAGCCCATCCATCACCATTCAGAACAAAAAACCTATCACGCAAAACCTAGCACACACGCACAGAAGAATAAATAAAAGAGAAAAGATAGAAAGAAAAGGTGTTGAAAATAGAAAAATAAATAAAACAATGCAAAAAGAAGAGTAAACTATAAAAAGGTGGTGAAAAGATAGAGATAGACCGGCGTTCAGCCGCCTGAGTACCTCACCCCGTGTAGAGAGCGGAGTGGCGCACCCAGGCGTTGCCCAGGGACACCAACGAGGAGGAACCGGTATCGCCCCCAACCTAACCTTTTTTTTTTTTTTTTTTTTTGCGGGGGGAAATTCGTTACGAATCCCCCGCTGCCCCCGGGGGAAGGCAGCAGGGGTATGTCGGACTCCCCCGGTGCGAGGTGGACTGCACCGGGGTTTACCGACTAAAACCCCCCGATGCCCTTCTTCTGCGCCAATGCTGGGCCGTGGGAATCGCGTGAGCATAGCTCCACGACCCCGCAGCGCGTGCCGCGACCGGCCCTCCTCTATTGCGGCGGCTAGGTGGAATGCCGCCGCCTGCCTTCACCGAGAGCTCCCCGGGCATAGGGGAGCTTTGCGCTCGGGACCCATAGTGCGAGCGGCGATCCCCCGATCGCCACCCACGGGTCTAGGACTCCATCACTTCGGCGGGGGCGGGCTGAACCGCCCTTGCGCCTTTGGCCTTGGGCGTTTTGCGCCGGGCCTTTTTCGACGGCTCCTTTTTCTTCTTTTTCTTGGGGGGCGGCTTGGCAGCTATGATGCAGCCGATGCTCCCCACCAAGTGCTCCTGGGGTTTGCCTGCGGTCTCACAGACCGGGCAATTGGGAGCCGCCTCGCAGGCGGGCGCTTTGTGCCCCGGCTTCCCACAGCGGAAACAGTTCCGACTGAGGTCCACCGTGCACTTACATTGCGCCGCCAAGTGACCGGTGTCGAGGCACCGGTAACACCGCTTGGGCCTCGCGGCCAGCAGTGCCACCTTCGCCACGACCCAGCCTATCTGCAGCCGCCCAGAGCTCAAGAGCTTCTTGGCAGCCGCCACCGGGACCTTAAGCCAGAGGGACCTGGCACCTCTTGGGCCCACAACGACTTTGCCCGGCTGGATGTTGGTAGCCGGGCAACCACCTTCTTTTGCAGCCGCCTCGGTGATGTCAGCGGCTGTGGTCGCATCGTCCAGCCCGGTGATGCGCATTTCTACGCATTTCACCGGGCGGGCAACTTTTACGATGTCCGAACTGAGGACCGCTCGCAGCCTTGCAGCAAGCGCGTCCGCCTTCTCATTTGCGCTCTCCCCATCGACGGACAGAACGCGCGCACCGGTTCTTGCCAGGCGGAAACCGAGCCTGGGGATTTGAAGCTCCCCGAGGTCAATCTTGGCCCTGGCCTCCCGGAGCACCTTTTCATAGGTCATCCCCTTCTCCGCGGCCCCCGCCTCAAGGGTGAGGGTGACGGCCGCAGTGGAAGGGGGGCGAAGCTTCGCCTTCTTCTTTTGCGGGGCGGCTTTGGGTGTTGTAGCCGCCCCCTTCTTCTCTTTATGCTTCCGTGGCCGAACAGTGGTCCACGGGGCCTCGGCGGGGGAGGGGTTGGTGTGCTCCCCCCCTTGCGCCGCCTCCTGAGCGGCCATTGATTGCCGCTTCTTGCCTTTCTTTCTGGCCTTAGGGGCCTTTGGCGGAGCAGGTGCAGGTGGTGCCTCTTTTGGGGCCGCCGCATCCTGCGCCGTCACTGCCGCATATGTGGGCACCGTCGCCTTTCTGGGCTTCAGTGCCTTTGTTGCATTCTCCGCTGGCGTGGTGTCTACAATGACACTCTCCGCCGCCAGCGGGGGTCTTCTCCGGGGCTCCGGAAGGAGTCTATCCTCCAATCCGGCGAGCCTTGCATTCAGCATGTTGCCGAAGGTTTCGATGTTGGATCGCGAAACCTCCGACAACAGCTGCTGCAAGTCTTTTTCTGGTGGTCCAGCCACCTGACGCCGGAGCTCATCCAGCTCCCGGCGCATATTCTCCACTTGTCTTTGGAGGCGGTCATTTTGCGCCTCCAGGACCTTTATCTCTTTCGAGGCACAGCGGCCCCTCAGCTCGGCAGTAGCCGCCTTTATGTTGGCGACCGCCTCCTTGAGGAACCGCTGGTATGTCCCTTTTAAGTTGGAAGACTTCGTGGCAACCATGAGTACGGTGTCCAGCGAAGCCTCCACACTTTTCACGAGGGCAGCGTTGGTCTGCTCCTCTCGTCCACTGTCTTCTGCATTTGGGGCAGGACTGGCGGAAAACGAAGCTCTCGTTTGCCGCGCTACCCGCGCCACCTCGGCTACTTCCTCTTCGGCTTGAAGCCGCAGGGCCTCCTCCTTCGCCTTATTGTAACTGGCCTGCGCCTGAGCAAGGCCGACGTATTGGCCGGTTGATGGTGGCCGGCCACGTCCCCTCTTTGGTTTAGGCACCGCTCCCTTACTAATGGGCGGTGCTATGTCGTCATCCGAGTTACGTCTCTTCAGGCCTGTCCGTTCCGGTGGTACGACGGGCAGCCCCTCGGAGTCCAGCGATATACCAGACACACCACTGGAGTCCGAGAGGTAGTCGTCGCTGTCAAGTCCGGTATTTAGGCGTGCGGGAATCAGCGCGCGCGTGAGCATCACGAGCGGTACGCGCGGTGCATCTCCACTCGTATTTCCCGCCGCCATTGTCTCTGCCCTTATAGAGGGAGGGAGAATCAGATCACGCTCGCGTTGAACGCGTGCGAGTCCCTCTGTGTCTCCTCGCGACTTCTTACGATGAAGAAGTCTCAGGAGCCGCTCCCTACCATTCTCCACAGGCTGTGAGAAATCCACATCCTCGTCTGTTAGCAAGTCCGCTGCCGGTGCGGTTAGGGGCACCGGCTTCGGACTCGCATGCGCCATCGCGCCACTCCCTTCACTCGCCGTCGCCACGTCCTCCTTCTCCACTGCAATAGGTGCCCCCCCCGTATACATGGGGCGACCCCCCGCCGAAGCGGGAGTGTGGGATTCCCTCCGAAGAGGACCCACCCGGGGAGTATTTTCCTTATTGCACTCCATGGTTGCTCGGATATGGGCTGAGTCACGCCCGATCCATTAGGGGGGATTCTGCCCCAGTGCCCTTGGGACGAGCCGCCTGCTCGCCACGCATCCCACGGCCGGGCACCACAAACCCTGGATTAGGGGCCGTAAAAGCCCATCCATCACCATTCAAACAAAAACCTAACACGCAAAACCTAACACACACGAACTAAGCAAAACACAACTACACACACACACACACACAGAAGAGTAAACAAAAGGGAAAAGATAGAAAGAAAAGGTGTGGAAAGATAGAAAATAAATAAAACAATGCAAAAGAAGAGTAAACTATAAAAAGGTGGTGAAAAGATAGAGATAGACCGGCGTTCAGCCGCCTGAGTACCTCACCCCGTGTAAAGAGCGGAGTGGCGCACCCAGGCGTTGCCCAGGGACACCAACGAGGAGGAACCGGTATCGCCCCCAACCTAACCTTTTTTTTTTTTTTTTTTTTTTTTTTTTTTTTTTTTTTTTTTTTTTTTTTTTGACGGGGTGAAATGGCGTTACGCATCCCCCCGCTGCCCCCGGGGGAGGGCAGCAGGGGTATGTCGGACTCCCCCGGCGCAAGATGGAGTGCACCGGGGTGTACCGACTAAAACACCCCGATGCCCGTCTTCAGCGCCAGTGGAGGGGCCGTGGGAATCGCGTGAGCATTCTTCCACGACCCCCCAGCGCGTGCCGCGTCCGGCTCCCTTCTATTGCGGCGACCTGGTATTATGCCGCCGCTTGCCTCTCCGAGAGCTCCCCGGGCATTGGGGAGCTTGCCGTCTCGGGGCCCATAGTGTGGGCGGCGATCCCCCGATCACCACCCACGGGCCTAGGCGTCCAACTCCATGGCGGGGGCGGGAACCGCCCTTGCGCCGTCGGCCTTGGGCTTTTTGTGCCGGGCCTTCTTTGTTGGCGCCTTGCGCTTCGTGCTGGGCGGCGGCTTTGCGATACAGCCGCTTGCGCCCAGCACATGTGCCTTCTCCGGCCTGCCGGCAGCCTCGCACAGGAAGCAGTTGGGCGCTTCCCTGCACTCGGCCGCCTTGTGCCCCGGTTTCCCGCAGCGGAAACAGCTCCGACTGCGGTCTACCGGGCACTGGCACTTCGCCGCTACGTGGCCGGTGTCCTGGCAGCGAAAGCAGCGCTTAGGCCTCGCGGCCAGCAGCGCCACTCTCGCCGACACCCATCCGACACGCAGCCGCCCAGAGCTTACGAGCTTCTTGGCGGCCGCGACTGGGACACGCATCCATAATGATGCGTCCCCTCGTGGCCCCACCGTCAGTTGGCCCGACCGTATATCGTCGGCCGAGCACCCTCCTTCCTTCGCGACCGCCTCGATGACATCGGCGGCCGCTACTGAGTCGTCCAGCCCGGCCACGCGGATCTCCGCGCACAGGACCGGGCGGGCGACTTTTACATCGTCCGGTTTCAGGACTGCCTTTAGCCTCGTGGCGAAGGCGTCCGCCTTTTCCTGCGCCCCCTCACCGGCGATGGTGAGGACACGCGCTCCGGTCTCGGCAAGGCGGAAACCGAGCCTGGGGATGCCGAGTTCCCCCAGGTCGATCGCCGCTCTGGCCTCGGCCAACACCTTGGCGTATGTAACCCCTCTTTCCACAGCGCTCGCCCCCAGAGTGAGGGTGACCGCCGCGGTTGCGGGGGGACGAAGCTTCGCCTTCTTCTTTTTCTTCTTTGGGGCGGCTTTGGCTGGTGTAGCCGCCCCTTTCTTCTGTTTGGCCTTGCGTGGACCTACGGTGGTCCACGAGGCCTCGGCGGGGGAGGGGTTGCTGTTATCCCCCCCTTGCGCCGCTTCTCTTGCGGCCATTGTTGGCCGCTTCTTCTGTTTCGCCCTCTTGGGCGGGGCCTGTGCGGGCGGTGTCACTTTCGGGGGGACCGTCGCGCTTGGTGTTGCCACTTCCGCATACGTGGGGGGCGCCGTCGCCTTCTTCGTCGTTGCCGCTGATGGTGGGGCACCGACGGGAACGTCCGTGATGTCCGCCGCCAACGGCGGTCTCCTCCGTGGCTCAGGAAGGAGTCTGTCCTCCAACCCAGCCAGCCTCGCATTCAGCATATTGCCGAAGGTCTCGATGTTTGAGCGCGAGACCTCCGACAACAGCTTCTGCAGGTCGTCAGCGGCAGGCTTGGCTGCTTGGCGCCGCAACTCCTCTAGCTCTCGCCGCATCGCGTCGACTTGTTGTTGAAGCCGCGCGTTCTGGGCTTCCAAGGCCCGTAGCTCGTCTGATTCGCAGCGGCCCCTCAGTTCGGTGACGGCCATTCTGATAGTGTTGACCGACTCCTTGAGGAACCGCTGGAACGTTCCCTTTAAATTTGAGGACCTGGATGCGACCATCAGGATCGTCTCCAGGGACCTCTCTACGCTGCCTGCAATAGCAGCGTTTGTCTCCTCTGGGCTTGTCTTCTCAGGGGTGGTGATAGGGGCAGGGCTTGCGAGATTAGCTCGTGCTTCTCTCGCTGCCCGCGCCGTATCGGCGACCTCAGCCTCAGCCTCCAATCTGATGGCCTCCGCTTTCGCCCTATTCAACTCTGCCTGCGCCTTAGCCAGGCCGACGTATTGGCCGGTTGATGGTGGCCGACCACGTCCTTTCTTAGCCTTCGGCACCGCACCTTTGCTGTTGGACGGCGCCGCCTCTGACTCGTCCGGGTGTAACCGCCGCTTAAGGGGGGTCGTACGTCCGGTGGGTGCGGGCAATCCCTCGGAGTCCAGCGACATGTCTGTCATGCAGCTAGAGTCCGAGAGATAGTCCTCGCTATCTAATTCGGTTATGTTACGTCCTTGTTGGGGTGGCGGCATGATCACGTCGCGCGTGAGCAGCACGCGCGGCAGATCTGGGTCGCCCCGCAACTTCTTCTTCTGCATGAGCTTCAGTAGCCGCTCAATCCCGTTGGGTTGCGGCTGACTGAAGTCCACGTCCTCATCAGTCAATAGGTCCGTTCTCGACGCGGTAAGGTGCGCCGGGCTCGGCCTAGTATGCGCCATCGCGCCTTCGTCTCTCGCCGTCGCAACGGCCTCCTTCGTCTCAACCTCCACCGAAGCATGTTTTGGGCCCCCAGTATACCTGGCCCTATCTCCCGCCGAAACGGGAGTGTGGGATTCCCCGGCATCGCCGGGACCCACCCTGGGAGAATTTTGAACATGCTGACCTTCCATTGTTGTCAATTGTGGGCTGAGTCTGACCCGATCAAGAAGGGGTGATTCTGCCCCAGTGCCCTCGGGACGAGACCGCCTGCTCGCCATGCATCCCATGGCCGGGCACCACAAACCTTGGATTAGGGGCCGTAAAAGCCCATCCATCACCATTCAGAACAAAAAACCTATCATTCAAAACCTTACACACACGCACAAAAGAGTAAACGAAAAAGGAAAGATAGAAAAGAAAAGGTGTTGAAAGAGAGATAAACAAATAAGACACAATGCAAACGAAGAGTAAACTATAAAAAGGTGGTGAAAAATAGAGAAAGACCGGCGTTCAGCCGCCTGAGTACCTCACCCCGTGTAAAAAGCGGGGTGGCGCACCCAGGCGTTGCCCAGGGACACCAACGTGGAGGAACCGGTATCGTCCCCACCCCCAACCTAACCTAACCTTTTTTTTTTTTTTTTTTTTTTTTTTTTTTTTTTTTTTTTTTTTTTTGACGGGGTGAAATGACGTTACGCATCCCCCGCCGCCCCCGGGGGAGGGCAGCAGGGGTATGTCGGACTCCCCCGGCGCAAGATGGAGTGCACCGGGGTGTACCGACTAAAACACCCCGATGCCCGTCTTCAGCGCCAGTGGAGGGGCCGTGGGAATCGCGTGAGCATTCTTCCACGACCCCCCAGCGCGTGCCGCGTCCGGCTCCCTTCTAATGCGGCGACCTGGTATTATGCCGCCGCTTGCCTCTCCGAGAGCTCCCCGGGCATTGGGGAGCTTGCCGTCTCGGGGCCCATAGTGTGGGCGGCGATCCCCCGATCACCACCCACGGGCCTAGGCGTCCAACTCCATGGCGGGGGCGGGAACCGCCCTTGCGCCGTCGGCCTTGGGCTTTTTGTGCCGGGCCTTCTTTGTTGGCGCCTTGCGCTTCGTGCTGGGCGGCGGCTTTGCGACACAGCCGCTTGCGCCCAGCACATGTGCCTTCTCCGGCCTGCCGGCAGCCTCGCACAGGAAGCAGTTGGGCGCTTCCCTGCACTCGGCCGCCTTGTGCCCCGGTTTCCCGCAGCGGAAACAGCTCCGACTGCGGTCTACCGGGCACTGGCACTTCGCCGCTACGTGGCCGGTGTCCTGGCAGCGAAAGCAGCGCTTAGGCCTCGCGGCCAGCAGCGCCACTCTCGCCGACACCCATCCGACACGCAGCCGCCCAGAGCTTACGAGCTTCTTGGCGGCCGCGACCGGGACACGCATCCATAATGATGCGTCCCCTCGTGGCCCCACCGTCAGTTGGCCCGACCGTATATCGTCGGCCGAGCACCCTCCTTCCTTCGCGACCGCCTGGATGACATCGGCGGCCGCTACTGAGTCGTCCAGCCCGGCCACGCGGATCTCCGCGCACAGGACCGGGCGGGCGACTTTTACATCGTCCGGTTTCAGGACTGCCTTTAGCCTCGTGGCAAAGGCGTCCGCCTTTTCCTGCGCCCCCTCACCGGCGATGGTGAGGACACGCGCTCCGGTCTCGGCAAGGCGGAAACCGAGCCTGGGGATGCCGAGTTCCCCCAGGTCGATCGCCGCTCTGGCCTCGGCCAACACCTTGGCGTATGTGACCCCTCTTTCCACAGCGCTCGCCCCCAGAGTGAGGGTGACCGCCGCGGTTGCGGGGGGACGAAGCTTCGCCTTCTTCTTTTTCTTCTTTGGGGCGGCTTTGGCTGGTGTAGCCGCCCCTTTCTTCTGTTTGGCCTTGCGTGGACCTACGGTGGTCCACGAGGCCTCGGCGGGGGAGGGGTTGCTGTTATCCCCCCCTTGCGCCGCTTCTCTTGCGGCCATTGTTGGCCGCTTCTTCTGTTTCGCCCTCTTGGGCGGGTCCTGTGCGGGCGGTGCCACTTTCGGGGGGACCGTCGCGCTTGGTGTTGCCACTTCCGCATACGTGGGGGGCGCCGTCGCCTTTTTTGGCTTCGGCGCCTTCTTCGTCGGTGCCGCTGATGGTGGGGCACCGACGGGAACGTCTGTGATGTCCGCCGCCAACGGCGGTCTCCTCCTTGGCTCAGGAAGGAGTCTGTCCTCCAACCCAGCCAGCCTCGCATTCAGCATATTGCCGAAGGTCTCGATGTTTGAGCGCGAGACCTCCGACAACAGCTTCTGCAGGTCGTCAGCGGCAGGCTTGGCTGCTTGGCGCCGCAACTCCTCTAGCTCTCGCCGCATCGCGTCGACTTGTTGTTGAAGCCGCGCGTTCTGGGCTTCCAAGGCCCGTAGCTCGTCTGATTCGCAGCGGCCCCTCAGTTCGGTGACGGCCATTCTGATAGTGTTGACCGACTCCTTGAGGAACCGCTGGAACGTTCCCTTTAAATTTGAGGACCTGGATGCGACCATCAGGATCGTCTCCAGGGACCTCTCTACGCTGCCTGCAATAGCAGCGTTTGTCTCCTCTGGGCTTGTCTTCTCAGGGGTGGTGATAGGGGCAGGGCTTGCGAGATTAGCTCGTGCTTCTCTCGCTGCCCGCGCCGTATCGGCGACCTCAGCCTCAGCCTCCAATCTGATGGCCTCCGCTTTCGCCCTATTCAACTCTGCCTGCGCCTTAGCCAGGCCGACGTATTGGCCGGTTGATGGTGGCCGACCACGTCCTTTCTTAGCCTTCGGCACCGCACCTTTGCTGTTGGACGGCGCCGCCTCTAACTCGTCCGGGTGTAACCGCCGCTTAAGGGGGGTCGTACGTCCGGTGGGTGCGGGCAATCCCTCGGAGTCCAGCGACATGTCTGTCATGCAGCTAGAGTCCGAGAGATAGTCCTCGCTATCTAATTCGGGTATGTTACGTCCTTGTTGGGGTGGCGGCATGATCACGTCGCGCGTGAGCAGCACGCGCGGCAGATCTGGGTCGCCCCGCAACTTCTTCTTCTGCATGAGCTTCAGTAGCCGCTCAATCCCGTTGGGTTGCGGCTGACTGAAGTCCACGTCCTCATCAGTCAATAGGTCCGTTCTCGACGCGGTAAGGTGCGCCGGGCTCGGCCTAGTATGCGCCATCGCGCCTTCGTCTCTCGCCGTCGCAACGGCCTCCTTCGTCTCAACCTCCACCGAAGCATGTTTTGGGCCCCCAGTATACCTGGCCCTATCTCCCGCCGAAACGGGAGTGTGGGATTCCCCGGCATCGCCGGGACCCACCCTGGGAGAATTTTGAACATGCTGACCTTCCATTGTTGTCAATTGTGGGCTGAGTCTGACCCGATCAAGAAGGGGTGATTCTGCCCCAGTGCCCTCGGGACGAGACCGCCTGCTCGCCATGCATCCCATGGCCGGGCACCACAAACCTTGGATTAGGGGCCGTAAAAGCCCATCCATCACCATTCAAACAAAAACCTAACACACACACACAGAAGAATAAATAAAAGAGAAAAGAAAGAAAAGGTGTTGAAAGATAGATGAAATAAATAAAACAATGCAAAAAGAAGAGTAAACTATAAAAAGGTGGTGAAAAGATAGAGAAAGACCGGTGTTCAGCCGCCTGAGTACCTCACCCCGTGTAGAGAGCGGAGTGGCGCACCCAGGCGTTGCCCAGGGACACCAACGTGGAGGAACCGGTATCGCCCCCAACCTAACCTAACCTAACCTTTTTTTTTTTTTTTTTTTTTTTTTTTTTTTGCGGGGGGAAATTCGTTACGAATCCCCCGCTGCCCCCGGGGGAAGGCAGCAGGGGTATGTCGGACTCCCCCGGTGCGAGGTGGAGTGCACCGGGGTTTACCGACTAAAACCCCCCGATGCCCTTCTTCTGCGCCAATGCGAGGCCGTGGGAATCGCGTGAGCATAGCTCCACGGCCCCGCAGCGCGTGCCGCGACCGGCCCTCTTCTGTTGCGGCGGCCAGGTGTTGTGCCGCCGCCTGCCTCTCCGAGAGCTCCCCGGGCATTGGGGAGCTTTACTTCTCGGGGCCCATAGTGTGAGCGGCGATCCCCCGATCACCGCCCTCGGGCCTAGGCCTCTACCTCCATGGCGGGGGCGGGTTGCTCCGCCCTTGCGCCTTCAGCTCTTGGCCTCCGAGGCCGAGCCCTTGAGGGAGCCTTTCTCTTCCGGTCCTTGGCGGGGGGCGGCTTTGCTGTGATACAGCCGCTGCTCCCCAGTACGTGCTCCTTCGGCTTATTGGCAGCCTCGCATACAGGGCAATTTGGAGCTGCCCCGCATTCAGCCGCCCTGTGGCCCGGTTTCCCGCAGCGGAAACAACTCCGACTGAGGTCCACCGAGCACACACATTTCGTCGCCAGGTGGCCGGTGTCAAGGCATCGGTAGCACCGCTTGGGCCTCGCGGCCAGCAGCACCACCTTTGCCGAGACCCAGCCGATACTCAGCCGCCCAGAGCTCAGAAGCTTGTTGGCAGCTGTCATGGGGACGCGCATCCACAGGGACGCGTTTCCCCTTGGTCCCGCAACTATTTGGCCCGGCCTGATGGTACTGGTCGGGCATCCTCCTTCGGTGGCGGCCGCCTGGATGACATCGGCGACCGTCACAGAGTCGTCCAGCCCGGAGACGCGCATGTCAACGCATCTTACCGGGCGGCCGACTCTCACTTCGTCCGGGTTTAGGACTGACCTAAGCCTCTCGGCAAAGGCGTCCGCCTTCTCCTGCGCACCCTCACCAGCAACGGTGAGGACGCGCGCTCCTGTCTCGGCCAGTCGGAAACCGAGCCTGGGGATGCCGAGTTCCCCCAGGTCGATCGCCGCTCGGGCCTCGGCCAACACCTTGGCGTAAGTCACCCCCCTTTCAGCAGCGTTTGCCCCCAGGGTGAGGGTGACCGCCGCAGTCGTAGGAGGGCGAAGTTTCGCCTTTTTCCTCCTCTTTGGGGCAGCTTTGGCTGGTGTAGCCGCCCCATTTTTCTTCTTGGCCTTGCGTGGACCTACAACTGTCCACGGGGCCTCGGCGGGGGAGGGGTTGATGGTATCCCCCCCGTGCGCCGCTTCTTTTGCGGCCATTGTTGGCCGCTTCTTCTTTGCCTTCTTAGGCTTGGGCGGGGCCGGCGCAGCCGGTGCCTCTTTGGGGTCCGCTGCACTTTGTGCCGCCGTTTCCGCATATGTGGGGGGCGCCGATGCCTTTTTAGGTTTCGGCGCCTTACCCTTCGGTGCCTCTGGTGGTGGGGCACAGACACTGTCCGCTGCGAGCGGAGGCCTTCTTCGAGGCTCCGGCGGAAGACGTTCCTCTAGGCCGGCCAGCCTCGCGTTGAGCATGTTGCCGAAGGTCTCTATGTTTGCTCTAGAGACCTCCGCCAACAGCTCACGCACGTCCTTCTCCTTTGGGTCGGAGACCCGCTTGCGCAGCTCTTCGAGCTCCTGGCGTAAGGTTGCCACTTGCCCTTCGAGCCGCGCATTTCGGGCCTCCAGCCTCTGCACCTCGTCCGATGCCGAGCGACCCCTGACCTCGGTGAAGGCCAACCTGATCGCCGCAACCGCTTCCTTGAGGTACCTTTGGTAGGTACCTTTCAAGTTAGAGGACTTCGCGGCGACCATGGCAATGGTCTCCAGCGAGGTCTCAACTGTCCTGCTCAGGTCGACTCCTGCTCGCTCCGGCACTCCTTCTCCAGCGGGAGAAGTGGGGGGGAGTCGAGTGGGGGAGGGGCTGGAGCATAAAGCCGCTCTCGTCACCCTCGCCTCTCGTGCAACCCTAGCGACCTCCTCCTCGGCTTGGAGCCGAAGAGCCTCCTCTCTCTCCCTGTTCAAGTCGGCCTGCGCCTTGGCCAGGCCAACGTACTGGCCGGTCGTGGGCGGCCGGCCGCGTCCGCGTTTGGGTTTTGGTACCGCCCCTTTACTGAGGGACGGTACTTTGTCGTCATCTTGTTTCCTCTTTCGAGGAATGTCACGTCTGGGTATTGCGGGCAACCCCTCGGAGTCCAGCGATAAGCCGCTGTAGTCCGAGGGACAGTCCTCGCTGTCATAGTCCGTGGAAGGGGGTTCGGGCATCAGCGCGCGCGTGAGCATTACGCGCGGCATTCCCTCCGTATCCCCCCTTAATGCCTTTTTCCTTAGGAGCTCAAGCAACCGGCGCCTGCCATCCGGTACCGGTTGCGAGAAGTCCGTGTCCTCATCCGTTAGTTTGCCCGACTCTGACGTGGTAATGAGCGCCAGCTTCGGGCCTGGGTGCGTAATCGCGCCACTCTCCTTTCTCCTCGTCCTTATGACCTCCTCCTCTCCACTCGTAACGGTTGGCCCCTCCGTATACACGGGCCTGACTTCCCCTTTCGGGGAAGTGTGGGATTCCCCAGCATCGCTGGGACCCACCCGGAGAATATTTGCACTGTTACGACTCATCATCTTTAAACTCCGACACCCCGGGTCGCGGCCTTTTTTCAGGTGTGAGGTCACCTATCGGAAGAGTTAAATAAAAGTGAAAGATAGCAAGAGAAGAAAGAAAGATGGTGAAAAGATAGAAAAACAAATAAGAGTAAAGCAAAAACAAGAAAGTTAAACTAAAAAGGTGGTGAAAGATAGAAGAAGAAAGAAAGATAGAGCCAGCCTTCAGCCGCGTGAGTACCTCACCCCGCAAAAGACGGGGTGGCGCACCCAAGCGTTGCCCAGGGCCACGAACGAGGACGAACTGGCAGAGCCCCAACCTAACCTAACCTAACCTTTTTTTTTTTTTTTTTTTTTTTTTTTTTTTGCGACGGGGAATGCATTTACGCATCCCAAGAGAGGTGGGGACCTCCCAGAGGGTATGTGGGACTCGCTGCGGCCGACAAGATGGTGAATGACCGCAGCCCTACCCACTAAAACCCGTCGGTACTCTTCCACGTACCGCTACATGCCGGGCCACGGGAACGCGTGAGCTTGCTCCGCGACTCGGCGAGCGTGCGCCTGCGTTGCTATTCAGCAGGCCCTTCTTCTTTGGAGCAGCACTTGCGGGCTCCGAAGGCCGAACAGAGGCCCTCCGAGGGCTTGTATAGGCCAATCTCTCTGGTGTCGCGATGCACGAAGAGTACACTGCGCATCGCGACCATCTCTGGGACTCGGTACAATGAGCGACGGCATCCCCACACCGCCGCTCCGAGTTCCCCGGCTAAGGCGGGACATTACGGTTGTCATTATTGACCTGTCTCCGTCTCGGCCGGCTCCTTCGACGAGGGTCGAGCGTCTCACTTTCTCTTACGCGCTCGGCCTCTTCTTTTGCGGAGATGACTTCTTGAGCAAAGTCCTCCACCGCTTTCCACTCGTGCTCACCGCTCAGCATGGAACGCACCAGTGCTGGCAGTGAGAGGTCATTTCCGATGGCAGCCTCCAGGGCTGCGCGTTGTCTTGTCCAGGAGGGACAGGCTATAACAGTGTGTTCGGCCGTGTCCCTGTCCGCTTCACAGTGGTGGCAGCTTGTTGAGTCCTCCCTCCCGACGATCTCACACAGGTACTGACCGAAGCAGCCGTGCCCAGTCAGCACCTGTGTGAGGCGGAATGAGAGCGCGCCTGTTGTTCTGTCGAGCCACTCCCTTAGCACTGGGCGGATGGCCAGCACCAGGTCCACACTGACTTGCGGTTCTTGCAAAGTTTCCTCCCACATCTCAATAGTCCTTTCTCTTGCCTGGTCCCTCCACCGACGTACGACATCCGGTAGGGGGTTGCTGCCCCCCGCGCGTATCGTTGCGCCATGCCAGTAAACGTCGGCGAGGGCTCGTGCGTCCAGGTCCCACGGGACGCTTCCAGCGAGCAGGCATGCTGCATCCTTAGAGATGGTGCGGTATCCACGCACTGCTCGTGTTGCCATAATTCTCTGGAGTCTACCGAGAGCGAGCCGATTTGTGGGCGACAGATGTTCGGCCCAGATCGGCGCGCCGTACATCGCCATTGAGCGGATGACGCCCATATATAAGCGGCGGCAGGTTAAGCTCGGCCCCCCGAGATTCGGGAGGAGCGAAGCCAGGGCCCCCGCTGATCTGCTAACCTTCTCAGACAATAGGCGAAAGTGTTCCTTGAACGTCCAACGACCATCGAGGACTAGACCGAGGTACGTCATAGAGGACGCCACACCTATTGTTGTTCCACTTACGATAACCGCCAGACCGGGCGGAGGCGAGTTCCTCGGCCCGTGGAAAGATAGGGCCTCAGATTTGTGCAGCGCCACCGTCAGGCCCAGCGCCTGAATCCGCCGGACTACCTGCGCGACCGCCGCCGTCGCGAGGATTTTTGCTTCGCGGTGAGTCTTTCCTCGACAAACGACAAGGGTGTCGTCGGCATACGCGATGAGCACCACGCCAGGTAGGTTGGCACCCCGAAGCACATAGTCAAAGCCAATGTCCCACAGGGTCGGACCTAGAGCCGAACCCTGCGGGACGCCGCAGACCACTTCCTGCTCTGTCCAGTCATATCCGGTGGGGTACTGCACCGAACGTGCCGATAGGTAGTCGCAGATGGTGTTGCGTAAATACCTCGGCACGCGGTGGTACCGGAGTCCCTCCTTGATTGTGTCCCAGGGCAGGGAGTTAAAGGCGTTGGTGATGTCCAGCGAGACCACCAGAACCACCCCACCCCGGGAGATCTCCTCGTCAGTTATTGACCTAAGCCGCGCCACCGCATCTATCGTTGAGCGGCATGAGCGAAACCCGAATTGGTTTTCGCTCAGATCTGGGCCGACGTGCTCTAGGTGGCGGGTAAGACGCGCCACGATAATCCGCTCCAGCGTCTTGCAGATTTCATCTAGCAGCACTATTGGGCGGTAGGCCGACGGCTGGTCCTCAGGTCGCCCGTATTTCCTAAGCAGCACAAGCTTCCCGGTCTTCCAGCGCCGCGGTACTCTACCCTGGACCAGACAACTGGTCAAAACGGTGAGCACGCGTTCTTCCATCTGCTCAATAGCGAGCACCCAGACCCGTCCGGGGACGCCATCAAGACCGGGGGCCGTGTTCTTGAGGCCCATTTTATGAACCGCTACTGACAATTCTCCTGCCGTTACAGGCGGCACGTCCTCTTCTAGCTCAGACTCCGCAGTGTGTGGTGCCATTGATGGTGGGGACCACTCGGCCCTAGATGGAAATAGGGCCGACATTATGGAGCTGCAAAGTTCCGGTTGCAGGTTCTGGGTGAGCGGTGGGGCAGCAGGGCGTAGTTTCTGCCTCACCCATTTGTAAGGCTTGCCCCACGGGTCCTGCTCTAGGGTATCGAGGAATTCGTCCCATGCCTCCTTTTTCGCCGCGCGGATGGCGTCGCGCAAGTTGTGGCGTGCCCTACGGTACCCGTCGTAGATAGCCTCCTCTTCTTCCGCATCCCTATTCCGCCTTCTACGATATCGCTGGTATCGGCGTCGGGCTGCCACACACTCTTTTCGTAGTCGTCTTAGTTCTGGGCGCCACCAATAAGTTTGGCGCCGAGGCTTGTAAGGTCCTGCTCGTGGCATTGAGGCGTCGCAGATGTTGCGCGCGGCCTCATTAAGCCATTCTGCGCACTCTTCGACGTCTTCGGAGGGAAGAGGCGCCCACGACGCGGTAATAGCTGCTTCCTCGAGCAGATCTCGATCCAGCTTCTTCAGGGACCACCTTGGGCCGCCGCCAGGTGAAGTTGTGCGACCCAACTCCGACGTGAGAGCGGAAACGACGAAGAAGATGTATTGGTGGTCCGATAGAGTCTCAGTGCGACTCAGGACTCGCCATTCGGTGATGCGCGAGGAAATAGTTGGACTGACCAAAGTTAGGTCCACTATTGATTCGCCCTGACGCCGGACACAAGTACTAGCAGTACCGCGGTTTGCTAGAACCAGGCCAGTGGTGATCAGCCAGTCCTCGACAACGCGACCTCTTGCATTCGTCGCCGGCGAACCCCACAGCGTTGACTTCGCGTTCAGGTCTCCGGCGACGACTACAGGACGAGATGCTCCCTCAACAACGGCGGTTAGTTGAAGCAGGAACGCCTCGAAATCAGCGAGCGTCCTATTGGGGGAGAAGTAGACCCCGACAACTGTGAGTGCCCCTAGGATGGTAACGACGAATCCCCGGCCCCTAATCGTGTTCCTTGAGGATGGAGGCACGATTTTGGGGCCGATGACTAAGGCGACCGACGAGTCGGCGTCCCCGAACCAGTCACTCCTGGCCAGAACACGATACGGCTCGGCAACAACGGCGACATCAATTTTCCTCTGCAGAATCTCCTGAACCCATAGGTCCTGCGCCTGAGCGCAGTGGTTCAGGTTGCCCTGAAGAAAGCGTTGGGTGGCCGTTATTGGGCCTCCATAGGTACCGCTCCAGCGCCGGAAGCCGCCGTAGATGTTGTGGCGGCTTTCTTGGGCGCTTGGCTCTTTTTAGAGCTGTTCCTCTTCTTTGGGGCGGGCTTTCCGCAGGGTTTGCTCCCCACGCTGTGGTCCGCTGGTTTTCCGTTCGCTGCGCACACTGCGCAGTGAGGTGGATTTCCACACTGTCTGGACGAATGGCCAGGCTGACCGCAACGGAAACAGAGCTCGCCACGGTCAGTTTCGGAGGGACAAGTCGCCCGCGTGTGCCCTACTTCGTGGCAGCGGTAACACCGCATGATGCGCGCGGACAACAGCGTCACACGTACCACGGTCCACCCGACGTACACTCTGGTGTTCGGTGCCGTCACTTGTTTAGCGGCCTCGACCGGGCATTTGACCCAGGCCGTGCCGCGGCCACTCCGATCCAGACGGATTTCGCCGACCTTGACGTCTTCGGCGGCGCAGCCACCAGGTCTAGCGATGGCTGCTGCGATCTCCGCCGCCGAGGTAGAGTCGTCAAGACCTGTAATCCGCAACTCTGCGCACTTTTGTGGCCGAGATATGCGGACTTCCTCTTCTCCGAGTATTTCTCTCAGTTTGCCCGCGAGGGCGTCGGCCTTCTCTTTGCAGGCCGAACCCGAGACTTCGAACATACGAGCCCCGGTTACGGCCAGCTTAAATTTCATCGCCGGGATGTCTAATGCAGCTAGATCGAGCCGCTGCTTCGCCTTTACGAGGATGTCTTTGTAGGAGACTCCTCGATCTGCTGCGTCCGATTGCAGCGTGAGTACTACGGCCGCAGACTTAGGGGTGCGTAGTTGCCTGTCTCTCTTCTTTTTCTTATTCTTTGGCGTCTTTTTATTTTCTCCCTCTTTCTTCTTCGACGACACCTTTCCTTTCCTCACTACTTGTGCCCATTCCGACGTGTTGGTAGATTGCGATGCAGCTGCTGTAAGTCTTTTTCTGGTGGTCGAGCCACCTGACGCCGGAGCTCATCCAGCTCCCGGCGCATATTCTCCACTTGTCTTTGGAGTCGGTCATTTTGCGCCTCCAGGACCTTTATCTCTTCCGAGGCACAGCGGCCCCTCAGCTCGGCAGTAGCCGCCTTTATGTTGGCGACCGCCTCCTTGAGGAACCGCTGGTATGTCCCTTTTAAGTTGGAAGACTTCGTGGCAACCATGAGTACGGTGTCCAGCGAAGCCTCCACACTTTTCACGAGGGCAGCGTTGGTCTGCTCCTCTCGTCCACTGTCTTCTGTATTTGGGGCAGGACTGGCGGAAAACGAAGCTCTCGTTTGCCGCGCTACCCGCGCCACCTCGGCTACTTCCTCTTCGGCTTGAAGCCGAAGGGCCTCCTCCTTCGCCTTGTTGTAACTGGCCTGCGCCTGAGCAAGGCCGACATATTGGCCGGTTGATGGTGGCCGGCCACGTCCCCTCTTTGGTTTAGGCACCGCTCCCTTACTAATGGGCGGTGCTATGTCGTCATCCGAGTTGCGCCTCTTCAGGCCTGTCCGTTCCGGTGGTACGACGGGCAGCCCCTCGGAGTCCAGCGATATGCCAGACACACCACTGGAGTCCGAGAGGTAGTCGTCGCTGTCAAGTCCGGTATTTAGGCGTGCGGGAATCAGCGCGCGCGTGAGCATCACGAGCGGTACGCGCGGTGCAGCTCCACTCGTATTTCCCGCCGCCATTGTCTCTGTCCTTATAGAGGGAGGGAGAATCAGATCACGCTCGCGTTGAACGCGTGCGAGCCCCTCTGTGTCTCCTCGCAACTTCTTACGATGAAGAAGTCTCAGGAGCCGCTCCCTACCATTCTCCTCAGGCTGTGAGAAATCCACATCCTCGTCTGTTAGCAAGTCCGCTGCCGGTGCGGTTAGGGACACCGGCTTCGGACTCGCATGCGCCATCGCGCCACTCCCTTCACTCGCCGTCGCCACGGCCTCCTCCTCTACAGCAACTGGTGCCCCCCCCGTATACGTGGGGCGACCCCCCGCCGAAGCGGGAGTGTGGGATTCCCTCCTAAGAGGACCCACCCGGGGAATGTTATCCTTGTTGCTCTCCATAGTTGTCACTTAAGGGCTGAGTCTGACCCGATCCATTAGGGGGGATTCTGCCCCAGTGCCCTTGGGACGAGCCACCTGCTCGCCATGCATCCCACGGCCGGGCACCACAAACCCTGGATTAGGGGCCGTAAAAGCCCATCCATCATCATTCAAACAAAAACCTAACACGCAAAACCTAACACACACGCACGGAAGAATAAATAAAAGAGAAAAGATAGAAAGAAAAGATGTTGAAAGAGAGAGAAAATAAATAAAAATAACGCAAAAAGAAGAGTAAACTATAAAAAGGTGTGAAAGATAGAAATAGACCGGCGTTCAGCCGCCTGAGTACCTCACCCCGTGTAAAGAGCGGAGTGGCGCACCCAGGCGTTGCCCAGGGACACCAACGTGGAGGAACCGGTATCGCCCCCGTCCCCAACCTAACCTAACCTTTTTTTTTTTTTTTTTTTTTTTTTTTTTTTTTTTTTTTTTTTTTTTCGTCGGGAAATGCTTTATGCATCCCCGGCAGCGCTGGGGAAGGGCCACCGGGGTATGTGGGACTCGCCCGGGCGTGGATGATATCGCCCGGGGTTACCGCACTAAAACCCGACGGTGTTCCTACTCCCCCGCTGATGGCAGGGACACGGGAAACGCGGAATACACAACCGCGACCCTGCCAGCGGATGCCTGCAGTTGCAGGCTCTGCTCGTGGGCGTTTAGGCCCACACTGACACTGCGACGCGATGCGCAGGAACACCTTGCGCATCGCGGCCGACTCGGGGACTCGGTTTTGTTGGGCGACGGCGTCCCCACGCCGCCACCTCGAGCTCCCCCGCTAGGGCGGGATGTCATGGCCATGTCTAGCCCTTGGTCTCCGCCTTGGCCTTCTCAGAGGATCGAGCGCCTCCGCCTCTCGTCTGCGCTCCGACTCCTCTTTCGACGACATCACCTCCTCGGCGAAAGTCGCGACTGCCTTCCAGGAGTTCTCACTGCTCAGCATCGCGCGAATGATAGCTGGCAGTGAGATGTCTTGTCCAATGGCGGCTTGTAATGCCACTCTTTGTCGTGTCCATGCGGGACAAGCTAGCAAAGTGTGCTGCGCCGTGTCCCGTTCGTCGTCACAGTGGTGGCAGGCAGTGCTCTGCTCACGCTTCGCTATATCGTACAGGTAACGACCGAAACAACCGTGTCCGGTCAGTACCTGTGTGAGGCGATAAGTTAGCGCCCCGCCTTCTCGGTCTGTCCACTCCCTCAGTACGGGCCGAATGGCGGCCAGCAGGTCGACGCTAACCGTGGACTCGTTTAGGCGTTCGAGCCACTGTTCGAACGCTTGGTCTCTCGCGTCATTCCTCCACCGCCGGATGTAGTCTGGTGGCGGGGTTCGTCCTTCGTTGCGCTCCGCCTGGCAGCGCCAGTACACGTCGGCCAATGATTTGGCCTCTATGTCCCATGGGACGCTGCCAGCAAGGACACATGCGGCATTTTTGGACAGAGTGCGGTATCCCCGCACCGATCTAATGGCCATCGTCCGCTGCAGCCTTATCAGGATTTGCCTACTTTCGGGTGCCAGGTGTTCGGCCCATATCGGCGCACCGTACATGCTCATTGAACGGATGATGCCCATGTACAGGCGCCGACATCCGAGACTGGGCCCTCCCAGATTGGGGAGAAGCCATGCCAATCCACCGGCGGCCTTGGAGACTTTTTCCGATAATCGGCAAAAGTGCTCTTTAAAGGACCATCGGTTGTCCAAAACTAAACCCAGGTAGGTCATGGATCTTCCTATTTTAATCTGTGTGCCGCCAACGATCACAGCCGCGCCCGGCGGCGGCGAGTTTCGCGGCCCATGGAAGCAGAGTGCCTCGGATTTCTCCAAGGCGACTTCTAACCCCAGGGCGCGTATGCGGCGCACCACTTGGGCCACCGTAGCTGTCGCCAGGATCATGGCGTCACGCTGTGTCTTCCCACGGCAAACTGCGAGTGTGTCGTCTGCGTAACACAGCAGCTCGACTCCCCGCAGATTAGCTCCCCGGAGCACCCAGTCATATCCGATGTTCCACAGGTGTGGGCCAAGAGCCGATCCCTGTGGAACACCGCACACTACTGCCATCCTTCTCCAGCCTCTCTTGGTCGGGTACTCTATGTACCTCGTCGACAGATAATTATCGACCGTTTTCCGCAGGTATTTGGGTACCTTGTGGTATCGAAGTCCTTCTTTTATAGTCGCCCAAGGCAGGGAGTTAAAGGCATTGGATATGTCTAATGACACAGCCAAGACTACCCCACCCCGAGCGACTTCTTCCTCCACTGTGGTCCTTAATTGAGCTACCGCCCCGATGGTAGATCGTCCCACTCGAAAGCCGAACTGGTTGGAGTTGAGGTTCGGGCCAACACGGTTAAGGTGCTCAGTGAGACGTGCCACGAGCACACGCTCCAACATTTTGCACACCTCGTCGAGTAGGATGATTGGGCGGTATGCTGAAGGTTGATTTTCAGGTCTTCCTTTCTTGCGAAGAAGAACAAGTTTGCCACTCTTCCATCGGCGTGGAAAACGACAATGCGACAGACAGGTGTTGAGTACGGTGAGCACTCGCTCTTCCATCTCCTCCATCGCGAGTGCCCACGCACGGCCCGGTATGCCGTCCAGGCCAGGTGCCGTGTTCTTCTGTCGCATTTTCTCGACTGCCGTGGCAAGTTCCGCCGATGTTATGGGCGGAACTTCTTCGTCTTCATCGTCAGTCTCGTCCGGTGGTGCCATTGATGGCGGGAACCACTCGGCCCTTGATGGAAAAAGGGCCGAGAGGACAGACTCTCGTAGCTGTGGCTCCAGACTCTGGGTAAGAGGCGGGGCAGCCGGGCGGAGCTTTTGCCTCACGTATTTGTAAGGCCGTCCCCACGGGTCACGGTCCAGAGTCTCCAGCCACTCCGTCCATGATTCGGTCTTTGCCCGCCGGATGCTATCCTTCAAGGTCCATCGGACCGTTCTGTACGCTTCGTAGGCAGCTTCTTCGTCGTCTGCGTTCCTATTTCTTCTCCTTCGTTGGCGTGCGTAGCGACGATGGGCTGCTACGCATTCCGCCCGGAGCTGTTGGATCTCCGGACGCCACCAGTAGGCTACGCGTCTGCGCTCGATTGGTCCAACTCTGGGCATGGACGCGTCGCATATTTGTGTCATTGCTTCGGCCAACCACTCCGCCGCCGTCTCGACCGCCTCTCCCGGAGGGATTGGCACCCAAGATTGCACAATGGCGGCTTCCTTAAGCAGGTCTCTGTTCAAGTGACGTAGGGACCACCGGGGGCCGCCGTCAGGTATTGGTCGACGACCTCGTTCGTCCAGGATGCCGGTGAGTTCGAACCGGATATACCGGTGGTCCGACAGAGTCTCCACGTTTTGGAGAACGTGCCATCTGTCCACCCGGCGCGCGACGTTGGGGCTTGCCAGAGTGATGTCAATGATTGATTCTCCTCTTTGACGAACGCAGGTACTGGCATTGCCGCGGTTAAGTACGACAAGTCCAGTTTCCGTGATCCAGTCCTCGATTGTACGTCCTCTGGCATTCGTGGAATGTCTAATCCTACTGGATTAGACATTCCGCCTACGAGAGTGGAGAGCCTCGACAAGAGCTCCTCAAAATCCACAAGTGGCCTATTGGGCGAGAAATACACGCCTACCACAGTATAGGATCCGAAGTTAACCGCAATGAAGCCTTGGCCCTTAACTGTGCCGTTGGATACCACGGCTCTTGGGCCAGTGACAACAGCGACTGAAGAGTCCGTGTCTCCGAACCAATTCGAGCTAGGCGGAACCCGATATGGCTCGGCCACCACCGCTATATCAATGGACCACTGCGCCATTGAGTGGACTAGAAGGTCCTGCGCAGGGGCGCAGTGGTTCAAGTTACACTGCAGTAGGTTAAGCTTGGCCATTATTTGGGACCGTTTCGTTAGCCTTCTCTGTCCCGGAAGCCGCAGCTGATGTTGCTGCTGCTTTCTGAGGGTTCCTGCTCTTTTTAGAGCCGGTCTTCTCTTTTGCGGCTGGTCTGCCGCAGGTCTTGCTGCCAACCCTGTGGTCGGCCGGTTTCCCTTTAGATGCGCAGAGAGCGCAGTGAGGTGCATTCTGGCACTTCGCTGATGTGTGTCCTGGTTGGCCGCAACGGAAACAGAGACCGCTGCGATCGACGTCACAGGCACACTTCGTCTTAGCATGGCCTGTTTCCTGGCATTTGTAACACCGCATGGGCCGTAGCGGTAGTAGTGTTACACGGGCTACGACCCACCCCACATAGAGCTTAGTGTTGGGGCTCGAGACGGCCTTGGCGGCTTCAACTGGGCAGCTAACCCATGCCGTGCCTCGACCGTTTCTGTCACCGCGTATCTCGCCCACCTTAACTGCCTCGACGGAACAGTTGGCAGCTCTCGCGATCGCCTCAGCTACTTCGGCAGGTGTAACTGAATCGTCCAAACCTGACACCCGAAGCTCGGCACACTTTTGGGGTCTGGAGATTCGCACCTTCTGATCCCCTAGAATCTCCTTAAGTTTGCCGGCTAGGGCATCTGCCTTTTCGTTGTGCGCGTCGCCGGAGACCTCGAGTATTCGGGCTCCAGTTACCGCGACTCTGAACTTCACCGCTGGTATGTCAAGTGCCTGCAGGTCCAGACGCCTCTTTGCTTCCTTTAGAATTTCCACGTATGAGACCCCGCTCCCCTCCGCTTCCGGCTGTAGGGTAAGGACTACAGCCGCAGTCTTGGGAGCGCGTAGTTTCTTACTCTTCTTTTTCTTCTTCTGTTTCTTGCTTTTCATCTTTTCTGTCTCAGATTCTTTACTCTTCCTACTTTGTTTCACCACCTTTTTCCACTCTTCGGTATGAGGTGGCCTCGGTGCTGCTGCTGTTTCAGGTGCGACTCGTCTCGCGCTTGCCGCCTCTGTGGCCGCAGCAGTCTTCCGGGTTTTCCTTACCTTTTTCGGCGCTGGGCCTGGGTTCGTCGGCGGCATCAGCGTTGTGACTGGTGTTGCCGGTGTTCTATTCAACTCTGGCCGCGCCGGCTCTGCAGGTGTTGGTGCAGTAGCCGTGCGATCCCTTTTTCTATCCGCGGCGAGTGGAGGCCGCAGGCGTGGCTCCGGTAGGAGTCGAGCCTCGAGGCTCTCCAGCCGTGCGTCTAACCTTGCGCTCGATCGCGATACTGCCTCCTGTACAGCCCTCTCGAGTAGCTCTTCTGTAGTCATCGTCTGGGTTGTGGGAGCGTCCCGAGGTCGGACGGCAATGAGCTCCCGCTTGACAGCGTCAAATTCTGTTCTCAAGTCTGAAAGCTCTTTGGAAAGGCGGGCGTTCGCCGCTTCCAGAGCTCTCGTCTCTGCTGTTGAGGTGCGATTCAGCAGGACCGAACAGGCCTCCCGCAAGGTGCGTGTGGCATCATTTATGGCCTTGATGCAAGGACCACTCAGGTTCTTCGATTTTTTGACCGTCCCCGTGATGGCGGCCAAACTGGTCGATATACTCGCGCCGAGTGAACTCGTCGTCTCCTCATCTTCAAATGCATCCGAGTATTCGGAGGTTCCTGACGCCCGTGATGACCGGGGCGGTTGGATCCTCTGTGCTAAACCCAGGACCTCTTTGTCCAACTGAGCCTCGATGAGCTTACGTTCTATCTCGAGTTGCTCCTTTTGGGCCTTAGCGAGGCCTACATATTCGCCCGTGGTAGGCGGTCTTCCTCTCCCGCGTTTAGCACGGGAGCCCTTATTCTTCTCCTGGTTATAATTAGTCATCGACTTGTCATCAACCTCTGATTCTTCATCCGCGTCTTGTCCGGGTTTTCGCTTTCGCAGTATCTTGTCCTTAAGGTATTTATGTGCCAGCGTCGTGAAAGTTGCGGTTTCGTTTCCGCTTTCTTCAGACGCTGACGTTACTCTGCTGGGTCTCTCAAAGAGTTGCGAGGTTTCGCCACCCTCCTCTACTTCCATTGTGGTCGTTGGCGTTGCCGCTCGCGAGCCACCTAGTCCAATCCGAGAAGTCATGTCCGTTGTCGTCAATTCCGAGATGTCTCTTCCTTTCAATATATCTTCTACCACCACAGCAATTTGAGCCCCCCCCGTATACATGGGGCGATCCCCCGCCGAAGCGGGAGTGTGGGATTCCCTCTGTTGAGGACCCACCCGGGGAGATTTTTTTCCATTGCTTACCTCCATATTTGTCAGTTATGGGCTGATGCTGACCCGATCCATTAAGGGGGGATTCTGCCCCAGCGCCCTCGCGACGTAGCCTCCCGCTCGCCACGCATCCCACGGCCGGGCGCCAGAACCCTGGATTGGGGACCCACGGGTCTATCCATCCACAAACATACACAGATTTTCACACGCAATCACACAATACGGTAAAGAAGAGTTAACAAAATGAGAAAGATAGAAGAAGAGGTGGTGAAAATAGATAAAACAAAATAAACAAGAAAAGAAGACAAAACTATAAAAAGATGCTAAAAGACAGTGAAAGACCGGCGTTCAGCCGCCTGAGTACCTCACCCCGTGTAGAGAGCGGAGTGGCGCACCCAGGCGTTGCCCAGGGACACCAACGTGGAGGAACCGGTATCGCCCCCAACCTAACCTTTTTTTTTTTTTTTTTTTTTTTTTTTTTTTTTTTTTTTTTTTTTTTTTTTTTTTTTGACGGGGTGAAATGACGTTACGCATCCCCCGCCGTATGTCGGACTCCCCCGGCGCAAGATGGAGTGCACCGGGGTGTACCGACTAAAACACCCCGATGCCCGTCTTCAGCGCCAGTGGAGGGGCCGTGGGAATCGCTTGAGCATTCTTCCACGACCCCCCAGCGCGTGCCGCGTCCGGCTCCCTTCTAATGCGGCGACCTGGTATTACGCCGCCGCTTGCCTCTCCGAGAGCTCCCCGGGCATTGGGGAGCTTGCCGTCTCGGGGCCCATAGTGTGGGCGGCGATCCCCCGATCACCACCCACGGGCCTAGGCGTCCAACTCCATGGCGGGGGCGGGAACCGCCCTTGCGCCGTCGGCCTTGGGCTTCTTGTGCCGGGCCTTCTTTGTTGGCGCCTTGCGCTTCGTGCTGGGGGGCGGCTTCGCTACGCAGCCGCTTCCTCCCAACACATGGGCCTTCTCCGGCCTGCCGGCAGCCTCGCACAGGAAGCAATTGGGCGCTTCCCTGCACTCGGCCGCCTTGTGCCCCGGTTTTCCGCAGCGGAAACAGCTCCGGCTGCGGTCTACCGGGCACTGGCACTTCGCCGCCACGTGGCCGGTGTCTTGGCAGCGGAAGCAGCGCTTAGGTCTCGCGGCCAGCAGCGCCACTCTCGCCGACACCCAGCCAACTCGCAGCCGCCCTGAGCTTGTGAGCCTCTTGGCGGCCGCGACCGGGACACGCATCCACAATGACGCGTCCCCGCGTGGCCCTACCGTCAGTTGGCCCGACCGGATATCGTCGGCCGAGCACCCTCCTTCCTTCGCGACCGCCTGGATGACGTCGGCGGCCGCTACTGAGTCGTCCAGCCCGGCCACGCGGATCTCCGCGCATAAGACCGGGCGGGCGACTTTTACATCGTCCGGGGGCAAGACGGACCTCAGCCTCGAGGCGAAGGCGTCCGCTTTCTCCTGCGCGCCCTCGCCAGCAATGATAAGGACGCGCGCTCCAGTCTCGGCCAGGCGGAAACCAAGCCTGGGGATGCCGAGTTCCCCCAGGTCGATCGCCGCTCTAGCCTGACTCAACACTTTCGCGTAAGTCACCCCCCTTTCAGCAGCGCTCGCCCCCAGGGTGAGGGTGACCGCCGCAGTAGTTGGAGGGCGAAGCTTCGCTTTCTTCTTCTTCGGGGCGGCTTTGGCTGTTGTAGCCGCCCCCTTCTTCATCTTTTTGGCCTTGCGTGGACCTATCTTGGTCCACGGGGCCTCGGCGGGGGAGGGGTTGCTGTTATCCCCCCCTTGCGCCGCCTCTTGAGCGGCCATTGTTGGCTGCTTCTTCTTCTTGGCCTTTTTGGCCTTAGGCGGGGCCGGGGCAGCCGGAGCCTCTTTAGGGGCCGGTGCACTCGGTGCCGCCATCTCCGCGTATGTTGGCGCCGTCGCCCTTTTTGGCTTCGGCGCCTTCTTTCTATTGTCCGCCGGCGTGGTGCCCACAGTGGCACTGTCCGCCGCCAGCGGTGGCCTTCTCCTTGGCTCCGGAAGGAGCCTATCTTCCAGTCCGGCCAACCTCGCATTTAGCATGTTGCCGAAGGTCTCGATATTAGAGCGCGAGACCTCCGACAACATCTGCTGCAAGTCCTGAGTAGCAGGCTTAGTCGCCTGGCGGCGCAACTCCTCCAGCTCGTGTCGCATCGCGTCGACCTGCTGTTGGAGCCGCGCGTTCTGGGCTTCCAAGGCCCGCAGCTCGTCCGTTTCGCAGCGGCCCCTCATTTCGGTGACGGCCGTTCTGATGGTGCTGACCGACTCCTTGAGGAACCGCTGGAAAGTTCCCTTCAAATTTGAGGACCTGGATGCGACCATCAGGATCGTTTCCAGGGACCTCTCTACGCTGGCTGCGATAGCCGCGTTTGTCTCCTCAGTGGTGGTGACAGACACTGGGCTTGCGGGGAGAGATGCACGTGATTCTCTCGCCGCTCGCGCTGTATCAGCAACCTCGGCTTCGGCCTCCAGTCTGATGGCCTCCGCCTTCGCCTTATTTAATTCTGCCTGTGCTTTAGCCAGGCCGACGTATTGGCCGGTTGATGGTGGCCGACCACGTCCTCTCTTCGCCTTCGGCACCGCACCTTTGCTGGTGGTCGGCGCCGCCTCTGTCACGTCCGGGTCTAACCGCCGCTTAAGGGGGGTCGTACGTCCGGTGGGTGCGGGCAATCCCTCGGAGTCCAGCGACATGGAAGACATGCAGCTGGAGTCCGAGAGATAGTCCTCGCTGTCTCTTTCTGGTCCAAGTTCACGGGGTTTTGGCATAATCACGTCGCGCGTGAGTAGCACGCGCGGCAGGTCTGCGTCGCCCCGCAACTTCTTCTTCTGCATCAATTTTAGCATCCGCTCGTAGCCGTTGTGCTGCGGCTGGCTAAAATCGACGTCTTCGTCCGTGAGTAAGTCCGCCGCCGGCGCGGTAATGTGCGCCAGCTTCGGGCCTGGTTGCGCCATCGCGCCCCTCTCCTTCTCTACCGTCTTTAGCACGGTCTCCTCCGACTCCGACTCCACTGCAACAGGTGCCCCCCCCGTATACGTGGGGCGACCCCCCGCCGAAGCGGGAGTGTGGGATTCCCTCGTTAGAGGACCCACCCGGGGAATACTTTTCTTGTTGCACTCCATGGTTGCTCGGATATGGGCTGAGTCACGCCCGATCCAGTAGGGGGGATTCTGCCCCAGTGCCCTTGGGACGAGCCGCCTGCTCGCCACGCATCCCACGGCCGGGCACCACAAACCCTGGATTAGGGGCCGTAAAAGCCCATCCATCATCATTCAAACAAAAACCTATCACGCTTAACCTAGCACACACGCACAGAAGAATAAATAAAAGTGAAAAGACAGAAAGAAAAGATGTTGAAAGATAGTGAAAATAAATAAAATAATGCAAAAAGAAGAGTAAACTATAAAAAGGTGGTGAAAAGATAGAGATAGACCGGCGTTCAGCCGCCTGAGTACCTCACCCCGTGTAGAGAGCGGAGTGGCGCACCCAGGCGTTGCCCAGGGACACCAACGTGGAGGAACCGGTATCGCCCCCGCCCCCAACCTAACCTAACCTAACCTTTTTTTTTTTTTTTTTTTTTTTTTTTTTTTTTTTTTTTTTTTTTTTTTTTTTTTTTTTTTACGAGAGGAAATACTTTTCGTATACCCCGCTGCCCCCGGGGGAGGGCAACAGGGTTATGTGAGACTCCCCCGGCGCTGATGGAGGTGCACCGGGGTTTACTCACTAAAACCTCTCGATGCCCACCTTCGGCGCCAAACGCGGGGCCGTGGGGATCGCGGAAGCATTCTTCCACGACCCCGCAGCGCTTGCCGCAACCGGCTCTCTTCTAATGCGGCGGCCTGATGTTATGCCGCCGCTTGCCTCTCCGAGAGCTCCCCGGGCATTGGGGAGCTTGCCATCTCGGGGCCCAAAGTGTGAGCGGCGATCCCCCGATCACCGCCCACGGGCCTAGGCCTCTACCTCCATGGCGGGGGCGGCCGGAACCGCCCTTGCGCCGGCCTTGGGCTCTTTGAACCGGGCCTTTTTAGTAGGAGCCTTGCTCTTCTTAGGGGCCGGCTTCTTCGCTGCTCCAACGCAGCCGCTACTGCCCAGCACGTGCCCCCTCTCCTCCTTGCCGACGGCCTCGCAGAGAAAGCAGTTGGGCGTTTCCCCGCACTCGGCCGCCTTGTGCCCCGGTTTCCCGCAGCGGAAACAGCTCCGGCTGCGGTCCACCGGGCACTGGCACTTCGATGCTACGTGGCCTGTGTCCATGCAGCGAAAACAGCGTTTAGGCCTCGCGGCCAGCAGCGCCACCCTCGCGGACACCCACCCTACACGCAGCCGCCCAGAGCTCGTAAGCTTCTTGGCAGCCGCGACCGGGACGCGCATCCATAAGGATCCGTCCCCCCATGGCCCCACTCTAATTTGGCCCGACCTGATTTCGCCAGACGAGCACCCTCCTTCACGTGCGACCGCCTCGATGACGTCGGCAGTCGTCACTGAGTCATCCAGCCCGGCGATGCGCATTTCGACGCACCTCACCGGGCGGGCAACTTTCACGTCGTCCGGCTTCAAAACTGTTCTGAGCCTAGCGGCAAAGGCGTCCGCTTTGTTCTGCGCGTCCTCACCAGCAATAGTGAGAACGCGCGCTCCCGTCTCGGCCAGGCGGAAACCGAGCCTGGGGATGCCAAGTTCCCCCAGGTCGATCGCCGCTTTAGCCTCGGCCAACAACTTGGCGTATGTCACCCCTCTTTCCGCAGCGCTCGCCCCCAGAGTGAGGGTGACCGCCGCAGTCGCAGGGGGACGAAGTTTCGCCTTCTTCTTCTTTTTCTCCTTTGGGGCGGCTTTGGCTGGTGTAGCCGCCCCTTTCTTCTGTTTGGCCTTGCGTGGACCTACGGTGGTCCACGTGGCCTCGGCGGGGGAGGGGTTGCTGTTATCCCCCCCTTGTACCGCTTCTCTTGCAGCCATTGTTGGTCGCTTTTTCTTTTTCGCCTTAGGCGGGGCCAGTGCTGGCGGTGCCACTTTTGGGGTGACCGCCGCACGTTGCGACGCCACTTCCGCATACGTGTGCGCCGTTGCCTTTTTAGGCTTCGGCGCCTTCACTCTTTCCGTCGTCGGTGGGGTGCTGACTGGAGTGTCAGCACTGTCTGCTGCCAACGGTGGTCTTCTCCTCGGCTCTGGCAGGAGCCTGTCCTCTATGCCTGCCAACCTCGCATTCAGCATGTTGCCGAAGGTCTCGATATTAGAGCGCGAGACCTCCGACAACATCTGTTGCAAGTCGTTGGTGGCGGGCTTGGACGCCTGGCGACGCAACTCCTCAAGCTCCCGGCGCATTGCGTCGAGCTGCTGTTGCAACCGCTCGTTCTGGGCTTCCAGTGCCCTAATCTCCTCGCTTTCACCGCGGCCCCTCAATTCGGCGAAGGTTGCCCTTAGGTTGACAACAGCCTCTTTAAGGTGCCGCTGAAACGTCCCTTTTAGATTTTGGGACCTCGTGGCGACCATGGTTATCGCCTCCAACGAGGCCTCAACACCCTTGGTCAGAGCATAGCTGGTCTGCTCTGACCTGTCTCCTCCGGTAGCCGTGGCGGGGCTTGCGCAGATGGACGCGCGCGCCACGCGTGCAGCTTTCATCGTTTCGGCGACCTCTTCTGCGGCCTGAAGCCGAAGAGCTTCCTCCTTCTCCCTATTAAGCTCGGCCTGCGCCTTGGCCAGACCAACGTATTGGCCGGTGGTAGGCGGGCGGCCGCGTCCGCGTTTGGGCTTGGGTACCGCTCCCTTACTAAGGGGCGGCACATTGTCATCGTCCTGTTTTCTCTTTCGAGCTATGTGACGTCCGGGTATTGCGGGCAACCCCTCGGAGTCCAGCGATAAGGCGCTGGAGTCCGAAAGGCAGTCCTCGCTGTCATAGTCCGTGGAAGGGGGTTCGGGCAGTAGCGCGCGCGTGAGCATCACGCGCGGCATTCCCTCCGTATCCCCCCTCAGTGCCTTCTTCCGTAATAATTCAAGCAGTCGGCGCCTGCCATCCGGGACCGGCTGCGAGAAGTCTGTGTCCTCATCCGTTAATTTGCCCGACTCTGACGCGGTGATGAGCGCCAGCTTCGGGCCAGGGTTCGCAATCGCGCCACTCTCCTTTCTCCTCGTCCTTACAACCTCCTCCTCTCCACTCGTAACGGTTGGCCCCTCCGTATACACGGGCCTGACTTCCCCCTTCGGGGAAGTGTGGGATTCCCCAGCATCGCTGGGACCCACCCGGAGAATACTTTGACTGTTACGACTTTCCATCCTCAAAATCTCCGACACCCCGGGTCGCGGTCTCTTTTTTCGGGGGTGAGCTCCCCCATCGGAAGAGTTAAAACAAAAAGAAAAGATAGTTAGAGATGAAAGAAAAAGGTGGTGAAAAGATAGAATAAACAAAATAAAGTAATGCAAAACAAGAAAGCTAAACAAAATAGGTGGTGAAAGATAGAGAAGAAACAGATAGCGCCAGCCTTCAGCCGCGTGGGTACCTCACCCCGCAAAAGACGAGGTGGCGCACCCAAGCGTTGCCCAGGGCCACGAACGAGGACGAACTGGCTGAGCCCCAACCTTTTTTTTTTTTTTTTTTTTTTTTTTTTTTTTTTTTTTTTTTTTTTTTTTTTTTTTTTTTTTTTTCGTCGGGAAATGCTTTATGCATCCCCGGCAGCGCTGGGGAACGGCCACCGGGGTATGTGGGACTCACCCGGGCGGAGATGGTATCGCCCGGGGTTACCGCACTAAAACCCGACGGTGTTCCTACTTCTGCGCTTCTAACAGAGCCACGGGAACTATTACAAGCCATCCGCGACTCCGCCTGCGGGTGCCTGCTTGGTGTGGTGCAGGCCCTTCTTGTTGGGGGCATTTAACGGCCCCCCAGGCCGAACAGGGGCCCCTCTTGGGGGGCTTGCCTAGGCCATTCCTCTGCGTTTGTGTCGCGATGCACGGGAACACGTTGTGCATCGCGACCATCTCGGGGACTCGGTGCAATGAGCGACGGTATCCCCTCACCGCCGCCCCGAGTTCCCCAGCTAAGGCGGGACGATATGGTCATTGTGGTTAACCACGCGTCTCCGTCTCGGCCGTCTACGCTGGAGCTCGAGCGCCTCCTGTTCTCTCATTCGCTCGGCTTCCTCTTTGGTCGAGATGACATCCTGTGCGAACATCCCGACTGCATCCCACTTTTCTTCGCTCTCCAACATGGCACTTATGAGCGCTGGGAGCGTTGTGTCCTCGCCAATGGCGGCTGTAAGTGCCGCGCGTTGTGTCGTCCAAGCGGGACAGGCCGTAATGGTGTGTTCGGCCGTGTCCCGGTCTTCCTCGCAGTGGTGACATTCTGCGGTGTTTTCGCTTCCTACAATCTCACACAGATACCGTCCGAAGCAGCCGTGCCCGGTCAGCACCTGCGTGAGGCGGAAGGATAGCGCGCCGTGCCTACGTTTTATCCATTCTCTGAATAAGGGGCGGATCGCCGTCACTAGGGCCACGCTTACAAGCGGCTCCTCAAGCCGTTCTGCCCACAAGTCTATTGCCCTCTCTTCCGCAGAGATTCTCCACCGACGTACGGCGTCCGGTAGAGGGTTGCTGCCCTCCGCGCGGACCACTGCGCAACGCCAATATACATCAGCGAGGGCTTGAGCGTCTAGATCCCAGGGGAGGCTTCCCGCGAGCAGGCACGCCGCATCCTTGGAAATGGTGCGGTAGCCGCGAACTGCCCGGGTCGCCATAATCCTCTGCAATCTTCCGAGTGCAAGCCGATTCTGGGGTGAAAGCTGGTTGGCCCAGATCGGCGCGCCATACATAGTCATTGACCGGATGACTCCCATATACAGTCGCCGGCAGCCAATGCTCGGTCCCCCGAGATTCGGAAGGAGCGAGGCGAGGGCTCCGGCTGATTTGGAGACCTTTTCAGAGAGGCGGCGAAAGTGCTCTCTGAAGGTCCACTTTCCGTCCAGTACGAGTCCCAGATACGTCAGAGATGGAGCGACGCTTATTCTGGTCCCGCTTATCACCACTCCTAGGTCAAGCGGCGGTGAGTTCCTCGGCCCGTGGAAGCATATGGCTTCGGACTTTTCAAGAGCCACCGCAAGGCCCAGCGCGCGTATTCGTCGCACAACATGCGCGACTGCCGCGGTCGTCAATATTGATACTTCGCGGTAGGTCCCGCCACGACTGACAACAAGAGTGTCATCAGCGTAGCAGATGACCTCAGCGCCGCGAAGATTTGTGCCGCGAAGAACGGGGTCAAATCCAATGTTCCACAGGGTCGGACCAAGAGCCGATCCCTACGGAACGCCACAATCCACCTGCTGCTCTTCCCAGCCTTCTTGGGTCGGGAATTGCACGGAGCGTTCCGAGAGATAGCTGTTGATGGAATTGCGCAGGTATCTCGGAACGCCGTGGTGTCTCAGGCCGTCTTTAATTATTGCCCAGGGCAGGGAGTTAAAGGCGTTGGAAATATCCAGCGATACAGCCATCACTACCCCACCCCGGGACACCTCCTCTTCAACTACGTCTCTCAAACGAGCGACCGCCCCTATCGTTGCTCGGCCTGAGCGGAAGCCGTATTGATTTTCGCTCAGGTTCGGTCCGACGCTCTCGAGGTGTTTGACGAGACGCGCCCCCAGTACTCGTTCGAGGATCTTGCACACCTCATCTAGCAAGACGATGGGGCGGTACGCGGAAGGTTGGTCCTCCGGACGTCCAGCCTTTCGCAGCAGAACCAGTTTCCCGGTCTTCCAACGTCGCGGCACTCGACCCTGGACTAAGCAGTTAGTCAATACGGTGAGCACACGCGACTCCATCTCCTTCATTGACAGGGCCCAGACACGTCCCGGGACTCCGTCGAGGCCAGGTGCTGTATTCTTCAGTGCCATTTTGTGGACTGCCACCGCTAATTCCGCAGATGTTACTGGTGGTATTTCCTCTTCGACCTCTAAAATCTCCTCCCGGTGAGCCGTCACAGGTGGACTCCACTCGACCCTCGATGGAAAGAGGGTCGAGACGACTCTGCTGCGGAGTTCCGATTGGAGACATTGAGTGATTGGCAGGGCAGCCGGGCGCAGTTTTTGGCGCACCCATTTGTAGGGTTTGCCCCATGGATCCTCATCCAAGGCCTGAAGCCATTCCTTCCACGACTCTTCCTTAGCCTCTATAATGCTATCGCGTAGGGCTAGTCGCGCTGTGCGGTATGCATTGTATATGGTCTCTTCCTCTTCGAGAGACCTGTTGCGCCTTCTGCGGTAATGCGTGTAGCGTCGCCGAGCCACTGAACACTCCCGTTGAAGTTGCCGCATTTCGGGGCGCCATCGCCTGGCATCGCCGGGACCCACCCTGGGAGAATTTTTCGCATGCTGACCTTCCATAGTTGATCAATTAGGGGTGAATTCTGCCCCACGTCCTTACTGCGTGGCCACCTGCCCGCCATGCACCCCATCACCGAACGTTACTCAGCTTAGGGTTAGGGGCCGTAAAAGCCCATCCATCACCATTCATAACAGAAACCTAACACGCAAAACCTAACACACACGCACAGAAGAATAAATAAAAGAGAAAAGATAGAAAGAAAAGATGTTGAAAGATAGAGAAAATAAATAAAATAATGCAAAAAGAAGAGTAAACTATAAAAAGGTGGTGAAAAGATAGAGATAGATAGACCGGCGTTCAGCCGCCTGAGTGCCTCACCCCGTGTAAAGAGCGGAGTGGCGCACCCAGGCGTTGCCCAGGGACACCAACGTGGAGGAACCGGTATCGCCCCCAACCTTTTTTTTTTTTTTTTTTTGACGGGGGGAAATACGTTACGTATCCCCCGCCGCCCCCGGGGGAGGGCAGCAGGGGTATGACGGACTCCCCCGGCGCAAGATGGAGTGCGCCGGGGTTTACCGTCTAAAACCCCCCGATGCCCATCTTCAGCGCCAATGCGAGGCCGTGGGAATCGCGTGAGCATAGCTCCACGACCCCGCAGCGCATGCCGCAACCGGCTCACTTCTTTGCGGCGGCCTGGTGTTGTGCCGCCGCCTGCCTCTCCGAGAGCTCCCCGGGCATTGGGGAGCTTTGCGCTCGGGACCTATTGTGTGGGCGATGATCCCCCGATCACCACCCACGGGTCTAGGCTTCTGCCACGTCCATGGCGGGGGCGGGTTGCTCCGCCCTTGCGCCGCTAGGCTTCGGCTTTTTCTGCCGGGCCTTTTTCGTGGGAGCCTTTCCCTTTTTCTTACTGGGTGGCGGCTTATTGGCCGCTGTTATGCAGCCAGCAGCCCCCAGCACGTGCCCCTTCGGCTTTTCGACAGCCTCGCACGCGGGGCAGTTCGGTTCTGCCCCGCATTCAGCCGCCTTGTGGCCCGGCTTCCCACAGCGGAAACATGTCCGGCTGAGGTCCACCGAGCACTTGCAGTTCACGGCCAGGTGGCCGTTGTCGAGGCACCGGTAACATCGCCTAGGCCTCGCGGCCAGCAGCGCTACCTTAGCCACGACCCAACCTATCTGCAGCCGCCCGGTGCTGGTGAGCTTTTTGGCGGCTGCCATCGGTACGCTGAGCCAGAGGCTTCTAGCACCTCTTGGACCCACAACAATTTTGCCCGACCGGATGTTGGTGGCCGGGCAATCGCCTTCTTTTGCGGCCGCCTCGATGACATCGGCGGCCGTCGTCGCGTCGTCCAGCCCGGTGACGCGCAATTCCGCACATTTCACCGGGCGGGCTACCTTCACAACGCTGGGGCTAAGGGTCGCTCGAAGTCTCGCGGCCAGAGCGTCTGCCTTTTCATTTGCCCCCTCTCCATCAATCGACAGAACGCGCGCACCCGTCTGGGCCAGGCGGAAGCCGAGTCTGGGGATGTTTAGCTCCCCCAGATCGATCTTCGACCTGGCCTCGCGCAGGATCTTCTCGTATGTTGCCCCTCCCTCGGCGGCACCAGCCTCAAGGGTGAGGGTGATTGCCGCTGTTGTGGGGGGGCGAAGCCTAGCCCTCCTTTTCTTCTTCTTAGGGGCGGCCTTGGGTGTTTTAGCCGCCCCTTTCTTCTTTCCGGCCTTGCGTGGACCGATGGTGGTCCACGAGGCCTCGGCGGGGGAGGGGTTACTGTTCTCCCCCCCTTGCGCCGCCTCTTGAGCGGCCATTGATGGCTGCTCCATCTTCTTGCCTTTTTTCATGGCCTTGGGCGGGGCCGGTGCAGTCGGTGCCTCTTTTGGGAGGACCGTCGCTTGTGGTGCCGCCACTTCCGCGTAAGAGCGCGCCGTCGTCTTTTTATGCTTCGGTGCCTTCGACTTTTCGCTTTGCGCTTCGTGCTGGGGGGCGGCTTCGCTACGCACCCGCTACTGCCCAGCACATGGGCCTTCTCTGGCCTGCCGGCAGCCTCGCACAGGAAGCAGTTGGGCGCTTCCCTGCACTCGGCCGCCTTGTGCCCCGGTTTCCCGCAGCGGAAACAGCTCCGGCTGCGGTCTACCGGGCACTGGCACTTCGCCGCCACGTGGCCGGTGTCCTGGCAGCGGAAGCAGCGCTTAGGCCTCGCGGCCAGCAGCGCCACTCTCGCCGACACCCAGCCAACCCGCAGCCGCCCTGAGCTAGTAAGCTTCTTGGCGGCCGCGACCGGGACACGCATCCACAATGACGCGTCCCCGCGTGGCCCCACTGTCAATTGGCCCGACCGAATGTCGTCGGCCGAGCACCCTCCTTCCTTCGCGACCGCCTGGATGACGTCGGCGGCCGCTACTGAGTCGTCCAGCCCGGCCACGCGGATCTCCGCGCATAAGACCGGGCGTGCGACTTTTACATCGTCCGGGGGCAAGACGGACCTCAGCCTCGAGGCGAAGGCGTCCGCTTTCTCCTGCGCGCCCTCGCCAGCAATGGTAAGGACGCGCGCTCCAGTCTCGGCCAGGCGGAAACCGAGCCTGGGGATGCCGAGTTCCCCCAGGTCGATCGCCGCTCTAGCCTGACTCAACACTTTCGCGTAAGTCACCCCCCTTTCAGCAGCGCTCGCCCCCAGGGTGAGGGTGACCGCCGCAGTAGTTGGAGGGCGAAGCTTCGCTCTCTTCTTCTTCGGGGCGGCTTTGGCTGTTGTAGCCGCCCCCTTCTTCGTCTTTTTGGCCTTGCGTGGACCTATCTTGGTCCACGGGGCCTCGGCGGGGGAGGGGTTGCTGTTATCCCCCCCTTGCGCCGCCTCTTGAGCGGCCATTGATGGCCGCTTCTTCTTGGCCTTTTTCTTTTTGGCCTTGGGCGGGGCCGGAGCAGCCGGAGCCTCTTTAGGGGCCGGTGTACTTGGTGCCGCCATTTCCGCATATGTTGGCGCCGTCGCTCGTTTGGGCTTCGGCGCCTTTGTCCCTCCGATCGCTGGCGTGGTGCCCACAGTGGCACTGTCCGCCGCCAGCGGTGGCCTCCTCCTTGGCTCCGGAAGGAGCCTATCTTCCAGTCCGGCCAACCTCGCATTCAGCATGTTGCCGAAGGTCTCGATATTAGAGCGCGAGACCTCCGACAACATCTGCTGCAAGTCCTGAGACGCAGGCTTAGTCGACTGGCGGCGCAACTCCTCTAGCTCGCGTCGCATCGCGTCGACCTGCTGTTGGAGCCGCGCGTTCTGGGCTTCCAAGGCCCGCAGCTCGTCCGATTCACAGCGGCCCCTCAATTCGGTGACGGCCGTTCTGATGGTGCTGACCGACTCCTTGAGGAACCGCTGGAAAGTTCCCTTCAAATTCGAGGACCTGGATGCGACCATCAGGATCGTTTCCAGGGACCTCTCTACGCTGGCTGCAATAGCCACGTTTGTCTCCTCACTGGTGGTGACAGACACTGGGCTTGCGGGGAGAGATGCACGTGATTCTCTCGCCGCTCGCGCTGTATCAGCAACCTCGGCTTCGGCCTCCAGTCTGATGGCCTCCGCCTTCGCCTTATTTAATTCTGCCTGTGCTTTAGCCAGGCCGACGTATTGGCCGGTTGATGGTGGCCGACCACGTCCTCTCTTCGCCTTCGGCACCGCACCTTTGCTGGTGGACGGCGCCGCCTCTGTCTCGTCCGGGTGTAACCGCCGCTTAAGGGGGGTCGTACGTCCGGTGGGTGCGGGCAATCCCTCGGAGTCCAGCGACATGTCGGTCATGCAGCTGGAGTCCGAGAGATAGTCCTCGCTGTCTCTGTCAGGTATTTTGGGCGACGGCAGTATCACGTCGCGCGTGAGAAGCACGCGCGGTAAGTCTGGGTCGCCCCGCATCTTCTTTTTCTGCATTAACTTCAGTAGCCGCTCAACCCCGTTGGGCTGCGGCTGACTGAAGTCAACGTCTTCGTCGGTCAGGAGGCCCGCCTCCGGCGCGGTAATGTGCGCCAGCTTCGGGCCTGGTTGCGCCATCGCGCCTCGCTCCTTTTCCACCGTCCTAACCACGGTCACCTCATCCGACCTCGCAGCAATTGACCCCTCCGTATACACGGGTCTGACTCTGTCCGAAGACAGAGTGTGGGATTCCCCGGCATTGCCGGGACCCACCCGGAGAATACTTTTATTGTTGCGACCTTCCATTCCATTAAACACCGACACCCCGGGTCGCGGTCTCTTTTTTCGGGGGTGAGCTCCCCCATCAGAAGAGTTAACACAAAAGGAAAGATAGTTAGAGATGAAAGAAAAGGTGGTGAAAGATAGAAAAACAAAATGAAACGAATGCAAAAACAAGAAAGTTAACAAAAGAGGTGGTGAAAAATAGAGAAGAAAAGATAGCGCCAGCCTTCAGCCGCGTGGGTACCTCACCCCGCAAAAGACGGGGTGGCGCACCCAAGCGTTGCCCAGGGCCACGAACGAGGACGAACTGAACGAGAAGGAACAGGGGAAAGGTCATTACGCCCTTCCCGGGTTGGGGGACCCGGGGGTATGTGGGACTCCCGGCGCGACTCGCCGGTTTACCCACTAAAACTAACCTGCGGATTGCCATCAGCCGCTTTAAGGGGGGTGTCCCGGATCTGTCTAGCACAGGACACCCCCCGCGACCGGCCGGTCTACCTCTATAGGGACCGGACTTCCACCACAATTAAGGGGCCGCTCCGACAACCTGAAGCGTCCCCCTCGGCGCCGGGACTAGCTAAGCCGGGGAGGTTCCCATCCTCTCCCGGAGGCCCGTTAGACGGAAGTTTGGAGGTTCACATAACGACGCCTCCGCACTCCCGTCCTACGCCGGCGAAGCGGAACAGAGGATTGATCGTTCTCTCTGTCCCGCTCCGCGGCCTCTTTCTGCGAAATGACGGCTTCGCAGAAAGAGACCGCCGCCTGCCAGGCCTCATCGCTCTCGAGCATGCAGCGCACCACACTCGAGAGCGAGAGGTCCCTCCCAAGCACTGCCACGAGATCGTGGCGCTGCACGGCCCATCGTTCGCACACTTCTAGGGTGTGCTGGGCCGTGTCCTCCGCAGCGCCACACTCATGGCAGGCTGGCGTAGGCTCCCTCCTGGCAACCTTGCACAAGTACGCACCGAAGCATCCATGCCCGGTGAGCACCTGTGCAAGGCGAAAGGTGAGGGGTTTTCGCTTGCGGCGCATCCACGCCGCAAGGACCGGACGCAGTGCCGCGGCCGTATGTTGGCCGTACGGCGACTGCTCCAGAACCTCACCCCACCTTCGTAGCAACCACTGTTGCCCCAGCCTCCGCACTCGCAAGAGCTCCTCCCAGGTCGGAAACTCGCCGTTATGTGCCTTCCTCTCCAACGCGAAGAGGTGCACCTCGGCGAGCACCGACGCCTGGAGCTCCCACGGCGGATCTCCAGCCAGGGCAGTGGCCGCCACCCAGGAGACTGTACGGTAGCCCCTGATTACCCTCACCGCTATGACCCGCTGCGCTCTTCGCAGCTGGGCCTTATTGCGAGCGGTGAGGGAGTCCGCCCAAATAGGGGCTCCGTACAAGGCTATACTCCGACACAACCCGGAGTATAGCCGCCTGCAGGCTTCGCTGGGCCCTCCTATATTAGGCAGGAGTCGGCCCAGCGCTGACGCCACCCTCACGACCTTCGGCCCCAGTTGTTGGAAATGGGGGCCGAAGGTCCACCTCCCGTCCAGGTTGAGTCCGAGACACTTAAGGGTTGGACTCACCCTGACCTCCGTCTCTCCGATAAGGAGTCGTGCTCCGGGCGGGGGCCCTTTCCTCCCGGGTCCGCGGAAGAGCAGGGCTTCGGTCTTGTTCAAACGTACCCGAAGCCCCAACCGCTCTATGCGGCTGACTACGAGGGATACTCCTACCTCAGCCAGCCGCGCAGCCTCCTGGTATGTTCGTCCCCGGGACGTGACATAGGTGTCATCCGCATAGCAGATGACACTCATCCCGGGGAGAAGGCCGCTCCGCAGGACCCAGTCGTAGCCGACATCCCAAAGGTTCGGTCCCAGAACCGAACCCTGCGGGACGCCGCACTCGACTCTCCGCCTCTCTAGAGACCCCAACCGGTCCTCGTACACGATCTCCCTATCGGAGAGATACGCGTTCAACAGCCTCCCGATATACGGAGGCACGCCGAAGAAATTCAGTGCCTCCCGTATCACGCTGTGGGGAAGGCTGTTGAAGGCGTTGGCGATGTCCAGCGACACCGCCACCACCACCTCCCTCCCGCGTTCGGCCTCAACTGTCACCGACTTGAGGCGCCCTATCGCGTCGATGGTCGACCGACCGGCCCGAAACCCGAACTGCGAGTCTGACAGTCCGGGCCCCGGACCTTCCTCCAAATGCTGAACAAGACGGGAGGCTATGATTCGCTCAAAAGCCTTTCCCACCTCGTTCAGCAACACAATCGGCCGCACCGCCGACGCACAGTCCGGTGGCCGCCCGCCCTTAGGAATCAGGACGAGCCGACCCTCCTTCCACGCCTTCGGGAACTGACCGCACTGTAAACAGCGGTCAAATAGTTCCCGAAGGCTGTCTCCGAGGTGCACGAGAGCTATAGAGAGAACTCTACCGTGCACCCCGTCCGGACCTGGCGCCCTCTTCTTACTACGGAGGCGGGACAGAACCGCCTCCATTTCTAAGTCGGTGACGGGTGGCGGAACACCCTCTTCTATCGAGCCCGGCGTCCGTCGGGCCATCCGCGGCGGAGCAAAGTCTGCCGGGGGGTCCGGGAATAACTCCCGGACGATGTTCCCCAGCAGCTCTGGCTGGAGCGTTTCCGTCAAGGGGGCCGACTGGGCGCGATGTTTGTCTCGCGCCCTTTTGTACGGTCGGCCCAAGGGGTCATTTTCGATCCCCTCCACTAGCTCCAGCCACGCTCGCTCCTTGGCCCGACTGATGGCCAGCTGCAGGGTCTCTCTTTTAATCTTGTAGACCCTAAACAGCCGGTCGTCTCTCTCCTCGTCCTGGGGACGGCGCCGCCTGCTGCGAACGAAGGCGCGGCGCGCCGCATCGCAGGCAACGCGAAGGTCAGCCAACTCGGCCGACCACCAGTATACCGCCCGTCGGGGAGGGGGAGGACCCCAAACTCTTGGCATGGCTGCTCGGCAGACGTTAGTGAGTACGTCGCCGAGACAGCCAGCCATTTCGTCCACCCCCAAACCTTCCAACGACGGGAGGCTCCAGCGGCCAACGATGGCCGCCTCCTCCGCAAGTTCCCGGTTGAGCTTAGTGAGTGCCCAACGCGGGAACCTGCTACGTCCCCCGGACACCGACGCCGAGCTCGATGCGGAGTCTGGAGACACCTCGAACCGTATGTATCGATGATCCGAGAGTGTCTCCACCTCCGTTACCACCCTCCACCCTGCCACCCTGCGCGCGACGGCAGGAGTGGCAAAAGATAGGTCCACCACGGAACCGCCCGTCCGCCGCACGCATGTGAGGACTGTCCCTGTGTTTAATAGGGACAGTCCCGAGGCCAAAGCCCACTCCTCCACTTCCCTCCCCTTCGGATCAGTGACAGGGGAACCCCACGCCGAGGACTTGGCGTTGAAGTCCCCTGCCACTATTACGGGGAGGGGGGCTAGCCTCCTGATTAGCGGCCCCAGAACATCGAGGAATTGTTCTAGGGCGGCTAGGTTGCGGTTCGGGGAGAAGTAGACTCCTACTACTACAATATCTCCCCGAGCAGCAACTACGTACCCTGGCCCCCTCATTCTGGGTATGAGGGGGGGGCCAGCACCTGGCCTCACCACGACGGCAACGGAACCCTCAGAGTCCCCAGCCCAATGCGGCTGAGGGGGTACGGAGTATGGCTCCGCCGCCACCGCCACATCAATATTCCACTCCGCCATCGACTGTAGGAAGAGGTCCTGGGCCGCGGCGGAGTGGTTTAGATTCGCCTGAAGTAAGCCGAGATGTCCAGTCATTACTCTGACATCTCGGCCTCAGGCGCCTCCCGTCCTCCCACAGTTTGACTTGGGGGAGGGGCTTTTCCGCATTTTATGGGGGGATTGCATGATCGCCCCCCCATCACGTGATCCGCCTTGAGTCCCCCGTCCGTGCAGATGTCGCAGCGGGGCTCTGCCTGACAGCCAGCGACTTTGTGTCCGGGCTGTCCGCAACGATAACAGAGACCGCTGCGATCCTTCTGCGCTGAGGGGCACAGAGCAGCCGAGTGCCCCAGTCCCAAACATCTGAAACAGTGTCTGGGACGAGCCCCCTCGTGCCAGACCCGAACCTTACTCCACCCGATGCAAATGCTGCCCTGCTGCAGCAGATTCTTTCCTGCAGAGACCGGGCAGGACATACGAGCAAAGCCCATACCTCGGGGACCATGCTGCACGACTCCCACCCAAACCTGTTCCGGGGCACAACCTCCCACATTAGCCACAGCTGCCTTGATGGAAGCTGCGTTGGCAGTATCGTCCAGGCCCGTCAACCTAAAATCGGTACTCTTAACGGGTCTGGAGATTTCCGCCACGTCCGCCAACACAGACTCCAATTTACTGGCGATCTGATCCGCCGTTTCGTGACTAGACCGACCAGGGATCTCAATCAGTCTAGCGCCAGTCGCCGTGTGCCGAATCCTTAGGGACTTAAGTCCGAACTCATCGAGCCTAATGTCCCTCTGGGCTTTAGTCAGCGCATCACAATATGTGGTGCCTGACTTCAGAGCCTCCGGTCGCAGCTTAATCACCACGGCCGAAGAGCCCGGAACAGTCAACTTCTTGCCCTTTGGGCTAACCTTGGGAGCCTCCTTCTGGGCCTTCTGTTTAGGCGCTTTTCGGCACGTCACCTTAGTCCAGCCCTCCCTGGCATCTGCAGCAGCAGCAGGCGTAGTATGCCCCTGGGACTGCGGCAGAGACGTCGCCGATGGGTGCCCTCCCGACTGAGGCGCCCTGGAGGTAGAGGGACCAAAGTTAGTCCACTGAACCTCCTTGCTCTTCTTCGCCTGAGCTTTCGCGGGGGCCGGCCGCGTTGCAGGACGAACTCGCAGAGCCGGAAACTCCTCCCGTTCACTGCGGACCGGTCGAACTGGGGCCTTTTGCACCGTAGGCCGCGGCGAGGAAAGGATCGGTGACTTGTCTCTGGCAGATGCGGCAGCCTCAGCTTCGCGTGCCACCCTTCTTTTGTCCGCCACCAGAGGGGGTCAAACAATCCTCGGAGGCGGCAGTTGATCCTCGAGAACCGACAACCGGCCATCGACCAGGTTTCCGACTAACCTAGCGATGTTACTCTCGAGGATCCCGAGCTGTTCAGTGCTCATTGGACTGCCCCTCTTTTCCGATTTCTTGGACTCCTCGAAGTCGCGGCGATAAGCGCGCACTTCTTCCCTGAGGTGGTTCACCTCCCTCTGGAGCCGGCCGTTGTCTGCACGAAGACGACGAGTCTCTTCTGCCTCTGTTCGTGAGGCCAGGGCATCAAGTACAACCCTAATTGTCCCGGTCGCCCGCTTAATTTTGTTCGAGTACCCACCTTTTAGGTTGGTACTCTTATTAGCCACCTCCAAAATTTCAGCCAGGTTGGATTCAGCCGCCGAAAGCATCTCCAGAGCACCCATCTGGTCCGGATCAATATCCAGCGGGCCCAGAGTAGCCCTAGGAGCAACCTCGACCTGCGATTTTATAAATGCCCGCTTATCCAATGCCTCCTGAAACTCGGCATCTCTGACCTCCTCACGAGAGGACGAGTATCTACTGGTCGAACCGCGTGTTCTTCCTCGCTTGGCACTAGAGTTCTTCTCAGCACCCGCTTGGTCCGAGTAGGGACGTTTACTCGGGCCAGGCTCTGACTCAGACGCGAAGGACCAGTCGACACTCTCCATTAATTCGTCATAGGTGATACCGGCCTTCCGACCAGTACCAGCCCTGACATCACGGTCTCGAGACGTCTCCCGGGAGGTCTCAACACCACTCTCCACCAGACTCACTGGCTCCGACCGAAAATCCCCAAATGACAATCTAAGCCCCCCTCCGGAAGACATACTTGCCCCCCCCAAAGAACGACTCCCCCCCCCTTCCGCATCGTTCACACCCCTAGGCATAATGCCAACAATAAAGTTGGGGGTGCCCCAGGGGACACCCCTGATATTAAATAGGACCACAGGCAAATGTTCCGACAGATGGCCCGAAAACAAAAACCTTACTTAAATTAATAATAATTAAAAACCGACACCAAATACAAAATGAAAACTACACTTAAAGCAAAGAACTAACCCTAAAGAACATCCACAGACTGCTTCCCACCCCGCGGGAATCACCCACGCACTACAACACCGGGACAAACTCGTCGACCAGTGTTGTTTTACATGGATGACTTCCCGACTAGATCCTATACAAAAGTAATGCAAGACCCGAAAACACTAAAATTGCAATAACTCAGAAACTACTTGGAGTTTTGAGATAAAGCTTTCACCTAATAATAGAGAAACTATGAGCGCATCAAAAGCCACCCTGAACTTAAACATCCGTCGGCAAGTATACCCTCCACCTAAGGAAATTCAAGTTCAACCTAACCTAACCTAACCTAACCTAACCTAACCTAACCTAACCATATAGGGAGAGTTGCGTTACTAAGTAGAAAGGAGAATAGGAAAATAAGCGATACGGAGGAACGGAGTGAAAGAGGAAGTGAGCAAGGAACCCCAAAAAGTTGTGATTGTAAGAGAGAGATTGCAGAATTATACAAAAGAATGGAAAAAATGATGGATGAAAGGATGTATAAGATAGATGACAGCAACATAAGGGAAATGATGAAAGAAATAAATAAGGAAAATAATAACAAAATATCCGAACTGATAAAAGGGGTAAAAGAGTTAATTTAGGGAGTAAGAGAGGAAACAAATAATAAATTTAAAGAAGTAAATAAGCTAAATCGAGAGGTGGTAAAGGACTGTAAGGAGATAAAAGACGAGATAAACACCAAGGTAGAGAATATGAGACTTGTAAACCAGAAATTGGCAAAAGACAGTACGAACCACTTAAACAGGGCAATCGAATTGACGGATATTGTAAAAGCATTAAGTATGGAAATAATGGATAGTAAAAATACAAGCTTTAAAGAGATAAATAAGTTAAGTCAAGAGATTATAAAGGAATGTAAGGGTAAAAAAGGGGAGATTAATAATAAGGTAGAGAAAATAAAACAAATAAACTGATGCCATTATTATATGCTCGCGCGCTCGCGCACTGGTACCCACGCTTTTTTGCACCGGTATTATTATGACATAAACTTGATGCAAAACTAGTTCGGAGCGGACGTTCCGAGCTGGAAATGATATATAAACAAAAGTGTAACTAAACTAAATTAAATTATATTACAAATTATATGAAATTAGAGTAGTAAAATGCAGTAATAAATCTAAATTAAAATCTGATAACATTTATAATAATAAGGAATTATAAGGAATAATGTAAAAAGAAAAATTCAAACGAAATAGAAATAATAGTAATGTAATAAGAGAAATAAAAATAGATGCAGTAAATGTTAATGTAGCGACAAATGTAAAGGAAACGTAAAGGAAATGTATAAATTTAAGTAAAAAATAAAGAACAAGAAAAATGTAAATAACAAAATGTAAAAGAATAAAAAGGTAAAGGTAAAATGTAAGTTAGGAAATGTGAATTAAAAGAGAATGTAAGAATAAAAGGAAAAAAGAAAATGTAATTTTGAAAAAGGAAAATGTAAGTCAAAATAAAAATAGTGTATGTGAATGTCAACGTAGTGATAGATGCAAAGTAAAGTAAGGAAATGTACAAATTGAAAGTAAATAGAGTTATATAAGTAAGCAAGAAATAAAGAGAAATGTAGAAAGAAATTGAGAAAATGCAAAAATGTGATGTAAAATTTTGTGCAAAGCAAATTGTGTAAAGATAGCTAATGAGATGTAGAAGTGTAAATGTAAAAATAGAAATGTAATAAGAAAAGAGAAATGTAATGTGATAGTAATGGAAACGGAAATGCAAGAATAAAATTTGTAATTAAAAAATTAAAAATAAATTGTAAACAAAAAACAAGCAAAAAATTGGCCCTGCTTATGGTAGCGGGAAATAAAAAAAAAAAAAAAAAAAAAAAAAAAAAAAAAAAACCTAACCTAACCTAACCATACCATTTTTTTAGCTGAATTTTATTATTTTATTTTCTTGTATTTTATTGAATTATTATTTTAATTGATTAATGTTTGTTGGGATTTTATTTTAAATTGAAAAAATTTAAAAGTATTGTATTATTTTAGACGTTATAAAAAATTTGACAAGTACATTGTACTGTACTATATAGATATAAGATAATTATAAAAATTGTTATTATAGAATTAAGAAGAAAACAATGAAAGATAAACAAAAAGCCCTGATAATGTTAGGGGGAGGAATAAAAAAAAAATAAAACCTAACCTAACCTAACCTTTTTTTTTTTTTTTGATCGCGCAGGGGAAAGGTCATTACGCCCTTCCCGGGTTGGGGGACCCGGGGGTATGTGGGACTCCCGGCGCGACTCCCCGGTTTACCCACTAAAACTGAACCTGCGGATTGCCATCAGCCGCTATATGGGGAGTGTCCCGGAACTGTCTAGCACAGGACACCCCCCGCGACCGGCCGGTCTACCTGTATAGGGACCGGACTTCCACCACAATTAGGGGCCGCTCCGACAACCTGAAGCGTCCCCCTCGGCGCCGGGACTAGCTAAGCCGGGGAGGTTCCCATCCTCTCCCGGAGCCCCGTTAGACGGAAGTTTGGAGGTTCGCATAACGACGCCTCCGCACTCCCGTCCTACGCCGGCGGAGCGGAACAGAGGATTGATCGTTCTCTCTGTCCCGCTCCGCGGCCTCTTTCTGCGAAATGACGGCTTCGCAGAAAGAGACCGCCGCCTGCCAGGCCTCATCGCTCTCGAGCATGCAGTGCACCACACTCGAGAGCGAGAGGTCCCGCCCAAGCACTGCCACGAGATCGTGGCGCTGCACGGCCCATCGGTCGCACACCTCTAGGGTGTGCTGGGCCGTGTCCTCCGCAGCGCCACACTCGTGGCAGGCTGGCGTAGGCTCCCTCCTGGCAACCTTGCACAGGTACGCCCCGAAGCATCCATGCCCGGTGAGCACCTGTGCAAGGCGGAAGGTGAGGGGTTTTCGCTTGCGGCGCATCCACGCCGCAAGGACCGGACGCAGTGCCGCGGCCGTATGTTGGCCGTACGGCGACTGCTCCAGAACCTCACCCCACCTTCGTAGCAACCACTGTTGCCCCAGCCTCCGCACTCGCAAGAGCTCCTCCCAGGTCGGAAACTCGCCGTTCTGTGCCCTCCTCCCCAACGCGAAGAGGTGCAACTCGGCGAGCACCGACGCCTGGAGCTCCCACGGCGGATCTCCAGCCAGGGCAGTAGCCGCCACCCAGGAGACTGTACGGTAGCCCCTGATTACCCTCACCGCTATGACCCGCTGCGCTCTTCGCAGCTGGGCCTTATTGCGAGCGGTGAGGGAGTCCGCCCAAATAGGGGCTCCGTACAAAGCTATACTCCGACACACCCCGGAGTATAGCCGCCTGCAGGCTTCGCTGGGCCCTCCTATATTAGGCAGGAGTCGGTCCAGCGCTGACGCCACCCTCACGACCTTCGGCCCCAGTTGTTGGAAATGGGGGCCGAAGGTCCACCTCCCGTCCAGGTTGAGTCCGAGACACTTAAGGGTTGGACTCACCCTGACCTCCGTCTCTCCGATAAGGAGTCGTGCTCCGGGCGGGGGCCCTTTCCTCCCGGGTCCGCGGAAGAGCAGGGCTTCGGTCTTGTTCAAGCGTACCCGAAGCCCCAACTGCTCTATGCGGCTGACTACGAGGGCTGTCCCCTCCTCAGCCAGCCGCGCAGCCTCCTGGTATGTTCGTCCCCGGGACGTGACATATGTGTCATCCGCATAGCAGATGACACTCATCCCGGGGAGAAGGCCGCTCCGCAGGACCCAGTCGTAGCCGACGTCCCAAAGGTTCGGTCCCAGAACCGAACCCTGGGGGACGCCGCACTCGACTCTCCGCCTCTCTAGGGACCGGTCCTCGTACACGATCTCCCTATCGGAGAGATACACGTTCAACAGCCTCCCGATATACGGAGGCACACCGAAGAAATTCAGTGCCTCCCGTATCACGCTGTGGGGAAGGCTGTTGAACGCGTTGGCGATGTCCAGCGACACCGCCACCACCACCTCCCTCCCGCGTTCCGCCTCACCTGTCACCGACTTGAGGCGCCCTATGGCGTCGACGGTCGACCGACCGGCCCGAAACCCGAACTGCGAATCTGACAGTCCGGGCCCCGGGCCTTCCTCCAAATGCTGAACAAGACGGGATGCTAAGATACGTTCAAACGCCTTACCCGAACCTAACCTAACCTAACCTTTTTTTTTTTTTTTTTTTTCCGGAGGGGGAAATGCATTACGCATACCACCCGGGCGCAGGGGGCACCCGAGTGGTGATGTGGGACTCCCGTATAGGCTAATGAGACCCACGGTTTACCCACTAAACCCCCCCCCCCCCCCCCACCTTCCACCACGCCGCCTTGCGACGGGGCCACGGGAACGATACACACATCCGCGACCCCGCCGGCGGCAGGCGCACCAGATGGTAAGGTGCGCCTCCCTCCTCCGTCTCCACCAGTACTGCAGCAGACTCCCCCCGAGTCTGCTGCAGTACTGGTGGAGGCCAACTACACCTCGGCCGCAGAGGATAGGGCAAGCGGCGCACCGTAATACCAAACTTGCCTCTTCCCCTGCGGCCCCACCGATGCCGTTACCGCGCGGAACGGCCCCGCCAGCTCGCAGGGGGGTAGGGATAGCGGCACAACACCACCACCCTCTCCCCCTGCGATCCTCCACTGCCGCAGAAGATAGGGAGTACGGCGCACCGTAATACCGGCACTCCTCTTCTTCTGCGGTCCCACCTCCAGGCGCGTCCGCAGCGGACTGGCTCCTCCAGTCCGCCGGGAGCGCCCCTCCTCGGGCCGGCCCAGCCTCCTGCTAAGCCAGCCCTGGTTGCCTCTTCGCTTCACCGTGGTCCCCATCCACGGTTACTGAGCCCCTCCGCCACGACAAGGCGGGCAACCATCGGGGGAACCTAACCTAACCTAACCTAACCTTTTTTTTTTTTTTTTTTTGTTTCCGGAGGGGGAAATGCATTACGCATACCACCCGGGCGCAGGGGGCACCCGAGTGGTGATGTGGGACTCCCGTATAGGCTAATGAGACCCACGGTATACCCACTATATAAATATAAAGTAGTAAAAATGGTAAATGAATAAATAGTGTAAAATGGAATATACTTAGAATAGAAAAAATAGAAATGTAAAAGAAGTGAGATGTAAGGAATTGTACAAATGATAAATATTGTAAGTGTAATTGTAAATGAATAAATAGTGTAAACTGAAATATAGTTAGAATAGAAAAAATGGAAATGTAAAAGAAGCGAGATGTAAAAATTGTACAAATAACAAATATGGCAAGTGTTAAACTAAAAAAGTAAAAAATTGTCCTGGCTAATGGCCGGGGGAACTAGTAAAAAAAATAAAAAATAAAAAAAAAATAAAAAAAAGCCCCAAAACCCTACCTACCCCAAGATGTTTGGGGGGACATAGCGGGGTTATGTGGGACTCCTCGGTGCCTGTGATAGCACCGAGTTTACCCACTAAAACCTGGCGATGCCCTCCTTCTGCGCCAATGCGGGGTCGTGGGAATCGCGTGAGCATAGCTCCACGACCCCGCAGCGCGTGCCGCGTCCGGCCCTCTTCTGTTGCGGCGGCTAGATAGTGTGCCGCCGCCTGCCTTACCGAGAGCTCCCCGGGCATTGGGGAGCTTTTCTCTCGGGACCCATAGTGTGGGCGATGATCCCCCGATCGCCACCCACGGGTCTAGGTCTCCACCACTACGTCCATGGCGGGGGCCGCGCGTTCCGCCCTTGCGCCGCGGCCCGGTTTTTTATGCCGAGCCTTTTTAGTGGGAGCCTTCCGCTTCCCTTTCGTGCCGGGGGGCGGCTTGGGCGCTGTAATACAGCCGCTGCTCCCCAGCACGTGCTCCCTTGGTTTGCTTGCGGCCTCGCAGACCGGGCAATTTGGAGCCGCTTCACACTCGGACATTCTGTGCCCCGGCTTCCCACAGCGGAAACAATTTCCGCTGAGGTCCACCGTGCACGTGCAATTCAACGCCAGGTGGCCGGTGTCAAGGCACTTGTAACACCGCCGTGGCCTCGCGGCCAGCAGTACTACCCTTGCCGTCACCCAGCATATTTGCAGCCGCCCAGTGCTGGTGAGCTTTTTGGCGGCTGCGATCAGGACTTTAAGCCAGAGGCTTCGAGTGCCTCTGGGATCTACGACGATTTTGCCCGACCTGATGTTGGTGGCCGGGCAATTGCCTTCTTTGGCGGCCGCCTGGACGATCTCAGCGGCCGTTGTTACGTCATCCAATCCGGTGACTCGTATTTCCACGCATTTCACCGGACGGGAGACTCTTACGTCCTCGGGGCGCACGACTGCACGTAGCCGCGCGGCAAACGCTTCGGCTTTCTCAGCGGCCCCCTCTCCCTCTATGGAGAGGAGGCGTGCGCCAGTTCGGACTAGGCGGAAGCCGAGCCTGGGGATATTGAGTTCCCCCAGGTCGATTTTCGCTTTGGCCTCACTGAGCACCTTCGCGTAGGTCACCCCCCTTTCTGCACAGCCCCCGCCTCTAAGATGAGGGTAACTGCCGTCGTTTTGGGGGGGCGAAGCCTTGTCTTCTTTTTAGGGGCGGCTGTGGCTGGTTTAGCCGCCCTTTTCTTCTTGGCCTTACTCGGACCTGCGGTGGTCCACGGGGCCTCGGCGGGGGAGGGGCTGGTGTACACCCCCCCTTGCGCCGCCTCCTGAGCGGCCATTGATGGCCGCTTCTTCGTCTTTTTATTGGTCTTCTTATTTTGGGCCTTCGGCTGGGCCGGTGCAGTCGGAGCCACTTTGGGGGCCGATGCGCCCGGAGCCGCTATCTCCGCGTAGGTGGGTGCCGTTGCCTTTTTAGGCTTCGGCGCGTTCGTCCTCGCCACCGCTGGTGGGCTGTTGTCGGAGAGACCTCCGACAACAGCTGACGAATATCATTCTCTGGTGGGCGCGCATTGTCGGCCCGTCTGCGCAACTCCTCCATCTCCCGGCCCATTCTGGCCTGCTCTTGGAGCCGCGCGTTCTGAGCTTCCAGCCTCGCTATGTCCTCCGTAGTTGTGCGGCTTCTCATCTCGGCAACAGCCGATTTGATGGCCGCGACCGATTCCTTGAGGCACTTTTGATATGTGCCCTTAAGGTTGGAAGACTTTGTGGCGACCATTGTAATGGCCTCCAAGGAAGTCTCCACTGTTTTGGCCAGGGCAGCACTCGACTGCTCCGACTCTTCGTCTCTATATGTGGTGGGGCTTGCGCGGAGTGATGCACGCGCCTCCCTCACTGTCATCGCCGTGTTTGCCACTTCAGCTTCAGCTTGAAGCTGAAGGGCTCTCTCTTTCTCCCTGTTCAGGTCGGCCTGTGCTTTAGCCAGACCAACATACTGGCCGGTCGTAGGCGGCCGGCCGCGTTCCCGTTTAGGCACCGCCTCTTTACTAAGAGACGGTACGGTGTCGTCGTCCGTGTTTTTCCTCTTAAGAGGTTTGTCAAGTCCGGTGGTGGACTCCCCGGACTCCAGCGACATAGCGCTGTAGACCGAGGAGTCGGAGAGATAGTCGTCGCTATCTCTCATACATCCAGGTCCAGGTTTGGGCGGCGTGGCCATTACGTCGCGCAGCAATACGCGAGGCACACGCGCCATGTCCGTTCCGTCATCATCGGAGGACGGGATCCTGAGCTCGCGCTCTAGCTGGACGCGCGCGAGTCCCTCAGTGTCCCCCCTTTCCTTTTTCCTTTGGAGGAGTCTCAACAGCCGCTTCACTCCATTAGGCTGCGGCTGCGAGAAATCCACTTCCTCATCCGTCAGAAGGTCCGTTCTCGACGCGGTTAGGTGCGCCGGGCTCGGACTGTTTTGCGCCATCGCGCCTCTCTCCTTCCTCTCTCCCGCCTTCTGCTCATCCGCCATCGTATTTTGTGGCCCCCTCGTATACGAGGGCCGACCCCCCGCCGGAGCGGGAGTGTGGGATTCCCCAGCTTCGCTGGGACCCACCCGGGGAATAGTTTTCAAATTACGACTTTCCATAGCTGTCACTTGTGGACTGATATCTGGCCCGATCAATTAGGGGTGATTCTGCCCCAGTGCCCTTGGGACGAGACCGCCTGCTCGCCATGCATCCCATGGCCGGGCACCACAAACCTTGGATTAGGGGCCGTAAAAGCCCATTCATCATCATTCAAAACAAAAACCTAACACGCAAAACCTAACACACACGCACAGAAAAGTAAACGAAGAAGGAAAGATAGTAAAGAAAAGGTGTTGAAAGACAGAAAAATAAATAAAATAATGCAAAAGAAGAGTAAACTATAAAAAGGTGGTGAAAGATAGAGAAAGACCGGCGTTCAGCCGCCTGAGTACCTCACCCCGTGTAAAGAGCGGAGTGGCGTGTGCGAGTGGTGATGTGGGACTCCCGTATAGGCTAATGAGACCCACGGTTTACCCACTAAACCCCCCCCCCCCCCCGCCCCACCTTCCTCCACGCCGCCTTGCGACGGGGCCACGGGAACGATACACACATCCGCGACCCCGCCGGCGGCAGGCGCACCAGATGGTAAGGTGCGCCTCCCTCCTCCGCCTCCACCAGTACTGCAGCAGTCTCCCCCCGAGTCTGCTGCAGTACTGGTGGAGAAACAGTTTGAAAAACAAAAATCGGACGAACGGTTAGTGAGATATTGGAGGTGGAAAAATTCGGAAATTTTCGGGATAGTTTAACTCGGGAACCAAATCGGTAACCCTAAATTTTTAAAATTGTGTAGTGTGTGTGACACCCGGGAGCTGCCTGACACAAAGTTTCAAGGCGATCCGGTCAGCGGTTTAGGAGTAAATCAGAAAAAACTAAAAAATCCAGATCGAGTCCTAGGCGGTCTGGATTTGCAGGAGACCACGGGACCAAGACCACGGGTCGGCGCCGGCAGCCGGGAGAAGACAAGACAAAGTTAAGTGACCTTTTAAGACACTTAAAGTTCTAATTTTTAGACAGAAGTTTTTAAAAAGGCTTAAAAAATTAGTTGTAAAATTTTGATATTAATAAGAATAAGTGTATATAAAACTAGATTAAATAAAGAATAGTTTGCATGAAATATATTGTATCAAAAATGTTACTATATTCGTAACTTTACAGGAAATAAAGGCAGTTCACAAAAAACGAAATGATAATCCGTTACATTGATATTTTTAAACCTAAATATCTCGACCGACCTGACCGAGCGACCCGATCCGTTAAGTGGGGCTTGTACTCATCAAACTGAACAACTTTGAACTTTTGAACGTATTTATATTGAGCTTCGTTTTTTTTTAAAGAATTGACTATGGGTTCCTTGGGAAATGTTGTTCAATATGATGAGTGGAAGCCCCATACAGTTCGAATACGTTCGCATGGGCCTTACATCAATAGTCAACCTGTAGGTATATTTTCAAATGAATAAAAAAACTAAATGTCTTACATCGATAGACTGGCACATTTATCCTACTAATATCATAAATTTGAAAGTTTGTGAGGATGGATGGATGTATGGATATTTGTTACTCTTTCACGCAAAAACTACTGAACGGATTTTGATGAAATTTGGCACAGAGGTAGATTATAGTCTGGAATAACACATACTTTTTTCAACATTTATGCGGGTGGAGCCGCGGGCAGCAGCTAGTTTATTAATTCCCCGTATCCAAATTTCATCCAAAATTCCAATTCGGTCCAGTAGTTTCGGAACAAGAGCCCCCATCCCCCCCCCCCCCCCCAGACAGGACACACACACTTAATTTTTTAGCCATCACAATACCTTCTTCACTCCTTTGTCGCGCATAGTAGTAATGCTTAAAATAGATTAATATATTTTTATTATTTATTCTTTATGTACACAAATTTTACAATGTAACTAAGACAACACAGTGATGAAAGTACATAGGTGTGCTTATCTCTATAAGAGATCTCTGCCAGCAGACCTGCGAAAGGACATCATAAAAGATATAAACGGACACAGATAGTACACAAGAGAATAAAGGAAACAACGAAGAACAATACAACGAATAGTTATATAAGTAATAATAATAATTAATGATAATACATAATAACTTATATTTTACAATAAAAATACATAAAAATATAAATACATACCTAAACATACATACATATACCTACATATACTAATAATTATATATTAATATTCATAGATATGACATAATATAGTGTCTCTTCATCCTTGTTTTGAACGTGCCCACTGTTGGGCTCTGCTACACGTCTTCAGGCAGAGCATTCCACAGCTGGGCTGCTCTAACGGTGTAAGAGTTACCGTAAAAAATGGTGTTATACCACGGAGTATCTAGCACCTTCCTTGGATTGCATGTGCGGGTAGGCCTTTCACTCGGAGCCGTATAAGTAAAACGGTCAGATAAATAAGAAGGAGAAGAAGAGAATTTTAGTATTTTAAAAAGTGAAGATAAAACGTGCATATTCCGACGATGGCGGATAGGCAGCCATTGCAATTTGTAACGGGCCTCAGATATATGGCCGAATTTGCGTAATGAATATATAAAACGAATGCACGAATTTTGTAGACGTTCTAGTTTATTCAGTAGCTCTTCCGTTACATCCAAATAACAGGCATCAGCATAATCTAAAAGAGGTAATAGTAAAGATTGTGCCAATAGGACTTTCGCAGGAATAGGAAGAAAATTTTGCAACCTCTTCAAAGCATGCAATGAGTGATAAAGTTTTTTGCTCACTTCATTAATATGTACAGACCAAGAAAGGTGACAGTCAAAAGTTAAACCTAGGTTTTTGGCGCTGTTTCTAAACTCTATCACATTGCCGCTATAGATTATCTTACCTAGAGATTTGAAATCAATCCTGGAACGTAGCTGCCTGCTGCCAATCAAAAGTGCTTGCGACTTTTTTGAGTTAACAAGGAGCCCAAAAGTGTTAGCCCAATTATTTATATTTATAAGATCACTGTTGATCGAATTAATCGCGAACTCGATGTCATTAACACTGGAGTGCCTGTAAATTTGCAGGTCGTCCGCATAAAGGTGGTAGGCAGAGGATATGGACTTTGTTATCTCGTTTATAAAAATTGCGAAAAGTAACGGAGACAAAACCCCTCCCTGAGGGACCCCAACGCATGTATTGCTCCATTCAGAGCAACCGTCTGGAATGAATATTCGTTGTTTTCGTCCTCTCAGGTAAGAGTCAAACCATTTGAGTGCAGTTGGAGAAACACCTATGGATTTAATGATGGCTAACAAAATATCATGATCTACCGAATTGAAGGCGCAGCTGAAATCTAGTAAGATCAAAACAGTGAGCATTCTGTTGTCCATAGCAAGCCGTATATCATCCGTAACTTTCAGCAAAGCGGTGGTAGTACTATGACCTGGTCTAAATCCTGATTGATATGGACTTAAAATCTGGTTGTGGCTTAAAAAGTCAGATAATTGCTTAGATACCGCTTGCTCAAGAACTTTGGATAAGATAGGTAAGATAGAGATCGGCCGGTATCGGAATTTGAAGTAGGATTGGAAATTTTAGGAAGCGGTATTATGTGACCATATTTCCACGTCGACGGAAAGGTACAAGAGGTAATAGAAAAATTAAGAACATGGGCTATGACAGGGGACAGTAGATCGGCGATACGCAATAACATGTCCTTACTAAGGCCATTGCAGCCAAAAGCTTTAGAAGAGATAGAGAGAAGGCTTGTAAGCACCTGATGTTCAGAGATGTTAGTAAGAGTAAAGGAATCATGTGAAGGAGGTATCTTATTAGAGAGAAAGTTCAAGCAAGCTGATTTGTTGCCGTCGGATAAAAGAATAGGTGGTTCAGTAAAGTGTTTATTAAGTTCGTCCATATTTACTGAAATAGCAGGAGCTATGACTCATTTACCCACCCCAAGCCGTCCAAGAAATTTCCACAATTGTGCTTGAGATAAGTTCTCTGCCGATGTAAAAATATAGCGACGTTTAGCATCCCTACACAGCCTGTTTTACACTTAGTAACAGTAACACTTGCGTAGTTTTTTGTAGGCTATTACATTCGGTTCTGTAGGGAAATGTTTGCACCTTGTCTTGGCTTTATTACGCTTGGACATGAAATTCTTTATTTCTGTGGTCAGCCAGGGCGCTGGTAATTGCTTAACACGAACAGGTTTAAGGGGGGCATGTATGTCATAAATGTTTGTTACAACTGAGTTAAGAATGTCTACTTTAGTGTCGATGGTTGATGCCTCAAAGAGAGGATTCCAGTTGACTGAACTGAAGTCTTGTCTCAGGACGTTGAGATCAATGCTAGAAAGGCTACGCTGCGTGATTGTTTTGGCTCTTAGTTTTGGGTTACGCAGTTTATATGACAAGTAAAGAAGATCATGATAGGAGAAAGGAGCAGTTAATTGTCCATGAGAGATAACTTTAGAAGGTTGGGAAAATAAAATGAGGTCGAGAAGAGATGGATCAGAGTTAGGTGGGAAATGTGTAGGGGATAGTAGTAATACATGCATATTAAATGAGTTAATCAAATTTTGAAGCTTAAGAGCTCTGCGGTCGTTTTTAATTAAACACGTGTTAAAGTCACCCATGATGATTACATGTTCATAGCATGGGTAATAACAGCTGATCAGTTCATCAAGTACTTCAAAATAGTTGACTGTAGAAGAGGGACTGTACATCACGCCTAGAAGAACTTTATTATGGGAAATTGTGATTTCAAGCATTAGGAATTCCAGCTGACCACGATTATTATTTGGAGATTGGCAAACTACCTTATATGGGATGTTCTTCCTAACATAAATGCACACACCCCCACCCCTACCAAGGCATCGATCGTTGCGTATCAAAGTAAAGCCTTGAAGAGGATACAACGTCGAAGGAAGAGAAGGTTTAAGCCACGATTCAGATACTAGGATGCAGTCCACCGAGACGCCGTTAAAATGTAAGAAGGTCGGAGTAGTGAGCCGGTATACTCTGTGCGTTCATGTGTGCTAAGTTAAAGGAAAGAGAGCTATTGGAAAAAATATCACTTAACGAACTATCCAAGGGTGTTGAGTCGATAGTAGGTAAGTCACTACTAAGGCTAAGAAACTCACAAGATGAAGAGCACGAGAAAAAACTATTGTCAATCTCAAAAACATCACTATAAAACATTCTTATAATATTTTAAAAATAAATATAACATATAAGTATATAAATATATAAATATTCTGTACTATTAATATGTATAATAAATAATATAATAAAATTACACACTGACAATAATTAAACCTTCAGAACAACAAAAAAAAAACTAAAATTATTATACACCTTGCACACTTTGGCAATAAATTATAAAAGAGAAACAAATATAAATAAATGCAAACTAAAGTACATAGTTGAAAATCACAGAAATAAAAAAATGAAAAAACATTCTTAGAAACTATATGAATCAAAAATAAAACAAATTCAAACTACATAAATGAAAGCGTAAACAAAGCGAACAATAAGTAATAATTTGTGCAGGCCAATACTATAATTTTGTATGAGCAATAAATACAAAATAAAAAATAGGCAACAAAAGCAAACAATGAAATAAAGAATAAAAATATTAAAAAAAAAAGACATATTACAAGCAAAAGGGCCTCGATACTGACCATCCAGCCCGCAAGCCAAGGCCGCGGGACTTGTAGGCAAAAAATATTTAGAATTATTGACACTATTGACGGCTATTAGTACCGGTGCTGGACTTGCTGGATGGGTCGTGAGTATGGCGCTTTAATTAATTGGTGTGGGGATGCATATTACAGTGAGTAAAAAAAAAAAAAAATTCAGGTGACAGCAGACATATTGACAGTAGACACATGACATGCAAAATTGAGCGATTGTCGAATTCAAGTTGATTTGTACAAATTTGTATAGTGACAGTAATTATTAATAAGTAATTTAAATTTACCTTTAAAATTGGTTCGCAAACATACCTACCGTTAATATTTGAATATGCATCCAATGATTTACCATCATTTACCGACATCAAGAAAAGGTATTATAATATGTACCTGCGGAATATATTAAACTGTTACTTATTTCTTGTTAACAGCTTTTGCTCTTTTGGATCTCACATATTTTGGGTCAGCCTGAGTATTCTGTAGTGGAAATTTACTTATTAAAGTGCTCAACTCATGCAAGGAAATTACTTTCTTTCGGGTTTGGTCTGGAAGCAGAATATGGATGTTACCATCAGCAGTCCAACAGTTTCTCATTCCGAAGTGTTTTCTGGCAGCTACAAATAACTCCTGTCGAGGCTTAGTCAGGAACTCAGAGACTGTGATACCGGTTTCCTTAAGATTAGTTTTCCTAGACCAGATGATGTTCCTTATTCTAATTGAGGTGAAGCGTACCAGCACAGGTCTTGGGCGGTCATTTTTAGCACCAAGGCGATGACAGACTTCAATACTGCCTGGATCAATGTCTGAAATTTTGTGATCCTTAAGGATAGCACAAACCTGGTCTTCGGCCTCAGCGGGAGAGTCCTCAGGAACACCGTGAAGTAATAAAATTTTGAGCCTGCTTCTCATCTCTTGGGCATCCAATCCAGTGGCTAAAAGCTCAACTTGTTGTTTCAACAATGACAACATACCCCATACAGTGGATTTGAAGGCGTTGAAGTCCGAAGTCAGCTTGACCAAATCCATAGCCTCAGTGGACGAAGATGACTGAGCTGTTTTCTCTGCTAGTGACTTGTCATAATTCTCCATCCGTGCTTCAAACAGCTTTACTATATCTTCCATGTTTTTGTTCAACTGAGCATGTAAATCCATGTTTATATTTCTTTCAATTGTGGTTTGCAAATATACTGAAATTTATTATTGCCAGGTGTCCAAGGTATTTATTAGCACATTTATTTACTTGTATATCGATAAATAGTTGTTATTTAAGTAGTTTTATTTGAAATAATTTAGGAGCACAAAATTTCAATGTTGCCTTTTGTACTACCCGAATCTTTTTTTTCAAAAAGTATATATAATTATGTATTACTGACCTGGAATCATTCTTGGCTCGCTTTGAACCTTTAAAGTTATTTAATAAAATCTTTTTGCGCTTCACAGTACCATATTTAAAGCTCTTGCTCTTTCCGGCCATCTGTTATTTTCGGATCTGAGAATATGAAAATTTGATTTTAATCATAATTAAAAAAATGTTACAAAAATCAGTCCAGCGAACCCAACTGTGAAAGCATAATAAATGATTACATTAACATTACATTCAAAACAACATGTCAAAATCATTACAAAATATTTAAAAAAAACTTACCTACTAAAGTATCAAGAACTCACGGTCCGGTCACGTTTGTTGTAGTCGTTGCGTGATCTCGATGGATTGGCGGGGAGCGCAGAGCGATACGGCCACCCTCTGAAAGCGCTCAGCGCGGACTGCCGACTCGAGCCTTGCGGCGAGTAATATAATGTGAGATTTAGGTTGTTTTGAATCGTGTTTTTTGGCACAATTTGTTTTTTTTTTTTTTCTCTCGAATTGGATAGAATTTTATCTATAGATTATTTCTGTCGTTTTCGTTTTATGAATTACAGCTCCAAGTTGCCGTAATTAACAGCAATTCTTTGCCCATTTTCTCTAAAATTTTGCCGAGTTACATATTTTTTTACTCAACTATTTCATATTAAAGTGGTAAAAAGTAATTCCAACATTGTATAGACGACTTTCTCAACAGTACATGTATTTTTTTCATACCGTTAAGACGTTAATACAATCCATAAACAGGTGATATTCTAAACCTTTTACAGCAAAAATCACAAAACTGTCGCGGGTTTGAGTTGGATTATTTAAAAATACCTACTTAAAAAAAAAATCTAGCTCCAACATTAGATTATAATTGAAATGATCTTACATGTTGTGCATTAAAACTTATAGAAATACTGTATTTTAACTGTTAAATCACGTCTGTTAAATCAGCGAAATCGGCAAAATTTCGTATACGGACTCGTAATTACTTGTTTTATTACTTGTATTATGTAATAATTCGATCAGAGTACTTACGTATGTAACTTATTATGATTAATAATAATTTACCAATGCGACTTCGGGCACCATTTTATAGCTACTTAGTTTCATTGTTACCTACAGTTCAAGCACGTTAAATCTTTCGGTTATTGTCGTTTTTCACACACCGTCTGTAATTTCGATAGAAAAGCGATGATTACCGTTGGGCATTAAGAATTCAGGTCCACTGTACACTGGTTTCGTTATTTGTCAAGCAACATTTTGTGTGTGATATTTACGAACCACAGTACAGGCGGTGTAGAGCAGGGATTTCCGAAGTTGGTTCCGCCAAAATTATTTGAAATTATGAAATTAGGATCTTTACTTGGTAGTTAGCAAAACCGGACTAGGGCATTAACTAGGTCAGAGGTCCGAGTACCAAAATTGGGTTTTAGAATCTTATCTTGTCATCTTTCCGTCCTTTTGTGTGTGTACGGTTCTAAGTCACCGCATACACCACCGCTGAACGCGTGTAGGTACTGGGAGGGAGCACGGCGCGGCGGCGGCCGGGTCATTGGGAGTGCGTAATGAAGTAAGTTACATTGCGTAATGAAGTAAAAATATTAAAATTTGAGATTTTGATAAAAAATCTACTTCTTGTAGCTTCTAGCTTGTTCTTATGATTAAAAGGTTTAAAATGTATAAAAAAATATTTAAATAAATGAAATTTTTGAAAAATAATTTAAAAAGATACATTTTTGTAATGAGAAAAAGTAGTATAATCATATCCCAAAGTTAATGGAATTGGTATTCTGACACCCTGTATACTAGTACAAGCTTACGTACCAAATTTCATCTTTCTAGAACATTCGGAAGTACCAAATAATTTTTTTGATCATCAGTAAGTCAGTGACGAAATCAGAGGTTCTTAGATATCAATTAAATGTAAAGTATAAGACCTATGCAATCAAAATATACATATTTAATAAGTCCGCTACTGGGAAGATATCCTGAAATTTTAATTCATCTGGTATAATCCAAACCCAAGTTATTATGGATTTTCACGGTGTGCATAGCAGACCACAAATTGTAACAAGAATTATTGTGAAAATAATTTCTCGGCAAATCACCTAGCCCGGCACTTCGCGCCGGGCGCGGAAAGATTGAAATATAGACTGAAGGAATGTAAAGACAGTAACTGTAACTGTAAGTTATATGAATAGGATAGAAATGTAATGTAACGAGTAATGTGATGTGAATAGTAATGTGAAGATGTTAATTAAAAGAAAATGTACAGACAGAGTAGATAATATGCTATAGATAAGTAAGTAAAGAAAAAATATGAAGTAAAAATTGTTATAGACAACAAGAAAATGAATGTAATAACCGGATATATAAATCAATAGGAAAATAATGTATTTGAAATGAAAAAGTAAAAGAGAAATGTAAAGAAATGTAAAATGTAAAACTAAGGAAAGGACAAGTACAAAAACCTACGAGAAATGTAAAATAAAGGCATGATGTAATGTAATGGATAATGAAAACTAGACGTAAGAAAAACGATATAGATTATGTAATATAGAATGCGTGTAGAAGCCAAGAGTAGAATTATATAGAAATTGTTAATGAACAGGAAATGTAACTAATATAAAACTAAATATAAATGTAAAATCAAAAAATTGTCCTGACCTAGCTATTGGGGGAATATTTTATACAAAAGAAACCCAAGTTATGAGGATGAGGGTTCAAAAGCCCACGGGACTACCGTCCCCCCAGATTACCACAATCTGACTACTCTGTATAAAGTTATGCGTGGTCATACAAAAATACGCGTTGACTACAGAACCTCATCAAGATTTTTCGTCGGTTAGAAAACAAAGAACGAGTACAGCTTATTATAATACATTTAATCAACAGTATGTACAAGTAAATGCGTTAGATCACATTCATTTCCTACTCCTCCTCGTGAAGTGAAAACAACTTCGCCACCTCGAACAAGTCATCAAATGTGCCCTGTGATACCACCTGAAACAAACATTTGTACTCTTAAAAGTGCTCAATAAGTAGGCTTGATAATAATTGGGGAGACGACTACGTAAAATATTTAGTTTCATTTATGTACTGTACCGTTATATATTAGGTCATTACATATGAAATTGGCGTTTTGTAAAGGAGGAACATGAAGTCGATTTTTTTTAAACAATTATATATGTATTTAATCAAAGTATATACCATTGGCATTGCCACTTTTGCCATCTCATAGGTAGTTCATTGATTCCTTTACTAAAAAAACTATTTGGACAGGAATCAATAAAATCTTTGAAGGCGCTTTGGACTGTCCCATTGGTTGAATTTTTTCCCTTGCAAGAAATTATCAAAAAAATGGTAATCTGTTGGAGCAATTTTCGAGGAGTACGGTGGATGTCTTAGACATTCCAATTGAAGCTCCTCTAATTTGGTAGCCGTCTGTCGTGCAGTGTGTGGTCTAGCGTTGTCCTGAAGCAGCAGTGGCCTAGAGCGAATGACCAACCTCGGTTGTTTAGCAGCTAGCTTTTCCATCGTGATTTGCAGTTACTGGCAATACATCTGCCGTATATGTCTGGCCAGATTTAATAAAGCTGTAGTGAACGACACCGGCACTAGTCCACCAAACGCTCACAAGTAACTTTTTTGAGTAAATTTTCGCTTGGGGCAGGCTTTGGCTGGATCGCCAGGGTTCAGCCATTGCGATGAGCGTTTCCAATTATCGTACAGGATCCACTTTTTATCACAGGCAATGATTTGATTTAAAATCCTTTCATTATTGTGCCGGTTGAGTAATGTAACGCAGCAGTCGATGCGCGTTTGTCGGTTTGCTGCACTCAATTCATGAGTTATCTACCTTTCAAGCTTTTCACCTTCCCAATTCGCTTCAAGATGATTAAAACAGTTTTATCACTAACACCGCAGCCTGCAGCTAACTCGGACGTGGTTTGCGATGGATCCGCTTCCACAATAGCCTTCAATTCTTCATTATCAACTTTGGTCTCCTTCGTCGAAATTTCTAGAATGAAAACGTTGGAACCAAAAACGCACTGTATTTTCTTTTGCGACACCGCCGCCATACACATCATTAATCCTTCGAGCCGTTTCTGCAGCACTGGTGCCACGGTGGAACTCGTACTCGAAAATAATACGATATTTCAAGTTTTCCATTTTGTAAACAGAGTGACGCAAAGAAAAAACCAAAAGAGGAAAAAACAAATGAATTACGGTTTTAGAAACTCAAATGCATGAGCAAATAGCGGTATAACTTTGAAATTGGAATGCCAAACCAAAGAAGATATATTCGAGATCAAAGTGGCCAGTACGACAAAACGCCAATTTCATATGTAAGGACCTAATAGTTACCGTATGTGATTTTTTTTTATTATATTAAATAGTGACTTGGCAATGAGGACTTTAATAAATCAATATAGTACAAATATTATGGTTACTGTTGGCATAACGCTAGTGCAATCGTCTTATTACCTGCAGTCATTCTATTATTTGTGATCTAGATTGTGTCAACGATTTCAAATTGGAAAACTTAACTATACCTATGAAAACTTTATAACTATATGAATACCGCTACCGGACATTTATCTCTGTGTGCTAATTGCTAAGTTATAAAAATAAAATGTTCCTCATACGGTAACAAACCTTTTATGAGTAACTAATTAAATGGTCTATCTTGAATTCTTTCTACGACATCTAAAAACTTTTTGTGAAGGAAATACTTGACATTTTAAATTTAGGTAATGTTTGTTGTATCAGCATTTATTATAAATATAATGTAATAAATTTTAGCTCGCGACGCGACATTCTACCGAGCGCTGGGCTCGCGTCCTATCTCACCTCATAATTTAGTCGCTTAGTGTCCCAAGTTATGTTGACTCAATACAGTGAATCTTATCCAAATCTTTGTTTATCATCCTCAACCCCAATACCGACCAAATACTTCTTTCAATTTAATATAATTGTCAGTCCCTGTATTATTATGTTTTACAGGAATAGTAGAGAGGCGCCGGGCGCTCACCTGTCTGGCGAGTTGTATGCGGTTGAACAGGTTCCACAGCAGCACGCCCACCACTCGCTCCCCGCGCAGGTAGAACACCACGCCGCGTTCGTAGCGACGCGCGCCCTCGCCCGCCTCGCTCGCCGCCGCCGCGCCCGCCTCGCTCGCCGCCGCCGCGCCCGCCTCGCTCGCCGCCGCCACGCCCGCCTCGCTCGCCGCCGCCGCGCCCGCCTCGCTCGCCGCCGCCCCCGCCGCCACGGCGTCCGACGAGAACACGCCGACCGTGCGGAGACTGGAGTCGGTGATGCCGACCGCCTAAACCCACATACACAGTTTTTACTTCGAAAGAGGTACACAATTACTATTAATTATGCATCAATCTACGAGTTCTTACATATCACCCGAAAGTGAATACAAATATTGTGTACTGAAACAGCTAAAATTATCATTTTAGTCTCGTCAGTAGTGTTTATCAAGTACATTTCAATATATTAAATTTCAATAAATTAAAAAAAATGTTCTGTTTATTATTTTATAGCGGTTTATTTACTAATTTTTGAGTTATCGGGCGCATACCTCGTAGCCAAGGCGCGGGCCCACGTCGCTCCAGTACATGGGCAAGTGGTCGTAGGGACGCGCGGCACCCAGCATGTTCTCGCCGGCGCGGCGACCCGACAGCACGGCGTGGTCGTGGTGCTCGCCGCGCCGCCGCCCCAGCGCCCCCGACCACACGCTCGCCGCATCGCCCGCCGCCCACACGTCCGCACGCGCTTGCAGCTCGGCGTTCACCAGTACCGCGCCCTCGTGCAGCTCAAGGCCCGACGCCGCCGCTAGCTCCGCGGCCGGCTCGCTGCCCGTGCACTCCACCACGACGTCCGCCAGCGCCGCGCCGCCGTCTGCCAGCGCCACGCGTACGCGCCCCGCCTCCAGCGCGCCGCCAGCCACGCGCGCGTTCGGCAGCAGAGTCACGCCCGCGCCCGCCAGTCGCCGCGCCACTTCCGCGCCTAAGTACGGCGGCAGCACGCTCTCCAGCGGCGCCGCGCCGCGACACGCCAGCGTCACGCGCACCGTCTCGCCCACTGCACACCACCGGTACGTTCTATTGAGCTCGTACATATAAAATAAATAAAAATGAAATTCATTTATTTCGAGTATCAGAGACCCACAGCAACAAAATAGGTATCACAAAATAATTAAAATGACAATACAATTGCGATACGTACGGCGTTCGGCGAGCGCGGCGGCGAGCTCGACGCCGAGCAGGCCGGCGCCCACGAGCAGAACGTCGCGCGTGTCCGGCCGCTCCAGCATCTCGGCCAAGCGCGCCGCATCCGCCACTGTGCGCAGCGCCAGCGACCGCCCGGCCGCCGCCACCGCCGCCAGCTCCGGCACGCGCGCCGCTCGTGCGCCTGTGCACATCGTGTCCTTTCACTCGAACGACATATTAAATTATTTAAAGTAAGTTTTCTGTTCCATGCATCACTGCTCACCAGTGGCAATGAGGCACTTTTCGTAGGTGAGGGTGTGCGTGTCGCCCTGCGGCGTGGCCAGTAGCGCTTCGTGGCGCTCGACGTCGAGGCGCAGCGCCCGCCAGCCGCGCGCCACGCCTGCGCCTGCGCCGCCCTCGCGCAGGCCCTCCGGCGGCGCGTAGAACGCCGGCGGCTCATACAGCAGCGGCCGCCGCCGGCCGTTCCACTGGCGGAAGGTGAGGGCGTCGGGAACGGCGGCGCGCGCCAGCCCCGCCTCGCGCCACACCTCCTTGCTGAGCGGCGGCCGCATGTAGGGCAGCGCGCGCTCCTCCGACACCAGCAAAACCTGCGCCTCGGGCCGCGCGCTGCGAATTGCGCGCATTGCCGCGAACGCCGCCGTGCCGCCGCCCAGCACTAGGAACTGCGCGTGCGCCGGCAGCCCCTCGCCGCTGACCGGCACCGCCCGCTCGTCCACACCGGCGCTCGCCGCCGGCAACTCTGTCCAAACCCACCGAAAAGAGGAACATGATTTTTTTGGCAAATAGAAAAAAAATATCGATCAGAAATAGCAGATCGCAATTTTATAAATTTAAATAGTATAATTTACTCTAAATGTTATGTGTTACTAATACATAAAAAATATACCATTGGGTGCTCCGCCAGAGGGTGCGTCCTCCTCGGTAGCTATATATTTCCTGTAGAGGTACACCTGAAAAATATGAACAACGTGTTTAGCAGTCTCGATTGAATCACAAAAGTGAACAACGAAAGTAATTTCCAATGTTTCATACCCCTCCCCCGAGCGCGGCCGACGCGGTGACGGCAGCGGTGGCGCCCCATCTGCGCGGCGGCGGCGGCGGCGGCTGGGCACGCGGGCCGTCGGGGTTGGCGCCGGGCTGACACGCTGAAGGGGCGGCCGTCGATTGTTCAACATGTTTAGGTTTTATTTCATTTGAAGTTATAACCGTCTGCAATACCAAGTTTAGTAATTATAGTTGCACTAGAGAATAACACAAGCTGGGAATAGTTTATAACATATTAGGTAGCTTATCTGTAGGGGTAGGAGCCAGGAGTATAAATATATATATAATGCTTCATACGAGGGGAGGTCCAAAAGTTCGCGGAATGAAAGGGTTGTTAATAAAATATAACAATAAATTTATTTTTCCTTTTCAATATAATCACCCTTAGGTGTAATACATTTATTTGATCTATGGATTAATTTTTCTAAACCATCGAAAAAATATTTTTTGTCTTTGGCCTCAAAATGCGCCGAAATTGCCTCCTTCACTTCGTTATCGTCGGAAAATTTCCTTCCCCTTAGCTCTTTTTTTAAATTTGGAAACAAATAAAAATCGCTAGGGGCCAGGTCGGGACTGTAGGGTGGGTGAACAAGTGGTTCGAATCCATGCGTGTGAAGAGCAGCCATGGCAACTCGGCTCTTGTGAACCGGCGCGTTGTCTTGCAAAAGCAACACAGCCTTGGCCAATTTTCCACGACGTTTTTCTTTAATTGCCTCCTTTAACTTTTCCAATATTGTGGCGTAGTATTCTCCGGTTATAGTGGTACCTTTTTCTTTATAATCAATCAGTAATATTCCCTCACAATCCCAAAAAACAGTGGCCATCAACTTTCCAGCCGATTCTGACACTTTGAATTTCTTGGGAGGTGGTGTACCCTTTTTGTGCCATTGCATGGACTCCTGTTTTGATTCAGGTTCAAAGTGATGAACCCATGTTTCATCTCCAGTAACAATCCGCTCCAAAATCTGCACAGGGTTGTCTCCACACACCTCCAAAAAGTGCTTAGACGCGTCGATGCGCTGCTGTTTTTGAAGCGGCGTGAGCATTCTCGGCACCCATCTTGCACTGACTTTTGTCATGCCCAAGTGGTCGTGCAGGATCCGCCAAATGGTTGTATCTGATACTCCAACAAATGCAGATAATTGTTTTTTCTTTAAACGTGTGTCTTCCAGTACAAGTTTTTCGACTTTTTCGACGATGTCTGATGTGGTGGCCTCAACTGGCCGCCCAGAGCAAGGGTCGTCTTCAATTGAATCTCGACCATGTTTGAAAAGTCCATGCCACTTATAAACCATTGTTTTACCAGGGCACTGATCTCCATAAACGGCTTCCATTTCATTTAAAATGGTTTGAACGTTTTTTCCTTGCTTGGTAAGGAATTTTATCACAGCGCGATGTTCAATTTTCTCCATAGTTGCAGTTTGCTTCCGGATTGACTTGTTTAGCAGGCGAGTACTTGTACAATATTTATCTTAGTGCTGCCATCTGGCGTCATACAATAATATTAACTTCTCTTAGTTCTATAATTGTTCGCTGTGTTAGTGTATTATTAGACATTTTAGTTTTGCTATCTACCACTAGATGGCACTGGAATCGTTCTAGATCGCGCTATCGAAGTTACGTAAATTTTAGTATAAGTATCGTCATACATTTAACCCGTGAATCGTTGACAGTTGTCCATGAGCATTATAATGGCAGCACGTCGCCTAAGCTAAGATGGCGCGTAAAATTCTTCGTGGTACAAATTATGTAATAACTTTACAACCAAACCTTATTTTTTGGTTGTGTAAAAAACATTGTAATTAGTAATAACTGATAAACATTCTATCTATCAATCCATCAAAATATAGTTCTTAGTCTGATTTGATATTAGTTTCACGCGTTTATACTTTGAAACTTATGTTGCTGGCTGTTTTACAAGAAATAAACAAATAATTTATTATTATCTAAAGAACAAGGACCTATTCTTTCTAATTATGTAAATAATTCGAAGAAAGAACTTGAGATGCTTACAAAAAAAGTACACACTACGACGAATGTCTAAGTACTAGGGATGTCCTTCACTTCGATTTGATTTTATCGATAGTTTTATGCCCGCTCCATAGATATTCGTGAGAATCTTCAAAATGTCTTAAAAATCTCTTGAAGATTCTCACGAATAATAATAATAATATAATAATATCTATGGACGATTATATATAAGTATCTCGCGAGAGTGTGGAGCAGGCATTACATGTTTTGCATAATTTAGTATAGGTATTGAATAAAAATACAATTTTATACAACAAAATATTTATTCACAACATAAATTATAAACAAAATATTTATTTGTAATAGAAGGAAAAAACAAATTTCATTTTATACAACAATATACAGTGTGAGTCCTTATAAAGTGCACATATTAAAATCAGGGAAACTACACCCCATTTTATCGACGGGAAAAATATTAAAAAAAATTAAAAAAATTATTTGAGTTTTTTATGATGTTTTTAAAATTTTGAGTTGCACCTGTTGACCCTATTTAGATAAAACGTCATAATTTTTAAACTAAGTGTGTTATCGCAGTGGAATAAATTTTGTGATGATGACTAATAATAAGCCGTACCCATAAAGTCAAAATATCCAAGAAAACTAACCTTATAAATTTATAATTAAGTGAAACTTGAAGAAAATCTGGATTTTTTTTCATCATTTTTGCAATTGATTTACAATTTCTCCTAAAATCATGTTATTAACCCTACTTTTTTTTTATTCCAGCATATTCTACGTATTATTAGCTTTCTAAAAGTAAAATTTGCAAGTTTATTACTTAGATACAACTTCTTAAATCAGCGTTTAAAAAATGCAGTTATCTGAGTTAGAGCTGGAGAATGATTTAAACAAAAGTATTTTTCAAGCATAAATCATTTATTACCTTTAACTAATTAAAAATAAATCAAATCAGTAATTATCCTAATGCATCAAATGTTCGAAATGACCACCCTGTTGTTGCATACACATTGTAGCGCGAAGCAAAATTTGCTGCGTTGCCCTTTGAATCATATCGGGATCATTTTTAATTTCATTGGCCACACGCAAAACCCTTTCTTCAAGTTCCGCTTCTGTATTAATTTGACTGCTGTACACCCTTTGTTTCATGGTCCCCCATAAAAAATAATCCATAGGTGTGAGATCGGGGGAACGCGCCGGCCACCCAACTGGTCCTCCTCGACCAATCCAGCGACGTGGATAATTGTCATTTAAATATGACCTGACGATCAGCGCATAATGGGCGGGACATCCATCCATTTGGAGCATCATTCTGCGACGGGTTAGAAGTGGCACATCTTCCAATAGCCACGGCAGTTCGTCTCTCAGAAGTACAAGAAATCTCTCTCCAGTTAACGTTCTTGGGAGTATTATAGGACCAATGAGAAAATGGTCGATCATTGCGGCCCATACATTTAAAGAAAATTTCACTTGGAACGTAGAAGCCCTTTTCAACCTAGGGTTTTCACCTTTCGGGCACCACCGATGTAAATTTCGGCAATTAACGATGCCATCTCTAGTAAATTGGGCTTCGTCTGTCCAAAGAATATTTTTAGGGAACTGTGGATTGTCTCTTGTTTTTCTTAAAACCCATGAAGACATAACGCGCCTGGGACGTGAATCCACATCTTGGTGTAAATGCTGCACCCTTTGATAGTGGTATGGATGCAACCCTGCTTTTCTTAAGATGCGCCAAACTGATTTCTGGGACACGCCATGACGTAATGCCAAACGTCTCGTACTGGTAGTCGGGTCACGAAACAAATCATCCAAAATTGCTTCTTCGATAGCAACATCGATAATAACACCTGGTTCGCGGCGATTCCGAGGCACAAAAAGTCCAGCGCTAGCCAGTCTTCTATGGACTTCTTGGAAATTACGGGCTGATGGCACGGGGCGTCGATTCGGAAATGCAGTTAGATAAGCTGCGCAAGCAGCTCTAGCACTCCCTCGGTACATTCCATAGTAATAATGGATATCGGCAATGTGTGCTGGAGGGAAATCACTTATACGTGGCATGGTGACCACAAAGCAAACGCGTGATACGTAGGATACGAAAACTGATAACGTTGGTAGGAGAAATACAAATAGCAGCGGCGAAAGGTTCGGAGCGACTGGCTGGCTAGGCTACAAAGCATAACGAACGTTCAAATTGTCCTTCAACAGGCCCCCCTCTTCCCCTTTCGTACTTCGACCCGCGTGCCTCTACAATGACTCACCAAAAAAAAGGTCTCTACCTGTGATAAACAATGATGCGTAGCCAAACAATGCGCATAGGCTTTTTTCAAACGGTCATAGAAACTGTTATTTTTAAGTAATAATCGTGCAATTTTTATTTTTAGAAAGCTAATAATACGTAGAATATGCTGGAATAAAAAAAAGGTAGGGTTAATAACATGATTTTAGGAGAAATTGTAAATCAATTGCAAAAATGATGAAAAAAAATCCAGATTTTCTTCAAGTTTCACTTAATTATAAATTTATAAGGTTAGTTTTCTTGGATATTTTGACTTTATGGGTACGGCTTATTATTAGTCATCATCACAAAATTTATTCCACTGCGATAACACACTTAGTTTAAAAATTATGACGTTTTATCTAAATAGGGTCAACAGGTGCAACTCAAAATTTTAAAAACATCATAAAAAATTCAAATATATTTTTTTATTTTTTTAAATATTATTCCCGTCGATAAAATGGGGTGTAGTTTCCCTGATTTTAATATGTGCACTTTATAAGGACTCACACTGTATTTATTTACAACACAAATTATAAACATAATATCTATTTATAATAGAAAAAAACATTTAATTTTTATTTATATTTATTATTTATTACAACATTATATTTATTTACAAAAATACAATTTTATACAACAATATATTTATTTACAACACAAATTATAAACAAAATATTCATTTATGATAGAACAAAAAACATTCAATTTTCATTTTCTACAACAATATATTTATTTCCAACAAATATTATAAACAAAATGTTTATTTATAATAGAAAAAAACATTCAATTTTCATTATATTATGTATATATTAGGATAAAATTGTTCGGCGTGCATCCATTGTCTGATTATGATTATGATGAGCCATAACACAAGTTTTTACTTAGCATGGGATTTTAGACGACATAGACGACTACATACAACAGCAAACTTACGGTTCTGCTGACAGCGACAAAGGCGATCGTGACCGGCGGAACTCTCTTTCTGGAGGCGTCACTGGGTCATCCTAAAAAAAAATTAAATAACTATAAATTAAAAATTTAAAAAGCCCCCGACAATAATTTATATAAATCGGTATTTTATAGTGGCGGCCATCTTGGATTTGAAATTTGTCATCATGTATGGTATTCTACTAATCAAGCCCTTTCATTTGATATCCATTTTGAGGGAGTTGTGAAAAAAATCGGTATTTTGTGGTGGCGGCCATCTTGGATTTGAAATTTATCATAGTTTATAGTATTCTACTAGCCAAGATCTTTCATTTGATACCCATATTATAAAAAATTAAAAAATTATAAGAAAAAATATGTAATCCGCCATTTTGTGGCGGCGGCCATATTGGACCAATTGTTATCAAACATAGCTAAGAACACTCCCACCACCTTTTAAACAAAAAAAACTAAATCAAAATCGGTCCATCCGTCTGGGAGCTACGATGCCACAGACAGACAGACAGACAGACAGACAGACACACAGACACACAGACACACACAGACACACACACACACACACACACACACACACACACACACACACACACACACACACACACACACACACACACACACACACACATCGTAAACGTAACAAAATAACCAATGCATACCATTCGAGACAGCCTCCCGCGGCGCTCCGGGGACGTGACAGGCGAGTACGGAGGAGCCTCCACGTCTTCATGCTAGGCCAAAATAAGAAGCATAAATACACTGCAACCTATGAGTTTTATAAATATTTATAACCACATAACAAAAACTGGGTTACTAACCTCGTCTTCCAGGTCCGTATCCAAAAAATCACTTCTATCGGATCCACCTTCAGGATCCTCTCCATACAGGATCGATAGGTATCCTGCAGGTGGATCCTCACCGACGCGCCAGGTTGACATGCTACATAAAACAAATAAGAAAAATCAATAAACGTAACAATAAATATCAAAATAATAACGTAGAAGTAAATGTAAATTCATTACGTGAGGCCACCATCACTTACGACATTATAAAAAAATTATCGATATCTATCGATTCTACGCCTATCCCTATTGAAAACGAACGAAAAAATTCTCACAGGCAAACTTCGCCCTTAGTTCAGTACAAATAGAGTTCAAAATGGCCGCGGCCGGCAGGAGGCGGTTTGAATGCATTTGTATGCCATTTTTACTTTGGTTATTTTACTAAAATTAGGCATAATACGACGATAAATCGTTTTGTAGACGAGTTATATTTACTTCTTTAGGCTTATTACTTCATTTATTTACAAAGATAGTAAGAAAATCACGTCTGAATCAGTCCCATAGAAACCGATTTTTTCAAGTGTAAAATATAAGTTATTACGATGTATTTCTTACAAATGATTATCTAAAAATACTTATTATGAGTAAAATAAACTATGTAACAATACAAAACAGTACTTACATTCGTGTATTCCAGAAAAATCAAAAAACAACACACACGAGACACACCCGAAAACATACGTTTTTCAAATGACTGAAAAAAAATGGTCGCCAATAGAATACATTTTATTTGTCATTCAGAATGTGGCCAGTGTATAAAAGGTTGTAACTAATCAAACTTCTTCATACAAAAGTAGTCTCTAAATCAACGAGATACTTTATATATTCGAATAAAAGAGCGCGGCCCACTTGGGCCGCTTAGGTCTTGACGGAATAGCGCTGTACAAATGGCGCGGCCCAAGTGGGCCGCTTAGCGCTAGACAGGTATAAAAAACTTCGATCCGCACTCAAACCCGAGTTTCATTTGACACACCTGTAGGCACCTATACGAGTTTGTACAGTACTCGTAAACGAATGGCGCTATAGGGTTGAGATTTTATATATATACTAATTATGAGTGCTCAATTAGTATGACACTAAGCGAGCTACCCTATCCCCACTCCATCCCCTCCATTCCGCGAACTTTTGGACCTCCCCTCGTACTTATTCTCCTACCAAACATTAAAAACATTAAAATCAGTCAAACATAATTCATGATATTCATACATGACTTTTTTACAAAGTAGACCATTTTCGAGAAATCGGCCTCCAAAGTGGTTTGTAAGTTGATCCCCCCCTTCCTAGCATTTCTAAACTATAGAACATAGAATATTGTAAGTTTCAATGCTGATATATCATTCGAAAAACTCTTTAGGAAAATAATTTTGAACGGAATCGAACAGTAACTCTTGAAGTAATTTGAAAAAATACCTATTACGCGTTGATAGTTACGTAACCCTCCTTAGACATGTCCTGACATGCTCTAAGTTAGGTTATTAAATATTTGTAAAGGCTCTATTTCTAATATGTCATTTGGTAATTTATTAAACAATTGAATTGATATTCCTAGATAGCTTTTGCTCAGCAAAGATGTTTTTGCCGGAGGATAACAGATTCGATGTGTTTCTGGTACTTTTAAATATATCATAGTCATTTAAACAATAATTGTTTCAAAGATATACAAACAGGAGAATGTTAGTTATTCCAGTTTTATAAAGTAAGATTTACTTTTCTATTTTATTCTTTTTTATTATTATTTCTTTTCTTTATTATTTCTATTTCTTTTATTTTCAGTTCTTTTTAACCGACTTTCAAAAAAAGCAGGCGGTGATACGTTCGGCTGTATATACAGGTGTCCCGTAAATCAACGTCAAGCCGTCAACCCGTGATAGGCCAAGTTACAATAGTTATCAGAAAAATTAAAAAAAAAAATTAAAGTAATGTGTCTCAAAAAATACAAAGCTTTTAAAAAAATCGAAAAATCGACATCTTGTGGTGGTTTTTTAGTTCCCGGCACTACATTTCATTTCTACTTTTTTTGTAATTTTTTTTTATGTAATCCTGAATAATGCTTTAGTAAACTGGTGCCTAAAATTTAAATCAAACGACTCCGACTTGAAAGGAAATGAGACTTTTTGCCCAAAATAATGATTCGAATTTAATAGTTTGCTCGACTTTAAATGACTGTACTGGAAAAAAAATGTACTACGCTTGTTTGGCAGGTAATTTTAAAAGTTGGCGCAGCTAATAAGGATTCCAAAATGGTATGACACTTACTAGATTATTTCTTAAATTTTGGACAATATTGATTTTTGTAAAGGAAGTCAGTTTTCGACAATTTTTTCTTACTTACTTAAAAGGATTCAAGTGTACCCAGGACTTTCTATAAGTGATATTCTGATTTGGATGAGACGGAGAGAAACATTCAACGAGTGTAAGAAAGACAAAATCCAAGAAGTAAAAAAGGCCACGGGGGCCATAGTGTCTCATTACTTTTAACTTTAGGAAAGGTGTTTTTAGGAAGCTTTTAATAGAAACAAATTTTTGGAGTCTAAAATATTTTATTACATTATAACAAATGTTCAAACTGCCTCCCACCAGCATAAATGCAAGCTCGACATCTTTTTAAAAAAGACCGCTTTATCGGACGGGCAAATCTGCCGTTATTAACTAATTCAGCTGCTTGCGTTAATAGTCGTCGTAGTTCAACTACATTTTCAATTGGCTTCGTATACACTTTTTCTTTCACAGTAAAAAAATCTAGCGGATTTAAATCAGGTGAACGGGCTGGCCACGAAATGGTACCAGACCGCCCTATCCATCTTTCTGTATATTCATTATCTAAATAATCTCGCACTGAACGGGCATAGTGCGCCGGGCAGCCGTCTTGCTGGAACCACATGTCTCTGTAAATGTGCAGAGGTACGTCTTCCAATAAATTTGGTAAATGATTTCTTAAAAAGTTCAAATAAATGTCGCCATTCAAGGTCTCTGGCAGTTCAAAAGGTCCGATGATTCTCCCGTTTAGAATCCCGGTCCACATGTTTATTTTGAATCGATACTGGGATCTATCCTCTCTCATCAAATGTAGATTATCTACATGCCTCTCGTGTAAGTTGTGTAGATTCATGTACCCATCTTTTTTAAAAGTGGACTCATCGGACGATAAAATTTTGTCTATGAATCGTGGATCTTTCCGGTGTCTTTGTAACATCGTTTCACAAAACGTAACTCTTGGGAGATAGTCCCGGGGTAGTTAAGGTTGTACTCGCGTGACGTGGTATGGGTGGAGCTCATAACTTTTCATGATTCTATGGGTTACACTTTTGGGCACTCCTGTGCTTTCTTCGATTTGTCGTACTGAAGTACTTGGATCTTCTGCGACTGCTTGTAGTACGATGTCATCGTAAGGCAAGCGACTTCTTCCATCACTGTGTACTTGGCTTGGGAATCGTCCCTCTGAGAGTGAACGGTGCACATTCACAAAAACTCAATGATCGGGATGACGAGCATCGTTTGGGTATCTTCGGCGGTAAAGCCTAGCTGCAGCACTAGCATTGCATCGACATTCACCATAAATGAGATGCATGTTGGCATATTCCTGTGCGGTGTACACCGACATGGTGGTACTACACAATTACACGCTCAACGATAGTCCAGGAGAAAGCAAAGGTCGTTGAAAGAGAAACTAAACAATCCAAATCACAAGCAATCGAGTCCAATAAACAAAGCAAAAAGTGGTATGTACGAAATCAAGACGAACGAATACGGTGTGCGCAGTAAACGAAGTAGAGTAACGTACTGATCTATTGTGTGCTGTACGTCGGGAACATGGACAATAGCGACATTGTCTCGCTCACACTAGTAGCATTGTATCTACCTGTTTCACGTACTTGTGGCGTCACTATCTGTCTCTCTTACACTCATTGAATGTTTCTCTCCGTCTCATCCAAATCAGAATATCACTTAGAAGAAAGTCCTTGGTACACTTGAATCATTTCAAGTAAGTAAGAAAAAATTGACGAAAACTGACTTCCTTTACAAAAATCAATGTCCAAAATTTAAGAAACAATCTAGCAAGTGTCATGCCATTTTGGAATCCTTATTAACTGCGTCAACTTTTAAAATTACCTGCCAAACAAGCGTAGTACATTTTTTTCCAGTACAGTCGGTTAAAGTCGAGCAAACTATTCATACATTCAATAGCGACATTGTCTCGCTCACACTAGTAGCATTGTATACCTGTTTCACGTACTTGTGGCGTCACTATCTGTCTCTCTTACACTCATTGAATGTTTCTCTCCGTCTCATCCAAATCAGAATATCACATAAAAGAAAGTCCTGGGTACACTTGAATCATTTTAAGTAAGTAAGAAAAAATTCACGAAAACTGACTTCCTTTACAAAAATCAATGTCCAAAATTTAAGAAACAATCTAGCAAGTGTCATACCATTTTGGAATCCTTATTAACTGCGCCAACTTTTAAAATTACCTGCCAAACAAGCGTAGTACATTTTTTTTCCAGTACAGTCGGTTAAAGTCGAGCAAACTATTCAATTCGAATCATTGTTTTGGGCAAAGATCCTCATTTCCTTTCAAGTCGGAGTCGTTTGATTTAAATCTTAGGCACCAGTTTACTAAAGCATTATTCAGGATTACATGCAAAAAAAAATTCAAAAAAAGTAGAAATTTGTAGTGCCGGGAGGCGGGAACTAAAAAACCACCACAAGATGTCGATTTTTCGATTTTTTTTAAAGCTTTGTATTTTTTGAGACACATTACTTGGATTTTTTTAAAAAAAATTCTGATAACTATTGTAACTTGGCCTATCACGGGTTTACGGCTTGAGGTCGATTTACGGGACACACTGTATATATATTTTTTTGTATGTTCAACGATTACTCCGCCGTCTGTGGACCGATTTACAAATTCTTTATTTGATGTATAGGGTATAATCCCAAATTGGTCCATTTGACATCAAAGTGGTGACCTGATGATGGGATCCATGAGGAATCGAGGGAACTCCTCGAAATTTGTATGGACATAAATATATGGTGTATTCGACTTTTTCTGAAGTAGTTCAAGCATATACTACCAAAAATTAAAGATTTTGCACCAGAGTATACCCTAGATCCAAAAGTACTCAACAGAACTCTTGACTCCTTATAGATACATGTTTGGAGATTTTGGCGTTGTTTAAAGAACTGCAAGCATATCCCATCATACCACTTACAGTAATCATCATCATCACCACTATCTTCACACGAAACACCAACATATTATTATGATGACATAGGTACTAACTACTCATCAGAGTTTTGTGCACAGATATGACTTTGAAATTTTGCTATTGCCAACATACCGTCTGTACCAGCAAATGTGAACGTGAGTTCTATAAAATATTGAAACATATTGTTTGGGCTGGTACCGACTTCAAAATTAAGAAGATGGAGTAGAGAAATAGTTAAAATTTTAGCCAAATTTAAAAGGGGAATTATTTAAAAAATAAGTTTTATTTCATACTTATTTGTGAATTTCTACTTTTTATTTTGCATATTGCTCGCACACATATTTTTTTTTTGCTTTAAATACCAAGTCTTTCCCCAGAACATAATCCCGTAGCGCAGTACCGATTCAACTTGAGTGTGATATGCAGTGACTAAGGTCGGTATTCTTACAATATTTTGCAGCATGTATAGTGCATATGACATTTTTGTTAACTTTTCCAATGCTAAAAATATAGCTGCAATGGTCTTTCCAATTTAATTGGTTGTCAACAAGTAGACCTAGAAGTTTTGCAACATCAACCTGTTCAATTTTTGATTCATAATTATATGTTGTCTATAATTTTATATTCTTGCTTAAACGTTTTAATGTACATCAGAAGAGTTTTGTCAAGATTTATTTTTAGATTGATTTTATTAAGCCATTCAATAATTATGTCTAATGATTTTATTATGTTAGATTTAAAATTGTAATTTTTTATACCCCAGTAGAGTCCTGTGCTATCGTCGGCAAATAGCAGTATTTGTTGGTCAATTGCTTTTGGCAGGTCATTTATATACACAAGGAACAGACCTGGTCCTAACACACTACCTTGTGGGATAACAATTGTTACTAAGGATACTGTGCCTGTGACGTGTAACAAATTTATTTGTTAGTAGAGGAGCATATTTTTTTTTTTTGCGTGATTTGCTTCCTATTATAAACTGATTTCACAGTCGTATAGTTTGCTAATTAAAATGTCATGGTTTACGTAGTCAAAAGCTTTCGTCAGATCCATATATAACGCACATATGTTATTTTTAAGTTATTGCATAGCTTCTATCGCGGGCCTTGAGCGCGGGGACCGAATCCAGAAATTCCGTAACGAAAAAACCTCACGCTCCGTGCATCGTCTAACGTCGTTTCAGTTCGGCAGTCTTCGACATGGCGTTGTGTGCGTGCGATTAGACGTATTGTACGACTCTACGAAACTCGCACGAATCGAGAAGAGCTGCTCCGAAATCGGACGAATACATAAGCAGCTGTTTATGAGAAAGTATATAGGTGTATAGGTATTTATGCACAACAGTGAATAGCTGTAATTGTAAAATTTGTGTATAAAGTGTTTTGAATATGAATGAACAAAGTGCATTTATTATTAATGAAGAAAGTCACGAAAAAATAGTGAAAGAAAATGAGTGAGTACTCTATATACATACATTTTATTATTATCACAAATACAGTATTAATTTGCATAAGTTGATACAAAATGCTATGCAATAGCTTTACCGCGGCAGTCCCCGAGTGCCACACGTCTTTTTTAATTAAAATTTTGCTAGATAGATTTTATAAACTCGTGGATCGCGTCTTTTATCGATTTGTTTCTTATAAATCCTATTTGCTCCTTACATATTATATTATATTTAGCAAAATAGTTGTATAGATTTTCATTTATTAATTTTTCGTAAATTTTAGAAAACACTGGTATTAAAGCTTTGGGTCTATCATTTTTAAAATTTTCTGCACATCCTTTTTTAAAGATAGGTGTAATCATCGTAGTTTTGAGTCTATCTGGATGGATTCCGTTTTCGACAGACAGGTTGTAGAGATAACATAAAATTGGTGATACGATAAACGAAACTTTTTTTATAATTTTTGTTGATACGCCATCATACCCTACACTGTTCGTATTTTTTAAAGACTGATATCAAAAGGTGTGGTGGGTGGCATGAACATAGAGAGACTGATTTGGTTTATGTTGCATATTATATTTTGCTTGTTTGTTTTGTATGTAGGAGTTTTTTGTGAAATATGTGTTGAAGTAATTATTAAAAGCTATATCCTGTGGGCCTGTAAATAACATGTCGTTTAGGTTAATTGTTTATTGTTTTTATTTCTTTATTTGCGAATTTTTAATCAGTTAATCATTTCGTGCTTTCTGTGTCAGTTTTATTATATTTTTAAGTCTGAGAGAATACTCCTTCAAATACTGTTTTGTTATTTACTTGATTACAATACTGCAATAAAAGGTACCTTTTTCGTCTGTTGCATTTACGTATTCCCTTTGTAATCCAGTTGAATTTTTTGTGTGTATGGATTTTAATTTTTACTAGGGTAAAAGCACAGTTTGTATAAAAGTGTAAATAAATCATGAAATTCATCGAAAGCTTCATTAGCGTCATTACAGTCGTATATATCATAAAAGGACAATTAATTTAGGCAGTTCGTGAATTTTGCAGCATTTTATTTATTGTAATCCAGCTTCTCTACGTACCAATGTTTAATGTGGTAAAATTTATTTACAGCACAAGTAAATAATTGGGCAGTATGATTGGAAAGTGCTAATTCTTCTCTACGTACCAATGTTTAATGTGGTAGAATTTATTTACAGCACAAGTAAATAATTGGGCAGTATGATCGGAAAGTGCTAATTCTCTAACTTGGCATTTGAATTTTTTGAAGTTAAAGCTAAAGTTATCAATACTAGTATTACTACACTTAGAGGCTTTGGTTACCTTGTTTAATGCCAGCGTAAAATTATATGTTTGTAGTAAGTGTTTGAATTCGTCCGATTGTTTTGACTTCTTTAAATTATTGATATTAAAATCTCCACAAACAATAATCATTTTATGCTACCATTGCATGCAGAAACCAAAACACAAGAAAATAATATATTATTATCTTATTTAATATTCGATGGTTCTACCGAGTGCATTATCAATAAGTAATACATATTTAACATATTATATTAATAACTGCTGTTAAAATCTCTTTGTCTTAGTCCCAATTTCAGCAATACCTGTTAGTGAATTGTTTTGCAAAATATAATGCTTCTCTTTCATTAATACTTAGGTCAAGAGAAATAATATTATGAAATTTTGTCAACAATTAACTTAAGATATATTTTGCATCTTAAGATGATCATAATTTAAATTATGATATCACTCTATATCTTATGATACTGTAATATAAAAATATATAAAATTTTAAGCACCTGTGATAGTTCTTACAAACTGTACATCTTCGCCGTTTGTTTGGCCCTTAACAGGCGTTGGTGAAATTAGGACTAAGTCTAAAAAACCTGTATATTAGAATAAAAAAAAAAATATTTAAAGTTTTTTAAATATTATAATATAAAAATAATTAGACTTTACCGTCTTATATTTCCTCAGTTTCTTTGTATGCTTGAAATGTGACAATACTATGATTAGTATTAATATAAAATAATAACTTAAGTATATAAAACTAGGTGACCCGAAAAATGTTTTGCCGTCTTAATTACAATGAACTGAAATAAATAAAATATAACTACCTACATACAACTACAATTTCTATACCACAAAATACACCAAACTTACAGCCTACAACCACACCTACACCCTACACCAGTACAACCAGTGGTGTGGGGTTCCTAATAGTCTATTCCTATCGGCTTCACTTACCACTTGCCTTTTGAAGACTCTCATCAAAATCCCTACCTATTATACAGGCTAGAGCTTCCCTATGAAGGAGAACCAGCCTTCGCCACTGCTACCAACCTCTACAACCTACACATATATGTACTACTTACCTAAGGTTATAATTAGAAAAGTTAATGGTCGTTACAACCTACACCTACTACATACCTAAGGTTATCATTAGAAAAGTTAATGGTCATTACAACCTACACCTACACGTACTACATACCTAAGGTTATCATTAGAAAAGTTAATGGTCTTTACAACCTACACCTACTACATACCTAAGGTTATCATTAGAAAAGTTAATGGTCTTTACAACCTACACGTACTACATACCTAAGGTTATCATTAGAAAAGTTAATGGTCTTTAAGACGTTTTTATACTTTTTTTATTTACGTGCGACTTTTCCTGTCAATAACAAACAACAAAACAGAGAAATAGAAACGGTCCAGCAGTTCATGCAATTACATGACCAAGGAATCAAATCAAAGGATCAAATAGAGTAGACTAGATGTTGCCCGCTACTTCATGCATGAGAAAAAAGTAGCCTATAATAATATATCTATGGACGCTTCACACCAGGACAATCTGGTCCCATGGTAAGTTCTCGAAGAACTTGTATTTTGGGTACCAGACAACGGAAATATATTTAATACTTTTATACTATACATATATTTAAGATTTTTATTATATTATACACATATTTTATACACATTCATGATCCAGGAACACAAAAAAACTTTTTGTTCCTTTGGCGGGATTCGAACCTTGGCTTGAGCACCAATATGCTCAACCACAGAGCCACAGAAGTCGTCATATAGCCTATGTCCTTTGCCGTGGTCTAATCTATATCTGTGTATGTATTCAATTCATTAAAATCGGTTCAGTAGTTTCTATTCCTATTGAATGCAAACAAACAAAGAAATCTTTCCCGTTTATAATATTAGTATAGAAGTATAGATTAATATAGATAAAGAATGAAAGTGTGATTTTAATTTCACACCTGAGGCAGTTCCATATTAAAATATTTGTTTGTAAATGAAGGAGGTAGTACATACCTGGTCCCTGGCGGCAGTGGATTGTGACTGTGCCCTAGCACCTGCAACAGATTTCAATTTCCTTTCATACACCGCCACATATTTTTCTCCACTTAATTATACAAACACTAGTCGGTCTCCACAACTATCATAGAGCAAAAGGCTTTGTTCAAATAACTTCAAAAGTAATTGTCCAATTTTGTTCAAAATAACTTTACTCAAGGTTTCTGACTTATAGTTTAGGAATGCAAGGAGAGGACCAACCTTACATGAGCATAATGATAACACAGTCTAGACTAATATTGGAAAGAGGAACGATTCGTTTGTTTTTTGCATTGAATAGGCTCCGAAACTACAGGACCGATATTTATGTAATTTGGCACAGACATAGAGTAGACCACGGGGAAGGACACGGGCTACTTTTTATCGCAGCAAATTTCCTTTCACGCTCACGAAGTCGCGGGCAACATCCAAATTTGTACACAAGTCAATTTGTAGTAAGTGTATCGTTATATTTACATAAACTTTTTTAAGCACACAAAACATATACTTAATAATAACCAAATTATAACTCACATAATATTCCAAGAATATCTTTTGATCCTAAACATTGTTTCTCCACGCACGCTTTCGCTATTGTTCTGAGCATTTTTACATATATTTGCTTTATAACAAATATTCAATTAAATCTAAATAATTTAATACCAATTTAGATTGTATTTAATCTAACCATGAGAAAATCATTTATATTTATTTAGTTTCTATTTTCTTTTGATTATCCAGCAGTAACAAGTAGGCTTGCAGTAAGCCATTAGAATTTAGAAAAATAAAAATTAGAATTTTTAGCAAGCCTGAAAAGTGACAACAGACAAAATCAGCTGACAAGTGATTTTTTTTTAAATCTAAATATGGTATCGGTTTATAACCATTTGTCAGTATCAAGTTAAAAAGGCGGGAAATAGAACTTTCGTTTTAATTTTCAACACCGTATTCCTATATTATCAAGTCTAAAGTCTATTCAATGTCCAAATAAATAGTCAGTACAGTCCATGAGTTATGTCAGTCGATTCAGTAAAGTGGTAGAAGCTTTACTGAAAGCTTCTAGGAAGTTTTGGCGGTACACAAAATAGTACGTTTTTAATAGTTGTACCACTTGCCCACACCTGTGCACGTTAACGAATATTTAATGGTTAATATATAATGGGTGACGTTGTGGATTTTGTATATTTTTCTTAAATTTGTGTTATTTCGGTTCTTAATATGTAATATTGGTAGAATATTAACCATTATATATTCGTTAACGTGCGCAAGTGTAGGCAAGTGGCACAACTTTAAAAAGCGTGCTATTTTGTGTTTCCTCCAAAACTCCATCGAAAATTTCGGTAAAGCTTCTACCACTTTACTGAATCTACTGACTTGACTCATTGACTGCACTATCTATTTGGACTTTGACTAGACTTTAGACTGACTATTTAGGAATACGGTGTTGAAAATTGAAGCAAAAATTCTAATCCCGCCTTTTTAACTTGACACTGGCAAATAGTTTAAGCCGACGCCATATATTTAAATTTAAAAAAAAAGTCAGTTGTCAATGTCAGCCCTTTGTCAACCTAGTTCGATTTGTCAGATTTTTCGTTTTTCTGCCTTTATCCTTTTTGTTAATACCAAATTTTATTATTTGTACCAATCTATTCACTAAGAGGCTGCTGAATCATAAAAAATATTCAAACATTTCTATGCATAAAACATATGTGTTAACGACGAATATATTTTATTAAATAGACTATAAGTGTTATCAAAATTCCTCCAGCTGCGATAAAAGATTCATCTTCCCTCCGGCCTGCTAACTGGTAAAATATTCAATATACATACTCAAAAGCTAAACCGTGGAATGTCGAATGTGAAATGTGAAACTATTTTTCACCAATTCGTTTAACCAAAGGTTCTTATTTCTTTAGCATTTTATTATTATAGTAATTACTACCGTCACTACTTTTTAGGTATGGGACTTTATAAAGTCAAAAATTAAAGTAATTTTTTTTTATTCAAAATTGGTATTTTTATTAGTAGTAGTTGTAGGTAGCCTTGCAGGGGGCCACCTCATTCCCAAGGTGTGCTATCATTCATAAAATCATTAACTTTATAATAGGCTTTAGCACACAAACATTCCTTAAGTATTTATTTAAATTTATTATAGGTGTATACATTGGCCTTTAAACGAATGCTTTACTTTACTAAGTCTAGTCACAGGTACATCAAGCTTATGCTTATTTCGGGTATTTCTATTGTGGTTGTCACTTTTATTTTTGAATAGGCTTAATTTTTTTTTAACATTTGATAGAACATACTGAGAAGCTACAGTTTAGATTCCAGTTTCTTTAAACTTCTTTCTTAATGAAGTGTTGGGAGCCAGCTTATAGATTGCCCGAACAGCTCGCTTCTGCAGCACAAATATAGTATTTATATCTGCAGCATTTCCCCACAGTAGAATGCCATAGGACATTATAATGTGGAAGCAACTAAAATATATAAGCCTAGCTGTGTTTTCGTCTGAAAATTGTCTTATCTTACTTACTGCAAATGCTGCTGAACTGAGTCTGTTGGCCAATCCAACAATATAAGGGACTGAAGTGAAGTTTTGGGTCTAAAGTTATACCCAAAAAGACAGCTGTATCTACTAGTTCCATACCTTTCCCTATAATAATATGGTTTTATATGCGCCACTAAAAGTACCTAACACCTTATACATAACTCTATAATCTGAATAGACATTGCTGTTTTTACCCAATGCCTATCAATGGTTTCTTTTTCTATAGTAATTTAAAATAATACTCTGCTTCAATCATTACTTAGTTTAAGTTATCTGGGTGCTCTGCCGGAGGAGAACAACCGGGGTTTTTTAATATTTGTAGGTAGGTAGCAAAATTGGCTGGTCTTATTATTTTATGGTTTTTATTTCATTATGATGATGATCTTAGTATTCTTATTATTATTATCATTAGTCAACTTAGAATCTTTAAGGGGTGTAGTTCCCTTAATTTCTGTTATTTATGTCTATAAAAGTGATATGTTGAAAATAAATATTTTGCAATATTTTTAGACTAAAATTTTTTTCCTTGCCCATTTTTAGGATTCCGTACCTAAAAGGTGAAATGGGGCCCTATTTCTAAGACTGCTGTCCATCCATCTATCTGTCCGTCTGTCACTAGGCTGTGTGGCGTGTGTGTATGGGTTTCATTGAAGAAAATATTAGTAATTATGGGAACTACAACCCCTAAAAAGATCAACATCGACTTAACCTACAACCCTATAGTCCAGGGTACGGGCAGGTGTTCGTCACTGGCTCAAGGACACGCGTTATTTGCCTACCGCTTGGCGTATCTCTTATGATAATATCGATAAAGCGGCACGCCCGCCAGAGCACTCGCATCGCACGTTCCCGCGCTTACGCATCGAAATGCCAGCAGTGGATGTATTGTAAATTTTAAAATTGCAATAAGTACCTACTTATTTAAGAATTTATTGATTTTCGGCCGCTTTTTTCTTTATTATTATAAATCTATTAAAATTATTTACACGATTTAGGAAATTTTGAACATATAAAATTTAATAATCGAGAATTCAATGAAGGTTAAAAAATGTATAAATCATTTCATAACATATTTGATTGATAAATAAATTACAATAATCCTCATTGTACGCGTACTTTTGGTACATTTTTTCTCGCTGAGAAAATCAGATTTTATTATTAAGATTTTGTAGGCTATTTTAGCGTAGGTATTTACAATTTTGTATGGGAGTGATGTATCTGTTACATAGTAACTATTTATTAATCTGTGGTATGGGGAACATTTTCTAAATTGATTACTATCTAGTTAATTTTTCGTGAGTGACTTCATATTGATGAACTTTCTCTTACAACGACTTTTGATGGTGGTAGCTAATAGGTAAAAAAGGGAGGGATAAAACATGTGATTTAACGACTTTCAAAAATTAATTACTAGGATATTTATTGATGAATTAATAGAATTACAGATATAACTATTTCCAACAGATTTTGAAGCATGACTGAACTTAAAGCATAGGTACAAATAATTTATCCTACTTAGTGCCAAAACAGGGAGGTGTATGGATGACAAATACATATTGGGAAATTGAACCTTAAAGAAATATTTAAAAAAAAAACTAAGAGCTGATTGCCCTACACTTGAAAAAAATATCTAAAAATATGAATAAACTACATTAAAATTATTCATTTAATTACAAATCTACACTGTTAATGAATATTGAAAATGTCTGAGGCATACAGAATATGTGTGTGTGTGGCTGAGCCCGTTTCGTACACATATTCTGTAAAACAAACAGTTGTGTAAAAAACTATAAATATCGAACTACTCAAAGACTAATAGATTTTCAAACAATCATAAAATACGGCACTATACTAAATTAGAGCTAGGTAATAAGTACATACACTTTACAGTCACATAGTTTATAACAGACTGCATAACATAATATACTACAAATATTGAGGCATTACTACACGGTAAATGTAAAAAAATATAATATTTTATGTGTAGTTTAGTAATTAGATACATCTAAAAAGTACAAAAAAGTTTGTATTTTTTTGCTAAATTAGTAAACAAAACCTACATCATTAGTTTACTTACATCATATACAAAAATATTAATTGTATGAACAACCAAAACCTATGAACTAAAACGCACATTAATCGGAGATATTTACAAATATGTTCCTTCGGCCGTATACTTCATACACTTTAACCTAGGCGTGACTTTAGCTAGGTATGACTAGTATGGAGCGTTTTGAGGAGACTTGCGAAATATTTGTATACAAATCGCTGTACCTTAAAATATTGACTTTTGATATACTGTTTCTTCTGAGAAGTTAATCGTTTATCCAACAAAAAAAGTTGGCATCATGCCTATTCACATTTTGTATACTCAGGTGGTCGGAGATGCTGGCGGCGGCCGAATCGGGAGAAGTATTCGCTCTACTGGAAGCGCGAGATGCCATCGACATCTTCGCCGCCCTTTACAACACGGTGCGCGAGCCGTGGCTCACGCGCGCGCTCCTGATGTACCACGCGCGCACGGGCTCCGCGCGCTCGCTCGAGCTGCTGGCGCGCGCCCCCGACGCGCACGCGCGCCACCTGCTGGACGCGCTCCACGACCAGTTGCGCGCCGAGCGGCCCGCGCGCCACCACGCGCTTTCCGCGCTCGCCGCGCTTGTGGCGCGCCGCCCGGCCTGGCTGCGGCGCCTGGCTGCACACCCGCTGGCCGCCGCGCTACTGCGCGCCGCGCGCACCGAGCGCGATCCCGTGCCGCTGTTGCACGCGCTGCTGGCGCTGGCCGCACTGCTGCCCGCCGAACCGGCGCTGGCCGCGGGCAATTGGCCGGACCTGGCCGACGCTCTACTGCGGCCCGGCACGCTGCAGTCGCCGCCGCCCGCCCGCGACCATCTTCTACTCGCGCAGCTCGCTCTGTTCCACGCGCTTTATGCCACGCACCCGTGCACGCTGATCGACACCCTCCGCGCCGAGTGCGCTGCGCCGGCTGCCCGCGACGCCTGGGAGCGCGCGCTCGCGCCGCTGCTGCGCTCCGTGCGCCTGCACCCGGCCCTCGTTACCGGCTCCCGGCAGCGCGAGGCAGACGCCGCGCGTCGCGCCGGCCGCGACCTACTCGACGTGCTCGCTGACACGCGCCGCTTCGCTGCCGGCTACGACCGCGCCGGCATTGCCTCCTTAGGGCCAACGCCCCCAGCGCCCGAGCCGCCGGTGCCGTCGGAGCCCGCGGCCGGGTCGGCGGCGCACGCGACCCGCGCGGCTTCCGCGTTGCGGCCCGGTGCCGAGCCATGGTTCGCGCTAGCGGACCGCTGCGGCGCCGACTCCGCCCCGCACACGCCGCTTCCGGCGGAGAACGACGCGACCGAGCCGCCCGAGGCCGCGGTGGAGGCGACGCCGGAGAACACACCGGCAAAGGACGCGCGGGCGCACTTCCGCTTCCCCGGCGAGTCGGCAGCGGTGCGCGCCATCGGCCGGCGCTCGCAGCCGCCATCCCCGCTGCGAAAGGACACGTCACCGCCGGCAGACGCGCTGGCCGGGCGCGTGGCGCGCGTGGCGGCCGAAAGGCGTGCGGCGGAGTCACCGGTGCCGTTTGGCGGGGCGCCTCCGGCAGGGGCGCTGCCTCGACCAGAGCCCCGCGCGCCCGAGCCGCTGAATGTGGAGGACCGCGAGGTGCTGATGCTGACGGAGCGCGCACGCGACTGGCGCTGGGCGGGGGGCGCGGAAGAGCCGCGCGCGTGCGACCCGCGTGCGGGGGCGGGTGAGGGCGCACGACGACGCGCGCGGCGCGGGCCTCCAGCTCGGCGCGGCGTCTCCTGCCCGGGCCGCGCGGGCGGCAGCAGTAGCGTAGCTGTGCAGACGGAGGACATCTGGCCGGAGCCTTACGAGTTTCTGATCGCCGATTTTTACCGGGCATTACCCGAGGAAGACAGGATACGTGTATGTCTATTTTATTATATATACTTCTATCCAATGTTGTGTTCCGGTTGACGTTGAAAGTCAAGATTACATGGTCTTATTTCCGCATTACAGCTGCTAGATGTCGTTTACCGTTACAGAGCGCCCTCTTCCGATAAGTTTGTGAACTAAATGAAAAGCCACAAGCCCGACATATTTGATATAACTGATCATTGTTGCGTCGTTTTTGCAACCATGCAGTAGCTAAAAAAATACTTACATAACTTTTAATTTTATAATTATATTTTCAAAATTTATTTTCGAATCTTATAAAATCGTAAAACCGTTATATTTCATCTTAAGAGTTCATTTCGGTCTTAGTATCGCGATCGGGTAGACGTAAATCACGCGATCGGGTAAAAAGTTAAAAAAGATCATCGTTTGAACTCGTTGTCGGTAGTTATTTCTAATAATATTATATTATTACGAGGGCGGGTCAATAAGTCCGTGACTTTTGGAATAAAACACAGATTTTTTGATAAATAAATCATTTTATTTTTCAACGTAGTCCCCCTTGAGCTCTATACACTTTGTCCAACGCTTCTCCAATTTTTTTATCCCTTCCAAAAAATATGATTTGTCGAGGTCCTCAAAATAGGCCTTTGTTTGCGAGATGACTTCATCATTGGAGTCAAATCTTTTTCCACCGAGCCATTTTTTCAGGTTTGGGAACAAGAAGTAGTCACTCGGAGCCAAATCTGGAGAATAGGGTGGATGTGGGAGCAATTCATAGCCCAATTCATGGATTTTTGCCATGGCAACTGCACATGTGTGCACCCTTGCATTGTCTTGGTGAAAAAGAACTTTTTTCTTGGCCAAATGAGGTCGGTTTTTTTTCAAATCCTCATTGAAGCGGTCCAATAAGTTGGTATAATATTCCCCATTAATTGTTCTTCCCTTTTGAAGATAGTCAATGTGGATTATCCCACGTGCATCCCAAAAAACAGTCGCCATAACTTTATTGGCTGACAAACCCACCTTGGCCTTCTTTGGCGCCGATTCACCCTTAGAAACACACTGTTTTGACTGTTGTTTGGTCTCTGGTGTATTGTGATGGATCCATGTTTCGTCCACGGTTAAAAAACTCCTCCATATTGTGATTAAACAACGCCAAACCTTCCTGTGAAGTTGTTACACGATTGCGTTTGTGGTCGACTGTGAGCAAACGCGGCACCCATCTTGCGGAAAGCTTTCTCATGCCCAAGTGATCATTCAAAATTGAAACCACTGAGCCATGCGAGATGCCTATGGCTTCCACAATCTCTTGCACTTTCAATCTTCGGTCGGCCAACACCATATCGTGAATTTTTTCGATTGTTTCGGGTGTAGAGACCTCAACTGGGCGTCCAGGACGTTCGGCATCTTCAGTGCTTGTAAGGCCACAACGAAATTCAGTAAACCACTTTTTTACCATTGAAATCGATGGTGCAGAGTCCCCATAGTATTTATCAAGCTTAGCCTTGGTCTCGGTAATGGTTTTTTTTCGCAAAAAATAATGCTTAATAAGCACACGAAATTCACTTTTTTCCATTGTTTCCTTAAGTTACTGGATAGTCTGATAAAGATAGCTGTAAAACACAAACTAACTGACGCAGCAAGTTCAAATTTTGATAGGAGTCAACTGACAGATGCCTGTTGACAGGCGTAGTGTTGCTTTTTCAGTAAGGAGGTTAGAAATTCAAAAAGTCACGGACTTATTGACCCGCCTTAGTAGATGACGAAGCAGATAAAGAAGAAAAATAAAATTTATATATATGTATATAATATCTATTTTAACTTAATGGTACATTAACAGCTGTATAAAAGTAATTATTATTTATTAATTTAATTATTTATAAAATTGGAAAGTATATTACTAAAACATAATCTAATATTATTTTATTAAAAAATATATTAAATTGTCGTGTCATAGTGTTCAGAGAAACACTCATTTTTTTTTTTGCATATTCGGTAGGTTTGAGAATCGGTCGTAATCTATTTTTAACCGACTTACAAAAAAAGGAGGCGGTTATACGTTTGGCTGTATTTTTTTGTATGTTCAACGATCATCATCATCATCATCTGAGGCCTTTTTCATCCGTTATTGGATGATTTACACAGTATTCTCCGAGCGAAGTCAACCACTCTTGAAATACTGTAGTGCCTGGGACAGTTGGTTCTTAAATGTCGATGGTTGTCCAAGCACATACGTCATTCTCACAACGTTGTCAGCCTAGTCCAGAGGACGTATTGACCTGACTGGTCAATACGTCTGGGGCCAACCATGTGCGGGTTTCCTCACGATGTTTTCCTTAATCGTTAGAGCGTCCGTATAATGTACTTGGGATCTTAAAAAGTCTCATTGGTGCAAGCCACAACCTGAGAATCGAACCTGCACTCTCTCGAGTGCGTATCAAATGGTCTACCCACTAGGCCACGTAGTTCTTTTTTCATCATCATCAACTTATATACAATACCTAATGGAAGCTTGGCGCGTATTCAATTCTACATTCGAACGTATGTTTTAAACGTTCTTAAAATGTATTAATAATAATTTAACAAATATTTTTAAATAAAATTATTACTAGGTATTTTTAAACAAAAAATGACCGACTTCCAAAGTAAAAGTGCACAAAAAAGTATGAAATAAAACTTATTTTCTAAATAATTCCCCTTTTAAATTTGGCAAAAATTTTAATTATTTCTCTACTCAATCTTCAAAATGTTGAAGTCGGTTTTGCAGTTTTTGTGGTAACTTTGCCATTTGAAGTATGTTGAAATGAAGATGTGGGCCATCTTGATTTCAACATACTTCAAATGTCAAAATGGTATTTGAGGCGGGCGAAGCTTCGGACAAATGCTAGAAGTTACATACAGGATGTTCGGTAGAACGTAGTCAGCCCGTGAGATCCGGGGGTGAAGACAAATCATTTGAAACTTCCATATGCATGCCCGATATTGGGCCGTGTTTGAGATGAACTTGTTTAATTTTTCAAACGTGCGCGTGGGTGAGGTAGCTTTATATTTATATAATATTGGAGTGCAGCCACATATGAAATATTATTATTTTTAGTAGAAAAATCTACTAAAATTAATAATATAAATGTGAAAGTTTGTGAGGATGGATCGGGATGTATGGATGGATCGATGTTTGTTACTCTTTCACGTAAAAACTACTGAACGGATTTTGATGAATTGAATGATGAAAAAAATCAACACTGTTTTGAAAAAAAAATACACTAATTGTAAAACAAAGACACTACATATTGTGCCTTCTTGTGACTAATAAAGGTCAGGTTCTACTTATGCCACGTGTGTCGTATACCTTTTCATATGTTCACTATAATTTAGTTTCTCTTTGTTACATTAAGTTTTAAACATTAAGTAGGTAGACATATCGTTTCTGCCGTAGCATGATAATACTGTCGCCCCACAGACCACCGATGACAAAGACGAGGAGCCCGTGCGCCCATGTGAGCGTCTCGACGCGTACCTGGCCGACCTGTACAGCGGCCGCGTGCGGGCGGACGGTCCTGAACTGGCCGAGCAGCTGGCGCTCACGCACGCGCAGCTCATGTTCGAGCGCTGGCGGCGCGAGGCGCACGCCGAGCGCAACCGCCGTCTGCTAGGCCGCTGCCGTGAGGCACGCGCCCTCAAGCTACAGAACGACGCCCTGCGCGACCGTCTGCGTGTCGCCGAGCGCGCTGCCGCCGAGCCGCGCGCGCGCCCCGCGCCACCGCCCGCACTGCCCGCCGCCGCCGACCGCGAGCGCGCGCTCGAGGCCGCTCTCGAAACCGAGAGCGCCGCGCGGCTGCGGGCCGAGGCGGCACTTCGCGAGGCGGAGGCCCAGCGAGCCGCCGACGCCGCTGAGCTGCGGCGCACGCGCGGCGAGCAGTTCGAGGCGACCCGACATGTGGAGGCACTAGCACGCGCGGCGCTTGCCGCCGAGCGCCGCGCCGAGCACGTACGACGCCTGCGCCGCGAGCTGCTCCTGCTCGCTGAGCGGGAGGCGCGCTTGCGGGACTGCGTGCGCGCGCGCTCAGCTGCTGCGCCCGCCGCCGCCGCCGCGGCCGCAGCCAGCGAGGAGCGCGCGCTGCGAGCGGCGCTGGCGCGGGCAGAGGGCGAGGCGGAGGCGGCGGCGGGACGGGCGGACGCGGCGACGGCTCGCGCGCACGACATGGAGACGCAGCTGGCGGCGCGCGATTCCACGGTGGCCGAGCTCAAACGGGCGGCCCGGCACGCGGCCGCTGAGCACGCCGCCGAGCTGCGCGCGCTGCAGGACAAGTACTCAGCACTGATGCGCGTGGTTCGCGCCGCCGAGAGCCACAAGCTGGAACGGCTGGCGGAGGTGGGGTCGGGCGGGGCCCGGCTGCCACAGGAGCCGGAGCGCGGGTAGTCGGGCCGGGCACGCTGTCGGTGTTGGAGCATACGTGTCCGTGCGCGAGCACGCCGAGTTCCGATGATGTGCTTTATTTAAATATGACATATTATTATAATGTATAGATATTGTAAATAATTTGCGGTCCTTACACCTGTAGCGTTTTATCATAATGTCAATACACGTGTGTTATACCATGTATCTACTATTTGTATTAATTTGACGGCGTCATCACTGTAAACTAAAAAATATTAAATACTTGAAAGTGTTATGATAAGTTTTGCTGTGCAGCCGGCAGAGCAGACTGCACCGCATGACGACATGCCCCGCGACGTGTGACGTCATGCTCCGCGTCGTGTGACGTCACGCGGCGCGGGCCGCACTGCGTCTTATCTCAGGTCCCTCTGGGTACCTACGTATTACAATTATATATTCAGGGTTATTTTTATTTCCTGGAAGTTATTTGAGAATTTATTCTATGGCTCCAAAGGGCCAAAAAGCCTTTTTACCCGACTGCGCGACGCAAAGGTTGGTAGTGAGTAATCAGATGTATTTATGTTTGTACCTTTGTGCCACTATTTAGACCAAACGCGTGGATCGATTTTTATAAATGACACTTCGTTTGATTTGTTAGGACAACGCGAATGACATAGAAAGCATAAAAATAAGGAAAAATTAAAATGACCCATTTTGGACGCCATAATATAAAAAGAAAAAAATTAAAATCGACGCACCATGTTATGCGGAGTATCGTTGAATAGGTATTTAAAAGCCATTTTAGTTACCTCACATCGATCTTCAATCAGAATTACCGTTTAGGAAATTAGGAATATAATTATTCTATAACGATTTAAAGTTGGTGTTGGCCACTAGTAACTTTGGGAGCGATATGAATCCTTTTAATCGATTGCCGTATATTAACTAATAAAAGTAATATTTTTTTCTGTAAATTTTTCTACGGTTTAAAATGTGCAAACGCCATCTCGGTAGCAATGTCAATTACCAGTTATGAAACCAAAACCTTTTGTTCGGAAATGCAATTGATGGAGTTTTGCCTGGGAGTTCAATGGGTGACGTTGTGAAATTTGTATAACTTCATAAATTTGTGTTATTTCGGTTCTTAATGTGTAATATTGGTAGAATAATAACCATTGAATATTCGTTAACGTGCACAAGTGTTGGCAAGTGGTACAACTTCTAAAAGCGTACTATTTTGTGTTTCCCGCCAAAACTCCCAAGGAACTTAAAGTTTCTACTACTTTACTGAATCGACTGACATGACTCATTGACTGCACTATCTGTTTATTTTGACTTTGAGACTTGATGATTTAGGAATACGTTCTTGATAATTGAAAAGAAAGTTCTATTTCCCGCCTTTTTAACTTGACACTGGCAAATGGTTATAAGCCGATGCCATATATATAAAAAAAATGCAATTGATGGCGCTTTCACATTCCAATCTGTACCTACGATGTGCTAGTACAAGTAGGCTGGCTAAGTGGAAATCTGTAGAATAGAATGTATTCAAAGAAGTCTCAGGTCAGAAGCCTCTTCTCTATATCATCGCGGTTATGTCAACGCGCTGAGTGCTGACTCATTCGCATACCGGTCAAATCATCCGAGATTTAACAGATAAGATTAACGAGAATATTCCCCCAGATATAAATTTAAAAGAAAACTGTATTGTTAGTAACGGAACGGTAAGACGGTAAACACACCCGTTAGCCCTCGCATCCACGAGAGTTTTTGTGGTCGCCGCAGAAAAAACTGCACCGTTTAAAGAACTCCGCGCTAAATGCTAATAGACCTGAAAATCGAAGTGTCAAATGTTAGAATTGACAACTCACACGATTTTCAGCTCTATTGTATTAGCGCACGGTTCTATTTAGTGCTGTTTTTTCTGTCGCGACCACAAAAAAACGCTTGTAGGAACGTAGCCTTAGTGTTGAATAACATACCATGTATTGTTGCACCATTTCAGTGTTTTTTTTAATTCCGGTATCCTGTTACTGCGAGTGTTATGTACAGGGGGATATGTTGTACCATGGAACCATTTGAATTTTGACCAGTTGCCTTTTTCTCGTCTGTCTTGTACGTCTCTTACCTCTATGGATGGTCCATAGGCCATAGCTGATGTGCCGAACCTAATGCAGAGATATATTCCAAATTCACTATTGTCTTAAAATGAAAGTGTTGTATCTTCTTGGTCGTTTTTTTTTTCCTTAAAAAGATATGAATTACAGGAACAAAAAATACAGAAAAATTGAAATTAAATTTATGTTGTGCAATGCAAAAAACCCCTAGCTCATCTATATGCAGTAAGCGAGCTGCCCACTGCACCGACAATTTTTTGCTGGATTATACTTCTTTATACTGTAGTATATCGTGTATAGGTGTATAATGTATACAAAAAAAGTAAATTACGAGAGAACGAAGTTTTCAGAGTAAATAAAACTACAAACGATCAATTTTGTATGGTACAAATCTACATACAATACAGTATATTTGGTACAAAACTCACAAGTATAGTATAATATAAATAGTTAAAAAGATATCGAACACTATACATAATGTACAAAATATACACGTCGATCGTCTGCCGGGCGTCGCGGGCGGGCGGCGGGGCGAGCGGCGGGGCGGGGGCGCACCGGGCGGTGGGGCGCGGCGGTCAGGCGGGGGCCGGGGGGCCGGCGCGGCGGTCAGGCGGGAGCCGGGGGGCCGGCGGCGGGGGCTACGGCAGCGGCTCCACGTAGTTCTCGGGCACAAGGCCGCTGCGGCCGTGCAGCGTGCCGCGCAGCCAGCCCGGCTCCGGCGACGGCGTTACGTCCGTGATGATCTGGTTCGGCTCGAATGACAGCTCGCCCTCGCTCTCGCCTAGGCACGCGTACAGTGTGCGCACCCGCCTGAAATATATTATATATTCCCTTATAGAAGTTGCCATATGAGAATAAGGCGAAAAATCTGAAAAAAAATCAAGTCCATGGGATGAACTTTGAAGGAAAACTATAGCGGCTTATATAACTTTCTTAGTTTTATAACTAGCGCGCAGTAAGTGCACCGGCGCAGGCGCGCGTATCTGTGGAGCGGTACTCACAGCGGGCGCGGGACGGGCAGCGCGCGGGGCGGGGGGGAGGCGCTGTGGCTGGATACGGACTCGGAGCTGGAGCTGCAGCGGCCGCGCGCGCCGAACTGCTGCAGCAGCTGCTGGTGCTGCGGCGCGTACGCGGCGCACGAAACCTGCGACACACCACAACCGCTCTTATTGTACTTAGGAAAACTTATTCGAGTACTTATGTTTGGGTAATATTATTATTGAATGCGAGGAAAACCACTCGCGATGAGGTCGCTGGGCGGTACTCACAATGTCGTTGCGGCTCATGACGGCAGCGGGCGCGGGTGCGGGCACAGCTCTGTAACAGATGAGAGGGGACGTTACTCTCCGTGATCTCCGCTGTCGTTAGTTCGCTAGCGCTACGTCCGCAGAGCACGAGGCGCGACGTGTACGCTGGAGCAGGTACGTCACTAGTAATGACACACATGTATGAGGGTGCCCTGAACAGATCCAATTTTATCTAAACGCAAACAAAAGGGCAATAGACACGTCGTAATGCTACCAATTTAAACGTCATTTAATTTTTTTAATGAAACGAACCAGGAAACTAGAAGACGGATCGCCTGATGGTAAGCGATTTCCGCCGCCCATGGACACTCCACACCGGACATGGCAACTCCAGAGGAGTTATACTTGTAACTCCGCTGGTGTTGCGACTTGCGTTCCTGGTCCTTAAAATCCCCAATCCCCACCTCACTCACTCGGCGAAACACAACGCAAGCGTTATTTCAGTCCGGTTTTCTGCGAGGTCGTGGTATTTATCCGGTCGAGCCGGGCCATACGTGCCGAAGCGTGGCTGTCCCACAGTTGTGTTTGTTTACGTTTAGATTATTTATAAAAGGTGTATAATAAATAATAGGTAAAATATTGTGTGTTAAGGCAGCCACAGACGAGAGGCCGATCGTTTCAGTTAGAACTGACGCCTGAACGGATTCGTGTATGGGACACGGAAAAAATTGCATCCGACCCAACTGACGTCAGTTCGGCCTGAACGGATTCGAGCACACACACGACACGATTTTCAGGCCGAACTGAAGGCAGACCGGACCATGTATGGGCCCCTTTACAGATTATGTAAAAAATGTGTCCTGCTCATGGCTGTCATACATTTAAAATCAAGTAAAAATATTAGCAGTTGAGTCTCTACATGCTCAATTTATTAGACAATAATAATTAATAATATAATAATAATTTTAAAATATATAGGGCTTTATTTCCGAGACTATCTTCAACATAATAATATCATGATCTATCTCAAAGATGATGCCATATTCATATAACCATTTTATGAAAATCATCGGCGAGTTACATATTTTCGGGTACAAAAAAGTTTAAATATAAATCCTTAATAATGAAACCAAAAATAATAATCAAATCTGTTTTGGTCCTCACAAGGACGAAGTAGGTCTAAAGAAGAAGGAAAGCTTGAATAGTAATTTTTGCCAGATAACTAAATAACAAATCACTATATTGTTTTAATAATATTCGCACGGGAGGCACTATATCGATACAACATAGGAGCGACTCGGCGTACTAACCCGGCAATCACAAATCCAGACAGACAGATGATCATATTGCAAGTGAGCGATCGTACGCACGCGGAACTTCGGATCGAGAACTGACACAACACTGGGCAGAGACGTGGGCGAGCGGTCGGGGCGGACTGGCGCTGCGGCGGCCGCGCGCCCTATATATGTGCGACGCGCACCTGTCGCCTGCGCGGGATGACATCCCGCCCGCGCCGCGGTGTCTCCGCCGAGCGCCCGCCCGCTGACGGCTGAGGCGACAATCGGCCGCAAAAAAACTTTCACATTTCGTAGCGGGTCACTTGCGCACCTGCCGAGGCGGCCGAGTCGTGATTTGGAATTTTATAGTTTTCTAAATAGATTTTGTTCAAATATAGACAGAGGGTTTTGAAACGACATGCCTTTGTCTATGGACGGTCCTCTTTGCCGACTTCACGGCTAGGATATCTAAGGCGTTAAAAATAACAGAGTTATCACCCGTTCGTCACCCAATTTATGGAACCTCCGCCGTTTCGTCACCTCAAACATTAGAACCGCCCGTTCATCTTCTGTTGTACTACATTAATGCTTGGACATTTTTTATGAAATGAACTAAGAAACGAGCAGTCGGATCGCCTGATGGTAAGCGATTACCGCCGTCCTACGTATAATAGGTACCTATATCTAGACATTGTAGGTAATTATTTTATGAAATGAACGAGGAAACGAGCAGTCGGATCGCGAAGTATGTTCGTTGATTTTTACCCGACTGCAAAAAACAAACATATACAATATTAAACTAAGTTTAACTTTAACTAACCAATGAGGTCCGGTTAATGGTTATCGATTCCATAACTCGTATTTGAAAGAAAATTCTGCGCTAGTTGAAACTTAATTTATCTAGAGTTTATGTAAAATCTTTAGAAACCGGGCATTAATGTACCTACCGACAATTTAACCGCTAAGGGTCAGTTAACACCGTAACTAGAGGCGAAGAGGCGCTGCATTTTTTAAGATAGCTATTCAAAATTGAACTATATTCACTAAACAGGAAGATACACGTAAGATTTCGTATGTCAAGTCAATAAAAGTCAATGTCAATGAAATAGTTTTTTTTTAAACTAGGATTCCCGAAGGACATTAGCAACAATTTTCAATCTATAAAACTATAACTATTATAAATCTACTAAGTTTTACTACGATTGCCGAGCACATTAGTAACATAGTTTCAATGTATAATAACTATGACGATTATAAATCTACTTAGTTTTAATATACTACATTAATCCTAGGTAGCTGACCATTGGTCACCCGACAGGGCAGCTACCTATATTTAGGTGACGAAACACCGGTTTTTGCTCCAGGTTCCATAAACTGGGGGACGAACTGGCGGTAACCCAAATAACAACAAGTCTAATGACGTATTTATTTCTAGAAATGTATGGATCGCATCTGACAAAGTGAGAATAGAACACACAGAAATGTGAATAATAGTATCTAAACATCGTTTACGAAATCATTTCAATAAATGCAACAACCTCTCTTCTTATAGTTGCATATTTTAGTAGGCTGCATTTTCAGCGGACAAAATTCGGAAAATAATATTGTTCTGAGCGAAAACAATTAAACTGCCATCATTTTGTTGCCACAGATTTCAGAAAATAATTCTGTAAGCTACCGGAACGGAAACGACAACTAATTAGCGCTCTTAAATGAATACCGGGCACCAAATAGTATTAAACGGTATAGTACGATATGAATACTCAGATACCAAATAAGAAACATAATTCACTACACAATACTCAGTGTAACAATACAAATCTAAGACGCATAGAATGAATAGTGCGGGACGTGGCCCGCGGGCGAGAGATGAGCAGCTGACGGCCAGCTGGCAGAAGCCGCGGAGATGCTCGGCGGCGGCGGCATGGCGGCAGGTGTGCGCGCAGCTGCCGCCACCCGCCCCTCGCGTCGCGCGCGCAGGTACCGCACGTCGCATCCCGCGACACAAGATAACCTTTCTAATTTACGCAACACGCGATTGTTAGGGTGACTTTCTGATTTATGACCAGGATAGAAGATTAGAACCGAGTCTTTTGATGTAAGTATCCTTTAGCCACTTTGCCAACTTTGCAACAATTATACGTAGGAGATAATCCCACCAAAAACTAGGCCATATCGTTACATTCGCTTGGGCGTGAGGTGAAAAATTTACTGACTGTTTTTTCTGTTATACTATTATTGAAGGAACGAAACGGCCAAGTCACATAACTTGACTAAGGTGTAGAGTTTGTGAAGTTAGGCTTGTCGAGTTAAGCCCTGTAGAGTCAGAAGCTTGGTTTTACATGAGATCTGATAACTTTTTGACAATGCGATCTTGGCATCACTTTATATGAAAATGTTTTTGGTGGGATTTTACTTCTTTTTGTAAGTTGTTTTGACAATATTATTTATTTTCTTTCTATTTTTAGGGTATATTTCTTGCACAACAGAGGCGCCTTTTTACTGCCCACTTTCTTATCTTTGTATAATCGGTATCTCGACAACGGCTGAATATGAAATGTAGTATGCAGGGACTTTTGGGGGAGAAAATCGATCTAGCTAGGTCTTACCCCTTAGAAATTGAGAATTTTTAAGCAATATATACTTTTTTATTTGATTATTTGATCGTTGTACTAAAACACCGAGCAAAGCTCGGCCTCCCGGTCACTCGGACTCCAAGGTACATATATTAAAAAAGGGTTTTGTACTTTCATCGAATACAATCACTTCATATTTTTTTCTTTACCTTTTTTATAATCTACACTAATATTTACAACAACTTAAAGAACTATTAATAAAATAAATAATTAGGTACAGCAAGGAACACCGCTTTCAACAATATAATATAGTGTAATTAAACATTCTGACCGGGATACAATCACTGTAGAAACACAAGAAATAAGCACAAGCTAGATATACCGGGGATCAGACTTAGTAAAGTAAGCAAATCATTTAGAGGTCAATGTACAATAGAGCCTATACAATAGAGTCCCAGAAAACGTTCAAAATTTTTCCATCAATAAATTTAAAAGTGTAGTTAAAAACGTTTGTGTGCTAAAGCTTATTATAGGGTCAATGATTTTATTGACGATTGCACACCTTGGGAATAGGATGGCCAGTGGCCACCTGCAACGCTTCTTTTATGAACTATATGTATCCTGACTTTTGTTAATATAATATAGGTTGTTAAGTATTACATTGTAAAACTATTTTTTTTAAAAGAACAATTTTCCATCCTTTTGCTAAAAGAAATTCGCAAAGGGCCACGTGCGAATTTCTTGCGCCGGTTCTTCTCGCCGGGCTATTTTCCGACCGGTGGTAGGCATCTTGTAGGACAATTCTGTAAGAGTTATATTATAACCAATATGGGAAAAAAGACCAATAATTGGTCAACAACGCAAAAACCAATGTAGTACGTAGCTGAGCTACGGATATCTGACAGCGTCTACCGCTGAAATTACTCATATCTTATTAGTATTACACGACGAAAGAAAAATCATGACAAACTAAGATCCTTATGTCGTCGGCATAAAGGTCAAGTCGGAGATAAAATAATTTTTAACGGCCTTTTAACAATAAATTCTAATGAGTTTTATGCGGTACAAAACGACATAGGTCCATTCATCAAGACGCCTCAGCGAGTTTTCCGTTTTTCATCGTTTTCTATACAAATGAAAGAGAAGGAATGACAGTTCGCCATTTCGCGATGTTTCATTCGACTCGTCCGAATTATTTATCATTGAAATAAATTAATTCTAACAAATATCTAATTCCAATCGAAAAATAAAAACAACAATTCCCTTCCTTTTATTATTTATTACGAAACTGTAATTAATTTTCTCATTTTTGTTTACAAATAATACAGTTACAACTCCAAGAATATCCATTTTAATGGTAATTTTATGATTTATTTATATCGAGAAAATTTACAGAATACGTGTTCTGAAAACAAAGGTCCCCGTGCAAAATGTGATCAAGATTAACATATATTTTTTTGCTGTGTGTGTGTGTAGTTTTTTTGTTGCTAAAATGTATTCATTCGTCTCAAAAAAATTTTTAGAAGCCTATTTTTACGATATACCTACTTAGCTACTACAGCGCCTTAAACTGGAGGTCGCCTAGTGGTCGAAAATATGACAATGTGAATGAAATATTGAAAATCGAGTCAAACCAACACCTACTGTTATTAAACAAACGCATGGTAGTGAGAGTTCTAAACCTAAGGTGGTGTCAGGTGTGGGTAAGTTTTTTTAATAAATTTTATTTCTAAGCATTATTAAATAAGTTAGCTTTCTTCATATCTTCCTTCACGTAAACTTTACCTGTACCAATTTTCATACTCCTCCGTTTGCATAATTTTTCGTAAAAAGGGGTAATAAGTATTCGCTTCAATTATTAATAGTACATGGAGGTGGAGAAGGGTGGTTTTACTTCAGAGAGCCCTAGTCGCTAGTTATGAGTTGTGCAAGTTTTTTTGAAAGGAAGTTTAGCACCATATTATGTATGATGGTCAAGGTCGTTACAAGCGTGTAGAGTTGTGTCATGTGTCGTGTCCGAGAGAAATTGTAAATACTTAGGTACCTCTTCTTATAGTTATACCTACGGTTCCTATTCCTATAGTTATTGTATACGGTATTCTTATACCTACAAATACGAGGGCTGCACTAAAAGTACGGGAATGGAATATTTCCACTGTTCCTGTCATATCGAAATCTTTTTAATTTAAAACTCCTTGGTTTTAAAAATCGAATACCGTTTATTTATTTAAAAAAAGATTCTCGGTCTTGTCACAAGGTCTTGTCAAACTTGTTTAGTCGTTGAGAAAATGGAATTGACTCGAGAAAATTCTAGAGCGATGATTTATTATGACTTTCGAAGTGGTTTAACACAAAAACAGTGTGTTGACCGGATGATTTCTGCATTTGGTGATGAAGCCCCATCCAAAACCACAATTTATCGCTGGTTTGCTGAATTTCAACGTGGACGTGTCAAGCTCAGTGATGATCCCCGTCAAGGTCGTCCAAAAACTGCAGTCACCCTAGAAAACGTTGATGCTGTGCGTAAGCTGAGTGAGGAAGATGGACATGTGACATACCGCGAAATTTAGGCAACTTTAGACATTGGCATGAGTCAAATACAAATAATCTTGCATGAACAATTAGGTGTAAAAAAGTTGTTTTCCCGATGGATACCGCATTTGCTCTGTGAAGAGCAAAAAGCGGCTCGCGTTACTTGGTGCGTCAGAACTCTCGAAAGATTCCACGCAGGATCCTCAAATGCTGTATACAACATCGTATCAGGTGACGAATCCTGGATATACGTGTACGAATCCGAAATAAAAAAACCAGTCACGAGTTTGGGTGTTCAAAAATGAGTTAAAGCCAACAAAAATTGTTCGTTCACGGAGTGTTGCAAAAAAAATGGTGGCCACGTTTGTCTCCAAAACCGGCCATGTTGCGACTATTCCTCTTGAGGGACAAATAACGGTTAATGCAGAATGGTATGCTAACATTAGTTTGCCACAGGTCGTTTCTGAACTGCAACCGCCGCATCATCCTCCATCACGACAATGCGAGTTCTCACACCGCGCACAGAACAAAAGAGTTTTTAGAGCAAGAAATCATAGAATTATTAGACCATCCGCCGTACAGCCCCGACCTAAGTCCTAATGATTTCTATACTTTCCCTAAAATAAAGAATAAATTGCGTGGTCAGAGATTTTCATCACCTGAAGAAGCTGTGGACGCCTACAAAACGGCCATTTTGGAGACCCCAACTTCTGAATGGAATGGTTGCTTCAATGATTGGTTCCATCGTATGGAAAAGTGTGTCAAATTTCGCGGAGAATACTTAGAAAAGCAATAAATACATTTTTAAATAGTAATGTTGTGTCACTTCCTTGATTCCCGAAATTTTCAGTGCCGCCCTCGTAGGTATATTTCAAAATACAAAATAGGTACTTAATAATAAAACGTTTTCTGTGTATTAATTAACTATTGTTAGATAATCATAATATTAAAATACTTCCACGGTACGCCTATTAAATAATAATATATGATATTATGATCGTCTATTATTATCATAACTACAATTTACAATTGATAGTTGTAAGTACGTATCCAACTTTCCGCTTACCGTAAAAGTCGATATATTCAAACGATTTACCACCAACAATAAACACAACACAAGTACTAAGTAGTCTCACATTCAATATTCACATATAAGTACATAAACACGTATTAGTTTTAACTTTAAGACGAATTATATTTATCACTTCTCAATGCGCAATATAATTTCAAAAATAATAGTTGAACAATAATTATTATTAACGTAATGTCATGCAAGATCCAAGAACGCGCCGGCTAAGGTACCGCCGAGCTTCTTTTTAAAATTCATTCGTCTCATAATGCACGTGATATTATCTAATAACGGCTCCTCATTGGTGAATGCTACAAAATAGCGGGTTAATGTCACAGAAAAATAGCCCTTAATTATTTCGAAGCGTCATTGGCCAAATAATATTAATAATATTTTTATTTAGTTGGCCGGCCGGCTATTAAAAACAAGGTTGAATTTGAACTTTATTTGTAACGAGATAAGGTTCCAATGATCTCCCACCATAACTCCGAATATATCTGTGTGTCTAAGCGTTTTGCTATAGTCACTACGTACGTACTTATACATGTATACGAGGTTTAAATTGTTAAACTAAATAAGTTAGTCGCCAATAAACATTAGAAACAACCACACATCTTTTATTGATCTCTGGCAGTGCCAAGCGCAACTAAACCTTAACATCGTAAACTTATGGTCCAAAACAAGCCGGATAAATAGTGAGATAAACAAAGCGACTCGGCGAATGTATACAATAGCAAGTCGGCCGCACGCAGAGATAAGCAAGTACTTAGGCATCGAATTCTTAAGTGTCGAACTTTTAAACAACACGGCCGCAGCAGTGTGAATATTGTGTGAACATCGAACTAAACACACCGGCATATTTAGCGGAACACAAAAAAAAGGTCCATAATTAAAAAAATATGGTTTTATTTTAAAATCTACTTACTACACTTCTTTTGTTATTTAAAGTTTCATTTGTTTTACTTAAAATGAGATCACATTAAGAACAGATTTTGCGAGTAAAGGCTTTTTGTGAAAAATGGTACAGTTTTGAACTTTTCATGTAACTGGGAAAAGTGAAAATGAATATTAAAATAACAATTAATTAAATTAGAAAAATGGTGATTAATATCACGTATTTCCTCCACGTGTTCTTATTAAAGTTTCTACCCGTCTAGGCATACTGAGAATGATGTTAGCGATGGTCTCCTGGGATAGTCTCCGCCATTCTTCAACTACGGCCATTCGCAGTTCACCCACGTTGGCAGGAGCTGGAATTCTGGACTTAACTTTTCTTTTCAGCAAGTCCCAAACGTGCTCTATTGAGTTCATATCCGGTGATCTCGCCGGCCACTCCATAACAGTGATATTCATATCATTAAGATAAGCTTGAGTTACCCGAGCGGTATGCGGCCGAGCATTATCCTGCATAAAAACAAAATAGTCACCGATATATGGGGCAAACGGTACGACATTTTCTTCTAAAACTTCTCTGATATAGCGGTCTGCAGTCAGACTCCCTTTGTCAATCACTACCAAAAGTTAACCTGTTTCTACGATGATTTACCTCGAGCCTTGGAGCCTTGCCGGGCACAAATGAACCCAATCCAGCTTCTTCGAACCTTCTTCGTACCGTACGCTCACTTACGGTTACACCCCGCACTGCTTCTAACTCATGTCGGGCTTGGACGGCCGTCAAACGGGGGTTCCTACGTAAACGAAACCGAATGAAACGATCATCCCTACTCGAAGTGCGTCTTTTTCTGCCTTGTCCTGCTCTTCTCACATACGTACCGGTCTCCCTGAACCGTTGGATACTGCGATGGATCGTTGAAACTGGTCGACGAAGATCTCTGAATATCACTCTGTAGGTTTGACCATTTCTTCGCATTTCGAGTGCCCTGGCAATCTCCGTTGGGGCTAAGTCAGGCATAATTCAGTCCTCAACTCCAAAAAGATACGCGATTAAAAAAAAACTAACAAAAAACAGTATTTCAATGAAATTTTAAATCAAACTCAGAAGGAAGAAATACTCGAAGTTCGCTCCAGATAAGGTGTATTTGAATAAAATTAAAACAATTGCATAAAATGTGATGTTCAGTTGTTCTTAATTTGAAAATATTTCTTTTTAAATTAAATGACGTATAAACCAGCCAGCAACCTTATATGATACTGATATCAAACCTTTATTTTATGTTCCGCTAAATACGAGGGCGGGCCAATAAGTCACTGACTTTTGGAATAAAACATAGATATTTTGATAAATAAATCATTTTATTTTTCAACGTAGTCCCCCTTGAGCTCTATACACTTTGTCCAACGCTTCTTCAATTTTTTTATCCCTTCCAAAAAACATGATTTGTCGAGGTCCTCAAAATAGGCCTTTGTTTGCGAGATGACTTCATCATTGGAGTCAAATCTTTTTCCACAGAGCCATTTTTTCAGGTTTGGGAACAAGAAGTAGTCACTCGGAGCCAAATCTGGAGAATAGGGTGGATGTGGGAGCAATTCATAGCCCAATTCATGGATTTTTGCCATGGCAACTGCACATGTGTGCACCCTTGCATTGTCTTGGTGAAAAAGAACTTTTTTCTTGGCCAAATGAGGTCGGTTTTTTTTCAAATCCTCATTGAAGCGGTCCAATAAGTTGGCATAATATTCCCCATTAATTGTTCTTCCCTTTTGAAGATAGTCAATGTGGATTATCCCACGTGCATCCCAAAAAACAGTCGCCATAACTTTATTGGCTGACAAACCCACCTTGGCCTTCTTTGGCGCCGATTCATCGATTTGGCGCCCTTAGAAACCCACTGTTTTGACTGTTGTTTGGTCTCTGGTGTGTTGTGATGGATCCATGTTTCGTCCACGGTTACAAAACGGCGCAAAAACTCCTCCATATTGTGATTAAACAACGCCAAACCTTCCTGTGAAGTTGTTACACGATTGCGTTTGTGGTCGACTTGCGGAAAGCTTTCTCATGCCCAAGTGATCATTCAAAATTGAAACCACTGAGCCATGCGAGATGCCTATGGCTTTCACAATCTCTTGCACTTTAAATCTTCGGTCGGCCAACACCATATCGTGAATTTTTTCGATTGTTTCGGGTGTAGAGACCTCAACTGGGCGTCCAGGACGTTCGGCATCTTCAGTGCTTGTACGGCCACAACGAAATTCAGTAAACCACTTTTTTACCATTGAAATCGATGGTGCAGAGTCCCCATAGTATTTATCAAGCTTAGCCTTGGTCTCGGTAATGGTTTTTTTTCGCAAAAAATAATGCTTAATAAGCACACGAAATTCACTTTTTTCCATTGTTTCCTTAACTAACTGACGCAGCAAGTTCAAATTTTGATAGGAGTCAACTGACAGATGCCTGTTGACAGGAGTAGTGTTGCTTTTTCAGTAAGGAGGTTAAAAATTCAAAAAGTCACGGACTTATTGACCCGCCTTAGTATGTCGGTGTGTGTATAATCTGGAATTAGTGACTATAATTATTACATTCAGTGAAAATTAGTACTACACTTACTAAAGAACAAAGCGAATACTTGAGTGCGTTAGAAGATACGGCTAATGTGTTAGTTTAAACCCAAACTAACTTAAATAAGTGTTTAAAAGTGAGTGTAACTGAAGTTTACATTAAGGCGAGGTTACAAAGTATCGAAGAGTATTGGTTTAATACAAACCATCAAGCTTTAACAAAATGTAACCCTCGAGAACAACGCGGAGTATTAAGTTACTTTTTGAATGAAGATTTCTACAAATATGAAGATCTTTACCATAACCTTAAAGCCGATTTGTTGGACTTATTGAATAAACCACAACTATATACGAGTACACAACAACAATCATCGGAACAATGTGTAGAAAATAGTTCTGTATTTGTGAAGTTACCGCGCATATAGTTACCCAGTTTTTCGGGCAAGTATGAAGAATTTCCTACATATTAAGACTTATTTACATCGCTAGTACATGAACAGAAAACAAGTCTTTGTCGGGGGTACAGAAGCTATATTACTTAAAGACAAGTTTGGTGGGAGAAGCTGGGGCGTTATTAAAACATATTTCTATTACGGAGACTAATTATGTCCAAGCTTGGGAAATACTCAATAACAGGTATGGAAATAAAAGGCTTATAACTACATCTTTGTCGAAGAGACTTTTTTATCAAAAGAAAATTAGTAATCAATCTGCGCCGCTCATAAAATCCTTAGTGGACACTACTACAGAATGTTTGAATAGCCTTAACAACTTAGAATTAGCAACTGAGCAGTTGAACCCAATGATCGTCTTCTTAGTTGTACAAAAATTGGACGTATTGACACACAAAGAATGGGAAGAGTCCGCTTATAACAAAGATGTTGACGAATTGCCTAAATGGATTCAATTAAAAGAATTTTTAGAAGCTAAGTTCCACACGTTAGAACTAGTGACACCTGGAACTTCACGCACTGTAGGAGAACGCACACAAAGAACATTCCATGTTATAGACAATAATGAGAAACCAAACAAAAATAATTCTGCCGTGCAAAACACAAAGGCGGTTTGCATTTTCTCTAAGGAAAATCATTATATCTACAACTGTAAAGAGTTTGCAAGACAATCTGTAGAAGAAAGAAGCAACATTGTAAAGAACCGTTTGTGTTTTAACTGTTTGATACCTAACCACCCTGTTTACCGATGCAAACAAAAGACGTTTGTAAAAGAAGACAACACTCCTTGTTACATTCTGAAAGTCCCTATACAACTGGAGATGACACAGCGACTGATACAAAACCAAACCTAGATACACTTGAGACAGAGACAACCTTGAAGACACACTATTCTAGAGAAAAACAGACTGAGGGTCAAGAAGTATTGTTAGCAACAGCGTCGGTGCAGCTTACAGCGAGCAACGGAGAGTCACACACCTGTCGCGCTCATATTGATCAAGGTTCCGAAGCATCATTTGTCACAGCTAGAATAGTTGACTTATTGAAGTTAAAGAAAACAAAGGGAACATACAAAGAAAAAATAATGGTTAAGGTTTCTGGCGTGGGAGAAGAAGAGTTACATATCGAGAACAAGGTGACTTTGTCACTTCTAACAAGGGTTAAGAAAGAAATTTAAGTAAATGCTTATGTAATGAAGAACATTTCATCTCACCTGCCAGCTAAAGACATAAAGATTAACATACCATAAGTCCAGGTAAAATTGATATTTTACTTGGCGCCGAAGTTTATGCAAAAATCTTAGATGTAGGCCTGATAAAGCTCCAAGACAACTTAATAGCACAAAAAACACTTCTTGGATGGATAATATCTGGTCAAAGAAAACAAACACCCTTAAAATCAATTCAAATCACAAGATTATTTGCCACTGTAAAAGAAGATAATGATAGATTGCGTAAATTTTGGGTAATAGAAACAGAATCTTACACAAAAAGAAGAGTCCTAACACAAGAAGAAGAAAAATGTGAGATGATATACAAAAATACAACAATGAGAGAAGAAAGTGATAGATACGTTGTTCAACTACCACTGAAACAAACAATTGGAGAGAAAATTTGAGAAGAACACGAAACTAAAAGAAGAATACTCAAAGGTCATTACAGAATACATAAATATGGGACATATGGAGAAAGCAGACAATGAAGAGGATAAGAAATCAATTACCTCATCACGCTGTGATTAGAGAAGACAAAGATACAACGAAGGTTCGTGTCGTCTACGATGCTTCTGCGAAAGGAACAGGTGGTTATTCGTTAAATGGTACAATGATGATAGGACCTATACTTCAACCCGATCTTCGTAGTCTGATCACACGCTGGAGAAGAAATAGAATATGTGTAGTAGGAGATATAATCAAAATGTATAGAAATTTTAATATAACAGAAGAACATACCGATTTACAGCGCATCGTCTGGCGTTATAATTCTACAGAAGAGATACAGAGTTACAAATTACTTACCGTTGCTTTTGGTACAGCCGCAGCACCTTACCATGCGGTGAGGACACTTATGAAACTAGCCGTATGCAGAACTAGAACTAAGTTTGCACCACTGAAACAACTAACAATACCGAGACTCGAGCTTTGTGGTGCAGCATTACTTGCCGAGCTTATTCATGACATGAAAGTGTTGTTAGAAGTGCCAAATAACAAGATTTTTGCTTACACTGATTCACTAGTAGTTTTGTCATGGCTACAATCGCAGCCAAATCGATGGCAAACCTTTGTTGGCAATAGAGTAGCAGACATATTGCGAGTTCTAGATAATAGTCAATGGAGATTTATACAATCACAATAGAACTCAGCAGATATTGCGACACGAGGAGAGAAAGCTGAAGATCTGAGTATGCAAGAAGATGGACAGGACCTGAATGTCTGAAACATATAGAAATGATTGAACAAAACTGTGATATTCAACAAACGGAAATAGAAGCAAAAATATCTTTTCATACACATAATTTGGAAGAACAGAGACCAATTTGGGAAAGGTTTTCTACTTTAACTAGAATGAAAAGAGTACTAGCCTATTGTTTAAGATTTAGAAATTATAATAAAAAATAAAAACAGACATATTTAACAACAGATGAATTGGAAGAAGTATTGCAAAGGTGCATAAAGTATTACCAAAATAAAATGTATGAAGGAGAGATTAAAGATTTAAGCAAAGATGGTTGTGTAAGAAAACACAGTGTTCTCATTACACTTTGCCCATTTTTAGATAAGAATGGTGTCTTAAAAGTGGGAGGAAGATTAGAAAACGCTATTGTACCAGAGAATTTAAAACATCCAATAATTATACCAAAGGGTGAACACATTACACAACTCATAATAAAAGAAGCACACATAAGAACTTTACATGGTGGTATTCAAGCAATGATGGCTTATATTCGTAGTAGATATTGGGTGACTGGACTAAAGGCAGCAGTAAGAAAGAACATTCGGTCATGTCATGTCATGTCATTTGCATTATCGAAAAAGCGAAGGTGAAGCACCAACTGATGGGTCAGTGACCAGCAGTAAGAGTACGACCACACAGAGCGTTTTTAAACAGTGGTGTAGATTACGCAGGTCCGATTCAAGTTCGTACATCAAAGGGCCAAAGGGTCAAAGGTACATCTGCCTGTTCATTTGTATGGCTACGCGTGCTATTCATCTAGAAATGGTTACAGATCTCACCTCACAGGCCTTTATAGCTGCCTTCAGAAGATTTGTCGAGAAGAGGTCCATGAGCACATCTATGGAGTGACAACGGCACTAATTTTGTTGGTGCCGCTAAAGAGTTGAAAGAGCTGTTTAAAAAAGGTAGCCAGAGTATATCAAAAGAAGTGGCAGAGCTCTTAGCCAGTGAAGGTACAACGTGGCACTTTATCCCACCTAGGATGCCGAACTGCGGCGGCTTATGGGAAGCTGGAGTACAGTCGGCCAAGAGACATCTTACAAAAATTATATAAACATCTTCAAATGTAAGTGTGGCGACACTTACATTTGTAGAAATAACTACGCTATTAACACAGGTGGAGGCGTGCCTAAATTCCCGACCAATATGCCAACTAGATGACACTATAGATTCACTTACACCGCTAACCCCAGGACATTTTCTGGTCGGTGAACCACTTATAAGTATCCCTGATGACAACTATGAAGCTAAGAACGTCATCTTCTAACTAGATGGCAAAACATTCAAAGAATGCTACAACATTTCTGGCGGCGTTGGCAATCAGAATATTTAAACACAATGCAACGATACAAATGGCAAGTACCAATACCATCGATCAAGGTTAATGACATTGTTGTTATCAAAGAAGCTGATTTACCGCCTTCTAAATGGCTACTGGGTGTAGTTCAGACTGTCCATCCCGGCAAAGACGAATTAGTGCGGGTGGCTACCATTCATTGTAAGGGAGGCTCTTTGTACAAGAGACCAGTCTCAAAACTTATAGTCCTTCCTAATAAAGAAACATCAGTCTAGCCAGTTACGCTGGGCGGTGTTGATTAGATTATTATGTTGATTAATTATCTTAAGGTAATTAAAATAATTAAAGGTAATTTAAATTCAATGGTTATAAGAAATTGATTTATATAGAAGTATTTTTAGTTAGTAGGCATATTCTTTATGTTTTTACAAATCTATTTTATTGTTTTAAGACTCATTCCATTATACCTAGTTACATTTCATTGAATATTTCATTGCTCCTTGAGATTTGAGATTTGCACTTCTGTTTAAATTACAATTAAACCAACTAACAGTTTTTAAGATATATCCATTGTAAAATTTCATTATTGTTACAAAACCGTTCGTTTTGGTGGGCGGAATATCTAAGCGTTTTGCTATAGTCACTACGTACGTACTAATATATGTAGGTATACGAGGTTTAATTTGTTATACTAAATAAGTTAGTCGCCAATAAACATTAGAACCAACCACACGTCTTTTACTTATCTATGTCAGTGCCAAGCGAAACTAAACCTTAACATCGTAAACATCGGGGTTTCAAGAGATCTGTGATTCCAATATTCGTGTCAAAGTTGCAAAGTGCAGCGCATAGATGTCGCTTGAGTCGGTCTACATCGCGCTATCGCTTGTCCGACCTAACTTGTATAAGATATTGTTGTTTTCCTTAACCTAGTTTTAGCTGGAGGTCTTCATGAGGTAATCTGAAAGGGAAGCCGATAAGAATGGAGTTCTTTAGACCCTTCGCCACTGCTACATGGTAATTATTATGAATAAGGAATAATCATTAAAGAACCTAATGATTATCAATTTCTATTGGTAGGTATTTGGTAATTATTGTGATCATCATTAACTGTCTTTATTTAGTTACTTTATTTTCCAAAAGGCTATACTTAGTGTAGACGTATTTGTGGTAGAGACATATCTCATATGTAATACGTATCTGTGCTAAGCACCAATAAAGGAGAATATAAGAATTGTTGCTGTATTATTATTATCACCACTCAAGCGTAAGAAGGATATGTAAAAACCAAGACGTCGTAGCCCTCTACAGTCTTTGAGTGTAAACTTTTGTTAATATTATTCACTAAGCAATTCCTACTGAACGAATAAACGGTAAACGCTTTTGAGTGCGGCAGTGTGTAAAACTGAATACATTCAGTAAACACTACACAGATACATAAGTAATAAAAAATAATGAGCAATGATTGAAGGTCGGGTCGGCAGGATGTTGGTCGGAGCACCCGGAACTGGCTGGAGCACGTGAAAGGTTAAAGCATGTATGAATGTTCAGAATAAGAGGATCGCTTTACGAAATATCTCTGAAGTAGTATCACTATCACTACATAGTATAAAACAAAGTCGCTTCCCGTCTGTTTGTCCCTATGTATGCTTAGATTTTTAAGACTACGCAAGGGATTTTGTTGCGGTTTTTTTAATAGATAGAGTGATTCAAGAGGAATGGTTTATATGTATATAACAAGCATAATATAGTAGGGAAATACTTATAATTTTAGAGGTTTCTAATGTCGTTTATAAACACATTTTGTAGCGCTTACATTGCAAACGCTAGCTGGCGATGGTATATTATGTATATCTCTTAACCCACAATAACCATTTTTTATCCTTTACTTTTTACGAAAAATAATTGCTTATTTATGAAGCGATTATAAGAAATACAGCATTAATCCTTATCCAATTAAGTACCTTAAATACATTGTGCATTTAATGTAGATCAATACGGCCCTAACAGCATGTAATTTAAATAAATATTTACGAAGATATTACAGATTTAAAATGCAGGGACATAGCGGACAGGGGACGGTGGCGCGTGCCTATAAAAAGCGCGTCGAAGGCCGCTTCGCTTCGATCGCACGCGTTTATCGGAGCTCTCTAGCCGCTATTTATTATTAAAACCCAATTTCACGCGGGCGAAGCCGCGGGCAAAAGCTAGTTGAAGTATAAAGGTAGATATTGAAGAAGAACTCTCCGGTTTAAAGAATTTTATTTCCCATTAACGGCCGTTCTCAATAACCTATCTATCCGTAATCCTTGCTACTAAAGATAGTCAAATCTTTGCTTTTGTCTATACTCGCGTTTCAATAACCTACTGACAGATGGAATTTCTTACCGAAGCGGCTCATCTATCGGTGGGAGGACGGATAGCGTACTAGAGATAGAAACGCTCATATAAATCTTAGCTAACTGCATTTCAATTTAAGTTTCAAATTACTCTCCGATAGGCGGAACTTACTTTAATAACGTCATTTGCTTATCTGTCCATGTCGGCCGTTAACAAAACGGAGAACCTAGTTTTGACGAGGATATCAATATGTGACGTTGTTGTTTTTGTATTTCTCTTCCTTGCTTTTGTGGTATTAAAAAAACCAGAAAATTCGAGCATTAGTTTTATTTTGGTTTAATTTTCTAAATACATACATAATGGAATACTATAGTAGTTAATTCAAATGATCATAGATTGCGATGAAGACATACTAATAATTGTATGACACAAAAGGAATATAAACCACGTGTGAATTAAGTATATGTCAAAATTAAATGATTATGAATTTTTGTACAGATTTAGACTGAATAAAAGTACTGTGAATCAGTTACACATTTGGTTGTAACTTCTAAAAGGTAAATAGATAAATACCTTTTCATGAAAGAAGTCCCCTAGACGCGGCGCTGTGATCGTGAGAAAAAATATTGCCAACATTTTTTGGGTATTAGAATACCTGGATTCTGCTGTCCTGCTTCACAAAACTCCATTCACTTGAGTATAATTTCTCAGGCAACACTTTTTACAACCTCAGGCATTGTAAATGACAATTTACCTTTAGTTACACTAATTGCCGCGGGACATATTGACTTCTACTAGGTATTGACCACTGTCGTATTTATCAATTTGACAACTGATATTGAGACTACGTTCCTACGAGCGGTTTTTGTGGTCGCGACTTGCGACAGAGAAATCTGCACTGTAAATAAAACTATGCATATATAACAGTACTGCTGCTGAAAAGAACAGCTGAAAATCGAAGTGTCAAATGTCAGATTTGACAGATGTACACGATTTTCAGCTGTATTGCTTCAACGCAGAGTTCTATTTAACGTGCAGTTTTTTCTGAACACCACAAAAAACACTTAGAAACGTAGCCTTACTTTTGTATTTTATTTTCTATAAAATGCAATAACAATGATTGAATTATAGTTGTTTTGTTGTTTTATTTACCTTTTTAACCCAATAATTGGTCATAAAATAAAAAATCGATAATAATTACCTACGTATAGTTTTTATATTATTTTTTCATTTAGTATAGGCTTCAATCTATTGCACTTTTGACAATATGTAAAAAAGATGAGGTATAATTGCGGACACTTTGTTTTATTCGGAGTGCCACCTCTTATTACGTAGTATAGTTACATTCTCTTTGCTTCAAAGTTTGATTTAATTTTAAATTTCACATTCCTTTTCACGCTACTCCTAGCGTCAAACTGTGTCTCCTATGTTTCACTAATGAATTTGATAAAAAACACGATAACTATAGTAAAAAATCTTTCCGAGTTTTGTGTCCAGTTTCCACATTTACACAATATTTCTAAGCAAATTTGGAAATTTTGTGAATAGAGGGAATTATTTATATTCGCTTTTTATATCAAATCTATTGATAATTGTATTGCAGACTTTGAATCGCGTAGAATCAAAACTGATACTGAGTGGGAACTGGCAGATTTTGCTTTTTATGTGCATATGTAGACCAGGGTCGATAGTTTTTAAAACCAAAAAAAATAATAGTAGGATAAAACCCATTAGAAAAGGAGGAGAATTTTATAAAAATGAAAGGAAAAATAATTTACGGGCGATCTGAGGTCGGGAAGGGGATGCTGACAAAGCTGATATTTTGACGGGTGAATTTTCGATTAAAAATTAGGGTGCTTTTTCGATATTAATTCAAAATAAGGTGAAAAAATAAATATTTCTAATCAAATAAATTACAGCGTATTTGGGACATAAAAAGGTAAGTTTTCACCAAATCTCGTGAAAAAATATTTTTTTTGTAAAAGATAAAAATAAAAAACCAAAAACTTGGTTTTTTGAATTTTTCACATAAATTTTGAGGTTATGTGAAGAAGTGTAAATACAAAAGTTTTAGATCTTTTTATTACCTACAACTTTGCCATTTGACTTTTTTCCATAGGACTTTTAGTTTTTCCGAAGATCGAGATAAACCGTTTTTTACCCTTAAAAACTCACCCCCATCCCCTTCCCGACCTCAGATCGCCCGTAAATTATTTTTCCTTTCATTTTTATAACATTCTCCTTCTTTTCTAATGGGTTTTATCCTACTATTATTATTTTTTTCACTTTTTATTATTTTTAAAGGCTTCTACCCTGGTCTAATGGTTAAACATTTTGGTATGCCTCAAATTGATTTATTCGCAAGTCGTTCTAATACTAAATGTGACAAATACGTTTCATGGAAACCGGACCCCTACGTTTTCTGTCTTTTACTATTAACTGGAGTGAATATTTGCTTTTTTTTTGTTATAAATATATTTATAGTATATTAATATATTTAGGTAGTTTGTTGTACAAGTGTGCTGCCGGGACTATACGTAATGTTATGTTTACCACAACGGGTTCCTACGGGAGGCAGTACGATATGACTGGTTAAGCTACAAGTATATTAAAAAAAAACTTACTCTAATGGTGAAAGAATTTTTCAAATCGGTCCACTAGTTTCCGAGACTAATAGACAAAAAAACAATTATGTCGCCGACTATACATATACAATTCATACATTTTCATAAGATAAAGTAATACGATTTCGGTTTGGTAACTTTGTGGTATAAGCAATAAGCTCACAGACATAACAACTCTATTGGACATACCGGCCAGTGTCCATACAAAAATGCCCATCATACCTTTTCAACATAATGGTTAACGATATTCAAAATTGTTTACATTCATCTCAATTACTTTGCTTCGCAGATGACATGAAAATATTCTTAACTATATCCTCTCAAACTGATGCATGTATACTCCAGGCTGACATCTCGCGTCTTGAGCTGTATTGCTTTCTAAATGGTCTGGATCTCAATCCCTCCAAGTGTTGTGTTGTTACCTTTTCAAGAAAACTGACCGTAATACCTACGAGTTATATGCTTGCTGCTCGAGCAGCAACCATTACAGCGCCTCACAACAGTTCGTGATTTAGGCATTTATCATGACTTTAAATTACTATTTGACACACACACATACATAAAATAGTATCAAAAGCCTACAAAGCGCTTGGTTTTGTTCTAAGATGTGCGGCAACATTCAAGGACATCAAAACAATAAAAACATTATACTGTACCTGTGTGCGCCCTCACCTGGAGTACGCCTCTCAACTAGGTTTGGAATCCTAGGTACAAAGAATACATAGATCGCATCGAAAATATTCAAAAGAAGTTTGTTCGATATCTTTGCTATAGATTAAAAATGGATTATAACTCAGAAAATTATTTAGAACTGTGTAAGAGGCATCACCTGGTCCCGTTAAGGATCCGACGTGATGTTGCTGACATAGTCTTCTTACTTAAGATAGCTTCCAATAAAATCGATTCGCCTGAACTTTTGGAAAAACTCAACTTAAATACACCTATAAGAATCTTTAGATCTAGCCCCCTTATTTATCTACCAGTAGTTACAACAAACTAACGGAAGAACTCGTTTGTCTTGCGCGCAGGTAACAATTTTAATAAAATCTGTAATTCTGTGGACTTGGATTTATTCACAACTGGCACGGCGACAGCCAAGCGATTACTTTACCAATATTTGCTCCAGTAACGTAGTGCTGACTTTATCTTTGTACTTTATCTAGGTACTTCAAAATTTAAATGGGTCTAAATAAGTTTTTTAACTTTTATCCTAAATGTACTATTGCTATATATAAGCTAACCACTTGATAGTTGATTGTACATTTGTGACTGTTTCTTTCTTTATAATTTATTAACTGTGTCAAATTTAGCGTGTATTAGTGTACACTATGTTTAACTCCTGTTGACCTATTCAGTTTCTACATGTGAGGACCTGTAATTGGCTTTCTAATGATTATAATAGTTTTATATTGTTATAACTGATAGCTGTTGGTCTTCCTAATAAAATCAAATAAAATCAAATAAAAATACTTTGCGTATTCGTGTTATAGTTTTTATCTTTTGATTATTACTACCAATTTACGGCTTATTCGCTTCCATTCCGAGGATTGACACTTTTTGGTCTTAAACTGTACTAAAAGCATTTTTTTTTTATTTTCTCGCCACGCGCCTCTGTTGTTCTCATCTACACAAGAATGCGGAAAACCTCTGCGCACACGTGGGCCGTGGCTCACCCCGCCCCCCGGCCCCCCGCGCACCGTGTAACCGACAACAGCACCTAACATTACCTATAATATAGCTGTCGGTACCGACTCGCAGCCGAGAGGCCGGTCCTAAAGCACACAATAAAATAATATTGTGCTCTTATATGCGCAACACAAAAATAGCTTAAACTTTTATAAGCGAAGATAAAATCCTTGTAGGAGGATAGCGCGGAGCAGATGGTCGAGGGCGGTGCGCGCGACTGTGGACCGTGTGGCGCGAGCGTACGGGCGACAGTCGCCTGCGCCGCGCCGCGCACCTGGCGCGGGCGAACGAGAGCAAAAACTTGTTGCACACCTGTGGAGCGCGCCCCGACTATAAGCCCACATTTTTTCGTTAATTATCTATATTTAACTATGCCTACATAAAATAAGGGTTGTCACTTGCGCGCCACTATGGCGGTACTATTAAAGACTAGGTTTTTACCGTGGCTCCGCCCGCGCAAAATAAAGTACCGGGTACCGCACGGGAATATTGTACTTTTTCAGAATAAAAAGGCCTGTTTTCATATAGAGCCTTAACTACTAATATACCAAATTTCATCTAAATCCGTTTAGCACTTTTTGTGTGAAAGAGTAACAACATCCGCCATCCATACATCCATCCATCCTCACAAACTTTCACATTTATAATAGGTACTAGTAGGACTGATTGTTTTAGTTAAACCTCATATATAACATTTTCGTGTCACATTGTTCATCAAAGAACTCTTCCGAAACAGCTTGACCGATTATTATAAAATGTTGCAGTAGGCGTTTACAGGCGGTATACAAAATCGCTTTTATACCCCTAAATAAATAATCGTTTATTTGCCAAAGCGAATGTACAATTTGGTCTTAAGTAATATACATAATCCCACCAAAACATATTCATGTTAAAATATTGCCAAGACTCGCACGGTCAAAAAGTTATTAAATCTCATGTAAAACCATGCTTCTGACTCTACATGCCCTAACTCTACAAGACTAACTTTACAAACTCTACACCTTAGTCGATACATGTGGCTTGGTCATTTCGCTACATTTAGGTACTTGGGCGCAAGGTGAAAAATTCACTGCCCCTTTCTCTGTTATACTACTCTTGTAGAAACAACGAAACGGCCAAGCCACATATATTGACTAAAGTGTAGAGTTTGTAAAGATAGTCTTGTAGAGTTAGGGAATGTAGAGTCAGAAGCTTGGTTTTACAGGAGATCTAAGAACTTTTTGACAGTGCGAGTCTTTACAATATTTTAACATGAATATGTTATTGGTGGGATTTCATTTATTTTAGTAAGTCACCAGTTCATGTCAAATACCTGTGGCGAAGCCGCTAAGCGTCAGACGTCAGAGTTTGCGCGCCGGGTGATGGAGTCAAACAGCGACTTTACAAAAGAGGCGTATATTGTCCTACAAGGTACAACATTGAGCAGCGCTTACGCCCTAGCCCGTAGCGGCGTTATAAAACGGCTTAAAACAGTTTGGCAGTCGACACGTGAGAAAGCAATGGTATGCCACCGGTCAGTAGGTTCGCAAATAATTCCTTTGCGTTCAAGCTGTCCCAACAATAGTGGAAGCAACTATGAAGAGAGCGCATACAAATGATATAAAACAATTTTCAAGTTTGGTGGGGGATGGGATACTAGTAGCCATTAGGGTATATAGGGTGGTGGTTTGGCTGGCAGCATTACTAACGAACTTTGCTCGCAGGTCCACTTCCTGAGGATGCTCCGGGTTGAAGGCGAAACGCGCGTCGAGTTTTGCAACCTGCATAGTGGTGTGGGGCCTTGCACGATCTTGCTGGGATTGTTGCTTATGTGGTGGTAGTGTTTGCACGATTTTGTTTCTGAGTATACGCATAAGCAGCATTTGTTTACAAAATTTCGTAAGTCTTGTGAAAACGCTCCATACTAGAGACGTACCTAACTGTTACGTCACGCCTAGGTAAAAGTGTATGAAATATAAGGCCGCAGGAACATATTTGTAAATATCTCCGAAATGTGTGCGTTTCACTGCGCAGTTCATAGTATTTTGCTGCGTATCGAGATTTCCATGAATTACCAATCTGACTGTCGTCAAAAATTACACAAATAACGGGGAATTACCCGTCAAAAGTTGTTAGCGGAAACTCATCTCTTTACAAGAAAAATGATTAACGGCCGCAAGCAGAGACATTCGATGCTTACATAAGGAGCAACTTAGTATGGATTATGACATAAAGCCCATACAATTTCTGTCAAAATCTCTATAAAGTGATTCCTTAAGTAAGCATTAAATGTCGCTGAGTGCGGCCGTAAGTGTTTATCACCTAATTGTGAACTTAAGCCGTTGTAACTCTATTCTTCAAGATCATGTTTGATAAGTTATAAGTTATAAGGTGAGTAGCACTCACCCCATGAGGCCGTTGACCGCGCGCGGGTGTATGGGAGCGGGCGGCGCGGCGAGCGGCGGGGGCGGCGGCGGCGGCTCCGCGGCGAACACCGCTTCCAGGTGCTCCAGCAGCGCCTCCACCAGCACGTTGTAGAACTTCAGTTCCAGGATGGAGGCGACGGTCTCGCGCTCGGCCCGCATCAGCGTCGGCCCGAAGCACACCGCCAGGTTGGACACAGTCATCAGGTTGCGATCGCTGCGCGCGGCCACGCTGCGGACACACGGGCGGTCAGTGCGGGCGCAGGGGCGGAGCCAGGAGGCGGCGGGGGCGGGCGGTGTACTCACTTGCGCAGGTGGGTGAGCACGGCGCGCAGCAGCTCGCGGTTGGCGGCCGGCAGCGCGCGGACCAGCGCGTGCAGCGCGCACACACGCTCCTCCCGCCGCTCGCACTCTGCACACAAAGTCAAAAATGTATTCAAAGTCCGTGTGTAGTAGTAATGGAGCAAAAGTAAAAAAAGTGAACGTCGGTATACGTGACGCCTACCACCGGTTCGGGAACTAGCCCGGCGAGAAGAACCGGCGTAAGAAACTCGCGCGGCGCCATCTTTTACCAAAAAGATGGAAAATTGTTATTTTAGAATAAAAAAGGTATATGACAATGTTATGACTAAAACTACATAACAAGAGAACAATAGTACATAGAAGTAGCCTTGCAGGGGGGCATCCTATTCCCATGGTGTGCGATCGTCAATAAAATCATTTACCCTATAATAAGCTTTTGCACATAAACGTTCTTTAACTACTTTTTTTAATTTATTAATAGACAGATTTTGAACGGTTTCTGGGATTCGTCATCTTTTATGTATAGGTGTATACATTGAGCTTTGAAAGATTTACTAACTTTACTTAGTCTGATCACCTAGTCTATATCTAGTTTGTGTTTATTTCTAGTGTTCCTACAGTGATTATTGCTTTTCGTATTGAACATACTTAAATTTTTTCTAACATACAAAACATTTTCCAAAATGTCAGAATTCCTATTTCTTTAAACTTTACTCTCAGAGATTCAAAGGACATTTTGTAAATGGAACGTATTGCTCGCTTCTGCAGCATATTGTATAAATGTCGGCGGCATTTCCCCATAAAAGAATGCCGTAAGACATTCTACTATGAAAATAACTAAAATAAACTAGTCGCGCCGTATCATCGTCAGAAAGTTCCCTAATTTTTCTGACTGCATATGCTGTAGAACTGAGACTCAGTTCTACAGCAATCTGCAAGATTAGCAATATGAGGACCCCTGTAATTTACTATCTGGTGTTATACCTAGAAACACAGTGGCGTCCACTAAATTCATTTTCTCATAATTTAATAGTATATTGCTTTGTACTTGCCTAACATTGGGCAAAGTAAACTTTAAACATTTTGTTTAATATGAATTTAAAAGTAAATTATTAACATTAAGCCAATTTACTATTTTCGACAGAGCGCTATTTACCTCGTTGTAATTTGACTGTTGTCGCTTCACATTAAAAATTAATGAAGTGTCATCGGCAAAAAGTACTATCTCATGCCTATCTTGAACTAGATAAGCTGTCATTTATATAGATGAGAAAAAGAAATGTGCCTAAAATAGATCTATGTGGGACATCTAATTCTATTTTGGTCCCATTGGACCTTTTCTGATTGTGCGATTTTCTGATCAATGTAGCATGCTCAACACAATCAAATGCCTTGGAATGGTCGCAAAATACACCTAATGCATCCTGCGACCCCTTACAAGCTTCAGAGATTCTACAAAGAAGACCTTTACCAGCTATCGTTGTGGATCGACCCTTAGTAAAACCGTATTGATTATTGTATAATAAATTATTTAAATTAAAATGTACTAATAATTGTCTTAAAATTATTCTTTCAAAAATTTTACTAAAATTCGGTAGAATCTATATAGGCCTGTAATTTGTCGGATTAGATTTCTTTCCAGCTTTGAATAAGGGAAATAAATTGCCAACAGTGTAAATTGTGAAGGTTGTTACATTAGTACATAATGAATGATAAATTGTACCATCTACTACATAAAATCTACTTGTCACTCATGCCTTCATACATTTTTTTATACCCAAAATGTTTAATCTTCGATTAAAAAATAAATTATGCAATTTTTTTCTAAAATAAATGAACTTGCATATTTAAAAAAAGTGCAATAGCTAGTCATACTATTTACTGTCTATTAATCAGCATAAGTAGTGTATAATATCAATACAATAAAAAACCGATGTAATTCATTCATTTCTGGTCATAGTGTTCAAAAAACTAAAATAAACTAAAAAAAATAGAGTTTTCTAAATAAAACTTATCTTGGTTACTACTTATGATAGACTTTTTTGTGTTTTTTTAACGGCCATAAGTTCTACTATAATACATTTCAGGGTTATCCATTAATTACCGGACATTCTGTATAAGGAAAAGTAAACAATAATATACTTTTATTATTTTCAATATTAAATAAACGTTCTAAGAGTTCTGTCATTTGTTATTTGTTTAGTTTTCCTCTTCTCCCAACTAGAATTATTAATGTTGTATTAGGACAATATTTCTTAGTTAGTTATTTACTATTTGTTTATAAGTGGCTCCGGGCATACAAAAATTAGAAACATTATTACTTTATACTTAATTATGTACCTAGTTTCTTACCTAACTCATCACTAAATAGACTATACTACTACTAATATGTGACTAGCATTCAGTATGTGCCCACACAAACACTGATACAGTAACATAATATTGTTACGAATAGGCTAGTGACTGCTTTTTTATTGCATAAATGAATAGTACTCTTAAATATGGGTAAGTCTCAGTGGAAACAAATATTAAAAATCAATATTTTCATAGATATAGCTATTTGTCCAAAAAAAATTCGCAAGTCTCCGGAAAACGCCCCATACAAAAGTCGGACCTAACTGTAACGTCACACCTAGGTAAAAGTGTGTGAAATATACGGCCGCGGGAACGTTATTTTAAATATGTTGTGTGCGTTCCAGTTCATGGTAGGGTGGTTCATTGTGGGGGTACAGAGATGTTGATAGTGATGCTAGATATTCTTAAGACGACAGCAGTGACCCGTTCAAAGTGTTTACTGTCATTCAAATACTGTTATGATTACACAATTTTATTACGTTTGTAATGTGTACGATCGGCGGTTATACTAAACAAGCGTAAAAAGCGTGTTCATACTTACCATAGTGAATGTTTTTGTATAATATGATGCAAGTAAACTATTGATGTATGTTTTTTACTTATTTAGCAAACAATTTTCATATTTTTTTGTATTTTTAATACAAATACATTTTACAAATACAATTTTAAAAATAAATACATCTAGTATTTCATTACTAAACTACACATAATATCTTTTTACGTTTATCAAGTAGTAATACTTCAAATTTTCTGAGCACATTTAAATAAACGAAATATTTTACTTGTAGTACTATTGAACATTGCACATTAATGAACAGGGGCGAAGTTACTAGTGACGTTACGACTAATCTATAGCCGTATGTAGTATTTATGGATGTTTTCTTAGGTCCAGGAAGCAGAATGTACGAGGAAACTTTTAAAATTAATTACTGACAATGTAATTGTCACTAAAGAGTACTTTGAAGTGTCGTGTTAATCCCGTTGTAACTTTGTGTTGGCAACACTGTCACACCGTTTCGATAAAACGAAAATATTGGTAGATAATGTACTGACTTGCGGCGGCGAGGAACTGCGCGTGCAGGCGGCGCGTGAGCAGCGGCTCGGGCAGCGCGCGCAGGTACGCTTTGAGCGCGGACGTCAGCGTGCGCGTGTCCCACTCCAGCGGGTCCGCTAGCGCCGTACCGCCCAGCCGCCCCGCGCGCCCCAGCGCCACCAGCCGCGACACCTTCGACGCCACGCCCGCCACCCTGCAACCGCAAGTGACTGTAGCACGTACGTGCAACACAAATGTGCAGCGCGAGTCTAGATATTATGAATCGGACTAGGTACTCTACCCGTTCAGTAATTACCTGTAGAGGCCCTGCTCCTCGAGGCCGCGCGCCTCGATGACGGCGATGAGGCGCCGCACGAAGGCGGCGCCGGCGTCGTCAAGCGGCCAGGGCGCGGGCGCGAGGGCGGGCGCGGCGGCGGTAGAGGCGGGCGCGGGCGGCGAGGAGACGGGCGCGGCCAGCGCGCGCAGCCACGCGGTGCGGTCGCGCTCGCCCAGCGACTGCAGCAGCAGCGGCGGCCGCTCGCCCGCCAGCGCCTCCCAGCAGAACCGCCGCTCCACCTCGCTCGACTCGCGCGCGCCCGACACGCACACGCTGTCGCTGGCGCCCACCTGACACCGCCCACCACACTCGTAGAGTTCACGCGATGGAAGCGCTTATACATGACTCATACATATTTATTCTTTCATTTACATTTATCTTGACATAAATCATATCGATTAAATAATTCCATGGTAACCTCGAAACTTAAGTACCGACTCGGTAATATATTATCTTATAATCGTTTGCTAGTAATCTAACATAATATATAATTATTGACGATTCTATTTTCGATATGGTAATCGTAAGCGACTATTTACCACAATATCTCTGTAATACATAGATATCGCGGTACGAAGTCGCTAAAATAGTAACCCCATTATAATAAAATGCGCGGTACCGTTTTGACGTTGATCTGGTTGTAGGGCATCAGCGACAGCAGCTGGGAGCTCTGCTCGTACGTGCAGTAGTGTTTGCTCCACGCGGTGCCGAACGCCTCTGTAACAGCGGCGAGTTAGTGCTGGCGGCGCGCTGGCGGCGGTCACTTAGACGCCAGGGTGACGTCACCGGCTACGTTTATAAGCAGTTATTATTTACTTATTTAGGTATATACTTAAATATTGACATGTGTGGTGATCAAACGGTCGCCGAGTGTGTTTGGTATAGGTTGAAATTAAAGTGTTGGCGCGTAGAACACTTAGAGACATGCTATGTATGAAGAAGATATTACGTGACATTTATTTTCTTACGATTTACAATTTGCAAATGGGAAAAAAATTAAAATTTGCTAAAGCCTAAGTGAAAGTATTGGGTAGAAAGCGGGACCTTCTACCCAATACTCTGTATAATAAAGTCTGTTAAACTAAAATAGAGATTAAATTATGTATTAGTAGTTTATTTTCTCAATATTGTTTCGGTTTTTTAGTGCGTCGCTTATCTGTTTTTTTCAGTCGGATTTTTTATTGTTTTGTGGCCTAACACAGTAGTTTATATATTATGTAAGTTGGTACACACAGCTACATACAAATTTTATTCGCACAATTCATTTAAATAATACTTTTAAACAGTAACCCCCTTACTTATAAAAATTTTTAAACAGTGGATAAGTTATACAATGTTTTGTCTTTGTCTGATACGTAGAAAAAGTAGCTTGGCAGACAAGGACAAAACATTGTATTGCTTATCCATTGTGTAAATGTTTCTATTAGTAAGAGGGATAAAATATTTACTCAACAACTAATATATTTTTACACATTTATATAAAATTATAAACGACTGCTAAAATGATTAGTAGGTACTTATATATTTTGTCATGTACAGGTTATATATATAACATGCGTGACCGAGCATCAAGTACCTAACACACTTAGGTTGCGAGCGCTCGGTCGGCTAACGGCTTGCAAATCGTTTTCAGTACGAAATCCACTTCCGTGCGCTGAACCTGTATCGTCAGCGGCTCTACCGCGACACACGTTTATTGCGCGATCTGCTGTAATTAGGCTTCGATATTAAACTGTGTGCTAAGTTACTTATTCAACCTAACACTCTCACCACACCGTCCACACCGTCCACACCGTCCACACCGCAACCACCTACAGTTTTGTTTATTTTACTAGCTGTTTCCCGCGGCTCCGCCCGCGTAAATACAGTATCGCACGAGAACACTGTACTTTTTCAGGATAAAAAGTAGCCTATATTTTAATCCAGAGCTCAAGCTACTACCATACCAAATTTCATCAAAATCCGATCAGTAGTTTTTGCGTCCATCCGTCCATGGTCACAAACTTTCACATGAATAATATTAGTAGGATTTTACACTTTTTAGTGTTCCGTCCGGCACATTCCTGTGGACGAAAACCTGTATTATTTATAACTACTTTTGCAAATCGGACAAAATGTATTGACCACAACATGATAGCGCGATTTAAACGACATACGGCGGCATCTAGCAGCGAGTAACAGAATTAAAAATTGCAAATAGATTTGGTAACCGTCGTCAATACAAATCCAACATACACTCGGTCGATTTAAAGCTAAAATACTATAATACGGTTGCCGCTTTGATTTTTCATAGTTTAAAAAAGTAAATCGGTTACTAGAAGATTAAAATGGAAATGGGCCGGACATTTAATGTGAGAAAAAATCGAAAAGTGGACAAACAAAACAAGAAGTTGGTACCCAAGAAATGGACATAGAAAGAAGGGTAGATAATATAAAAGACTGGAGGACGATATAAGGGAATTAGCAGGACCGATTTGGAGAAGGAGGGCAAGGGATAGGGATGAATGGAGGTCGCTTGAGGAGGCCTACGTTGAAAGACAAGCTAAATACAAACCTCTTGTATGTAGCCCTAGACTAATAATATAAAAATAAAGTGTGAGTAATGTGAAGGCGCCAAGTACGGTATCGTTACCTACACTATTCATTTCAATATTAACTGCGCGAATACGCAGCCGGCGAATGACGACGTCACCGTGGTGACTGAATGCGGCACGGCACTTACTCTTCTCCATGAGGAACAGGTAGCCGGCGCGCGCCACGCCCCCCGCCACGCCCCCCGCGCCGCCCGCTGCGCCACCGCCCTCCTCGAGACTCTCCTCCTCTTTGCTCTGTGCACAAACATGTTATTATTTACTGTATAATATAACTTTCTTATGTTCAAATAATATTGTTTTTATAGTATAAAAGTAAAAATAAAGGGCGGTGTATGTGAGACTCTTTAACACGAATCGTAGTTCAGGGTAGGATGGAAAGAAAGAACAAAGCGTGCACACAGTCCTTATTACAACTTACCATTTGTCGCATCTCCATCATCTTCTTCATGAGCGACTCGGTCTGCTTGCTCGTCTCCTCAAAGTTACTTCGCGTCTGAAACAAATTAGAATCGTCGTTCGCGTGCACGCACACACGTGGACACACGCAAAGGCACGCGCGAATAAACATACAAGCGTACTCCTCACTCATACATTCACTCACTCTTACGAGCGCCAACAAAAAGACTGTTCGCAATATTTTGTTACTTGTTAAATTAGTCTCACAAAAACGTTAGTCATTCCGTTACAAAATCGCACAAACTCTGTCACCTCTGGGGGAGGCCGAGTAGGAGCCTCGTTTGTTTAAAACCGGTGTCCACCTCAACCGATTATCTGTGATGCACAAAAAAATGCACATGACACCAGTAATAAAGGTATGTAATATAAAAAACTGAATTTTGCAAATAATCTGAAAACACCAATAAATAAATATTAAAAGCAATAATCAAAAAATGTTAGAAAATATTTAAGTATGTTCAATACGAAAAGCAATAATCACTGTAGGAACACTAGAAATAAACACAAACTAGATATAGACTAGGTGATCAGACTAAGTAAAGTCAGTAAATCTTTCAAAGCTAAATGTATACACCTATACATAAAAGATGACGAATCCCAGAAACCGTTCAAAATCTGTCTATTAATAAATTAAAAAAAGTAGTTAAAGAACGTTTATGTGCAAAAGCTTATTATAGGGTAAATGATTTTATTGACGATCGCACACCATGGGAATAGGATGCCCCCCTGCAAGGCTACTTCTATGTACTATTGTTCTCTTGTTATATAGTTTTAGTCATAACATTGTTATATACCTTTTTTATTCGAAAAGAATAATTTTCCGTATTTTTGGTAAAAGATGGCGCCGCGCGAGTTTCTTACGCCGGTTTTTCTCGCCGGGCTAGTTCCCGAACCGGTGGTAGGCATCACGTATACCGACGTTCAGAAAGTGTGTAATAATACCAACTTTGATTTTTTTTTTGACTTTGATCTGCATGGGATTAAAGTATAATAGTAAGTAGTAGAGTTTAATAATAATAACTTTTATTTTGTGTTTTAAGCAATATGAAAAACAATTGCTTTGCATCTTAAAGGACATACAAATAAAAAATGTAATAACTTGTCATATCGGTAAATATTTGTTATATCGATTGACGCTACGGGCGTCAGCCGAGTCCTATGCGGCATGTGGGCTGTGGGGCGTGTCTAGAGGGCGACGCGCGCGGGCGGCGTGTGGGGCGTGGGGCGTGTCAAGCACGCGACACGCGCGGGCGGCGTGTGGGGCACTCACCCGCTGGATGCGCAGCTGCAGGTCGCGCACAAGTGGCTCGCTGTCGGCGTGCACGTCGTGCGCGGTGTGGTGGAAGGTCCACCAGCCGAACACGAAACCCAGCAGCGTCTCCACCAGCTCGAACTTCTTGCGCTCCTGCACCGCCTGCAGCTGGAACACGTACTCCAGCGACGCCTGGCAGAAGTCGCGCTCCGCCATGTCCATGGCCGCGTCCGCCTGAACAAACAACGCATACTATTCCCATTTAGCCGTTCGAAAATTATTGTTCCATAATACACCATCCAGTCTGTCTGTCTGTCCGCTCTTCAAGCTTCTTTTCTTATGAATATGAATGGACGACATTTGGTAAAGTTGTATAACGCGTATAGATCACGATTTTGGCATCGTAAAATAATAATAATTTTATATCTTAGAGGAGGCTCTCCGTACATGTGAAATGAAAAATATTTTTTCATTCTATCCCATCGTGTAGGGTATCGTTAAATATATTATATCGTATTGTAACGTAGTTACATTTCCTCTGTTCATTCAGAGGCTATAGCGCCATCTATCGGCGCACGTCTTTACTAAAACGGCGTTAGCCTTGCTTTAATATTTGATTCATAGATCGATTTTACTTCCGTCCGTATCTTGTAAAATAATAATTTAGTTATTAATACTGAAAATACAGTAGATTTGCATTATTATATTACATAATATATTGATTATTGATATAATATCTTTTTATTTTGATTTCTGGATTTTTTATCTTTACGCTTTACTTTATAGTTGTCAAAAGTTTAAAAAAGAGGAAGGAGAAGGGTATATATGGCACCTTGACTCAAGATGTAGTCGTTATAATAATAATATTTTAACCCCGTGTTCACGGTGAGTTTATTTTATGTCTGTGTTGTGAATATTTGGAAAATCACGCTTGTATTAAAACGCATTATTCTTTCATGTAAAATTATCTCATCGTAAATTTTGTCGTCAATTATTTGATTGGCCATACCACGTGCTATCATTTGTAGTTTCATCTTACGTTCTTGCATTGTTAAAATATTAGGATATTTGTATCCATGCCTTAATTATTCTTGTATATCATTTATAATGTGATGGTCACACAGCCCGTGATTTTGATCGTTTGGGGTTAAGATCACGCTGTGTGACGGGATTCCTACCCACACGTTTTTCATGAATTTTCCAGGGATCTATACACCGGGTTCAAGGCACCAATTACAAGGACTTATAGCTATTTTCCCACATCTGGAGTTCTGAGTGCCGCTAGATATTCCGGACTGTACAACTTGTTTTGAAATCAGTCTGCACCGCCCCCTTGGACGATCTATCGACGACGATCGGACGCAGCGGTGACAGAGAGACGCTACCAGAAGTTGGAGCCCCATCTCGCTGTCTCGCCACGTGCTAGACTCCTGGACTAAGGACCTAGACTCCTCAGCTAAGTTCCCACGTGGTTAAAGCCCTCCGATCCCCCAGACACCAAGAGGCTAACCCAGACCGTACGCCCTTCTGTCCACGACCCTTATTTTTTTCTTAATATATATTGTCACGGGAAATAAATCTTTTATTTTAATTTAACCCGTATCAGTATGATTTCATACATTTCAATTTTTAATATAAGTCAACTATTATCGAGCAATTGGCCTCCAAAGTGCTTGCTTTGCTTTATTTCGAGCGAAATCGGACAATAACTTTTGAAATAATTCAAAGAAAACCTATTGCGCGTTGATAGTTACGGAACCCTTCTTAGACATGTCCTGACATGCTCTTGGCTAGGTTATTTTAATTAATAGCTTAATTGAACCTACGTAGTGAACACCTTTGTGAGCTTACACATACAGACTCCGCTAAATGACCTTCACTTGCAAGACGCGCGTTTATTATACAAAACTATAGATATATTTACTTTGCTAATTATTAATTACCAGGAACTGAATGCGAAAATACCTCCTGAAAAACAGTCTCCGGCTTTTTCGTGGATAGGGAAAGTGTGCGCTCTTGACTTTGGCAAAATTTCGCAGTCTTCTTGTCGAATTTCTTTTTTCCTTCCTGAAATATGAAAACAAATTATGATATAACTTGCACTCTTAAACTACCTACATGGGGAGCATGATATGTTTAAGTGGTTTTTTTTATCTTGTAACTTGCGGTTCTTTAGGTAATTGATCAGTATTGTTTAACTACGTATAAAACTATGGAAAATGTCAAATCATGACAAGTTGGATATACTGCGAGGGATGGTGAGCGGACTGCGGTACCTTGACGGCGCCGATGTGCTCCTTGCGGAACCGCTCCAGCGGCTGGATGATCTGCTCGTGCGCGCGCCCCAGCTGCAACACACCCGCACCCCACACGCACCACTCACAACCAGAACTATGCTATGTATAAACTATACTTTGTTCAGATCCAATGTAATTTAAAAGTAAGCAACAAGAACAATAGAACTTATTTATCGTGCAATGAAGAAATATATCGAGTCAAGGACACAATAATACGGTCGAATTATTTATTTTGTTTACGTTTAGATGAAATTAGATCTGAATAGTCGCACCAGCAGGCTTAGCATGGGCACCCTAGAAACACCGAAGAATCGACAAATGTCATATTGAAGAAACATTAATACCATTCGGAGCAAAATAGTTCTTATTGTAGGCAGCAAGGTCGATGCATCGTTGATATGAGAAACAACATTTCTTTTCTTCCCGAGCATGAGCTCACAAAATGGCCTCTTTTGACAGCTAAAGTAGAAACGTTTTCTTAATTCAATGTCAAACAGTCTTACAATAATGTCAACTACTACACATCATGGCGGTCCAAGACAAATAGTTTCTTTAAGTTCAGTCATTTACTCGAAAATTTGATATTTTTTGACAGAAGATTTCCCGGCAGCCATTTTAAAAATATGGCTATTTAGAAATATTGACTTCTATTGACGACCTTGTTACCATAGATTAAGAACTATTTGCAACGAACTGTTTTGGATAGAATATTTCTTCTTTAAAATTATTTCTTCGGATCGCCATGCTAAGCCCGCAGGTGTGGTGTGCGTGTCACGGGACCGGCGCGCCGCATTATGTGAGTGCGACACGCCCCGGCCCGCGGTAATCGCGCGGCGGACACGAGCGACACGCGCGAGCCCGCACTACGTCACTAGCGCACGATGGCGTCACGACGCGCCGCGCGCCGCTACCTAATTTGTCTTGCATGCCGCAGAACGGGCGATACGCGCGCAGAAAGTGACACGCACTCGAGAATACTGTTAGACGAAGAACTCCCGGAGCGATTGTCAGTCGCGCCCGCCGCCGCCGCGATCGCGGAACTGCGATTTTATTTCAAAACTCACGAGACCGTTTATTTGCGCGATTGCACCCGCTACCCCGCCGCCGCTACCCCGCCGCCGCTACCCCGGCGCCGCTACCCCGGCGCCGCTACCCCGCCGCCGCTACCCCGGCGCCGCGGTTGCGATTTTCGCCCGCAAACGTGGCAGGCGTTTTCGCTTCAATTCAGATAAAATCTGACAATCTAAACAAGAATTTCTACCCGCCAATCGATCGCGGCCCGCGCGATTTTACTAGTCGCCCGCCGGTGCAGCGACACCCGTAAAGAATCGCGCACGCCGCGGGGGTAAATCGCGTCGTGAGTTTTGCTTTAATTTTTTACATATATATATTAGCATTCTACATAAGCTGCGGGCCCGCAATCGCGGCGGGCGCGACTAAAAACCGCTCCGTGATTCTTAGTCTCATGCTTTGTTCACACTACGCTAGTTACTAAGTCGAGTGGTTATTAGTTTAGTAAGGTATTATTTAACGTATCATACTGTCTGGACAACAATTTAGTCTAATGAGTACTCAAGTAAATAATTTACTTAGTGATTTCGTTCTACTTTTTACTTGAGTAGATTTCATGAGTTGCCACAAAAATGTTATTTTACAAGACTTACCAACTTTAGTAGCAATTTGTGATTGTGTTGTAACTGAGGACGACTGCAGAACAACCTTACAGTAAATATATACGATGCCTATGGCCTATTCGCGTTAAGAAGACAGTGTATTATCGAAAAAAATCAAAATTGACCAATGACGCGTACATATGTATCTATCATATATGTGAACATAAACGAATATTATAGATAAATTTAAATATCTTGGCATGTTCGCCCTGGCACCCACGAGATTTGACAACTCTACACGATTTTCAGCTCTATTGCATTAACGCAGAGTTCTATTTAGAGTGCAGCTTTTTGCACTAAAATCCCGAACAGATAAATATTTTTTCTATTCTTTTTTATTTTTTTTATTTACCAGAACTCCGAGCAAACTCGTTACCCAGATATAAAATACTACAACTGACAACTTCATTTAAACAACGATTGTCAATTCTCTTTAGGAAAAGAAGAAAAGAGCTCTCATGAGCTTCTTAAGCTTTACGCGGTTCATCTCGGCAATGCCAGCGAATCGACCGTAAAAATGTTATAACTTTCCATAAAGTAATTTAATGTAAATATTTTTTTTCATATTGTATATCGTATAATAGGTATGCTCCGAGTAAAACAATTTACATTTTATAAGTAACACAATATTGTTACTATTTATTCCCAACTAAGTAACTTTTTACAGTTTACACAATTTTAATTAAAATTTTTGACTCATTGCAAACTCGGTACAATGACTAAGTGATTAAGCGTTTCGGTATTTCAACAAAATGAACAAAACGGTTTTCTGTATTCCTGGGTTATGGGTGTGTATTATACACACCCATAACATAGAGCATTAAAGGTATTATATAATAAAAATCTTAAATATATGTATAGATAGTATAAAAGTATTAAAAAGTATTGTACATTTCCATTGTCTAGTACCCGTAACACAAGTTCCTCGAGAACTTAGCACAAGGCCAGATTGACGTTATGTGAAACCGTCCATAGATATTATTATTATTACCTTTGAATGCAAAAGTAGGATCTATAGCAATATTTAACTACACCTATGCATTTATATCTATGATTGCGAAAGTTAGCAGAAGTGGACAAACAGATGAACGAACAAATAGACGGACGGAAGGAGTAAAACTACGGAACCGTGTGATGTGAAACACCAAGCATGTAGAAGCGGATTGACCGTCGGAGCCATTGTGATTGTGGTGAATTTCTATCCCACTGGTTTTCCATTTGAAAAGTACTTAGCCACATAAGTTTTGCATAATATACCTGTTTGTAGTACTATGGAACCGTGTGATGTGTTCGCTATTTGCAGGAAACACCAAGCATATAGCGGATTGACCGTCGGAGCCATTGTGATTGTGATGAAATGCTATCCAACTGTTTTTCTATTTGAAATGTACTTAAAGAGTTTTGCATATACCTTAATATTACCGTTAAAAGGCACGGGCCTTTTGGCTTTTGGATTAACCCTATAATCCGGCCCTGCACAATTTCATTCACATATATACACACACGTAACTATCTATGTGTAGACGTGCCAAGAAAACTAAACTTACCTATACTATTACAGTAAGCTATTTTCACATAATATGATCGCATGATTTATTGACATATACCGTCTTCCTAAAGCGAATAAATAGACTATAAAATTATAGATACTAGATGAATACACTTAAGTATACATTTAAGTTACTTAATTATTCATCCCTCCACTAAAATACAAGTCTAGAGTGAACAAGGCATAAGAACTTTAGATGACACACATTTTACTATGTAACTTAGAGCTTGTTCACAATATAATATGGACAACCAAATATTTCATTACCAAAATGAGGAATGAAGGCAATCCTTGTAAATAACACTAATTATTTTTAAAACACTATGCTAAGCTATATAATATTATAAAGCACTGTACTCACAGTCCAGCCTGCAAATTTAAGGCAAAAATGATGGACACTTTTGACACTAATGATGGCCTTTACGGTTTATTAGTACCGGTGCTGGATTTGCAGGCTGGACCGTGAGAATGGCACACAACTCTTTTAATAAAGAGAGTGACTGAGACAAGCGACCGCTATATCGACGACAAGTTATTGTGAAGTCGCGATTAGTGATTTGTCTCAAAGTTGCACCAGTTACCATCCTGTCGCGCTCGTCCTCGATGGTGCGGATGAGGTGCGCGAAGTGGTGCAGCGAGCGGCCGATGACGCGCTCGTCGTCCGTCATAGAGGCGCCGATGCACGCGAACTCGAACTGCTCCATGCTCGCCGCCAGCGCCAGCTGCGCCGCGCCCAGCCCTGTCGCACACACAACACACATGTTACATAATATACAGACACCATCACAGGAAGTTTAAGATATGCCTACACAACTGGGGTGTAGCTACCGCTGTATCAGCCATATCAATTATATGGGGCCCCTGGCAAATTTTTACTCATGTGGAATTTTTAAGAAGCTATTTAGACAGATACATTTAATACATAATCACTTTAAGCATATCATACACATAATAGATTACACAATACAGATTAAATTAATATCTTAGAAGTTACCTAAAAATTAAAAAGTATATGAAAAATTATGTGAAAAATTTATTCAAGCTCTCTTGCACCAATGCAACACCAACGTCCAGCAACAACAACAGATAGTTCTCAGTAAATTATAAAGATACTAGATGTTGCCCACGTAAATACAGTATGCCATGGAAACAATGAAGTTTTGTGGATGTCGTAAGCCTAAATCCATTCAGTAGTTTTTGGGTGAAATAAACATCCATACATACAAAGTTTCACATTCATAATATAAGTAAGGATTGTTTAAGCCCCTACCTATGCAGGCAAAGCTGCAGGCAGAACCTAGTAATAATGTAAATTATGACTCACAAAAATGCAAATTAATAAGTCCAATTCATTCCACAACCATCTAATACCAAAAATATTTTTGTTAAGTTTATAGTAATTGATAGTTGTAACAATGTAAATTGACTAACCAATGATTCGATAAAGCACACTAATGAGTCTAATGACACATTCTGTAAAGCTGTATGTCCATCGCTCTTATGGAGCTAAGACTGATGTATGTCTGACTACACAATCATGTCGCTAGAGGAGTCCAATTATTTGTAATATGCAATGGGATTTAGTAGGCTTTTGTCAAATTCTCTGGGTTAATTAAATTACATAATTATTTGATAATGGTATAATTATGTACTTAACACTCATAAAATAAAAAAAGGTATGTAGGTATCAAATTTAACATTGACATTTATAATACTGCTAGTTCAGCCTTTGTGTAACCTAATAGGTATTATTTCCAATGTGGGATGGTTGGCTATATCTTTACCTACATAATAATATGTTAATCAAACTCTTCATCTTACATAAATGTAATCAATATTATAGCACTTGTTTGCTGTGACATTATGACTAGTTACTTTCTATAACACACATTGTGTATTTTACATTAGGATGTTATTTTGTTATATACAATTTAGGGCATAAACTTGTTGCTTTCTTGATTTAGCTTATCACATACAACAGATATAGTGTTTGTTATCTTGCTTTAGGAAAATGTATTGTGATAACAGCACAGCTAGCCACATAATATATTAATAACGTGATCATAAGTTGATCACATATTAAAAAAAACAATGATATGTTCGTGTAAATATGTCAAGAATACATTAGACAGTGCTCCTGGTATCAAGGGCAAGCTATTGTGAGGTAATAGCCTGGCCATATGATGTCACACAATGTGTTGTTATCAGCGGTGCAGTTGTACAACCGCGAGAGCCGCCCGCTCCAACCTCGAGTGTCCGTAACGCTCGCGCTCATAAATATAATGCGACCAAATATCAAATCTCGGAAACTATTTTACAGAATAAAACGCCATTACTAAATCCTACGCTTTCGGACGTAACTTACGTTTGGCTGCCTGCACGACATCTTTCACTTCTTTGATGAGTCTCTTGATCTGCTGACTCGTTCGCTCTAGCTCCTTCTCATGGCGCTGGAGGTTCTCACGGAAGTGCGGGCTGTCTGCGAGGCACTCGGTGAACTCCAGCGGCTGCAGGCCCACGCCCATCCTCGCCCACTATCTGCGCCGAGCACCTGCCTCACGGTCGCTCCACAGGCACTTTCACCGACCTTCTACTACCATGGTGCTAGTACACATCGACACGATAAGGTTACAAACGACACCACGAACTTAATATACGATATTACTTTATCAACACTCGGTAAAACAGTCGAAAATATGACTAATCACTCATTACTGATAGTGAGTAGATACAGTAACATAATTAATCTTATGACACTTAACACTGAACACGGTATGTGAAACGAAATAAAATAAATTTCCTGCCGTCATTGTCAACGTCAAAATTGAAAGTGTCAATTACATTGAGGTATTAAATATATGGAGTGGCCCTTATTTATTTATTTTTTTGGGATTTTATGACCCGGTGTTTATTTGGCCCTTATAGGTAGATATAAATATAATAATGTGGAGATATTTTATTAGGTAACTTTTTTTTTATTTTTATTTTATGACCCGGTGTTTACAACCTTTAGGTCAACTTATTAGGTAACATTTGATAATTCATCAAAATTCAACAACGTAACCTTGTAACGGCGGGCATAAAATAATATTTTTTTCGTTTTGTTACAACTGAAAAATTGCTTAACTTTTTCAATTACAATTACATATTTATTGTAATAATGACCGATACGAGTAATTTTACGATTTGCTTTCACTAATAAACCATTCTAAACTTATTAAACAATTTCTGATCTAAAGAACTGAGCGTCGTTACAATGTTGCGTCAGTTAACCCTTTTTTTTTAAGCACTAGGGATGTTACTCTAAAAATCTAAAGCTGATAAGTAGAATCGAATGCAATGATTACTTGTGAAGAAATATCACCATCAATTAATAACCACGTTGTGATTATAATAAAACATAATTATATTTATTATTTTTTTAACTAACTATTAAAATACAAAAATAAAAAAGTTAAATTATGTACTTGTCTGTGTATTGTACGTGTATTTTGTTCCCTAAGTTTATGAAAGAAAAAATAATAAAGGGATTCGCCTGATGATTTTTAAAATTCACATAATATGTTTCAAGTCCGTATCGATTCATTCACTTTAATCGATGTTTTTAAGCAGGTCACTCACTATGAAGATAAAACTGACAGACGTCAAATGTTACCTATTAAAATGTCTCCACTGTAGATCATTACATATGAAATTGGCGTTTTGTAAAGGAGGAACATTAAGTCGATTATTTTAAACATAATATATTTATCTAATCAAAGTATATAACATTCTATGCAATTTTGCCATCTTATAGGTACTTCATTGATTCCTTTACTAAAAAAACCATTCGGACAAGAATCATTAAAATCTTTGAAGGCGCTTTGGACTGCCCCATCGGTGTTGAATTTTTTCCATTGCTAGAAGTTATCCAAATTTCGAAAAAAATGGTAATCTGTTGGAGCGATGTCCGGAGAGTACGGTGGATGTCTTTGACATTCCAATTGAAGCTCATTTAATTTGGTAGCCGTCTGTTGTGCAGTGTGTGGTCTAGCGTTGTCCTGAAGCAGCAATGGCTTAGAACGAATGACCAACCTCGGTTGTTTAGCAGCTAGCTTTTCCATCATGATTTGCAGTTGTTGGCAATAGACATCTGCCGTAATCGTCTGGCCAGATTTTAAAAAATGCTGTAGTGAACGACACCGGCACTAGTCCACCAAACGCTCACAAGTAACTTTTTTTGAGTCAATTTTCGCTTAGGGCAGGCTTTGCTGGTTCGCCAGGGTTCAGCCATTGCGATGAGCGTTTCCGATTATCATACAGGATCCACTTTTCATCACAGGTTTCGAATAAAAATCCCTTCATTATTGTGCCAGTTGAGTAATGTAACGCAAGAGTCGACGCGCGTTTATTGGTTTGCTGCACTCAATTCATGAGGTACCTACCTTTCAAGCTTTTTCACCTTCCCAATTTGCTTCCTGTGGATTAAAACAGTTTTATCGCAAACACCGCAGCCTATAGCTAACTCGGACGTGGTTTGCAATGGATCCGCTTCCACAATAGCCTTCAATTCTTCATTATTAACTTTGGTCTCCGGCCGTTCACTGAGGTTTGTTCTGCAGGTCGAAATTTCCAGAACGAAAACGTTGGAACCAAAAACGCACTGTGTTTTCTTTTGCGATACCGCCGCCATACACATCATTAATCCTTCGAGCCGTTTCATTATGACTTACATTTTTATGTAAGTATATATATTTTTATGTATGTATAGTACATAAAGTCAAAGTCAGTCAAAGTCAAACATTTTTTATTCAAAATAGGTATTTTCATACACTTTCTGAACGTCGATCTACATGATGCCTACCACCGGTTCGGGAACTAGCCCGGCGAGAAGAACCGGCGTAAGAAACTCGCGCGAGGCCATCTTTTATCAAAAAGATGGAAAATTATTCTTTTAAAATATAAAAAAGGCATATATAACAATGTTATGACTAAAACTACAGAACAAGAGTACAATAATATATGTAATTTAGAAGTAGCCTTGCAGGAATGATTTGACCCCTCATTCCCATGGTGTGCTATCATTCATAAAATCAATAACTTTATAATAGGCTTTAGCACACAAACGTTCCTTAACTACTTTTTTAAATTTATTGATTGAAAAATTTTTAACGCTTTCTGGGATCTTATTGTATAGGCGTATACACTGGCCTTTAAACGAATTCTTTACTTTACTAAGTCTAGTCACTGGTACATCAAGCTTATGCTTATTTCGGATATTTCTATTGTGGTTGTCACTTTTCTTTTTGAATAAGTTTAAATTTTTTTTAACATATAATACATTTGATAGAACATACTGAGAAACTACAGTTAAGATTCCAGTTTCTTTAAACTTCTCTCTTAATGACGTGTTGGGGGCCAGCTTGTAGATTGCTCGAACAGCTCGCTTCTGCAGCACAAATATAGTATTTATATCGGCAGCATTTCCCCACAGTAGAATGCCATAGGACATTATACTGTGGAAGTAACTAAAATATACAAGTCTTGCTGTGTTTTCGTCTGAAAATTGTCTTATTTTACTTACTGCAAATGCTGCTGAACTGAGTCTGTCGGCCAACCCAGCAATATGAGGTCCCCACTGTAGTTTTGCGTCTAAAGTTCTACCTAAAAAGACAGCTGTATCTACTAGTTCCATACCTTTTCCATTCAATAGAACATTGGTTTCAGTTTGCCTTACATTTGGCAACGTGAAATTTATACATTTAGTTTTTTTGCTATTTAACAGAAGATTATTAACACTAAACCAGTGTACTATTTTTGAGAGAGCATTATTTACTTCGTCATAGCCTGAGTTTTGGCAATTAATATTAAAAGTAAGTAACGTGTCATCGGCAAATAAGACTATCCCGTTTTTTCCATTAATAGGTATAGTTGGTCATTTATATAGACCAGAAAAAGAAAGGGTCCTAAAATGGATCCTTGTGGGACCCCCATCTCAATTTTGGTACCTGTGGATCTTTTTCCATTTATTTCAACACTCTGAGTGCTATTTGATAAATAAGATTTTAAGAGGACGAGTGCTGGTCCCCTTACTCCATAATGGCATAGTTTCCTGATCAACGTTGTGTGCTGCACGCAATCAAATGCCTTAGATAGATCGCAAAAAACTCCTAGAGCATCCTGCGACTTCTCCCAAACATCAAAAATATAACTAATCAGATCAACGCCAGCATCTGTTGTAGAGCGACCCTTCGTAAAACCAAATTGTTTATTATATAAAATGTTATTTATATTAAAGTGTGCTAGTAACTGAGCAAGTATTATTTTTTCATATATTTTACGTCTTAGTGTTGGCAAAATAGATATAGGTCGGAAGTTAGATGAATCCGACTTAATACCAGACTTAAACAGAGGTAAATCTTTACTATGTTTCATTAGATCAGGAAATATGCCACTTTTCATATGTAGTTGTAATCTCAACTCTAGTACGGCAGCCATTTTATGTTCGCTATCAGTTCGCCTATAAATTGGACACGTTTTTGTCATAGCTAGGGCCAGTCCATTGTATTCTTAAATCATTGGCAAATTTGAATCTTGTTTTTATTGCGCTATAAAACCCTCAGAGTAATAACTATGGACACCCTTACCCATTGCCAGTGTCAAATAAAAAAAAACGACGGGTTGCACTCCGGGAGTGCCGGCAGAAGTGAAAACTTGAATATTAACGTTGTGCATTTTTGATATTTTGGAATGGTTAGAGAATAATTTTGTACGAATTGCTTTCATTATCAGTATAAAAGTACTATTATTTATGTGGTGGAATACAATATTCATTTATTGCGCTATCGTACACAAACATGACAATTTATATTACATTAAAATTTTAACACTTCAGAACTATTACAATTATTTTACACAATAATAATAAATAATAAAATAAACAAAATAAATTAATAATATTAATCTCATCCATGGATGCGCGTGGCACGCTGTAACATTAACACACACGAACATTCGCGCAAGCACCCTGCGCCGCCTGTCCTCTCTCCATCCGTCTTACGAATTTTCGATCAGGTCACGTGTCCTGACGCGAGTTTAGAAATTTTTACCCATTCCAAAAAAAGTACACAGCGCCGCTAAAGAAGTTTTCACTTCAAAAAACTAACCAAGAACGTGTCAGGACATGTCTAAGGATGGTTCAGTAACTTTATGCGCGTAAAAGGTTTTTTTCCATTTTTTTTTATTTACAAAGATCGAAGATTTTTTTTTTTATTTACAAAATATAAAATTAACCAAAAAGATACAATTGTAGGTGGTTGAGGTGTGATATGAATGTTAGGTTGAACTTCATACAAAAAAAAATAACTTCATACAAAACACTTTTAACTATAGTTTATTTTTACAGTAAAACGGCGAATATAGTCCACACATTATATTACAATACACAGTTTAAGAAGGCGAACTTAAGGATAGTAATTAGGTATTACTTAAATATAATATTAAAGCCTAATTACAATAGATCGCGTAATAAACGTATGTCGTAAGGCAGCTGACAATACAGATTCAGCGCACGGAAGTGAATTTCGTACTGAAAACGATTTGCAAGCCGACCGAGCGCTCGCATACCTAACGATAAGAATTCCTGTTATTATGTATTGTTATTCGTTAGGTATTTAAGGCTCGGCGCGCGGAGCGCGGCACTCCGGTTGCGTAACATGTTACCTATACATGACAAAATATTATGTACTAGCAATAGTTTATATAGGTTTAGTGTTTTAATAATTTTATTCTATTTTTACTAAAAGTGTAAAATAATTTATTAGTTGTTATGTAAATATTTTATATGTTTAAATTATTAATTAAATGATTTGTGTAAATAAAAATTTGTATATAGCTGTGTATAGCTGTGTAGTTATATACTGTGTTAGGCCACACAATTTACATAGATAGAATGCAGTGACAAAAAACCATGTTAAGTTTATCTTGTTGCCGGTTTACGCTCGTTACAAAATAAGTACATACAATATACATCATTATAAAATTAAATTAACGGACACCTACCAGCCGAGCCCGCAGTGAGTACGACATCGGGCGCGCATGCTATACGTCTCGACAGTCTCAATACTCGAGACACTATGATATGCTGCACTTGCGCAGCCGACAGTCCTATGCACCGCTCGCCCGTATTTTAACTATACAGGATAATACTCTTTTATTTTCTCCAGCACTATAATTTTAAGAAGCCTATACTGCAACTTAAAAATTTGATCTAAGTATGTATGAAATGTACGACCGTAGCTACTCAATCCATAGCAAACTATACTTTCTGCTAAGGCCTTGTATAGTAAAAGTAGCACGCAAAAAGGTATTCTATCTTTAATCATAACAAAACTTGCTAAAATCGCACGTAATTTTCCACAGACCTTATCAATTTGTTTGTACCAATTTAACCTATTATCAATGATGAGCCCTAAGTAGGTTTGTTCATTGACTACTTTAAAAGTTACTGTCCGATTTCGTTTAAAATAATTTTCCTAAAGAGTTTTTAGCATGAACTATTAGCATGGAAAATTGCAAGTTTCTATTCTTATAGTTTAGAAATTCCAGGGGACCAACTTTAAACCATTTTGGAGGCCGATTACTCGTAAATGGGTGACTTTGTAAAAAAATATTTTTCAAACCCAGTTCACATGTATGGGGAGCAACCCCAGAAACCTACAAAAGGACACCCATATTAATTTATTTATAATGAAGTATGTCCGCCATCTTGGAATTTCACAATGAAATTCATTTTCGTATCCAGCACTCCGTAAACCTGGTAAACGACACCCATATCAATTATACGAAAAATAAAATATATCCGCCATTTTTAAATTTCAAAATGAATCTAGATAATATCTACACCCCCCGAAACCGAAAATTAAAAATGGAATTTTTGTACGCTCCTTTACGTCTTTATTATATGCGCTCGTTTTGCTGTTTATTATGTTTTTTGAATTACCTACATCAGGGAAAATAAATGTGCCTATTCCCAAATTAAATGTGTACTCTCAAATTGTCGCCAAGATGGTTATTTGTTCGCTAAAATAATATGTCTGCCAGTTTGGAATATTCAGTGAAAAAAACTGGTATTCATTAAACTCGGCGCAGCGAACCTGGATTCCTATGACACTGACAGTTAATCTCACGACATAACATTGTAGTGTAGCGTCTAAAAATGCCATTTATAAATTTTACGTAGATTTATGCCATTACAATGATATTCCGTTGGAATTTTTAACAATTCTCAACATTCACAAGAAATTATCTCAATCTGAATTTACGTTTAGTCTTGCAAAACTTACATGTCACATGACGTAAGTTTATAGTAACCAGATTTAAAAATTTTTGTTCCTTATATTCTTTCGCCAATTTGGTAATTTAGTATTCAATATTCGGTTTTTTCACACCCAAAATTTTATTGTTTTGTCGCGAGTTTAAATACATGCCTTTTTTATTTGAATATAATTTTTTATCGCAGCCATCTAAATACCTATTTCTTTTAGATGTATGTATCGTTAATGGGATATAATTAAAATTGCGAACAAAAAACAAGTAAGCGACTGCACATTAGCATACTGTATTACTGAATTTGGCAGGGAATTATTATGTTGGCGACTAAATAACTAAATTGGCGAAAGCACTCAGGTGACAAAAAATACAAAAAGTGGCGAAATTTAATCCAAATTGGCACCGACATTTATAAGTTTATAAGTTGGCGACTTAGTTTCCGAGTTGGTGACTATTATACGATTTAAGCAGCTATAAAACCAGATTGGGTTGATAAATTAATGCCTGCTAAAAATTCAATTTGCAGGCTACGGAAAATCGCATTTTTTCGATACTGTTTAAGTTTGTTTTCCTTTGGTATGGGTGTCGTTTTCAAGGTTTTTGGGGGAGCAGAATAATATGAAAATTTAATCCCTTTTCAAATTCCAAAATGTCATACATTTTTTAATTAAAATTAATATGGGTGTACTTTTCCAGGTTTCTGGGGTGATGATTACAAAATTGACTCAAATTTCTATTTCCAAAATGGAGAATTTTTATTCTTCGTAAAAATGCAATGCAATTTCGCGGCGGCGAACAAAGTTCGGTGCATGAGTCGCGGTAGTCGCCGTGGTGATGTCCATCGGCGATGTGGCCCTCGAGGTCGGGGCCGATGGAGGTTCGGTCGGGGCAGCAGTAGCCGCTGCGGCGTACGTGGCCGGACGGTCGGCGCGTTTGGCAGGCGGCGAGACGTCAGATGACACCTTCTGACGCTGCCGTTTGGTGACCTGCACGGGAGGGGCAGGGGGCGGGGGCATTCTGCTCGACGAGGGGGCCGGTGCGGGGGCCCTCGGAGCAGGAACACTTACCGCGCGACGTTCTTCTTGCGGCAGTGAGGCCAGTGATGCGGTAAAAGTGAGCTTGCTGCTCACTAAGGCAGTTGTTGGAGGGTGGCGGGGGGTGCACACCTCCGTCACAGGGCGCGCGGGGCGCAGCGGTGAGGCCGAACCCTTATCGGCTGAGCGGGGCGGTGGCCCGGACTCGCTGCGGGTCGCCGTCGGAAAGCATTGGGGCGGGGGGGTGTCAGTACACAAAAAAAATAAGTAGCAAAATTTTACTACCGAGAACAGTAGTAACTCATTCTGAAGAAAAATAATTTGTCGATAAATCATCGATCACTGACTGCACTATCTAGGCGACCGAAGCGGACGTGACGCGAACGAGTCGAAGGGGCGCGGTAATTTGGCTCGCTCCGCAACCCATTGCGCGTCAGATGTGTCTTCTCGCGAAATATTTGTGTACTTCACCAGCAATGTATATTTTCTGTGATTCTTGGCTTAATTGTCGTTTCTACTTAGAATTTCATAATTCGAACTAGTTTTTTGGGAAAAATACTAAAAAACTAAGGTTTTTATGCTTACCGATGAAAAGAAATTCCTCCTTGTTTCATATTTGATGTCTGACTCTTTAATTTGCACATAGCCATCGACACAACACGGCATTTTTAAAGGATTTTAGCACTGCTCCGTACTGCGAGGCAATCAACAAGCGACTAAAAAGTATGAACGCGTGTTCGGTTGAAGTATGATTGTCTAATCATACCTGTGGCGCGTCTACCCCGCGCACATTGCCAATCCAACCTCATTTATCTTATCCGTGGTAATAGCACTATATACTAATTGTGTACAGAGTACGTGGACATGTCAATAGTCACAATATGTTCATACATACAGACACAAAACATGAATATAAGAAGTAAAAGTTAATTATAAAGTACTCACACACAAACACAGGAAAGGAACGTCATTCGACGAAATGCATAACGCATTTCGTACCAGCCTTCTTCGTCTTCTTTTTTTAAACATTTGACAACTATAAAAGCGTAAACAGAAAAAGTCCACAAATGAAAATAAAATGATATTACTAAGGCGGGTCAATAAGTCCGTGACTTTTTGAATTTCTAACCTCCTTACTGAAAAAGCAACACTACTCCTGTCAACAGGCATCTGTCAGTTGACTCCTATCAAAATTTGAACTTGAACTGCCGGGTTTTCGATAAATCTTCGTAAATGCGTATTTCTAACGACCGAGATCGAATACCTAGGTAGGATTATAAGCGAAGGCCAAGTCAAACCTAGCCCTACCAGAATTAAAGCCCTAGTGGACTCTCCTGTCCCTCAAAACGTTAAGCAGGTCCGACAGTTTTTAGTATTTGCCGGTTATTTCAGGCGCTACATAAAAGGGTTCGCAAAGATTACGCGTTGTATATCGATGCTAACAAAACAGAGCGTAGTCTTTCATTGGGGCCCTGAACAAGAAACCGTCCGTCAGGAAATTATAATGCGACTTACAACGGAACCTATTTTGACTATATTTGATCCTTGCCTACCTACCGAAGTCCATACCGACGCGAGTAGTATTGGTCACGGAGCGGTTCTTATGCATTCTCACGATAAAAGTAGTAAGAAAGTAGTTTCCTATTTTAGCAAAGTAACCCAGGGTGCCGAGAGCAGGTACCACTCCTACGAACTGGAGACTTTTGAGGTGGTTGTGAGAGCGTTGCAGAATTTCAGGCATTACTTAATCGGTATTAAATTCAAAGTTTTAACTGACTGCAATGCCCTCAAAGCCACTGAACGAAAGAAGGTGGGTCCACTTGCAACTTTAATTTCGACATAGAATATCGTAAAGGTACCATGATGTCTCACGCGGACTATTTGAGCCGAAACAGCTCTTTCAGCTCAGCTTAATGAGTACATAAAGCAGACGATGAGACTCGGCACCGTATTCATAGGCTAAGTGAAGGTAGTCTCGACTCCGACAGATATATTTTGCGAAATGATGTTTTGTATTACAAATACACACCAGTACTTTGCTTTATACCTAAAGGTCATAGACTAAGCCTACGCGTCTTTCATGACGAACATAGTCACATTGATTTGGATAAAACTTTAGACCTTATTTTAAAACATTTTTGGTTCCCAGGTTTAAGACCTTTTGTAAAAAAAATATATTAGTCCCTGTCTTGTTTGCATTTCAAAGAAAAGAGTACCTAGAGCTCACCTTCAAAATATAACATCGTGGCCTGAAACCTGAAACACCTTTTTCGACTATCCATTTAGATACTTTAGGACCCCTTCCCGAATCTCATGGCTATAAATTTGTTCTTTTTATGGTAGACGCTTTTTCAAAATTTACCTTGCTTTATCCAATGTACAGACAGTGTTAAGGACAGCGGCCTCGTAACGTAATTACATAAGTGAATTGGAATGTGAACGATAAACAAGTGATTTAAAACAGTACATAAACTATAATGGGGAACACTCAGTGACTATATATGTATAATTTCTATAGCATCAGTGTGCAAAAGTCGTGTTAAATGGTGTTTTATGAAGTGAAGGTTATTTTGCTTATATATTTTAAACTATAGTGAATTTTAACGTAGTTTCTTTTGATTTATATAGATAAACATAATACCTAACGTGTAAAGTAACGATTTCGATTATATATAAAATAATGGTAAAAATGTAGAACATTAATTCATATATGGTGAACCTTAAGTTATGAATATCTTTTATATAGAATAAGATTATTAGTACATTATAAGGATTTATGTAATTGGACATAACAATAAAGAATTTCACACAACGCGTTTTGCTTCACCTGGCTCATGGAAAGTAGGGAAAATTATGGAAAATAGCCGTATAGAGAGGCGAAAGTGAGATAGCAAATCGGCCCGAAAGAGGCGTACGGGCGCGATTCTCTATACGGCATTGCCATGAGCCAGGTAAGCAAGACGAAAAAAGTGAAAATCATTCACCTCAAATAGTGTTTTTATTATCGCCCCGGCTCTGCCCAAATCGGTGTAACCAGGCTATCTTCGAGTCTAATCTGAGCCGGCGGTTGAAACCCTGTGGAATAATACAGTCCCCTACAGACAGGGGACTTTTATCTCTAGGTTAAATAATCTAACATATGATAAGTATTACTTATCTAAATTTTTTATACGACATTTAGCTAAATGGCTATATAATTTTTTAGTTTTAAGACAAGCCAAAAAATTGGCTAAGCCGACCAGTGCTTTTATTGAGCAGTGTTCTTATACTGACAATTTTATTAGTAAAAACTTGGAATATGTTCCAAATAATTTAAATTAGATTATAGGACAACAGAGGCTCACTCTAGCAATTTCTTAGCTGGAAATATTTATACTGATGCCTCCTACGAAGGGCCTAATAAGAAATCTGGGAAAAACTGTAATTTTAATATAAACTTGGTGCATCAAAATTTACAAGGCATAATAGGGAAAGAATTAGAACTTGAGTTATTTTTAAATGAATTTAAAATTGACATTATATGCGTAACAGAACATTGGTTAAAACTCATGAATTAATATTTACGAGAGCGGGTCAATAAGTCCGTGACTTTTGGAATAAAACACAGATTTTTTGATAAATAAATCATTTTATTTTTCAACGTAGTCCCCCTTGAGCTCTATACACTTTGTCCAACGCTTCTCCAATTTTTTTATCCCTTCCAAAAAATATGATTTGTCGAGGTCCTCAAAATAGGCCTTTGTTTGCGAGATGACTTCATCATTGGAGTCAAATCTTTTTCCACCGAGCCATTTTTTCAGGTTTGGGAACAAGAAGTAGTCACTCGGAGCCAAATCTGGAGAATAGGGTGGATGTGGGAGCAATTCATAGCCCAATTCATGGATTTTTGCCATGGCAACTGCACATGTGTGCACCCTTGCATTGTCTTGGTGAAAAAGAACTTTTTTCTTGGCCAAATGAGGTCGGTTTTTTTTCAAATCCTCATTGAAGCGGTCCAATAAGTTGGCATAATATTCCCCATTAATTGTTCTTCCCTTTTGAAGATAGGATTATCCCACGTGCATCCCAAAAAACAGTCGCCATAACTTTATTGGCTGACAAACCCACCTTGGCCTTCTTTGGCGCCGATTCACCCTTAGAAACACACTGTTTTGACTGTTGTTTGGTCTCTGGTGTATTGTGATGGATCCATGTTTCGTCCACGGTTAAAAAACTCCTCCATATTGTGATTAAACTACGCCAAACCTTCCTGTGAAGTTGTTACACGATTGCGTTTGTGGTCGACTGTGAGCAAACGCGGCACCCATCTTGCGGAAAGCTTTCTCATGCCCAAGTGATCATTCAAAATTGAAACCACTGAGCCATGCGAGATGCCTATGGCTTCCACAATCTCTTGCACTTTCAATCTTCGGTCGGCCAACACCATATCGTGAATTTTTCCGATTGTTTCGGGTGTAGAGACCTCAACTGGGCGTCCAGGACGTTCGGCATCTTCAGTGCTTGTAAGGCCACAACGAAATTCAGTAAACCACTTTTTTACCATTGAAATCGATGGTGCAGAGTCCCCATAGTATTTATCAAGCTTAGCCTTGGTCTCGGTAATGGTTTTTTTTCGCAAAAAATAATGCTTAATAAGCACACGAAATTCACTTTTTTCTATTGTTTCCTTAAGTTACTGGATAGTCTGATAAAGATAGCTGTAAAACACAAACTAACTGACGCAGCAAGTTCAAATTTTGATAGGAGTCAACTGACAGATGCCTGTTGACAGGAGTAGTGTTGCTTTTTCAGTAAGGAGGTTAGAAATTCAAAAAGTCACGGACTTATTGACCCGCCTTAGTAACTATTGTGATCACCAAGTAGGGAGCTCTTTCTGTCGAGAAAATGTCATTAGGGGTGGCTCCTTAATTTTGATTAAAAAAAAATGAAATGTAAAGAACGTAAAGATATTGTAAAACTGTCTAGTAACTTTTGCCCCTTAGTAATAAAAATATTTACACAACGGATGAGCTATACAATATTTTGTCCTTGTCTGTCAAGCTACTTTTCCCACGCAGTAGACAAGGACAAAACATTGTGTAAATATTTATATTATTAAGGGGGATAATATATTCAGTTGTTTTTAGTTTGGGCCGATTTTGATGATTTTTTGTGTGTTCAAGTGAATTCGAGAATGGTTTAGATTTACAATATGGTACACTGGATGATGTTCTATTATTTTTTTAGTAAAAATTTACAAGTAAAAATGTTTTATTCCCGGACACCTAGTCTGTTTATAAAATTACATTGAAGGCCGTTGCAACGGCGTCGGCTCTGAGCCCGTAATTTCGTGTAATATAAATCAAAATATGTTAATTGATTTATAAAGTAAAATTAAAACCTTTTTTATCAATTTTTTATTAAATACATGATACATAGGAAGGAAAGCAATTCACCAGCTACATAGCGGTTACGACCCAGATGCCGCCCGCTCCTCCCCGCCGCTCGCCTCACCCTCTTCCTCGGAACCTTCCTCGTCCTCGTCGTCGTCGTCTTCCGACTCTTCGTCGGAATACTCGTCACCATCTATCGCGTAATCTGTAGAGATTACAAAGTATAGTTGGTACCTCGACTATGTGCAATCCTTAGCTATTATGGACGTATGTAATACACTTTATTAAGTTTGAAACGTGGCAGATATCGTGCGACGTAAGTATGTGGTATATATATTATATATATATGGTATATATATTGTATCTATGACAATAATAACCTGATTTCATACATCCAAGGAGTATTTGCTTTAGTACTTGGCTCAGGAAAATGTAATATTATAGCGATATCATGAAATAGAAGTGACAAGATGGAGAAATAAAATTAATTAAAAAATCCTTTTTAATTGGAACTGATGAAAACACAATCGGTCATAATGTGACGCCATAGGACAAGGGTAAACCAATAATATGAATAAGTCTGTAAAATGCACATAAAACTATGAAATAATACTTATTTTCTAAATAATTCCCCTTTAAAACTCGGCTAAAATGACGGCGTGAATGTCATAGAAAGCATAAAAATTTGGAAAAATCATTTTCTGAAAAGAAAAGAAAATCGATGAAATATGTCAAGTGGGGAATCGTTGAATAGGTATTTAAAAATCATTTTTAGATTTCTAACCTTGCTCTTCAATCAGAATTATTGACATATTTTTCAAAAACTTGGAAATAACCCTATTATTAAAAGCCACTGCTAAACCAGACTTATTTGGAGCCGTAAGTACCTGAATGTCCATAACCACCACCATAGTCGGCGTAGCCACCGTCTTCGCCGTCGTCCGCGTCGTCGTGCTGCGCCGCGCCCTGCCGACCGTAGCGGTGAGAGCGAGCTGCGGAGTGTATGTATATGTTACTCTACAGTCTACAGTATATAATAATATGTACGCTTCAATTTTTTTTAAAAGACAACATTGTCTCTCTGTAGGAAGATAAGTGTTATATAAGAAAGTGACAGACTGGACAGGCTGAGGTCGGAGGCGGGCTGGAGTGCGTATCCGCAGCGCGGGCAGGGCGGGGCGCCACGCGCGGGCTTGACGCCGCGTCGGCGCACGTGCTCCTCGCAGTAGCAAGTCTTGCAGCGCAGGCACGAGTGCTGTCCGAGACGGTTGCACGATTGACCTGCCATAAAAACACATTTACTTTAATAGGATATGTTTCTTTCACTTGATAATGTGTGTAATACGACCCAGGTTCTACTGCATACCTATTTTGGTGAAGTTATGAAAATAGATATGCAATATAAATAGGAAGCTATTCACATTTAATTGCCAACTGTCCATATTAAAGTGATCACTCAAATTATGACCATACTAGCTATTACGAGTAAATTATTCAAAAATATATTGTAAACAAAAACTCACAAGCTATTTTTAAAACCATTATTTCAGAAATCAAACAAAATAGTCTCGGCAAAATATATGATTTTACATACACACTGGCTGTCCCGGCAAACTTTGTACCGCCTTATACATAAATTTGTTGACGTGCTGACATCAGTCCCATCTACCGGGTCAATTGCACAAACATCTTCTACAAAACGACTACATTGTAACTATATTTATGTAGTCTATATATAAATTTATTGTACATAAATACTGTGTATGTATCTATGTACTAAACAAATACTAAATATATATATATATATATATATATATATATATATATATATATATATATATATACAGAGTAACAGTAAGGGGCCTAAAATTATAAGTTTTCACGATTAACTAATAATTATAATGTTGATATTAAGGTAGACATTCTAAGGACGAGCAAAAGAAAAAAGATTTAACTTAATTGTAAATACAGTATTAGCAATTACTATTAAAGAAATGGTATATTAGAGTTTTTCTTACATTTTTCACACTGGTGTTGAATAAATGTATGTCGGTACTCCGAGACGCTGTATTGTATGCTCTGCCAGCTCGCACGATGCACGAGTTCTGCCGGTAGGCGGTGGAAGCGAACGGAACGTGAAGGAGTTGGTATTTCCTAAGCGAACCGGTACTTAATTTCTTATATTTTTTGTTCAGTTATCCTAATTATACCACTTGCGCTTACATTCAAGTTTTCCGTTGGCACTATGGTTATCTGGATGAGATCGCTCCAAGCGATTAGACCGCTTTTGCCCACGCTCTGCCTAATTTTTTTAATTTTATTTAAACTTTTTTGAACTTTTTTTTCGTACTACTATATTAAGAGTGCGCTAGTCCAACGGCTCGAAGTCAGTGTGGCGCGCGGGGAAAATGCTTATTATTTCACCTAACGTCGGGGAGAAAAGGATAAACTTACCCATAAAATAATAGTCTATACGTAGAAGAGAAGCTAGTGCACACATTTATGTAAAGTGTTTTAGAAAAGACGTCCTCAAATTAAGCAAATCGACACTCAGCTGTTGGTTTTATGAAAAAACTATAAGTATAATATTTTTGTCTGAAGTGAAGTTTTCTCAATTGCTGAATAATTAAACTGTGTCAGTACGTGCTTGCTTTTTTATTTTCATTCTTCGTTTGTTTTTTATTTACGGTCAAAGTTGCGCTAAAAACCCGTGTTTGGAGGCTATTATCTTCTAAACTAATTTAAATTTTAAAAATATAAATTCAAATTCATTTATTTGCCAAGAATATGGCACAGTAGGTGTTTACATATTTTATTGAGTTCGACATATTCTACTACATAAATAGTGTGCAAATATTTTCAGTTTTTCATAGTTATTTAAAAGTGATTTTAGATTATATTTAATAGATTTAATATAGTCAAAATTATAAAAACGTCAAAATAAAAGGTCAGATTTAACAATAAGATACAAATTAAATTAATAAAATATAATGTAGTGTCATTTTTAACGTTTGAATGTTATATGATATCTATTCGATCATTAAAATATTCATTGATTGTATAATATGTTTTGTTAAGTTGCCATCCAGAAAGGTTTGTGTAGTAATCAGGCAGTTTATGTCATAGAAAGCATAACGACCATACAGTAAGCGTTTCTACTACAAATGCCTAGTCTTTGATTGATCACAACTAATTTATATTCATGTCTAGAGCTTTTGGTGGCTACTTCTGACTTCTTTATAAAATAATGATCTAGAATCTAGATTATAATACCGACCTAGACGATTGTAATAAAAATCCATATTACGTTAAAATTTAGGTCTGCAGTGTTTGACTTTAGAATAAATCACCAATAGCGTGTGTATGGAGATAAAACCGACGAGTGCAGCCTTCCCTCCGAGTACAGCCTTCCCTCCGAGTACACCTCGGCTCCCAGAAACTTCATTTTATTCGAGTCTTTCGGTGAAAAATATTATTACAGAGTCTATTATCTTTTAAGTATAATGGTTACAACACACCGATAGCGTGATGCAGGGTCGAAGCGCTGACATCTATCGGTAGAATTAGGTACTGCTTGAATAAACATCATTGAATAAACGTTATTGATATTATAAACACACCGGCATATTTAGCGGAACACAAAAAAAGATCCATAGTTAAAAAAGATCCTTAATTAAAATTCGACGGCCGTCCAAGCCCGACATGAGTTAGAAGCAGTGTGGGGTGTAACCGTAAGTGAGCGTACGGTACGAAGAAGGTTCAAAAAAGCTGGTTTGGGTTCATTTGTGCCCGCCTAGGCTCCCAGGCTCGAGGTAAATCATCGTAGAAACAGGTTAACTTTTGCTCAGGAACATCGATTTTAGAACGCGGACCAATGGAGTAAGGTATTGTTTAGTGATGAGTGCAGAATTCTCTTAAATCAAATTGACGGCAGGCAAAGAATATACAGACGCAAAGGAGAACGATAAATTCAGACAAATTTTGAAACTACAGTTGCATACGGTGGTGGATCAATAATGGTTTGGGCGGGTATTTCTTTGGGATCTCGCACAGACTTGGTAGTGATTGACAGAGGGAGTCTGACTGCAGACCGCTATATCAGAGAAGTTTTAGAAGAAAATGTCGTACCATTTGCCCCATATATCGGTGAAGATTTTGTTTTTATGCAGGATAAGTACGCCTTTTTCTGCCTTGTCCTGCTCTTCTCACATAAGTACCGGTCTCCCTGAACCGTTGGATACTGCGATGGATCGTTGAAACTGGTCGACGAAGATCTCTGGATATCACACTGTAGGTTTGACCATTTCTTCGCATTTCGAGTGCCCTGGCAATCTCCGTTGGGGCTAATTTCATAATTCAGTCCTCAACTCCAAAAAGATACGCGATTAAAAAAAACTAACAAAAAACAGTATTTCAATGAAATTTCAAATCAAATTCAGAAGGAAGAAATACTCGAAGTTCGCTCCAGATAAGCTGTATTTGAATAAAAATAAAACAATTACATAAAATGTGATGTTCAGATGTTTTCTTAATTTGAAAATATTTATTTTTAAATTAAATGACGTACAAACCAGCCAGCAACCTTATATGATACTGATATCAAACCTTTATTTTATGTTCCGCTAAATATGCCGGTGTGGGTATTTTTTGTATTTGTTTTTTGTTGATATATTTTTTTCCCGATAATAGCTAAATTGTAATTTTCGTTTTGTTTTGCAACTTTTTTTTAAGCCTTTTGTTATCCAGTGAGGTACTGTATGTTTATTTGTTACCTTTAAGCGGACTAAAGGGAAGCAGAGCTTATATAGCATTATGAATAAATCATAAAAGCTGTTAAACGCTTCATTAAAGTTTTTTAACAAATAACATTCATCAAAGGAAATGTTTGCTAAGTAATCTTTAATTTTTTTTATGTTATCATTTTTATATTCTCTTTTGTAGATATAGTGGAAGTTGCGGTTAATAAATTGTGCTGTGTTATGGTCTGAAAGGCCTAATTGTAATAATTCGGTTTTGGCATGCAATAAGTTACTTAATATATTATCTATACATGTCAAGTGTCTAGTAGGTTTATTAAAGTGAAATTTTAAATTATAATTACTTGAAATGTCACGCAGTGCATTTGAGTCCTTATTAATTTTTAGTAAATTAATATTAAAGTCACCAGCAATTATTATTAGATTTTTATTAGATTTTTTGGTTATTTTATTTAACAAAGAATCAACAACTTTTGGAAAAATGTGTAGTACATTTTTCCAAAAATTGTTGATTCTTTATTAAATAAAATAACCAAAAAATCTAAAAATCACTGAATTTGGAGTTCTGTATAAGCACATGATAACCAGATTTAAGTCAATAATTTCTATGCCACAACATTCAAAATCATTATCAATTGCAAAACAAGATCAATATTATTATAATAAGAGAATGTACTTTTTTTTAATAAGTGTTTGCATAACACCCCCCCTTTTTTTTGACCTACTGTAATATGATGCTAAAGTGTAGTTATTTAAATTAATGTTTGACTCTGTTCCTTTTTCAATAAAAGTTTCAGTAGGGCATATTACATTAGGTTCCTCATCACATGATGCTCTGCCCACAAGATGCCCTGCTCTTGCTCTGCAAGTGCAATTTCAAGTTGACATATTTTGGCAGGGAAGCTAGCAACGTCTTGATGTATAATCTTAATTTGTTGCTTGTCACGAAAAAGATATTTTGGTTTAAAATAGTCAGTAATGTATTTTGTATTTTATTGTCAGTGTTACATGTTTTATAATAGTTAGGTTTAGTTAGATCTAAGTTATTTTGATTTTCATTTTTATTATAATTTTTATTATGAAATTGATTTTTACGCTTAATATAATAATGTGTGTGTTGTTTTTGATTAGTAATAGTATTGTATGTATTCATTCTGGATTATTTTTTTACAAATGTTCGTTGTAATATCATTTTTGCACTATTCTTTCTAGAGCTATAGTTTAAGAATTTATTTTCATAGTATATCTGATCAATATTATAGTTAATTTTATTACAGATGTTTATTTTGTTTATTACATGAATATTGCTAAGATTTACAAAATGACAGTTAGAATAGTTTTTACATGTTATTCTAATCAAGTTATTTAGTTTCCATTCATTAAGATATACATTTTTATAACACTAAGAATTAATATAGGACATGTTATTTTTGATGCCTCGAGAAAACCACATAACTCCGATATAATTTTCATGGGATTTTTGTCATATAGTCCTACGCTTAAAATTATTTTATCTGAGTGTGTAATCCTTACTAATATTATAAATGTGAAAGCGTGGATGTTTGTTACTCTATCACGCAAAAACTACTGAACGGATTTCGATAAAATTCGGTATGGTAGTAGTTTAGACTCTGGATTAAAACATAGGCTTTTTTATCCCGAAAAAGTAGTGTTCCCGAGGGATACTGTATTTACGCGGGCGGAGCCGCGGGAAACAGCTAGTATCAAAATTTCTTCAGTGTTTGCACCGGTCTTGATAAAGGATATTATTTCAAAATTTTCGTACGCGTTATGTTGTCTTTGTTTTCTTGACATGTTTGCTATACCAGTACATTGGCTTGCTCCAAATATGTATAAAGTTTTTTTTGGTTCGTTTTCCTTTTTTTTATCAATGTTTCAATTATTATAATTAGTATGTAAGTTTTATTTTTGTAAAGTCAATTTTATACTTTCTGTTTGTACCGCCTTTCATTGGAATTGGAATTTGTATACATAATTTTGCTATTGTTTTGTATTTTTGTTAATCTATTTGCAGGCGTCTTTATTGTTGGACTAGTACATACTAATTTTAAGGTATCCAACTGTTGTCTTAAATTTATTATTTCCCTCTTTAATGTATTATTTTCTATTATAATATCGTCTAATTCATTTTGAGTGCTTTGTAGTAATAATGACATGTTATCAAGCTTTTTTTTCATTTCGCTAATATTTTCTGGTTCGATTGTAGATAAATCAAAGCTTCTGTGTTCATGCTCAGAGTCAGATGATAAGTCCGTAATACTTAGATATTCATTGTTTTGACGAAGGGATTCATATTATTTAGATCTAAATAATTTTCTGGGTCTAATTGTAACATAATTCGGACTGTACATTTTTTGTGTAAATAAAGTTATTAATAAATGTCTTGATTGTAATAATTATAGATTGTTTCCTTCCTTGTCAAATTAATATTTAATTCATAATTTTATTTCACATTTCATAATTTAATAATGTCAAGTTAATATAATTTTTATTTTATCTTATTACATATTATATGAATGTATGTATTGCTATCTATGATTTGTTTGTGCAGTTTCCATTGATTTAAAGCGCCAACTTGAACTATAGCTAATGTGACATTAGTCTTGAACTTGTCTTTGGTCTAATTGTCAATTTTGAAGTTTTGTTGTTACTTGTCAATTGTCAGATGTCATTTGTTAACAGATTTTAGAACTTTTGAACAGCTGTTTTTTTAGTTAAATTTAATAGATAATCCAATCTAAACTATTTTGAATTTTGCTTAACGGTTATAATATAAGATGATCGAAACAAAGGAAATGTGTGAATTGGAAATCGAAGGCTTCTATGTCCATGTATTCTGAGTTTTGGGAATGCTTGTTTAACTATGTTTTTCATATAAGGTTTCTTATGCTATTTATTACAGTTCTCCAGATTTTTTGGGTGTTTATATAAATGAATCTCTGGGATGATGTACGATATTCAACTAGTACTCACAACCTTGCTCCTATCGCAGGTTTTTTGTTGCAAACACTTGTGAACACTTTTAAGGTTATATTGTATCTCTTGCTGATTTTTTGAATAGTAGGTATTTAATAATTATTTAATTTTAATATATAAAATTAACGTAGAGCCAATGTTTACTGTATGTTTGACACCTATTTTGAGCATATCGCTCTCCTCGTTTACGGTAGACTAGTCAGCGACCATTAGCACCGTACAAACAAGTCCTACACTCATCAGTGAATAATACGGAAGCCCATTGATATTCAGTCCAATTTAAGTGTTTACGAGCAAATCTTAGCCGAGCTTGCCTGTGAGCTGCAGACAATTTTGGTCCATTTGCGGGTCTGAAAGGTGTGATATCACGCTCTTTTAGCCTTCTTTTTATGGTTCGTGCACTAACTGCTACGTCACGTACCTGGTAGAGCTCATTTTTAATGCTTATAGACGTTAAAAACCGATTTCGCAAGGAAGTTGTCACAATAAACCTGTCGTCACGAGACGTTGTCACCAGAGTTCTGCCGGTTCCACGTCTTCTTTTGAATGAACCTGTCTCCATAAACCGTCTGTAAACTCGGAAAACCGTAGACTGGTTTACATTTAAATCTGCAGCAATTGTTCGTTGGTCTAGGCCTTGCTTTTTTTTTTTTATTATTAAATAAGGGGGCAAACGAGCAAACGGGTGACCTGATGATAAGCAACTACTGTCGCCCATGGACACTCGCAACATCAGAAGAGCTGCAGGTGCGTTGCCGGCCTTTTAAGAGGGAATACGCTCTCTTCTTGAAGGTTTGCAGGTCGTATAGGTCCGGAAATACTGCTGGTGACAGTTCGTTCCAGAGTTTTACAGTGCGCGGCAGAAAGTTACGCGAAAAGCGCACGGTGGAAGACTGCCACTCATCAAGGTGATGAGGATGGTATGTTTTTCGCGTGGGACGATGGCGAAAAGTTGCAGGTGGTATGATTCCGAACAATTTCTCAGAGCACTCCCCGTGATACAACCGATAGAGGATGCAGAGTGAAGCTACATCTCGGCGTAATTCCAAGGGGTCCAAGCTGTTTGAAACACTATGGCAGTCAACAACTCGAGCGGCCCTTCGTTGGATACGATCCAGAGGGAGCAGCTGGTATTTTGGCGCCCCTGCCCAGAGATGAGAACAATATTCCATATGAGGCCGAACCTGCGCCTTGTAGAGTTGTAGGCGTTGGTCTGGACTGAAGTACTGTCTCGCTCTGTTAAGAACACCAAGCTTCTTCGAGGCTAACTTGGCCTTACCCTCTAGATGATATATTGCTGCACTAGAGCAACAATTTGTGCGGCTTTTTCGGACGATACGTCCATATTCGTGAGAGAAAAACGTGTTTAAAATGAAAACAGACTAGCAATTAAACAATTACAAACGATAATTCACATGTAACAAAACAAAAAAAATAACCATCAATCACAACATTAACGTAACAACGAGTTAATCTTTGGTAAATTGACAAGATTTCTTCTATAGAATATTTTCTTTCTTTCGTGACAGTACCATATTTAAATTTGATTTTGTTTTCGTGTTTATAAACCAGCCTTTATTTACCAATACCAATAAATATAAAAAGTTTACATAAAATTCTTTAAATTCTTTAATTTAAATTTGGTAATAAAATTTGATCGAATATGTTCTTGCACTATGATGCAGTTTATGTGTCCACCAGTGTATTTCCCTAGAATATATAAATAGAATACTCCTATAGTAATTTCAACGGAGAAGAATACATAAAGGTAGCATTCAAATTATTCAAGAGACGTTCGCACACTACTATTTAAGATGTAGTACATTATAGATATATCGGATAAAGATTAAAATTACTTAATGTGTTTTTTGTTGTTTATAAAGGGTTACATGGTTATTTTATTACATTTTATTGTTATTATCGGATCCCTACAACAATTTTCAGATCTCTAGCGTCAAAATTTGTGGAAGTCTCGTACAAACTTCCATCCCCTAGTGTCAAAAATAAAACACTCAACACGTAACTCACCCGTTTAATAACACTACACGTATAAACACTCGTTAATGCAACTCGAAAATAACACTCAAAGTATGGAAATTTGACTATAAAGATTAGACTCGGTCAAATGATAGCGCGATCTAGAAAAACATAGATGTCACTATGCCCCTTCCGCATAGTGACATCTAGCGTTGGGCATTGAAACTAAGAGAATATATTGATAACATCACTATTTGAGTTGTACAGCACCATCTATCGCAAGACCAAATAACTACATTTTATACATTTCTTTAAATCTATTTTTAAACAATTATATTTTTTTTATACTTAATTTTATTATATTTAATTACTTAGAATACTTATAATTTTACACATTCCGCCCACCAAGGACTTGGGTCCTTCAATTGTAGGGTTTAGTTAAAAGACATAACTTACTGATAGTACGCTTAAGAAGCCCTTTACTACATTTTAAAGTTACAACTCGAATTACATTACCAGGCTCAGCATGCTTTTCTAAAATTTTTCCTAATACCCATTTGGCAGGTGGAATGTTATCATCCTTCACAACTACAATATCTCCTACATCTAGTTCAGGTTTTTTATTACACCATTTTTTCCTCTGATTTAAATTACTTAAAAACTCTTTAGACCATTTATTCAAAAATAATTTTATAATTTTTTAAATTAACTTAAATCTATACAAATCAGAAACATTTGAATCAGTATAATCTACATCCATTAATTTAAAACAAGCTCACCTATTAAAAATGTCTAGGCGTTAGTGGAAGAGGGTCGATATCACTTATAACGCTTAAAGGTCGAGAATTTAAACAAGCTTCAATTTGCGTAAGCAAAGTAGAAATCTCCTCAAAAGCCAAAGTTGTATCCCCGATGACACGTTTTAAATGAGCTTTAGTACGTCGTACACCCACCTCCCATAATATTCGATATATATAAAAATTCGATATCTGCCATCTAGTTGATTCTAAACTTAATAACCCTGGTATTTCATTTGTAATCTCCGATTTAGCACTATCAGCCATGTTCCTTAACATAGCAACTGCACCCAAAAAATTAGTTCCATTATCGCTGTATAAATCTTGCCAATGTCCTCTACGAGAAACGAATCTTCGAAACGCAAATATAAACCCTTTAGCAGTTAAATCCGAAACTGCTTCTAAATATATAGCTCGAGTCACCATACATACAAACAAACAAATGTATCCTTTGTAGGATTTAGCACCGTGTCCAGGAGAAAACTTTATGTTTATAGGACCGGCGTAATCCACACCCGAAATCTTAAACGGACGACTAGATTTAAGTCTACATTCCGGTAATTGACCCATCAACTGCGTAGCTGTTAATCTAGAATACTTCAAACAACACAATTACAGTAATACTTTTTAACCATATCACGACCTCTCAAAATCCAAAATTTTGTCCTCAAAAGAACTCATCATAATTTGAGGTCCTCCATGAGTTTTTACATGAGCATTTGTCACTATTAACTGGCTAAGATGATTCTTAGCTGGCAAAATAATGGGATGCATCTGATCATAACTCACGTCTAATTGTGTCAACCGTCCACCCACTCTTAAAATCCCATTTTTATCCAAAAGAGGGCAAAGCGTGCGTAAAGAACTTCGGTTGGCAACTTCTCCCTTAGTTTTTAGTGCGTGTATCTCTTCTGCGAAAGTATATTCTTGAACTTGTCTAATGCATAATTCTAAAGTTTCTTCCATCTCATCCGGTGTAATAAATTTTAAAAAATCTTTTCTTTCATTAATAGGTACTCTAATCTTAAGAAATCTTTACACAACGAAATCACTTTTAACATTCTAGTCAATTCAGAAAATTTCGTCTATCCAAATTCAATCTGTTCATTCATTATAGAAAAAGTTTTCACTCGTTCTTCTTCATGTGTCCCAACTAAATCAGGTCTATTAACTGTAAATTTTAATCTCGATAGGCAACTTGGACCATACCAACATAGATCATAGCTACTCAACTCCGTTGGTTTTAACACTCTAGATGCGCAATCTGCTGGATTAACATCAGTTGACACGTGTTCCCATCGTTATATCATGTCTCATAATCCATAATTGTTACAATATGTGATACTCTGTTACTCGCATATGTCGCCCATTGACAAGCAGGTCCTCGTAAACAAGCTAGAACCACTGTAGAGACCATCCGAATAAATTACTTTTAGGTAATTTCATTACCTGTGAATCTTCATTTTCCATAATTTCTGAACAAAATACTTTGCCAGTAATAACCACTGGTGAAATCCATCCAATAGGGTCATAAAGTTTAGCTATGTCCGATAAAATCCTCCTCTTCATAATAGGTTCCTCCGTTTTCTCTAAATTAACTACATACTCAAACTTGTCTGTCACTCGATTCCATTCTATACCTAATACCTTCACCGTATTATCATTATTTATCGTTATAGATTTCTCAGTATTTATTTTATTCTCTCAAAATAATTTATAACTCGTTCATTACTGCTACTCCACTTTTGTAATTCGAAACCACCAGACTTCATCAGTTCAGTCATTTCATTGTATACATTTAAAGCTTCTGTCTCTGTCTCACTTCTGTCATGAAATCATCAACATAATAATCATTTAAACTAATATGTGCAGAAACTGGAAACTTATCCTTTTCTATATGTGCTAATGTTTGAAAAGTTTTCACAGCAAGATACGGCGCGCAAGCTGTTTCAAAAGTCAATGTTAATAGTTGGTAATGCTGAACAGGATACTCTGGATTAGTTCTCCATAATATACGTTGATATTTAGCATCATCTCTATGTACTTGTACTTGGCGATACATTTTGCCCAAATAAGCAATTAAATGACTGATTGATGATTACGCCACCTTAGCCACGAATGACGCAAATCTTGTTGAAGTTGAGGACATCATTCAAGGACACGTTATTGATTCCTTTATTTGAGGCATTTAATACGACTCGAACTTTTGTTGTAGCTTTGTCTTCCCCCACGACCGCATGGTGAGGAAGATACACAGATGTGGAGTTATTATCATCGTCACTATCTACTGGTTCCATGTGATTGAGCGTTACGTATTCCTCCATCCATCCAAATAAAGTATTTTGAGCTAGTAAATATCCATGCGGACTCTTCTTTACTCCGTTTTGTAATATTTCTCCATATACATCAGCACCAAGTAACATGTTAACATTACCTGGGGGTGCAAATTCTGGATCTGCAAGAGGTAAGGTTTTTAATTCCAACCTATTAGGTATACACACTTTTCGACTCAGCAATAATGAGATAAGTGATTTTAGTACATAAGCATTAACCCAAACCTTTTTTTCAGGTTCATGACGCGATTCGAATTTTAAGTCTGACAGCATATTTTATATTAATTTGACCGTCTCCCAAACTACACACCTTACCATCTACATGTGTACGTTTAAGATTATTAGGTAATTGCACAGTATGTTCACTAACAAATGAGGCTTGAGAGCCCTGATCAATTAAAGCTCTTATTACGTAAGAACTGTGTCTAGATTTAGATTTTACTACAGCTGTAGCTAACAATACATTATAAGTTTTAACAGTTTCTGTCGATAAACTATATAATCCGCGCTCCTCTCTACTATAACTTCTCTTTCTTCTTGTTGATTATCTCTCTTATATGTTTGAGATTACCTCGATCTATCGTAAGCTTCTTTGTTCTCTTTTTCAAAATGAACACAAAGGTTTTATAAGTCCACATCACTTAAAATTTTTATGAGTTTATATAATAGATTCTCAAAATCTTCAACAAGTCCAAAACACCATTAATATTTCTGTCTATGAATAAATTCACGAAAAGTCTTTAATATTAATGCTCAAAGTTTTTATAAGTCCATATCACTTCAAATTTTTATAAGTTTATAGAATAGATTCTCAAAATTTTACAAGGCCAAAACACCAAAAGTCCATAGAGTAAATTCACGAAAATTTTACAAGTCCATATAATAATTTCGCAAAATTGTTACAAGTATAAAGACAAAATTACAAGTCCATAGCTGACTTGTATTATTGCTAAATTTTTTATAAGTCTTTTTCACTTCACTTTTCTTAAGTGTATTTACTCACGGTATTAGGGTCCAAATACCTTTAACTTAGCACGATTCTCACTTACACTTAATCATTTGCACTAGAGTTCACGTTACCATTCACTTTTCACTGTTCCTTGTGCCTCACCATCTCGTATACTCTTCTCACTCTCTCCCAGGTTTCAGCGCCAGGTCAAAAATGAAACATTCACGTAACTCACCCGTTTATTAATACTACACGTATAAACAATCGTTAATGCAACTCGAAAATGAAACTCAAAGTATGGAAATCTAAATATTAGGTAATAAATAAGTCAATTTAGACTGGGACAAACGATAGCGCGGTCTAGAATAACCGACCCTTTGGCACAGTGAAATCTAGCGTTGGGCATTGAAACTCATACAATATATTGATAACATCAAAACTTGAGTTGTACAGCGCCATCTATCGCAAGAACAATTAACTACATTTTACGTATCTCTTTAAATCTATTTCTAAACAATTATATTTCTTTTAGTTTACATATATTTAATTACTTACAATACTTATAATTTTACACACCTAGTTTAAGGTGTTGGAGGATAAAAGTTTATATAATACTTCCGTTTAATAATGAGAATGTTATCTTTGTTTAATTTGCCGTTGAAATTACTACAGAATACTCGGGAAATATTTATTTCAATATTACGTCAATTAGTTTCCAATCCAAGCGATAAACGACGACATAAGTAACATAGTTCGTAATAAACGCGATATATGGCGTTTTTAAATAAACTTAACTTTCATCCCCTAGTTTAAGGGATTGGAAGATAAAAGACCCAAAAATATCGTTTAAAAACCAATTTCACGCGGGCGAAGCCGCGGACAAATGCTAGTAAGCGTTCAAGTATTACGTATCAAAGAAGTGTGCAGAATGAAAGATTTTCCATACAATTTTTCAACCCCACTTAATGAAAAATTTGATTTTAATTAATTGTGAAAAAAACTTAATAAAAAACACGTGAATTTTTCAAAATACATTCTTATTGTGCGCTTACGTTTTAAATTAAAACAACTGTCCATATTTCATATTATTTCTATCCATTTGCTGCCAACTGCTGTGCGAGCGTCTATATGTCAGTCAATCACTTGATAATTAACAATAAACGATTTATCAATAGTTTCAAAAAATTTATCGACCAAATTACCCCCTTTTACTGGTCGTTAACACCCCCCCCCCCCCCATAACGATTTGTAACGCTTCACAAGACCCCCCCAAATTGCGTTACGTATACTTACTACTTGAACGCTCCTTTTAAATATAACAATAAACAGTAAGATTATTATGAGAGTTAACTTACACTTGTAGGTCTCCGACTCCAGCACCTGGCAGGAAGCCTGGTGCTCAAACTGGTCATCCTCACAGAGGAAGCCCGCACAAAACGAGCAGCGGAATATACGCCCGCCGTGCTCCCAAACACCTGTCCAGGACAATTTCAGTTGTAAACCAAATATAAAAATATTATTATGATTTTTATGTTAAAGAGAAATAGATACAAGTTTTTACAAAATCAGCCTTATGGGCAGTAATTTCACCATATTCTATTGAACTGAAATCCCAGGCACGCCAGACAAGCTAAAAAAAATGTACTAACTTTCCTTACAGCCTTTGAAATAATTTTCCGCAACTCTAGCGCCCCTTGTACCTAATAAACTAGCGGGTACTCAGCGGGTATGCTATGGTGCGCGCTGAGGCTAATACTACAATATGATATACATTGTATCAGTGCGCGGCCGCTTGCATACATTTCGGTGACCGCTGCGGCTGGCCGTCAGTGCGCGCTGAGGCTAATACTACAATATGATATACATTGTATCAGTGCGCGGCCGCTTGCATACATTTCGGTGACCGCTGCGGCTGGCCGTCAGTGCGCGCTGAGGCTAATACTACAATATGATATACATTGTATCAGTGCGCGGCCGCTTGCATACATTTCGGTGACCGCTGCGGCTGGCCGTCAGTGCGCGCTGAGGCTAATACTACAATATGATATACATTGTATCAGTGCGCGGCCGCTTGCATACATTTCGGTGACCGCTGCGGCTGGCCGTCAGTGCGTGCTAAGGCTAATACTACAATATAATATACATTTTATCAGTAAGAATATAAAGGTAGTCTGGCGGCTCTAAGTCTATATGCGTTTTATTGGTGTGTCACAGAAATTCTAAGCTTTCATGATAATTATTTTCATCTACCCTCAGATGAGCTACTCGTACCAGTGTTGGAATTCGTAAAAAAAATATTATATTGATGAGAATTCAGTGCAATGTGATGGATGCAAAAGAAATATTTGCTTAAATTGAAGCAATTAAACCAGTGAGGTACGTGTTACGGGTTTGAAGGGCAAGCGCACCCAATTCCCAAGACCTAGACCTTCCCTAGGGGCTTCTTCCTTACCGGACACAGACATGATAATGACGGAAATTGCAGAACGTGAACGCCGAGCTAATAATATGATAATAGTAGGAGTGCCGGAATGTGATTCTGAATTAAACAATGATAGAAAAGAGCAAGACAACCTGAAAGTTAAAAACATTTTCTTACACGAAACAATAATAATCACGACTAGTGACTGTGTGGTGTCGGTGCCCCGGTGCCCCGGTGCCCCGGTGCCCCGGTGCCCCGGTGCCCCGTCTTGGTCGCCCAGACTATTGTCGCCCGGCAATACGCGACCTATAAAGGTGGTTTTGTCCTCGCCTAGTATGGCTGTTAGAATACTTCAAAATAAAAGTAAGGCAAGCAAAGAGGTAAGAATTTTTGATGATAAGACAGCTACAGCGCGTAGAACTGAAAAAAACTCTAGATATTAAATTTAGAATTGAAAAGGGAGAAACAGACATTACAATCAAATATCTAAAGAGTACTCCAAAAATAGTTCAACATAAAAAACTAATACAAAATACAAGCTCGTACTCTGAAATGTTCACTACCACCTAAATTTGATCGCTCCAATACATAAATACTAATAAACCAGCAATTGCAATTATAACAGAGAAATGGCTTAATATTAGGTCTTTACATATGACATTGGGGTTTTGTCCTACTGGCCACTTCGACTTTAAGAATTTCAATTTCAAATTTATACCGCTATTTAATCATGCATTTGTGTTTCGAAAACCGTAATTCATTTGTTTTTTCCTCTTTTAGTTTTTATTTGCGTCACGGCGTGTAGGGCGGCGGTGTCGCAAAAAAAAACTGTTCCAACGTTTTCGTTCTAGAAATTTCGACCTGCCGAACAAGCCTCGTGGACGGCTGGAGACCAAAGTTGATAGTGAAGAATTGAAAGCTATTGTGAAAGCGGATCCATCGCAAACCACATCCGAGTTAGCTGCAGGCTGCGGTGTTAGTGATAAAACTATTTAAATCCACTTGAAGCAAACTGAGAAGGTGAAAAAGCTTGAAAGGTGGATGGATACCTCATGAACTGAGTGTAGCAAACCGACAAACGCGCGTCGACTGCTGTGTTACATTACTCAACCGGCACAATAATGAAGGGATTTTTAATCGAATCGAACCTGTCATAAAAAGTGAATCCTGTACGATAATCGGAAATGCTCATCGCAACGGCTGAACCCTGGCGAACCAGCCAAAGCCTGCCCCAAGCGAAAATTGACTCAAAAAAAGTTACTTCTGAGCGTTTGGTGGACTAGTGCCGGTGTCGTTCACAACAGCTTTCTTAAATCTGGCCAGACGATTTCGGCAGATGTCTATTGCCAGCAACTGTAAATCATGGTGGAAAAGCTAGATGTTAAACAACCGAGGTTGGTCATTCGCTCTAGGCCACTGCTGCTTCAGGACAACGCTAGACCACTGCACAAAAGACGGCTACCAAATTAGAGAAGCTTCAATTGGAATGTCTAAGACATCTACCGTACTCCCCGGACCTTGCTCCAACAGATTACCATTTTTTTCGAAATTTGGATAACTTCTTGCAAGGGAAAAAATTTAACTCCAATAGGGCAGTCCAAAGCTTGCAAGGGAAAAATTCAACTCCGATGGGGCAGTTCAAAGCGCCTTTAAAGATTTTATTGATTCCTGTCCGGATGGTTTTTTTAGTAAATGAATCCATGAACTACCTATGAAATGTCAAAAGTGCATAGATAGCAATGGTATATACTTTGATTAAAAAAATATATTATGTTTAAAAAAAAACGACTTTATGTTCCTCCTTTACAAAACGCCAATTTCATATGTCATGACCTAATAGTAATGACCGCAATAGCTCATATAACATACCAAATTATACTTTGTTTAGATTGGACCGGAGACATAAAACAAGGAGATGTGAAGGGAAAACAAGAGGTGGTGGTGTGGCAATGTATGTAAGAGACAGTTTGAATAGTGTACCTATTATATCTAAACGTAATCAAAGATACATGTTGCATGAGTATATTTGTATAATTACAATATACCCTTGATGGTTGCCCCAAAACTTGCACCAATACACAAGTAGATCTGGGTGTAACCATAGCACACAATTTCAAATGGGATCAACATAATATCACCGACATTGTCAAAAAGGCCAACTCATTTGTTTATACTGTACGGAGAACATTTCAAGTTTTGACAATAGAATTATTGTTGAAAATAAATAAAACATACATTACACCTATATTTGAATATGGATACCAAGTTTAGAGTCCCTACATCCAGAATTATATCAACTTATTAGAAAGTATGCAAAGGAAAGCTTCAAAAATGCCAAAAGAGTTGTGACGTAAAACCTATGAAGAGAGATTAAACACACTACAACGTACAACACGGCAAACTCTCTAGCAGCTCATAACTTTCTTAGCAATAGAGTAGTTCAGAAATGGAACGTGCTGCCTGATGATGTTGTCTCTGCACCAACTGTTAACTCCTTCAAAAACAAACTTGACCACTGGTTTCTGTCAAAAAGGCAGTATATAATACACTGAGAACATCAAAAAACACAATTCCAACATTGTGAGTTATGGTCATATCAGCCAAAAACTGCTCGACCATAATCAGTAATAATAATTATTATTATTATCGACTTATCTATCAATCAAAAATAGGCAAGATGCTTTATTTTTTTTTCATTTTAAAAATTCCATGTAGAATAGACCATAAGTATATTAAAAATGAAACCATTGTAATTAATTGCAAAAAATGCTGTTTTAAACTGAAAGTTTAAAAAAGTATGAAACAAAAAAATATATATACTTTTTTAACATTTTAGTCACAAAATGTTCATTTATTATATTACATTTGCATCTTCCCTATTGGCCAGCGGGTAATGTACTATCTTAGTAATTGGAATATTTTTAAGACACAATTTTACCTCTTTCACACTCCATGCACACAGCATCAGCCAATGGGCATATGCAGGCGTGCGAGTTGAGGCACTTGCGGCCGTGACACACCCACGCCTCACAGAAGTCACAGATAGCACCCTGTAATTAAGTAATATGTAGTTTAGATTTCATTAAATAATAAAAGCCTTTATTCAGACAGTTACAATTTTACACAATATCTACTTACAATAATTATTTTTGAACTGTTTGTTTGCCCAGCATAGGCAAAGGTCTTTTTCATTTATAAAACTGTTACCTAACTTTATTAAAATTGTAAACAGCTTACCACCATACCGAGGCCAGTTGTGTAGACACCTGGGTGTCTGACCACACAGTCTCCAGACTTCAACATGCATTTCACTTTACCACACTGTGCGCACATTGGAAGCCTTTGCAGAGAAGAACAAAAGTAGCAGAAAGCTCTGCTTTTTTGTTTCCTATAAATGAAATATGATATAACATAGAAAAATCCTTCAAGCTAAATGTAGGATAAGTTTTTTATACTATTATTAACTAAAACCAAACATCAACAGGGGTAAATCTAGCATCAAAATCCGAGGAATAAAGAAGAAATATTACAATATACAAACAACCTAGTTGTTTTTTAAGCTGACTGGATACCTAAATCACAAATTATGAAATATAACAATACAACTGCTAATATAAGTAGGGATTTTTTAAAAAGTATGATGCTTAATAGTCATATTTTTTTGGTTTTCTTTATTGGCGCTAATAGTTATAAATAAAACGTTAGTAATTTTACTTCTGGCACTTATCACATTCCATCGCTTGATTGCAAGGTTGTTGAGCCAGGTCGACGTGTTCTTTAGCATTTCGTATTTCCTTCTGTCGGAGTTTTTGTTTTTCTGCTTTTTTTCGCTGGCCCGTTTTTTTCTTTGGCATAATTAATTAGTTATATAAATATAAGATTCAGCTATTAGATATAGTAGTAATACATAACATCTATGATGTATTACCACTAGAAATCACAAAAGGTGAGAGACTGAGGCTGGGACTTTCAGCTCCGGAATCCGGAAGGCATTAGAAAATTGTAAGCATTAAAAATAGAGCCCTGTACTAATATGATAGAGTTGAAAGTCGAACACATGAGAGGCAAGTCAAATGTCATATATGACAGCTCGATGCTGGATATTTCGAACATCCATTTTCAACTCTGTGTAGGGAGTTTTGCCGGGGAATTGTGGTTTTTTATTTTTTTCAAAAATTTGTGTTAATTCGGTTCATAATGTGTAATATTGGTAGAATAATAACTGTTAAATATTCGATAACGTGCACAAGTGTGGGCAAGTGGTACAACTTCAAAAAAGGTGCTATTTTGAGTTTCCCGCCAAAACTCCCTAGGAACTTTCAGTAAAGCTTCTACCACTTTACTAAATCGACTGACTTGACTCATTGACTGCACTGACTATTTATTTGGACTGACTAGACTTTACACTTGACAATAAATTGTCTTATAGGATAATATTCCTAAAGGAATTTTCCTTCGTCCGCGCTAAAGGATATTTCGCTTTCAATATTTGTAAATACATATTTATAAAATGAGGAACAACAAAAATATCTCTTTTATCACTGAAAATTGCATTAGATAGAAAGAGTCCAAATGATATTTCACCTTCTGTGTCATATTTACATCATATAAGTTATTGGAACGAAGTTCGAAAGTTTCGTTTCGCGTGTTGCGAAAGGGGGCTAGACGGAAAAAATAAAACTAAAAGTTGTAACGACACTTTTTGCCATAGTTGTAAGCCGTGCGGCGTGCGCGTGTTTCTCTCTCTCTCTCTCTCTCTCTCTCTCTCTCTCTCTCTCTCTCTCTCTCTCTCTCTCTCTCTCTCTCTCTCTCTCAATTATTACTAAAATTGAGCCTACTGATTAAGTTTATATTACATTATATTTGGTAATAATAATAAAAAAAGTGTGTGTCAGCTCCGACGCACGACTGGAGTTTACTCTAAGAAGTAAAACACGTCCCTCAGAAGGAACAAAAACTTTAGCGATCGATTTGAGTTCAAAAATTCGCGCCCTGTGAAAAAAAGTGACAGGTGCGCAGAATAGGTTGCGCACGAAAACGTAACAAGGTCATTCGTTCAGTAGATGTTACACCTCATATTTTTTTCATACCGGGGGCCTTATGTGAAAGTCGATTCTTAAGGAGTAAACTCCAAAAAATATTATTATAACAAAAAAAGTAAAATTTTATTACATTTCCTTTACTAATTAATCGAAAGGAACTTCGTTCCATTCGTTCCATCCATCCCTTGACACCTCTCAAGTTTTTATTTAAGCGATAATAAGTATAGATCATAGAGCTATAGGGGCCTCTCCATTTAAGTATTTTATCCGATTTTATCCCTCATTGGGAGTTTTGCCATTTGTAATATTTCATAAATTTGTGTTATCTCGGTTCTTAATGTGTAATATTGATAGAATATTAACCATTAAATATTCGTTAACGTGCACAAGTGTGGGCAAGTGGTACAACTTATAAAAACGTGCTATCTGTGTGTATCACCTAAGAACTTTCAGTAAAGCATCTACCACTATACTGAATCGACTGACATGACTCATTGACTGTACTGACTATTTATTTGGACTTTGACTAGACGTACGACGTGAGTACAGTGTTGAAAATTGAAACGAAAGTTCTATTTCCCGCCTTTATTACTTGACACTGGCAAATGGTTTCAAGATAAGCCGACGCCATATATTAAAAAAAAAATTGTCAAACGTCAAAATCATTTGTAACCCCTTTCATGGGGCCCCGCCCCCCTCCCGCATTAGCAAACTCTCTATTGTTGTCGTATGTTATGTTGTTATATTTGTTTTTAAATATAAAAATATTCAGAGTTGTTTGCCGATAAATTTCTTGAATTAAATTTATAAGTTACATATTAAATCGAATAATACTAATACCTATTTTCCACATAAGTATTATTAAGTTTTACTAATTAAATAGTAGCTAGTAGGTAGCTACGTAAAAGTGAATTTTATACAATTATCACATCATCATGGTGTCTCCGACCAACTTTGTAAGTAATTAATTAATCATTTCCTTAAAAATGTTATTTATTCGTGATTCAACGTGAGATACTATACTATACGTATATTATACTCTCTTCATCAAACCTAATGATCTATATTAGTGGTCTTGTGAACTGTACTTTTGTTTTTGTGTAGGTAAAAGGCTTAGGGATAAATGGCAGGTTGGTGCCATTCTTCAAGGCAGTGTGTGTATATTTTGTGGTGGGGGGTGGGACCCCATCTCTGTCGACGGCAATCCTTAAGTGTGCTCCAATACTGTGCCTCCTAGTGTGTGTTCTACTGCGCACACGAGACACTCCTTCATCGCAGTAAGTGCACACAACATGTATAACTATTGAATTTAAGTACAAAACATCATATAACATAATATGGGTTATAGCTTCAATATTCTAAAAATATTGACATCTGTATTGGCTAAAATAAGATCCCTGGAAGACACTCCTTGGTACTCCTTATTTAATTAAGATAAATATGTTTCAGTTACTATGCCAAAGGTAATCAAGGGATACTGATCAATAATTGAAGGTTTTATCCAGAAACATATTTTGAACAAAGATTTGCATGGTCTTTCTGATCTACAATATGATTTAAATTATAGATTAAGCAGTTTTAGCACTTGAACAGTTCAGACAGGAAACTTGTCCTTCACAAGTTTATTTACTGTGTGCAAAGATCACTGTCCTTCATGCAACAAACAAGGTTATCGGATTATTGGATTAACATTTCACACTATTGTTCCCAAATGTTGTTTTAATGTAAATTATTATTTATTCATAGTATAATATTTTGAGGCATTTATTATATTTGTCAGTAATGCATAATATTTCTCTTATACCGACATAATATAATATTATGTATGTAGGCGCGGGTACGGGCGCGCGGTGTGCGCGGGGCTGGCGCTGTCGGCGGCGGGCGATGCGCTGCTGGTGTGGGAGGGCGAGGCGCAGCTGGCGCTGGGGCTGGGCGCGTTCGCGGCCGCGCACGTCGCCTACCTGTGTGCGTTTGGCTGGCGGCCGCGGCGCTGGTGGCGCGGCGCGCTACTGTTGGCGGCGGCGGTGGCAGTCGGTGCGGCGCTGCGGCCGCCCGCGGCGCTGGCGCTGGCAGTGCGCGCATACGCGCTGCTGTTGGCGGCGATGGCGTGGCGCGGCACGGCACGGCCCGGCCGCCAGCGCGCCGGCACGCTGCTGTTCCTGCTCTCCGACACCGTGCTCGGCTACAGCCTGTTCGGGGGCAGCGTGCCATACAAGCAGGTCGGAATTCCATGCACTTGGCATAACTTATTGGTTTAAAATTGAATAGCTGATTTGGCTATTTTTTGCTGTATCATTGTATACTGTATGTATGCATTGATTGGAGATTTAGTGCTGTCCTGTCCAATCTTTTGCTCCTGCCGTATTCTGCTCCACTTCTGGCAAGCAAGACGCAACGTTATTAGATATATGCAATGACGTTATATTACGCGCATACGCGGTGTTGAGGATGTAGCGAGCACGCGCACGCTGGTCGCTGCACGCGCAGCTAGTTCTGTTGCCTTCGAACTCTGTTTTTTTTATTGGCTGTTTTATCACGCCAGTTTTCTATGAGGCCATGTTATTTTTCTGGTCGGGCTGGTCCGTCGTGCCATCTCCAACAATGAAAAATAACATTTCATGCTCCTGAGTCCAAATTTTGTAAAGTTTGCTCAAACATAAAAACTGTTCTATTTTTAAGTTTTTGGCGTCTACACAAAAAACCCCAATACATACTTTTATGGCTATACAAAGAAATAAAGTATAAAAAAAGAGGCCTTTCTAATGACACATAGCTTGTGTGTATTGAGTAGGTAGACTGGAATGCCCATCCCCCTTTGAATGATAAAAAAATCTACTAGTAAGATGTAGACGTTATCCTGTGGTCAGCTGGGTATGTTGTCGGCAGGTGGTGGTGATGTCCACGTACTACCTGGGGCAGCTGGGCATTGCGCTGAGCGCGCTGGACCCGCCACCCGCGTCCGCCGCCCTACAGTAGGCGCGTCTTCCCCGTGGCCGGCGCGAGCTGCCGAAAGTCGGAATTTCTGCAATATGTTTTTTTAGTCTACGGGCACAGCGTCCCGACCGCGACCCAGTATTTGAATTTTGACATTCTAAAATCATTAAAACTCGGCACCGGTCGCGTTTGCGCCAAGTTATAGCTCCTTTGTGATCTTGTTAAGGGCCTAAAAATAATATTCCCCATAGCTAAAAAAACATGTTGTATAGGTATTAAGTAGTTGTAGGTATTATAAGCTCTATCGTTGAACGTAAATAGTGAGGAACTGTGATATGTTTAGTGTTATGTAACTCGATGAAATATTCACTGTTTGGGCGCGATCTCAGGTGCCAAAGAATCGGAAGTCTTCGTGCATGGCCGACGCGGCCGCGTGCCACGTCACGCTTTATTATTATATTAGGTCATTACATATGAAATTGGCGTTTTGTACAGGAGGAACATAAAGTCGATTTTTTGATCAAAATGACAACAAATATTAGGTCTTTACCTATGAATTGCCGTTTTGTATGAAAAAATTTAAACTAATTTTTTTCATGTATTTTTTATTTGTATTAATCGAAGTAATCACCCATGCAATCAATGCATCTTTGCCAACGCAGTGGCAGTTTATTGATGCCCTTCTTAAAGAAATCAGCTGTACGGGAGGCAACAAATTCTTCAAAGGCATTTTGTACTGCCTCTCGAGTCTCGGGTATTGAATTTTTTTCCCGCCAAGAAGTTATCCAAATTCTGGAAAAAGTAGTAGTCTGTAGGCGCAAGGTCTGGTGAGTAGGGCGGATGACGGAGAGCTTCCAACCCCAGTTCTTGCAACTTGGAGATCATCTGCTGTGCAGTATGAGGTCGCGCGTTGTCGTGCAGAAGCAGCGGAGACGAGCGATTGACCAATGCTGGTTGGAGATGTTCATTCTTGCAGCTTTTCCATCATTGTGTTCAGTTCTTCACAGTACACATCTGCAGTAATGCTCACCCCGTTTGGTAAGAAGCTGTCATTACATATGAAATTGGCGTTTTGTAAAGGAGGAACATAAAGTCGATTTTTTGATCAAAATGACAACAAATATTAGGTCTTTACCTATGAATTGCCGTTTTGTATGAAAAAATTTAAACGAATTTTTTTCATGTATTTTTTATTTGTATTAATCGAAGTAATCACCCATGCAATCACACCGGCCACCAAACAGTGACCATCACTTTTCTACGGGTAAGTTTTCGTTTAGGGCATTGTTTAGGTGCTGAACCAGGATCCAACCAACTTGCTGAGCGCTTGCGGTTATCAAACAGAATCCATTTTTCATCGCAGGTAACAATGCGGTTCAAAATTCCTTCATTTGTGTGTCTGTTGAGCAGTGCAAGGCACGTTTCGACGGGTACTTCACGCTGGCAATCATTGAGTTCGTGGGGGACCCATTTGTCAAGCTTTTTTACCTTGCCAATTTGTCGCAAATGGACCAATATTGTTTTGACGCTAACGTCGAAAGCTGCTGCTAATTCAGCCGTAGATTTAGAACCAATAACAGGTGGTGCGTTGGTTTGTAGTGTTAGCTCCGTAAACGTCGTTGATGTTGCGTGCCGCTTGTGCCGCGTTGCTGCCACGACGGTACTTATATTCCATAATTACTCGAATTTTTAACGTATCCATGATGACGAAAAAGATTGAAATGCGATGAAAATGTAACAATAATCAATAAACAAATGACTACTTTTGGAAAAAAAATTCCATGTTTTTAAAATAAAATTAATTTGAAATTAGAATTCTTAGCCAAACAAAAATTATTTTGATTTCAAATGGCCAGTACTGCAGAACGGCAATTTCATAGGTAAAGACCTATTATTTATTTAATCAGAGTATATACCATTGCTATCTATGCACTTTTGCCATCTCACAGGTAGTTCATTGATTCCTTTACTAAAAAACCATTCGGACAGGAATCAATAAAATCTTTGAAGGCGCTTTGGACTGCCCCATCGGAGTTGAATTTTTTCCCCTTGCAAGTTATCCAAATTTCGAAAAAAATTGTAATCTGTTGGAGCAAGGTCCGGGGAGTACGATGGATGTCTTAGACATTCCAATTGAAGCTCCTCTAATTTGGTAGCCGGTTTTGTAGTGCAGTGTGTGTTCTAGCGTTGCCTTGAAGCAGCAGTGGCCTAGAGCGAATGACCAACCTTGGTTGTTTAGTAGCTAGATTTTCCATCATGATTTGGAGTTGCTGGCAATAGACATCTGCCGTAATCGTCTGGCCAGATTTAAGAAAGCTGTAGCGAACGACACCGGCACTAGTCCACCAAACGCTTACAAGTAATTTTTTTTTTTGAGTCAATTTTCGTATAGTATATAATATATAATATAATATATATAATATAATATATATAATATAATATATTCTTTTCATCACAGGTAATGATTCTATTTAAAATCCCTTCATTATTGTGCCGGTTGAGTAATGTAACGCAGCAGTCCATGCGCGTTTGTCGGTTTGCTGCACTCAATTCATGAGGTACCCACCTTTCAAGCTTTTTCACCTTCCCAATTTGCTTCAAGTGGATTAAAACAGTTTTATCACTAACATTGCAGCCTGCAGCTAACTCGGACGTGGTTTGCAATGGATCCGCTTCCAAAATAGCCTTCAATTTTTCATTATCGACTTTGGTCTCCGTCGTCGAAATTTCCAGAACGAAAACGTTGGAACCACAACGCACTGTGTTTTCTTTTGCGACACCGCCGCCATACGTGACATCATTAATACTTCGAGCCGTTTCTGCAGCACTGGTGCCACGGTGGAACTCGTACTCGAAAATTTCCATTTTGTAAACAGAGTGACGTAAAGAAAAACCCAAAAGAGGAAAAAAGAAATGAATTACGATTTTCGAAACACAAATGCATGAGTAAATAGCGGTATAAATTTGAAATTGAATTCCTAACCAAAGAAGATATATTATTTGAGATCAAAGTGGCCAGTACGACAAAACGCCAGTTTCATATGTAAGGACCTAATATATATATCATATATATATATCATATATATATATATATCAGCTATCTGAATGTTTATACCATGACGTGTTATGTCATAAATGTGTAAGGTATTTCAAAATACTTTGTAAACAGTCAAAATATTAGTAATCATGATCAGTGTTTAACACTTTACATGCATTTTACGGGTTATGTTTTCACAAAAGATGCGGTTTAGAACCAACATTCTTATACGAGTAAGTCATGAATACATGTTACTACTTAAGTGTTTTGTTTGTACCTATGTTATACACTGGGCTGTAACATCAAGTAAATACAGAAGATGAACTACTGTTGGCATCCCCCCAATTATTGGGCCCCAAAGAGTTATAGTAAGTACATATTCTGTGTTGGCAACCCTTAATTTATACACAAATAATAAATAATAAAAAAATATAAATAAGTATGAAGTATCTAGTCTATGAGTTAAAAGATTAACAAAAAAATATATTTAACCCGTATTTTATATGATAAGGGGGTAGGCAATAATTGGGGTAGGTGGTACCAACAAGCGGCTGTTCGGGGCCAAAAATTGTTTGTTTTAACCTTCTACACTATAAAATTTCATTTTTTTTCTAAGCTATAGAAGTTAAAGGCTAAAAAAAGATTTACTTATAGCAAATTTTATCAGCTTTCTACTAGTTTCAGAAACTTGTTAAGCTTCGCGATATAACGTATTTAATTAAAATCCGTAACTTCTATACCTACCCTAAGTGGGTAGGTTTAAAAAAAACTACTAGATAGATCATTTTTATGTAAACATTCTATGTTTTCTATAAATTATATTTTATGTAGGATTAAGACATGTTATACACATTTTAATATACATACATATTTTTATTCTAGTGATCTTTGTATTAAAATAAATTTGTAGTTACTTTATTTGGCAATAAATAATGACATACCTACCTATTGTGCCAGTCCTGGATTTATAAATAGGCCGTATAGGCCGCGGCCTAGGGGCGGCAGCGTCCTAGGGGCGGGAGATTTCAGAGGATATCGTCTATCGGATATCATCGAGCATCGATCGCATACGCACGCTAAACTCTCGTCTTCTTGTCTTTGAATACCTACTTTACTTATTACCTAAACAAAATTCGTATAACGAACGACTACTGAATAAAAAAACACAGTGATTCTCAATATACTTTGTTTTTAAGCTTCAGTTTTTATTGACATAGGTAAGTGTTACACAATAGTGAGCAATCAATACTCTAATATATTTTATCATTAACACTCATTAAATGAAAACTGTCCCTCATTAAAATGAAAGATACTTTCACATTGGTGGTTTATTTGTGTATTTCTACATTTTTATATTATTTTGAGTCCGACGTTTCGGTTGTTTTTATGCTTTACAGCTTCCGTGGTCGCGGTTAACTCCGCGAAAATGTAGAATCCAAAAATGTAGAAATAGGCACTTATTATGTATTTCCGTATGTATTACACTTTATGTAAATCGTAATTAAAACCTTTAAAGTATCTTTCACTTAAATGACTTTGGCCAACCAAACCAAAGAAATATATAGATAAGTAGGTAACTCAAAGCTCAGGAAATTTAAGAGTCTGACTGACCTGGAAGTTCTAGGCGCGAGAACTAAAATAGTACCTACGGCAAGCTTTTAGGTGTAGGTATATTAATGTGGAGCCTTTTTCTTGTAAAATAAGCAAGTATTATATTTTCTTACAACTTAAAAATGATTAGAGGTTTCACATATTAATGATATTATATGATAGAGATGTTTCACATATTGCTATTAAACCCCAACCAACTTATTATAAATGAAAATTTGTTTGCTTGTTTATTACACTTTCACGACTAAACCGCTGAAACGATCGTGATGATATTTATATAGACTATTGTGTTCTTTTTACAGATTGATTGATAACTATAATAATAGTTCTCAACTGACGAAATATGAGTGATTGAAGGAAGAAACTTAGTGGCGCTGAGTACAGGAAAAAGGCCAAAAAAAAAATGAAGAGGAACATGCACTTCAGAAGACCAAAAAAATAGAGGATTTTTTTTAAAGTGAAAACAGCAGCGAAAATTTACGTATTGCACAAGAGAACTCGGGGACTAGTAGTAATAAGGAAAATAAATATGAACAAGGTTCTATTCCGATTGAGGTGAAGAGTGACCATTGCAATTCAGATCAGTCGTGTTCAGTAAAACCTGGTCATCCTCCTGATTCTGACACCGAAAGACCTTTAACAAGTGTCAGTAATATAAAATCAGACTGCGAAGAAATGGCTACAGTTGCGACGTATATTGAAATTGAATCAACCCTAAAACTAAACAGAGATCCAGCCTTATGGGAAATAAACGATTTAACGAGAGATATTATTGCAAGAGATGGTTTCGAACAAAACAAATCCTTTTATGTGATTTCATAAAAAGTGCGATATTCCGATCATCGCCGTTATTTACCAAAAAATATATTTTACAGAAAAATGAAGAATAATGAAGTTAAAGAAAGGAATTGGCTCGTCTATTTGGAAAGCAAAAGGCTCCGTATTCTGTGGAACCTGTTTAGCCTTTGGATATATTGAGAACAGGACAGTTTGACGTGGAAGGATTCAATGATTGGAAGAATGCAGAAGTTCGAGTAGCTCAACACGAAAACCATCTAAATCATAAATCCTGCATTTTCGCTTTAAGAGCTAGGGGTATGATTCACGGCAATATCCAATCTTCCTTAACTAGCCAACTTAACGAAGAAATTTCTTACGGGAGGAACATTTTAAAGAGAGTTGTTGCTGTAATAAAAGGATTAGCTTCTAGAGGTCTCGCTTTTAGAGAAAGTAATGAAAAATTTGGTGACCGGCACAGTGGAAATTACATTATGCTTCTAGAATTAATAGAAGAGTTTGACCCATTGTTAACCAAACACTTTGAAAGATATGCAAACCAGGGATCTGGAACAACTAGCTACCTTTCTAAAACTATCTGCGACGAATTAATTTATTTAATGGCTGAAAAAGTACTAATATACATCAGTGATGAGATAAAAATAGCAAAGTACTTTTCTTTGATTGTGGATTCTACACCGGATGCAGCACATATAGATCAGCTAACAATTGTGATTCGATATGTTTTAGATAACGGAGAACCATGTGAGAGACTTATTAAATTCTTGCCTTCTGTAGGACACAAGGCTCAAGAAATGTTTAATGCCATTACTATAGAGCTGGAAAAGTTAAAAATTAATCTCAAAGATTGCCGCGGTCAGTCTTATGATAGTGCCTCTAACATGTCAGGGATTTACAATGGTTTACAAGCCAAAATTCAAGAAAAGCACAATTTGCTATGTTTGTTCCTTGTGCAGCTCATTCATTGAATTTGGTGGGAACCTCGGCCGCTGAGTCTTGTTCAGAAGCCTGCCACTTTTTTATGTTGCTAGAGGAAGTATATACTTTCTTCGTGAAGTCAACTGAACGTTGGAAAAAATTAACGAATGAGATAGGAAGAGGAAAAACACTCGAGAGAGAGTGAACCTCACTCGTTGGTCGGCTAGAGCAAGATGCCTGTAAAAGTCTAAGAGATTCCTGGGACGAAGTAATTACAGTTTTAAGAATGATTGAAAATGACAGTACAGAGAAACCGGTCCCGCAAAATCAGACAAAGGGAATTCGCATCAAATTGGAAAAACTTGAAACTGCGTTCATGGTCGTATTTTGGAATGCTATTTTGGAAAGGTTAAATAAAGTGCGCGTTCAGATTCAGAGCTCATCTGTAGATGTATTGACGGTATCTAATCTGTATGGATCTCTAGTAGAGTTTACAATAGCAGAACGAGAAAACTTTGACTATTTCGAAGAAAGAGCAGTTGAGATGAGCACACTTAAGCAATATCAAAGTGAAATAAAGAGATAACCTAAAAGAAAAAAAATGATTGATGAAACAACGAATGAAGAACCTGAAATACCCTCCGGCTCCAGAGATTATTTCAGAGTGAACACCTTTTTGGTCATCCTTGAGAGCTGAAATACAGAAAAGACCTAATGCTTACCTACTTTGAAGAAAAATTTTCATTTTTAACAAAAATGACTGAACTTTCAACACAAAGAGTTACAGAAAAAGCCCAGTCTGTCGTGAAATATTATACCAATGATTTAGAGGATGATTTGATACAAGAATGTGTGCATTTTCAGAGTCACATTTCCTCTGATAAAACTGCAGAGTGTACAGTGAAGCCTGGATCAAACTCACTACTCAATCTCCGCATTGCACTTTCCACTCCGGCTACAAATTATTCTTGAGAAAGGAGTTTTTCCTGTTTATAACGCGTGAAAAATTATCAAAGGTCTTCATTGTCTCAAGAAAAAATGAATTCTCTGGCTCTTCTCTACACAGAAGCAGAGATAATGAACACCATAAATTATGATGATATTAGGTATAGATGATTTTGCTATTAAAAAGGCCCGTAAAAAATTGTATATCTTGTTTCTTTTTTACGCTCTCTTTCTTAATGACTAATTCATTCGTTTATTTAACTTTCATTCGTTTATTTAAATAATAATTTTCCATTTGTAGTAAAGGAGGCTCCTTTACTACAAATGGAAAATTATTATTTTAGAAAGGTATGTACCTACATGGGGCGGCGGAAATAAAGTGGCCTACACTCATAAAAAATATAAATCCGGCACTGTATTGTGCACTGGTGTTTGTTGTCTACCCGAAGTACACGCTAATGAAGGACCACTCTCACCATTGATAAATACATAGATGACAATCTCTTTTTAATTTAATAAGTACCTATATATATGACTCTCACTGAGTCAAAGCCGTTCACTCCATGCTTGGAGTTGGGAACCATAGATAGAGAACATGATCTGAGGGCAAGGAAGTGCCCACGCCAAGACGAGCCAAGTAAGCGCAAGGGAACTACCTAACCACCGTCTATCGAAGCGCTTTGTCGATTTTATGAACCCTCGTAACTTGAGGTTGGACGGAATTTTCGGAATATGACCCCACTTCCCAGTAACGGACTTATTAAATATATTTTGTTTTGATTGCACACCTCAAATCAAATCAATCATTTATTTCACAGAATGTGAAACTCCTATACAGTATACTTTAGATTTTATTGATATCTAAAAAATCCTGATTTCGTCACTGACTCACTGATGATCATTAAAACCTAAAAGGGTCCTAGAAAGCTGAAAGGACACTGGCGAATCCTACCTGATTTTCTATCAAGAGCGGCCAAGTTTCGAACATAATATGTGGTTTTATAGTACCTACTTAAAAAGTTATTAAATAAAAAAATATTTTTAGGACTTGGGAATAAAAAGTTATGAGTCTCCGAATATCAGAGAATCCATGTGCAAAATGAGTACTTATCTGTGGTAATCGTCATAATATCTGTTTATTCTATGGATAACATGCTGTAAATTGTCAATTTGAGGCGTAAAATCTAGTCGCCCAATTGATTTCACAACGAACTAGTTATTAATTTCATTATGTAGGTAATTGATATCACTACTAATAGATGTCTTTTTTTCGCATACCGCCACTAGGGCAATTTATTGAACAATAGGTTAGTTATATTTAATTTTCTTTTATCCCCCGAGTTTGGTGTATAATATTATTTTTGCTTTTTTTTTGTTCCTATGGCCATAAAGTGCAACTTACAATAAATACTTTTTGTAGCCACGTATTTTAATTACCAGAATGTATGGTTACTTGCCGATCTCCTTTGGCATGTATTCTAGAATTAGTACCTACACAAGCAGCATAAAATTGTAAAACTTGGAACTTTTTAATAACTTTTTGACAGTGTGAGTCGTTTCTTCTCGTCTTGGCATCATTAAACATGAAAATATTTTTTTGTATGATCATACGAGGGCGGGTCAATAAGTCCGTGACTTTTGGAATAAAACACAGATTTTTTGATAAATAAATCATTTTATTTTTCAACGTAGTCCCCCTTGAGCTCTATACACTTTGTCCAACGCTTCTCCAATTTTTTTATCCCTTCCAAAAAATATGATTTGTCGAGGTCCTCAAAATAGGCCTTTGTTTGCGAGATGACTTCATCATTGGAGTCAAATCTTTTTCCACCGAGCCATTTTTTCAGGTTTGGAAACAAGAAGTAGTCACTCGGAGCCAAATCTGTAGAATAGGGTGGATGTGGGAGCAATTCATAGCCCAATTCATGGATTTTTGCCATGGCAACTGCACATGTGTGCACCCTTGCATTGTCTTGGTGAAAAAGAACTTTTTTCTTGGCCAAATGAGGTCGGTTTTTTTTCAAATCCTCATTGAAGCGGTCCAATAAGTTGGAATAATATTCCCCATTAATTGTTCTTCCCTTTTGAAGATAGTCAATGTGGATTATCCCACGTGCATCCCAAAAAACAGTCGCCATAACTTTATTGGCTGACAAACCCACCTTGGCCTTCTTTGGCGCCGATTCACCCTTAGAAACCCACTGTTTTGACTGTTGTTTGGTCTCTGGTGTGTTGTGATGGATCCATGTTTCGTCCACGGTTACAAAACGGCGCAAAAACTCCTCCATATTGTGATTAAACAACGCCAAACCTTCCTGTGAAGTTGTTACACGATTGCGTTTGTGGTCGACTGTGAGCAAACGCGGCACCCATCTTGCGGAAAGCTTTCTCATGCCCAAGTGATCATTCAAAATTGAAACCACTGAGCCATGCGAGATGCCTATGGTTTCCACAATCTCTTGCACTTTCAATCTTCGGTCGGCCAACACCATATCGTGAATTTTTTCGATTGTTTCGGGTGTAGAGACCTCAACTGGGCGTCCAGGACGTTCGGCATCTTCAGTGCTTGTACGGCCACAACGAAATTCAGTAAACCACTTTTTTACCATTGAAATCGATGGTGCAGAGTCCCCATAGTATTTATCAAGCTTAGCCTTGGTCTCGGTAATGGTTTTTTTTCGCAAAAAATAATGCTTAATAAGCACACGAAATTCACTTTTTTCCATTGTTTCTTTAAGTTACTGGATAGTCTGATAAAGAGAGCTGTAAAACACAAACTAACTGACGCAGCAAGTTCAAATTTTGATAGGAGTCAACTGACAGATGCCTGTTGACAGGAGTAGTGTTACTTTTTCAGTAAGGAGGTTAGAAATTCAAAAAGTCACGGACTTATTGACCCGCCCTCGTATTATATTATGAGTTTGTCACCATCTCTTGTATGTAGGCAAAGGTGCGCTTCTGTCGGCCGTGAAAAAAGCGGTAAGTAATAAGGTAAGTAAGTAAGGTATGATAAATACTAAAAAACTTGATTAATGTAATATTATATTTACAAAATATAATTATTTATAACAATATTAATTAATTTATTTATTATAATTATTATACTCTTCATTAAGTTTCTCGCGCACACGCTCCAAGGCAGCCGTGTTTGAGGCAGCGCGAGGTTAGGGTGGGAACCACAAGGCTAAGCCCCGCTAAGGGAGCTGCTACCGCAATACAGTAATATTGCAATTGAATGTTTTATCTTAAAAATAAAATAGATTCAAAATTGCATATCGTGCAAAGTACACGGCTGAACCTTTTAGCAGTCGCGCGCGGTCGTTGAGATCGCAACGAACTTATTTTAGTAATTTTTGACAAACAATTGAGAATTATTGCGCCTCCTGGTACTATTCGGGGGAGGGGGTGTTAGGTATCGCTGCTCAATAGGCCTGCGACACTTGTAGCAAGCTTATTAATAGATTTTGCGATTCCACGCGCGATCGGTGAAGCGCTAGAGAATTACCTGGAATTGCGACTTGTTGAATTTTTCGTTTCACTTGTGTCAACTATTCATATAAAACAAACATCGTTTGGATAAAGAGTTACGAAGACTTCGAACAGCGACTTTTGGGAATTAATGATTAGTAGATAATTGTAACATTTCCACATCGAGTTTTTTTATTATTTCCTTACCTGTTATTAGCATATTTCAAGATATTACGAAAAAGTCGTGATAAAATGTATTTAAATATAATTTTATAGTTCGTATAAAAATGTGTAATTTGCCATTGATGATAAGGTTCATTTACTTGTGCAGCATAATATTACTAGCCTTATAGTCAATGATATGAGTAGAAATTTTTATTTAATTTAACTCGGTACATATATTGATTTTTGCTGATTTTCGATGCTTGCAAAACTTCTGTTTTGATAGACTATTTTGTTATTAAGTATAATTAATTACTTATGTAATTAAATATATAAAAGTGTAATTTTTAGTATAATTAAAGGCGCGTCTCCTGCTCGTGTTTTTTCGAAACATTACACAAAACCATCGAAATATTGGCGTGGCTATACACATTTGTGTATAGTGGAATACACAATGTTTTCGTCTTCCGAGACTGACGGAAAACATTCCCCGCGCGGGTAGAGAGGGGAAGGGTTGTTTCATTCTGTAACAACTGTCACACCACTCACATGACCACTATATATAGAAATACGGAAGAAATTAGCAATCCCAAATTGGTCTTCTATTCGTAACTCCTGATAAATATTAAAATTACGGGTCAGTAAATATGACCTAACTCGAAATCTGTGTTTTCTACCAGATCGCTTCAACTGCGAGTATGTCTTCCTCATCGGAACTCGTGATCTTTTCTAAACAAAATTATTTGTTTTAATCAAAAACATTTTCTATAGCTGGAGACAGCTTGTGTATGAAAACAAATGTTTTTGTTTCATGTTTCGAAAAAACATGAGCCGGAGTCACGCCTTAATACAGACGCAATACTTATTTTCATTATATGGTATACAATTTTAAGCAATAGTTTATTCGTTATCTCTAACTGGACACGAAAAGTTGCGGATTCACAGACCGCGCCCAACCGCAGACCGAGTTCGACGCAGGGGTGCGACCACTGAAGGTTAGGGTCAAATCATACTAAGGCTAATGCAGAGACGAAACCATAAGAGATAAAAAAAGCGTTGGTCGTACACACACCTGCAAATTCTTGTGAATTCGCGCGCCTTCTCTTTGTCTCGATAGGAATGTGTATATCGTGGACATTAAAGGGTGAAAAGGGTTTGTTGTAATAAATTTCAGAATTTCGCGTTGCTGCAATTCGACTCTTGCGCTAGTATGAACTGACCCGCGCACCACTGATGTCTGTTAGTCTTTATTGTTAAACAGTATACCCCCTTACTAGTAAAAATATTTATACAATTGATAACTTATACATTGTTGCTGTCTTTGTCTGTCAAGTGACTTTTCCAACATATCAGACAAAGACAGCAATGTTGCTTAAGTTATCCGTTGTGTAAATATCTTTATTAGTAAGGGGGATACTGTATACATAGTATTTTGAAATATACAAAACATGTTGAGTGTGTAAATTGTAAAATGTCTTAACGGCTGAACATAACAAAGCGTGGAATTGCGATGTGACGCGAGCTGCTACTCTCGGCGTAGGTTGTCGAGGCGCGCCTGCAGCTCGGCGTCGGCGTCCAGTGCGCCGCCGCCGCCCCCTACGCCGCCACCTCCGCTACCGCCCGCGCCGCCACCGCCGCCGCCCGCGCCCACGCCGGCCGCCACGGGCGTGCGTGCTGGAAAGAAATAACAACGTCAGAACAACAAAAGCTAGTCTACCCTATCATCTAATAATAAAACGTCAATCTGATTTGAACGTGAATCTGAATTAAAGTCACAGAAACGTGATATCCGATTATATATTATGAATGATAATTTAATGAATGTACCAAATGTACATTTTACTGTGTTTACATACTAACCTGGCACAGACAGTGAGCCGGTGGCCTGCGGCAGACCAGACAGCTGGTCATTGAGCTGCAGGCCGAGCTCGTCAAGGATCTGGCCGACCACGGCGTCACTCTCTTCCTCGTCGTCGTCCGCCTCCATGGCCTCGTCGATGGAGTCGTTCATCATCTCCTCCTTCATGTCCATTATCTCAGACTGCTTCTCGAACTCCTGCAGGATGCGCTGGATCTGCGGCATGTTGAGCTGGCGGTTCATGGTGGCCATGGCGCGTGTGACGCCGCGCATGGCCTGCGCCATGGTGTTCTGCGATTTGAGCGTTTGGATCTTTAGCGACACGGCCTGGATGTTGGCCTTCATCAACATGAACTTGCGCACATAGCGCCGTGTCCGGACCAGATCTTTGGCCATGATTTTTACTGCATCCTGTAAATATTGAATTTTATTGATTAACTTAGATATTTCAACAATGTACAAAAAAAACCAGCAAATATTATACGCCTTTCATAAAAATCTGATGTTACTGGAGGCCCAAGAGGGCCGTGGGATTATGAAGGCAGGTATAGGCGTAATAGGTTAGCAGATTATTCAGGACTTTTACAGGTTGACTAAGATGGTGGTTTTTTGGGAGATAATATGATACATAATATGTCTCCAAGAACATTAGATTTGTGTAATACATAATAATAATAATATTATGGCCACAAGCCCGCAACTTTAGTAGAATACCCAAAAAGAAGAATCTAAGAGATTTAAAAACCAAAATAATAATAATAATAATAGCTCCCCACACTGATTTTGGTGACGGTGGCCGGTTTCATTGAAACCAGGCCAGCAGGAGGAGGATTGAACGCAGTAGTTATTTTTATAGTGCCCAAGTGTGTGCGCAGTACAAGAGCACTCTCTCTTCCTTTACTCTCGAAAAGTGACATTAGATTTGTGTGATACATAATATGGCATCAGCGACGTTAGATTTATGGAATACATAATATGATACATTTTGTTAAAAAAATGCTGATGGTATCAATGAATGACAAGACAAGATAAAACATTGTATTGGACATAACATTGGGTTAACTATAAAATATACTCTCCAATAACTCTGGTCTGCAAAAAATTTTAAAGTCTGGGAGCAAGAACTTTGTTCTGTGATTTTAATGTACTTTAGTGTGCTGAATCCAAAACTGTTTACAGAATTATTATATCACACTAGTTTTTTAGCTTTTCGTATTTAAATTTTACGAAATTATATATTACTAGCTGTTTCCCATGGCTCCGCCTGCGTAAATACAGTATCCCTCGAGAACACTACTTTTTCGGGATAAAAAGTAGCCTATGTTTTAATCCAGAGTCTAAACTACTACCATACCGAATTTCATCGAAATCCGTTCAGTAGTTTTTGCGTGAAGGAGTAACAAACATCCACGCTTTCACATTTATAATATTATAGTATATAGTAAGGATGTATTGCTATAAAAATTACAATTGCTATAATAATATTTGACTTATATGATAATACTTATAATCTTAGAAGAATTAAAATAGTAATAAGATTTAAGAAATAACTATTTTATAAATCACTTTCTGTATAGTGTCGTTTTGTATTATGTTGTTTTGTGACGGACTTTCTAGCAAAAATTAGCTAACATTTATATGGACCACTAGGTGTTAAATCTTTTTACCATATTATTTGCACTGCCTAGGTAAAACCTCTCACCATGCTCAGCAAACACAGTACCAATGTTTACTGGGAAAAAATCTAAATGCTAATGCAAGAAATGTACTAAAAATGCCTCAAATGTTGCTTATTACAAAGAAACTAGACGTGCTATATAAATTCTGTTTGCATATTTGGATTAAGCTTGTGAATATGTATCAATTCCACATATAGATTGTTTTGCTCCTATTTTGATGCCGACCAGTTTAATCTGTGTGGTAATATTTCTCCAGTGGCAATTTTCACTCTCCCAGTAGGTTGCCAAAATGAGAGAAATGAGAGAGATTTTTACCACACAACACTTCCATGTTAGAAATGTCATATACAAATAATAAATTATTATTTTTTCATGTCTATGTACGCTTCATACCACTTCCATGGTAAGTATTCGAAGTCCTTGTAGCTTGTTAGAAGGGTACCATATAAATTATAAACAATACTTTTATACTATTTTTTATTTACTGTGTTGTGCTGTTGAATTAATTAGTGTCTGATGTCTGTTATTTTGCTATTTTATTGTAATGTTGGGAATTTGTAGCATATTTACCATTTGTCCTTCTTTTGCTAGTTTTTTTATATCGGCTATAACTTTCTTCTCTTGTTGCTCCATTTTCATGCGCTCACGGTCCAAATCCCTCATGGCTTTGTTGAGGGCTCGCTGGTTTTTACGGAGCATCTCATCAGGAGTCATCCGATGACCAAAAAGCCACTCCATGATTCTACCTTTAATATATATTATATATAATTGAACATCATTGAGAATAGAATTAGCTTGCGATGTAATCAATAATCATATAGGTAATGTATAACAGGCACAAGACTGGTAATTGATATTCTTGTGTCCCTTGGCGATGATTTATATTTACTATATAGGCTATTAGATACGGGTCATAAAAATAATCTAAGTCTGCTAGTTCTATGTTATATACTTACTTTGGTTTTCAATTAAGTTATAAAAATGGACTAAATATTATGTTGATGATTCATCCGTCTTCAATTTAAAACTCGACTATGCGTTTTCTGGACGCATTTCTGAATAATGGGCTCAGGCTAGCCTCCTGAAAATAAAAAAATTAATTAGATGATCTAATTTTGTTGAAAACTCTTCAGTACAAAGTGTAACAAAGTTTATAATTTATAATAAATTTCTCCCTAAAATCTAATTGCAAAATAATGTAAATATTACTAGCAATATGACAGTTCATGAATAATCATGACTAGGGATGAAGTTTATCGATTATGGAAATATTCGACTAAAAATCGTTTATTTTAAAGTAAGAATCGATTTTAATAAGTGGTTTTATTTTTATGAATAATCGATTACAATCCTTTTTTTGTAATCATTCAATCAATTATTACCGACAGATTTTTCATCTGCAACCCCCTGAGTCCTGACATTCATTTTGGTCTTCTGGCCTGGAGCCCGGAACGCGAACTGCCAAAGAACGCCTTTTTTAGCATTTTTTCTGTAATATCATAATATTACAGAAAAAATGCTAATACGAAATTTGGCTCAAATTTTGAAGTCGGTACCAGCCCGAACAACATCCTGATAATACAATATTTGAAATAGAACTCACGTTCTAGTTGGCTGGTAGTTACCGACTTCAAAATTATGAATATTGAGTAGAGAAATAGTCAACATTTTAGCCAAATTTAAAAGAGAAATTGTTTAGAAAATAAGCTTTACTTCATACTTTTTTGTGCATTTTTAGTTCGGAAGTCGGTTTAATTTTTTGTTTAAAAATAATAATTTTTCCCTTTTTAGTGATATTTGTTATATTATTATTAATACATTTTAAGAATGTTTAAATTAAACGATCGAATATATAATTGAATACGCGCCAAGCTTCCATTAGGTATTGTGATGATTATTGTAAGTTATATGGTGGTATAATATGCTTGCAGTTCTTTAACCAATGCTGAAATTTCCAAACGTGTATCTTTAAAGACTGAGGAGTTCTGTTCAGTGCTTTTGGATTCAGGGTATACCTTAGTGCAAAATCTTATTTTTGGTAGCATATGCTTGTTTCTTCAGAAAAAGTTAAAATCACTATATAAGTTTTGAGGAGTTCCATCGATTCCTCCTGGATTCTATCATCAGGTTTCTACTTTAGTGACTAAAGGACTAATTTTACATTATATTCTTTACAACAACAAAATAATTTTGCCAATAGGTCGGTAAACGGCAGAGTAATGTTCATAAATATATGTGTCGGTGTAAAATACTATGAGAAGTACTTTTTATATAATCATAATGTGATGATGAATGATGTAATGATGGTGATGATGAAGATGATTACTCTAATTGACATAGTGGCTTAAGCTTGCAGTTATTTAAACAACGCCAAAATCCTCAAATATGTATCTATAAGGAGTCTGAGGTTCTGGAGGATACTTTGGAGCAAAATCTTACATTTTGGTAGCATATGCCTAGATTACTACATAAAAAATCGAAATTACCTATACATCAAAAAAGAATTTAGAACATAGAAAAAAAATTTATAATAATGTGAATTTTTACATTATTATAAATTTTTTAATTTTAATTAAACATATGAATTTTTTTTTTGGCGTTTTGTAAAGGAGGAACATAAAGTCGATTTTTTAAAATATAACATATTTATTTAATCAAAGTATATACCATTGCTATCTATGCACTTTTGCCATCTCATTTTGCCGTCTCATTGTTCCCTTTACTACAAAAACCATTCGGACAGGAATCAACAAAATATTTGAAGGCGCTTTATTATCAACGTTGGTCTCCGGCCGTCCACGGGCTCCAATTTCATATATGGACCTAATATTTGCAACAATGCCACGGAGGTAGTCTTATACTACGTCTTATTATTACTATACTTTTTAACGCCGAATTACTTTAAGCCGAAAATTGTTTACAGCTCTAAGTAATGAGTTTTATAAATACATAAGTAGTTTTATATAAACTGAGAATTTAATATAACACTATTATTCTTTCAGATTCAGGGTGAAGAAAAATTGGCGGGAAGTCTTATAAGCAAGAAAATTTGAGGGGGCCTTTAAAACGCATCGGCTGGAGTTTTAGATTATATAGTGAATAAAACAGAAAAATGAATAAAACCGTATCTTCATAATCAGAAAAAACTTGAACACAATTACCTGTATAGGTAATAATAATATAGGTAATAAAAATTATTTTCAAGTTTTTGACGGATTATTACGAAACTGGCAAGATTTTATGCTTAAAAGACAATGTAGAGCATATATAATATAATACACATATTGCTACTTTAAAGTACTACCTATTTAAGGTTCAGATGATTTGCCCAAAAAGATAAAAATTTATCTAATAGAAACCTCTATAATAAGTTAATTACCTTCAGAAATGAATAAATTAATCGTAAATATTATTATTATTATTTCATTTAACTGGGCAGGCAGTTGAGACAACTGATATTGCATGTATCAAGTTATTTTCTGTCTTCTATCAGTGATTTTTGTTTTAAATATCTGTCAAGTCTGTTCTTAAACTGGTTCACATTTTTTGGGCTGCAATAACATCCTCTGGCAGGCTATTCCAAGCTCTTATAACACGGTTGAACAGGAAATGCTTATGTGGGTTGTTACTTTAAAAACAGGCAGAGAGCTTCATGTTATGACCTCTTAAATATGTATTATCATTTAGCGTAAATATTTTATGAAAGTCCTGTATATCATAATGTCTGTTTAGGATCTTGTATGTTTCTATTAGATCTCCTCTGTCCCTGCGTTCCTTTAAAATGGTAATTCTCAAGGCTTCCAGCCGTTCTTCATATGACAGTATTTTCATTTTTCTTGGTACTTTTGTAAAGTAACGCTGCACCTTCTCCAGGAGTTCAATGTCCTTAACAAAATAGGGGTTCCAGATCTGAAATGCATATTCTTATATTGGCCTTATAAAAGTTTTATGAATTTTGAGCATAATTTCTGGTGTCAGCTCTCGAAACGCTTTCCTCACCAAGTATATCAGGCTCCTAGCTTTCTTAGTTATGCATGTAATTTGTTATTCCCACTTTAGATCACATGTAATCTTCACTCCCAAGTCATTTTGCACATTGACTTCCAAAAGTTGAGTATCATTTAACTCATACTTCTGTTACATTACAATGGAGACGAGACGAGCGAGGAAGATCAAAAGTGTATATGATGTAGGTCCAGTGACCTAGTACTGAACCCTGAGGCACACCACTGGTTATTTCTATGTGATCTGACTACCTCTCCCACACGCACTTGCATGGTTCTTTGTCGCAAAAATGCCTCAATGCACGCAAGTAGTTCCCCACGTATTCCTAGGAATTCCAATTTTTGCATGAGCCTTCTTGTAGGTACCTTATCAAAGGCTTTTTCGTAATCCAAATATGTAACGTTAATAGGTTCTCTCTTATTAAAGTGCTCTGTCCATACAGCGAGACAAGACAACAAGTTTGATATTGTGGAGCGGTGGAGGCAAAAACCATATTGTTGCTAAAGAATAATTTTGTATTTACTAAAGAAATGTCGGATGTGTCTTACTATTATTTTCTCCATAATCTTACATACGACACTGGTCAAGCTTATAGGCCTGTAATTTGCCGGTTCTAGTTTGTTTCCTTTTTTAAAAAGGCGTTACTGTTGCAGTTTTCCAAAAATCTGGTAGCGTTCCGATGTAATAGGACATCTGCATTATTGTTGCCAGGTGTTCGGAAATGTCGCAATTTTTTAATATTGTTACGGGAACGTCATTGCTGGCCTACTATCAACTTTTAAAAGACGACTCAAATTCAGAGCAGTTTAATTTGGGTTCCTAAACAAAATCGCTAATATTCGTACCATCACCTTAATAAAACCGCGCCTCAATTGAAACGTTACGGAGCCGAAAAGAACGAATGAAGTTATAAAAAAAACACATTTGTCTCTGAACCGCAATCCCAGGGTCGAAGTGGGAAAGAGACACACTATACGAATAATGAATAGGCTGTCTCTCTTGATTCGAATGCCGCGTTCTAAAACTTTGTATCGTCTTCATAATACTGCATCTAGTTGGTATTATTTTATAAATTCTAGTTAAAAAGTAACACTAATTTTCTAATGATATGTACTTAGTATGAAAAAAGTATTTTATTTATAGTTCTTGTATCGGACACAAAATTTTATCAAGTTTTCGAACGTGTGTTATGTGACAGTTCGTGACGTTAGCAGGGTTGCCAGGTGTTCGGTATTCTACCGAACGGTTGGGTATTTTTGTATTATAAGTTAATAATAAATGTAAATAAATTATTATTTCTCTTTTTTAAGGTTCCATTCCATGGGTACGAACCCAAAGGGTATTACTAAGACTTCGTGTCTGTCCGTCTGTCGTTCTCCAACCTGTATCTCAAGAACCGCTATAGCTAGACTTCTGAAATTTTCAATAATTGTGAATATTTGTTGCCGCTAAAACAACAAAATATACTAAAAATAAAATAAAATAAATATTTAACAGGGGGCTCCCATGCAGCGAACGTGATTTTTTTGCTTTTTTGTTCTATATCAGTAATAATAATAAGGTATAATTTTCACAAAGGCCTTAATTATACAAATTTATTAAGTACTTTAATAATCAATTGTATGTAAATGTACTTTAATTCAAATTAAACATAATATTTGCCATACGGAAACCTTCGTTCATGAGTCCGACTCGCACTTGGCCGATTTTTTGTTTGTTCAGTATTTATTTGAAAACCTAGCAACCCTGGACGTGAGTGTGGCGGCCACAGATGAGAACACAAGCGAGTGGCGGCGGCTTCGAAATTTTGTAAACAGCAAAGTATTTAAGTTGTGATTGTTCGTGTAAAAGATTCAACAAAGATTGAAATAATAATGGCGTAAGTTATTAAAATATATTTAGTTATTTATAAACTGCGATTTCATGTGTTTAATACAATAAATGAGACATAACGCATTTACAGTATAGTTCTTATCAAAACTTTTTCAAGCGGACTGCATACCGACTGCGGACTGGGTTGTTTTCAAGTGGTTGAAGTGTTTTTTTTTAGAGTGGAATTCCTTCGCGTCGCAGAGTTACATACGCCCAGCTTGAGCAGTTGTGGGAATTCCTAAATAGAAATAGGCATATTGCCACAGGTTTTAATAAAACTGCTCAAGCTAGGGAATTATCTAAGAGAATGTGGGAGGAGGTAACACAAACATTAAATTCTCATGGAGATGGAGCTATAAAAGACTGGAAAGGATGGTGCAAAGTAAGTATTTTACTAAGTACCTATAGGTACCTATGTACATATATGTATGTACATACATATAGGTTTTAAATTACTTATTTAAAATTACCTACTTTACCAACTTTAACTATTCCGAAGAAGAGGAAAACATAAAGTATTTTGTAAAAGTGATATTGTTATTTTATTATTATGGTATATAAATAATTAATAATTACTATATACTAATTTTATGTTTAATTTTCAGTATTGGAATGATTACAAATCAAAATTGAAAAAAATGTCAGCAGCGCTGAGGGTTTCCCAGCAGCGGACCGGAGGTGGCCCATCCCAAGTCAGGGAAATTAATGACATTGAAAAAAATGTTTTAACTTGTTGGGAGAAGACTTTGGTCAAGGTGTACCAGGAGCAAGAGTGGAGCCATTTGAAGAGGTATAAAATTTTACCTATATTTATTATTTTTATTTACACCGTGCACCACAACAGCAATGTGTGGCAAGTGGCAACAAATACATAATATAATTACATCCAACTTTTTTGTGTAGTTATTGTTATTTATTATAATTATTAAATAAAATAGATATTTTTAAATTGTGTTAATGAAGGTACCAACATACTTATCAGATTAATTAGATTTGATTGTTGTTGATCTATTTATTAAAAAACAATAACTTTCAGGTTGCTGAAGAGACACCTTTGCTAATAACACAGGCTGTAGAAAGTTCAGAGGTGTCTCAGAGCATTTTAATGCCAGAACCTGTGCCAGGACCATCCAGCAGAATAACGCCTCCACTGAATGATGCTCCCGGTCCTGAAAGTGCAGCACACGCAACGGGTGCAGTGCAGGCCGAGGAGTCGCTCTCGGCTGGCGTGCCACAGACTCCTCCGCGCGGGTCGCCCACCGCGCGCCGCGAGCGCACCACCCGCCCCCCGCGGAGTCTTCTCCCCCCGCCGCCGGAGGGTGCCTGCGGAGCCACCTATGACGCAGCAAGCAGCTCGTCGTTTGCTTGTGCAAATTTCGAATAGACGAGCTGAAATGGAGGAGCGTAGGAGCACTTTGCTGGAGCAAGTGGTGCGGGAGCTCAGAGAAATAAAAGAAGTTTTGCGATCACGGTAATATTTAAAATTGTTTAGGTAGTAGAAAAAATAATCTGGTGTTCTTTATTTACAATTACATTTAAAAACTAAAACTATATAAATATACCAAAATAAAAACTATATTTCAAAATAAATTATAATTTTATATTTCAGGAACGGCGAGCTTCCCACAACCGAAGACACTGTTGAAGTGCCTGGTTATTGCTATTGGTATTTGGCTGATCTTCAAATGGGACACCTAATTGCATCTGTGATTCCTCCATCATTTCCCTACTACTCAGTTGTGGTGCAGGAAGATTGGCTCTATTACAAATGTTGTGTAATATAACACAAGCATTTACAATAGAGGCAGCAACCCGTGGCTTGTAATGGAGAACTCTATGCACCAGAAGGCAGCGAAAGCGTGCTTTTAGAAGACCAATAGTCCTCTCTATGACATTCCGAGCCCGAACATGCAAGTCCGTGTAGTGGCTTTCAGGCGTGTTCGGGATAGCATTGACGATTGGGGTCATCAAATATTTCCTTAGGGGATATCCAGAATCACCTGAAAATATAATATTTATAATTAATACATATTAAGTACATATCTATCAAATGTCACATAAAATGTTTCATAATCTATTTCTTACCTACCTAGTAACCAAGTTGATTCTTGTAAATTCTCAAGATGGTGTTTTATAGGGTGGTCATTCCAAATGAAAGAATCGTGTGTAGCTCCACCGAAACTAGCGTCCACGCTTATAATTTCCATATCTGCATCACAAATCTGTAATTCAAACAAAAATACTTAATTAAAAGGTTTTTATTAGATGAGGTTCTACGACACTGACAAACTAATACTATTGTAAATGTAAAAGTGTGTAAAATTGTATGCTGCGTTTTAACGCCAAAACGGCTGAACGGCTGGTTTTTATCACCAAAATGTTAAGGGTTCCTTATGAAATTCCGGGCGGAAAGCTAGTAGGGTAAAGCAGTTTTTTATAAAGTTTTGAGTTGTAGAACGTCTTGTATATATTGTTGATTTTTTGTTCCTATGTTCCTGTGTAAGATTTTTTAAGTAGGAAATTGTTTTTTTAATTGATAATTTTACTAATTGGTCTGAAATTATTGAAAGTTTAATTATACAAAGTATTATTATAGATATAAATTATAGGTAAGTGAACTTAAAAAAAATTTAAAGTATTATTATAGATCTAAGTGAACTTTAAGATTTTTTATGTACTTATTCAATATTATCTTAAGATGTTTTCTTGTCTGTTTTCTTTTTAAGTTGAAACTAGACTAGGTGCAATAGTTTTTTAATAGAATATAAAACATAAGTGTAAGTGATGTGTGATTAAGTTTTGTTCCTGTTATTTTATTATAATATGAAAGAAAATATTTTATGGATATTATGGTATTACTTACAAGTTGGACATTAAGGGAATGATAGTGTTTTCTACAAAAATAACGCTCCTCATTTCTATTGGGCCTGACTATTGCAATTTGTGTGCAGTCAATGCATCCCACAACACCTGGTATGCCGAATTTGTGATAAAACCTGTAAAATTGAATATAGTGTTAGTTAATATGAAATGAAAATTACGACATATTTCATAAAATTTCTAATTATTTACTTTTACTTACCTTACTTATATTTCTTTCATCATTGCTCTTTGGGAAAGTGATGTATTTTTTTCGCATATCAGTAGAATCTATGCACGCAGTCATTTGAGCAATCACCGATGAAACTGTCTGTTGTGCCATTGAGTGCGCACTTATATCTCCTACGGGTCTTTGGTAGGAGCCGGTTGCGTAGAATGATAACGCTGTTAAAACCTGAAAAAAATTATTACTTACTGGTTTATAGATATTACATAACACCTAGTTCTTACGTAAGTACCAAAGTGAGAAAAAGGAAGCATATAAAGCAACTAATTGTGTGACATACATACTGCATATTTTAGTCCTTACCTTTGTTTCTACAGAAATATCTGTGGACCTCCTTGGCGCTTTCATCGCCGGTCTTATCTCGTCACATAATCCGACTACCAATTCTTTGGAAAGACGATAACGTTTTATAAATTCATTATCTTCCAAATCGAATGGGTCGAATTGTGCTCGAGCGTCCAGTCTCCTTCTCCTCAAGGAGTTTTCTTCACTATCGGCTTCCAAGAACTCAAAAAGCATTAATTCGTCGTCACACATTCTTACGAATAAAACTGCACTTTAAACTTTTTGTAGAACTATCGAAATCAATGCTATTTGATACCAATTTATGTTTTTACGCGACGACACTTAAATTCACTACTTTTTTCTGACTTTAAACAAGTAAAAATTAAAAACTAACAACAAAAGAATCAAAATCAGCATCAAATTTACTAACTTGTTTTGAATCGCAAGTTTTGACAGCTGAGCGATTTTGTTTAGGCTCGAACGTCAGTTAAAGTAAGGTGATGGTACGAATTTACCTTGAAAAAGAGTGAACGATATTGGAATGCGGTTTAGTTTAGGCCAGTTTAGGTGTCGACCTAAATTGGTTCGTAAAACGAAGTTGATGGTACGAAATATCAAATGCCATTCAATTTAGGTCCCAAATTAAATCGTATTAAGCGTTGATAGTAAGCCTCCCTGGTCCCGTTGAAGAATCTGATTTGAATTCTTTTATTGTTTGGCTAATCTTGTCCTGAATGAAGTGTATTTCCCCAATAGAGTCTTCAATTCTAAATGTAGGGTCTAAGGTAGGATATATATTATATAGAAATTATATAGAAATAAAAACTCTTTTAAAATAAGCTAACTACAAATGCATATTTTTGTATTAAAACTTAGTCATTTGAATGTAAGATATTTGCCATTTGCTAGGATAATACACAATTTAACTTGTTTAAACTAAAATTGTGTGGTTTAATAAGTAATACTGTGTAAAATTACTAAAAATGTGTTTTATGTGACCCATGTAAAGTTGGGGCGTTTGCACGCATACGGATTACGTATCAACTACTTAGATTCGTGAAAGAGATACATTGCTTTACAAGGATGGTCCTGTCGGAAAGGGATCAAGCGTGAAATAAATGTGTATGGCCTATCCATTAGTTCCATTCTATGTTCCATTCTCTTTGATTAGTTTAGTGCAGGGATTCCCAAACTATTTAAGACAAGTGACCTCTTTTCCAAAATGAACTGTTATATCAGACCCCCATGGCCAAATTACATACTTTTAAGATCGACCTCCTTATTCATAATGGTCCGCTAACTTAAAACAGCTGCTACAGAGTGTTATTTTTTACTCTGACTTAGGTCAATAGAAGAAGACAGAGTAATTAGCAATGCTTTAAGTTAGCAGACTATTGTGAATAAGGGGGCCTATCTTTAGTTTTTTCCTATTGATACAAAATACCTAGGTACTAAGGTATCAACTGGAAAACTTTGCACTAGGTTAAGTGAGTAAAGTTGACTTCATTTTCTCATTAAAATTTAACAAAATAAAAAGACATACAATTCAGTAAATATCAAGTTTAATTTATAATGATTATTACAAATTAAGTACTTAAAGAATCTTAAGTAGGCTGGAAATTATATTTAAAAAAGTATTAATTCGCAAAGAGAAAATAAAATATTCAGTGTGATGGATGAACCTGGGTACTATCTACTAATCTAGCTACATCCGGTTTAATATTAGTGAGTTGCAGCCTTAAATCTCCACGTTCGCTGATTTTCAAACGGTTTCTTTGTTTCGTCAAAATGTTTGTTACCACACTGAAGCTTTTTCAACTAGGTATGATGATGGAAAAGCGATAAGGTATTTTTCAGCAATGTTCCACAATGTAGGATACTGTGTTTCAATGTTGCGTTGCAAACAGAACTTCTGATAGCCTTGGTTGAACTTCTGCTTAAGCTCTTCGTCTGTGCTGATGGTAATCAACTCTTCTTGCATTATCACATTGGCTTCTTCTATGGCTGTGGTATTGTACGGATTTATTATCCATTGAGGAATTTGTAAATTTAAAAGATCCTCAAACCTCTCCGTAAAATCCTTGTGTAATGCATCCAAGTGAGTGACATATAATAAAATGTCATCATCTTGAATCATAATATGTGGTAATTTTGACAAATTCGGAAACTGCGAATATTCTTTTCTGCCTAAATTTTGTTTATAAAGGATTAGTTTACCCACGAAGGCCGATATTATTGATTTTGTTTTAATCAAGTTAAGATCGTTACCCTGCAGCTGCAAATTAACTTTGTTGAACATTCCAAAGATTCAAGTAATAAATATCTGTTTTACAATTGTTCAGATTTTCTTTCAAATTCGGAACTTTTTCTTGTAAAAACTCCAACACAGATTCAAAACTGGCTGAAAATCTTTCTAAGCAAGAGCCTCTTGATAACCAGCGAACTTCAGTGTGCAGAAGTAATCGAGTAAAGACTTCGTCGTTTTCCTCACATAGCTGAGCAAATAACCAAGAGTTCAAAGAATTGCTTCGAATCTTGTTGATAGCATTTATTACATATTGTAAAGACTTATGCAATCTAGGACTCAACTTTTTCGCTACTAAATGCTGCCTGTGAATCACGCAGTGAATGACCAGTACATCAGGCAGTTGTCGCTTTAAGTGAGCTATAAAACCACGATGACGACCAACCATAGACGGTGCACCATCAGTCGCAACAGAAACAATGTTCTTCCATGGAATAGCTTTGTCAGTAAAAAAATGTTCCACGGCCTAAAAAATCGATTCTCCTCTGGTATTAGTCTCTAAATATGTAGCAAAAAGCAGTTCTTGGCACATATTTTCATCTTTGATATATCGAACATATCCTAACAACAGAGCTTCATTGCCGGGTAATGTAGACTCGTCCAACTGGAGAGAGAATCTGTTGGTCTGTAAGAACTTGCATAAAATGTTTTCCACATCGCGTCCCATCTCGTCTATGCGTCTCTGAACGGTGTTATTGCTCAAAGGTATTCTCTTTAACTCTCTTTACTCCGCAACCGCCACCGCTGGTTGGTAAGATAAGCTGCTCTCCAATTGTGCGGGGTTTCCCCGACTTCGCTATTAGTAAAGATCATCGTAAATCATCATTGTCTTTAATTGATGATGACGCAAACATCAATCTTATGGATGTTTTTTTTGTCTAGTTTTTCTTTAAGTGCTTGAAAAAATGACAAGGGCTTACTTTTTTTTGTCAGCATGTACTCTTGATAAGTGGTCATCCATTTTTGAAGGCTTCATGGCATCGTTACTGAATACTTTTTCACATATGAGACACATCGGCAAGTGTTGATTTGATAGAGATGCAATAAATCCGAACTTCAAGTAGTCCAAACTGTAGTGTCCGCTATCATAGAACTCTCAGTAATCCAGCAAATAAAAAAATAAGAAACTACCTAAATAAAAAACAATAATAAACTGTTAAATTTGCACACTATCTTATTTTTATCACACCCAGGTAATAGATGTTTGTTAGGTATTGCTGACTTACTCATTGATAAACTTGGATACCTATATTAGGTAAGTAACTATAGTAGGTAATTAGGAATAGAAAAATTGTATTAGGTAAGTAGGTGTGGAATAAGGAAAATAACAATACAAGAGCATCCGTTCTATGTCCGAGCTCGACTGACGTTTTTGCGAAGTGTCAACATTTATTTATTTTTAATTTTAAGGTTACATTATGTTATAATTTGTACAGGTAAGTAAGTATTTATTTTACAGGTTTTTACGCCACAATACCCCCCTACCGAGATCGTTTCACGATCGATAGTGATTTTAAATTCAAATAGTAATTTGATGGTAATAGTCCTTTGGAAATCTAACGGTTCTACCACTACGGGTTTTCTTCACAGGTGCTTCGGCCTCGGTGGGGTTCACAGGAGAACTAGAAATATTAGAAGATGGTGGACAAGATAACAATTGTGATTTTTCAGTGTTATTATGTGCCATATAAGCTGGTTTTAACCTATCAATGGTCACAGTGATTTCTTTTCCTTGCACATTTATTACAAATGTCTTTTTATTTCTTTTTAGGACTTTATAGGGACCTGTATATGGAGTTTCAAGGGCTTTTTTTACTGGGCCCCGACGGAGGAAGACATAATCTGACATAAATAGATTTTTGGGTATGTAAAACGTTTTATCATTGTGACATGACGCAGGAGTGGGGGACAAATTGGACATATGTTTTCGGATACGATCCACTAAGTCAGCTGGATCAACAGTGAGGTAAGTAGTAGTTGGTTCGAAAAATTCACCTGGTAATTTTAGAGGTTCTCCGTATACGAGTTCCGCAGCAGAAGCTTTTATATCTTCTTTCCAGGCGCTTCTTAACCCTAGGAGAACAAGTGGAAGTACCTCTGTCCATTGGGAATTTTTATGACATGTGATAGCAGCTTTCAGCTGGCGGTGTAGCCTTTCGACTAGACCATTACCTTGAGGATGATATGCTGTAGTAGGGCAAAGTTTGGCACCGATGAGAGTGCATAAGTTCTGAAAGAGTTGTGAAAGGAATTGCTGACCTCTGTCTGTGGTGATAATGTGGGGGCAGCCGAAACGTGCGACCCAGCCTTTTAGGAATGTACTTGCACAGGTCTCGGCAGTAATATCTGCCATGGGGAAAGCCTCAGGCCAACGCGTAAGCCGGTCGACAATTGTGAGGCAATACCTAAAACCTGCTGAATAAGGTAAAGGGCCAATTATATCCATGTGGATATGTGAGAAACGGTAAGAAGGTGTTTGGAATTTTGAAAAGGGAGAAATGGTATGACGATTAATTTTGCTAAGCTGGCATTCTGTGTATTGCTTAGTCCAGTCTCTACAGTTTTTTCTCACGCCTGGCCAAACAAATCTGTCAGATACGAGTTGCGCTGTAGCCTTCGCGTCAGGGTGACTTAATCTGTGTAGGCTGTCGAAAATTTGCCTTCTGTAAGCTGGCGTTATATATGGTCTAAGTGAACCCGTAGAATGATCGCAGTATAGGTTTGTATTTGGGTCTTTAACGAGCTTTAGTGCGGTTCCATGCGTTATGAGTTTCTGTAATTCTGCATCATCTCTTTGATCACGAGCAAGCTCTTCATAATCGAATGTCTGCAGGATCTCATCAATTCTGGATAACGCGTCAGCAACGACGTTCTCCTGTCCAGCTACATATCGAATATCTGATGTGAATTGAGATATGTAGTCTAGATAGCGGAATTGACGCGGGGAACATTTATCTCTGTTTGTGCTGAACGCAAATGTAATTGGTTTATGGTCTGTGTAGACAGAAAAGGTTCTGGCTTCGAGCATATAGCGGAAGTAGCGAATTCCTTCATAGATTGCTAGAAGTTCTCTATCATATGGGCTATATTTCTTTTGAGTTGGAGATAGCTTTTTGGAGAAGAAACCAAGAGGTGTCCAAATATCACCTTTTCTCTGTTGCAGTAATGAGCTTATGGCATCGTTGGATGCGTCAGTAAAGAGTGCTAGCTCTGCTTGAGTGTCAGGGTGAGCAAGTAAAGTAGCTTCAGTGAGAGCATTCTTGCAATCATCAAAAGCTTTTAATCTTGTAGCGTCCATATCTACTGGCTTTGATCCTTTTAGGTTTCCGGTTAGAGCTTCGTGTAAAGGTTTTTGAGTTTCTGCAGCGTGTGGAATGAATCGTCTTTAGAAATTAAGCATTCCAAGGAAACGTCTGAGTTCACGAGCTGTTTTTGGAATAGGATAGTTCTGAATTGCTTTAACCTTTTCTTCCAGAGGAGTGATTCCATTAGGTGTTACGTGGTATCCAAGAAAAGTAATGTTTTTAATGCTAAAGACACTCTTAGATGAATCGATGAGTATTCCATAATGCTTTAGTCGTTGAAATAGAGCTTCCAGATGTTGCAGGTGTTCTTCCGGGGATTTAGAAAAGATAAGTATATCATCCAAATATCCGTAAGTGAAGTCTAGGCCTTGAAGAACTTCATCAATAAATCTTTGGAAAGTTTGTGCAGCGTTCCTTAGGCCAAAAGTCATGAATGGGAACTCATACAGTCCGAATGGGGTAATTATTGCAGTCTTAGTTATATCAGCACTGTCCACAGGTATCTGGTTATATGCCTTTATGAGATCGATTTTAGAGTATATTTGTGTTCCAGTGTGTTGATGAGAAAAATCTTGTAAGTGGCGAATGGGATACCTGTCCGGGATGGTTCTGGCGTTTAAGGCTCTGTAATCGCCACATGGTCGCCAACCGTCATCTTTTTTACGAGCGAGATGCAGTGGCGACGACCACGAACTTTCTGAACGACGAGCTGTGCCATTTGCAGGCATTTCATCAAATTCTTTCTTTGCTATGAGCAATCTATCAGGAGCTAGTCTGCGGGCGCGAGCAGAAACTGGTGGTCCTGGAGTGGTTCTGATATAGTGTTTGGTGTTGTGCTTGGGTTCAGTTGGAGCGCCGGCTGGTTTAGTTTTCTCTGGAAATTTACGTAACAGCTCATGGTATACTGTTGTTCCACTTATTGATTTGATGATTTCGGTTTTGTCACGCATTTGGTCAGAATGAGGGGTATTGATGGAGAGTTTAGTAAGATCGTCGATAAGGCGATGATTTCTGCAGTCAACTAATAAGTGAAAGTGGCTTAGAAAGTCAACTCCAATGATGGGCCTTGATACATCTGCGACAACAAATCTCCATGTGAAGTCTCGCCGAAGTCCCAGGTTCAGATGAAGTGTGATGAACCCGTATGTGTTGATAACTGTGTTGTTGGCTGCGTACAGCTGATATTCAGTTTTGCTTAATGGACCTCTTGTCAAAGATTTCGGGAAAACGCAAAGGTCAGCTCCGGTATCAACAAGGAACTTAATCTTTGTATTCTTTTCTGTAACGAAGAGGCGGCCATTACATGTAAGGCAGTCGTTTGCCGCCTTGGAACTAATGGCTGCCTTGGAAGTTTCCCGCCTGAAAATTGCACGGTTTGGTACATTTCTCTGCTCGGTTTTTGAATCTACGGTGGTACCAACAAATACCGCTCGTATCACGGGATTTAGATCGAGAACGGGAGCGTGAGTTAAAGCGACGGCGGAATACTGGCCTACTTCTTTCCATCTTGAGGTTGCGTATTTCCTCTGAAAGTTGGGCGATTTGAAGTGCCATGGCTTCCATATTTGCACCAACCGGCTGTTGTGGTGAAAAGCGAAAAGGTGTACTGGAGCTCGGTTGTACATCTGGTTGTTTTATTTCGGCTACGATATTAGCGGATGGTGCGGTTATAGCGTGTATTTCATCGGCCAACGTTGCAAGTTTTTCTACATTTAAGTCTTGGTGAGATGCTATGATGGGTTGCAACTCCTTCGGTAGCCTACTTGCCCAAATAGTGCGCACGAAAGTTCAGGGCCAGCAAGATTTATTAGATGGCGTAAATATTGTGAGGGTTTTCTGTTTCCCATTTCTTCTAGTTCAAGAAATTGTCTCACTTTTTGCTCTTTGGTTGCAGATAGACGGCGGATGACTTCTCTTCTAAGAGTTTCATACATGTCCTTCTCAGTTGGATTTGTTATTAGGTCAGCTATTTCCAAAGCGTATTGATGTTCTAGTTGCGCGATGGCATAATAAAATTTTGTGCTGTCACTTTTTACGCCGGATAGAATAAATTGGCCATCTAATTGTGAAAACCACAGCGCTGGACTATTTGGGTAGAAGGGTGGTACCTTTACACCAACACGAAACAGTTCCGGCAAATTTTCAGTTGCTTCCTTATGCGCCATACCCGTAGCGGTACTTGAGGTTCCAGGAACATCGCCGATGTTTTGCTCTGCGTTCGATTTTGAATCTTGAGACATCGTAATCGACTAATCACTGTACACGATAAGGTTGCTTGTTCTTTGTCGAGGGACCAATGTGGAATAAGGAAAATAACAATACAAGAGCATCCGTTCTATGTCCGAGCTCGACTGACGTTTTTGCGAAGTGTCAACATTTATTTATTTTTAATTTTAAGGTTACATTATGTTATAATTTGTACAGGTAAGTAAGTATTTATTTTACAGGTTTTTACGCCACATAGGTACCTATCAGCATAAGAACGAAAACCAAAGCAAACTGAACACTTCAAAGTTTAGGTACCTACCTACTTAAAAACTTAAGTGTAATACAAATACTTTTATACCTACCTATTTAAAATATGTTGTGTTTACCAAAGGCAAAAAAAATACAATCAAATACTAAAACAAATTAAACTAGTAAATTTTTACAATTGAAACAACTGAGGCAACTGCAAACTGTTGCAAACAATCTACAGATAGCTCAACTGATCACTATCACACAGTGGGGCAATGCTGATGCGCTGTACCGGATAAAAACTGTTTGGTACTTACACTGTAAATTTTTCATAAATTGCAGATAGAGATATTGTATGGTTACGCTATTAACTCGCGTAGGGAGCTCGGCATTTTGTCAATTCTTTTTCAGTCACTTTACTTCACTTTAGCTATGTAATAACTTTGTAATTTCTTGAAATAAATGAGTACTTATATGAGCTATTATCGTTCAAGCTCCAACGAATTTCAAAACGCAAATGAACTTTCAACCTAAGTGCAAGCTCATTAAATAGTAAAATATCAGGAACACGTTTGGGCTTGTTTATCGTTCGTGTTAAATTGCGTAAGCGTCAAATAGAGAGCAAGTCAAAACGCGCCTGAAAGACGTACGCTCGAACTCATTATCTTGCACAAACTTGTCCACACTGATTTGCGAGTTTTTCATCTCGTACGAACTTGAGACTTTACATTACTACAACAATGCTATTTCCTACAAAAATATTAATAATTCTTAGTACACGTAACACAACATAAACAATACAGTACCTACCTATCTTGAAAGTTTTAAATAAGAACTTGTGTTAATTTACTAGTTTTTAGACCTCGTCGACCCCCAAAATCAGTTTCCGTTTATGTCGACCCCTAGTAAACCGATGTCGACCCCAAGGGGTTGATATTGACCACTTTGGGAATCCCTGGTTTAGTGTATCAGAGGTGTATAGTGTTATTCAGAGGTCGCCCCTGTGCTGTAGTCAGAGACATGATATACCTATATCATGTCTCTGGGATTATTAGATTCTATTTTCCCGCCTTTTTAATTCTGTCAAGTTTCAAAACTCAAAAGTTCAAAACGAAAGACAGGGTTTGTATCAAAATTATTTTTATATTTGCATTTTTGAAACCAAATAAGAAACTTTCTGTAAATATAAAATATCCCGAGGTAGTGTATTGTACCCAGTAATAATACATATCATCTATGAGTGTACCTACTGAGGTAGTGTATAGACCTACGAGCTATTAGAAAATGGTTTGAGAAAACTATACCTAGGTATCTTGGTATGTTCTTTCTAATCTATTGTTGGCTGTTCTCACCCCATAAACTTGGATTTTAAAATCGTAAAAATAAATTGTATTTTATAGGTTTATAATATTATAGTAATAAAAGGGCATTATCCCTATTTTCAATATGAGTGATGACGACGTAACTGTTATGGACGTAGACGAGGCAGATCCAAGACCAAGTAAAGCATCAAGCTCAGCTAAGCCAACCTCGCATCTCCCATGGATTGAAAAATATCGGCCTCAAACTTTTCCTGATATAGTAGGCAACGAAGACACAGTTTCAAGATTAGCTGTTTTTGCTCGGACTGGCAATGCACCTAACATTATAATAGCAGGACCTCCAGGCGTAGGAAAGACGACCACCATACTGTGTCTAGCTCGAGCTCTACTTGGTCCCACATTTAAAGAAGCTGTTCTGGAATTAAATGCATCCAATGACCGAGGCATTGATGTTGTACGGAATAAAATCAAAATGTTTGCACAACAAAAGGTAAGCTAGGAATGTGATTGTTTTCAGCAAATATTTTTAAACAAATCGTTAGAATCTTTTTGTGTGGATCTGTGCAAATTGTTTTCCTGTTTTCAATTATTGTTTTACTTTTCTATTACAATAATTTATAGAAAATAGGTATTACCTAGGAAATGTAAGGTCAGAAGCAGATATGTATTTTGTGGATAAAATAGGATGCTTGAACACTTCTAGGTAACTCTTCCAGCTGGGCGGCATAAAATTGTTATCCTGGATGAAGCAGACAGCATGACGGATGGTGCACAGCAGGCCCTGAGAAGGACCATGGAGCTGTACTCCAGCACCACCCGCTTCGCTCTCGCTGCGAACAACAGCGAGAAGATCATTGAGCCCATACAGTCCCGTTGTGCGGTGCTCAGATATTCTAAACTATCTGATGCACAGATTATGGCCAAAGTGAGTGTCCACTGTCAATTCACATGCGTACCATGTGTTTATTACTGTTGATTCTTTTTGCATGTAAGTTGTATTTTGGAGTCATAAAATTATTTCCTGTTGATTTTACTGGGATTTGTACTATTTTACTGGAATCTATTTAGCTTTTATTGTATGAATGTATAAAAAACTTAAGTCACATAATATTGTTTTTTATAATTTTGCTATGCAGTTAATTATTAATTATGTTTATTTAAGGTAATACAAGTGTGTAAAAAGGAAAACCTGTCATACACCGAAGAAGGCATAAATGCAATAGTATTTACAGCACAAGGCGACCTTCGCTCTGCTCTTAATAACCTGCAGTCCACAGCCCAGGGATTTGGTCACGTCAGCCCAGACAATGTGTTCAAAGTGTGTGATGAGCCTCATCCTAAAATGGTCAAGAGCATGCTGGAAGCCTGCATAAGGCAGGATATCCACGAGGCATATAAGGTACATTACTATTTTTCGATTCCCAAAATTTTACATTAAATATTAATAATAATTATATTATTAATAAGTTAGTAATATTCTTTCTTTTTAAATTGCTATAATCTGTCTCCTTTGCATGTGACATTGAGCAGTATTTTGATAGCAGTATTTTGGTTGGTGCTATTATTGCTTGGTATGTGACCTGTGTCACATCCTCTTTTTAGACAGCAATATTTGCTGTCATTGTAATATTAAGTCCTGGGGTATTTTGCGCTTTAGTCATCTCACTTTGTCGTCAGTTTTCATCAATGATTGTGACAGGGTGTTTGGATGCTGTTCGATGCATTCTTTATAGTATTTAGTATGGTGTACAATTTTTGTTTTACAGTGGGTATTACGGTGGGTACCAGGGAGTGTTGGTTATCATGCGCAGCGCCATAATTGAATTCCATATGTCCATATGGGCTTCAGTATTGCCTTACATAAGAGTTTTATTCTCAAGGGATAGTTGGGACCTTTGTCCAATGACCCAGTAGATGTTACTGGTTTTTAAGCTAAGTTGTTTTCTCTTAGTAAATATATGTTTTTGCCAGGTAAGTATTTTATCTAAATGCAAACCAACCTATTTCACATGCTTGCTTGCTTGAGGAACTTCAATATTGTTTAATGTGACTGGGGAACATAATCCTCTCCTTAAAGTCAATGTTATATTGACTGATTTTATTTAATTGGCCTTTATGCGTCACTTTTTGAGCCAGTGAGATATAAGATTAAGTCCTTCTAGGAGTAATTGTGAGGCTATTTTTGGGTCACTATGTGCATCTAGTAAGCTGTATCGTCAGCGCAGGTTCCAGTAGTTAATGATAGATGTTGGCAAATCAGCTGTTGAATAATATTTATAGTATTGGACCCAGAACGCTACCCTGTGGAACTCCTGCATTTTTAGAGCAAAGGTCAGACAGTGCTTCTCCATTTTGTAATATGAAGTGGCGCTGTTGTGGAAAATATTTTATGATTTTGTACAATAGTAATCTGGTAGAGCGTTTTTCAGCTTATAAAGCAATCCCTTATGCCACACACGATCAAAAGCTTGTGATATGTCCAAGAATACACAAGGTTTTGACTTTTTGAAATCTTTATTAATAAAAAAAATTTAAAAGTCAAAACACAAGTCAAATACTGAGAATAGATACATAGTTCAATAAGTCGTACATGTTACAGATAATGGCGAAGCTTTGTAAGCTGGGGTATGCGGCGGAGGACATCGTAAGCAATGTGTTCCGTGTGAGCAAAGCTCTGGAGGCGGGAGAGGGGGTGCGGCTGGCGCTCGTGCGGGAGGTGGGACTGACACAGCTGCGCGTCGCCGACGGCCTCTCCTCGCGCCTGCAGCTAGCCGGCCTCCTGGCGCGCGCCGCCCGTGCCGTGCAGCACGCTACGTAACGGCCTGACAAGGAGATCAAAAGCCTGCACTAAGGACTAATATTTTTTTTGCAACAACATTACGAATCAAATCTTGAAGATTTGGCATCACCATATTGGCAATATGGCGAGGTCAGAATATCGAGCCCGGGAAGTGCAAACCATAATATAATAATATTGTCAATGACCATGGATCAAATTAAAAATATTAAATTGATCTTATATAGCTAGTTGAAAACAAACTCTACTACATAAAATGCCTAATAAAGGTACATTTAGTGAGTGAGACAGGTCGAATTTAACTAAATCCAATAATGCAAGTAAAAAAAATATATACAGGTGTTGGGTTAACTAAAATAGATATTCAAGGAGCTAATCAGTGTTTCATTCTCGTTCCAACCTAACCTAACCAAACACCAGGGGCAGATTATCCCTAAGGCAAAGTAGGCATGTTCCTAGGGGCGCGAGGGTAGAGGGGCGCATGGGGCGGAATTGTAAAATAAAGAAAAAAAAAATTATAATATCATAAAATTAATTACGATACTAAGTAAGGCACCTAATTACACTATAAAAACTATTATTTTTGCTTACAACCTAAATTTGCTTCAATTTGTAACAAAAGTTAAATTTAACGGATGGGACTGACTAAAACTTACGCCTACAAACAACCTTGTCGATGGTTCTCTGATTGAAGTTGGAAAGTTACGTTCAACGATAATTCCGCCATCAGTGGACCGATTTCCAAAATTAGTTTTTTGATGTAAAGGGGATCCGAAGTTGGTCCTGTTTTCACCAAAGTGACCTGATGGTGGGATCCATGAGGAATTGAGGGAACTCCTCGAAATTTATATGGACACATATATAGTGATTTTGACTTTTTCTGCAGTAACCCAAGCATATGCTACCAAAAAGTAAGATTTTGCACCAAGGATCCAAAGGTACTGAACAGAACTCCTGACTCCTTATAGATACATATTTGGGTATTTCGGCGTTGTTTTAAGAACTGCAAGCATATGCCACTATGTCAATTACAGTAATCATCACCACTATCGTCACACCATACATCATTACATTATGATGATTTAATAGGTGCTTCTCAGTGTTTTACGCCGACACGGATATCTTTGAACATTAGTCTGTCGTTTGTGGACCTATTTGCAGAATTCTTTTGTTTTTGTAAAGAGTGTAATTCGAAATTGGTCTTTTAGTCACTAAAGTCGAGACCTAATTATGGCATCCATGAGGAATCGAGGGACCTCCTCAAAATTTATAGGGACTATCTATAAGGATTTGTTTTTTGTGTAGTAAATCAAGCTACCAAAAAAGTAAACTTTTGTGCCAAGGGTATAACCCTGGATCCAAAAGTACTGAACAGAACTCCTCAGTCTTTCAAGATACATGTTTGGGAATTTCGGCAATACATTGTACAATATTTTGCGATAATAAAATGGAGTGGCGTGATAAAGAGAACCGAATCGCTGTGATTGCATTACACAAAGTAGGTATGGAGTCAAATGCAATTTTTAAAAATCTTCATACGCTTGGTATTAGTAAAATGTATGTGTACCGGGCTATTAATAGGTATAATGAGACCTCTGTTTGTGACAGAAAAAGATTTGGCCGTCCAGGTAGTGTTCGTACGAAAAAGGTGGTCAAAGCAGTAAGGGTAAGAATTTGAAGAAATCCTGTCCGAAAGCAAAAGATTTTATCTCGGGAGATGAATATAGAACTATGTCGCGTATTTTAAAAGACAACTTAGGACTTGCAGCCTATAAGAGACGTACTGGTCATTTCTTAACTGATAATTTAAAAAAGAGTAGAGTGGTAAAATCGAAACAACTACTGAAGCGGTACGCAAAGGGAGGTCACAGAAAATTTTTGTTTACGGATGAGAATTTTTTAACAATTGAGTAACATTTTAACAAATAAAATGACCGTATTTATGCTCAAAGCTCTAAGGTAGCTTCCCAAGTATTCGACAGAGTGCAACGTGGGCACTATCCGACTTCAGTGTTTGTTTGGTGGGATATTTGCTATGAAGGAGTGACTGTGTCATACTTTTGTGAAAAAGGTATCAAAATATCGGCACAAGTGTTGATACACTTGTGTCGATGTTTTGATACCATTCTTGAGAAGGTAGTGAAGCCCCTTACAACACCATGTTCAATAACCAAGAATGGTCCTTCCAGCAAGACGGCGCCGCGTCATAATGCTCGGTCTACGCAGTCTTAGTTGAAAACGAACGTTTCGGACGTCATCAGAGCTGAACACTGGCTGTCGTCTAGTCCCGATCTTAATCCGCTGGATTATGATTTATGCTCAGTTTTAGAGAGTACGGCTTGATCTAAACGCCATGATAATTTGGAGTCCCTAAAACAATCCGTACGATTGGCAGTGAAGAATTTTCCTATAGAAAGAGTGCGTGCTTCTATTGATAACTGGATAACCTCAACGTTTAAAGGACTGTACTGCAGCCAATGGGGACCACTTCGAATAACCTTTTAATATTTTAAATTGTTTTATATTTATGTATTAATAATTAAACTAACACACTGTAAAAGTAATAATTAATAAATGTTATTTGCAATAGATATTTTTTCCGTTGTTTCAGTATTTATGGCAAGACTAGGTAGTTTTACCTTTAAGTTCATTTTTTAGTTGGGAAGACAGTCTGTATTAGACCTCAATAAAGTATGGTAACATCTTAAGTCTACTTCTACTTGACTTCCCACCTAACACCTCATGGCGACCCTACCTCGGCCACTGCTACCTGCCACGTGCTTCGTGTCGACGTGAATGGCCACCTGCTCGTACCTGCCTGCCTACGAGCTGCTGTTCCAGTTGGGTGAGACGTATCTTTTATCGTTGACTGTCAAAGAGGAAATGGGTAAAACCCAAAGCAAAGAGAAGGTCATCATAGCCCAGACCGCTTCTGGTGGAAGCAACAATTCGCAGTTGGAACTGCTTCAAGATGATACAATACTTCAAGGCCAATGAATTATTTTACGGAGAATAGGTCTAATTTTGATTACACGTTAAATAATCATTAAGAGAGTGAATCAAATTTTTTTCGTTAATAATAATAATAATAATAATAATCAGATTTTGACTTGCGATAGTATTAATTATGTTAAATTAGGAGTAGGAAGTGGTAATTTAGAATGGTTAGTTGATACAGCGGCATCTTTATCTGCAATTAAGTTACAATACTTAAAGAAATATAATAATAATTATATAATATATAATTGTGACGTTAGTGTCAATGGTATAGGAGGTAGTTTAAATGCTGAAGGTTTTGTTTATTTAGATTTGGAGTATAATAATTATAATTTTAGACATAAGTTTTACATATTTCGTAATTTACCATGTAATGCTATGGGTATTTTAGGACAGGATTTTCTTAAGAAATACTCGGGTATAATTAACTACGGAGATAATACTAGGTATAAGTTTGAATTTCAGTAATAATGAAGGTGTATGTTCCTGTTAAAGTGAACTATTATTGTGTGGTGATGCCTAAGCAATTAAAGGACGGACGGGCGAGTATTGTAACTACGCCCAAAAATGAAAAAATTCTAATTCGTATTTTGAATACAACGGACGAAGAGGTTTATTTATTTATTTAGAAAGGACACCAGCAGCGCATGTATTATACACTCAAGTTACAAATTAATTTATACAAAATTCCTGATACATATTTTATAGATGACACAACATTGACAAAAGTACAAGTAAATCATAATGTTACCTACTTAAATATAGCAGTGAATAGATAGTTGATGATTTAAAATAAGATATAGTTACATAAATTACATGTTGAATCAATTAATATACATATTGATTAGAGCGTCAGTAAAATTATACAAATAAATGGATTAATTAATAATGATATAATCAAATTAAGTTAAACTAAACTGATTAGTTTCATTTCAATTTAAGATTTTAAATACATAGTTAGGTACTTAACCTAATTATAAAATAATATGAAACAATTTAATGATGATTATTGTTCATTTAAAGTACCTAATTGATTTTTGTCATGCAATACAAATAAAATTTAATTGAACATAATAGCAAAGACGTGAAAATACATAATAGGAATTTTAATTTTTCATTATCGTCAATCATTCATTTTAGACTTCTTTTTAATTTTATAAAAATAAGCTAGCTTGTTTTTAAATTGGTTGTGGCACATACCGAAAATACCAATATCATTGTTGAGGTTCGCGCAAACGTTACTGTATAAATTGCACATTCTGGAGACTGGTGCTTGCATCCCCAAATTAGTTCTGGAAATGGGGCCGCGCAGGATATTGGTCATCGGATTCCGAGGTAAATTTTATGGGACAGCCAAGGAGAAAAGATTTAGCAGATCACAACAAGAGATAAGTCCGTTAACTATTTTATGTAATAGGAGCAGGTCGTGTTTTGTTCGCCTTGTCCTTAAGTCGGACATCCCAAAGTAGTCCAGCCGTAGCTCGTATGGACACCTTTGCGAAATTCCCGAACAGCTGTTTGCGAGGCGTCTGGTGAAGGACCTTTGGATACATTCGATCCTTTGTGAATGAACAGCGTATGTTGGGTTCCATATCGAGCTGGCGTATTCTAGGCGGCTGCGTACCAGATAATTAAATAAAAGGATTTTCGTGCTGTGATGGAAGCCCGATGTGTTGCGATTAATAAAGCCCATCATCTGAGCTAACTTTTTTACAACAGATTAAATATGGGAAGTGAACTTCAGTTTTGAATTCAGGATCACGCCTAGGTCACGGATTTCAGTTACCTCCTCAAGTATGGAGTTCTCCGGGGTGTAATTAGTAGGACATTGACTTTTTTCCTGGTAAATTTAATGTGATAACATTTTTTTGCATTTAATAGCATCTTATTAATCAAACACCACTCATAAGGCTGTTAAGATATTCTTGCAAAAGTAAACCTTGGGGTACACCAGACTCTGCCTCGTAGACATATGACTCGTAACCGCCAACACAGACAAGATGCGTCCTTCTATCAAGGTATGAGGAGAACCATTTGAGCAAAGAGCCATGAATTCCGCTCGCCTCAAGCTTTTGCAGTAAACGAGCGTGAGATAAAATATAAGATATTTTTAGTATTCTAAAAGATACAGTCACTAGATATATAATATTAGAGTGAAAATTTTATGTATTATTATAGTAGTATATTAGATGTAACTTGTAAGTGTTATTGGCGGCAAACTTTAAAGTATTTTGTTATTGTAGTTATTTAATCAAAAGTATTTAAGTACCTATGAAAGTGTAACAAACTGAGCGGAACGCCTACAAACTGCTTGATCAGTTTGGCGGATTACAGTATATTGTAAAAAGTGTAATCTTAAATAAATAAATTAATAATAAAAAAAAGGGGATGATAATTGACCAAACCCAACGAGTGCTGTTTGTACACTGATTTATTAATTAATAGAATCGAACAATGTGGAATGTATATACTGACACAACATACGGCGATCGACACGTTTAACCTAATTAAATTGTACTTTGTACAGTAGATGTGTGATTAAAAAAAAACTGCATGTATTTTTTTTTTTTTGGGGAATTGTAGTGTGTAAGCTCCTTTATATGAGTTATGTATGTAAGTTACTTTATAGTAATATCATAATAATGCAGAGTAAGCTAGATTATAGTTTTACCTTTAAGTTCATTTTTTAGTTGGTAAGACAAGTCTGTATTTGACCTCAATAAAGTATGGTCACATCTTTCTAATTGATGTTAAAATTTTAGCCGAATTTAAAACGGAATTATTTAGAAAATAAGATTTATTTCATACTTTTTTTTGCATTTCCCACACACCTTTGGAAGTCAGTTTTCATTTTTTGTTTAAAAATAATACATTTTCCCTTTATAGTCATATTTATTATTATTTACACATTTTAAGAATCTTTCATTTCCTTGGCCAACATCTCACTGCGTTTTCCCAAGGCGCGGTACAGCGGTTTCGGTCAAACTATAGTAGGTACGAGTTACTATAATATAGGGGTCGGGCGCCGCGCCGATGAGATGCTTGCCCACGGCGCTCTCAACGTTTAATCCGCCTCTGCCAAACGGCCTCTATATTAATAAAAAAATAAGTAATGTAATAATGTATGGATTTTAAATAAATATCTACTATTAATGATAAGAGGTTGTTAATAAATAATATACAAGTAGACATTTAATTTATATATTTCAAAATATACAAAAATATTCATTGTTTTAAACATATATATATTAATTTTTAATTTTCTTAAATATAATGTGAGAGTCTGCAGTGAATCGAGGCGGCTGCCGGCGCGCGAGTTGCGGTAGCTGCGGGCTCCCGTCACGTGTCGGCGATGAGCTTGTTGTGCTCGCCCATCAGACTCTGTAACGTGACAGACCACTGCTGAGAAACAGCTTGTAAATATAAAATACATGCAAGGTGAAGAGACTGCATATCGACGACCTTCGACCTTTGACTGTAACAAATACCATGTTTATTTACGGCCCGTTGCAATAACCTATCTACCAGTAACTACTTGTTAATACGGAACCCTAAGAAGTAACATTTGTATCGCAAAAAACCGGCAAATGGTTAAATGAAGAAAGGTCAGATCTTAGCATTGATTAGTCAAACCTAGGAGCGCCGGAGCTTCGAGGATTGACTATAACATATATATTTTTATATATTATATCATCGTGTCGGTGTAATAGTATATATATAGTGTGGCTATGTACCCGCTGCGTGTGGTGACGCGCGCGGGGCGGGGCGCGCCGCTAGTGCATGACGGCCTGCTGCGCGACCGGCACCGCCGCGATCAACTTCTCGTGCTCGCCGCTCAGCGCCTGCCACCCACATCACATCATCAGTACCCCGAGTACGAGTTTATTTTATTTTTATTTTCTTTTGTATGGGCCAATAGCGCACCTAGCGGACGTCTGAGGAATACGGTTACTAAAATATCTCATGCAAATAAAGGTAAACGCGATGGTATGCGTAATATGAGGAACTCGAACTGTACCCACAGTGCACCGAGGCCGTTTCCCGCATGCGCCCTCGTCTGCCGCTGATATATTCAATCAACGCGACTGTTCGAAGTATTGTATCATCGTGGTAAGTGTGATAATCGTGCAGACTGACTCGCGTGATCGGTGATAATGATGATGATCATGTGTCGCCACTTAGAACTATTAACTTGGGCTATGATAACATTGACACCATGGATGGATGGATTTTTAGTAGCAGGTAATATTTTTAGAGCTATAGGTCTCGGCGTATTTAAATGCGTAGACTTAACTACTTAGATTCGAATGAATTTCTATAATATGCAAAACAATCAGAATCTACGGGGCCGCAAGCGCGCGTCTTCTGTTCTCGTTTAAAATACGCTTAATTGTAATACTAATAATGTCAACTATTACCTAATTTTAATGTAATGTAGTTGGGTAGTGTAATGTCTAAACTTTCTTTGAATAAATGTCTTACTATTATTATTACAAATATTACCTGCTACCCCCTAAAAATGCACGTCAAACTTACATTCTGAAGTATAGGGCACAGAAACGAAACAATTTCATCCATAATGTTATACATCCTTTAGTCAATGTAAACAGCCCAAGTTAATAATAGGTCTTTACCTATGAAATTGCCGTTCTGCAGTACTGGCCATTTCAAAGCAAAATAATTTTTGTTTGGCTGAGAATTCTAATTTCAAATTAATTTTATTTTAAAAACACGGAATTCTTTTTCCAAAAGTAGTATTTGTTTATTGATTAGTGTTACATTTTCATCGCATTTCAATCTTTTTCGTCATCATGGATACGTTAAAAATTCGAGTAATTATGGAATCATCGGCATACGGCAACATCAACGACGTTTACGGAGCTAACACTACAAACCAACGCACCACATGTTATTGGTTTGCTCGCTTCCGTTCTGGAAATTTCGACCTGAAAAATGAACCTCGCGGTCGTCCGAAGACTTTAGTCAACAATGACGAATTAAAGGCGATTGTGGAAGCTGATGATACACAATCTACGGCTGAATTAGCAGCAGCTTTCGACGTTCGCGTCAAAACAATTATCACACTTACCACGATGATACTATTGAGCGTCTTGTCACCTTGTCCAAGACCCCTGGCGTTTGCCTTCCTGCTATGTTGTTGCGGCTCGGGCAATACTATATACAATACAATACTACGTAGTACGATCTACGGCGAGTACTTCGCCGGCTAAGTCCGGGACGTCGTCGCCCGCCGCTCGGGTGGACACTGAACTAATTCTTAAGTTACTACCTACTATCGTTAACGTCATACTTTTAAGTTTTTCTAAGGTGGCATCGTAGGTGTCATAACACAGGTTAAAGGAGTACGAAAAGTAGCTTTGCGCTCATAGATGTGTATACTCCTGCAAAAGACGTGCATCGTGCGCGGCTCTACGCTCGCTACCTTGAAGTACTTGACGGTCTTGACGCGCAGCTCGAGCGTGGCGTCCTCGTCGACGACGAACAGCGCCTGCGGGTGCTGCTGGAAGGCCGACACCGTCCACATGTGGTTCACGCCCTCTTCCACCGCGCGCGATAGCGCCAGCGCCTTGTGCGCGCCCGTGATCAGGATCATCACCTGCAAGCGCGCACACCGTCAGCATCGTAACACCTCACGTAATACTTCACCGAGTAAAAACCGGGCTAACCTCCTTGGCGTCCATGACAGTGCCCACGCCGACGGTGAGCGCCTGGCGCGGCACCTTCGAGATGTCGTTACCGAAGAAGCGTTTGTTGGCCTCGAGCGTGTCGTAGGCGAGCGTCTTGACGCGCGTGCGCGACACGAGCGAGGAGCCGGGCTCGTTGAAGGCTATGTGGCCGTCGGGCCCGATGCCGCCGATGAACAGATGCACGCCACCCGCATCTGCGATGAGCCGCTCGAAGCGCGCGCACTCCGCTACCAGGTCCGGCGCGTTGCCGTCCAGCACGTGCGCGTACGCCGGGTCCATGTCCACGTGCTTGAAGAACTCGTTCCACATGTAGTAGTGGTACGACTCCGGGTGGTCGCGCTGCAGCCCTGCACAGACAGAGTTTGGTGATACAGCAAGCGCGGGATGGAAAAGTTTCTTAGCGGCCTGCGAGAAAATTCACATTTTTTTTTTAAATCCAACTTTACATAAGTGAGCCGTACTCACCAACGTACTCGTCCATATTGAACGTGGTGACGTATTTGAAGGAGACGCGGCCTTCTCTGTGGAAGTCGATGAGGCGGCGGTACATGCCGAGCGGCGTGCCGCCCGTGGGCAGTCCGAGTACGAAGCGGCGGCTGGGCCCAGGCGCGAACTGCGTGATGCGCTGCAGCACGAACCGCGCCGCCCAGTCCGCCACCACCGACGCGTCCTCTAGGATTATCAGCCGCATGTCGCTAGCGCCTTCCGCACGTCTGACACACAGACATACTCAATACTACAGTATACAGTCGATCCGCTCACCCGTCCGCCCGGTTTGTAGTCAACGAACTAAGTTATTAAGCTGTAACGCTATAAATAATGTGTGGTCATTTCAAAAACAAGTAGACAAATAGATAAAATTAATGTTGAAAAAACAGAAGAGGTAAATAAATATAGTGCAGATAGATAAGAAGTCGTCGGCCCGCGCGGGGTTGCGGCTGTCGGTCGATACCCCGCTCGCTCGCGGTGACCGCAGCGAGACATCACTTACGTATTTATTGCAAATAACAAATATTTTATTGATAAGAATACGGATTAAACCAGATGTCCTGTCGGGCACGCCGCACGCCGCACGAGCGCAGCTCGGTACGGGGTACCTCACTCTACAGCTGTATCTAGTACAGGAACCGGGACTCGCAATACAAATGATTGCTTCTGTCTCTGGACACCTGGCGCCAATGCAATACCATAGGCGTTACAAGTGCGTTGGGGATCTCTTGAGAAAGGACCTTAACAGACCGCCAAGGATTTACCAAAATAGGTACCTACTTATGTTTGTACGCAGCAAATTGTATCTTTCTCTATAAAAATACACGAAACTAAATTTATTATGGCTATAAAAGCTAAAGAATATTTAAGACCAATTTTGACGGACATGCAAAACGAGATTATATTTGTCGACATGTTTTTCTTTGGATTTCTAAATAATATAATTATCCATGTACTTATTCATTTACTATCAGCCAGGGAACATTTACCAATTAGATACTTGTTTGTAATAAATAAGGGCTAAGAAGATGGGGTCACTAACCTAAAGGGGTCGCTCACCTTCAAATCGTAAGCGAGTTTATCCAGCCGCTACCGAGCCGCAGATGTAGGCTGCACTCTTTAACTCGTATACAATTACTTTATAAACCTATGCATTAGGTTTTGTTTAAATTATTCGCGATCGAGACTACCGAGACCAAACATTTACTTTATATATTAGACGGAAACAATAAACAAATCCGCCTTTCACCGTCCACCGGTCCCGTTTGGCAACATTTTGGCAATGTGGTAACTGGTACCTTATCAGTTGTCACTCGCCGAAACTGAACTGTCAGTTGTGTCACTGACTCTCTATGATACTCTATGAAAAGATAAATAACCATAGTCAAGTGCATGGATGGTAAACCAACCAGAAACGAGCTATATTACTGTGACCAAGTTTCATTGGTTGTTCGTTATGAGCGGTAAATTCAAAATATAGTATGAAGTATTAGGTCATTACCACGAAGTATAGATTTATGGAGTCCGATCGTTTTTTTTTTGAAGATGTAATGGCCTGGCAACAAGACCTTTAAGCCAAGTCTTATATTTTTGAGGTGTTTCTTTTAAATATATATATTTTTTATATAATAGGTCATTAGGTCAAATAGGCTATTTCAAATCAAAATAATTGAAAAGAATATGAGTACCGTCGTGGCAGCAACGCGGCACGCAACATCAACGACGTTTACGGAGCTAACACTACAAACCAACGCACCACCTGTTATTGGTTTGCTCGCTTCCGTTCTGGAAATTTCGACCTGAAAAATGAACCTCGCGGTCGTCCGACAATGACGAATTTATAAAGGCGACCGCATTGTTACCAGCGATGAGAAATGGATTCTGTTTGATAACCGCAAGCGCTCAGAAAGTTGGTTAAATCCTGGTTCAGCACCTAAACAATGCCCTAAACGAAAACTTACTCCTAGAAAAGTGATGGTCACTGTTTGGTGGTCTAGCGCCGGTGTCATTCATCACAGCTTCTTACCAAACGGGGTGAGCATTACTGCAGATGTGTACTGTGAAGAACTGAACACAATGATGGAGAAGCTGGCACATCTCCAACCAGCATTGGTCAATCGCTCGTCTCCGCTGCTCCTGCACGACATCGCACGACCTCATATTGCACAGCAGACGGTCTCCAAGTTGCAAGAACTAGGGTTGGAAGCTCTCCGTCATCCGCCCTACTCACCAGACCTTGCGCCTACAGACTACTACTTTTTCCAGAATTTGGATAACTTCTTGGCGGGAAAAAAATTCAATACGCGAGAGGCAGTACAAAATGCCTTTGAAGAATTTGTTGCCTCCCGTCCAGCTGATTTCTTTAAGAAGGGCATCAATAAACTGTCACTGCGTTGGCAAAGAAGCATTGCATGGGTGATTACTTCGATTAATACAAATAAAAAATACATGAAAAAAATTCGTTTAAATTTTTTCATACAAAACGCCAATTTCATATTATGTAAGGACCTAATACTTATATTAATGCTACTATCATTTCGGCATACATATATTTATATACATATATTTCGGCGTCGGCGCCGCGGTCAGCGCGACTTGCCTGAATGAAATGACTTAATTTTTGCTATATGAATTTATTAACTACGAATAGTGCATATTTTAAAGAGATTATAATACCAAGTATTACAAATGGACGACACCATCGTGTCGACAACAAATCAGCCTCGACTGACATTCCGAACGTTACAAGTTTACAGAGAGGGCGAAGGTCCCCGCTAAATATAATAATGTAACAGCAACTATAAAACTGCTTGTCGAACATAACGTATAATATTACGATTTAGGATTAATATTCATTACGTAACTAATTTATACTTTTAAGCAGTATAAACACGTATGACATCGAGGCTTGTTACATTTAACAGTTGACAGTTGTATAATATACACATCACTGCTGTATCGAGAGTAAACAATCAACCGTAGGAGCGTTTTCACATTACGTGATAACGGTATCCGATATCGCGCCAACATGTTGTGTTATGACAAAGACAGAGAATGTGTCATAGTGTAGAATATATCTGTCTTTGTCATTACATGACATACCGGCGAGATACCGGATTCGTTATCACGTAATGTGAAAACGCTGCTACGGTTGATTGTTTACTCTCGATACAGCAGTGATGTGTATATTATACAACTGTCCGTCCCCAACAACATCTCGCTACAATAATTTGTTTAACGAAATTTTAACAACTAACTTACTTAAATAGGACACTCACTCTAAAGATCATACATCGATAGCAAAATATTTATATTTTAATGTATATAAATAAATTAAATAATTTCAATTCGCAGTGGTGTCAGCGCGCTACGTGCATACATTTGACATCAACCCAAGTGTCAAAATAATCGCGATTGTCATGTCGATTTCAAATGTGCTAGCCCGCTGCCCGGCTGGGGAGGTAGCGCGCCCTCGCCGCGGCTCGTCGGCTGCTTACAATAAGTGTTGGACTTCAATCAATTTAATGTTACAACAAAATAGGATGCAGATTTGCCAACATATTCTATCTACATTTTATATTAATAATATCATAAAGATGAAACGGAAACATATTTTTTTAAACTTAAACGGATTAACAAAAGCAATTCTGCATCAACTTTAGACAAAATATTATTTTATTTTAAAATACTGTAGTGTTTTTTGAGGAAACTGTAAAAATTGTAATATAAAATATGCGGCCACTATGTCCGCGTATGCTACGATTGGCACTATATCCAGGACCGATAGTAGCACTATAACAACGCCTATTCAATAATGAACTACTTTGTAGAATTCTCAATACACAATAGTACTGGCGTTTGTGCGTCACACGTTACAGACGGCGAACTCGGCTACATCTGGCCGATTGCCCCCGCCGGGCTCACGACTGCCGTTCCGTAGCGCTCAGCTCAGGGCAGCAGGCGCGCGAGGCTGGCGAGCGGCGGCGCGGCGAGCGGCACGGCGGGCGACGCGGGTCAGTCGAGACGCGGCCGCTTGCTGGGCGGGTCGGGCCACTGCGCGTACTCGGGCAGCCACTTGAGCAGCTGCGCGTCGAAGAACTCCTCCAGTCGCTTGGCGTCCTTGAATAGCTGCGACTCGGGCTGCAAAAGACAGTTTTGGTTAGCGACGGGCGAGGGGCTGCGCGGGGGCGACGACGGGCCGGATAGACGTACCGGGTTGGCGACGTACGCGTTTTGGAACATGAGGCGCACGTCGGCGACGAACTGCGCGGGTGTGGTGTAGCGGTGGTCGGCGGTGGGCTGCAGACGCGCGCGCACGGCGTCCAGGCACATGGGGCGGGACACTCGCGGGTGCGGTGGCGCGGGCTCGCGATACGGCAGCGACAGCTCGTACTGGCAGTACAGCTCCAGCGTGACGCGCTCCACGAGTCGCCGCGCGCGCCCCGACAGCTCGCCCGGCGCGCCCGGCTCCGAGGGCAGCGCCGCGAAGTTCACGCACAGCAGGCACTGCCACGACTCCGACTCGCTGCCCGATATAACATCATATCGATCATTAATCTATACCGGCCTGCCAAACTACTTGGAAGTGTAGTACTTACTACATATTTTGTCCAATCTAGAGATTTTAAATAAAAAACGTCTTATAGCATTTTTAATATCTTTATGCGTTTTTAGCTAAATATGTTTTAGAGCTGGATTAAAATGCTGTTTAACGTAAATATCGAAATGAAATGGGCGTCCCGCTTAGATCTGTCCCTTTTTTTCTCCTTAAGTTGATCGTGTGTTTAGGCGTCCCCCACATTAGGCGTGCGCGTTCCTCGGGCGTGCGTCGCGTTTTGCCGCCGTTATTGTTTACGCGGAATAAAGCTGTATTAGTGAGTAGTAAGGTTTATTTTCAATAACCTAAAATGTAGTAGTTGGGCTATTTTGTCATCTACGTGATAGCTTCATAAAGAATATACTTTCCGGATATGTTCGCATCAAGTGAATGTTCCTGGTGGTAAATCTTTGGTATTTAAGTTACCACTATTATTAGGAAAACTAATTGACTTATGTAAGTGTTACTTCCATATATTCTTCCGAGCGTCAAACTTAAAGCCAATGGGTTTTTAAGCAGTTTCCATCCTAATCGCTAGATGGCGGGATGTTCGATTATAAAAATTAATACAATATTATCTAATAAAATGTATATTCATTATAATAGGTGGAAAAATTTTCGTTAACGTATTTTTTAAAACACGCTAAAAAAGCAAGAAGAATTAAACATATTTCAGTAGTTTGTTTTAAACACTTACGGATTGTGTCGCAGTGCACTTTTCTTTTTTCCGACGTTTTGGCTACTGTCCAGCAGCCGTGGTCACGGGAGGACTGAGGTGTCAATTGTCCTATTTGTCGAAGTTGTTCAAACTACCCGAAGATTCTTTAATTATTATTTGTGTTCCGATCCACGCAAACCATACTAACAGTATCTTGAAGCCGCGGTGATTTTAAATTAAATTTTATTTTGTTAATTATTGGATCCCAACTAGATGGCAGCACCCAGCCATCTTCTCGGTTAAAATTAGGGTACTTTTTAATTTCTATAGCCTCGCGTATCATTCTTGGGCGATAACGGTGTTATCGCCCAACGGTTGATCCAGTGTGTGTTCGCAAATGTTCGCAAAGTGTGTGTTTAACATCTGCGATGTGTTCCTTTACGCGGGTGTTGATGGATCTTTTAGGTTGCCCTATATAGGAGAGACCTCTATATAGAGAGGCTATATTCTAAGGAAAGCTTCTATAAAAACATATTTCAAGCCACCCAAAAAGATAAGTCAATTTTTACCACCAGTGAAATGTAACATTCCCCTTCAAGATGCAGGAGTCTACAAGCTCGACTGTGACTGCGGTCTCTCCTATATAGGGCAAACTAAAAGATCCATCAACACCCGCGTAAAGGAACACATCGCAGATGTTAAACACCGTCGCAACAATAAATCTGCAATTTGCGAACACACACTGGATCAACCTCGCCATTACATAAGATTTGATAAGCCACAAGTACTGGCAAAGGAACACCGTTATCGCCCAAGAATGATACGCGAGTGTATAGAAATTAAAAGGTACCCTAATTTTAACCAAGAAGATGGCTGGATGCTGCCATCTACTTGGGACCCAATAATTAATAAAATAAAATTTAATTCAAAAACACCGCGGCTTCAAGATACTGTTAGTATAATTTGCGTGGATTGGAACACAAATAATAGTTGAAGAATCTTCGGGTACTTTGAACAACTTCAACAAACAACAACTGCCACCTCAGTCCTCCCGTGACCATGGCTGCTGGACAGTAGCCGAAACGTCGCAAAAAAGAAAAGTGCACCGCGACGCAATCCGTAAGTGTTTAAAACAATGAACAATATTCGCATAAACCTAAGAAATTAATATATTTCAGTAGCTTTGATATTAACTTTAGGAACAAATGTAACGGGTATTTCATAAAAAATGCTGGCGCGGTAAATGTGTGACATGTACCTGTGTGTGTATAAATTGTTGGAAAAGAACAACTCGAACGTTTCGTACTCACTCGGGCAGCTTCTCGATGGTGGGAATGTGGCAGTACTGGTGGAAGACCTTGGGGCAGCGGTCGCAGCACATGAGCTCGCCGCCGTCCATGCACACGGCGCACCAGTCCTCGTTGGGGTCGGCGGGGCGGCGCTCGTCCGTGGAGGAGTGCACGAGCGCGGGCGAGGCGGGGGGCGGCGGCGCGGGCGCGGCGGCGGCAGGGGGCGGCGCCGTCTCCGCCACCACCTGCACGCCGTTCGAGTCCAGCTTGGCGATGGTGGCCATGAGGTCCTGTACCGACTCCGCGCACACCTTGTCCAGCTCCATGGCGCCACCCTGCCAAATGTTATGTCATATATCAGTGTCAAACTTAGATGTCATATTATATTCCTAAAATTGTTTTTCTCACTAAATATGCACACATTTTTCTTATTTATTAAACCATGGATCTATTTTACTTGTTTGATAATACGTGTAGTAAAATAAGTTTTCGGAAATTATTGAAAATAAAAAAGATATGAACGTTTAAAGTTATCAATGTAACCGAGTGATGTGTAACGTGACGTCACATTACGACTTAGGGTGTGCACTCACTTGGGACACGACAGTCTCAAGACAGTTTTGTCTCATATAGACAAAAGCCTCTTGAACCTGTCTTACGACTAAAACACCCACAGTCTTCGGGCAGAATAGAATAAAATCATTTATTTTCCTGAAAATTGGTAACAAAGAATTATAAAGTCAAGTTCAAACTAACAGAACTGGCGAGCAGTACCGTATACACCAGTGTTTCCCAAACATTGTTCTGCCCTGGTCCAGTAATTTTCACACTGCACCTTTGTGACCTACTTAATTAATACTTTTAAACCGAAGCTTTTAGGTAAAAAAATACACATTTATTAATAATAGCTTAGCTTTTTCCCACGGCTCCGGCTTTTTAAAATAAAAATAAAATAAAATAAGATACGTTTATTCCATGCATAGCCCATAATACAGTTAGTATACAAACGACTTATTGAATTTAAGTATTTACCACCCTGTGGGGCTCCGGGACATGCACGTGTGCTTGGACCCACTGCCGCAGAAGGAGGCTGTCCAGCTTGGCGCTAAGCAGATTCAGAATGGTGTTTCTTATCACGTTCAAAACGTCTTTGGACTGGTAACACGGCCTCACAAAAACCCGGCGTAAAATAACGTTTGTTTAGTTTTGGGTTAGGTTACGACTTTTTATCGCGTTGAAAACGAGTTTAAATAATTTTATATAATTATGCCTAAATATGTTTATGTTTTGTAAAAGTATGCCTAAATATCATTATGCGTAACTATTTAGGGCAAATTAAATTATGCTAAGTTAAATTGTGACATAATTATGATTTATGTTAAAAGTTAGAGAACCGCAATCAAATTGATAACAGCCGGCCTGTACTTTGAATGTAAATACTATAATATCATCGTAATATTTAACTTTTATTTCACATTTATGTTTTTGATGGGACATACTTATACAGTACTAGCTTTTGCCCGCGGCTTCACCCTCGTGGACTGTTGCTCTTGGAGAAAAAACTTCATCAGCAAATAACTCTACTCACTGCAATATACTTCTGTATACATTATTGAAAATGTTTTTTAAGAGTTTCGTACCCAATGGGCAATGGCGACGCTACGTGCGAGACAGCTTGGTATATATTTTTCGCGCTTAAATATATTTTTTACATATCTTCTAAAAATAAAATATTAATTTAAACTGTATGGTTTAAACGGCTACAACAATGTGTATAAAATGATTAAAGTGAGTAACGTATTTAATTTAATAAGGATCATAATGTGTACGCCACTCTCACCCCGGCCGGTCCATCCGCTGTCCCTGCATTTTAAATCTGTTATATCTTCGAAAATAATCATTTAAATTACATGCCACAAAGGGCTATATTGATCTATACTAAATGCACAATGAATTTAAGGAGCTTTATTGGATAAGGATTATTTTATTTTATATTTATTTTCAAGGAAAATTTACAGCTTGTAGTGCTGTGTTAGTGACTAACGACCACCCGTCCCGCCACGCCCGCCACGTTTGCGGGCGATAATCTCAGCCACAGCGGCTGCCTTATCTTCGTCATGTATCACTCTAATAATTTAAAAACTCGCATCAAAATTCGTTGCATAGTTTTAAAGATCTAAGCATACATAGGGACAGACAGAAAAAGCGACTTTGTTTTATATTTACTATGTAGTGACAGTGATGGGTCACAATTACTGCCTCTAAGGCGTGGAAGTTGTGTCGCTGCTACACCTAGACAGTTTTGTTTCATATGTGCGCATGTTGATATATTTTGTAATACAATAGACTGTCTTCAGACTGTCGTGTTTCAAGACAGTAGGTACATACGAAATTTCGATTTGCTAATAACAATAAGAGATAGAGTGTAAACTTTGACCGCTCATGTTTGCTCATTTTTCAACAGATATTGACGATATTTTTTGCCATTTCTCTTGTATTTCAGCGTAGTGTCATATTTTTAAAGTAAATTTTCTGTTATTGCAATATTATGCATATTCCTTATTATGGGGTGGGAAGTACCTACATAGTTTATAAGTTTTAACATTATTCAGTGTCCATGTGCCTAGTGGGTAGACAGCTAGATTTGCACTCGAGAGAGTGCAGGTTCGATTCCTAGGTTGCGGCGTGTACCAATGAGACTTTTTCAGATCTCAACTACATTATAAGCACGCTTTAACGGTCAAGGAAAACATCGCGAGGAAATCCGCACATATTGGCCCCAGTCATTCATCTGGACTAGGCCGACTGTGTTGTGAGAATGCCGTGTGAGCTTGGGCAATCATACGACATTTAAAACTAGTAACGTAGTTAATTCGCTCCGAGAGTACTGTATAACTCATCCAATAACGGATGAAAAGACCCAAGTGTCACAGTGCAAAGACATGAGCGCATTGTTCGTTTGCAAGGGAAAAACAGACAAAAACGAATAAACGAGGCCGCTCTATTACTTTATTTTCACATCAGTCCGTTCAATAATTTAGCAGTGTGCTGTGTGGCGTACGTACGTTGAGACTGGGGCTGGGCGTCTTGGGGTTGGTGGAGGTGACGATGGGCGGCGGCGCGCGCGGCCGGCCGAGAGTGATCTTGTACTCCGCGCCCGCCTCTCCGCTGCCCGCGCCGCCCTCCTCGCCCGCCACAGCTGCAACACGACATTATTTATTTATTTTTTACTGTAAACAATTTCTCTGCATCAACGTAAAACCTAAATAATGTACATGATTAATCTGCAAAAAAAAAAAACATAAAAAAGTATTGCAATTCTTTTGTCTATAAAATTAATACAATACATTTTTATGCAAACAAATAAGTAGGTACTGATGTAGCAAGTAAGTACATACTGATCGGTAAAATAAAATTAAGTACTAACTGTTAGCGAGCGCGTGTTGCGGGATGTGCCACTTGGCGGGCTGCGGCGGGGCGTGGTGCGGCGAGGGCGTGCGCGGGCCGCCGCTGCGCCGCCCGCTCCCGGCCCCGCCCCCCGCGCCGCCGCCGCCTCCCCCCGCGCCGCCGCCCGCCGCAAACACGCCGCCGCCGCCGTATGGGCCACTCGCGTACGCGCCCATCACTACACAGAAACACGTAAAAATAAGAGACACGATTTCCATCAATAATTTACAACACTTACTGAATTGTAGTAAACATGCCCTGTACGGTACACGACGCTCCGACTCACGACGCAAAGGTCGACACTCGTAGTGTCCATGGTGTGCAAACGACGAGAAAGTTGAGTAACTAGTTACGCTCCTGACCGCCGAATACTGAAACGTCACTGACATATGCCGCCACTAATATTTGAGTGATATATTCGACCGTCAGGGGCAATATCGCTAGGCGTTCGCTAATCCCGGGGACGCTATCGACACTAGTGTCGGCGTCGTGTTCCATCACAAGATAAGGCGAGGGTACTCACTGTGCTGGTAGGGATGCGCGGGGTGCGGGGGCCGCGCCGGCCGCCCGCCCGCGTTCAGCAGCCCGCGCAGGTTCAGCTCGCTCATGCCTGCACAGTGCACACCACAACCAGTCAACCCACATAATATGTAGGACCACCCTAATTCGTGTCCTAATAGACCACCGACTTACGTGACTTCGGGTTAATTTAACAGTAACATAAAGTAATAAGCGTTGTAAGTTTATTTGTTTTTAATTTAAGAATTGCTATTGAATCGATCGCCCCACTCGATGGGAAGGCTAACGTTGAGCCCTGAACATATTTTACAGTTAGGCTGGGTACTGACCGTGCAGGTGGTGGGGGTGCGTGGTGGAGGTGACGTGCGGGTGCCGCAGCGGCGTGAGGGCTCGCGCCGCGCCCCTCGCCAGGTACCCGCCCGCCGCCGCCGCCGCCGACGCCGCCGCTGCGTACGACTGCGTACACGCAACGTTAGCGAGATATGTATTTCCATTGAATATCAGAAAGGCTTACAGACTTTTAACAATGTAGATATGAAACTAATACGGTACACATATTGCGATATTGCGAGACTTCACACAGAGATTATATATATATATATATATATATATATATATATATATATATATATATATATATATATATATATATATATATATATATATATATATATATATATATATATATATATAATCTCTGTGTGAAGTCTCGCAATATGTGTACCGTATTAGTTTCATATCTACATTGTTAAAAGTCTGTAAGCCTGTATATATATATATATATATATATATATATATATATATATATATATATATATATATATAGACTTTAGCCTCGACCCGCTCAGCCGCGATCGTTTCCCGTCACCGCGCGCCGACCAGATTCCAATCCGTAAATTTCTTCCAACATCTTTGCTACTTAGCGGGGATCGTCTCTTCTTCTATAGGTACTCGGAATATGGAATTCATTTCATATCTAATTTTACTGACCGAGATAAAAAATCAAGTAAAGGTGTGCAATTTATTTACAGTTAAGATAATGTATTTATTTTAAATTAACATTTTATTATTTATTGTATATATATTGTAATTAACATTTTGCAAAATCAATAACAGAAACTTTGGACACATGATTTACTGTTTATGCATATTCTCTAATTGATTCGCCATTCATTATACGCCGGCGTCCAGTAAAATGCGTAGACCGATAGTTATTTAAACTTGAACCACTCAACGTTTAACGACTTGACGTATTGAAAATTAGCCTGTTCACTGTGGGAAATGACAGACCAAGACTCATGCCTCGACACAACTGAGTCAACTTTTATACCACTTTGGAGACCGATTACTCGAAAATCGGTTGACTTTGTAAAAAATTCATGTATGAAACCGCCTTAAAATACACATTCATAGGTAATCGACCATACGATTTAGGGTACAATGAAAAAAAATGTTTCATCCCCACTTCACATGTATAGAGAGCCACCCCTAAAATATCAAATTATTTTAGGATGCCAAAACCGAGAGCTATACACATTATATCACTATACAAAATTTTCAACCATTTATATTCACAATTACAGAAGCTAGAAGGGCGGACAGACAGAGTGAAACTATAAGGGTTCCTTGAGTATTACGGAACCCTAAAAACACGACATTCAGCCGTCTGATGAAACGTTGTGCTCAATGAATTGGCTAGTTGTTATATTCATCCATTTAATTGGAAGCCGGCGGCTGAAAAGCCTAAGCGTCGCAATGTCTGGCGAATAAAATTAGATGGCTGCAACATAATATGCATATTATGTATGAAATAAACAAAAGTTTTATTGTATATATCACTGGAGTCAATATAGAGAAAGCGGCGTCACCCACCTGGTAGCGCGCCAGCGTCTGCGGCATGCAACAGAACAACACACGTTACGCCCGTGCGTCGACGATCCGCACTACACCCGAGTATTTCACGTAAGCTGTGCGCTTTGCGGAACGTCTAGCGTCGAGCTGACACTTAATAATTACTTGACATCATATTTTTACAGATTCGTCGCAGAACATACTTCGTTATCTATGTTATTACTATGATAGTCTGATATCGTGAAAATGCTGCATCTTTCAAATATTAAAGGCATGTATTTAAAATTGCGACAAAACAATAAAATTTTGGATGTGAAAAACCCGAATATGGAATACTAAATTACCAAGTTGGCGAAAGAATATAAGGAGCAAAAAATTCTATATCTGGCGACTATTTGATACCAGTTTTGTTCACTGAATATGCCACAATAATTTGAGAGTACATATTTAATTTAAGAATAGGCACATATATTTTCGTGTAGATAGTGTAGTGTGTGTAGATTGTGTAGATTCATTTTGAAATTGAATTTTTTTTTTATTCTTTATTTAAAGGCTCTTCATCATATGATTATGTCAGCCTTAATTTAACAATGGTAACAATAAATTTAAATCTAATTCCCTTAAATGTAACGAATTAATTACATAACTTAGAAATATACCACTAAATTATATTTTAAAATTTGACGATGCAACGATATGTACGAAAAAATACAAGTTGGTACATTTAGTTTGTTGAACAAATTCACGCCTTAAACTTTCGTTCCTCTCGCATTCCATAAGCACGTGATACAGGTCCTCGTGTCGGTCACAAACGGTGCAATTGGGATTATCTCTTTTGCCCATGAGGAAAGTAAAATTATTTAACGGAATGTGATTTAGAACGGATACGGAAGCAGAGAGTTAAATCTCTCTTACTGAGGTTGGCATCTGCGAACCAAGGACGTTTTGGTGGTTTGTCTACTAAAGTCCTATACCAAATACCCGAGTTTACAGATTTTTGTAGAAAATACTGATCCCACATAACAATACAATTTTTTCTAATGTATCCTAAATAATAAGTAAAATAAGGAGTTACATTAATAGCTGTACCCTCCGATCGTGCTGCACATGCCAAAGCGTCAACAGTCTCATTCCCTGCAATACCTACATGAGAAGGCACCCATTGTAGGCGAACGTTAACCCCATTACGTATTAGACTATAAATACATTTAATAACGAGGAAAGCCTCAGCCCTACCCATGTTACCTTTACTACATGAGATTAAGTGTAACAGTCCACTTTTAGAATCGGTAATAATGACAACATTTTGAGGAATTTAAATATTGATTTTTCTTAAAATTGGTATGGGTGTCGTGTGCGAGGTTTTAGGGGTGCTGAATACAAAAATGATATCCATTTTGAATTTCAAAGATAGCGGACATTTGTTTTTAATAAAATTAATCTAGGTGTCCTTTTCTGGGTTTAAAGGGATATTAATTACAAAAAAAACGTTGATTTTTTAATTTCAAAATGGCGGATGTATTTTAATTTTTGTAAAATTCTTCGTATCTCAGAAACTGTGTGTTTTACTGAAAAAATAATGAAAATTTGCTCCCCCTTATTATCTCGGCAACCACATATTTTCTTCGTGATGGAAAAAAAAGAAAGTTGAAGCTTTATACATCGCTCGGATCTCAAAGTAGAGCATTGCGATATATTTTTCTATAATTGCTTCTATCTCGGAAACGGCGCATCCTAATAAAACAATAATGAAAATTTCCCTCCCCTTTAGTAATACCGCAACCACATATTTTCTTTATGATGAGAGAAAAAGAAATTTGAAAATCCAGAATTTTTCAACATTTCTATAGCTTTATACATCGCTTGTCTCATATGTAGACATTGACATATTTTTTTTCTATAATTCCAAAAATTTCTTTAACATAGCTACATGTTACTACATACCATAGCACTGTGATAATAATCATCAATCCTAATCAGCATCCCCAAGAACTTTTAAATTAGTACTCATGTCATTTTTACGAAGAATGAAAATTCTCCACTTTGGAAATTGAAATTGGAACACAATTTTACAATCAGCACCCCTAGAAACCTGGAAAGGACCCCATAATAATTTTAAATAAAAAAAGTACGCCATTTTGGAATTTCAAAATAGATTTAGTTTTCATATTATTCAGCACCCCCAAAAACCTTGAAAACGACACCCATAACAAAGAAAAACAAAGTCCAACAGTATCAAAAAATGTGATTTTTCGTAAATTGAATTTTTAGCAGTCATTAATTTATCAACCCAATCTGGTTTTATAGCTGCTTACATCGTTTAATGGTCGCCAACTCGGAAATTTAGTCGCCAATTTCGGTGCCAATTTGGATTAAACTTCGCCACTTTTTATCTGACGATTTTTGTAATTTTTGTCGCCTGAGTGCTTTCGCCAGTTTAGTAATTTAGTCGCCAACATATTAATTCGCTGCCAAATTCAGTAATACAGGATCCTCATGTGCAATCACTAACTTATTTTTTGTTCGCAAGATTAATTATATACCAATATTAAATATCTCTCTGTATTCTCATTCACATTAAAGTTATTAATTTAGCGGATAACACAATTACCTGATGCATGGCGACGTGCTGCAGCGCGGCGACGGCGGAGTGCGGCGCGGAGTGCGGCGCTGGGTGTGGCGCGGGGTGTGGCGCGGGGTGTGGCGCGTGCGGCGCGGCGGGCGGCGCATACGGTGGCGCGGGCGGCGGCCCGGGGCTGTTGGCAGCGCCGCCGTCCACCTTGCCGTCCACCACGATGGCGCCGATGCTCGACAGCACTGCGACCACATACACAGTGAGGGACTGTTGTGGGCGTGTGTATGTGTGAGAGTGTGTTGCGGGGTGGGCACGTACCGCGTAGCAGGTCGGGCAGCTTGTCGAGCGCGAGGGAGATGCGCACGGGGATCTCGGGGTTGGGGATGTCGGCGCGGCGGGACTTTATGCGCTGCAGGTGCGCGCATACGGCGCGCTTGCTGTACAGCACGGCGGTGTCGCTGCCCTGATCAAGCGCGGCGCCCACGAAGCGCACGCAGTGGTCGGTGATGGCGGCCAACTGCTCGAGTGCCTCTTTCTTTTCGGCGAGCGTGCGCTGCTTGCCATCGCACACCTCGTTCAGCCGCAGCACCAGCTGCTTTCCGCGCGTGTTGATCGCATTCGTCAGCCTGCACACACACATACACCGCGGTCACTCGCCGCACGCCCGCGCGGGAGGCGGGGCGGGCGGCGGTGCGACACTCACTTGACCACCGTCTGCGTGATCTCGTGCACGAGCGCCTTCTTCTTGTCGGCGATGAGCGCCTGGCGGTCGCGGATGACCTTCATGGCTGAGCCCAGTAGCACACGCTTGTAGCTCACCTCCGACAGCAGCGCCGCGATGGAGGACCGCGCCTACGCACACGCATATACTGTAATTGTGAGGGAGCGAGGGGAGGGAGGGGCGAGGATCGAGCAGTATGAATGAAATATTCTTTATTGTGCACACAACATAAAAAAATATAAAAAAGAGATAAAAAATAGCAATATAAGGCCAGTATCTATTAAATTCAATTAACTCGTTTTTCTCTGAACGTAGAAGGTACATAGAATTATGGACAAGAATCGTTTATTCCAAGAAATTGGTTACATACATGTTACATTTGTATAATTGATCACAATTTCGGCCCTTATTGGCAGGGAATAATACAGTACATAGTTTTATAAAAAAAAATCATATTAGCGAACAAAAACATTTCAATTGTCATCAAAATCCCAGTGCTTGAACAATCAATTAGTAATAATAATGTATGCAAATAATTAAACATTAAAATGTACCCCAACGGCCAAACAGTCATGAAATATAAGATTATACAAACACACAAAGTCCACTTATAATGAATCTCTTATGACATAATATAGCTATTATGAGATTAAGATTCATAGTGTGTAGCTGCTGTCAGTGTCAAAATAAAAAAATACAACTAAAAGAGGTTATAGTATCATGGCTTATACGTGGCATGTGCACAATATTTTAACTTTTTAACCATGGAGGAAGTAAATATAAATTATAAGCAATTGAGAAATCTATTAGTGGCACATCTTTTATTCGACGAGCTATTTTTCTGATTATCAAATATAAGATTTTGGCGAGATTCATGCTACCTTTCGCCTAAGGTGCATACATCACAGGTATTTCATATTATAGTTTACGAGCGGACCCGACAGATCGTAGTCGCCTAAGCATTCGCGCTCACACCTACAGCGGACTTTTAATGTGTCTGGCAAGATGTAAAAACCATTAAAACTGTCCGGCTATTGAGGTAACATTTTTTTACAGGACCCCAAGTAACATATACTTATACAAAATTTAGCTTTATTACTATAACGAAAGTATAATTATAATTTATTATATATTATATTTTAAGGAATATTATATATTATAATATAATAATTTTAGGTACTATTTTATACACCTTTACTACCTGTTACCTGCCCAAGTAACCACAACTCCAGCTCTATAGTCGCTGGTCGTGCTTGCCTGTATAGAGGACATGCACAGAAAAACTTTCAGCTTTTATAAAATAACGAAGATCTGGCCGTCGTGGGCTCATGCTCTATATGTTCAACGGCTGTGTTGTGTTTTAAAAAGAAAAAATTAAATTGATATACCTGCGCCGCCATCTCGGTGCTGAACTGGTACTTGTGGTCGCGGTGGTGTTGCAGCTGACAGTCGCGGCAGGTGAGGCGGTCGCAGGTCTCGCAGAACAGCGCGAGGCGCTCCTGCGGGTGGTCTCGGCAGAACATGTCGTGCGCCGCGCGCGCGCCCGCCGCACCCGCCGCCGCCTGCAGCTCGCCCAGCGCCTCCGTCCGCGACTTGATCGTGTGCTCCTTTGTGATCTTCAGCCTGCGCATATACATTATAGCTCACTTAAAACTGGAACACATCTACCAGTGCTTATTGATGTAACATGCTTCTCACAACGAATAGGTTTAGGTATATAGCAGTTTTTAACATACAGAAAATATATTATTTAATCAGATGTCGGCATGAAAAATAAATCACAAATTTAATTATCGATGAGAAGTGTTGATATGCAGTAGTCACTGTGTTTGGGCGTACCTCTGGTGCGCGCTTACGCAGCTGTCGCAGATGAACTCGGCGCAGTCGACGCAGTAGCTGGTGGCGGGCTCGGTGTCGCCGCAGCTGCTGCACTGGTGCTCCGCGCCGCAGCCCGCGCTGCCGGCCTGCTCCAGCGCCATCTTCTCCAGCACGAAGCGCTGGTCGATCATGTTGGTGGGCTGGCACTGCAGCCGGCACTCCGCGCACGTCACCGTCACACGCCCCGCGCCTGCGGGTCCACACGATGACATTTTGTACGTAGCACAGCTTGATTTTCAAATCGATTATCGATATAACACATATAGCTAAATTTAATAAAAGACAAGATAATAAATAACCCTAAAAAATCTATTCCCAAAAAAAAACTCCCTGTAGAGATTGGGAAAACACACGAGTTGGCAGCACTGAGATCGTGGTCCGGCACAACAGTCTACACGTTCGGATTGGTACAGCGCAAATTAATAATAATAATTATTATGTTCACCGTGTATGTATGTACTCCATACAGACTACATACAGACGGTCGGATTTGGTTTGGAAGCAAATCCGTGGTCCGCTCGAACCTAGCAAGCAACTTAAGCTAACGGAGCTTAATGAGCGTTATAGTTAATAACCTAACCTAACCAAGAGCAATCAGTGCATGTCTAAGGAGGGTTCTGTAACTATCAACGTGTAATAGGTTTTTTCAAATTACTTCAAGTCACTGTCCGATTTCAAAATAACTTTCCTAAAGATTTTTTAGCATGATCTATCAGCATGGAAACTTACAAGTTTCTATATCTTGTAGTTTAGAAATTATAGGGGGGGACCAACTTACAAACCACTTTGGAGGCCCATTACTCGAAAATGTTCGAATTTGTAAAAAAAGTCATGTATGAAACCTTGCCTTTATTTTCAAAGACCTATTCAACAATACTCCACGCGATAGGGTAGAAAAAATTCTTTTCATCCCCACTTCACATGTAGCCACCCCATAGAGCCACCCATAAAAAATAACATTATTATTATTTTATGATGCCAAAATCGAGATCTGTACACAATCTATAACTATACCAAATTTCATCCATTTATATTCATAATTACAGAAGCTAGAAGTACGGACGGAAGGACAGACAGACGGATAGAGAGACAGACAGACGGACGGACAGAGCGAAACTATAAGGGTTCCTTATGTATTTTACGGAACCCTAAAAATGAACTTCAGATGAAGTAATAGTTGTTATTCTTTTTAACCCTGAAATAATCAAATTACCTAGAAAATCTCTACTAGTGCTGAGTTTCTCTTCAATCTTGGCCTTGATGCACTGGTCGCAGGCGGAGTGCAGACACTCCATAAGCTTGGGCGTACCGTCGGTGTGCGCGAGCAGCGCGTGGCAGAAGGCGCAGCGCGCGGCGGAGACGGCGGCCTGCGCGGTAGGCGACGCCAGCGAATCTGCGCCCTCGCCCTCCGCCTTGGCCGCGCCGCCGCCACTCGACCCCGCCCCGTCGCCCGTGCTCACCCCCGCGCCACTTGCCTAAAACGAAAACAAAATTAAAGAATAAACAAATAAATTGCTAAAGGCCTAGAGAGAATTTTATTTTAATTTATATATTTTTTTGAAGTTGGATTTTAAGTTTTTTTTACTTACGAGGGCGGCACTGAACATTTCGGGAATCAAGGAAGTGACACAACATTACTATTTAAAAATGTATTTATTGCTTTTCGAAGTATTCTCCGCGAAATTTGACACATTTTTCCATACGATGGAACCAATCATTGAAGCAACCATTCCATTCGGAAGTTGGGGTCTCCAAAATGGCCGTTTTGTAGGCGTCCACAGCTTCTTCAGGTGATGAAAATCTCTGACCACGCAATTTATTCTTTATTTTAGGGAAAGTATAGAAATCATTAGGGCTTAGGTCGGGGCTGTACGGCGGATGGTCTAATAATTCTATGATTTCTTGCTCTAAAAACTCTTTTGTTCTGTGCGCGGTGTGAGAACTCGCATTGTCGTGATGGAGGATGATGCGGCGGTTGCAGTTCTCTTTACGGAGTTCAGAAACGACCTGTGGCAAACAAATGTTAGCATACCATTCTGCATTAACCGTTCTTTGTCCCTCAAGAGGAATAGTCGCAACATGGCCGGTTTTGGAGACAAACGTGGCCACCATTTTTTTGCAACACTCCGTGAACGAACAATTTTTGTTGGCTTTAACTCATTTTCGAACACCCAAACTCGTGACTGGTTTCTTGTTTCGGGTTCGTACGCGTATATCCAGGATTCGTCACCTGATACGATGTTGTATACAGCATTTGAGGATCCTGCGTGGAATCTTTCGAGAGTTCTGACGCACCAAGTAACGCGAGCCGCTTTTTGCTCTTCACAGAGCAAATGCGGTATCCATCGGGAAAACAACTTTTTTACACCTAATTGTTCATGCAAGATTATTTGTATTTGACTCATGCCAATGTCTAAAGTTGCCAGAATTTCGCGGTATGTCACATGTCGATCTTCCTCAATCAGCTTACGCACGGCATCAACGTTTTCTTGGGTGACTGCAGTTTTTGGACGACCTTGACGGGGATCATCACTGAGCTTGACACGTCCACGTTGAAATTCAGCAAACCAGCGATAAATTGTGGTTTTGGATGGGGCTTCATCACCAAATGCAGAAATCATCCGGTCAACACACTGTTTTTGTGTCAAACCACTTCGAAAGTCATAATAAATCATCGCTCTAGAATTTTCTCGAGTCAATTCCATTTTCTCAACGACTAAACAAGTTTGACAAGACCTTGTGACAAGACCGAGAATCTTTTTTAAAATAAATAAACGGTATTCGATTTTTAAAACCAAGGAGTTTTAAATTAAAAAGATTTTAATATGACAGGAACAGTGGAAATATTCCATTCCCGATACTTTTAGTGCAGCCTATGTACAATAGAAACTTGATTATCTGGACTACTAACCACAATCAAACACCTATGGTTAGAAACAGTTTACAAAAAGATACAGGCCGGTCTAAAATGGCCCCATTATGTGAATCTCATTATGAAACATCATCTATTGAAATTGAATGGATGATGATTCATAGCACAATACACAAAATGTGGCCATTTAGACCTGCATCCTGTAACCTGCACACTTTTAGACAAAGAAACTTGTGAATTTTATTTTTGCTATTTTTTATAATTACCTAGTAGTATGACTTTGTAAAATTAAGTACAGGAACTTCATAACTAGACTTAGCAAAAAAGAAAATCCTTCAGGAGCGTACATTTTCCCGTCATAAAAAGTATCTTATGTCCTTACCCCTGGTCTACACTATTATTATTATTATTATATCAGTAAGCACACTAGCAGCTTATAAGCTGATGCGTGTGTATCATACGATTTAAAGTTTGTCCAGTCTGTTTTTTAGAGAATTTACTGTAGGTGCCATTATTACATTTTCAGGCAACTTGTTCCACTCAGAAACTACTCTATTAGGTAAGAAGTATTTTAGGGGATTGCTCTTATGTGGTATTCTCCATAGCTTCAGTGGGTGTCCCCGAAGATGATTATTTTCATTTAAGATGAACAAATTCTCAATTCCATCGACATTGTAGTAACCAATAAGTATTTTGAATGTTTCTATAAGGCTATATCTATATATATACAATATCTGTGCCAAATTTTAAAATCAGCAAAGCCGTTCCGGATCCTATTCAATGCAATATATTAGTGTAGATTAAGCACTACTAGACTAAAATAATAGCCTAATGAGAACAAGGCATTTAGCTAGTAAATTTATTTTATTAAGTCCTTACATATGAAATTGGTGTTTTGTCGTGCTGGCCACTTTGATCTCAAATATATCTTTTTTGGTTAGGAATTCCAATTTCAAATTTATGCCGACATTTACTCATGAATTTGTGTTTCGAAAATAGTAATTAATTTGTTTTTTTCTCTTTTGGTTTTTGCATCATTGTTTACAAAATGGAAAACTTGACATATCTTCTATATTATTAATATATAATATTATTTTCGAGTACGAGTTCTACAGTGGCACCAGTGCTGCAGAAACGGCTCGAAGGATTAATGATGTGTATGGCGGCGGTGTCGCAAAAGAAAACACAGTGCGTTTTTGGTTCCAACGTTTTTGTTCTGGAAATTTCGACCTGCAGAACAAGCCCCGTGGACGTCCGGAGACCAAAGTTGATAATGAAGAATTGAAGGCTATTGTGGAAGCGGATCCATCACAAACCACGTCCGAGTTAGCTGCAGGCTGCAATGTTAGTGATAAAACTGTTTTAATCCACTTGAAGCAAATTGGAAAGGTGAAAAAGCTTGAAAGATGGGTACCTCATGAATTGAGTGCAGCAAAACGACAAACGTGAGTCGACTGCTGCGTTACATTACTCAACTAGCACAATAATTAAGGGATTTTAAATTGAATCATTAACTGTGATAAAAAGTAGATCCTGTACGATAATCGGAAACGCTCATCGCAATGGCTGGCGCACCCTGGCGAAACAGCCAAAGCCTGCCTCAAGCGAAAATTTACTAAAAAAAAGTTACTTGCAAGCATTTGGTGGACTAGTAGTAGTGTTGTTCACTACACCATTCTTAAATCTGGCCAGACAATTCAGGAATTCTGAAATTATAATGTCTAAGACATCCACCGTACTCACTGGACCTTGCTCCAAATTTGGATAACTTCTAGCAAGGGAAAAAATTCAACTCCGATGAGGCAGGCCAAAGCGCCTTCAATGATTTTATTGATTCCTGTCCAAATGGTTTGTTTAGTAAAGGAATCAATGAACTACCTATGAAATGGCAAAAGTGCATAGATAGCAAATATATAATTTGATTAAATAAATACATTGTTTAAAAAAAATCGACTTTATGTTCCTCCTTTACAAAAGGCCGATTTCATATGTAATAACCAAATATATAGCGTTATACTTTTTGTGTAGGGGTTGACAAGTGATTTTGTTGTTTTTACAACAATAATAAAGACCTATATTACTAATATTATTATTTTTTACCAGTTAGATTTAATATTTACACATTTACAACTGAGACCAATCCAATAATGCCTACAATGTTTTATTTTTTTTATTTTTTCTTTATTAAGTTAAATGTGCTCACTGTTTAAGTTAAAGAATACCTTTGTCTTCTGTGGATCTTAAATAATCCACACCACTCTCCTGCAAACCACAGAATGTCACAGGTTGTTCTATAGTATATCTTAATCCATAGTATGTAGTAAGGTTGTATTATTATTAATATAGAGGTCCTTGAGCATAATGTATTTATACTCAGCCATACTTTTTAGATTGATGCAACTATAGCGTGGAAAAATTAAGCTAATGAATGATGGCACTTACGTTTGCACCAGAGTTAGAGGATCCATCGCCTAAGTCTTCAGTAATTTCCTCTTTTATGGAAACACCAAGTAACGGGCCTAAATCCATGAGAGCCCTCTCAATCTCATCCCCACAGTCGCCGGAGGACGGAAATCCCGCGTTTTCCATTTTCTCTATTATTTATATACGAACACTTTTTTAAATTACTTAGCTCAGTTCCATTGTATTTACTAGAAAATTTGTTCTTCTTTCACTTTCACCTGATGTTAATTGCTAAAATGGTGCACGTCATACTCTGCGAAATTATTAATATTAGTAGTTAACTAAATTATTTGCAATAACAAACCTAATGCTACGAACGAATTATCGTCAGTATCTACACTACATGTTGGATATACATATTTAGTTTAATTTTTTATTAGAAATTAATGCTGCACTCTTTTCTCATCAAAGCATTATTTTTAAAACATAGTCATAACCATAGAGTCTATATTATTAGCTGGATACAAGCACATGTCAACAAGTACATTTCACAGTTGCTATAGGCATATTACTTAACGTCCAGCCTGCAAATCCAATACCGCAACCTTGAAGCCTGTAGACTTGTAGGAGTTGTAGGCAAAAAAACTAAAAATTATTATTGATTGCTACATAAGGAGGGTAGAGGAAAGGAGGACTATGTCCATACATGCAAAGTGTCCGTAAATAAGCGTTAAATAACAGTTCCAAAACTGCTGCCCTATTATGTTCTTCAACTGACAAATGGGAATGAAATGAATGAAAAATGTTTTTCGTCTATTCGAATAAACAATCTAGAACCCATTTTCATATATCTTAAGAAATATCGAAGGTTCAAACAATTTAAATTTACAATATGAAAGAGAGCGATATATCGGCCTGTGACATCACGAGTTGCACCCGCCATACATTTGTGAATACAAAATGTATGGCGGCTGCAACTTGTGACGTAACAAATCGTTTTGCGAGAAAGAGATCCGCAATATTTTTTATTTGCTTATAATTTTTAATTGCGTCAATCATAATACATATTTTTTTAGATTTATGTATCTCATCAATCAACAAATTGAAATTTTAATTTAAAAAAACCTTATTGGTGCTAGTTTTATTAATTGGGTGCGATATGAAGTCAGCAATATGAGATGGCGTGATGTTAGTTGAACTACTTTTATCGGACACTTTTAACTTTTCTGCCTTGACATAGTCCTCCTTTCCTTCACCCTCCATATTGCTACTGTAACTCTATTGAGTATATTTGAGGTTGTAAAATAGTTTATCAGAAGGAAGAGTTACTGAATAAAATGTAGAAATATTTCACTGAATTTATTATGTCCTTAATACATGTACAAAGCTTAAGTTATAGCTAAAGTACAAGAAACGACCTGGCTGGGCTGTGACGCAGGACACTGACTTGACTCTAGCGCATAGCGCGTCGAATAATAAAATTGCTTAGACTACAAAATGTGTTCCCTACACTACTATTGACACTAAGGCTAAGTACCCACGAGCGTTTTTTTGTGGTCGCGCCAGAAAAAGCTGCAAATAGAACTCTGCGCTAATACATTAAAGCTGAAAATCGATGTGTCAAGTGTCAAATGACAGATTTGACAGCTGCACATTACTGGTGCTGGATTTGCAGGCTGTACGGTGAGTACGGCCCTTTTCTAATCTATGTATTACTCTATGTTCTTGTTTATGAACACGTCACGTCAAATTTTATTTCATTCAAATTAGTAAAAATGGCTGACTCGGGGCCCAGCAAGAGCGATATTGAAGGAGTTTTTCAAAGATTACGTGCTATTCCAGCTAATAAAGTTAGTAATACTCTGTAAAACTAAATACAGTATATAGTCTTTTACATAATTTTAATGAAACATTTCAAATACAGGTGTGTTTCGACTGCAACGCTAAAAATCCTACGTGGTCTTCGGTGACGTACGGTGTTTTCATATGTTTGGACTGCTCGGCAGTCCACAGGAGTCTCGGAGTCCACCTTACATTTGTGCGCTCTACTCAGCTCGATACTAATTGGACATGGAAGCAATTAAGAAACATGCAACTAGGAGGAAACGTCAACGCGGTATATATTTTTGATTCATATTGTGTTATCGCAAGTTCTATAGTTTTAGTGTGTCTTATGTATGGTTTCAGACTCAGTTTTTCCGGACCAATGGCTTAGTTACGGAGGACGCACGGCAGAAGTACAGCTCCCGAGTTGCCCAGCTGTATCGTGACAAACTGAGTGCCTTATCAGATCAAGCAATGAAAACATATGGGACAAAAGTAACATACACTTTATTATCAATGTGAAATACATGTCCTTTTGAGACCATATAATTAGGGGCATTCACAGCTATAAAACAAAAGCAGCTACCCCAGTTTCCTATTCTTGTTCCTATTCATTGTGAACCAAATAAAAAACATACCGAATTCACCAAAATTTTCAGACAATAACTTATTGTATGCACTTAGCAACACATTCACCGGAATCTTGAAGGATTATACTTGATATTTCATGACAATGAGGCTGTTTGATATTTTTTCTGCCGCTAGGGGGCAGACCCAACATACACAAAGCTTCATCTGGTGGTGTAAGTGGTATGAAAAACAGTCAATAACAATTTTTGATTCTTTTATTGTCACCAGGTGGCTCTTGGTAGAGACGTTCCTTGTCATGTCAAAAAGCTGTTACATGTCATGAATTTAAAGACCCTCATTTATAATAATTAAACTATAAATAATATATTTAAACATCAAATGAAAAACTTTTACCCCCTTACTAATAAAAATATTTACACAAGGGATAACTTAAACAATGTTGCTGTCCTTGTCTGTCAAGTGACATTTCCAACGCATCGGACAAAGACAGCAATTTTTACAAGAAATACAAAATCCACAACGTCACCCCTTGAACTCCCTGGCAAAACTCCTAGCAATGTTGTTTAAGTTATCTGTTGTGTAAATAGTTTTATTAGTAAGGGGGTTAATGTAAAACGTGCCATTTTGACAAAGTTGTCTATAGAATAATGACCATAGTCTATGGATTTATAGTAATGTATGAAAAATGCAATTCGGTTAATTTAACTAATTTTAATTGAGAATCAATAATGTTTTTGGAATCCAAATATTATGTATATATTATGTAATTAATAAGTATTGAAATATTATAATTTATTAATTTGATAATACCTACACTTCAGTACAGAGGCGTGTAATCAACTCGACATCATATCGGCTTCCCTTTTGAATATTAGTTATCTGTAATATATTTTAATTTTTTAAATACAATACTAAAAGAAAAGAATAATTTGCACTCAATGAGCACAAAAACCTGTTTTAGATTTATACCACCAGATAGATGGCGCTAAGTGCAATAAAAATAAAGTATTGTTCTGTATTACAATAGAAATTAGCTTATGTGGCTTAACATTCCGCAGACCTCATACTTTGCCACTGCTACACATATAAAAAAAAGTTGCATTTTCTTCATTGTATAATGAGACTGTGATGTCCACGACTAACAATAATAATTAATAAGAGCCACATAGTGTCATGTATAATACTTTTGTTGGGTTTAAAAATTTGATAAATCCCTATTTGTATATATTTTCATTTATGACACAAAAGTACCTAAATATACACGATAAAAGTCATCCAGCACCTTTAATCATACTTATTAAAAAAAGAAAACAAAATAGATTTCTTTAAATCTTTTCACATCATTAAATAGTCTATGGTCGGGTCTATGACTTATTTGTTCACATTTGGTTCACAATGAATCGGAACAGGGTTTTTTAGGGTTCGGCTGGTAAAAAACGAGACTATTACAAAGATGTCCGATTTTATTTTTTAATTTCTACTGATGATAACACCTCGAGGTAACTTCCGGCAAGGATGTGACGACACAAACACGCTAAACACATGTAGTAGTGAAACAGAACGTTTCTGTAAATAAATAGTTAATGACATCTTAAAAAGTTACCTAGGTCAAAACGTCAAACGGAATGTAAAACCGCCATTTTACTACTACGGACTATAGTACAGATTACAATTAGTACTAGTATGACGTCACAGCACAGATAATCTATCAACCAACATGGCGAATAGTGTTTTCGGTGGTCGGTTTAATAAGTATTTTTAAAATATATATTTTAGGTTTAAAATAATGTTATATTATTTTTTTGTGTGTAATGAAACAATTATGAAGTGTTTAGGACATAAATAAAAACAAGGTCAAGTAGCCTATTTATTAAAATATAATGTAAAAATGTTGACATTAGAACTTTTTAAATTGTGTTTTATAAAGTTCAAACGTCAAGATGAAGCCCATTACCACTTGTCAGTTGAAGTTCTTAATAGGGCAGCAGGTGTGAAAATCCACTCTCACATAACTATGTTGTAGCAAAGGGCAAAAGAAAATTCACCGCTTTGCGTGAGAGTTCGGGATACTCTTCCTGTCTAGCTGCCCAAAAATCTATTAAAGACAGCCTTTTTAAATCAGTCTGAAGAGTTTCATCTACGGACATTTCTATTAATGACTCGGCGACGGCGACGGCGACGAACAACAAATTCAGTATCGCGCTCGCTACCATGTGTGGCGTCTGCCGCACGTGCCCGCCAATCCTCAAGCCCCCATTATAGGGGTTACAACCCCAGGGTTCGCGTACCCTACTTTGAGAAATTCTGAAATAAATTATTAGCACTTTTATTACTTATTCGGTCGATAGATGTCACTATATGAATCTTACATATTTCTGAATAGCAGTGTCGTTTAGTATCGTTGTGTTTTGATGTGTAGGATTTATTCGACTACATTTTTATACGGTGAATAAGCGAATTGGTGTTGACTGTTGACTGTTGACTGTTGACTGTTGACTGTTGACTGATGATCTCAATTGCGTGTCTTTATTATCACAATAAATTATTATCGTTCTTTAAATCTAGAAAAAAGTTTGACTCGCTGTGAATGTTATTCCAAAAATATGTTCGATTTGGAAACGGAAAAATACGAAATAGAGGCTCTAGATTGATCATTTTTGTACCTATGCATTTCTGGATTTCTATCCGAATTATTTTCTTGTTTCGGCCTTTTCAGACCCCTTTTTTAGACTTAGTATCGGTGATCTGTTCTGAGATGTCGCTGTTCTCCGTGAAGTTGAACATGTATGGAAGTTTCACCCCCGGACTTGCCCATTCGCACGCGAGCGTCGACGTTGGCAGTCGTAATGGCACCGGCACTTTCGACTGCCATTAGCTTGACTGCTAATTAAATAAGAGAAAAACATGGGTGAAAGTCGAAAGAATATTTGCTTTTACGAAAGAAATAGTCGAGTATACAAATACTGAGCGTTTTGGAACCATCGGATTTGAGAAGCTACCTTAAGAGCATATGATATACGTCCGCTCCCTTCGGACACGAGCGCAGACTGAACGGTTGTCACCCGATCTTGCTGTCTGAATTCAGAGTACAACAGTAGCTCCTATTAGATTACGCTACTAAGACTAACGGCCGAATGCTGAAATGATAGTGTCTGAAGACGTGTAGTCTAATATGCGTTTTATAAAAATAGCAAGCACTCGTACCTATTTTTATCTAGTTAACATAGTTGCAGATAATTATGTCTTAAAATCAACGACGATGCAATCGTGAACTTAAATTTCCGCGAGCTCCCTAGCATAAAATTCTTTACAAGCTTAAAATTTGTTGTTATAACAACACATACTATATTTAAGAGGGACTCCCATATAACATTTTTTTTTCCATTTGGTATGGAACCCATAGTGCGCGAGTCCGACTCGCACTTTGCCGTTTTTGTTTATCAGCAACCAACGGTTGTATCATTGGCAATTTCTTGGTAAGATAATGTTAATGTTTTGTGAGCTACTTAAAATAAGTAGTGTGTTGTAATAAATCCCAAATGTGTCTGTCTAGCTCTACTTGGACCCGGCGCCCGTGGAGGCCAAGGCAACGAAGGAGACAGAGGTAGACTGGTTTGCAGAGCATGGCACCTTCTCAGACACTAATGCTAACGATATCGCTCCACAGGTAACACCACACGGCCTGTCTCAGCCATGGCAACATTACATCTATTACATCACAGTGTGACCTCCTTGTTAATGTCTCTCAGTAATCTTAGTTCCTGAAAGACAGTAGTAACATGGGTTTACTTTTAATTTGTCATCATAGTATTAATTTTAATCAACATATTATACATTTTAACAAGCATAAAAAATATATTTGAACCAATTTGATTAATTTTGTCTATAACTAATATTGTGTTATCTTGTAAATATTTACTGAGTAATGTTTGTTTTAACAAAATATATATTTTTATATAACTTTATTCCATACACTATGCACATCCTCTGGTAATATTTAATCTAGATATCGTAATAATTTCAGATAACTAACATGAGCTTGGAGAACCTCAGCTCGGAAGCTCGTTTGTGGGGCACAAGCAATGAGCAGAAGCCCACATCCAAACCAGCTCAGCGCCGCTCCACTGTATGTTGATTCCGTTTGTAGATTATTAATTGTTTTAAACACTTACGGATTGTGTCGCGGTGCCCTTTTCGTTTTCCCGACGTTTCGGCTACTTGCCAGCAGCCGTGGTCACGGGAGGACTGAGGTGGCAGTCCTATTTCTGGAAGTTTTCCACGCAAACGTCGGGAAAAAGAAAAGTGCACCGCGACACCGTCAGTGTTTAAAACAATGAACAATATTCGCGTAAACATAAGAAATTAATTATTATTATTGAAATTACTGTATTTTAGTATAAAATAATTAATCATTATAAATAATATAAACTTTGGTTTCAGTTGGGAGCTCGTAAAGGTGGCCTCGGGGCCACTAAAGTGGTAGCCAACTTCGATGATATAGAGAGGGAAGCTAAGATGGCTGAGAAACTCAAAGTTGAGGTAATTAAACTATTTATAATAGTGGTTCTTACTAAGTTATTAACATAAATACACTACTTACATAATGATCGATGATTGAGATGCTTATCTATTTAATAAGAGGATTTGTCGTTTATACGAAATGATAGTGTGAGAAGTGTCAGTACAATAACGGTGTATCACAGGCGGCGACGGCGGGTGGCGGCGACGCGGCGACGTTGGAGCGCGTGGAGCGCGAGGCGGCGTCGCTGCGCCTGGCTGCCGGCGCCGCGCCCCCGCGCGCGCACGCCGACCGCCTCGGCATGGCGGCCGCGCGCCCCGCCCGCGCACAGAAAGCACAGAGGTATTAAACAACATGTTAATATACACAGAGGTCATATTACCTCTAACCAAGCTGCGCATGCTGTTATCCTGGGGATTTCAAGTCAGATTATGTAAAAATACCCTCAGGTGTGCCTCAGGGATTGCATCTGGGAGCCTTGTTTTACAACGCATACATTTTTGAGAAGTGTCTCTCTAGCGCTAAGCATTTATTTTATGCCGACGATAAGAAAATTTGCCTTGCGATTGGTTCTTTAGGCGACTGTGACTATTACCGCAGGATTTTAATCAATTATTCATTTATTACAAAAATAATAACAAAACAGTTAATATTAACAAATGTCAATGTCTCAGTTTTGCGCTCAAGAAAAACAACTTACTATTTCCATACAATTTTGATAACGCTATAATAACACGTCAGGATCTTTCGAGATCTTTGTATATACTTCGACTCCAAAATGCTCCTCTCTGCGCACTATGATTATATCGTTGACAGAGCTTTTCGTATGCTTGGTTTTGTGCAAAGGACCAGTAAACACTTCAAAAGCACTGCCTGCATAAAAAAAAGTATACTTTGCACATTTTAGAAGCATTCTGGAAGACGCAAGTCAAATTTGGTTTCCTTCGTAATATGTCCCCCATGCATATCGTATTGAACGAATCCAGAAGAAGCATATTAAATTTCTTAGTTTTATATCCGGTATCCTTCCTGCATACGATTATGATGAACAGCGTCGCCTAAACAAACACATGCGTCTAACTGATCGTCGTCATTTATTCGACATGGGTCTTTTGCACTATATTTTAAATGGTAAACTGGATAGCCCTGATCTGTTACAACTTATCTCGTTTAACGTACCATGCCGCAGAACACGTCAAACACCCTTGTTTCATATTCCATTTCAGTATACGAATTACGGTAAGAACTGTGTTCTTACTAGAATCTTACATACATATAACAAAAAATTTCCTCATATTAAATAATAATAATATAAAATAATATCTATGGACGCTTGACACCTCGTCAATCTGGCCCCGTGCTAAGCTTCCGAAGAACTTGTGTTACAGGTGCCAGACAACGGGAAGTATATTTAATACTTTTATACTATACATATATTTTAAGATTTTTATTATATTATACACATATTTAATACACATCCATGACCCAGGAACACAGAAAAGTTTAGCCATAGAGGTCGTCCAAATAAAAAATATCATAAAACCAAAAAGAACATTCAAGTCAAAAGTTAAATTATTACTGCTAGGAATTGAATGAGCCTGTAGCATGGTTTGTAATTAAGTATACAAAATATGTACACTTGTATGTTGTTGTCTTGTATTAACTTTTTATATTACTATATATCCTCCCCCCGCGATCTTCGTAAGGCTAACACCGTCTGACGTGCGCTCCGGGAAATAAATTGTTTTCAGTGGTTTAAAATCAACAAATACGTGCTGAGTGTGTGTAATTAGCTAGGTAAAGGTGTGAGCAACGTTTACTGTGAGTTTTTGAAACACATTTGTCTGTAGTTTGTTGGATTTAATTCGGTAAGTTGATTTCCTTGTTCACTTTTATTGTTGTCAACAAGTAGGTAGGCAAAAAAATTTTTTCTGTCGGTAGCTCTCGCGTAGCGCCGGCCGCTCTGTTCGAACAGCTGTTAGATATTTACCTATTTAATCTTTATTTTGGCCATTGCTTTTCTATTGCATATTGAAGTGTAGTATTTAAATCTTTTTAGTAAGTACCTAGCCAGAATGTCGAGTCATAATATGCCACCGGATAAAGATACAAATCCGTTTTCGAAAAATGACAAAATTCCCCGCTCACCGCCAACTTCTTCAGGTACTAAACGTTTACTGTCACAATTATCGCCCTCTTCTCTGTCACCTGATGAAAAGCGCCACTAGCCCACAAGGGACGATCAACCGCCCCCCGTAATTTCGTTATTGGATACAAGCCGTGGCCCCGACGATACGTGCAATTATTACGAGCTAGTTCGCGAGGCCTCTTCATACTTGTCTAAAATAAATGAGTTTGCAAACGACACAGTATCACGTCGCAATAACTTCGCAAACAAAGCAGAAATAATGAACATGACACAAAAATTAACGGCCATCGTCTCACTTCTGGCACTTAAAAATTCGTCATTAGAAACTAAAGTCGCTAATTTGGGAAAGGATTTGCTGACCGCCAAAACTACTACTCAGGTTGAGCAACCGGCCGCCTCAGCGCCGCCATTTTCTTATTCTGACGCGCTCAAACTCAGACTCGCGAAGTCGGTGCCACCTATTGAAACGCGCAGACCGCTCCCGTGCGTAATAGCTTATCCGACGCGAGACAAATCGGCGGAATTAAAATCCTCAGACGAGACCAAACAGACATTAATGAAAGCGATCAACCCGTCTGACGGCTTTTAAATCCACGGCGTCAAAAAGACATCTAATTCGGGCGTGATCCTGCGCTTAACAAGCGAGTCACAAGTCAGGAGATTAAAATCCGTAGAAGGTTTAAAATCAGCCGGTCTGCGTCTAGAAACACCGAGAGGGCGTAACCCGCGTATTCTAATTAAAGATGTCCCGCAAAATATTACGGACGAAAATTTCCTTTTATCGCTTCATAACCAAAATATTAAGGGCGAAATTAATGTGACACAAGAACAATTTATGAACTCGACAAAAATTATTAGACGGCGCATAAATAATAACTACAATCGGAAATGGATGGGCCTAGAGCTAGACCCAAAGATTCGGAAACATCTCATTGAAACTAAACAAAAACTTTTTATTGACTGGGCAATGTGTCGGTTCATCGATGACGTCGAACTTGTACGCTGCGCTAATTGTCAACAATACGGTCACATTGCTAAATTCTGCCGCGATTCAGACCCGTGCTGTTGTCACTGCGCCGATAAACATACCTCAATTAACTGTCCCAAAAAAGACTTAAGAGATTTTAAACCGGTTTGCGGAAGCTGCACCCGGTACAAGAAACCTAACGACCACCCCACGGGTTCCCCTGACTGCCCAACATACAAGGCAAAAATGGAGCAATTAATTTTAACAACTCGCTATGGATAAGTTAGTTATAGGACAGTTGAACCTACATAACAATAAGCACGCGACGATTGAATTAGAAAAATTGGTGTCGGATTATAATTTAGACTTAGTTCTCATACAAGAGCAATATCAATCCGCGTCGCTAAGGTCGAAAGTCGTACAAGTTAACAACCTAGCGCGCGCCGGCATTTACACACCTCAGTCTAAATATTCAATTACGGCCCTTACAAATCTGTCAACGTCTCACTGTGCGGTAGCGGAGGTTTCGTGTCTTCACTTTAGATTGTACGTAGTTAGTTGTTATTTTCAATACTCCGATCCTGTAGGTCCTCACTTACACCAACTACGTCATGTCCTACAATGTCTTGCGGGGAATAAAATTGTTATTGGTGCCGACGTAAATGCTTCTTCACCCTTATGGCATGGGGAACTTAGATACACTGACCGCGACCGTCGTAGCTCAGTGGAAGACTTCATAGCAGAGTTCAACCTACAAATTCATAACACTCCCAATGCACCACCTACATTTAGCAGCCCCTCTGGTGAATCTTTCATCGACGTCACGCTTTCCAGCGCGTACGTCCATAATAACAATATAATAAATTGGCGCGTCATTCCTGATGCGTCATGTAGCGACCATCGTTTAATTGTCTTTGAGTTTATTCGCGCACCCTCGAGTTGTCCCGTGATTGAGTCGAAAGATTATAAATATAATGTTAAAAATGGTAATTCGAATTTATTCCGGTCGCTTATGTTCGCTCATTCCAGAGATTTCACTCGTCCAGACTTGAACTCAAATGATAGTGCGGAAATAATGACCAACACCTTTGTCTACTGTGCCGACACCGCCCTGGGCCGAAGGCCGCTTAAAACAGAAAATAAGTGTAATTGGTGTCACGATAATTTATATAACTTGCATCGGGAGTTTAGGAGAGCCAGACGGATTATTAAAAAAGCGGTAGGCTCATCTATATAACAGGTTTTTAATAAATGTATCGCAGAAGGCACTTTTCCAAAAATCTGGCGAATCGGCACAATAAAATTAATTCCAAAAGCCGGTGATAAACCACCAGACGATCCGAAATCCTACCGTCCTATAACGCTATTATCATGCTTAGGTAAATTATTAGAACGTCTTATTGTTCCCCGCTTGCTACCCGGTGGCCCAAAATTTAATAATCAGCAATTTGGATTTAGCGCCGGGAAGTCAACAGTGGATGCAGCAGTCGAGGTCAGAAAAACAGTAAATCTATCGGAGTGTAAATATGTAGTAGGTATATCTCTGGATATCGCGGGTGCCTTCGATAATGCCCGGTGGCCAATGCTACTACTGAAGTTAAGAAACAGAGGCTGCTATCGTAATATTTATTATTTAATTTACTCTTTTTTTTGCAACGGCGTAACAAAACTCCAACTCGGCCATTACACACATTCCAAAAACTTAACGCGCGGCTGCCCTCAAGGATCACTACTATCGCCGCACTTGTGGAATATAAGTTTTGATGATTTATTATGTGTTCCCTTGCCTCCTCTGTGCTCTCTGATAGGTTATGCTGACGATGGTTTTCTTATTATTCAAGCCAATTCGCGATCTGAAATTGAAAACAAGGCCAACAAGTGCCTCAACGTAATATCGAGTTGGGGCCACAGAAATCGATTAGAATTTGCAGCTCAAAAAACCTTTTAAATACTTTTAAAAGGTTCATTAATATCAACTCCTTACATTAAACTGAACAACATCGATGTGAAACGTAAACAGTCACTTTGTTACCTAGGATTTATTTTAGAAAATAAATTTACATTCCTGGAACATATAATACAGACCGGTGAGAAACTTAAAAGGAATTTCTATTGTTTCACAAAAATATCAACGTCGATATGGGGCCTTTCATTTAAAACATTAAAAATAATTTATAATGCGACGTACCTCGGCAGCATTTGCTTTGGCGCACCGGCTTGGGCAGATAGGGCTACAATAGGAGCGGCCCGTGGTAAACTTTTGCAAAGCCAACGTCTCGCCTTAATATTTTTATGTAAGGCATACCGTACCGTAAGTACTGAAGCACTCCCAGTCTTAGCCGGAGTCCTACCAGTAGATTTAGAGATACAGCGTCGTGCAGCGCTATATTATAAAAATAAAAAAATGACTAAGCCTGAGTTTTTAAGCGCGAAAGAGAGTAATAAGATAACTAGATTATTCGAGCCATTAGATATTTCTATACAGAACCTAATTTCTGAGTGGCAGGAACGGTGGGACAACACTATCAAAGGGCGTCACCTATATAATTTCGTCCCTTCGGTACGCGATCGACTCTCGAAGCAATGGATAGAAATAGACCACTACGTCGCACAATTTTTGACAGGACACGGAAACTTTAAAGCAAAACTTTTTGGATTTACATTAGTCTCGTCTCCGCTATGCGAGTGTTCGACCGAAGGTAGCCCTTATGAACAAACTGCTCATCACATACTCTGGGAGTGTGATCTCTGGTAAGACGAAAGAATCGAAATGTTGAACAGCGTCCATTGTGTTTCTAGGGTTGTGTACTATGAAGATCTTGTGGGCTGCGCGAAGAACTTCCGAGCATTTAAACGTTTTTGTCATAAGTACTATTGGAAACAATGCAACACTTGTCATTATAAATGCATTATAATTAATTGTCATATTATAAATTAAAACATTTAATTACATTCTGTCTTGTAGTCATAAAAAAAAAACATGTTATTCCCGTGGTGCTTCCCCTTTAATTCTGACTTTTTGTCATCACAATTTTTGCTGTCTCCCGCTTTGCTTGGCGAGGGAAACTGGAATACTTCCTACTCCTCCTACAAACTTCTGATCAATTTCGTTGCGGGTTCCAAGACAGATTTAGCATGTCCCCCAGGCACCCCTGAGATCATATCAAAGGGTTTTTGCGGTTGGTTACCACTGTCGATCCTGGCTACACAGGAGTTGCAGTGGTGGGTAAGTGTGGTGGGCCAATTGCCCGTTTAAAAATTACTATATAAACACACCAGCATATTTAGCGGAACACAAAAAAAAGGTCCATAATTAAAAAAATATGGGTTTATTTTAAAATCTACTTACTACACTTCTTTTGTTATTTAAAGTTTCATTTGTTTTACTTAAAATGAGATCACATTAAGTAAAGGCTATTTGTGAAAAATGGTACATTTTTGAACTTTTCATGTAACCGGGAAAAGTGAAAATTAATATTAAAATAACAATTAATTAAATCAGAAAAATGGTGATTAATATCGCGTATTTCCTCCACGTGCTCTTATTAAAGTTTCTACCCGTCTAGGCATACTGAGAATGATGTTATCGATGGTCTCCTGGGATAGTCTCCGCCATTCCTCAACTACGGCCATTCGCAGTTCACCCACGTTGGCAGGAGCTGGAATTCTGGACTTAACTTTTCTTTTCAGCAAGTCCCAAACGTGCTCTATTGGGTTCATATCCGGTGATCTCGCCAGCCACTCCATAACAGTGATATTCATATCATTAAGATAAGCTTGAGTTACCCGAGAGGTATGCGGCCGAGCATTATCCTGCATAAAAACAAAATCGTCACCGATATATGGGGCAAACGGTACGACATTTTCTTCTAAAACTTCTCTGATATAGCGGTCTGCAGTCAGACTCCCTCTGTCAATCACTACCAAGTCTGTGCGAGCTCCCAAACAAATGCCCGCCGAAACCATTATTGATCCACCACCGTATGCAACTGTAATTTCAAAATTTGTCTGAATGTATCGTTGTCCTTTGCGTCTGTATATTCTTTGCCTGCCGTCAATTTGATTTAAGAGAATTCTGCACTCATCACTAAACAATACCTTACTCTATTGGCCCGCGTTCCAAAGTCGATGTTCCTGAGCAAAAGTTAACCTGTTTCGTAAACCTGTTAGTAAAAAGTTAACTTGGAGCCTTGGCGGGCACAAATGAACCCAAACCAGCTTCTTCGAACCTTCTTCGTACCGTACGCTCACTTACGGTTACACCCCGCACTGCTTCTAACTCATGTCGGGCTTGGACGGCCGTCAAACGGGGGTTCCTACGTACACGAAGCCGAATGAAACGATCATCCCTACTCGAAGTGCGCCTTTTTCTGCCTTGTCCTGCTCTTCTCACATACGTACCGGTCTCCCTGAACCGTTGGATACTGCGATGGATCGTTGAAACTGGTCGACGAAAATCTCTGGATATCACTCTGTAGGTTTGACCATTTCTTCGCATTTCGAGTGCCCTGGCAATCTCTGTTGGGGCTAAGTCAGGCATAATTCAGTCCTCAACTCCAAAAAGATACGCGATTTAAAAAAAACTAACAAAAAAAAGTATTTCAATGAAATTTTAAATCAAACTCAGAAGGAAGAAATACTCGGAAGTTCGCTCCAGATAAGGTGTATTTGAATAAAATTAAAACAATTGTATAAAATGTGATGTTCAGTTGTTTTCTTAATTTAAAAATATTTCTTTTTAAATTAAATGACGTATAAACCAGCCAGCAACCTTATATGATACTGATATCAAACCTTTATTTTATGTTCCGCTAAATATGCCGGTGTGGGTATATATATATATACATATTCAGTACTTATACACCTTTATAATACACATATTTTATATATATTAGTTATAAGAGTTAAAATAATTATAAGAAAACTTGTTTATTATTTCTTCTCATAATGTTTGTATTATTTTTGTAAATTTTCTTATTTATCACTACCCATTTATGTAATATATAAAATGTCAAGTACTCAATAATGATAATATAGTCTTACGTTGTGGATATCTGTCATTGGCCTTGTGTAATGCATGTAACTAGGCATAAGTGTGTAGTTTATAAGGTTGGCGATCGTGTTGCAGGGGCGTGTCGCACTCGGCGGCGGCGGACATGGCTACCATCGAGCAGGAGGGCGCGCCGCCGCCCACCGACGACGTCGACGACTTCAACAACGTATTTGTCATGATAAGGTACAAGTTAAGTCTACTAGTCTCTTATTGGAACTAGATTCCGCCCGCATTAAAATAATCATTAAAATAGCTTTTTCTTGAATAACTCAGTCTATTGGAAAAAACTAAATTAAAATCCGTCTGTGGTTACAAAAGTACCTTTTTATTAGCATCGGTGACTAAAAATTTATTTATTTAGATTTTATTTTATGAAATGAACCAGGAAACGAGCAGACGGATCGCCTGATGGTAAGCGATTACCGCCGCCCATGGACACTCGCAACACAACCGGCGAAACACAACGCAAGCATTATTTCACGCCGGTTTTCTGTGAGGCCGTGGTATTGGTCCATTTATGCCAAATCGTAGCTCTCCCACAATTAAACATTCATTCACAAACATTAATAAACTTTGCTAACTTAACTACAGTAAAATGTAATAAAATATGAATCTCCTTATAGAAATGAGCCGTACGGAAGTAGCAAAGGGCTGGAGTCGTTGCTGAACGAGTCCGCCGCCCGCAAGGACACGTGGGAGAGCATCGAGCCCGAGCCGCCGCGCGCCGTGCGCTCCATGTTCGCCGAGCCGGCGCCCGAACCCCGCGCCGCGCCCGCCTCCCGCGCCCCGCCGGCCGCCGCGCGCCGCGCCGCCCGTAACGCGCCCGAGCCGGAGGACGACTCTGCCGTCAAGAAGTTCGGTTCCGCTAAGGCCATCAGCTCGGCACAGTTCTTCGGCGAACAGGTGGGTCAGAAGCGGGAGATCGACTTCCCTCGGGTTTAATGACAATCGCAGAAGACACAACTATCTGTTCATTGTATGTGCAGGAGAACAGCTGGGAGCGCGACGCCAACCTGTCACGGTTCTCGGGCAGCTCGAGCATCTCGTCGGCGGAGCTGTTCGGCGGTGGTGCAGGCGGCGCAGGCGGCGCGGCCGCAGGGCGGGGCGCGCGCGCCTACGTGTCGGCACCGGACCTGGAAGATGTGCGTGAGAGCGTGCGCGCGGGCGTCACGCGTGTGGCCGGCCGCCTGTCCTCGCTCGCCAACGGCGTCGTCTCGTCGCTGCAGGAGCGCTACGGCTACTGAGCCGCGGACCTTGTTCGATGCTGTCTCCTCGTGTGGTGGTGTCGATGTTGGACCATCAGCAGCCCCGGCCGCATGCAATCCGCCCGGAGCTGGATCGATCGTTTTACGGTGAACGAGCTTGGCTGTATGTGCGTGTTTGGTAATTGATCGGTATGGGGATTGAAATTGTAATAGATTTATAGACATTTTAAGTGATATGTATGTATATGTATTCTGTATATTATAAAATACAATAGAATAACGAATCCCAGACGAATATTTTGAGTTGCATTTGTACAGGTCCATTTGAATATTGTATTTATGCAGAAACTGTAAAAATGTATTTAAAGTAAATATAAACGAAAATTATTTTTTTAGGCATGTATTTAAACTTGCGACAAAATAATCAAATTTTGGGTGTGAAAAAAACGAATATAGAATACTGAATAAACTAAGTTGGCGAAAGAATGCAAGGCACAGAAAATACCAAATCCGGCGACTAAATAATGCCAGGTCTGTTAACTGAATATTACAAACCGGCAGAGAGATTTTTGACGAACAAGTAACCATCTTGGCAACAATTGGAGCAATTTGAGAGTATACATTTAATTTAAGATTAAATAATACATATATTAAAAACAAAACAAACAAAAACAAATATTTTCCCTGATGTAGGTAATTAAAAAAACATAATAAGCACCAAAACGAGCGCACATAAAAAAAACGTAAAGGAGCGTACAAAATTCCCATTTTTAATTTTTCTCGGTTTTGGTGGTTTAGATTTTAAAAAATCATTCATTTTGAAATTTCAAAATGGCGGATATTTATTTTTCGTAAAATTGTTTAGCCGGTTTTTGGGGTGCTGGATACAAAAATAACATTCATTTTTAAATTACAAGATGACAGACATATTTTATTTTATAAAAATTAATATGGGTGTCCTACTGTAGGTTTCTGAGGATGCTGATTACAAAAATTCATTCATTTAGAAATTTTAAAATGGCGAATTTTTATTTTTCTGTAAAATTTTTTTGGAATTTTCCAATATTTCTAGTTTTATACATCGCTCGTATCTCAAAGTAGAGCATTTACAAACCTTTTTATAAAATCGCTTCTATCTCGGAAACGGTGCATTCTACTGAAAAAATAATGAAAAATTACATATAGCTGGTATCGAACTACATAACATACTAATAATCATTAGCATCCCCAATCTGGTTTTATAGCTGCTTACATCGTATAATGGTCGCCAACTCGGAAATTCGACACCTTTTATCTGCCGATTTTTGTATTTTTTGTCACCTGAGTGCTTTCGCCAGTTTAATAATTTTAACAATTTAGTCGCCAACATATTAATTCGCTGCCAAATCAGTAATACAGTATGCTCATGTGCAGTCGCCAACTTATTTTTTGTTCGCAAGATTAATTATATCCCATTTTTTATTACATAATATTTTAAAATGTTAGTTAAGCAAACTCCTATCTTGACTTCCAAAATATCTGAAAACAAGTCAACAAACTACATACTAAATTTATTTAAAATGTAACGTTTCGGTTCTGTGCCGTGAAAGTTGAAAATAATATTGACCTGTATTCAATAGAAATATTACTTAAGTTCCATCAAAATGACTTACATGCACAAAATTAAGAGATTGTAAGAAATAAAGGCAAAACATTCCATTACATTTGACCACTCATTTGTGAGTCACTCCGACCTCATAATATTATTTGATTCCCTGTAAATTGTAATGACCACTCTTTGAAGTTATTTACCTTCAATCAAAAATAACTGCGAGCCCTTTCAAAGAAAGCTCAGTACAAATTATAAAATAATGTTATCCAATGATAAAACTACGTATTGATATTAAAGACACAGGTTTGTATGAACTAATTGTTTAATGTGAAATCTCCTTAAAGTATAATATTTTGAAAAATCTTGTCGTGCAATAAAAATCGACAATAAAGCGAGTTAAATAAAGACGTGCACATTGTACATATTATCACTGATTGTAAACATTGCTATAGTCTAATTTATAATAATCTTAGACTGGAAAATAATGATAACCAAAGGAAAATACTGTCCCTACCTTGGTTTTATATCTCTCTTTTCAGATCTAAGCATCTTTGTAAAGAAAAATATTAAATTCATAAATCATTAATGTGTCATCATATTTGTTTAATGTGCGGTTAATAAGTGACATTTACATTGGTAGCATTATAGTGACTGAGATTCAAAATCAGGGGAATAAAGACATTGTTCTTCTAAAAAATGTTGGAATATGGGCTTCGCTGTAGAAAATATCGGAAACGATGGGCACTACATTCCCTTGAAGGGTCAACATCGCCTTAACCCTGTATGCGAGTAACTGCATAGCGGCGCGCAGATCAATGGGGATTTTACGGATTTTGTTTAGAACTATAAAAGAAATGTGCACGCAAAAGGTCACGTCAAAAACACGAAGGTCGGTATTTTTTTGTCTTTATTCCCTGTATTGTAATGTCTATTCGCATTAAGAAGGCAGTGAATCATGTGTACAAATTTCAAAATTGACCAATAACACTTATGCTGTGTTCACATCAACCAACTACCAACAGTATTGACCATTTTGGCATGCACGCATGATTCACTGCCTTCTTAAGGCAAATAGACTATAGTATTAGATTAGAAGAAGCATTTGTAAATTACAATTGATCATAAGCGTTAGCTAAAATTGTGTTGCTAATGTCATTCGGTCTTTTTAACCATTAAAAAAATCGCAACGTTTACCGATGTATGGTAATTCGTCCTCGGCATACGTCCATTGTCCAAGTCGTAAAATGTCCAGTGTCGACAGAAAAGACAAATACCTAAATTGCTACTAACGCAAGTACCCAAAATGGCACAATTAATATATTTTAAGGCTTAGCAAATTTCAGGAAGTATATGAAAAGAAACGGTTCGTGACGAGGTTTTAACGATCGAGGACCTCTTACGATCTACACCCAAATTCGATACTGGACATTTTACGAGTTGGGCATAACCTTCCGGACCCATTTTTTTTAAACGAGAATGAGTTAAATACCGAAAGACATTGAGGTCGTGGGCGTACTGTACCTAGGTAGGAACTGTGAATGTCGGGGTCAGTTTAGTTTTACTTGCATTTGCCTAGCGGAATTTGTGAATATTGTCATTGTAACAATTAACGATGTAACTATTTTTAGTTAATATTTTGTATCCTGTGCAATTGTTATTATGTTCTACACAACTGGCACAGCTATGCCCGCTATACATGCCCGCTATGATGTACTGTAGTGTGTATACGTCTACTGGGACCGAACTGTGTAGTGTTGCGTTGTGGCATGTATAGGGTATTAGAAGGATAAGCGAGGCGAGTTTGTCAGTAACTTGATTATTACTATTATTTATATATCCGTTATGACTTACTATAAATAAACGATATATTTGTTACACTTGTTTTATTGATAAGACATCGAACAGCCAGTTTAGATAATAAGCACTGCGTTCCACAAAAAAAGCACTAATTTTTTATTATTTTCATTCACTCTGTTTCTTAAGCACCACTATGATCATTCGTAACTGTTTTCACCCTTGTTCCACACGCAACTGTCACCTGTAAATAACCGTTAAAAACGCTAAGAATGATCACGCCATTTTGCATATTTTTTGGAATTTTTGATGTTTACAAGGGTTTGACAGATTTCATCGATTTGATGTTTTATTTTTAAGTTATCATAGGGTAAATTTAATAAAGGTTATTTGAATTTGTTGTTGCTAATGTTAATTTAAAATATAAATATAATACAATAATTAATAAAGCTACATTCTTAATGTCCCTCGGCAATCATCGTTTTCTATCGAAGTGACAGACGATGAATGAAAGACGAGTCCCGAGAGAAGAACATTTATTGAGGTAAAATATTTTTGATTCTGAGATTAACTATAGTCCACGTCCGTTCAGTCGACGGACATGGACCACAGAGTACTTTATTATATCCGTATATAACGAGAAATGTTAAAATTGAACATCAACTGATAGTTGTTCCACTACTAAAGAAACACCATTTTGTGGTAAAAATTATCGTAGCGTTTTGGGCAAAAAAAGCGTTTACGTTATTACGTAATTATATAGCGTAAGGTAGTCGCGTAGTAGCGTTGGAATGGTAAGCAGTTCGATGAAAATTTAATTTTTGTCATTATAAGATGTAAAAAAATACTTTTTTTTACTTTTTATATATATATATATATATATATATATATATATATATATATATATATATATATATATATATATATATATATATATATATATCCAAAATATTATCCATTAGGCTGAAAAATATTAAAAAACAATAATTCTTGGGCGATTTAAAAACGCCATTTTCGCGCGCTTTAGTTGTGTGATGACGTCACAACGTCATCGCACCTAAAATAGACATTTGACAGTTAAAATCTTTGTTTGACTTTGACATACAGTAGTACACAAGTTTTTTTTTATTTATATACGGCATCGGTTTAAAACCATTTGCCAGTGTCAAGTTAAAAAGGCGGTAAATAGAACTTCGCTTCAATTTTGCCTGTGTCGAGAACTTAGTTTATTTTTCGATTTATTTATGTACATTATGATTTATAAAAAAAAAACAAACAAAGGCTCGAGATGTCTCTACTCCTAGGGCCGTATTCTTATTTCTAAGTTCGTCTTAAAGACATGCTTAAGGCGACGTTTCGATTCACAGTCGTAACTTAAGCTTAACCACAAGTATGGACGTAATTAGTCAAGACTAAATTTATTACTAAATTATTTATTCACAGTCATATAATGCGGTCTTATTTATCCCAATAAGACGTACCTATCTACTGGTTTTAAAGTGAAATTATATTTTCAAGTCTAATAAATTATTATTTTAATTATTAATTATTTTATTTCATTATTTTAATTATATTTATAAGTAAATATAATTAAAAATATTAAGAAACTCCAGATAACTTTTTATAGCGATATTTTTTTCAATTTGTGATAAAAATGAATTTGTCTTCGTTTGAATCGAGTGATATTGGAGATATTAGAGATATTGGTAATAATGAAGAGGATAATGAAAGACACATTCGTAGACATTTGCGTGAATATTACCCGACCGACCGTCTAAATCCTTTTGAGCTATGAGATGAGATGATAATGAATTTAAAAGACGATTTCAATTTAACAAAGGTTCTGTGCTGATTTTTATTTTTTTTGTCGATATTTTTGTTTGCTATTTATCGATAAAATAAAAAAAAGGTGCACGCGTACTTTGTCTCGATAATAACTCGAATTGCTTCCGATATGAACTCTAATTAAGTATCGTTTCTAGATCACAGATGGCGTTACGTAATATTGTTTGCAAAATTATTGTTTTTTATGTATAGAATGGTTGTATAAATTTTGCTTCTCAACGGGTCTTTCAAACTGTAAGAATATCACAATACATAAAAGATCCTACGGACGTTTTTTGCCGACTAGAGCACCCCTCCAAGGAACTTTCATTCCAAAAATTTGACATCACGTAAAACAACAAAATTGAATGAACTCGTGACATACAACTATTTATTGTTAAATTTCTTACCTCGGTTGAAATAACTAATGAGAATTATATTTTTCATTAATTTTTCTCCAAGCTGGCTTTATCTTTCAAAGTAGCGTTATCAGTTTTTTTATTTTCAATAATATGCTTATACTATTTAAATATGTTTAGAAATAAATGTCGCCCAACCTCGGTGTAATGTCGCTCAACCTCGGTGTATTGTCGCTCAACCTCGGTGTAATGTTTTCTCGTAGTTGCCATTTTGATAACACTTTAAATTGTAATTTTTTAAAATAAAAACTGGAGAAGCTCAGCAATGTATATTTCTCATAACATACTGTCATGAATGTAATTTATACGTCTATTCCAAAATTATTCCAAATTGGCTTATTAAACATAAAATAAACAAAATCACCCGATGATAAAATGAGAACTACTCAAGCATTTTCTTCAATAACAAATTCTCCAGCACCAATTACTTAAAAAAGTTCATCTTAAGACATGATTGTGATAAGATGATGTCCCGCATGACAAAATATTATGTCACGCACATATGGCCGCCCAGTCGTTACCGGTAAGTGTGTATGAACTTCTATAGCATTCAGGGTGATTTTTTTTATTCCGTTTTATGATGAGTTTTTCCTAACACGGTGATTGTTTTAATAATACCAGTTTAAAATCAATATTTACTAATTTAAACAATTTACGAAAAAGAAATACCTATAAGAAAATAAAATTATATGCCAATCAATTTCTGTATTTTTTAGTCTATTGGCGATGCGGACGAACTGTAAGATGAACTTAATTAATTATTTTTTATGATTTTCCTATTGACAAAAATACTTGAGCTTTAACGGAAATACTTTAGTGTATAGATATAATACATGCCACACCTTTTTAAAACAGTAAAGAAATCACCCAGTACATAACCGGGCCGGGCAGTTATCGGTAAAAACAGCCATTGTGTTGTGACATCACCGCGTCGGCTACTCGCGACTCGCCACTATGCATATGTTCTCGGGCGTGACGTGCGGCGGCACGAACCGCACGAGCCGCGCGCTGTAGCCGCGCTCGCGCAGGAACTGCACGCGGCCCCAGTCCAGCAGCGCCTTTGCGCGCCGCCCCGTCTCCGCCCGCTCTGACGCCGCCACCGCCCCGCGCGGCTGCCAGTATTCGCTCGTGGCCCACGACACCACGCCCAGCACCACATCCAGCTCCTCGCCGCCGAAGCCGTACTCCTGACAAGCGTTTAAAAACATAAATAAATATACAAAGTACATGACGAATGTCCAATTTATTGACAAATATTAATTTCTGAAGTAAATATTTAGCATATAATATGCGTCTGGGAGGCGCATAATAATTAAGGCAATAAGCACCAGCTTATACCTGCAGAGTACTCGCGGCGACGTAGTGTGCGGGGTGCACGCGGTGGTGGCAGCACGTGGCCAGCACCGCGCCCGCCACGCGCCCGCATTCGCCCGACTCCTGCGCCGCCGCCAGAGCGCGAAGCGCCAAGTCTGCCGACAGTAGTTAATATTATTACTACTAGTTTTTGCGCGCGTTCTCGCCCGTGGATGATTGTGGTTTACTCGTTATCTTTATAATTTATGCCTATGACATTCAAAAGTAATGTCGCTTTCTATTGGTAAAATAATGAAATGAAAATATACTTTATTGTGCACAATCAACAGTTACACACACTGGAGAAGGGTACTACGCTTAAAGTATATCTAAAAAAACATACAGTACCTAAACATTAAAATAAAATAATCCTTACTAATATTATAAATGTGAAAGCGTGGATGTTTGTTACTCTTTCACGCAAAAACTACTGAACGGATTTCGATGAAATTCGGTATGGTAGTAGTTTGGACTCTGGATTAAAACATAGGCTACTTTTTATCCCGAAAAAGTAGTGTTCCCGAGGGATACTGTATTTACGCGGGCGGAGCCGCGGGAAACAGCTACATATGTGGCTAACAGTGGTATATACATACATAATATTATAACAACTAATTAATATTTAAAATATTATATATACAATGTTAAACGATAAATATATACAATAACTAGATATCATGGTAGGGGTAGTAATCTTTAAGGGCAGATTTGGTAGTACAAAGCAGATTTAGTGTTTTACATCAAGTCTAAGAGTAGAGAGAGCGAATTGGTAACCACTTGAGCTTGTGACGGTACTCGGATATGTGTTCAAATTTGCGCAAGCCAAAGATGAACCTGATAGACAGAATTTGAAGGCGCTCAAGTTTTTTAAGTTGTGTCTTCGGTAAAGTTAATGAACCAAACATCCGCGTAGTCAAGAAAGGAGAGAAATAGCGATTCGGCTAAGGCTACCTTAGTAGGTACTGGGAGAGCATACCGAAGTCGTTTTAAGGAGTGCCACGTTGAATACACCTTCCTGCTTCCTGCTAATCTCTTTTAGCTGCTGTGACCAAGATAGATGCTCATCAAAATAAATGCCAAGATTCTTAACCACTTTACTATATGGTATCAGCGTACCGTTGATGAGTACCGGAGGCAAAGTATCCCAGTAAATTGTGGAGACCGGCCCCGGACTGCCAAGTATTAGACTTAACGGGGTTAATGAGAAGTCCATGTTCCGTACTCCAGTTACATATGACCGATGAATCCTTATTCTATTATTATCTTTTATCTATATCGCCAAAGAACATGCCTCACTACTGTACACTGTGTAAATTACGTTGCACACGTGTTTTGCGTTTTGGTTTAGATGTGCGAACATTATATGCAACATTTTTTTATATTTTTTTATTTATTGTTAAAAAACGTATTTTTTTACAATATCATATTATGCACTAACAAAAAAAACCATGTAGGTTTAAGAACGCAGTGCTAGCTCGGCGTTTACGTCTGAATCCAATTTATATTTCAAGTACCTAAAATATAAGTAACCGTTCCGTAAAAGTAAAACGTGAGTAATAAAATAATATTACAATATTACTAATATTAGTAAGGTGAGTGCATTCAAGTCGTGTAATATTATTGATAATTTAAAATAATCAATAATTTTGAAAAATGTGGGCTCTTAATTTCTTTTTAATATTTGTTCGCGTTGTAGTTTTTATTAATTTAGGGGGTAATTCATTTAATAAGCGAGCTATTAGGTATCGAGCCGTCCGCTCGCCGTATACATTGCTCCGCGCGGCGGACGGAACCGGCTGTGCTACGGCCCGCGTGTGTAGTGTTCAATAGCATGTTTAATGTCGTCATGGAAAAAGTATCCTTATAATAAGTTATATTTTAGCATATTGGTTCCTGGTAACACTTTACACAGTTTAAATATCTCCACGCTTTGGTCACTTGATCTTAATTTTAGTGGTAAAATTATATTTAGAATTTTGATTTGTAATTTATAAATGTGATGAATGTAAGTTGCGTATGTTCTGCCATAGCTGCTTGCTGCATATTGAACGTAAGATTCCGCCAGGGAGTGGTATAGAAGCAGGTTGGTTTTTAACGGAATACGGTTTTTTTAAACGGTGATGTTGGCCAAAAATTGTCTCAATTTCTTTAAAACATATTCAATATGATTTGACCAACAATATTTGCTATCAATAATGAGTCCTAGATATTTTTGACTACAAACGATATCAATTTGTGGGCACGCACAATTTGCTAAACTATCTGAGTTATGTAGGCGGGGGTGGGTATGAGCTATTACAGTAACTGGTGTAGCGTATTTTTTAAGATAAGGAGATTTTATTATTAATAATTTTGTTTTCGCAGCGTTTAACACCAGCCCTGCGGCATGACATTATTTTAATACGTCATTAAAGTCGGATTGAAGCTTAGATATTGCTGTTTTAAACATACATAAATTAGGTTGCGGTAGGAAAAAACCTACGCGGGACTCTGACCATGAGTAGTTATAGAGTTTGGCGAAGATTCAATGATGAGATCAAGCAAGGATGGACGGCAACCTGGAGAGCAGTGTGTAGCATTAAGTGGCAATAAATTCGTATCACAGGAATCTAAAATAGACTTATGGTTTTTAGATCTTCTATCGTCCTGCAGCATATATGTCATTGTATTAAGTCACCCATTATATCGTCCTGCAGCATATATGTCATTGTATTAAGTCACCCATTATATCGTCCTGCAGCATATATGTCATTGTATTAAGTCACCCATTATATCGTTCTGCAGCATATATGTCATTGTATTAAGTCACCCATTATATCATTCTGCAGCATATATGTAATTGTATTAAGTCACCCATTATATCGTTCTGCAGCATATATGTCATTGTATTAAGTCACCCATTATATCGTCCTGCAGCATATATGTCATTGTATTAAGTCACCCATTATATCGTTCTGCAGCATATATGTCATTGTATTAAGTCACCCATTATATCGTTCTGCAGCATATATGTCATTGTATTAAGTCACCCATTATATCGTTCTGCAGCATATATGTCATTGTATTAAGTCACCCATTATATCGTTCTGCAGCATATATGTCATTGTATTAAGTCACCCATTATAATTGAATTAATGTAATCAGGTTTGTACGACTCCAGTATAGTCTCAAGAGATGGAAAGTATTTATGATGCATCAATGGACAATAGAACACACCAATAAGTATTTTAATGCAGGAAAACACTTCGATCTCAATGAGCAAATAATCCAGTGAGTCCGATGGCGGAGGCTGTACTGGCGCACAGTACAAGGAATATCCGGACGTAAATAGATTGCAACACCACCACTTTTCCCAATTCGGTCATCACGCCCGTCTCAGTCAACAATAGTTTAAAGTTGATAGAAGGCAAGGCTTAAGCCACGTCTCCGACACAAATATAGCATCACCATTAACTTGATCGAAGGAAGTCAGCATATCAGGATAATGAGCCGGAATGCTCTGCGCGTTTATATGAACTGCTTAAAACATTTTTTTAATGTGGAAAAGTTATTTATAATCGTATCCCTCGGTGGAGAGTATGAAGCATTCATAAAACTCTCATCACTACATACTGAAGAAGCAGAGAAAGAGTCACCAGAGGAAACTGTCATTCATGACTGTTATTATGTATATACATATAACAATACAAATATAAAATATACTAAAATAAGATACCTATATAAAATCGGTCCAGGAGATCCCTACAACCTCACTAACTTTACCTTTTCATAATATTAGTGTAAAAGTACAAATATTGATAACAATAATAACAAAGCAAAATGTGAAGCAGCTAACGTCTGTGGCAGTAATTAGGGTAGCCATACACCATACTACCAATCGGCGCAACCAAAACGCTACAGGCTTAATCCAATATGCAGTTATGCGTGCGGAGCCGCGGGAAATAGCTAGTAAGTATATAATTTTAAATGCAAGTGACCGGTGGCGGCGCCGCAGAGATGCTTGGCGAGCCCCACGACGTGTTTGGCGACGCGCACGAGCGGCACGCGCGACAGCGACACGTGTGCCAGGTCGTGGCGGAGGCGCGTGAGCGCGGCCGGCTCGTTAGGGGCGGCCGCGGCGAGGCGGTCGCGCTTGTGCCGCAGCGCCGCGCGTTCCAGCAGCACCACGCTGCCGCCGCTGGCCGTCCACGCGCGGCACGCATACACGCCCAGCTGACCTGCACATTTTATTACAAAGCTATTAACTTGATCACCTAGTTTGGAATACACAAAATATAGAAGGTTAAATGTAATCATTGCACAGTAGCTATCTATAATGTAAATAAAATGCTATTTAATGTTATTGTTTGATAAAATAAAAAAAAATGAAGTAGTAATAGGCACAAACCTTTTCCAGCACCCAGATCAATGTAACAGGTATTGGGTCGCACCAGTCCCGCGCCCTCAGTCAGGTGCAGCAGGCTGGACACCTGCCGCAGATGCCGCAGTGAACTCTCTGACCGCCCCGCATTACTGAACTCCTCAATCACACTACTGTGAATAGGTTTCTCTACCTCTTCTGTTATGTTATGTACGAGATGCTCTAAAATAAACATAAAAAAATTTGGCAAGTGGTAATTTATAATAAAGCAAGGATTTAATTCTCACTTACCGTTGTAGAAGGAATTAATTTTGTCAACAACTTGGACTAGGGTCTCTGGAGGCGCCTCGGCGAGGGGCCGGCGTTGGTACTCCTCCGCTGTGGTCCCCAGGTTTACATTACGTATTATATAATCTGGCTCCTCTTGTTGTCTGGCATTGCAAATTTTCAAATGTTTTTCCAGTTTACTTGCATAACATGTACTGTAAATATATTTATAAGATTATACTTATTATCTTTGAAGCAAAATAAACTATTTTGTTTCTCTGTATATACGAGTTTATTATACGGCGATATCAAAAACATTAGTTTTAAACAAACTAAGTAACTAACTAACAATTATGTTTCAATAAACATAATTGTTGTTTCTCGTATTTACTCCTCCTGTATGGTATTAAATTAAAATCTGTAAAATATCTTATTCATATTCTTTGCTTTAAACATTTTAATAAATATTGACAATCTCAATAAGACTTCAAAATAATTTCTTCTAAACATAGGTATTTAAATACCTAGCACATAATACTACAGCCTACTTTAAATAAAAACATAGTATTTTGTTTACATGTCCACGTTTTAAGGAAAAAAAAATCCTATTTTTATTCTAATCTTACCTCTCTCTCAAGTTAAGTTCCCTCTAAATCTAATACAGGTACAGAAATCAGTACTAATTTAGTGACATGAAAGAGATTTGATTCAGTTTTCCATGACCCGTATCTATCCTATATATAGAATTAGACACTTTGTCAATAATTAATTCTTCTAATTTAGTTATATTTAGCTATTCCTATTTTCAAAATTAACTAAATCTCCTATATTCAAATTCCATTATTTTCGATTTTTGTCAAATAGTTTTTTTGTTGTAATTATGAGATTTTTTTGTATTTTCTAAAGCAATTTTCTTGTCACTTATCCAATCATCATTACCAAATGATGATTGGATAAGTGACAAGAAAATTGCTTTAGAAAATACAAAAAAATTATTATTCTTAAAAAGTACTATTCTTAAATTCCTTCGGTAAAATTGTGACGTCGTCTGTGCCATATAAAAATAATTTGGTGAAAATTTTGTAACTGTGTGAATAGTCTCATTACATTTACTAACCCACTCTTTAGGTATGTTTGTATATGCTTTCTTCTACATTTACATCTGATCTTATTCACCAGTGTTTGATTAAGACGTTCATTTAAACCATTAGAAAAAGGACAATTTACTGCTGTAAATACCAGGGGTATTTTTGTCATTTAAATTTTTTTACCGATTTCTTCCGTTTCTGTTATATTTCATATTAGTTTAATGAAATCATTGGCAGTCTGAGTTTTTGACGTAAGAATGAATGCGAATCTAGTAAAATGGTCTACTAATAAATGTAGATACTTATTAGTGGATCTCGAACCTCCAAATCCTCCTATTGTGTCCATGGACATTATCTCAAAAGGTTTCGTAGCCCTACCTAGATGAGACATATCCAAATTTATCATGTCCACTTGACTTATCTTTTATACAAATTTCGCAAGTTCTGCAAATCTTCTTTATATTAACTATTTGATAAATTCCATATAGAATAAAATTGACCAAGTCTTCTGCATTTGGTTGATTCCAATATGACACATATTTTCATGGATATCTTTAAAAAATGTGTACCCTAATTCCTCTGACAACATTATTTTATCTCTTTTTCCAACCTTTTTGAAGTATATTATGTTTTGTTCATTTAGTAATTTATCTTTTCTTTCTTGTATTTTTTTATTTCTTTCTTGATTTCTAAAATGTCAACAACTCGTAGTGGTTCATCTGTGTTTTCATCAGAATTTCAAATGATAATAGTAAAATAAAATCATAAGTTAGGTCACCTAGTTTTTTGTCAGTTCTTGATTTTAAATTCATGTTTTCCAAGGTTTGTGATCTCAATAAACTGTAAATGATTTTCCTATTAACCAATATTGCCAATATGTAACTGCTTCTTTTATTGTCAACAATTCCAAATAAATAGCTATCTTTTTCTTTTCAGTTTCGGTCAATTTCTTCGAAAAATATGCTACAGGTTTTTCTTTTCCATCTGATTGTAACTGTTTTAAAATGGCGCTAACTTCTTCAATATATGCGTCTGCTTATACATTAATGGGTAAATTTTGAACGAAAATCTCCAGTATTGGTTTGGAGCATAATAGATTTTTTATCGTCTTAAAAGATTTTTAGCATTCACTAGGCCGTATAAATTTCTGCCCTTTTCTTAGTAACTGATGTAATGGATCTAATATTATTGCTTTCCTTGAGATGTATTCATGATAAAAAATTTCATTCTTTTAATTTTTAGGAAGAGAGAAATTTTGTACAGATAATATATTGTCCTTTAATGGTTGTACTGAGTTATTCTGTATTATGTGTCCCAAATATTTAACAGAATTTGAAGCAAAAGCATTCTTTTCTTATGGCTTACAACAACTCCTCTCAAGTGATTAATATGTTCATCAAAATCCTTGATGAAAATATTAGAATGTCGTCAATGTAATTAACAGTAGTCAGTAAGTTTATATTTATATTTATTCTAAGTATGTTGCTCAACACCTTTTGAAAACTTGCTGATGACGTTTTCAAACAAAAGGGAAGACGTATCCACTGAAAATGTCCTTCTTGTGTTACGAATTCCGTTTTATTTCTATCATCGACTCGTAGTGGAGTAGACCAAAAAGCCGAATTTACATCCAGAGCAGTAAAATACTTGCAGTTCTTTCTTAATCACTAAGTCTTCAATTAACATTTAACGAGAAAGGTTGAGCTTGTGGCACTACAATTTTATTTAGGTCTCTAAAGTCTATACATAATCTTGTTCTTTTATTAACTTCTTTTTTAAATGCCCATGTTACCGGTGCTGCAAATGGACTATAAGATTCGTGTATTAGCTTATTATCTAGAAATTTTGCTTGTTGCTGTTCTATCTCTTTTTCATCTTCTATTTTATATCTATAAGGCTTCTTACTGCAGTATCTCTCTACTAATAAGTCTATTCTAGCTACATATCCACTTACAGTGCCGATACCAGATTTATCTTTTGCAAAAACAAATTTATACTCATTAATTAGTTTATTTATTTTTATCTTTTTCATCCTCTTTCAAATGATTCATTTTCTTTCAATATCAACTTCTTTAACATGTTCATTAAAATTTATTTTAACATTCTTTATACCATTAAGTATATTTTCTGAATAATGGTTAAATCTTCAGATTGAATTAATCTGAATGACTTTATTAAATATAATCAAATTAAAAAATCATACTAGAAATTTGTTTCATCAATAATGTACACATCCACCTCTTTTACCAATTCAAAATTTTTTAATATTTAATCTTGTCAAACCAGTTGTCTTTTGGACACCATTAATAATTGTTACTAGACTTGCTTCATTTTTATTTTTTCTTCTATTTTTTTATTTAAGAAATTTTGAGTTTATCAAGCAAACATTAGAACCTGAATCATAAAGTTCATTTATTTGTAGTTATTAATGGTGTCACTACTAGTTTTTTGTTTAGTTTCATTCAACTCTTGCTTAATTACTGAATTGTTTATCTGTTATGTTTATCAAATGTCCTTTGACCTTATCATCATCTTTTGTTCTAAACCAGTATAAAGCTTCAGGGTGGTAATGTAACCCCTTATTTAAGTTTTCGCAAACTTTACATGCATTTTTTGTAGCTTCATTATTCTCAGTAGCTCGGTAGGTAGATCTCTTTGCAGGGAATAATCCAGCTCTGTACCATATCTTCTTACTTCAATAAATAAATCAATTGTATCTGTTAATACTTCTCTATAAATCTTATACAATATATTTTCTGGTAAGCCTGGTGCTATTAGGTCTATTAAGGTGCTTGCGTCAATTGATGTCCTCATTTCAAGTAGAAGTTTTTTTTTCTTATAGCGTAATCTAGTAAAGAACCACCTTTATATTTAAATGTTAGAGCTAAATTAACTGGATTCCACAATTTGTTTGCAAATGTTTCGCGAAATTTTAATTTCCAGGTAGACCATTCAGAGTTTAATGTTAGCTTCATAATCATTAAATTATACCGATCAATGTCTTATCCATAACAGCATTTTCTACTAAATTCTGAAATAAATCTTGAAACATATCTTTTTCGCTCTTTTGCGCTACCTGTTCATCAATCAATTCTTCCAGATATTGATATCCGAATTGCAAATTACCGTCTTCATCTACATAAGCTTTTGTTAATTCCTCATATTTAACCAAACTCTTCTAGCCTAGTTTCTTTTTCTTAGGCTATCTTTCACTTTACTGTAACTACTATGAGTTTTAATTATATCTTTGTGGTGGCTTGCCGAGTGCAATTCCTCAGATATAAGATACTCTTTATTGCATTGCGTGGTTATCAACGTTATAGAGTTTTATTTGACTTTCCGTTTGTTCCAGGTAGCAAAGTAAATTGCATTTTTTCATTTCATTTAAATAAAAACGTAGTATTTTATTTACAGATAATATAAATTTATTGTAATATACTTTTCATGGAATTATTCACAATTTTATATAGTTTGGTTATAAATACTTTTTAATACTCTCGTTAACATCAAGGTTCTTAAAATCTATATTTTAGTTAATAATTATTTAATAAATCAATGCAAAACATTGAAAAATTTAATGAAAATTAAGAAACTTACTGCTTTGGATCATTAGGGCAGGGTATCCTTTTTGTATCCTGAAAAAATATAAAAGAAATCCTACATAGCCATAATTGTAAATAAATATTATTTACAATCACCACATAAAGGTCATACTAAAAATCTCAGAATCAACATTTTTTTGTTTTTTTTTTAATTTATTTATGACCATGGATACAAAGTCCTTTGTTCGGATACATTTCAGAATCAACAGCAAAAAAATGTTTGCCAATTTCACTTTAAGTCATATTAAAATGATGTCACCATAACGGCAACCGTGAAATCCAACTAAACAGGCAAGAATAAAATCCAAAATCATACTAGGTAGAGATGAATAATAAAGAAAAACTATACTAGAGGCCTTAGCATGGCGATCCGAAGAAATAATTTAAAAAAATAATATTCTATCCAAAACAGTTTGTTGCAAAATAGTTCTTGATCCATGGTAATAAAATCGTCAATAAAAGTCAACGTAAATAGAAATCTTTTGTCAATAATGCTCAAATTTTCAAGTAAATGACTAAATGTAAAGAAACTACCCCTATATATAATGTACTCTGTGAATGAAACTATTTGTCTTGTGTAGTAGTTTTGGTGACATAAAATATGATTTAAAGTGAATTGGGTTAATTTTGTACATCACCTTTTAGGACTACCAATTAATTAAATTTTTACATTTCTACAATTTTTTGATTGTCAATTAAAAAACTTTCAAACGCCTAAAAAGGTGTGTTGTGGTATAGTGCTGGCACAGATTTGGTACACATTGTAATCTGTGCATGCTACATACAGGCTACGTGGGTACTTACAATACCTGATAGTCGTTGGTGGTCAGTTGGGGTTCGTGCTCCCCACAATATTGTTTACCACTTCGCACTGTCATTCTACAAAGCCTTTTCTTCCTCAACACAAAATATTGACATTGAGGCTCTCCACTGTCTTTAAGCAATATATTATTGTCCTTCATTTTTAGTGTGGTTATTAATAAGATACGGTTTATTTCTCAGATAAAATTCGTCTTGTTCTTGGCTTGCTCTACATTTTACAACTCAAGATTGAATCCAAAGAGAATGTAACTATACTACACTATACTATAAGATTTATTATCTTTCAGTATTTAACAAGATACATACGTAGTATCTCCTTATTAGCTGTGATAACAAGGTACTTGCAAGGTACAAAGATTTCAGAGCATTGAAAATAGAAATAAGTACAATTAGTAGGAAATCGAACAGACGAATTTTGACTTTTAAATCTTCTTCTTCTTTAAAAATGAGTAAACTTTGAATCGAGGTGTAAAGTAAATGGAGATGCCATAGTAGTTATTCTATCCATATACAAGTATGATGTAAATATGACACAGAGGGTGAAATATAATTTGGTCTCTTTCTATCTAAGGCAATAATTTTCAGTGATAAAAGAGATAGCAATAGTTTTGTTGTTCCTCATTTTAGAAACATTTGACTTTGAAAAACTGTCACGATTAACAAATTGTAGCCAAGGAATTTTTATGTAAACAACTTTTTGTTGTTTACTTATAAATTCCTTGATTGTGGCACGGTCCGCCATTTTCAGCTCACTTTTTGTGGTAGGTCTCCTGTCAAAAGGTTGTATATTTTTTGTATAAAATTTATGAATTTCCATGAGAATAAAAGAAGTTATCCCATAAATAATTGAATGTTGTAAAAGGCATAATTAACATGCTTAGATGTTATTTAACAAGGTGAGATGCAGTAAACAGTAAAAACTTTACACAGGTGAGTAGCCGGTTTTATGCAATAATATAAATATTTCATGAAATAATTGCAACGCAATTAGATATTTTAATTTATTAAAGTGAAACTTTTATTGCATCGTCTCAAACTTTTTCGTCTGTGTGTTGCATGTCTCGTGACGTTCGGCCGCGGAGTAGGGATAAAGTGAAAGGCGCTCGTCAGAGCAGCCGAGGCCAATATGGCGACGCCTATAGTTCGCATCAGCTGACCGTGTAGTGTATAGTCTATACAGTACTCATTTGTGCCAGTGCTCCACGCTATTTTGTTATTAAGTTTCACTTTTACCGTGGTTTCATAAAACCACACAATCCTTTTTTATATCTATATCATGTATATTTCATTTTAACAGTCCTTTTTATTGCATTGCAGATTCATTTACGTAATTGAAATGTGTTGTACCGTTTGTAATAGTTATCGATAAAGATACAAATAATTATAATCATTACATTGGCATGGTGTCATGTAATCTTTGAAGACAAAAGTCATTGTGAATGTGTTTTATGTGGTTTTAAAATAAGAGTTCTTACCAAAATTATTTGACTATTTATAATAAATAATAAATAATACTTACTTGTTTTTTATAGGGTTCCGAAAAGTGATACAAGAAAAATATGGTTGAAAGCTGGAGAAGAAAATATTAATCCCCGTCAAGCGAATCGCATAGGCCATATTATATGGGCAACAACCAGCTCGCGGGCCGGATCCGGCCCGCTGTAAGATATGATCCGGTCCGCGAGACATTTTGAAAAAACCCAATTAAAAAAATATTACATTAGGTACTTATACTCACGGGAGTGACAGTGAGGCGGCAAACATCAAATCCTTTGCCGCTTCACTCTTTGATAATCGCCGCCACTCGGCTTGCTCGATCAAATTCTTTGAGGTTTGCCGCCTCACGGGCGACACATTAAAAGATTTATTGCTTCTCAATTATTCTAAACTAGTTTATTCTAGATTATTCCTTCATTTTGCCTATATAAGCGGGTGGATGGCCCGAATGTTAGTTCAGTTCTATTTGAGCTACCGAGGTGATAATTTGGTCAAGCGATATCCTAGCGAACTGCTCGAGTCGTCCACTTACTTTGTGTGCATCTTGAGTGGTTACTAACTTTAGTTTGTTATTAAGTTTATTGAACGAAAAGTAAACAAAAATTATGTCTGTTGGAATGAAACGAAATGGCCCTCAACATGTCAAAGGTTGCCCATACCCGGCATAGACAGTGTAACAGTGTAAGCCACACAAAAGTGCATGCTTGTACTCTTGGTTCCAAGTCATTTCAATATTATATTAACAATGTTAAGTAGCGAGTCTCATCCTAACCTCCGATCTAAATGGTATATTAAGCTAAACGTTATATGTACGTAATAAGTGAAAAGACAATATAACATTATCGGGACTATACATTTCATTTATCTCTCCAACATAAATTAAACCCCAAATTGGTGACCCCGATGTGATTTTTGAACAAACTAATTTCATTTAGAAATAAGTAAGCTTATTCATTTGAATAAAGATAAGTGGACACTCGACATATTTCTTTGTTTTTTATTTCTATTCCACCTTAGATAGTTCAAAAAGTTTTTAGTTCCATCTGTCAATGCCATCAGGACTGTAATAATGCTGCCAAGCTGTAAAAATTTAACACCCATTTAACGTAACGATATTTGCACCAAATAAAGCATCTTGTCAATAGGTTACGATGAGACGCTGTGCGTCAAAAGTCCCTAAATAAATGAATAATAAAAAGCATCATTTCATTTCATAAACCAATTTATACAGTTCAGCTCGTATACAAATAAATATATAACTAATGAAAATTATATTATAACCTCTGGGTCCTATATCTAAATTAAACTTATGCGTGTTCAATAAAGAAATGGCACTTCCTCTCCTATGGTTAATAAAGATAACTCTCCCATGATTAATAAAGATAATACAAAAAATTATTTTGAAAGTGGTCCAGCTGTTTTAAAATGATCGATGAACAAACAGAATAAAACTATCGTCAGCATCAAAAACTTTTTTGGATGTTGGTTAAAAGATACTTGCGTTTGACAAAAGAAGTTAAATGTATAATGCCATTAGTACACTTAATTTAACTTACAAAGTTAAATTAAGTGTACTTACTTACAAAAATTAAAAATATCGATACAGCTCTATACACATAATTCCAACTCGTCATTTTATGTTTAAAATCTTTTGATAAATTATTGGACATTGACATTTGACTCGAGACTCGAAACATCGATTTTCAACTCTATTGTATTAGCGCAGAGTGCTATTTCAGTTTCTTCAGTAAATTCAGTGCTCGAAATTTTCCCCGGCCTTCCGGATTCCGTTGCATATAGTCCTAGCCTTAGAGAGATTGTACTCTATAACTCTACATTCCACAAAAGCTAGGGCAAGTCAATGGACTTGCCCTAGCTTTTGTGGAATGTAGTAAAACCAATGGGTTTTGAGCAGTGTTGCCAAATATACATCTCAAAAAGTCATTAAGGTTCGCTGTGAAACTGTGTGTTCGTGAAAAGTCGCTAGATGTCGCTAGTAGTAGCTATTTTGCGCGAGATTGCTCGAGAGCAAAGTATGCACACCTTAACGTATTTATATCTATCCTATCTGATTTATATTAGTTTGTGAAAGACAGGGCTCAGCTTTCTTATGCTCGATGTAAGAATTTGTATGTCGGGAGACCAGCAGAGATTATTGTGTAGGACAAGTCCTAGATATTTAATATTGGTAACTGACGTTAACTTGGAACAATGACAGAGACATTAGGAGCACAGGTATTGGCCACAACTCTTTATTTGCACAAAAACAATAAAGAGTTTTCTATTCTAGAATAGAATACAGTAGAATATATTTGGTCTTGTCAAGGTTCAAGGTTAACAAGTTAATATCCAACCACTTCATAAACTCTCTGAAAGCAACCTCTGTATAAATCTTAACCTCCTCCCAACTACTGCTATACACAATCAACAGTCAGTGCTATACACAGTCATCAGCATATATGCGCAAATCTTGCAGTTATTTAGCTCAAGGGTACATAAGGTGTTCACATATTATATATAATGCAGAAGGTGGGACCTAAAACACTTCCTTGAGGCACAGCGAAGAGAGCCGAGTAGGACTGCTCAGAAATTCTCCTATCTTCACATACTGACAGCAATCCGATAGGTAGTCCTGAAAAATATCCAAAACAACACCATGCACCCCGATAGATTTTAACTTCATTAAAAGTGGCACAGAAACCGTGTCGAAGGCCTTAGATAAATCTAAGAACAATCCTAAAACTTTGTCACCCATATCTAAGTATTTAGCTATCGTTTCGGTGAGGTGTAAAGTAGCATCATCTGGCGATTTACCTTTAGAAAAGAGCAATTGAAAATTATAGCAAACAATTATATAACAAACGAAAAGTCAATAAATTAAAAAGTAATAAAAATAAAATATAACATAAATTATTATTTATTGCCACCAAACGAAAAATAATTATTTTACAAATAAAAAGTTAAAAACTTATGGCAGCGTCCCAACATTGAATTTAATATTAGGTCATTAGATATGAAATAGCGTATTGGAGGAACATAAAGTCCTTTTTTTTTTTTACTTAATATTATATTTATTTAATCAAAGTATATACCATAGCTAACTATGCACTTTTGCCATCTCATAGGTGGTTCATTGATTCCTTTACGAAAAAAACCACTCAGACAGGAATCAATAAAATCTTTGAAGGCGCTTTGGACTGGATCGGAGTTGAATTTTTCCCATGCAAGAAGTTATCCAAATTTCGAAAATAATGGTAATCTGTTGGAGCAAGTTCCGGGGAGTACGGTGGATGTCTTAGACATTCCAATTGATGCTCCTCTAATTTGGTAGCCGTCTTTTGTGCAATGTATGGTCTAGCGTTATCCTGAAGCAACAGTGCCCTAGAGCGAATGATCAACCTCGGTTGTTTATCAGCTAGCTTTTCCATCGTCATTTGCAGTTGCTGGCAATAGACATCTGCCGAAATCTTCTGACCAGATTTAAGAAAACTGTAGTGAACGACAACGGCACTAGTCCACCAAACGCTCACAAGTAACTGTTTTGAGTCAATTTTCGCTTGTGATGAGCGCCTCCGATTATCGTACAGGATCCACTTTTCATCATAGGTAATGATTCGATTTAAAATCCCTTCATTATTGTGTCTGTTGAGTAATGTAACGCGGCAGTCGACGCCCGTTTGTCGGTTTGCTGCACTCAATTCATGAGGTACCCACCTTTCAAGCTTTTTCACCTTCCTAATTTGCTTCAAGTGGACTAAAACAGTTTGTATACTAACACCGCAGCCTGCAGCTAACTCGGACGTGGTTTGCAATTCCAGAACGAAAACGTTGGAACCAAAAACGCACTGTGTTTTCTTTAGCGACACCGCCTTTCCACCCATCATTAATCCTTCGAGCCGTTTATGCAGCACTGGTGCCACGGACCCACTTGTACTCGAAAATCATACGATATTTCAACTTTTCCATTTTGTAAACAGAGTGACGCAAAGAAAAAACCAAAAGAGGAAAAAACAAATGAATTACGTTTTTCGAAACACAAATGCATGAGTAAATAGCGGTATAAATTTGAAATTGGAATTCCTAACCAAAGAAGATATTTGAGATCAAAGTGTTTAGTACGACAAAATGCCAATTTATTCTGATAGAGTCTGTCTCATTCAAAGGCTACAAGGGAGAAAGACAAACTTGTCAGAATGATATCCGATTAGATCAAGCGACAAGGTCGCTAAATTGGCAACACTGGTTTTTTTGTTTCAAATGTCAATTGTCAGATGTGACAGTTGTCAAATCGTGTTTTCGATTTTCAACTCTCTTGTATTTGTCCAGAGTTCTATTTTCAATGGTCTGAATTTTCTTCAGCCTTGGGCTGGGACTATATTATCCGGAATCCGGAACGCCAGTGAAAATTCAGAGCACTGAAAATAGAACTCTGCTAGCGCAGATTATATAAGACCTATTAATACATTAGGGTTGAAAATCGAACACATGAGTGTCGAGTCAAATGTCAATGTCATATATGACAGATTGACACCAGACACTTCGATTTTCAACTCTATTGTATTACTGCAAAGTTCTATTTTCAATGCTCAAGATATTCTACGGCCTTCCGGATTCCGGTGCATATAGTCCCAGCCTATGTGGATTTTAGCCATGGAAGGAAGGTTATTGCTTTGAGGAATCTGCCGTTATCTGAACATATTGCCATCCAAGAAGTTGGACAACTATTCATCAAATACACAAGGAAAGGAGATAAAGATACAAACGAAAGAGAAAAAAATTGATCAAAGATCTTGGATATCCAATATTTGATCATATTTCTTGTCTATTTCTCTTTCGTTTGTCTCTGTATCTCCTTTCCTTGCTTATTTGACAAAGTTTAGATGAAGTCATATATTATCTTTGATCCATTGCATATCGGACCAATATCTTTGATATATGTAATACCAGTTACCAGTGTTCAGCAGCTACCTGAGTGAAAGAAGAGTGAGAGTGAGGTATGCTGGAATGGAAGTGAGTAGGGAGACCAACAAGGGGTGCGTGCAGGGGTCTATAGGTGGACCAATCCTGTGGGATCTCTTGTTGGACCCCCTGCTATGGATGTTAGAGGAGATGAAGGTTTTTAACCAGGCTTTCGCCGACGACATCGTCCTAGTGTTCGAGGGAGATACGGCTCTCGAAATTGAGAGGAAAGCCAACGGAGCTTTGGAAAAAATTAGGAAATGGGGGGAGCTGAACAAGCTGAAGTTCGCCCCCCATAAAACATGTGCACTATTGTCCACGCGGAAACTAAGATACGACGTGCCGCGACTCGTTATGGGGGGTGTCGATCTTCAATACTATGACGACATAAAGGTACTGGGCCTAACGATAGACAGAGGATCACTTTTAACGCCCACGTAACCAACGTAGGCAAAAAGGCCATAAATAGATAGAAGCAGTTAGCCAAAGCTGCTAGAGTAGGATGGGGGCTTAACCCCCAGATAGTTAAGACTATATATATGACCGTAATAGAGCCGACTATAATGTATGCATCAGCAGCGTGGGCACCCACCGTGGAAAAGATGGGGGTCCAAAAAAGGCTCAACTCCGTTCAACGGGGTTTTGCCCAGAAGATCTGCAGAGCATATCAGATCGTCTCCCTGAACTCCGCGATGCTGTTGGCTGGGATACTCCCTCTTAATCTCAGGATACTCGAAGCTTGAGGCTCTATGAGATCAAGAAGGGTGTGCCACACCCGGTGTTGAGAGACAGGTCGGTGGAACGAATGGCTCCAGCGATTGAGGACCCACATCCGGCAGAGCAGGTAGAGCTGAGGTTCGGGTTGGTGGACGAGGACTCATATGCAGACGTGGTTAACAGCCACGTCCATAGGATCTATACGGACGGCAGCAAGATTGAGGGTCGAGTCGGAGCCGCACTCTCCGTATGGAAGGGTGAGGCCGAGACGAAGGCCGTCAAGCTTGCGTTGCCGCTGTATTGCACCGTCTACCAAGCCGAGCTTCTAGCGCTCCAGAGAGCAGTAGGTATAGCCTGCAAGAGTGGAATGGCGAAGGTCGGTATCCTTAGTGATTCCAGATCGGCTCTCCAGGCAGTCACCCTTAGTTCCCCTCATCCCCTGGCAGTGCAAACAAGGGCGGCCCTCCGAAAAGCGGGAGGTCTCCCTGTTTTGGATTAAGGCGCACGCAGGGTTGAGAGGGAATGAGAGGGTTGATGAATTAGCCAAGGAGGCCGCGCTGCGATTGAAAAGGAAACCTGACTACGATCTGTGTCCTGTTTCATTCGTCAAGCGTATCTTACGAGAAGATACGGTTGAGTAATGGGACAGGAGATACGAAGTGGGAGGGACGGCCGGAGTCACGAAGCTCTTTTTCCCAAGCGCTGCTGCTGCATACAAGATAGTCAATAAAATAGACATCACACACTACACCACACAGATTCTGACCGGACACGGCGGATTCGCCTTCTACTTGAACAGATTCAAGCTGAAGGAGGATCCGTCGTGTTCGTGTCAGCCGGGAGTTGAGGAGACGGTTCCTCACCTGTTACTGGAGTGCACAATTTTTGCTAGCGATAGATATGATATTGAGCAGAAATTGGGCACATCCGTGACGGGTGAGAATCTGCCTTCCATCCTAGGGGGCAAAAAGAGGGACATCTTCCTCTCGTACTGTAAGAATATTACTGTGTATGTGAATAAAAGAAACTGTGATAAACTTGTGTGATAATAGTTAGGTTCTAATGTATATACTGTGATACTAGGATAGTCTATTTGTTCTATGCCGTCCTTTTTATTGATGATATTTTTTAAATTGTATTTTATAGGGTCATTTTATTGTTGAATGTGTTGAATTGAATTATTGTCTGGAATGAATATTTTATTGGAGTTAATATTATTGGAATTATTATTATTATTATTATTGAATTATTATTATTATTAGTATTTTATTGACATGTATGTAATTAAAGGTAGCTAAATAAGAAAATTATTAAAGTATGTTAAAAAAGTTATTGAATTGTAAAACGAAGAGTAAACAAAAATGTAGTAGTTTTAAGAAAAGGAAGAAAGAAATAAAAAACGATAAAGAATAAAAAACAATAAAAAACAAAAACAGAAAACAACAAGCCCTGATTATGTTAGGGGGACGAAAAAAAAAACAGTTACCACACTATGTACCATATACTTCTGTGGTAATAATGTTCGAAATCAAACAAGTTACGTGCCAAACACACCGACCATCCTGCAAATCCAGCACCGGTACTAATGACGGCTTATATAACCAGTGCTGGATTTGCTGGCTGGACCGTGGGCTTAGCATGAATTTTTTTTTCAATTCTATTGACGATGAATCTACGTCTTACTCCTCAAATCAAGAACTATTTTCCTTCGAACTATATTTCTTTATTCTTGGATAATAAAGAAAAGATTTATAAGGTTATTTAGAATACATACGTCTGGCAAAAACGGATAAGGGATTTTGCTTGAAAGATTAAAAAACAGTTATTTGAAATTACATTTATAATGTTAGTACTAATTAATTTATAATCAAGTAACTCATCTGGATAGTTGAATGTTTTCGTAGGCTACCCATAAATTAAGTTTTAAAGTCTTGTGGGAAACTGGAAAGCCCCAAAGGGAGATCTCCGACCGAGCCAGATGGTATTTGCTCGGTCAGGCCGAAGCACACTTGTGGTCGTTTCAGCTGTTGTATATATGGGTGCTGAACTACAGAAACTTCAATACGCGGTTCAGGATTGTGGCGCTAATTGGTCCGCCACATCACTTCCCCCGAAGACCGGAGGTCGAATTTGAGACTTCAGCTTGAGTCGCCAGTGCCAGAGTTTAACAGTGAGTCGGAATTGTTACAGTGAAGTCCCAGTGAGTCGGAACTGTGAAGCTGGCACGTACTCCAGAGTTGGAGTGCTGGCGTGAGGAGCCGATGCTACGTGCGGTCGGAAAGATGTGCTCTGCTTGCTGACCAGTCTTTGTAGTGAGAATGCCCGTTGAAGCCGATGAGGGTTAGACCTGACAGCGGTGCGTTGAGGATGGTGGTCGAGGTACCCGAAGAGGCTGAAGCTAGCTGGTGTGGTGCGAAAGGAGTGATGATGATGATGTCCAGAAGGAGGCTGTGTTCTGTCGAGGGTCACCAATGTGGGAATAGGCCCCAAATCCAGATCTCCGACCGAACGAGATGGTGTAGTTGGTCAGGCCAAAGCCCACTTGTAGTAATTTCAGCTGTTGTGTATATAGCGCTGAACTACAGAAACTTCGATAGCGCGATTCAGGATTGTGCCGCTAAATGGAACAGTCTCGTTACCAGGCCATTAAATCATCAAAAAAAAATATTGTATGAATTATGACATTGACAAATGTCAACGTAATCGAGGTTAGGAGTATTAAAACAACAATTACTGATATTATTGTTTGTGTCTATAATATGTAGTATAATTTTTAATTTATCATGAGTTCACAAAGTCAAGAAAACGAGGAACCTACCTCTACTAATGCTGACATTGAGAGCGAAGCGGGAGGCAGTCATAATGACGAAGCATCGGAACTGAGGCCGCCCGCCAAGCGGCAGAATTCGGTCGCCGTAATAGAAATATCTGATACTGAAAGCGATGACTCTGATATCTGCGCAGTCAATACATATCAAGCGTCTGCAGATGAAGTTAAAAGAATTCGTAGAGGTTTGCACTTTCAAAACATTTGATTTGTAAATATTCTCTGAAATTTCGCGGGAAGTTTTAAACTTTGCCTCACTCCCCGATATTCTTTATGTTGCTTAATTTGACAAAAATGCATTTAAATTTCAGCCGAGTATTCCTCGTCCTCCTCATCTTCCGACTACAGTTCAGATTCAGAATCTCCGTGGGACGATGACTCCATAGTAGTTCAGGACAAAACCGAACCAAAATTAGCTATAGCACAGTTGAACATTAGAGCCAATAGAATGGATGCACCAAAGTTAAACAATGCTTTTAAGGTAAAATTATTGTGATCTATTTATAATTTTTATAAATTCCAATCACACTCACCACTTGTTAATATCAAGATACTGTAAATATTCATAATAATTGTTAATTTAAGAATTAGTAGATTTCTTAAATGATACTCAAGAAATCTAGCTTCTATTCAGTGATAAAATGGTGTGTAATTTTCTCAAATTACATGAACTAGAGATTGCCCCACAGGGCAAATGCCAATGCCAATCCAAATCAGCCCAAAATAATTCATACAATTTTTAAGTTTGAACTTTAGAGGGTTCTTTTACCTCTTAGATAGAAAAAATAAAATAAAAAATGTAAATATTTGACAAACGTCTATATCTATGGCCTTACTCATGGTCCAGCCTGCAAGTACAGCACCGGTACTAATAGCTCTTATTGGTGTCAATTGTGTCAATATTTTATAATTTTTGCTACAAGTCACAATTTCTGTTTCAAGCCTTGGATTTGCAGGCTGTACAGTGACTATGGGATAAACAATATTGTATTTATAAAAAGCACGGTAGTGTGTGTTAATTATCTGAGGTAGTGTGTGGTTGTTATTTTTATTAATTTTATACATTTCAAAGCATTAAAAAACCCTCCTCTACAAACTTTAAATAACTGCTCAAATTTCATACCCCTGGTTGCACAATTGTACTGAATGTTTTTGTTTCACATATTTATAATATATATGATAATGCTTAAATAGGATGTTTTGCTTTTGAGTATAATACTCAAAATTTTTACAAAACTACCTTCACCATAATATTTTGTTGTTATGAGTGATTTGCCACAAATTATAAAATTATTGGAAGTAGCTTTTACTGTTATGTTTATGATATCAAAGTTTTGCTCATTTTTGAATAAGTATTCATCTTGTAGTATACTAAATGTTTATTTTCAGTCGGCGGACCTCATAGATTCTTTGAAGTCACATTGGAAGGAGGAGAAAGACTTGGCCACTAAAGATGTTACTTTCACAAATGATCCGTTCAGATTATGTCTTCTGCACAACGTCCTGGAGAATTCCGAGATTATCAACAATATAGTAGATGACATGAATACGTTGGATTGGTCACGCAAGAGGATGGACTTGTACGAGTTCCACCAGACCACAGACCTGGCCAACTTGACCTGGCAGAGGAGTATCAGGGGGATCTATGAGTTGTTCAAAACAGAGCTGATGAGTTTGGTTAGTAAAGTACTCCTTACGGAATGTTATTAATATTAGATGATATTTGGCTGTTGTCAGTCAATAGTTATTTATTGTTTAAGTAAGAAGATATTACGGAAATTATATTTACAGAAATATAATTTCCGTAATATCTTCTAAATCTGATATTAATCTTTTAAATACCAACATTTTGGATGAAGCCTCATATCCACCAGGCAACATTTGGCTTGCAAAATGTAGCCCAACATGTTGAAAGTGGGTGCAGAACTTTTATTGATCAACATTGTCTGTTATTTCATCTACTACTAATCATATTGTGCACTGCTGTTGATGTTGCGCGTCGTTTTGCAATGTTGCCAAACATGGTGGTGGTTGCGTGCTGCGCGTCAAATGTTGCCTAGTGGATACGAGGCCTTATTTAACTGAAGCAAAGCCTTTTCCTTCCTTCGATTATGATACATGATGAGTATATATTGTAAATGATATCTTATGTATTGTCAACACACATTGTGCAAACGAGAGCACGGCAAATGCTGTGGGCACATAATCAGCTCACAAGGTGCGGTGTGTCGCAGGTGTCTGCGGTGACGGGGCTGGAGCTGGCGACGGTGTCGGCGTCGTGCTCGCTGTACGGCCCAGGCGACCACCTGCTGGTGCACGATGACCGCCTCGGCGACCGCCGCGTCGCCTTCATCCTCTATCTCGCGCCCTGGGTGCCGCGCCCCCCGCCTCGCGCCGCGCTACAGAACGGAGCAAAAAACAATCACAGCGCCGAGGTAATGCGGTGTAAACATTCTAACCTAAAGGTGTTCAATAGGGAAATATCTAGTTTAATTTGCTTGTGTATGTGTGTCTCTCTATATGAATACACTCAGTATATGAATTCGAGCAGGACGGTGGTGCCGCGGTGGCGGCGGTGGCGGGCGGCTGGCACGAGCACATGGGCGGCGCGCTGCAGCTGCTGCGGGGCGCGGACGTGCGCCGCCACGTGCTGCCCGCCAACAATACGCTCGCCTTCTTCCCCGTGGGGCCTGGCTCCTTCCACCAGGTGCTGGAGGTGACGTCGATGGAACTGCCGCGCCTGTCGATCAACGGCTGGTTCCATGGACCAGGGCCGGAGCCCGAGGCGCCGGTGGGGGAGGCGCCGGCACTGGCGCGGCCGCACACCGAGGTGGTTCTGTTGGACGAGTGGGTGGAGAGCACGTACATGAGCCCGCGTGCGCGCGCGCAGGTCGCGGCGCAGATGGAGCGCGCCAGCGAGGTGTGCCTGCGTGACTTCCTGCTGCCGGCACAGTACGAGCGCCTGCTAGCCGAGCTGCCGGCCGCGACGTGGCGGTGGGCCGAGCCGGCGCACACGGGCCGCTACGAGGTGGCGGCGGACGCGCACGGCGCGGCGGGCGAGCTGCTGCGGCTGGCGGGTAGTGCGGCGTGGCTGCGGCTGGCGGCGGACTGCACGGGGCTGGCGCTGACGCGGCTGGCAGCGCCGCAGCTCCAGCGCTGGCGCGGCGGCGGCTGGCGCGTGCTGCCGGCGCGCGAGGCGTACGCGGCGGCGCGGCTGGAGGCGGTGCTGTACCTGGGCGTGCCGAACCACGCGCTGGCGGGTGGCGCCACGACGTACGCGGCGCCGGAGGAGGTGGGCGAGGGCGCGCTTGTGACGGTGCCTCCGGTGTCCAACGCGCTGAGCCTGGTGTACTGTGATGTGGGCGCCGCCTCCTTTACCAAGTACGTGAGCCGGCTCACGATGCGCGAGGACGAGTGCTTCTACATGCTGACGTGCACGTACAGTGAATGAGTGCCGCGAGTGCGCCCCTCGCCCCGCCGCCCGCGTGACCGCGCTGCAGTGCTAGTGAAACTAACACAATATAGTATGTCTACTACATACAATCCTGCATCAGTGAACACTTTGTACGGCGACAGAATTGAGCTACTTTACTTTTTATGTTGCATGGCAGTTTAGTTTTCTATAATAAATGTACTCTTCATTTTCAAAAACCTTGTAGATTCCACCTCAAATGACTGCTGTACTTTGTGAAATCAGTAATAATTCAAATGATTGTAAATAATATTAAATAAATAATATAGTTTTATGTAATTCAGCCAGAACTTTCAAACATATTTTTGTACACCAGAAACAGTATTGGAACAAAGTTACACTAGATAACCAAGAAGCGAGACATTGAGATGTTAAATATAATTGATTTAATCACAATATAATAATTTATTGTATAAATAAATTTCGAAATGAATTGTGAATGTTTGTTAGCAATAAGCGAATACTGTGACTCCCTCTGGCTCTGGACTGACGAGAACTCGCATGGCACGGGCGGCCGGCGGCGGCGGCTTCAGACTGCTGATAGTTTTATGAAAGTATTTGTGTTGTAAATATTTTACGTCATACAACAGTGTTCAATCCGGTTTGTCTTTTATTTTAACATTTTAATCCTTATGTTTACGGCAAGTTGTCTGGTAGCTCTACTGGCGCCCCGGCCGAAATGTTTATTCTAGTAAAACTCCAAAAATACCTACAAGACTGCCAATTGAAACCACTTTTAGAAGTCTAGCGTGGTGGAGTACAGCTCCATGCGCCTCACAGGGACAGGTCAAAAATATCTAATATTGATAAATAACTAATAAGGGCCGTTGGAATTGGAATACGGTAGGTAATAAATAGAGTACGCGGGCGTAAGATCAACGTGTTTATTCATCCGAACACTGCTTACATATTTCATAATATGTAATCTGGACTGAATACTATCCATGAAAGAGCCGGTCGGCGGTGATCGGCCGATGTCCGATATTAAATTTCCAACTAATATCGCCCGCTCCGCCTGCGCTAGGATCCCTTTGTTTTCGTCTCAATATTCTAATATCTGGCATTCTTATGAGAAAATATAATATATAGATTGTATCGAGGTAATCTGTCAACAGTGGCCACTGAATATTGTAAGGAATTCTACTTGAGAGAAATAGTTGAGTGCTTTATATACAATAGTATGTAGGTATTACATTATGTAAACCATCAAATCCTTTGATATTCTCATCTATTCAAATCTATCGTCTGATTGAAAATGTCTATTACGCAAAGACGATTAGCGAATTTTAGTGGGGACAGAATTAATTTATTGTTCCAGCGGAGCGACCCCACCCCCGCGGCCCCGCCGAGTTCCACCTATTCAACCCGATATTATCCACGTGACTTCTTCAGCTGTCGGTTGATAGCTAATCGAGGAACACTGGGATTTCACAGTTCCCCACACTCGTATAGTCGCTGACTGAACATCAGACGGTGGACTGTAGAGCATGTGGCAGCCACATTGCGGCTAGCCGGGCTCGAAACTCGGGCTCTCTTAAGTTGGCGGGGGATTTTGATTTTTTATTAATTTTTTTTGGCTATTTCAATTGTTCTTTAACTGTTCTTCAATGTTTGATCAAAATTTTTTTTGTTCGCTTTTTTTTTTTAATTTTCAAAAATTGAATCTCATGTTAGCGCCAATTTTGATTTTTTATTATTTTTTTGGCTATTTCAATTGTTCTTTAACTGTTCTTCAATGTTTGATCAAAAATTTTTTTTGTTCTCTTTTATTTTATTTTTTTTTAATTTTCAAAAATAGAATCTCAAGTTAGCGCCAATTTTGATTTTATATGAATTTTTTTGGCTATTTCAATTGTTCTTTAACTGTTCTTCAATGTTTGATAAAAAAATTTTTTGTTCGCTTTTATTTTATTTTTTTTAATTTTCAAAAATTTAATCTCAAGTTAGCGCCAACTATAGATTTTTTCAATTTTTTTTAAAATACTTTGAAACTATCTCTTATGTGTTCGTTAAAAAAAAAACAACTGTTCGGCCTTAATTACCTTTTAATTTAATTATAAACTTTTTTTATCCCACACCTAATTAATTCATTCCGCGCATGCGCAGTAATATTCGCCATAAGACTTGTCCACCACAAGACTTGTGATTAAAGGACAATTAAAAAAGTTTGTTTACATGACCTCTCTCATAAGACCCAAGTACGTTAAATTGAATCTTAGTTTTATATTGAAACGTAAATATATATAAAGAATATCAATTAATTGATATCAAATTTGCACTAGTTTTAGGTACAACGTGGTACAACTGCAAAAAGCGTGCTATTCCATGTTCTCTCAAACTTCCTAGGAAAGGACAGTACTGCGTCTACCACTTTACTGAATCGACTGACTAAATTCATTGATGATTCACTGTACTGACACTGTAAAGCCACTGCACAGGAGAGAGCTGGATGGGTTAGTCGGACTAGACCTAGTAAGTGTTCCATGCTCTACACTAAAAGGACGCATTATTTGGCTGTGCTGGATGACGATGGGAACTTGACGAATTTAGGAGCGATCATGGCTGAGTTTTCGCTCGATCCTCATCTTGCTAAGATGCTGATCGCTTCGTATAATCACAACTGCAGCAATGAAATTCTCAGCATCATTGCTATGTTAATTACTGATCGCTAAAACTTGCGATCAAAACTAAACTTTAAACAGTTTCAAGATTTCTAAAATACTACTTTGCACAAATTATATTACGTATATTACGCCAAATATTAATTTTTTGTGATAAACCAACTGTCAAAAAATTGGATAATTTTCACTGTATTTGGTGTACAAAAATTCCTATCTTTGTTTCTATCAATAATCATATTTGTATTGTGTACGTAAACTTGTTTTAATCACAAGTCTTGTGGTGGACAAGTCTTATGGCGAATATTACTGCGCATGCGCGGAAAGAATTAATTAGGTGTGGGATAAAAAAAGTTTATAATTAAATTAAAAGGTAATTAAGGCCGAACAGATGTTTTTTTTGAACGAACACATAAGAGATAATTTCAGTATTAAAAAAAAAATTGAAAAAATCTATAGTTGTCGCTAACTTGAGATTCAATTTTTGAAAATTAAAAAAAAATAAAATAAAAGCGAACAAAAAAAATTTTTGATCAAACATTGAAGAACAGTTAAAGAACAATTGAAATAGCTAAAAAAATTAATAAATAATCAAAATTGGCGCTAACTTGAGATTCAATTTTTGAAAAATAAAAAATAAAAAAAATACGAACAAAAAAATTTTTGATCAAACATTGAAGAACAGTTAAAGAACAATTGAAATAGCCAAAAAAAATTAATAAAAAATCAAAATCCCCCGCCAACTTAAGAGAGCCCGAAACTCGGCCGCTGGCCACTGGCCCTGTGTAGCTAAGTACCTATCTACATGATACCAAAGTCGAGCTTTTACGATTTACTTAAAGAATAGCCGCCGTGCTTCATAGTCCATACTACACAGTGTGTAGGCATCATAATAATAATAATACTTATCTCGTGAACTATAAGTACACGCAATTTCTATGAAAATTAAAATATTAAGTAACTAAGTAGTCATGTTGCTAATGACTTCAACAACTAGCTTTATTTCAAACGGAAATGGGTTGAGAAAGCTAACGTTTTGTCGATAAAACTACTTACTTATACCTATTCATTATCTGCTGTTAAAATTAATAAACCTGCACTATAAAGCGTAGCCTGTTGCAAAGTTGTAGATAACTGATAAGTACTTACCTACTATTTTATTTAAATAAAAAATTTAGAAGAAGTTAATTCCTAAATAGAATAGAAAGGTACAAGTTCTGACACCTAAAAATAATAATAAAGAATCATTAATCACGACATTAGTACTGCCGTCGTAAGGAAAAAGGGCACAACTAACATTTTTTCCAAAATTGAGTTATATACATATTCGAAATCAGGAAAAAAAGGCCTATCTGCCTGATTTTTTGTATATTTTTAGCATTCAAATCTAAAGAGATAGCATAAGCATAAAGGGCACAAATGCTCCCCTATTAGACCTTATTACTCTCAAAAAGGCACATTGAATCATATGTCTTTTATATTACTGTTATAAATTTTATATGTTATAAATGCAAAGGCCTAGTTGGCTAATGTTAAATATAAAAGACCTAAATGGCAATTGTGTTTTTTATCACATGAACACCTTAGCCATGATTGTAGAAGAAAAGTCACAACTAGCATTTTGTGTCTTTACTACTTAACGCACGCGTAAAAATTTTTAATGAAAAAAGTGACAATGGCCGATGTGCCCTTGCTACTAAACATCACACAGCAAAAGTGAAGTGGGGGAGGCGAGGTACACCGAGAATTCGTCAGTTGTGCCTGACGTGTCGAGGCGAATCCACGCTGCTTAGTCCGCCGCGGCGCGGGCGCCGCGTAAGTTTTTGTTACTTACTTGTGCCTTTTATTTTTACATTTTTTCATGAAAGTAACGAATATTAATTACAAAAAATTTTGTGTTAGAATATAATACACAAAATTTGATTGAACATAGCGTTTATAACATTTATTCTCTAAAATCATTTAATCTTGAATCATTATTTAGTATAAAATAAAGTGCTTAATTAAATTACATAAAACTTTAATTTTCCATATTATGTTTGACGAGTGTTATAGAAACCTACAAGTATACAATTATAATGTATTTTATAGAAATGTATAATAATGTAATGCATGATAGTAAAAACAGTGTCCCTTTTCTTTAGAGAGTACTTTTTATAACTTATGATTTTTTTTAGCAATATGTCATCGCGAAGCGCAAGATTAATAAACGCTGCTTTACGAAACGGAAACTCTGAAAAGGAACAAAATATACCTATCCCGTCAACAAGCAATGAGATTCCAAATTCTTTTCAACTATCAAGTGAGAATGTTTGGTCAGATTTTGATTCTGATGATTCAGTATTGGACAAAGATTACGAGTTACCTACTGCATTCAACTATAATAATACTACATACAATCAAAATCTTATTAGCAGTGATTCGAAACTGACTTTATACCTTGTTCACAACCTATACAACACAGAACGATATTAGAATCACCAGAACAATCAGACGGAGAAACAAATAAAGATCAACATCCAACTAAGAAAGGAAGTGTAAGGAACCGTAAAAGGTATGATCAGCTTGAGAAATAGAAAAATACTAAAGAATAAAAAAAATAACTACCAAATATTCCGTAAAGCCTGGTTGTCGTGAAAACGTTTGCAAAAAAAAGTGTTCACATCGCTTTTTAGAAGAGTTTCGCAAGAAAATAAATGAATTTTTTTGGAAATTGACATGGCTTGAACAAAAGTACTTTTTTTTATGTAACACCACCACAAAAAAACCAGATAGACCGAAAAATAAAGAAACTGATGATACCAACAGAAAACGCTTAACGCGATCAAAAACTATAACATATTTTTTAACTGATGAAAATGGTGATAGATTTCCGGTTCGCAAGACATTGTTTTTAACTATCCTTGGCTACAACCCAAATAACTGTAAAGCAGTAAGAAAAGCTCTTTCGAGTTATAATTATTCTAAGCCTGAAATGCTAATTGATGGCCGCGGTCGCAACCCAAATCAAAAAAAATCGATAGTACTAAAATCAAAGACCATATAATGTCATTTAACCCCTCAAAACAACTTAATATTTCATTTACAAAATTAGGTCAAGAGGAGTGTGAGCTTTGTGAAAAATTTATATTTCACAATCCTCAACGAGATATGGTTAGGCACAGAAATTGCAAGGAGTGTAAATATTATGAAGAACACCATGAAAATTACATTTTGGCTCGCAGTAGATATGAAGCTGATGCAGATAATCAGAGGCAGAAAAAGAATGACACTGGAACCCTAATTTTTGATGTAGACCTAGAAAAAGTTATCATGTTACCCCGTATGGAAGAATTCAAAACTGTGCTCTTCTGCCCAAGGCTTATTGTTTTTAACCAAAGTTTTGTGCCAATTGGCGCAAAACTTTGGTTTTTTTCATACAATATCGGGACCTTAAACATGTAATTTTTTAGCTAGATAACTGTGCAGCACAAAATAAAAACTGGACTCTATATTCTTATCTTGTATATTTAGTTAACTCTGTAGAAGTTAATTTTCAAACAATTATTTTACGCTACATAGAAACCGGTCACACATTCATGGCTGCAGATGAATTTCACCACAGAGTAGAACGATCTCTCAAAACGAAAAAACGTGTCTACGATTTTGAAGACTTCAGTAGAGCTGTATCTGATACTGGGTCTCGAACCTTTGTAAAAAATATGGATGTTCAAGATTTTTATGATTTTGAGGACTGCTGTTCGACACATAAAATAAAAAATTCCACACCACGAGCTTACATGAATAATATTTGTGAGGTAAATTTTCGAAGAGGTTCCAATTTACTTTATTATAAAATCAGTCATGGTACTGACGAACACGTAGAGCTAGATTTTCTGAAGATAAGACATATAAAACGAGGGATACCTCCTCCAAGACAGAAGCTTGCTCCAAGGGGTATCACAAGTGAAAGAAAAACTGCAATTCTTACAAAACTTGGTCCACTTATGCCCGCTAACAGAAAGGTGTTTTGGGACACTTTACCAATAAATGATCGATCAACCGATTTGATTCAAAACTATGAAGATATATTTAAGTAAAAGAAGACTGATTTATAAATCTACTTTGTCCATTCGAGATTTTAGTAGTATAAGAATTATTTTACTAAGTGCCTAAATTAATCTCATTTACCAAATAAGTTTTTTTTTGCTTTTTATAACTTTTTATTTGTTGTATACTTACAAAATATACGGGTTGACTGATTTTAATTAAGTAGATATAATTAGAACTGCAAGTCAGATTTGTTAAAAAATATAATATTTTTAACTACTTAATAACGTTTATATTCCAATTTGTGATACTAGTACAAACTAAAAATGTCTAAATGTTAGAAATATGAAGAGTTCCTTTGTATTCATAAGGTTGTTTTTTAAAAGAATATAGTTTTTACCCTATTTTCTAGAAATGTTGCTTAAGTTTGTTACAGGTTGTAATACCTTTTTATTTTTGGAAGAAAATATTCTTTGTTATGTGTTTTTTAAATTGATAATAAATCTTTATTTACAAACTAAATAATTTATTTGTTTCATTTAATTCATTGTCATAACAAAATAATAATAATTGTTTAGATTCTCTAAAATAATAATTTTAATATAATTATAATTCATAAAAATATTATCGGTTGTATTACAACAATATTGCCTTTTTATTGTAATAATTATACAATACAAAGGCTTAAATGGACAAGTGTGCCTTTTTACTGTAACATTTAAAATATTTTACTACAATGTTACATTGTAAAGGCATATTTGGTTACATATGCCTTTTTAGTGTAATAATACCGTTTGCAATATATTTTTAGTGTTAAGTTGAACATAAAAAAGCTAATTATTTAAGAAATAATTAAAAATAATTATTATATTGCCAGTGTATTATATTTATAATACAAAAATACAATTATTAACATCAACACAATATCTTAAAAATATAACGCAGTAGGATATTTTTAACAAAAACTAAAAAATATTTCAAAGGCCATTGTCTCAATATTTACAAATTGCTAGTTATGCCCTTTTTCGTTACGACGGCAGAATATTAGGTACTTATCGTACGTACAGGGTGTATCCAGACCAGTCCCATTAACTTTGTGGGCTTATATTTACTTTGGGACAAGCTGAGAGGGGAGGGTGTGCCCGAAGAATACATTTCCCTCCTCAGGTACTGGTACTTACTTGAACCAGAAAAATCAAGGCTGGTGCTCTGTCGGATGTATACGGACTGAACTGTGGCGTGAGGTGCTATTTAATTTATATATGAATAAGCTAATCGAGAGACTGAGTAGTACGCATGTCGGCTGCCACATTAACGGCATAAGTGGCCTCAAGGGCACTCCACTGAATATGGTCAGTAGGTTTAAATACTTGGGGCACATTATACCTAGTGACCTCAGAGATAATGAGGATATTGAGTGGAAGCGCAGGGCGCTGGCGGTGAGGGGCAATATGATAGCTCGCAGGTTCTCTCGATGTAACACAAACGTCAAAGTGACACAACAAGGCGTTTTGTCAGTCGTTTTACTCGAGTGGCCTGTAGGGTGATATATTAGGTATTTACCTATGAAATTGCTGTTTTGTATGAAAAAATTTAAACGAATTTTTCAATGTATTTTTTATTTGTATTAATCGAAGTAATCACCCATGCAATCAATGCATCTTTGCCAACGCAGTGGCAGTTTAATGATGCCCTTTTTAATGAAATCAGCTGGACGGGAGGCAACAAATTCTTAAAAGGCATTTTGTACTGCCTTTTTTTCCCGCCAAGAAGTTATCCAAATTCTGGAAAATGTAGTAGTCTGTAGGCGCAAGGTCTGGTGAGTAGGGCGGATGACGGAGAGCTTCCAACCCCAGTTCTTGCAACTTGTAGACCGTCTGCTGTGCATATGTATGTATGAGGTCGCGCGTTGTCGTGCAGGAGCAGCGGAGACGAGCGATTGACCAATGCTGGTTGGAGATGTGCCAGCTTCTCCATAATTGTGTTCAGTTCTTCACAGTACACATCTGCAGTAATGCTCACCCCGTTTGGTAAGAAGCTGTGATGAATCACACCGCCGCTAGACCACCAGAGAGTGACCATTACTTTTCTAGGGCTAAGTTTTCGTTTAGGGCATTGTTTAGGTGCTGAACCAGGATCCAACCAACTTGCTGAGCGCTTGCGGTTATCAAACAGAATCCATTTTTCATCGCAGGTAACAATGCGGTTCAAAATTCTTTCATTTGTGTGACTGTTGAGCAGTGCAAGGCACGTCTCGACGCGTACTTCGCGCTGGCGATCATTGAGTTCGTGGTGCACCCATTTGTCAAGCTTTTTTTACCTTGCCAATTAGACGCAAATGGACCAATATTGTTTTGACGCTAACGTCGAAAGTTGCTGCTAATTCAGCCGTAGATTGTGTACCTATCATCAGCTTCCACAATCGCCTTTAATTCGTCATTGTTGACCAAAGTCTTCGGACGACCGCGAGGTTCATTTTTCAGGTCGAAATTTCCAGAACGGAAGCGAGCAAACCAATAAGAGGTGGTGCGTTGGTTTGTAGTGTTAGCTCCGTAAACGTCGTTGATGTTGCGTGCCGCTTGTGCCGCGTTGCTGCCACGACGGTACCTACTCATATTCCACAATTACTCGAATTGTTAACGCATCCATGATGACGATAAAGATTGAAATACGATGAAAATGTAACACTATTCAATAAACAAATGACTACTTTTGGAAAAAGAATTCCATGTTTTTAAAATAAAATTAATTTGAAATTAGAATCCTTAGCCAAACAAAAATTATTTTGATTTGAAATGGCCAGTACTGCAGAACGCCAATTTCATAGGTATTATAAAGACCTATTATTTGCGCCGAACCTACAGCATCCTGCGCGTCCAATACGGGGCTGCCGTGGCGCTGCAGCGCATCTAAAATGTTTGCCGAATCTCGCGTTGACGGCTTTCATGCAATTATGCGCAAAAAAGCACATCACTACTGCAGAGACTACGAGACTGTGACAACAGCATTCTGAAGGTTATTGCCTCTAGTGCGGACTGTCTCATTAAAGGCATTGGGTAGATAGGCTATGGGTTAATAAAATAAAATTTACATACGTTTTTTTTTGACGTGATAACGTCTTATAATTTGATGGAGCCGGCTGCACGCACGAAAAAACATGACTCATGCGTTACCTGTTACTAGCGTTACCTCGCTAAATATGACGCATTGCCGTTACCTCAGCTAGCCGCGCCTTAGGTATGTGAGCGGTGGGACGGAGAGGCGGGGGCGCTTGATGTTATTACTCAGTTTGGCGCCGGACTTCGCGGCGGCAACACGCCTACCTATGGCGCGGCCAATTAGTTCCGCGCGCACTATAAACATGACGTTGTCACGTTCAACTATCGTCAGTAAACCGACTTTACAGACAACCGATTTTTTTATCATTCTTTATTTAAAGGCTTTTAATTTACATACGTTTACTAAACATAGTTTTAGGCTAATTGTTACTAACAAAGCTATGGGCTAAACTAGTGTGAAAGAAAGATTTATTTATTACTCTGCCGTCTGTGGACCGAGTTTCAAAATTCTTTTTTTGATGTGCAGGGTATAATCCCAAATTGGTCCTTTCGACATCAAAGTGGTGAAATTTATATGGACACATATGGTGATTTCGATTTTTTCTGAATTAGTCTAAGCATACATTCTACCAAAAAGTATTGATTTTGCTGGTGCAGAATAATGAAGATTGTGTAGACTTGTAGAGAAACAGTTAATATTTTAGCCAAATTTAAAAGGGGAATTATTTAGAAAATAAGATTTATTTCATACTTTTTTATGGTTTTTTTACTTTGGAAGTCGGTTTAATTTTTCATCCATACAAGCCGCTGGCAAAAACATAGAAGATGTGACATTTAAATATTAAACTATTTACTACGTCTCGTGCGTCGGACACAATTGGTTTGTCAGCGTCTGAATTTGGGTGAATACTTTGATTGTTTTGTTTTAGTACCTACTGTATGTTGTTACCTACTTAAAAACGTAACATTATAATATTTATTATAAATAAGTAATGCATAAAAGCTGATAAAATAATGGCAGGTTATAGGGAATATGCGGGTGACACCAAAATGGATAAAATATTTTCATTTGTAATCTTTATCGTTAAAAAAACATACCTGTACAAATGTTTTTAAATATTTATCGTCAATTAATAGTGAAATTTTATCATCAAAAAGTGTTTTTTTGTAAATGCCGCGCAAATTTCAAAAAGGATATGAACTGGCGGAACGAAATGTGAGTAATGACGCCATCGTACAGACGAACGTGTATCAACTTTCAAAACTCATTTATTTTTATATTTAAGGCGGAAAGTATTAAACCAATGCCAGTGTCAATTTTCATTGCGTCAAGAGAAACAGAAATTTCGTATAAGGCTGGGACTATATTATGATTCGGAATCTGGAAGGCCGAAGAAAGTTCTGAGCATTGGAAATAGTACTCTGCGCTAATACAATAGAGTTGCAAATCGAACACATGAGTGTTGAGACAAATGGCAATGTCATATATGACAGCTCGACACTCGTAACTTCCATCTTCAACTCTATTGTATTAACGTAGAGTTCAATTTTCAGTGCACTGAATTTTCCAGGGCCAGGCGGATTCCGAGTGATGTAGTCCCAGCGTAATAAATCTAAGAGTAGTGAAATCGCGATCCTGAAATTTATGTTTTTTTTCTTATAATTCGTATAATGATAATGTAAAAAAATAAAATCGAAAAAATATCTATAAATTCTCGAAGCTGGCAGAATGGTGCCAATCCTTTGCAACCGCCATAGCCATAAATAAAAGAAGTTTTTCTTTTTTAATATATGGCGTCGGCTTATAACCATTTGCCAGGGAGTTTTGCCGAGGAGTTCAATGAGTGACGTTCTGAATTTGTAATATTTCATAAATTTGTGTTGTCTCGGTTCTGAATGTGTAATATTGGTAGAATATTAACCATTAATTAATATTCGTTAACGTGCACCAGTGTGGGCAAGTGGTAAAACTTCTAAAAACGTGCTATCTGCGTGTTTCCCGCCAAAACTCCGTAGGAACTTTCAGTAAAGCGTCTACCACTTTACTGAATCGACTGACATGACTCATTGACTGTACTGACTATTTATTTGGACTTTGACTAGACTTTAGACTTGACGATATATGAATACAGTGTTGAAAATTGAAACGAAAGTTCTATGTCCCGCGTCTTTTACTTGACACTGGCAAATGGTTTTAAGATAAGCCGACGCCATATATTAAAAAAAAACCATTTGCCAATGTCAAGTTAAAAAGGCGGGAAATAGAATTTTTGTTTCAATTTTCAACACCGTAAAGTCAAGTCAAGTCTTAAAGTCTAGTCAAAGTACAAATAAATAGTCAGTGCAGTCCATGAGTTATGTCAATTTTGATTCAATAAAGTGGTAGAAGCTTTACTGAAAGTTCCTAGGGAGTTTTGGAGGGAACACAAAATAGCACGTTTTTAGAAGTTGTACCACACTTGTGCACGTTAACGAATATTTAATGGTTAATATTCTACCAATATTACACATTAAAAACCGAAATAACACAAATTTATAAGCCAAATACAAAGACCACAACGTCACCCATTGAATTCCCCGACAAAACTTCGAAGAAGAAGTTAATTCATGTTTTCTATAGCTTGTTGTTTTTAAAATATGAATATTTATTTATTAGATTTATTTAGTATTTCTCACTAGAATATTACATAAAAATGAATGAATTAAATAAGTTTACGAACATTTCGTATATATATAAGTAGGTTGTTTTCGTCGAGGTTTGTAAATAAAACAAGTATGCGTAGATCTATTTCAATGTACTCACTGATCCTCACAACAGTTTATAGTGCTTATACAAGATACACTGTCTCTTCTCATCGCCTTGCACCACTTTTTCTTACATACTTGCACCTTTCGGCATACGAAAATAAACTTTGTGAGGTGCAGTTTTTATGTTATTTTCGCACATGGGACTACACAATATTTATAACATGGGTTGCTATGATTTTCTATGGTAATAAGTTATTATTTTTATAACTTTGTGAACTAATCACTTCGTTGTTTGTTTACACCGAACTTGTGTATGACTATGTCAAGTTAAACAATGATTTTGTGGTGGACCAATTAGCGCCACAATCCTGAATCGCGCTATCGAAAGTTTTCTGAGATCGCCACTATATATACGACATCTGAATTGCTTGCAAGGGGTCAAACTCCCTCATCGTCTCCCCACCAAACGACTAGCTAAATGGTAGTCACTAGACCGATTAAGCTAAGACGGCCAAAAGCCATTAGCGTAGACCCATTCGAATAAAAATGCATACAAGGGGCTTCGGCCTGACCGAGCATAGCACCTCGCTCGGTCGGAGATCTCCCTTTGGGGCATCCACTTATTCCCACATTTTTAATTGTCAACTGTCTTTTTTTAGGTGCGATGACGTTGTGACGTCATCACACACAACTCAAGCGCGAAAATGGCGTTTTTAAATCGCCCAAAAATTATTGTGATTTTAAAACATTTTTTCCAGCCTAATGGTTATTATTTTGGATGTGTTATATTTATATTTGTAATGTTAACATAATGTTATAATTAGTTGAAACGTTTAAAAAAATATATACATGCATATTTATTAGGTATATATTATATAGCTGCTAACAATTCTATGAATCCGGAACGATTGGAAAGAAAAAGGAATTTTTCAACACTTCTTCATTGTAACGATATTTTGTAGCGAGTAGCAAATGACAGAATTTTGGGGATTCCTCGTATTTTGCATAAAAGTACGTGTTTAAGGAAGCTCATCACGAGCTTCCTTAAACACGTTCCTTCCTTCCTTCTCCTTCCTTCCTTCTTACAAAGATTACAAGGAAAGTTATATTGATAGATGGTCGGTTATTGACCATTTCACATTTTCCCGTATTGTACCTAATTTATGCTACGCTCTGTAATTTTTTTAGGCTTAGATAAACTTTTTTATGTAAAGTGGGGATAACTGATGATCGAAACGATTGACCACTTGGAGGACAACATTCGCCGCGTTATTGCCGATATACGGCCACAAATGTTCGAAAAAGTCATTGAAAATTGGACCTCCAGATTAGACTACGTCCGAGCCAGCCGTGGCGGTCATATGCCAGAAGTCATATTAAAATGGAATTCAGGCTTTTTTTTTAATAACGAGATGTTGCTTGGACCAACGTCCCCGTAATAATGATCTTCCTCCCGAGCACGCTGTACTCCCCACTTCATAGGGTGGGGCGATTCCCCATTTTCCCCACCTTGCGGATTCATGGGTTGTCAAGAATGGTTTGATGAGTAACATTGTACGTGGGCGTGACAAACAACAGCAGGTTCATTAACACCTGCACCGACATATACCTCTAAAAAAACACTCTTTATATGAAGAAGACTAGCTATCTATATGACTAGACTATATGTAACTATGAACTGAATTTCCATTTCTCACCATTTTACAGATTTCCTGCTGATATGTGACCGTTGGACTACAGAGCTATAGTACAACTCAGTTGAGAAGAAAGTTGGTGGAAATCAGGAAAACACAGTGTTAAATTATCAATACAATGAACGCATTTAAATTTTTTAGCCAAGAAGTTTTTTAGTGATGGCAAGCAACACAACCGTCTATGTAACCAACAACATGATTTTTAAAATTCGACATAATCTCGTCAAATTCATCTTTAACCGCTTCTAGTGCAGTCAACACTACTGAATCTTCTTCTTCAAAACGTTCACACAATATGGTAGTTGTGTTTTAAATACTCGTGAGAGCAATTTAAAACAGCAATATACTATATAGTGGGATGCAATTTAAAGATAAGCCTGCCAAATGTTAGCCAGGCACAAACTAATGTACTGTTAAACGATGAGAAAATGAACTTAGTGGACACCATTTTATTTCTAGGAATAATACTAGATTGTAAATATCAGTGGTGTCCCCATTTTGCAATTCTGGCAAATAGGCTCAGTCCTGCAGCATATGCAGTTAAAAAAATTATAGAAATTTCCGATGAGGATACAGCGCGACTAGTTTATTTTAGTTATTTTCATAGTATAATGTCAAACGGCATTGTACGGTGTCATAAATCACACCGCAGCATTTTTCACTTCACAATGCATTTTACCGTCAGTACGCGTTCATAATTAGCAAGCACCGCGCGTGCTCCCCTAGCACCTTTATAGCATATATCAATCTTATGTGGGACAATTAATAAAATCTTTATGCTCGGGAACACATTTGGTTTTATTAGCCAAACCCCCACATAATATGGTCCTTCGAGCTTTGTGACCTTCCGCGATTTGGCCAAAGCAGGATCATTCGCGAGTGAGGACTATCAGTGACTATCAGAAAATCAGTTCGGTAAAATCAGAAGACAGTACAGCAGTGGTAAAGTGAAATAGCACAACAGTGTAACAGAACAGCAGTACTGTGGAGTAGCATAACAGTGTGGCAGATCGGTGGTGCAGTTATATAGTAAAACAGTTTCTGGCGAATCAGTGTTGTGGTAGTGGAAGACGAGCATCAGCAGCAGTAGTATTCAGCATAGCAGTGTGGTTCCTGTCTGCAAACAGCAGACAGCAGCATCAGCATTAGCATCGCTTCAACATCTCATCAGCAGACCATCACGCTCTTCAGGGCGTCAGGGCAGCAGCAGCAGAAAGGTTCCCGAGCAATCAAGTAAGATCTTTCCATTTTTTCACTTTGAACAATAAGTTATCATAATGGAGGATATTTACGAAAATCAAGAGCAGTTAGTAGGTGCGATAGAGCAGTTGCTTGCGTCTTTCAAGAAGACGGGGCGAGATCGTAGGACAGTAGATTACGTTAAGCGGAAGTTACAAACCCTTGACGAATATTAGGAAGAATTTAAGCAGAATCGACAGCAATTAGCAGGATACGTAGATGAAAATTCTGAGCCTATGAAAAGTCTCAATGAACGGGCTACCAGAAACTACGAGATCACAAAGTCAACTTTGCACCAGTATCTCTCGCAGGTGACTTCACCAGCAGTAGCACACTCAGAGGGTAAGGTACTTGAGGTCCCAAGTCGTGGAGCAAGCCCGTTACCTATCCCTGGTCCGTCAACAGCAGCATCAGCAGAACGGGTGTCGAGGACAATCTCCCAAGGAGTCGACAGCAAAACAGCAGAAATGTTACGTAAGCAGATGACGAACTTCAAAGCATTTTCACGAACGGTAAGCAACATTGACCTGGAAGCATTAACAGAAAGGTGGCAGTTTGAAGACACGTTGCAGCAGTTACAGATGAGATGGACAGCAATCGATGCTCAGCATTGGGAGCTCGATAATGAATTAAACGGGTCTAACCTAGAGTACGAAAATCAATTTACAGCACATGAGAAGAAATTTAATTTCATTAAGGAGAGCATTAACAAAAAAATGTGGTCAACGTCTCATAGGGAAAAATCAACCCCTAAATTAGATATCCCTACATTTAGCGGTAATTATCATCAATGGATGTCATTCCAAGATTTATTCAGTGAGGCAATTCATAACAATCTCTCACTGTCTCAGGCCCAAAAAATGCAGTTTTTAAGGAGTAAATTAACAGGCGAAGCTGAAAGACTCATACAACATTTACAAATTACATCGGCTAATTATAATATATCTTGGGAAATTCTTAACCACAGGTACAACAATAAAAGGCTCATATTCACTTCGCACGTCAACATATTGCTAGGGCTGCCAACCATTCAATATCAATCAGCAGCGCAACTTAAAAAATTACACGACACAACTAAAGAATGTTTGAATGCACTAAAGAACCTGGGAGTCAATATCACCTCATGGGACCCCTTATTGGTCCACCTGTTGGGGCAAAAATTGGACAGTGAGTCGTATACAGAGTATTTAGAATCAGTCAAGAATCCTCGAGAATTGCCAATTCTAGAGGAATTCATGAATTTTTTGGAAACGAAATTCACTGTACTCGAATCATCGCGCAAAAAAGAAGAGCAGGGCGTATTTAAGCAACCAGCATCATCGAATCAGCAGCAGAATTTTTCGCATCAACGAAGACTTCCTCCGAGCAACTTTAAATCTAGCAACAATAATTTTTATTTTAATCATAAGTCAAAATTTAAGGCTTTGCATGCAACCTACCTTGGTTGCATGCAAATGTTTAAATTTGCGGACTTTGCAAAGGCGAACATGGTTTATTCAATTGTTCAAGGTTTCAAGAAATGCCATGCGGTCAGAAATTGAAAACCGTAAGCCGGTTGCGTTATTGTGTGAATTGTTTATACGAACACGATACTAAAGAATGTTTTTCCAGTAAAAGGTGTCGCTTATGCGCAGGATTTCACAATAGTTTATTGCACGATGCATGCACAAAACTCAAACCCAGCACTTCTTCGAACCATGTGGCGAAGGCCCACCACGTGTCTCAACCCAACACGTGTGAGGTCTTACTAGCAACGGCAATGGTTGGTGTGAAAACAGCAAATGGAGATCAGCATCATCTTAGAGCCCTCATAGATTCGGGTTCTCAAATTTCAGTTATTACAGAGAGAGAGCAGCGCAGATTTTAGGATTAAAACGACGTAGGTGCGAGGGCACTATTTTCGGCGTCGGCGAGCATGAAAGCAGCAGCAAAGGATTGCTTACTATACAATGCAAATCATTGCATAATAATTTCACATTTAGCATAGACGTCATCATCATGAGCAATCTTATCAAAAGTCTTCCAAATGTAAATTTACCTAAGCCTTCGTGGTCATACATCGAAAACATTAATTTAGCAGATCCAAAATATTATGTAAAACGTCCGGTAGACTTACTTTTAGGAGCAGATGTCTACTCAAAAATTTTATTGGATGGTATTTTGAGAGGTTCGACTAGCGAGGAACCCATAGCACAGCAGACTTATCTTGGCTGGATCCTCTGCGGCTCCGTCAAATCATATCAGTGCAACGTCATGTTACATAACAATTATGACGACTTGCAAAGATTCTGGGAATGCGAAGACATTTCCCAAGAAAAGGAGATGACGTCAGAAGATGAATTTTGTCTTCAATATTTTTCTAAAACGACTAGAAGGTTGGAGGATGGAAGATTTGAGGTGCGTTTACCTATCATAGAAGAATTGAAGCATAAATTAGGGTCATCAAAAACTACAGCATTAGCACAATATCAGAGTTTAGAAAGAAGATTGCATCGAAATACAGCATTAGCAAATGACTATAAAAAGTTCATGCAGGAGTACATGGACTTAGGTCATATGGAACGATCAGCATCTGAAAGAAAAATGGAGTTCTACTTACCTCATCATGGAGTCATCCGAGACAGCCCCACTACAACGAAGCTACGCGTAGTATTCAACGCATCAGCAAAGTCTTCGAGTGGATATAGCTTAAATGATATAATGTATAAGGGGCCCAATCTTCAGCAGGATCTACAGCATATAATTTTGAAATGGCGTCAGTTTAAATTTGCTTATACAGCAGACATCGAAAAGATGTACAGGCAAATTTGGGTCTTTCCCGAAGATCAAGCATATCAGAAGGTATTTTGTCGGGAGTCTAAAGACCAACCCGTGCAAGCGTATCAATTAAAAACAGTAACTTACGGAGAAAAAGCAGCAAGTTTCTTAGCAATAAATTGTTTAAAGCAGTTAGCAGCAGAAGAGAAGAAGAAGTATCTAGAGGCAGCGAAAGAAGTAGAAGAAAGCTTCTTCGTAGATGACTTTTGTGGAGGTCATCATACTTTACAGCAGAGCAAGCAATTACAAGCAGATTTAATTGAGATCCTAAAATTAGAAGGTTTTAATTTACGAAAATGGAAGTCAAATGACCAGCAACTTCTAGCAGATTTAGATACAGATCAGTGTGACAAGCAGACGTACGAATTTAAGCATATAGAGTCGACGAAAACCTTAGGTCTAAGCTGGGATCTCCAAGGTGACGTGTTTACATTTCAATGCAAAATAGAATATTCTGAAGCAGCACCAACTAAGAGGTCTTTATTGTCCGAAATATCAAGGTTATACGACCCCTTAGGTTGGCTTACGCCATTGAGCACGACACTGAAATTATTATTTCAAAATGTGTGGTTATCGAATATAGAATGGGATGATAATCTCCCGCAGAATATTAAAACAAAATGGTTAGATTTACGCCAAGAGTTGCAAAATATAGACACATTTAAAATACAGCGGTGGATCGGGACTTCTGAAAACGACAAGATCGAGTTTCATGGATTTTCCGACGCCTCTAGCAAAGCATTTTCGGCAGTAATTTACTGTAAGGTCATAAAAAATGGCAAATCATCAGTATCATTATTAGCAGCCCAAGCAAGACTCGCACCATCAAGCAAAGTTCAGACCATCCCTAGGTTGGAATTAATGGGAGCTCAACTATTATCAAAATTGATGACCAAGGTTCAAAAATGTTTACATCAATACAAAGCAGAAGTGTATGGCTGGACAGATTCTACAGCAGTTTTAGGATGGATACAGGGAGACCCATCACGATGGAAAACATTTATATCCAATCGAGTCAGAGCAATAACGCTAGTAATGCCAAAATCATGTTGGCACTACGTTAAAACTGACGAAAACCCGTCTGATTCAGCTAGTCGCGGCTTAAACGTGACTCAGCTTAAAAAGGATAAGCTATGGTGGAACGGCCCATCATGGTTGCCGTCATTAACAGTTAAAGAGCCAACATTATACGAGACTACATTAGAGCTAAAACATCAATACAAACAATCTAATACTATAATTCATACGGATCCTCAAGCATTAAACATCATCGAACAATTATTAAATAAGCATAGCAACATAACTCGAGTTATTCGCATACTTGCATGGATATTACGAATAACAAAGCGCAAACAACGCCGCGAAGGATATCTCACATTACGAGAATTACAATACGCAAAAATGCTTATTGTAAGGAATGTACAGCTAGAGCACTTTAATGAAGAAATTAAACTATTATCAAATAAAAGACCGTTACAATCAAAAAGAAAAATTTAAAATTTAAATCCGATTTTAAACGACGACACAATTTTACGAGTTGGTGGCCGTCTCAAGAACGCGAGTGTAAGTACCGAAATAAAAAATCCCATCATCATACCTTACGAAAGTCGACTTACAATTTTACTGATACAGCAAGCACATGAACTAACATTCCATGGCGGTCCACGAATTACATTAGCCAATCTTAGACAAAAATATTGGATCATTGGTGGTATAAGAGCAACCAAAAAGCATATCAGAAAGTGCGTGACCTGTAGGAAAAACACACCTGTTTTAGGTCAGCAGCTCATGGGCGATCTTCCAACAGCACGTGTTAACCCGAGGCCAGCATTTTATAACACCGGTGTAGATTTTACAGGATACATCGATGTAAAAGCAAATAAAGGACGAGGTATCAAAACCATGAAAGGATACATAGCATTATTCATTTGCATGGTCACGAAAGCAGTACATATAGAAATGGTATCAGACCTCACGAGTTCAGCATTTTTGGCGGCTCTCAGTAGAATGGCAGCTCGCCGCGGCACGCTTCGTCACATCTTCAGTGACAATGGCACTAATTTTGTAGGAGCAAACAGATTGATGCAGGAGCAATTTCAGAACATTTTCGATGATAACACTTTAGGAGAGATAGCAAGCATGAATATCACTTGGCATTTCAATGTAGCGAAATGGTGCAAAAGCATCAGGTTTATGGGAAAGAAATATAAGAAGCTTAAAGCATCATTTAAGAAGGGTTGTGGGTGAGCAAAAACTTACATATGAGGAATACGCCACCCTATTAGCAAAGATAGAAGCAATCTTAAACTCTAGGCCCCTCTGCGCGCTCACAGAGGACCCAGAGGACTTAGACTATTTGACACCAGCACACTTTCTAGTCGGCAGAGCAGAGTTAACTATCATAGAAACGGAGCAGGATACTAGGTCAAGATGGTATTTAATATCAAAAATATATTTCGATTTGTGGAAGAGATGGAGGATCGAATATATGACTCAGCTCTCAGTAAGATCGAAATGGTTAAGAGCACGAAATAATCTTCAAGTTGGCGATTTAGTCACTATGCAGGACGAGAATATGCCCCCCGGCAAATGGCTCATGGGGAGGGTATTGGAGCAGCATCCCGGAGAGGACGGATTGGTTCGTGCCGTCACTCTGAAAACAAAAAACGGAATTATCAAAAGGCCAGTAGTTAAATTATCATTGTTACCTATCTCAAAAGCAGCAAGCAGCGACCGTGAAGAAGAGTCTGAGGCACAAAAAGAAGAGAAAAATCAAAGAAAACCTATCAAGCAGAGTAGTTTCACGTCCATGGCGATAGCATTTATATTATTTATGTCGATTGTGACGACTTCTTATACAGCTGAAAATTTACCTAGCAACATGTCTCTATATTTCGATTATACCGGAAGTGCAAAGATCATTCGGGATAAGTGGACTCTCATAGCATACTACAATATGTCTCCGTACTGGGAAGGATTCACCGCAGCAAAAAAGTTCATTAATTATACAAATATAATATGTAGTTATATACCCGACTATGACTATTGTTCAACAATCACGCTACAATTACAGCACGAGTTCGAGGAACTGGATCACTACAATCGTTTGTTATTAAATCAGCGTTTTAAGGCGCGTGCGAGGAAGCGCCAGGCGCTTATCAATGGTGTCGGTTACGCCGCCAACTAGCTGTTCGGAGTATTAGACGAGAGATTTGCGAAACAGTATAGGAACGACATCGAGCTTATCAGACAGAATGAGCATCACCTTAACAACTTGATATAGAATCAAACATCAGTCGTCGAGGCACAATACAATTTACTGAAACGCACAGAACAATCGATTCAACTTCAGCATAAATCGATAAATAACCATCTTGAAGATTTGTATAATTTTACTAATTCTCTCAAGTCGGAACATATTCAGATTTCGGACGTTCAACATTTTTTATTGTCGTCATTCACGGCGATGAACTTATTTCAAAACCTGAAAAGAATTCAGGACACGATTTTAGATACCATCACAGATATTTCACATGGCAAGTTTAATATGCATTTATTAACTCCGGAACAAATTAAAAGCGAATTACAATTCATAGGAAGTCAGTTGACAAAGGATATCACGTTACCCATTGACAACATACAATCAGACTTACGGAACGTTTACAGTTTCCTTAGAATTAAAGCAAGAATGTTAAAGGATTATTTTATATTCGAAATATCGTTTCCATTAACTAATAGAGAAGCATACAACGTTTACAAAATTATTTCGATTCCTAAGCAGATAGCAGGAAATGCTATCACTGTCCTCCCAGTAGATGATTACGTAGCAATAAATTTAGGAAAGGATTCCTATTTTATCCTTTCCACATTTGAGCTTCAACTATGTTTCAATAATGAGCAAACTTACTTATGTCATCTCAGCAAGCCCATACATTATCTCCCACCAGATGAGAGGTTCTGTAAGATCGACGTAAGAACTATTGAGCATCGAGCCTAACTGCATGATAAAGGGCCGAGACTTTACTATGTACTCTCAGACCAATTCCAGGAATGAGATCTATTCGGATTTGGGCGTTATAGCTCCCAAACTTCATAATATTAATCATACTCGTATGATCAACCAATCACACTTGCAATATTCGGACATCCTTGATAACAGCGAAATTGATATAAACAACTCCATCAGTGATTTAGGCAAGCAAGTTGAAGAGTTGAAAGTCGCCACTAAAGATTTAAAGACATCAGATAGTCAAATATCGGGTCACGACGTTCATCAATACAGTATCTCATACAGCCTGCTCGCTGTCGTGGTCATAGCAGCGTCATTCATACTGTGGAAGAAGTATAGGAAAAGATTCAGCAATGTCTCCCCGCAAGCAGAACCTAGTGTAGTGTTTAGTGCGTGAAAGCAGAGTACGGCTGACCGTCAGCCGAGTGAAGTGTGTAGTGTAAATATCACGAGGGACGTAGCAACCTCCCCTATATCTGCCAGATGTAATTTTCCCCCAAAATCAACCTAGTTTTTTGTATCTTTTCGGCTCGGGAGTATGTACGGTGTCATAAATCACACCGCAGCATTTTTCACTTCACAATGCATTTTACCGTCAGTACGCGTTCATAATTAGCAAGCACCGCGCGTGCTCCCCTAGCACCTTTATAGCATATATCAATCTTATGTGGGACAATTAATAAAATCTTTATGTTCGGGAACACATTTGGTTTTATTAGCCAAACCCCCACAGGCATCCTTCCATGTCGAAAAGCTGCGGACATTAACACAATATTTGTGCTGCAGAAGCGAGCTATAGGTATGTTATCTTTATAAGATAGCAGAAATAAATTTGAACTTTCATTCCCTATTTTATCCTCCTAAGGGCTGAATTTTAGAAAAAGCTGATACGTAATTCATTATTTTTTCCATACTCAATTCATACGAAATATCATGCAAATATGTCCAAGGTATAAAAAGTTTCAAACAAAATGTTATCACCTATTTTACCCCCTTGGAGGTTGAATTTTGAAAAATCCTTCCTTAGTGGATGCCTACATCTAAGAGAATGTGAACGTGTGCAATAAGCTTATTATAAGGTCTTGATTTCAATAACGATTGCACATTGGGAATAAGATGACCCCATGCAAGGTGCTTCTATGTACAGAATGTACTTGTATCTTGACTTTTGTTATAAAAATTAATGTTATATAGAAGTTTATATAATGAAGTTACTAAGTAGTTACATTGTAAAAATATTTTTTTGAAAATAATAATTTTCCCATCTTTTTGCCAAAAGGGAGCAATCCCTGCGAGTTTCTTACGCTGGTTCTTCTTGCCGGCCTAGTTTTCAAACCGGTGGTAGGCATCATGTAGGACAATTCTATAAGTGTTATTTAATAATATGAAAATTAATAAAAATTAGTTTTGAATTTACAGTATCACTTGTTTTCAATTCTATCGATCGCAAGGCAATTTTGCCAACAAAAATGACAAGGCGATTACGCATGGAAATCGACCCATCATATAAATCTCGTAATTAATAATGAACAAGACAGAGCGATGCGCGAAAACATGATGGCGATATGCCCAGCCGGACAACAAATCGGAAACCTTTTAAGTTTGTAAAATTCCTTGTTTAATAATTGTAGCATAGCTACATTTTAATGCATTTAATATAACTTATAACGACGCTCCTAGCGTCATCTATTGGCTGTTATTGCTAACTTTAATAACTAAATTATGTTAGACGACGCCATCTATTGGCAAAGGTTTTGTAACTAGAGCTTCATCTCCAATATTTCTTTATTGTGGCGGTTGGATTATGCATTACCGCTAGTTGTCAGTTAAAAAAAAAACATTGTCAGTAGGAGTATATAAGGGCTGTCGCGAGATGACAGGGCCTTTTTTTCCTCCTGCTAGAAGACGAAGTAGAGTTTTTATTGTTGAAGTTTTTCCAGTTTCTTTTAATTCTTAATCCCGTGTATCACGGTGAGTAATTTAGTATATCTGTGTTGTGAATATTTGGGAAAATCATGCTTGTATTAAAACGCATTATTCTTTCATGTAAACTATCATCTTGGTCCCTACTAAATCTCCTTACCACTACCTTGACACCAAGAGGCTAGTCCAGACCATACGGCCTTCTGCCCACGACCCCTATTTTTTTTCTTTTTTTAAATATATATATTGTCACGGAGAATCTTATTTTTTTATTTTTAACAACACCCGTAACATAATAATAATTGTGCAAAAATTCTGTACATAAACCTGTACATCTATACATATAATAAATCCCGGGCCCGGAAGGAGGCCCCCAGATCCACCGTTCAGCTTCTCCAAGTCCCGGTTGACTCTGCAGAGACCGTCGAATCCATGACGCTGCAGATCACCGAGGCGATCACAGCTGCGATGGACGCGGCAACCCAGCCGCCCAGCCGCCGCCAGTTCAAGCGGCCTGCACTTCCTCGCCACATCTTACCTCATAGCGGAGAGGAAGCGCTTGCGCCGTCGATGGCAGCTGACCCGCTGACCCACGCAGAGGACGCAGCTCAACCGCCTCACTGTAGAGGTAAAAACCCACCTAGAGAACCTCAACGCTGCAGACTGGACCCGACGCATCCAGGAGGCAGGAGAGGACTGGCCCTACCTCCACCGCTTTTGCCGCAGCCTTACCGGAACAACCCATAACAATGATTTTTATAATTTTTGTCTGTTTATCTGTAAGTTTGTACGTACGCGCTAATTTCAGAATCAACTGAACGGATTTTGATGAAATTTGGTATGGTAGTAGTTTAGACTTTGGTAATACATAGGCTACTTTTTATTGCGGAAAAATGTGCGGTTTCCGCGATATCTATTTTTCGCGTACGACATCAACGGCTAAACCGATTTGAATGCGGTTTTCACTAATGCGTTTTTTACCCATGAAATTGCCGTTTGGTATGAAAAAATTTAAACGAATTTTTTTCATGTATTCTTTATTTGTATTAATCGAAGTAATCACCCATGCAATCAATGCATCTTTGCCAACGCAGTGGCAGTATATTGATGCCCTTCTTAAAGAAATCAGCTGGACGGGAGGCAACAAATTCTTCACAGGCATTTTGTACTGCCTCTCGGGTATTGAATTTTTTTCCTGCCAAGAAGTTATCCAAATTCTGGAAAAAGTAGTAGTCTGTAGGCGCAAGGTCTGGTGAGTAGGGTGGATGACGGAGTGCTGCCAACCCCAGTTCTTGCAACTTGGAGACCGTCTGCTGTGCAGTATGAGGTCGCGCCTTGTCGTGCAGGAGCGTCGGAGACGAGCGATTGACCAATGCTGGTTGTAGATGTGCCAGCTTCTCCATCATTGTGTTCAGTTCGTCACAATACACATCTGCTGTAATGCTCACCCCGTTTGGTAAGAAGCTGTGATGAATCACACCGGCGTTAGACCACCAAACAGTGACCATCACTTTTCTAGGGGTAAGTTTTCGTTTAGACTTTAGAGCATTGTTTAGGTGCTGAACAATAACAGGTGGTGCGTTGGTTTGTAGTGTTAGCTCCGTAAACGTCGTTGATGTTGCGTGCCGCTTGTGCCGCGTTGCTGCCACGACGGTACTCATATTCCATAATTACTCGAATTTTTAACGTATCCATGATGACGAAAAAGATTGAAATGCAATGAAAATGTAACACTAATCAATAAACAAATTACTACTTTTGGAATAAGAATTCCATGTTTTTAAAATACAATTAATTTGAAATTAGAATTCTTAGCCAAACAAAAATTATTTTGATTTGAAATGGCCAGTACTGCAGAACGGCAATTTCATAAGTAAAGACCTATATATTCGGCTGTTCATATATTTTTTGTATGTTCAACGATTACTCCGCCTGTGGACCGATTTTCAAAATTTGTTTTTTGGTGTAAAGGGTATAATCCCCAATTAGTTTTTTTGACATCAAAGTGATGAGATTCACGAGGAATCGAGGGAACTCCTCGAAATTTTATATGGACACATACAGTGATTTTGACTTTTTCTACAGTAGTCCAAGGCGTATACTCCCAAAAATAAAGATTTTGCACCAAGGTATACCCTGGATCCAAAAGTACTGAACAGAACTCCGGAGTCGTTATAGATACATGTTTGGGGATTTCGGTATTGGTTAAAGAACTGAAAGCATGTGCCACTATGTCAAGTAAAGTAATCATCATCAAACACCGCCTTCATCACACCATATACCATCACATTATGATGATTATAGGTACTTCTCATAGTCTTTTACACCGACACGTATATCTTTGAACATTACTCTGCCGTTTGTCGAAGCATTATCAAAATTCTTTTGTTGTTGTAAAAAATATAATTCGAAATTGGTCCCTTGAGCACGTAGGTCGGCCTGATGATGACATTGTGGCGGACCAATTAGCGCCACAATCCTGAATCGCGCTATCGAAGTTTTCTATGATCGGCACTATACGAGGGCGGGTCAATAAGTCCGTGACTTTTGGAATAAAACACAGATTTTTTGATAAATAAATCATTTTATTTTTCAACGTAGTCCCCCTTGAGCTCTATACACTTTGTCCAACGCTTCTCCAATTTTTTTATCCCTTCCAAAAAATATGATTTGTCGAGGTCCTCAAAATAGGCCTTCGTTTGCGAGATGACTTCATCATTGGAGTCAAATCTTTTTCCACCGAGCCATTTTTTCAGGTTTGGGAACAAGAAGTAGTCACACGGAGGCAAATCTGGAGAATAGGGTAGATGTGGGAGCAATTCATAGCCCAATTCATGGATTTTTGCCATGGCAACTGTACATGTGTGCACCCTTGCATTGTCTTGGTGAAAAAGAACTTTTTTCTTGGCCAAATGAGGTCGGTTTTTTTTAAAATCCTCATTGAAGCGGTCCAATAAGTTGGCATAATATTCCCCATTAATTGTTCTTCCCTTTTGAAGATAGTCAATGTGGATTATCCCACGTGCATCCCAAAAAACAGTCGCCATAACTTTATTGGCTGACAAACCCACCTTGGCCTTCTTTGGCGCCGATTCACCCTTAGAAACCCACTGTTTTGACTGTTGTTTGGTCTCTGGTGTGTTGTGATGGATCCATGTTTCGTCCACGGTTACAAAACGGCGCAAAAACTCCTCCATATTGTGATTAAACAACGCCAAACCTTCCTGTGAAGTTGTTACACGATTGCGTTTGTGGTCGACTTGCGGAAAGCTTCCTCATGCCCAAGTGATCATTCAAAATTGAAACCACTGAGCCATGTGAGATGCCTATGGCTTCCACAATCTCTTGCACTTTCAATCTTCGGTCGGCCAACACCATATCGTGAATTTTTTCGATTGTTTCGGGTGTAGAGACCTCAACTGGGCGTCCAGGACGTTCGGCATCTTCAGTGCTTGTAAGGCCACAACGAAATTCAGTAAACCACTTTTTTACCATTGAAATCGATGGTGCAGAGTCCCCATAGTATTTATCAAGCTTAGCCTTGGTCTCGGTAATGGTTTTTTTTCGCAAAAAATAATGCTTAATAAGCACACGAAATTCACTTTTTTCCATTGTTTCCTTAAGTTACTGGATAGTCTGATAAAGATAGCTGTAAAACACAAACTAACTGACGCAGCAAGTTCAAATTTTGATAGGAGTCAACTGACAGATGCCTGTTGACAGGAGTAGTGTTGCTTTTTCAGTAAGGAGGTTAGAAATTCAAAAAGTCACGGACTTATTGACCCGCCTTAGTATATATGACATCTGAAATTCATACAAGTGGGCTTCGGCCTGACCGAGCATACTACCTCGCTCGGTCGGAGATCTCCCTTTGGGGCATCCACTCTTCTCACATTGGTGACCCTCGACAGAACACGACTCCTTCTGGACATCATCATCACCCCCAGCCCTCCGCACCACGCCAGCCAGACTCAGCCTCATCGGGTACCTCGACCACCAGCCTCATGGCACCGCGGCCTGGTCGAACCCTCACCGGCTTCATCGGGCACTCACTACAACGACCGGTCAGCAAGCAGAGCATATCTCTCCTGGTCAGCACGTATCATCGGCCCACGGCAACACTCCGACTCACTGGAGCCCGAGCAGCAGCAGCACACACTTATTTGGGGAAATACCACGGCCTCAAAACCGGCATAAAAAAACGCTTGCATTTGTTTTGCCAAGATCCAAAATTGCCATTTGTTTTGAAAATAACTTTCTTAAAATGTGTTAATAATAATAAAATTACTAAAAAGGGAAGAATTATTATTTTTAAACAAAAAATTAAAACAGACTTCCGAAGTTAAAATGCACAAAAAATTATGAAATAAAACTTCTTTTCCAAATAATTCCCCTTTCAAATTCGGCTAAAATTTTAACTATTTCTCCACTAAATCTTCATATTTTTGAAGTCGGTACGATGGTGTCTAAACAAAGTCTGCGATAGCATAGATTTTATGTCTATCTTTTATGGATACTTTGGACACTGCTGGAAAAACACCCCGTATCTTTACTCTGTGCTATTACTATATTGCAGTAGGTATATTTGCTAAAGCAGTTTTTTGCCATGAACACTCCCACGCGGACGAAGCTCCGCAGCTTCGCCCGCGAAGCAAAAGCTAGTTTTGTAAATAAATTATTCACTTCACAACTGTAGATCGAGTTTTACTCTCTAGCCAAAAGTCAACAAGTACCTCCAAAATATTATATTATACTATCCTACAAACATTCCTGCCGACTTGAATTGTATTTTAATGTTTATTGACGTCAAAATGTGTTTTCTAAACCCACTTTGAATAAATTATTTTGATTTGATTCGATTTACCTACAATTAATTATTGTAAGTTAACGACTAAATGTTCCGAGTCCTCCCCCGCGCCGCCGCGCGCAGGCAGGCGGATTTTAGCTTGCCTTAACTTATTTTGTGTTGGGAAGTACTTCGGCTGAGCGCAGCGCCGCGGAATGATCGGATTCGACAGAGCTTTGTGTCGCAGCTCGCAACTCGCGCGGAGGACTCACCCGCAACTTCGTCTGCCAACTGCCCGGTGCCAAATGACTTACATCACTCTATAACTCATAACGTAGTAAAAGGGTCATGCATTCCCATGAGTTACGGGGTTTTAAACTGGGACTATATGATCCGGAATCCGGAATCCCGGAGAAAATTCAGATCATTGAAAATAGCGCTATTATACATAATAGAGCTGAAAATCAAACATACGGATTTCCCCGGCCTTACGGATTCTGGACAATATAGTCCCGCCAGCCCGGATCGGGCAGGACTCCGGACTCGGGAGCAGACTGGATTTATCGCTAACGACGTCGCGCCACGGTCCATTTAACATCGGTATAGAAATTGCATCTTTTCCCAGTTATTATGCATATCCATTATGCATACTCAACTCGTGTGCACTAGCGTAGGTACTAGTGCACACGAGATTTAGTTTCGTTGGTTACATATTACGCATACCAACTGCCATATTACGTACCTTCCACCGGGGCAGTGTGAACGTGCTTTACCTCTAGCTAAGAACAGGTGTTATTTTTAATTATTGTCACTAATTACCTTTTATTATTTTTTACATCAAAAGCCTCTAATAAATGATTAATATTGAAACTCGAAACTTGTAGGACACAATTTTAATATTTTAACTCCCGCTAATTATGTGGCATTGTCCTGCGACGGAGAAGCTCCGTGGGCCACGCAGGACACCCGCCGCCCGCCGCCCGAAGCCCACCGGCGTCGTCGGTGCGCTTAAGCAAATTAGGCTTTATAATTAATCTGAGCTCTCAGTGCGGCCGCGAGCGGAACCACAGCTCGCACGCATCTTAACATAATAACAACCGGCAGCGGTCAACGGAAACTGAACCCTCCTACTGTACTCATAGAGTCTGTTTACAAATGCGTTTGCGAGGAGTTTCGACAATGTAGGCGGTCGTAGTGATTAGAAAAGTATCGCCACAACTCTGGGTCGCCACAAACATTGACACTCATTTTAAATTATAATACTGAGGAATGAGGCTGGCCTACTGTTGTCCAAGTGCGGGCAGGAGCGAAGCCAGCTAGGTGCGCTCGGTCTACAAGGTTCTACCGAGTGAGCTTTAGTAGATATTATACCAACATATAATATCGTTTTGAATTAAGTAGTGGTAGTAAATTAACGTGTATTACTTGACATCAATTAAGTAGTGGTAATAGAGTAACGTGTTTTACTTGACATCAATTAAGTAGTGGTAGTAAAGTAACGCGTGTTACTTGACATCAATTAAGTAGTGGTAATAGAGTAACGTGTTTTACTTGACATAAATTAAGTAGTGGTAGTAAAGTGACGTGTACTTGACATCAATTAAGTAGTGGTAGTAAAGTAACTTGAAATCGATTAAGTAGTGGTAATAAAGTAACGTGTATTACTTGACATCGATTAAGTAGTGGTAGTAAATTAACGTGTATTACTTGACATCGATTAAGTAGTGGTAGTAAAGTAACGTGTATTACTTGACATCATTTAATTTTAACGATTTCGAAGCTATTTTATTGCAATGTTAAGTACGTAGGTGCTAGATAGGTAATTGATTTTACATCGCCGCAGCGACATTTACGAGGGCGGCACTGAAAATTTCGGGAATCAAGAAAGTGACACAACATTACTATTTAAAAATGTATTTAATGCTTTTCGAAGTATTCTCCGCAAATTTGACACATTTTTCCATACGATGGAACCAATCATTGAAGCAACCATTCCATTCGGAAGTTGGGGTCTCCAAAATGGCCGTTTTGTAGGCGTCCACAGCTTCTTCAGGTGATGAAAATCTCTGACCATGCAATTTATTCTTTATTTTAGGGAAAGTATAGAAATCATTAGGGCTTAGGTCGGGGCTGTACGGCGGATGGTCTAATAATTCTATGATTTCTTGCTCTAAAAACTCTTTTGTTCTGTGCGCGGTGTGAGAACTCGCATTGTCGTGATGGAGGATGATGCGGCAGTTGCAGTTCTCTTTACGGAGTTCAGAAACGACCTGTGGCAAGCAAATGTTAGCATACCGTTCTGCATTAACCGTTCTTTGTCCCTCAAGAGGAATAGTCGCAACATGGCCGGTTTTGGAGACAAACGTGGCCACCATTTTTTTTGCAACACTCCGTGAACGAACAATTTTTGTTGGCTTTAACTCATTTTCGAACACCCAAACTCGTGACTGGTTTTTTGTTTCGGGTTCGTACGCGTATATCCAGGATTCGTCACCTGATACGATGTTGTATACAGCATTTGAGGATCCCGCGTGGAATCTTTCGAGAGTTCTGACGCACCAAGTAACGCGAGCCGCTTTTTGCTATTCACAGAGCAAATGCGGTATCCATCGGGAAAACAACTTTTTTACACCTAATTGTTCATGCAAGATTATTTGTATTTGACTTATGCCAATGTCTAAAGTTGCCTGAATTTCGCGGTATGTCACATGTCGATCTTCCTCAATCAGCTTACGCACAGCATCAACGTTTTCTTGGGTGACTGCAGTTTTTGGACGACCTTGACGGTGATCGTCACTGAGCTTGACACGTGCACGTTGAAATTCAGCAAACCAGCGATAAATTGTGGTTTTGGATGGGGCTTCATCACCAAATGCAGAAATCATCCGGTCAACACACTGTTTTTGTGTTAAACCACTTCGAAAGTCATAATAAATCATCGCTCTAGAATTTTCTCGAGTCAATTCCATTTTCTCAACGACTAAACAAGTTTGACAAGACCTTGTGACAAGACCGAGAATCTTTTTTAAAAAAAATAAACGGTATTCGATTTTTAAAACCAAGGAGTTTTAAATTAAAAAGATTTTAATATGACAGGAACAGTGGAAATATTCCATTCCCGATACTTTTAGTGCAGCCTTTGTAGTAGCGGCTAGCAGTATAAGAGCTTAAAAATGCTACCAGTCTCTTGTTTTCTAAATACCCATTTAAAATTACGTAATTGATTAGGGTTTAATTTTGACGACATTATTTTATTAATTTGATCTGACATTATAATAATTATTAGTACTGAGTAAATTAATTGTACCTTTACATAATAATTGTGATGTTATTTTATTTTGCCTGAGCTTTCTATTGTGAATGCTGTGTCACCTGCTAAGGTGACACAGCATTCACAATGAACTCTGAACTCTGAACTCTGAACTGAATGAATACATCGGAATCTTTTTTACGATACTCTTTTTCATGACCTCTTTATTACGTGATCAGATATATGTAAGATTTTTAATGTATGTACTGTTTAGTGTTTTATATTAAATAAATAAATAAAATATCATAAACAATTAATTAATTAATAATTAATTAATTAATTATATAACATCTTACGTCCTACACAATATGACTGAACACTGAACACACAATAAATCGGCACATAACTTAATTCTTACCACTATACCATAATAATAATGTATGTGTAAAATAATTAGAATTAATTTGTGAACAACATAATGAAAACATCTGTATGTATGCAGCCTACGATCGATGCATTCGCTTGCGACACCGTGCGTCGTAACCGCAGTCGGTTCCCAGCCGCAGCCCTCGCACGAGAATCGATTGTACCTATGATTTGTAAAATATGTAACAGAACTAAATACGTACGTGTACGATTGGTTACATATATTACTTTAATTTTATCATTATTATACTAAATAAGTATTGTAAATTGTATATTGCGCGCGGTGAATTTTGCTGTGCCGCACAAACCGTGAGGGTTTATGGTGCACATAGAGCTGTATCAAAAGTTGTATCATGTGTTGTTTAATTAATGACAATCGAAAGCTATTTTTTATATTATAAATTAATCTATTGACATGTAGTATGATTTTATATGACATACTAGCTGTTTCCCGCGGCTCCGCCCGCGTAAATACAGTATCCCTCGGGAACACTACTTTTTCGGGATAAAAAGTAGCCTATGTTTTAATCAAGAGTCTAAACTACTACCATACCGAATTTCATTGAAATCCGTTCAGTAGTTTTTGCGTGAAAGAGTAACATTTATAATATTAGTAAGGATAGTACTTTAATAGGTAACCTTTGCTTGACTTTCATTAATTACTTTGACATTAATGGACACTTATAACTGATTATTATTTTTAAGGTGGTTTGTAAATATGTTTTCTGTATTTTTTTTTGTCTGTTACTCATTTATGACATACCTTAAGCAGTCCTGACATGTATTTTTGTAATTTTATAATGACATATATACCTTATTGAATTGACATTTGAGATGCTGATAAAATGATTTTATTTAACATTTAATACTGGCTTAATCAATATTATCTACTCGATTACTATTCATTTTTTTCAGACATTTTATGTCTGGCTACTATTTTTGCGATTTTTATTATTATTGTAAATGTGTGACGATTTTCTGTGTTTTTCTGTGCTCATGTCTTATTTTTCGTTTTTGTTCTCTCTTAAAAGTCTTGACATGTAATTATTAGTGTAAAGTAAAATGAAAAAATTTAGAAGATTTATAATTTAAATGAATGTTATAAATGTTTGCATGCTATCTGTATATAGCTAAAAGTGCCACAGTCTATAAATTTTGTACCAACTATTGTACTTGTACTTCGATAGACGGAGTCACTGGAGATGAGGTGAGTGTCACTCTGGGTGTGCCCACCGGCTCTGTGTATGGTCCGGTTGTGTACATCATGCATGTAAATAGCGTCATAAATGTGATCAAGCATTGTAAAACCTTTATGTACGCAGATGACATGTGTCTATTGTTTTCATCCAATAACATGAAAGATGCACAACATTATATACAGAAGGATTTTGATAGCATAATTCAATGGGCACAAGACAATAGCATAATAATCGACCACAGTAAAACTAAATCTATGTGTATAACTTCACCTTACAGTAAAAATAATAAGCTAAATAATAACATAAATATATCTGGACATACTTACGAGTGCCTCCATAATACTCAAAATAACTGCAAATGTACAAACATAGAAATAGTAAATAATTATAGATATTTAGGTTTGATAGTAGACGATAAGCTCAGTTGGAAATTACAGGTGAATCAAGTGTGTAATAGATTACAGTCAGTACTGGGTAAATTCTTAATTCTATCATCTTAGTAAGTTTGTTAATAAAAAAGTGCTGTATGTAATATATTACGCACTTGCAGACTCACTCATTAGCTACGACATAAGCAGCTATGGCCTTACCTTCAAAACACAACTAGACAGGATAAAACAACTGCAAGTGAGACTCATTAAATATCTGGTAAATGATAAAATAAAAGTGAAATATAAACATAACTACAACAAATTATTTAAAGTATATGAGATACTACCCGTGCATGCAAAAGTTGATTACACTATAGCGCTAGAGCAGTATACGAGGGCGGGTCAATAAGTCCGTGACTTTTGGAATAAAACACAGATTTTTTGATAAATAAATCATTTTATTTTTCAACGTAGTCCCCCTTGAGCTCTATACACTTTGTCCAACGCTTCTCCAATTTTTTTATTCCTTCCAAAAAATATGATTTGTCGAGGTCCTCAAAATAGGTCTTTGTTTGCGAGATGACTTCATCATTGGAGTCAAATCTTTTTCCACCGAGCCATTTTTTCAGGTTTGGGAACAAGAAGTAGTCACTCGGAGCCAAATCTTGAGAATAGGATGGATGTGGGAGCAATTCATAGCCCAATTCATGGATTTTTGCCATGGCAACTGCACATGTGTGCACCCTTGCATTGTCTTAGTGAAAAACAACTTTTTTCTTGGCCAAATGAGGTCGGTTTTTTTTCAAATCCTCATTGAAGCGGTCCAATAAGTTGGCATAATATTGCCCATTAATTGTTCTTCCCTTTTGAAGATAGTCAATGTGGATTATCCCACGTGCATCCCAAAAAATAGTCGCCATAACTTTATTGGCTGACAAACCCACCTTGGCCTTCTTTGGCGCCGATTCACCCTTAGAAACACACTGTTTTGACTGTTGTTTGGTCTCTGGTGTATTGTGATGGATCCATGTTTCGTCCACGGTTAAAAAACTCCTCCATATTGTGATTAAACAACGCCAAACCTTCCTGTGAAGTTGTTACACGATTGCGTTTGTGGTCGACTGTGAGCAAACGCGGCACCCATCTTGCGGAAAGCTTTCTCATGCCCAAGTGATCATTCAAAATTGAAACCACTGAGCCATGCGAGATGCCTATGGCTTCCACAATCTCTTGCATTTTCAATCTTCGGTCGGCAACACCATATCGTGAATTTTTTCGATTGTTTCGGGTGTAGAGACCTCAACTGGGCGTCCAGGACGTTCGGCATCTTCAGTGCTTGTAAGGCCACAACGAAATTCAGTAAACCACTTTTTTACCATTGAAATCGATGGTGCAGAGTCCCCATAGTATTTATCAAGCTTAGCCTTGGTCTCGGTAATGGTTTTTTTTCGCAAAAAATAATGCTTAATAAGCACACGAAATTCACTTTTTTCCATTGTTTCCTTAAGTTACTGGATAGTCTGATAAAGATAGCTGTTAAACACAAACTAACTGACGCAGCAAGTTCAAATTTTGATAGGAGTCAACTGACAGATGCCTGTTGACAGGAGTAGTGTTGCTTTTTCAGTAAGGAGGTTAGAAATTCAAAAAGTCACGGACTTATTGACCCGCCTTAGTAGTATAAATAAATATAAAGAAAATATACAGCATAAATATAAGTAATACAAGAAAAGTAACACAAGGTAAATATGTAATGTAGAATATTAAAAATTATTATGGTAAGAGAACTAGACGATATTTGACACCATTAATATACAATAAAATTGATTTCTTATGAAATAAAAAATTAAACTTGTCAATTTAAAAAAAAAGGCTGAAAAGTTATTTATTGGAAAATACTAGTATTTATTAGAAAATAGTAGTACTATTTTGTAATAAATGTCAATAAAGTAGTAAAATATATTTAGATGTTAGAAATAATATTTATTATTTTGTTAAGTATATATTTTATTTTGTTCGATGAAAACTGTTTGAAATAGAATTGTAATTATTTTATTTAAAATACTTCAACCGCCAACAAACTGCTCCACAGTTTGGCGATTTATGTAATGACTGTAAAATATGTTATTTTTTGTATTAATAAATAAATAAATAAAAAAAAACTTACCACTTTTCGAGAAAATTATGAATTGAATTGAAAAAAAATTGAGTTCCCACGATGCACGATCGCGATTGCACACGTCGGGGGTGTCGCAACTGGCGATCGTAAGAGTATGAGCGTTCGAAATTCAAAATTATACCTGTGTATATAAATATCGTCTGTGCAAACCATATAACTGGCTCGCTCCTATAACGTGTGTACTCTTTCACACATCGCCTGCGATTGGTGATGCAGAAATAGAAGAAGAAGTATATTTTAAAAATTAAAAATTCTATAAGTTTGAAAAATTAATTTCGACTATTACAAAATTCTGTTATTTGCAAAAAACTATTTTTTTGTGAAGTGAAAACAATATTTATTATGATAACCTAACCACAATATAAACATGCTTGAACTCAAAGAATATCGGTGAATATTTGTATAAATTTTTTTCTTAACTTCTCGACTTAATAAAAAGACTTAAGTTAATTACATTTGTTTCAATAAACTAAATATATTGTGTGATTTTAATGTGCATGCTAAGATTTAAGATTGTAAAGTTTCTCTATTAATTATATAAGAATCGAATGTTCAATAATACCACGCAATGTGTTTAAAACAAAGTCATATTATTGCGTACCTAATATTGGTTATACTTGATATTTTATTTATAAAAAGACAGACATATTACATTTTCTTCTACCCATCAGTAAAAACTTTATAGTTTGAAGTACATAATAATATTTTATTCTTTATTTTTAATACTATTGTACAGTTTTACCACATTAATAATTATCTAAATTTACATTTAGTCGAACCCTTGTTAGTACTGCGAATAAGTAAAATGTAGTATAATTTCGTAATTTGCAGCTATCGGATTCCAATTCCAAGGCCCTGCAATAATATTGACAACATGAACATGTTTCAAGAATTCTCATTCGATAACGTTGCGTTACGTGGTTACGCCGCAGTCAAATGAACCTGGTGGGCGCACAGAAGTGTACCTATTTTGCACCAACGGATAACCGCTGAAGATAATCAGGCTATGCCGTATGTGATAACCTGAAATATTTTGGTTACAAATCTTTAGCCCTCGTACCCACGAGAGTTTGTTTTGTGGCAGCGACTTGTGACAGAAAAAACTGCACTGTAAATAGAACTCTGCAGCCAACCTACAATAGAGCAGAAAATCGAAGTGTCAAGTGTAAAATATCAAATTTGACAGCTGTACACGATTTTCAGCTGTGTTGTATTTTTTTATATTTATATATGGCATCGGCTTTTAACCATTTGCCAGTGTCAAGTTAAAAAGGCGGGAAATAGAACTTTCGTTTCGATTTCCAACACCGTATATCTATATCGTCAAGTCTAAAGTCTAGTCAAAGTCCAAATATATAGTCAGTACAGTCCATGAGTCATGTCAGTCGATTCAGTAAAGTGGTAGAAGTTTTACTGAAAGTTCCTAGGGAGTTTTGGCGGGAAACACAAAATAGCACGTTTTTAGAAGTGGTACCACTTGCCTACACTTGTGCACGTTATCGAATATTTAATGGTTAATATTCTACCAATATTACATATTAAGAACCGAGATAACACAAATTTATGAAATATTACAAATTCCACAACGTCACCCATTGAACTTCCCGGCAAAACTCCCTGTGTTATTAGCGTAGAGTTCTTTTTCTCTATTTATAGTGCAGTCTTTATAGTGCAATTTTTTTTGTCGCTACTACATAAAAACGCTCGTGGGAACGTTTCCTTACTTTTGTATTTTTTTAATTGTAATAAAAACGACCGAATTATAGTTGTTTTGTTATTTTTTTTACCTTTTAAACCTTATAATTGGGTCTTAAAATAAAAAAATCGATAATAATAACTCACGTACATATAGTTTTTTTTCTTTTTTCATTACGGCTTGAATCTTTTGCACTTTTAAATTACGTATAAAAGTTACGGTAAACTTTTAAATTTCGAAAACTTTTTTTTTTAATGTGCCACCTCTTATTACGTAGTATAGTTACATTCTCTTTGCACGTCGCGTCGTGTCGTGTCGGCTGGAGTTGCCCGCCCGCCGCGCTCGTGATGATACTACGTGTGAGCGCTGATTGTCTCCCGCGGGCGCGGGGGCGGGGACGTACCCTACGTGGTTTTAAAAATACTCACATTTAAGTTCGAACTTCGAGCTCAAATGATATTATTAAAAAGTTCGTTATAATGCTGCCAAATTTAAAGTTCAACGATCAACGTATCTTCGACATGACGTAGCATACTTATTTCCATAATAGGTGAATATATCTACATTAACGGACATACTGACCACCCAGCTTACAAATCCAGCAGCCTGTCAATAACTTAGTGTGTGTCAAATTGAAGCGGACTATTTAGTACGCAAAAATTAAAAACGATTGATTTGATAATGACGACCACAAGCACTAGTGCTGGATTTCAAGGCTAGATGGTCAGGATGGCCCTTAAGCCCGAGTTCCCACAAGAGCTTTTTAGTGATTGCGACAGAAAAAAATGGACTGTACATATAACTCTGCTCTAATACAATCAGATGAGAGTAAAACCCGGGAGTAAATTTGAGTTGTTTTAATGCTCTAAGAAATTTGACAACTCGACACTTCGATTTTCAGCTCGCGCGCATGTATTAGCGCAGAGTTCTACTTACATTCATAGATGTATTAAGTTAAAATAAAAAAAGGTTTAAAGTGCGGTTTTTGCGTCGCGACCACTAAAAAACTCTACTGGCATCGTACCGTAGTTAGTATACTGTATATAATTCATAATTGCTATAATTCTTTCATGCCTAGAATTGTTCTTAAACCAGTTCTAAATAGATAAATATACTCAACAGAGGTCCGTATGCGTCCGTATTCTCTAGCAGAGTTAGCTAATGGTCCCGGGCATGATCATGAAGTCGAGACGAGCCATCACATAAGTTACGATGCTCGTATTTCAATGCGATAAATTAATATTATAAATTATAGCTGCGGTGTATATCACAGCGCGGCGGCCGGCGGCCGGCGGACGGCGGGCGGCGGGCGGCGGGCGGCGGGCGGTCGCAGGCTGCAATATGTTATCTGTGGTACTGAAGCCCACGGCCCACGACGCTTTCGGCACAACTAACACTGTACTCTGTAGTCTGACATATAGCTAGCAGGAGCAATTGACAACTATGTATTCGTAAAGTTATCGAAAGAGAGAGGAGAATAGGCTAGATGATTATTTTTTTTTAATTGCATAAATGATAGTACTCTTAAATATGAGTAACTTCTCAGAAGAAACAGTATATAAAAAGTCAATATTGTCAAAGGTACAGCGATTTGTATACAAAATTTCGCAAGTCTCGTGAAAACGCTCCATACTAAAGTCGTACCTAGCTGTGACGTCACGCCTAGGTTAAAGGTGTATGAAGTATAAGGCCGCAGGAACATTATTGTAAATATCTCCGATATTTGTGCGTTTAAGTTCATATTTACCATAATAAATGTTTTTGTATAAAATGTAAGTAAACTTATGATGTAGGTTTTGTTTACTAATCTAGCAAAAAAAAAAATCAACTTTTTAGATGTATCTAATTACTAAACTACACAAAATATATTTTTTTACATTAACTAAGTAATAATGCCTTAATATATCTGAGTATATTAATGAAACTAAATAGTTGATGTAGTCACCATCCCTATTGTATGAAGATTATGGCAGCGCCGGTACAATTGACAATCGATAACGCTACGAGCACGTAGTTGTCAATTATTCCTGCTTGGGCTACTGTACACTGTTACGTTAGTAATATATATTCTTTGACACTGTACAGCTGTATAGAATGTATACCTACATTACATGGTCTGCCTCTTGCCATCCATCAGGCGATCCGTTTGCTTGTTTCCTGGTTCATTTAATAAGTAAAAAAATATGATCCAATTGAATCTAGACGTAAACAGAGGGACAGTAGCGCGCTAATAATGCTGCCAATGTAAATGTCACATAAATACTGTGCAGTAAAGAAACACAATGACACATTATTGTGGTCTAATGTAATGTGTTTGTTTACATTTGGATAAATTGGTGACTAAAAATTGTAAATGTAAATTGGATTTGTGTAAAACAGAGTATCCTCCGTCCGAAGCGCAACAACGCGATACAAATGTTTGCTCCAATAACATACTTCATTTAAAAAGTTTATGCTATCCTCCTACTATTATAAATGTGAAAGTTTGTGAGGGATAGATTTGTTACTGTTTTACGCAAAAACTACTGAATGGATTTTGATGAAATTTGGTATGGTAGTGGTTTAGGTTCTGGATTAAAACAAAGGCTACATTTATCCCGAAAAAGTATAGTGATCGCGTGGGATACTGTACATACCTACGCGGGTGGAGCCGCGGGCAAAAGCTAGCTTGATACAAATTGATTACTGCATAATACACCATATTATGTTTATGTACATAGATTAAAATCTTGAAAGTAAATAGCTAATAGTTGGCTGCATTTCCTGCGAGCGGCACCGGCACTCCGCGGGGTAAGTGCGGCCTTGACAGGGCGCGAGAGTGCTCTCTCTTGTCGCTGGTGTAATAGCGCTCGTGTTATTGCACGGCCCACTGTAACGGTTCCATTTACTTAACTCTACACGTAGTTTCAATTTATCCGATCTTCGGAACGAATCATAGTTCTGAGATTGAAATACGCCTAAGTACTGTGGCTTCAGTTCCTGTGCTTCGGCTTTCTTTTAATTATGATTCTGCATTTAAAGCGTGGATTTACCTTTACCGTACCCAGGATTACGGATGAATTACCAACGAATTGTACTACGAGGATAAGGCACCTCCTCAATTTCCATTTCAAACTCAAGAGAAGACATAATATTTTCTTCTTGTTGTGCAATAAGAGAAAGGTGTGGAAGCAACTGTGTCTGCTTCAGACAGAGGAATCGGGACTGCGAGCTAATGTTTAGTATACTCTGTTCAGTCGAATCTAATCTAAATATTGAATTCGATCAAATTAACATTAATGTCATTGTATTTCTTTATTGTGCGGTAAATGTGTTCTTTTGTTCTCTTAAATAAATAAATAAATAAATCATTTATTTGCAAGAATGTTGAGTCGACAGATGGTATCTATTACAGGTCGTTCAAGGGTGAATGCATCCAACCAATGAAATAGTATGCAAAATATAAAATAATTCTTTATGCACAAATTAATTATTATAGTTAATAATTAGATTGAGTATCAATGACAAAACTACGCCATTAACACAATACAATTCATTTCAATTTACTCAATTTACTTTAAAATTTAAAAGAATAACTCACATTAAAAATAAATTATGATCTCACTGTTGCAAATAATCCTTTAAATCATAAAAACGTTTCTCTAACAGCCATTTATTAATATTTTTCTTGAAAATTGCTACAGTCATGTTGTTATTTTTAAATCCATATGGCAAGTTATTGTAAACTTTAATAGCCATGTAATAAGGACTTTTCATGTAAGTGCTGCTGTTACATTGAGGTATGTATATATTATCAGAGTAACGTCGAGATCTGTCTGTATAGATTTCCCCATTCCTTTTAAAATATCTAGATTGTCTTTTACGAAGATACAAACATCCCTAATATACATGCATGATAAAGATAATATGCCTAATTTTAGGAACACCTGACAAATCGCCCTAATGCATTTTTTTTAAATTCTTCTGTTTACGTTTGGATATCGAGGATAAATGGCGGCGCGCGGCGGCCAGACTTTATATATTTTGTCATTTGCTCTAAAACAAATCGAAATAGTCAAATGGGTTTATAGTCTTCATCTAAAGTAAGTTATCCTAATCACTAGCTCTATTTTATGCTAACGAATTATCTACAGTAAATAATATAAAGAGAAAAGAGTTCATTGTACGTACGTTTGTTTGTTTGTTTGTTTGTTTACATTAAACAGGCTCCGAAACTACTGGACCGGTTTTTATACATTTTGGCACAGATATAGATTTGACCACTGGAAAGGACATAGCCTACTTTATCTCGGCAAAATGTACGGTTCTCGCGGGATTTGCTTTTGTGCGCATAATGTCGTGGGAAGTATCTAGTTTAACAATTAAAAAAATATATTTATTCAACACAACTAAAAATTTTCTAAATAAATAGATTCTTTATTGAGAGCAACCATGGGCCATTGGGTTAGTTTACATATTTTTTCTTAAATATTATAATATCTAAAGATTTTAAATTTTTAGTAAAAGCAGATTTTGAAGTTGCAACGTGTGCACACTACCGAGTAGGTGAGTTATGTGTGCTCTGTACAGTAACTAGTATGGGATTACGTTAAATCGTGTTTGATGCGCTGGAGCTCGGAGCGGCTACAACGTAGCTCGGTGCGGCTACAACGTAGCTGGGAGCATCTACGCCGTTGCTCACAGCGGCTACGATGTAGCTAGGAGCGGCTACGGCGTTGCACGGAGCGGCTACGGCGTTGCTCGGAGCGGCTACGATGCTGCTCGGAGCCGCTACACCGTATCTCGGTGTACGATACCATATGTACGAGGATGATACACGTCGTGACGTCATGAAGGTGACGTCAACGCAGCATGAATGTAAACACCAGGTGCGCCGCCGAATTTAAAAATGTCCTCCGCGAGCTCCGAGGAACTAATTTCGAGCAGGCGTTGTGGAGTTATCTCAACTGTGTATTTAGTACCGAGTTATAACGAGGGCGACCCCGGAGTATGTTCCACCTGCACGTGTGAAAGACATTAACATGTGAAGCTTGTATCATTTTAAATTTTATAATATTATTGAATCCTCCCTGAAAAGAAACGACACATACGCAAATATGATGGCTAAAATTAAACTATAAAATAATAAATAGCATCCCAGATATCAATTAAAATTGTTTATTTGTAATCGCGTCGACGTGGGTGTAATGTAATTTTACTATTAACTACTCAAAATAATATGGTCTCAAACTATAAAATAATTTAATTAGCGGTATACATTTGTGAGGGCGAGTGCGGGGGGGGGGAGGGAGGGGAGGGAAATAAAACGAGATTCGGCTTCGAATAAACTTTTATTGGACAAACGTTAACTCAGCACGAAGCCCGTCGTTTACATAAACTTTCGCTAGTAAAATACAATTCCACAGCTATATTTATTAGTAAATTAACTATTTACCTAACTAGGGAGTAGGGATTCATACCCGGACATACACCTGCCGCTTATACCTAAGTCGAGTAGAGCTCCAGAAGCCTACACTTGTACGTTTGTGTTTTAAATTATTAAATAATTTTACAGACTACGAATGCGTCTAAGCTCGCGCGGCGTGCTTACGACTATAGAGTCGAAGAAAAATTATATTATACCCTAAAATAAATATACTCCTGCTAGTAAAATAATATACTTTTGGTTTTTAAATCATTGTGGATATTTACAAGTAAGCCGCAATAGACATGTGAGGTTATAAGATGGTTCTTATCTCTTTACGAACCGATGACATAATATCTAGGAGGAAAAATTAAAAGAATATGCCGCAGCGAGCCAAGACGTAGCAACATTGGGGAACTCACACTTAACATAGTAAATATACAGAATATAGTCGCAAATGTAGTATAATAGATATGGTTTAGTATGTATCGTGTATATTACATGTCCCGGTGTCTAGGCCTCGTCCGCGGTGATGCTCTCTGTGAACAGATATACAAAGTTAAAAAAACATATTGAAATAACTTGAAGCTGTGGAGCACACTACTCTACGGATTTATCGAAATAACTTATGGTATACAAACTACTAGTGAATGCAGGAAAACGAACAAACATTTGGTCCGATGTAGACGACGTTAAGTATTGTATTTGAATGTGAGAGCGCTGCTGCTTATGTAAGAGATGTTTCTGTAGCCTGTTACACACGTTAGACGCGTCCCCCATCATTGCTTATCAATTACATTGTTTACTTATTTATTTGTTGCCGTAATTGGGTAAAGTACGAGAAAGTTACTAAGTTAATAAACGACGAAAAAGCGGAAGGATCTGTGCGGTTTGGACTTCGGATCGAACTTTCGTTTTAATTATGACTAAAAATGCGTCACGGCTTGGACTGCCGGCGGGTGGCGTCTTACATAATACGTGAAAATACGAAATGGCGCGCGGTCAAACTGTAGAAAATGCACTGTCATCGACATGCCAGATCGGACTGACGTGTGACGGGAGCTACTAAGGCTGCATATTCCTGTTGCTCATCATAATTCTGGCTTTAATGAATATTTGAATAAAATGTAATACTTTCAGTTTTATTGTACAAATTCATCTTATTCAATTACAATAATGACTGTATTTGAAATAAAAGCAAAAAACGTTTTGGTAGTTAAACGTAGGTAAGTGTTAGGTTTTGTTTCGGTCGGTAGTCGGTTGTCGGTTGTCGGTTGTCGGTTGTCGGTTGTCGGTTGTCGGTAGTCGGAAGTCCCGCGCCTGCAGTCGCCGTATAAAGGAAGGCTTCGCGGTTAATTAAATCTCGTCCGACTTGGCCACTTCAGCAGGACAGCTTGATTGCTAACAGCTGTTCCTAACAGCTGTTCCTACGTTATGCCAACAGGTTTCAGCGCTCGTGGGGTGGTGGGGGGTAGGAGGGTTTACACTTCACGTCTCATTACGCGCGGCGATAGTTCGCGCGTTAACAGCTGCATTTGAATTTATTTGGACAATCACAAGCGTTTACAGCCTCCCCTCCCAACACACCCCTCTCGCCGTAAGTAACCGTTGTTGGATTCCACTGCGTTAAACTTCCATTTCCCTCCGGGAAAACTTGCTAAATTTGTAAAATTCAAAAGTCATTAGAAGATAACGCGAAATCATCTTCGAGACACGATACGCGCCTTTGGTAATACAATTTAAAAGTTGTGGGCCAGGCGGGCGAGGTGTTTGATGCGTAAATGAAAAAAACAAATGTGGAGACCAGATTATAGTGTAAAATATTAATAAATATAGACTATTTATACTTAGTAATTATCATCATCATTTATATTAATACTTGAAGCTTTTATATTAATACTTCAATATAATTTTACGAGAACTGTGCGATCGGAGGATTATGATATTTGGCACAGTTAAAGTTTATGTTGAATTAAAAAATATTTTTTTATAATTATAAATATTATAAATATTGCTAACACGGGAAGTGTGCAAAAAGCAAATATATTTTTTAAAATAATGCTTAAAAATACATAAAATTAATAAAAACACACACAAACACAATAAAAATACATACTAACTCAGATTATTAACACACACTACCGTGCGTTTCATAGATACAGACTTTACACAGGAAACAATTTTGTTACATGTTGAAGTTTGTCAATCTGTAACAACATTTACATTTTTTATACGTAAGAGGCAAAAGAACCCTCATAAAGTTTAAACTTTAAAATTATATGAATTTCGACCACAAGTAACATTAATTACACGTATTAATAATCTCTTTAGCGATAGGCTCGTAATAATAGTTTCCTAGATCTTCTATAGAACAACTAGAATGTACTATAGGATAATTTATCGTCCGACGCTCGCGGGTCCGCTGGTCTGATCATCTGATGGGGTACAAAAAGAGATGTGCTAATGGCGAGCGAGCGCTGAACTAATTATGCGGTTTGAACAAGAGTTTTAGAGTTTTTCAAATCCCGAGCCGGTCCGTTAATCTGCAATTCAAATCGCATTAATGAATTTTTACGAAATCCGAACGAGACGGCGCGCGTCACATTGTTATGGAGATTCCGCTTTGTTGTGGGAGTAATTGTTGTCGTGTGGCGACTGTCCGCGTGTGATTTACGAATCACATCCGTCAGCTCTGTTTTTATTTTCAATTTCATAGCTTTTTTAGCACTGTCAAGCTGCGGCCGTTAAATGGAGAAATTTGAAAAAAAAAAACCCGATGCGTTCGGGCGAAAAGATAGTGACAAAGTGAAAAGTTTTAAATAAAATAACCGAATTACCGCAATTCGTCCCACTCCATGTCAGTCGCTTCTAGCACAAAGTGGATAATATTTAGGTCAATAATTTTCATACACACAAAGAACAGATTAAATTAAACTTAAACTTGGTTTATGAAACAGGACGAGCGAGTTCAACGCCTTCAGTTCTGCTGGGAATTTAATTAGTTTGCATTGGACGTACAAGTTTTTCATAAGCGCGCGGGCGGGATGTGCGCGCGGCCGCGATGTTCGCGCAGCACGAGGGCGGCGAAGGGCACGAGGGCAGCTGAACAACTTTTAGCTCGGGAATTGTGAAAATTTTAATACTTTAAAGCCTCCAGGCTGTTTCAGTCGTTGATTACATGAAGAACTTTCGGCCCTTAGCTTTTGTCACAGAAATTATTATTGTTAGAAAAATTTACTACTTAATAGGAAAATGATTTTGTATAATACTCAGCGTAATAATTAAATCCGATTTTAATTTTACTTGGATTGATCATTGCAATCTTGTGTATATTATATAATATATATAGCATTTGCCCGCGGCATTCCCGCGTGAAATTGGTTTTCAATCGACATCTATATTGTAATCTTAACTTAGCATGGGATTAGATTGACGTGATGTATATTACATGTTTATTTTATTGTATGTTATTATGTATATTGAATAATGAATTTGAATTTTATTTAAAACTTTCATCCCCTATTTTACTCATTTAGGGGTTAAAAATCCTTCCTTATTTGACGCCTACGTCGTATGAGAAATACGTCTGCAAAATTTAAAATTTATAGCCTTAAGGGTTGGCCCGTGCGTTAATACATCAGTCAATCAGCTTTGCCTTTTATATATATATATAATGTATTGCATTATATTGTATCTGATGGTTATAATGGTGAGATAATATATGGCACGTATATGAATGTTTGCGGCCATGGTCAGTGAGCGAGTAACATACAGAAGAGGTGCTCCGGGATGCTGAAGTGCTGGGAAGTGGACAGGGGATGCGAGAGCCTACACATAATATACAATATGCGGTGCACGGGGTGCTACGTGAAGGACTTACGACTATCTACAAACATAATAATATGACGACTTTCAAATACTACAGATTACAACGGAATAGACAAGTAACAAAGATACCCTACAACGACAACAACTAGCTAAAGACAGAGTTTGTGAGAAGATAGTGCTGCTGGCGGTGAACAGTACGAGAAGATAACAGACGGTGAGTCAGGGTCGGAGCTAAGTTACCGAGCGGGGCCGGGTGCTCGTCGTCCGGGCCCGAGCGCTTGCCCCACATGCCCCGCAGGTTCGTCCAGCCCGGCTCCCGCTTCCAGTAATACGCTCCTGTGGGAGGCTCTACCGTTACTAGGGGCTCTTACAAACGAGGCACATGAAGTTAAATTCGGGCAGACAACATACAATTTAGTGTCTTATATTATTCTAACATTTTAATAGTTAAATTAACTAAACAAGATATTACAATAACATTAAAACAAAATGTATTTCCTACATTAAAAATATTTAGTGTGACTAAAAGGAATCGGTCTACTTTTACGTGGCATTTTACGGGCGCCGTTGTTTGAGTTACACAATACAAACGAATTCATTTCATAATGAACAAATCGACGGTCTGTCGGAGCACATAAAAACAACATAAAACCGAACATTTAACTTCAATCGAATCGCTTTATTTAAAGTACAATTGATTTGTAAAGTAACTTCTTGTAGGCATTAGGTCGGCAAACGAGAGACGCACTCAGTTACGTATTGTAATACATAAATATACTTAGTTTAATAACTAGCGCTAGCTCCTTTTAAATAAAGAAATAAAATAAATTGGAATTTGGCGGTCACACTATTTTATATTGGTTTTATAATTATACTTTTTATATAAGTTTGGTCGAGTAGGAACCCCCAAAAATGGCGTAAACTTAGTACAGTATCGTGCGTGATAGTTACCGCTGTTGTACTTGGTCTGCTTGACGGGCCGCTTGCCCCAGGCGCCGTGCAGCGATGACCACGCCTTCTTCTGTGGCACCGCCACGTCCCCCGCTGCCACCGCGCCCCGCGCCGCCGTCTCCGCCGCCACCTGCTCCAATACCTGCTACGGGAGAGATTACCACACTGAGCGACAGTAGTGTCTGGGTTACAGATTAATCGAGCAAGTTGGTAGGTCAGTCGGTTAGTCAGTCAGGTCAGTTAGTGACATGGTTGACGCCCTCCTCTGTCTTTCTACGCAGAGACTAACTGCATAAGACAGCTTATCAAAGCATCAAATCAATGACTCTAACTTGTCTAACATACTACAGCTGAAATATCGATAATTTGTAGCACTTCCAAAGCTTTTTAAATTACTGGTTGATTGTAAATGTTAATAGCTTTAATCAATTACACTGTTGCTGTCAATTGCCATCATATTAAAAGGGATAGCGTTATTTATTAGAAAGGTTGGCTGAACGCGTCGAGACTCGAGATCAAACATACATCAGCTGGTTACGAGCACACATATTGAACTATTAATAACGTCGCATAACTTCACGTCGAATATCCCCGTTTTAACCGTTTTTTACGACGAGCGGCATACAACTCGACGAATGTAAATGTTTAACTGATGGATCGTGGACGCCTACTGCACGTCATCCCCCAGACGTTATCCTTTAATGTCGATGTAGTTGTCCGTCGATGAGCTAATGATTATAATATATTTCATATTTACGTAATAAGTCAAAGCGCGCGGTTCCAACTGTGGAAAATGCCAGATCGGACTGTCGGCCCCGCGCTTTTAAACATTCGGGTCGGAGCTATTTCCCGCGGTCAGAACTGTACGTGTGACGAGTGCTATTAAGTCGTGTTTCAAGAGCTTACTAAGCATACTTCATATTCCACGAGTCTGCTCAGCGTTGGTATAGCAGTAGATACCTGCTGCAGCGGCGAGAGGCTTTCGAGTAGCTCGTAGTCCCCATAGTCCGGTTCCGGCCCGTAGCGCTTGCCCCACGAGCCGTGGAAACTCGACCACTTCGACTGCACGACACACAATACTAAACTTCATACGAGATATAGAACACTAAGTAGCTTACTATCATTGAGATATATATGATGATACTCATTTCTTTGAAAATATAATATATTTTTATTATACATAAATAAATAAATTATTTATATATATTTAACTTACTGGTTCTCGTTTTCCCCATGCCGAGCTCATGTCCTGCCAGCCCCGCTTGCCCCAGGCGGAGCTCATATCTTGCCAGCCTCTTTTGCCCCAAGCGGAGTTCAGGTCCTCCCAGCCTCGTTTGCCCCACGGAGTTTGAGATAAATCGGACCATGCTCGCTTGCCCCAAGCCCCGTTTAGATCTTGCCAGCCCCGTTTGCCCCACGCGGAGTTCAAATCCTGCCAGCCCCGTTTGCCCCACGCGGGGTTCAAATCCTGCCAGCCCCGTTTGCCCCAGGCGGAGTTGAGGTCCTGCCAGCCCCGTTTACCCCAGGCGGAGTTAAGGTCCTGCCAGGCACGCTTGCCCCAGGTGGAGCTCATGTCCTGCCAGCCTCGCTTGCCCCAGCCCCCGTGTAGACTCGTCCACGCCCGTTTCTCCTCCTCGCTCAGCTCTACTTCGTTTTCCGCCTGCAAGGGAGCACCAATTTTAGAACATACGCGGAGGCAGAGCAACTGATATTGGTTATTCGCTATCGATGACACTTTGAAAGAATGGAAAAATATAAATACACGATATATATAGTAAGTATACACCGCCCGCGTGTACATATTACTCGTATACTAAGTATACACCGCCCGCGGTGTACATATTATATTACTTGAAAAAACGTACTTTACGTTACGTTTTTCGAAAGGGAAGCTTATTTACTATCTATACCTAAGATAGCGTGCATCTAAAATGTAATGTAGTAAAATGTCCTGTTGCTTGCAATGGTCGCTTCCATGTCCCGAGGCGGCCGCCGGCACCGCGCCGCCTGCCAGTAATGGCGCGGGCTGCCCCAGATGTGGCGTTCCGTAGTCGTTAGCTCCCACACCATTGTACAGATTTTTGTTTAATGTATGTCCGCTGTACTTTAAATAAAACTAACTTTAATATTCTTTACTCTAACACTAAAAAATGAACCCAATATTTTTCCACTCCAATTGGAGAAATTTTCCACGCTACTTTATGCTGGCTGTATTCGTTCATATTTAAAATACGAGTAGCTCGGTACGCAGAGTTTATATTAAAATATGTTACAGATTTATATAATTTTATTACAACTTCAGCAAAACATGTTTTTATACAGCTTGCTGGCAATTATTTTAGTTTGAATTTTTATTATATTAGGTCGTTTTGGGTAAATATTATTATGATTTATAAGCTATTCAAGAAATATATTTATCATATCTCGACAGAGGTTTATAACAGTCCTAGACGTCTCGAACCGCTCGGCCCTTAATTTGAGCTCTCAACTGGCCGAATATGATTAGATGAAATGGGCCCTGATAGTGACGGGGGAAGCGCCCTGTAGGGCTCGAGCAGGCTCCGAAATAAACCCTGTTTATTGATAATAATCCTTACATTGTACATCAGGCACCTCCAAATCATTTATAACCAAATTAAAACTACTATGCTTTGAGCTACGAGTACTTAACTATGATGATGACATTTCTTATAACTACATGACTACATGGCTTGTTCTAGTGGGGCTTGCTGTGTTCAAGTAGTTCGGAACATTATACATTAGGTGCCTAGATTATCGCTCGTGTTATATACACGTGCTATTATGTCGTGGCGGAACCCCAAGCTGATATAAGTCGTGACGCCATATTGTCGGACAATGGTAGCAGCACATACGAAGTCAATGGCGAGGTCACAGTGACGCTTAGCATAACCACCGTAGAAACGGTTTCTTCCTACGGAAGACTAGACAAAATGTCAGCTGACAGATTGATAAAGAAAGGCTGTCATTTTGTCAAAATTATCTGTCAGTATATACTTGTGTAGACAAAACGCATTTCAATGGTGGTCATGCTAAGCGCGCTTGACATTGAGTCCTTAAGGTATTTGTGTATGAAAACTAGGCAACAGCAGCAGTACGCTTACACATGCGCCGCAGCTGCTCCAGCTCCACCTGCGGCGCGTGTTTATGGGCGCTCAGCACACAGGACGGTAGAGGTATGTCATTTGTCGTACTTATGTAGTGTCGACTAACTATTAGTATCATTGACTGGTTGCAGCAAAACCCTAATAAAAGTTACAAATAATCGTGCGTTTTACAAATAATCTGTCGAATCCTGCTCAGCTGCGTTTTCAGAGTAAGATGACAGCTGTAAAGTTATTTTAGACTTGTGCGCAAAAGTTCGTGCAACCGTCACGTTAAAGGAAAATTGGTAATTAATATGTCAGTTTTTTATCTCTCCCATTTTCAGAAGATTCGAAATCGATAACGATATATAATTGGTCCGGTAAGTGGAGTCAAATGCCAGCGCGGGGTGGCTAAACGAATTTCGGTGTTATTTATGTATGAGGCGGTTGTGATGTATAAGGATTACTACGTCGAGTCCAGAAGCACCCCCTCCCCCTCCCCTCTGCACCCCTGGCCAGACGTGACCCGCGCACTGCCAGCCAAGTCGTACTATACTCTATTCAGAACCAATTTAATCTAAACATAAACAAAATTGAACCAAATGAATGTTGCACAATAAATAAGTGACGTCGTTTACGTCGACATTCTTGGTCCTGAGTATGGTAACATTGTATTGAAAGTGCGAGCGGCACTGAGGTGCTCCGGGCAAAGCGGGCAGCTCCCTCGGCTCGGGTGTTGTGGTACCGAGACGCGTGAGGAATATTAAACAACGCATCGTTAAACCTCAACTTAATTCGCTTCATCCAATTACATTTTTCATTTCTTTTCTCCTGCGAATGCTAATCATTTGTTGTGTAATAAAATTTATCATGTAATCGCGCACCAAATTTAAATTGTAAATTACTGTTCTAGAATTATTTATTATAATAATAACGCTCAAGATTTTGAAATTCTACGTACTCGGCCCGTAATAGAATCGCTATTTAGCATTATATATATTTGTGTCTGAAATCAGATTTTTATAAACTGACTTTGGTATATCCTATCCGCCTGTCTGTGGTCTTTATATATGTACCAGCTTCTGCTCACGGCTGTGCCCGCGTCAATACAATATCCCACGGGAACAATATACTTTTTCGGGATAAAAAGTAGCCTATGTGTTAATCCAGAGCTCAACATGCCAAATGTAATGTCATCAAAATCCGTTCTGTAGTTTTTGCGTGAAAGAGTAACAGATATCCATCCACCATTCCATCCATCCATCCTCACAAGTTTTCACATTCATATAGTAGTAGGACATTTATTGAGCGAAACCGCAGGTAAATGCTAGTATCAGTGTAGTTGTGGATCATCAACCAGTAGACCAGTTCAGCATCTGTTGAACAATCACTTCAAAATCAACTCATTGTGCCGCGGAACAAAGAAACATAATAAAAGTAAATATTTATGCCTTTTGTATAAGCGCACGGCGCTGGAAGCGGCGTGAGGCGGGGAGGAGCGAGTTTGTTCTTTTATAAAGGAACTTGCAAAGAAACTGCGGCCGTATTGACTCGATCGTCTACCAGTGAATAATGCTTTGAATTCGATTAATTAAATAATCAAAGCCGGGCCACGACTGTGAACTCGAAAACGTAGGGGTTTCTTTACTTCTACATGTAATATTCTCGGTATATAAAACTGTTACTATTCGGAATGTTTAGAAGCTTCCATTCAGCAGCGCTTTGAGTGACGTCGTTGTCATTCCACAGACGGTATGCGATTGTCACGTCGGCTCCGTACATCCTAGATCCAATATTAAATAAAATGATATTTTCCAACTAATAGTAATTTTAACAATGTGAACCTGAGGATCAGCTCGGTATTGTACTCGGAAATGAACCATTTTATGAGTGAGTGATGTTCCTGACAAATGAATGAGTCTGGCCTGCGACTGACGGTCATTGTTCGCCAGCGCGCGGCGGTCGGCAGCGCTCGCGTGGCACAACTTAATTACCTAACTAAAATGTTGCTCATAATTGTTTGTCGCGCGATGTGGCTCCGAGCAACAAGTTGTAGCTCTAACGTCGTACATTGCGGTGCGGTGTCACAGAACTGTGCATGACTGTACCGGTACAGTTATAAGCAACAAGATGTAGGACACTACGCCGCGTAGCAACGTGACACCTCGTAGTGCTACGTTTCGTAGCAGTCTAGGTCATGTCACTACGCGCTGGGTATGTAGGCGTATGTAGTGTCTGTGTGTTGGTGTGTGCGGTACGTACCGCCGCGGAGGCGGGGGCGGGCGCGGGGTCGGGCGCGGTGGCGGCCGCCAGCGTCGCCGCCGCCGACACGCACATCGCCAGAAGAGCGTACCGCATCTGAAACAACGCACAAAAAAATGTAGTATTATGCAAACACTATTAACTAAAAAAATTAAAAGCCCCTTAAATACTGCTATCTATTTAATAACCTTTCAAATAATGTATTCTGCTTCGAATTCCACGGCAAATTCTAGGCAGAAGCCTAGATCTGATCTCTATTTATCTGAAAAAAATCCCTCGTGAAGGATTTTTCTTCACCAGGTATCCATTTCACGGATCCACTTCGTTCTACCAATCATCCCGTAATTGCATAATATAAATCATTTGTTATTGAAAATGTGATTATGAGTTCCTTGTGTTGAATGTAAATAAAGAACAAGATCGTGTCGAAGTATGTAGCTTTAAAGTATGAAGCTGATATTAAATTATTGTTTATTATTAATTAACTCAACATGAAATAGCAATAAAGCCGCGCATTTAAGTCACCGGAACAGAGCGCGGAATTCGGGAACAAATAATTTTCGCCGTCGACCGAACCGTGACCGTGAAAAGTAAACCTGAACAGCGATCATTTCGAAACGAACCGGAAAACAGACGTCTGGCTTGGTCATGTTAAAAATACGAGGGCCTATAATTTTGAAACGTAATTAAATGTTTCGTTACCGGCAGGACTCGAAGTGGATAAAAATAGTAATAGATTTTATATTAACCGACTTCCTTAAATCAAATCAGCAAGCAAAAGCCTACTATAAAAACACCTACGTTATTTTTTTCACACATGGAGGAGACACACACGCGTTCATTATTGTCTGCTAGCCTCTGTTATTCACAATAAATAATTCAGACGATCTCAATAACACCAGGTAAAGCAAAAATATCTTGTTATTTTTTCTCCGCCAGAACGATCTCTGTGCTCAAGCTTATGCGGCAAGTTATGCAATGTTATAGGAGCTCGGCGCTCTGACCCGTACTTAATAGGGCAGGCCTACAGCTTGCAGGCCTATTCGAGGAGTACACGTCACGTGTTACGTAACAGCTACGCAGCTGCTAGATGGACATTCTTGTCACTATAAATATTTAAAATACAGTATCAGTATAAATATATAAATAATAATATAAGTAAGATGTAAGGAGCCTGTTTCTCAAGCACTCAAGACAAGTGTCAGGGACCTTATTTGCAAGTTTTATCTATGTTACTCGATTTAAAGTAAGCAGTGATAAAAAATTCCGAATAAGCTATGCGATACTGATTAGACGATTGTGAAACAGGTCTTAGTCAATGTTTCTAGTTCTACTTGTATGAGAAAGAAAAAAAGAGCCAAATTATTTTAATGAGCTTCTTTTAGTACAGGACATCTGACAGCTATTTGACACGACTAGGACCCGACTGTTACGAAGCGCCGCCTGGTGGCAGAAAAAGTGTCGAAAATTCTTATTTTTTAAATCACTTCCGCCACCAGATGGCACTTTGTGTGACTCGAGTCCTTTTTCTAGCGGGAAAATCCCCTTATTATTTAGAACGGACTCGATGTCTAAATGCTCGTATATATTTGCGAACAATATGCAAGCCCGTCACTGTTACGGCTTAGATATTGACTGTGTCGGAGCGGATTGGATGTTGGCATAATACGCCGGAGCGTGTCGATTGTTAACATATGTTGCAGCGTGTCGACATGTGGCGTGTGTCGGAGCATGTCGGCAAGTATTGGCGTGTGTTGTTCTCTATACACGAGGAAGCCGCAACTCAGTTGGGAGTTTCCAGTAATTACATCACCCCAACTTAGTATTGTGTCAGTACAGTGCCCGCAGGCGTGTAGTGTGTAGTGTTGTAATATGTGGAGGGCAGTAGGACGCAGTTCCTGTACAGTCAAAGCGTCGAGAGCGTAGTATCTTCTTTAGGCAGGGTGGGCATTTTTTGAAATGGGAAAAAACCACTGAACTCGCGACTTCGGCAAAGAATATATATTATATCACTAGATGTCATGCTTGCGTGTGCACTATTATTTTCTCTTCTCCTAGCACACTTCGAACGTGAATGCTTTAAAATATTGTTTGTGTGTATAAGGACGTAGTTGTATTAAAATACATGATTTTTTTGATTAAAGGATTTATACAATTGTTTGGAATGGTACCAACTTCAAAAACAAGAAGATTAAGTAGATACATTTTAGCAGAATTTAAAACGGGAATTCTTTCAACAATAAGAATTATTTAATATTAACTAATACCTGGGAGTACTCCGTGTTTGAGGTATCCGGCATACTATATGCCGGATAGTCACTAGACTTTGTTATTGTTATCAAAAAACAATGTTATGATATGTGGAAGGAGTATTTTGATGAGGTTTCGAAATTGAAGGGAATATGGTACAGAACGATCCAGTCGCATCCACCTAAGTTGCTCTGGTTTGACAATAAGGACGTAGTCTTAAGCAGGACGGAATTGACCGCTGCATTGAGGCTTCGTTCCGGTCACATTCCTTTAAATAAATTCGCCTTTTTAATGGGTAAATCTTCAACCCCAAATTGCCCAAGATGCAACGTGATTGATGACGTATATCATGTTTTGATGGAGTGTGTCTGTAACGAGGCCTTAAGATCTCGTAGGGTGATGGACGTGGGAGTCTGTAACAGCTCTTTGACAGATCCTCTGTCCGATTTGGCCAGGGAACTGTACAAACTTTTTTTAATCAAGCGCTATTGATTGCTTTTTTTTGTTTGTTTTTTTTTTTACTTTAATTGTCTAATTTATATTGTGTTAATTATGTATGTTAAGAACTCGGGTGTCATAATCGCTTTGCGATTAAATCCTTGATTAAAGAATAAAAAAATAAAAGAATAATAATACCTGGGAGACTTGGCTTTGCTCGGAGTATTAGTAGGACGATAAAATATTCAAAAACAAATAAAAATATAACAGAATAAATTAAAAAGAACCACAAAAATATTTATCTGACTAGGATTCGAACCCGAGACAAATTCGTAAGCGACGCATAAATTACCATACAACTATCCAGCTGAGGCTACTTTTTATCGCGGCGAAATGTACGGTTCCGCGGGATTCCCGTCGTCGCGGACAACGATCAGTGTACTAGTACCTGGGCGACTATTTATTGTAATATGGTGAAACTCGAAAGCATAAATATTATTCACGTAATCAGTATAGGTAAATGTTAGACATATTTATGAGAAATATATATTGTTATCTCAAACATTAACTACATTTTTTTAAACTTGTCCAAAAACAATAAAAATAAAAAATTTATATATAAACTTGAATATATAAAAAAACAAAAGTAAGTCACCGAGTGGGATTCAAACCCGTAATACTCGTTTCTTGCGGTCCGCGTCATAACCCGCTGGACCAGACGGACAGTGGCCGGCAAGACGAAATTAGCGACCATATTCTGCGTGGACAGAAAAATGCATGAAAACTCGAAAACACGCGTTTTCCCAAACATAAGACTAATCTAGATCGATTGCCTACTCCCGAAAACCCCCATATACCAAATTTCAGTGAAATCGTTAGAGCCGTTTCCGAGAACACAGAAATATATAAATAAATAAATATACAAGAATTGCTCGTTTAAAGGTATAAGATATAATATAAACATGTGTTCTCAACGTCGATGTTAAGCGTTTACGCACAAAATAACTGCATGAAGTTAGTGGGAGGGACCTCGGCACAACATTTCACTTTTTGGTAGCTGTGAATGTGCAAAGAAATCGGTATCGGTGTAAAACACTATGAAAAATAACTATATCAACATAATGTCATGATGTATGGTGTGATCATCACTTGATGGTGGTGATGATGACCATTTCGGGACATTTCCAAGGAGGGTTTCGTAACTATCAACGCGTACTAGGTTTTTTTCAAATTACTTCAAATGTTATTGTTCGATTTCGTTCAAAACAATTTTCTTAAAGAGTTCGTTAAGTCGTAAAGAGTTAATTTTCGCATGATCTATCAGCATGGATACTTACAAGTTTCTATCTCCTGTAGTTTAGAAATACTAGGGGTAAAAACCAATTTACAAATCACTTTGGAAGTCGATTACTCGAAAATGGTCGATTTTACAAAAAAAGTAATATGTAAAACCTTACCTTTATTTTAAAAGACCTATTCAACGATACCCCACACGATGGGATAGAATGAAAAAACATTTTTTATCCTCACTTCACATATTGTATGGAGAGCCACCCCTAAAATATAAAATTATTATTATTATTTTATGATGCCAAAACCAACCGACCTCTATAATTATACCAAATTTCTTCCATTTATATTCATAATTACAGAAGCTACTAAGAACAGCCTCCGCGGTCCAGTGGTTTAGAGCTTGGCTCTCGACTCGGTGGTCGTGGGTTCCATTCACGCATTGGCACAACAAAAAATTTTATTTCCAAGTTTGGTTAGGACAATGCAGGCTGACAGGTGATCAGATGGTCTGACAAGAAAGATGATCCATGCGTCGGATGGGCATGTAAAAAGTCGGACCTGCGCCTAATCTCTCGCCAGTCATGTCGGTCTGTCCATCCCACTGGGTTTCGAGAGTAAAGGAAGAGAGAGTGCTCATGTGTACTGCGCACACACTCGGGTACTATAAAATAACTCCTGCGTAGCTGGCCTGGTTTCAATGAAACCGGCCACTGTCACCGATATCGGTGTGGGGAGCTATTATTTTACAGAAGCTCGAAGCGCGGACTGACAGACAGACAGACGGATGGACAGAGCGAAACTATAATTGCGTATTACGGAACCCTAAAAAGTCAAAATCACTACAGGTATCCCTATAAATTTTGAGGATTTCTCTCGATTCCTCGTGGATGCCATCACCAGTTCTGCCATTTGTTGACAATGGGACCAACTTGGGAGTCTTTAAAATAAAACAAGAATTTTGAAATTCGGTCCACAAACGGCGGAGTAATCGCGTAATATACATACAAAAACAACATACATACGAATTGATAACCCCCTCCTGTGTTTTGGAAGTCGGTTGAAAATGAAGTTCGGCAGAAAGTTACTATCCTAAATTGTTCAGAATTTCTAAACAATGGTCGGGTTAATAGCTTAGGCACTAATACTAATCGTATTACCGCGCTGGCGAGTTCGAGGCGAGTTCGAGGCGAGTTCGAGGCGAGGTCGTGTGCACGCTTGAGCTCGGCCGGCGGACGGACAGTTACAGCCTTCCGATTGCGAACTATAGGGCCGCCGTGGATTAAACCTTGTAATGGGGATCGATTGGGGACTTAAAGATAGATCATCTGTTTGGTAAATTAAGTCCTTTGATTAAATTACACCACGTTTCATTAATTTATGTTTCTACAAAACACGTTCGTCTTATGTGCGTTTTTTCGTAAGTGCATTTGGTACGCATTGGATATAAGTATAATAATATAGGTTATTAGCACCTTATATTAGTCTTAAAAGCATGCAAAACGCCATTTTTATCAGATTGATGCATATAATGTTATTCTGGTCATTATAAAATTACCGACATTCCGACCTGCGAAGTATTTAAACAATTGTTGAAAAACGTAACAACTGGTTCGTTAATTAAATTTGGAGATATTTTGAGCGGGTAGGAATGCTCCCGGCGCGCGGCGCCGGAGCCCCGGCAACTCGCGCATGTTTAACTGACAGTTGCCTCGACATAATTATCCCCACACGAGAGAAATTCTACTGATTTTATTCATTCGCTTTTTCGTGCAACTTTTACGATAGTTATGCTACAGCTAAATCAGTTTGACCCATGCAGTGTCATCACTTAGTAAAGCCCCGCTATACTCTTTGGCCGTATTGCAAAAGTTAGTGTCGAGCTGCACCGGGCGGCTCACATGTGTCGAGAGTTGAACTAATCCCCTCAGGCATATCCAATTATGTATGACAAATAGAGCCTCTTATAGGGGATCGATAGTGCAGCATAAATAGGATAGCGATGCGATGACCTGCGGATAATAGTCCCGCCAGCGTGTGTCGACCCGCCCCGCCCCGCGGGCGCCCCGCGAGCCCGTACAACACGCCCGGGCCCATTGAGGTGCGAGGGGTCAGAGGCGGCTGGACGTATTAGCAGCGAGTAGAGTACGGCGGCGGCCACTATCTTATTGACAAAGGTTTCTGTGACATTTTTTGCTGCGCCAGTAATAGCTTGGTGTGTTGTTAGGGTCAGTGTGCAGAGCATGCACAGAGTACAGGCGCGGATCCAGCTCTTAAAAGAGGCTGTAGTTACAGCCACACGAAAATCATCCAAATGCGAGACGGAGTACGAATTTATAAAAGAATTTTGAATTTGGTAATTTCCTTCATAATATGTTAAACAAAAGCGAGCGAAAATATTTTTCGATTATTTAGTAATTAAAAATTGATTAAATGCTGTCTTAAAAACTACAAACTTTCAAAATACATGTAACAAGTTAACATCTACTGAGATATAAATATATAAAATAAATAACCTAACCTAGAGCATGTCTGGACATGTCTAACGAGGGTTCCGTAAACTATCAACGCGTAATTATTATTTTTTAAATTACTTCAAAAGTTAATGTATGATTTCATTTAAAATAATTTTCATAAAGAGTTTTTAGCATGATATATCAGCATGGAAACTTACAAGTCTCTATCTTCTATAGTTTAGAAATGCTATGGGGCCATCTTACAAACCACTTTGGAGGCCGATTACTCGAAAATGCTCGACTTTGTAAAAAAAGTCATGCATGAAACTTATCCTTTATTTTATAAGACCTATTCAACAATACCCCCCCATACGATGGGGTAGAATGAAAAAATGTTTTTCATCATCACATCACATGTATGGAGAGCTACCCCTAAAACATGAAATTATTATTATTTTTTGATCCAAAAACTGAGATCTATACACATTTTTTAACTATACCAAATTTCTTCCATTAAATTCAAAATTACTTAAGCTAGAAGCGCGGACAGACATACGGACGGATGGACAGAGTGAACTATAAGGGTTCCTTGCGTATTACGGAACCCAAAAAAGATACATGCATAAACATATACAAAACAAACATCGCAAGGAGTAATTCCTATCGTTTGTTAACCTTATGATAATAATATCTATGGACGCTTTCTCACCACGTCAATCTGGACCCGTGGTAAGTTCTAAGAATAACTTGTATTACGGGTACCAGACAACGGAAATATATTATTTAATACTTTTATAATATACAGTATACACATATTTAAGATTTTTATTATATAATATACGTAATTAATGACCCAGGAACAAAGAAAACTTTTTTGTTCCCTGGCGGGATTCGAACCCGCAGCCTCCAGCTTAAGCGCCAACGCGTTCACCACTGAGCCACAGAGGGCGTCAGAAAAAAAGAAGGATAAACGGAGTAAATTAACGGAGAGACGGCAAATTCAGCGCAATCAATCAATCAATCTCCCGCTATATGCCTATATTAGCTGCTTTATACTGAATCCACTACTGTCAGTGAGTATCTTAACGCTGATATAAGTATGACTAACGCGAAAAAGCACCAGATGAGAATCAATAAGGCTAATAACTTCAATACAAACACACACTAAACCGATTTTGATGATAAATGAATGGACCGTGAAAGTGTCTGGTCACAAGCCTATTGCATTACGGCTGTGTTCGTCCCGCTGCGGCCGTGTGTAGGTGGATCCGCTCCTGACCGCTCACTCCAAGCGGTCGCTGATAAGATAAAGTTTCTTATGATATGCAGATCTTAAAGTCAACTTCGAATATGCGACCAAAAGAGGTACGAATAAATTAAAGTGGAATTATCAAATTCATCTTTATTCACGAAAATCTTTCAAAAGTTAAAAGTTACAAATTCAAGTGGCCTATTATAATTCGCAATGAATATAATTTTACAATTTATTTTGTATCACCTGCTTTTTGTCCTGAATGTTTGGCTCCATTAAAATTTCTAGCGAAGCGAGTGCTTCCTCAGAGATTGTAGAGTTTGTGATGAGCCAATATTACGGCCCACGGCTTGCCCGACTAAAACCGAAAAGTGAGCAACTCGTCAGTCGACCAAAGCCTCCATGCCGAACGAAGCCGAGCTCGCACTCTGTTACCGAAGTGACATATCCCATTAGAACGCAATTAGCGAATTGATGGAGCCGATGAATATTTAAGAGGATATCTCCATGCGGCGTTGACGCCGACATCGGCGGAAAACAGTATGGCCGCCCCTCCCCTCACCACTACCGCCGCAAATATTAACCGAAATAACAACAATGATGTTCGCCGTGTTATTGTTCCGCGGCTCGGTAGTATTGACTCGGCTGAAGTTAGCTTAATTACCGTGTCATTACGTGCAGATGTCAGTCTAGTCCGTAGTTGCAATGATGTCGTGGATACAGGCACTAATACTCCCAATAAACCTAATTAATGAAATTAGGTTTATATGGATTAATAAAACGAAACAACTCTCGCAGTGGACGGTAGCTTGCAATAGGAGCACGAGCAATACGAGGACCGTTAAATTTTTATTTGAGTCTGAGGCAAAATTAATGGCATAAGTTTAAACGATTATGATCGAAACTTTGAATGTATCTATACTGAAACTGAGTGAATACTCTTTAATGTCGGTTGTGGCATGGAGTAATTATCCAGAATGTGTTAAAAATGTAAACCATGTTGTGTGTCTATAACAAGCAAAAAATATCCTACTGGTATTATAAATTTGAAAGTTTGTGAGGATGGATGTTTGTTACTCTTTCACGCAAAATCTACTTACACGGATTTTGATAAAATATGGTATGGTATATTTTTAGCTCTGGATATAGGCTACTTTTAATTCCAAAAAATACAGTGTTCCCGTGAGATGGTATACGTGGTACGGTACGTGGTTGGAGCCGCAAGCAAAAGCTAGTATTATATATTACTTATTAAAAGCATACTTCTGTACTCCTATCTAGCAGATAAAATTGATTCCATGGCCTATCGTGAATATTTTTGGTAACAAAACAGAGTGCGAAATTAAATGAAAATATTAAATATTTATGACACTAACAGTAGCGTAAAGTAGTTCACTTTTGTATTAGAAATAAAACAACATAATAAGAAGAACAAAAGCGATAGCGTATAAGGCGCTTTTGATGTTTTCTGTTCGCTCGGATTACCCACTTATTTTCGACAGCCACAAAATGGTGAACCAAAACATTTTGTGTTACACGACAATTGAACAGTAAAATATATGATAGTAAGGAAGATCATATTAAGAAGTAAGTATTACATAGTACATGATGCAACTTATAAATCACATTACACAGAGACAGCGAAATTATTCCATGCATTTGTCCGTAATTGCTTGTGAATACACAAACAAAACAGTAAGGTTCAATAACAATTCATTAATTGAGTAAACAGAACAGAAGCTAACCAGCCTCCCAGCCTAACTCCCTGGCGGTTAGCTACGTTAAGTGACTATTTGTATTTGTACAAAATATAAAATTCTTTTGCAACAAAAGTCTTTGATTCCAAATAAGCAAGATAAAAGTTTAAAAAATGTAGCAAATTACAATGCAGGGCTACGCTAGGCGCGAACTGCGACGTTGCATTTGGCCAGTTGTTCGAATGTCCCGACGCCGTTGTCGTGCCGACTGCCCGGTGCCACAAGGAGCGGGTATAAATGCTTTTGGAATTAGTCATCGGCAAGTTGTTGAATAAAATATGGGTATCGATTTCCCGCGAGTTGCGGGTACCTACAACCTACAACTTCTGCCAGTTAAGTGAGAATGCGAATGTTTCAAGAAGCAGTCTCTGCTTCTTGAAACATTACAAATGTACGGACAAGTGTTTCACTTTAGAATAAACTAACACGACTAAATTAGTCTAAAATGATTACTCGGTTTCGATCCAATTCATTTAATGTAAATGTCAGTTATTTACCGTGCAGTGAGGAAATACAATGTCAATGACACATTATTTTTGTCGAATTGCATATTTTTATTTGCTTTTGGATCAAATAGGATCTGACCCATGACCTGACGCATCGCTGACGACAAAGTTTTAATTTTAAAAGACTCAGTTGTAGGCATTTAACTGTGGTAGATCCACGCTTCGGCAGGAATGGGCCGGCTCGACCGGGTAAATACCACAGCCTCACAGAAAACCGGCGTGAAATAACACTTGCATTGTGTTTCGCCGATTGAGTAAGGTTACCGGGAGCCCAAAGGGGTTGGGGATTCTAAGGACTGAGAACGTAAATCGCAACACCAGAGGAGTTACACTTGTAACTCCTCTGGTGTTGCGACTTGAGTCCATGGGCGGCAGTAATCGCTTACCGTCAGGCGATCTGTCTGCTCGTTTCCTGGTTCAACACATTAAAAAAACAAATTAAAAAAAGATACAACTCACAAGGTAATTTTAAACAAGGTATATTAATCGATTCTTCGTTACTTTGTCCATCTGAATCAGTTCAGTGTTCAGCGTAATGGGCACTTTATTTATATTTTTATTACTCTGTACTTTAAAATCGAGATTGACGTTACTTTATTTAATTACACTTTATGCACAAAATGTAAGGCGAGCGTAATGCTATAATAATAATAATAGTCCGATATTAGTCCGGCTACGTAGGAGTTATTTTATAGTGCCCAAGCGCAGAACACACGAGCACTCTCTCTTTCTTTACTCACATATCCCAGACGAATAACCGACACAACTGCCGAGAGATGAGGTGCAGGACCGACTTTTTACATGTCCATCCAACGCATGGATTATCTTACTTTTCAGTGATCAGCCTCCATTATCCTAGCTAGACTTGAATACAACATTCTAAAGCGGGATCGCATTACTGTGGGGGATGGAGTATACACTGTACAGTATAGATCACAGCTGTCAACAACCGCTTGTACCTACTCAAGCAGAAGAGTCCTAATGTACGTGTGACAGAGTCTTAAGAAACACTGGATTTGCGCGCACGAGAAAATCCTGCGTGAACCGTACATTTTGCGGCGATAAAAAGTAGCCTACGTTATCCCCCGTGGTCTACGCTATATCTACTAAATCTATGTCAAAGGACACTGGCGAATCCTGTCCGATTTTTCATCAAGAGCTGCCAAGTTTTGAACATATAATATGGTTTTATAGTAATTAAAAAGTTACTGAATAAAAAAATATATATTATATTTTTAGGACTTGGACATAAAAGTTATGGATTTTCGAATATCAAAGAATTGATGTACAAAAAGTACGTAACTTATCTGTGGTAATCGTTGTCTTCATATCTATATAGTCTATGGCTATCATGCTGTAAATTGTCAATTTGAGGCGTAAAAGCTCCATCTCGTGGCCCAGTAGATAGATTTATTTTATTTTCTTTTTCTATAGATCAGCAGTTTCGTACTTTATTTTTGAGTTTTTTGAAAAACAATGTTACTTGGGGTGTGAAATAGATCCCACTATTACTATTTATATTTATAACCTAAGAAAAGTAATTGGTTTTCATAACGTAAAAGTGGAATCTATCATTTATATATTAGCATATTGCGTTTCCAAACAAGCTAGTTATTAATTTAATTACGTAATTGACACCGCAAATAATAGATATCGCTTTTATGCAATCCGGCACTAGAGCAATATATTGAACAATAAGTTAGTTTATATTTAATCAATTATCTTTTATCCCCCGAGTTTGATGTATAATATTATTGCTTTTTTGTTCCTAAGTTCATAAAGTACAACTTACAATTAATTTTTTTTGTAGCCTCGTATTTTAATTACCAGGCAGTAAATGTATGGCGACTTGCCGATCTCCTTTCATCAAAATCGGTCGATTAGTTTCGGAGCCTATTCAATCCAAACAAACTAACAACTAACAGCCATACAAAAAATCTAATCTGTTCACCTTTTAATCTTACTGTACTATTATAAATGTGAAAGTTTGTAAGGATGGATGGATGTTTGTTACTCTTTCACGAAAAAACGAATAAACTGATTTCGATGGAATTTGGTATGATAGTAGTTTACGCTCTGGATTATAACATAGAAAAAATATATTATTAAACACACATAGACTTCTTTTTAGCCCGAAAAAGTATAGTACCGTGGGATACTAAATTTACGCGGGAGAAAGCAGCGGCGCAGCAGCGGGAGAAAGTATTAGTAGACATGAATGTAGAAAACATTACACAATGTTACTATTGTTACGACAGTGTAACAAGTGATACGACACGAACATTAATATGAGTTTGTACAGCGTTTTTGTGGTGATATTTGTCACTCCCGGCGACAGGCGTTTAGCGGTGACGTGTAACTATTAGCCCCCCCTCCGCCAGGTGAGCGGTCGCGGTCGTTTGTCGCCGCCAGCTGGAGCTCTGTCGTGGACCCCAATGTACCGGCCACTGTAATACATCCATGCACGACGTCAGTTATCCGCCGCGTGAGTTACGAGTATACGCAAGTCAGTATGTTTTTCCTTGTTGGGCGGCTGAGTTCATAAGTTGGGAGCAGTATCTTTAGTATATAGTTACAAGACGGATGAACATGTGACGCCGTGGGACGCCTGTGAAATGCGTAATATCGTAGCAATTTTGTGCAAATTATTATCTGCTACATCATTTATCCAGAAGATAATTTGTAGAGAACAAGCTATGTCGGGTAAAAATCTAGATGGGCTGACTATCAGCATCATATGACCTGCAAGTCACAACATGAAGCAAGGTCGCAAGAATAGTTGCCCGTATGGTTGAATTTAGCGATTGATTGATATCCTCGATGTAAACAGCACAACTCTACCCGCAAAAAGCTGCAATGGATACTATATGCTGCACACCGGGTGTAAGAAGCATGCTCTAGTTTCGCTTCGGAAGGGCCTCAGAGCGGCTCTCGGGCTGAGGGCCTCCGACAATGGCCTGGAACAATGCCCAGCACTTTTCGCCGCCACAGACTTGCCAATCTACTATACTTCTTAAAATTTGATTTGTTTTTATTGATGTAGTTTTATACTTGGTCAGCATTTATGCTCCTTCAAATCAGGACATTTTCTTTAAAATTCAATGCATATATGTACATAAACATTGGAATTTAAAATTTTTGCAGTTTTCCAAATAAATAAAATATACCACATCTTTTCACAATTAATTTTTTCGTTGAATATGAAACTCGCTTGATTAAATAAGACGAGTAGTCTTCGTCAAACATTAATTTAATAATGTAAATAAAATGATGGCTCCGCGGGTAGAATTAATTTATGTGTGGATGATTATACGGCCGCACTCGAGTGGCGCCCCGCCTCCCCCGCAACCCCGGTGTAGGTCCCACGTTCCGATCTTATTACTATGGCGATAAAGTTCAAAAGTACACCAGATTTCTCGGCGAATGAACCACCTGTATGTCGGCAAACACCGGCTTGTTAACAATCTGCGATGTAACAAACCCTACGGGGCAATCAGGTGACGAGATTTGTTTGTGTTTTACCCGACTACGACGAAGCAAAAGGAAGGGTAATGATTTTGGCAGTCTATGTATGTATGTTTGTTCCCTTTAGCGTAAAAACTACTGGTACGATTTTAATAAATGAGGTGTCAATAGATTCGTAATGATGCCGCGGGTAACATAGAATATAAAAGTTTTTTTTAAAATGTTGTATTTTGAAAATTGAACCTCGACACACATCTCGGTGTGAGCTGATGCTTAGATGCTATTAGTGGGTGCGACCACGGCTCTAGCTGGACCATTTTAAACCTATGCATTTTTGGATTTCTATCTGAATTATTTTCTTGTTTCGGCCTTTTTAGACCCCTTGTTTTACGTAGTCGGGTTATAGTTTTTTTTATAATTCAAAAGCCTAATTTTACTTACGGCCGTGAGGTGCAGCTATGCGTGCCGTCGGTCGCCGGGGACGTTTTTTCTTAGTCGTCAATTTGGGTTAGGAGTACGTAGAGAAACTGATCAATAAATAATATCCGCTCGTGATATTTTTTTCATATTTCGTTCCTAGTTCTAAATTTTGATAAATGAATACCAACTCAGTTTTGTTTATTTATATTATGGTAGGTAATATCATTTTATACACGTATTTTTAGTTCTATATTAAGTTCCTCAGACCAAATAAAGTGTGATTACAGTGTCACGCACACACGTGTAACGAAATTACGCCTTGCCTTATAAGGCGAGCTGTCGCAGTGTATTGGTTTTTATGTATATTATAATAGTGTGTAGCCACACGCTATTATACTACATGCATAAAGAACCTGCATCAGCTTTCGTTTGACAAAGATTTGTATTAGCTTTTTACTTGTCCGAGTGAAGTTCTTTATATTAACCATATCGTCTGGAATGTGTTTAGTCAAAGTAAAATATGTTTTATTCAATATTGGTATTTTTATACACTGAACGTCAGTCTACATGATGCCTACCACCGGTTCGGAAACTAGCCCGGCGAAAAGAACCGGCGTTAGAAACTCGTACGGGGCCACCTTTTAGCAAAAGGATGGGAAAATTGTTATTTTGAAAAAACTATTTTTACAAGTAATTTAATCTATATAACAGAAGTCATAAGTACATAATTAAGTAGACAGAAGAAGCAGGATGCCATCTTATTCGCAAGGTGTGCAATCGTTAATGAAATCACTGCATCAGCACACAAACAACTTAACAACAACAACAACAACTTTGTTCTTTAACAACTTTTTAATTTATTAATGGAAAGATTTTGAACGTTTTCTGGGATTCTATTGTAAAGGCGTATGTATACATTGACCTTTAAAATATTTACTTACTTTGCTAAGTCTGATCACCAGTAATTCTAACTTGTTCTTATTTCTAGTATTCCTACAGTGATTGTAGCTTTTCTTTTTAAAAATATTTAGATTCTTTCTAGCATACAACATATTGTTCAACATGTATTGAGAAGCGACGGTCAGAATACCTATTTCTTTAAACTTTTCTCTAAGAGATTCAAAACATGACATCTTATAAATAAAACGTATTACGCTGCTGTAGCACAAATATTGTGTTAATGTCCGCAGCGCTTCCCCATAGAAGGATGCCGTATGACATTATAATATGAAAATATCTAAAATTTAAATAACAAATAATATAATAAAATAAAACTAAATAACTAGTCGCACTGTGTCCTCATCGGAAATTTCACATTTTTTTTGACTGCATATGCTGCAGAACTGAACCTATCTGCCAGATTTTCAATATGGGGTCCCCACTGTTATTTACAATCTAGTGTTATTCCTATAATACAGTGGTGTCCACTAAGTTCGTTTTCACATCTCATCTCATTTAACAGTACATTGGTTTGTGCCTGCCTAACATTTGGCAGACTTAACTTTAAACAGGTTGTTTTATTGAAATTTAAAAGTAAATTATTAACATTAAACTAATGTACCATTTTTGAGAGAGCAGGTAAATATTTACCTTGTCATAATTTGACTGACGTCGCTTCACATTAAAAAGTACCTGGGCGACCGAGCTTTGCTCGGTTATTACTATTTATTGTAATATGGTGTCGAAAGCATAAATCTTATTCACGTAATCAGTATAGGTAAATGTTAGACATATTTATGAGAAATATATATTGTTATCTCAAACATTTTTTTAAACTTGTCTAAAAACAATAAAAATTAAAAAATTATATGTAAACTTAAACATATAAAAAAAAAAAAGTAAGTCACCGAGCGGGATTCGACGAACCCGCAATACTCGTTTCTTGCGGTCCGCGTCTTAACCAGACATATTCTGCGTGGACAGAAAAACGCATGAAAACTCGAAAACACGCGTTTTCCCAAACATAAAACTAATCTAGACCGATTGTTTACCCCCGAAAACCCCCATATACCCAATTTCAGCGAAATCGTAAGAGCCGTTTCCGAGATCACAGAAACATATAAATAAATAAATATACAAGAATTGCTCGTTTAAAGGTATAAGATTAGTGAAGTGTCATCAGCAAAAAGTACTATCTCATGCTTATCTTTAACTAGATAAGATAAGTGTGTCTCATATACGTCAATGGGGTCTGCAATTCCACACAACAATAGCTCACATGGCGGACGTATGCGATATGCGGACCCGTGGCAGCGCGGGCGGAATTGTTGTTGCCTGTCATGTTGGGGAATCGCCGCTGTAACCCCCGCACATACCCCGACAACCCGACAACCCGACAACCCGACAACCCGACAACCCGGCCCCGTTTGTATAATTGGCTTAGGACATACAAACGGTATAAGTCCTATATCCTACTAGGTACTATTTATTATAAACTAGCTGATGCCCGCAACTTCGTTTGCATAGAACTAACGGAATCGGAACCCTATTTTTTTAAACGGAACCCTAAAATTAAAGTAGCCTATGTTAGACCTTATAATATCAGCTATCTGCCAGTGAAAATCCCTTGAAAATCGGTCCAGCCATTTCAGAGATTAACCGGAACAAACAGACAGACAGACGGACAGACAAAAATTTTAATAAGGGGTATTTTTTTGTAAGTACCGAATATACTTTCATTTATGCATTAAGTAAAAAGCTGTTAATTTGAAATTACAAACAGACACTTCATTTTTATTTATCTGTAATAGATAATATAGATTATTTATCTGTAAGATATTTTTAAGCATTATTATAAAAATATTTGTGCAGTTCACTCCTCCACTACTTAAACTGTGTAAACTCCTACCTTTGCATAATGTAAAAAGGGGTACAAAGTTTTTTCTTGTACACCGGCAAATCGACATCGACAGTTTAATGTTGTTTCAAATTCCACCTTTTTTAAAATTTGATATGACTTGGAGTCAAATCCTTTAAGCCGTACCAATGTTTTATGTATGTAAAATAGGGATATTAAAATAATAAAACACTTTTGGTAACGCGGTTTGTGTTTAACTGATGTAATGACGTGAAAACTGATGCATTTTAAAGAAATAATATCGCGAAGCCGATCAAAAAGTTTCGGAACGCGACATTAAATCCTCCAACGATGTATTCTGTGCTCCAACGCACACACGCACACTGTTTTGATAGATATGATTGAATTTGAACTTTGTACAGCGGTAATAAAGTGCAAATTGACTCATTGACGTTAGGAACACACCTACATTGCTTAGACAACAGTGAGTGTTTTTTAATATAATATGAACTTTATGCAATAACGATAAAGCTCAAATTGACTCCGCGTTTTAGTTAGAAAACGTTTGTATCGGAAAAAGAAAAGGGCTGTTTTTAGGGTTTTTCCGGCAATAATTAGAATTTTTCTCGCCGTAAAAACCAAACTTGAACTTCAACGAACATTAAAAAAAAAGAATTGGCCAAATTGGTCCAGACGTTATTGAGTTATGCGCTTACCAACACATTTGGTGATTCATTTTTATATTATAGATGTGAAAGTTTGTAAGGACGGATGGATTTGTAACTCTTTCGCGCAAAAACTACTGAACGGATTTCGATAAAATTTGGTATGGTAGTAGCTTAGAAAAAGTACAGTGTTCCCGGGGGAACACTGTATTTACGCGGGCGGAGCCGCGGAAAAAAGCTAGTCGGTAATAATATAGTTGTCACTACGAACAACAAAAACTTAGTATAATGTCTCATGTGTAAACATCACTCGTCATGACAAGACCGAAGACACTGTACAGAGTTAGGCTAATGTAATAGCAGATCTCCCTTCATAGTATTATTATTTTATCATAATTTATTTAATAGCGTAGTTGACTGCATGTAATATGCTTAGGCCCAGCTGTTGCCCGCGGCGCCGCAAATACAGAATGTTCTGGCGACGTGTATATATCGTACAACTAAAGGAACGCGTGACGTCAGACTTTTGTATTAAAATCTTTGAAAATATTGATTTTTAATATGTTTTATTTTGAGAAAAGATTCAGTCAACTAGCCTATTATATAAAATTAATACTACTCACAATTTTATCATATTTTGACGACTATTCGACTATTGCGACAAAATTTATTAAAACTATCAGGCGATGAGACTAGATATTAAATCGAGAAGGACTTGAGATTGTATACCCGAGAGCTTGTCACGACTTAGCAATACGGATTGCGCCACGCAAAGGAGCTTAAAAACTAGTTGAGAGTTAAAATCCGCTAATAGCGCTCATTATGAGTTCCTCGGTATTAAGTGGTAGTATCGGCAAGTATCGCAGCAGTATCGGCCGTAATGACGCGCAATCCTTCCGTTGGATATTGTGTTTTGTTGTTGTGTATGTATATTTTGGCATTAGCTATAAATGTCGGAATGAGCTGAGAGAATGTTTCGATTAAACCTTGCTAGAAAAGTTAATTGTTTACTTGTTCTTTGCGCCTCGCCTACTTCACACTTAACGCGAGAGAGTTTGCACCATGTGAATAGTGTAATAGAATCACAATAATATTTAAACTTTTGTCGGTTGAAACAGTTGCATGCGACCTGTGCGTTCTGTGTGAGAGGTCCCCGGGGCCGCGGCGCTGAGGGCGCAAACGGTCTCCGCGGTTAAATCCACACAAAATCCGTTTAGCACTGATTGAAATAATGCTAGCTATACACGTCACGGTGTACCTGACAGGTTTGCCTGTACAAATGATGCCTGTACTGGTTTACATACAGTATCAGCTCAAGCTTACATAACAGGTGTAATTTGCAGGAAAACCTGTCAGGTAAGCTCATACGGACAGCTAGCGTAAATATAGGTACCAAACAGATTTAGATGGCAATAATATTGTAATTTCTGATTTCATTTAAAAAAAAAACATTATAAAACATATAAAAATATAATAATATAGTATATATACAATATAACATTATAAAAATATTATATATTAACAAAGAAAAAATTTATTACTTACGTACTGCGGCACAGCGACCTAAATTGAGTCTTGGCCTCTGACAAGAGTATACGAGAAAATTCATTAGACTGTCTTATTATTATATAGCTCCTATTTTGTGGGTTCAGGGATGGCCCACAATATAGCTACTAGTCGGTTGTCGGTCGGTTACATGCGACAGTTTCAGTATAATCGTCGCAAAGTGCTGACAGGTCAATTTAAAGTTGGTGTCTGATCTTCCATTGCCATCAATCACGAGCTGCGATCAATCGGAGGGGAGGGGGGAGGGGGCAGGGGGCAGGGAGCCTTATCCGCGGGAAGTTGCGAGAACGAGGCACCAAACAAACGATTACCGCTTGATTGGCTGATCGGCAATTAATGCTTAAACTGATAGACGTGCAAGGTCTACAAAAAAGTAGATAACCTTTCTGAATGAAGAGAAGTACAATACGATGAAAACATTTGGGAGTAACAGAGTATTGTGTGTTAGCTGCGTGATAAGTACGGTCGTTAAAATGTGATTGCGAACGGTTGTATGACAAGCCACGCTCCAACGGTTTGTTAAAAAGCAAACATTTTTTAATCTTTTAACTGTTAACAAAGCTGTTGAAACAAATGGGCCGGCGTGAAACATTACGAGTATTAGTATTGTTCAGAATTCCATTAAAGTAGTACAAGTACATATATACACAAGTGTGAAAAATGTTTCGATGGTAATTAGTACGCGCTGATGGTCTTTGACGTGTGCATTAGGGATCCCATACATGGTACGGTTTTCCTTTAGTTCGGCCTGAACGGATGCAAAATCGTATCGTCTGTGTGCAATTTCGAGATCGCATCAGTCGGCCGTATGGACTGAAGCGATGCGTTCCAGTGTTGCCAACTCTGTTTTTGCGAAACTACTAAACTCCCATCGTTTTCTACTAAAAGAGTACCGATAACTATAGACTTAGGAGTCCCTAAAAGTTTTTTTAGGGATTTGGTTTTTTGTGTTTACAAAACCACTGTATTTTCAGTTTTAATATTAAATTGAAAATATGATAATTTTACCGTTAAATTAAAAAAATATAGTAAGAAATATTACGTATATAGAAATTAAATCGGTAGTTTTAAGCGACTTACGGACGCGTGCTACTATGTGTTATTATGATAAGGTGTCATAATAGCACATAATAGCAAGCCATTTCGCATATTATGGTCACTGTCTAGCTATTTTCTACAAGACCACTACTAACAATGAAATTTCTACTAAAGAAGGAATAAAAAACTAAATTTAGTAGTAAAACTTTGTAAGACATTTAAGTTGGCAACATTAATTCTGACCTGAACGGATGGACTGAACAGTTTAAAATTGGACTGAACCGTAATAAAATTCGAGTGAAAAATAAAACCGGGACAAGTGCGAGTCGGTAAAAGGAGTTCCGTACAAAACGGAAAAAATCACGTTTGTTCTATGTGAGCCAAAATTTTTATTATTCTGTTTTTAGTATTTGTTGTTATAAAGGCAAAAGAAATACCTACATCATTTGTGAAAATTTCAACTGTCGAGCTATCATGGTATAGGAAGGTTACGGCGACGGACGGACGAACGGCAAAGTCTCAGTAATAGGGTCACGTTTTTATCCTTTGGGAACGGAACCCTAAAAATGGCACGTGGTCTAAAGAATATTTATTAGAGTTCATTTAAGTATTTAAAACTTTAAATGGTTGGTTATTGGCTATGGTTGATAAAATCAAAAGTCTATTACTATAAAAAAAAGAGATATGATTTCTATAACATATTACTGAAAAAATGACACATTAAATCGGTTTCATTGATAGCGTGACTACAGTTGCAGCAAAATACAATAAATAAATAAAATAATAGCCTAAACTAACCAAGAGCATGTCAAGACATGACTAAAGAGGGTTCCGTAACTATCAACGCGCAATAGGTTTTCTTTGAATTACCTACTTAAAAAGTTACTGTCATAAAGTTATTATAGAAGCTAGGAAAGCGGGGGACAGACAGACAGACAGACAAAATTTAAAAATTCATTGCTAACTAATAGTTGCAACTTTTTTAATATTTTATGATTTTTTAACTATCAATTTAAATTATTTCCAGTATTAAGATAAGTCTTAATATATTCCTTAATACCAGTTTAATATTAATCATGTTCACAAACCGTGTTTAGATAGTTTAAAATGAAATATAAGTTATATTTTTACATCTCACAATATTAATTTATATTATATAATTCCTTATTTTAAATAATTGGAATTATATTATATAATTTCAATTTTAAGAGCAACAATTGTCCCTTAAAACTGTACACATTCCACAACTTTAAAGTTTTGTTTGTGTGCGTGTCGGTATGTAATGCTTACGCCTACATCTATCTGTTGCTTGCTTCACTTTGTACGATGCGTTTATTTGAAGACTATCTAGGCGTTATTAATCTAAGGGCCGAACTGACGTCAGTTCGGTCGGATGCGATTTTTTCCGTGTATGTGCTCGAATCCGTTCAGGCCGAACTGACGTCAGTTCTAACTCAAACGATCGTCCTCTCGTCTGTGGGGGCCTTTATGGACTTGACGGTGTCCCGGCGGGCGCGGCGCGGGTACCCGCCTATATACTGTACGTATTCTTGATGGTTTTATAAAAAATACTTATAAATAATAATATGTAGACATAAGATGGATGGTTAAAAAAAAAGACTTAATTATTGCTTATGAGATTAAATGATTGTATAGTTAATGTCTTACACATGTGAAATAATGTTCAAGGTGTAATTGTTCAATTTGTATAAAAAAATACAAAATTCAGTATAGTCAAATGTTTGGAATGGCGCCGGGATGGGCCATTGAGACACAGTATGTTATTTTTTATTTAAAACACTTTATGCAACAATTGCACAAAAGCGGGCTTAATGCCTTGTGGCCTTCCCTATCAACCAACCTTAGGATGATGCAGATATAGGTTGAAGTTGGCGAATTTCTTATAATATAGAGATTTAAAAACAATAAAACAATATATAAGGTAAACTGAATAATAAACATATATTACTAAATATAATATATATGTTTTCTTAATCATACATAATAGCTATATACACATGTAAGTATAAATTATAATATATACAATACAATACATATAATATATACATAAGCATATATACACATTTCAAGAAATGGTAAATCTGAAACTGTCGATACGATCAGATAAAACAAGAAAAATAAACTTTATTCGGCTAATAATTTTAGATGCAATTGGCGAACTCTGCGTTTAAAAATACGAGTACTCTTGAGGAATGAACAAGACTGGAACTATGTGGAGGACAGAGGAGAAGCAAGTTATAAGAATTGAAAGGGAATAAATCCTGTACATCATTAATTTGAGTTTTAATAACTGGACATGAATACCGATTGTAGAGATGTACTCAACAGCACATAATATTTCGGGAGTCTATAACTAGCGTTATGTTGTGTCCTGACATTCTGACGTCACATCCTGATGTCACAATGTCTTTACGCGAATTTACACTAACTATCGAGGTACTAAACACTTGAAATTAGGTATCAAATAGTAGCAATAGGTACTTAATTTTGGTATTTTCTAAGCATCTAATATCTCTGGTCCAGGGTCCTAACGCTCACGAGTGATCGCCACGCTCACGAGTTATCGCCACGCTCACGAGTGATCACCACGCTCACGAGTGATCACCACGCTCACGAGTGATCACCACGCTCACAAGTGATCGCCACGCACACGACATTCGTGTAGTTATACAGGTATAACACCAGTCAGTATTGCCTGGACATCTATTGTAAATTAAAACACTTCCGGATTTTAATTTTTATCGCAGTTCAATTTATACATCTCGACGTTTCGGATAATTTGCAGCTGCCTTGGTGTACGGGAGGACTGACCCTTTAGCCAAGTTGTCATCGCTAATTACGACGGCGAAATTCGAAAACAAAAATGTATGGGACTTGACATACATGTTACGGGTGAAATTAAACTAAAAGATGTATTTCCCGCGACAATATATATTAAGAAAGATAAGGGGTCGTGGGCAGAAGGCCGAAGGATCTGGTTTAGTCTCTTGGCGTCTGTGGGGATCGGAGGGTTTAACCACGTGGGAACTTAGCTGAGGAGTCCAGGTCCTTAGTCCAGGAGTCTAGCACGTGGTGAGGGCGAACTGGGGCTCCAACTTCTGGTTGCGTCTCTCTGTCACCGCTGCGTCCGATCGTCGTCGATAGATCGTCCAAGGGGGCGGTGCAGACTGATTTCAAAACCAAGTTGTACAGTCCGGAATATCTAGCGGCACTCAGAACTCCAGATGTGGTCAAAAGCTATAAGTCCTCGTAATCGGTGCCTTGAACCCGGTGTAAAGGTCCCGTGGTACACAGGATTAAGAAATATAACGACTACCTACATCTTGAGTCTATAGAAAATTTTATTCTAAAAGGAAATGTCATTCGAAGAAGTGCCATATATATACCCTTCTTCGTTTTTTTAAAAAACTTTTGACAACTATAAACTAAAGCGTAAAGATAAAAAATCCAGAAATCAAAATAAAAAGATATTATATCAATAATCTATATATAATAATAAAAAATATGTACGAAAATGTAAATTAGTGTAATGACCATGTTAATGTATAATAATAATAAGAAAGTGTGAAAAAAAATTGTAAATTGACGTCAAAAAGTGTTCTAAGAACCCATTTTGAATAAATAATTTGACTATTGACTATTGACTATTGACTATTGAATCAATATATTATGTAATATAATAATGCAAATCTACTGTATTTTCATTATTAAAAATTAAATTATTATTTTTCTAAGACTTAAGACGGAAGTAAAATCGATCTATGAATCAAATATTAAAGCAAGGCTAACGCCGTTTTAGTAAGGACGTGCGCAGATAGATGGCGCTAAAGCCTCTGAATGAACAGAGGAAAAGTAACTAAGTTACAATCGCCAAGTGACATAATCGTCTTAAAGTTACTCAAACTACACGAAGATCGTTCAATTACTATTATTTGTGTACCATCGACCGACCGTACGCAGAAGCACCATAACCGCAGAATAACCCAGGCCAGGAATCTTTTACGCCGCGCTCGTAACATAACATTTTTACGGACAGTTGTTGAGTTTTTCAGCGGCTCTAATGAGTTCCGCACGTCACGTAATAGATGAGGCCCGCAAGTGAGTGGAGGGCGGGGGGAGGGGAGGAGAAAGAGGGGAACGGGGAGGTAGGAAGGTAATGAGGAAACTTGTTGTGGAACTCTTGGCGGGATGTGTTTGACTTGTCTTTGCCACTGTACCAACTGATAAATCTTCGATTGTCTATTAACATACATTTAATGAGAAATGGTTGCGATGGCTTGCAAATTGAATATCGAATATTTTATTTATTACATGAAAATAAATGTAACTTTGTATACTTGTATGAATATAAATCTGCTCGTTTTGAAGGAGCGCACTCCACTATCATCTGTACTGACCGCAGCTATATGCGCACAATGTGTATTTACATTTTTAATAAAATGTTTCGTACGAGACTTAAAAGTGGTGAGCGCAGTATTTACATAACAAGAGCGTTGACGGATGCCACCGGCATGCGGGCCCCGCATGCGTATTGTTTGTCCCTGCTCTGAACCAGCTCAGGGACCAGGAGACCAACGGTATACACTTTTATAAATCTGCTATCGTTTTTATCACAAAATCATTAATAAAATACTACTACTTTTGTGAGACGGTTGTAAACCTAAAGTATACTATGTGTTTTTTTATTGTATTCAGAAAATTTACAGCTGATTACAATGAGATTACATATTTTATAGACACCATAAAGCCAGTTAAAAGTTTTCACTGATAGGTAAAAAAAGAAATATAAAGTTGCGACTCAAGTTTCAACCATGAGGTGTTGTAACAGAAAGTATAAAGAGAAATAATAACATACAAATTAAAACTTAATTTAAAATTAAGTAAATGCAAATACCACATCTTGCTGCGAGTTGCGATTAAAATGAAATTAGAAAGAAATACCGGGTGTCGCCATAAAATGTCACTTTATACCGCGCAATAATAATAATAATCATAACTCCCCACACCGATTTCGGTGACGGTGGCTGGTTTCATTGAAACCAGGCCAGTTACCCAGGAGTAATTTTATTGTGCCCGAGTGTGTGCGCAGTACACAAGATCACTCTCTCTTCCTGTACTCTCAGAACTCAGGACGGATAACCGACACGAGTGGCGAGTGATCAGGCGCAGGTCCGACTTTTTATATGCCCATCCGACGCATTAATCATCTTTCTTGTCAGACAATCAGGGGATCAGCCTGCATTGTGCTAAACAAACTTGGAAACACCATTTTTGTTATTGTTACAATGCGGCTCCGTAGCCTAGTGGGTAGACGGACGCTCTAACGGTGAAGGAAAACATCGTGAGGAAACTCGCACATGGTTGGCCCCATTGTATGACCATTCATTCCTCTGGACTAGGCTGACTATGTTGTGAGAATGCCGTATGTGCTTGGGCAACCATACTATATTTAAAAATCCAACTGTCCCAGGCACTATAGTATTTCAAGAGTAATTTAAAATTAAAATTAAAATTAAAAAGCTTTATTATCCCTTAACAGAGCAGTTTAAATTTATGTGTTAGTATTATTATTATTATTTTAACTTAATTTACATTAGTACTGTTAAATATAATTATTTATAACATTATTTCACTCTATATAAGGGCCGCCTCTGGCGGTAAAAGCCTCCTCCAGATATTGCCAGCTTTTTCTATCTCTAGATAGTCTCGTCCAAAGCTGGAGCACAGCTACTTCTGCAATGTCATCGCTCCATCTTTTGGCTGGTCTGCCTCTCCTTCTAGTTTTGTAAATAGGGCTCCAGTTAGTGACAGCTTGCGACCATCTTCCATGTGTTGTTCTTTGAATATGAACGGCCCATTTCCATTTTAGTGTTAATATTTGTTTAACAGCATCTCTGGCCTTTGTTTGTTTTTCTGATGTATGTGCTCTTAATCTTGTCTTTTAATTTTATACCCATGTAGCTTCTTTCAATGCCTCTTTGACATGCTTTTACTTTATTAAGATGTGACTTTTTGAGCGGCCAAGTTTGACTTCCATATATTAAGCAGGGTCAGGCCCGCGCCGACCCTTCACAGCGCCTGTGTGCAAACCCTATGAAGCGCCTCTTTTTTTCACGAATCTTAATGTTTCAACTTATTTTTATTTCTTGTGTGTTAATTTTGACCGAAATAAATTTTCTCTTGTTTTATATAATTAGATAATATTTTCCTAAATAGGTAAAACCAGTTTTCGATTGCCAATTACTGTGAAAAATAAAACGCGAATTAAATTTTTACATACTTTATTTATGATGTTCTACCTAATCGTATACTTATATATCATTAACAAAATGACTGAATTTTTTCTAATAATACTAATTTAACTATTACGTATGCTATGTTAAAAAAATAAAATGTGTAAGAATATAAATAAACATATTTAAGTTATATTATTTCCACTCTTCTAGCTTTTCTGTTTGCGAAATCTTTAATAGTTTCGTGTATGTCTATATGGTCTAATATGGCCTCCTCTATGGATATTGTTGTTAAATTTGTTAATCTTTTCTGGCTCATTGTTGAGCGCAGGTATTTTTTTTATTAGTTTTTATTTAGAAAAGGGCCTTTCCGCGCTTGCTACGGTAACTGGCATTGTTAGCAAAATTCGTAATGCTATTGTGATGTTAGGGCATACAGCTGTCAAATTGTTTAAATATTCATAATTCGAGAATTTTCGCCACATCATTATTTAATTTTTTGAAAAAAGACTGACATGACATAATTTCTTCACACAAATCATCGGCGTTAATGTCCAATAAATCATTTGCTGTAAGTTTTTCCTGCAAACGATGACAGCTTATTCTTAATTGACTTTGTTCTTGGTCATCACTTAGTTTAAATAAAAAATTAAACACGTCATTGCGATTATTCAATAAATTGAATCTTGGGAGTTTTGCCGGGGAGTTCAATGAATGATGTTGTGGAATTTGTAAAACTTCATAAATTTTTGTTATTTCGGTTCTTAATGTGTAATATTGGTAGAATATTAACCATTAAATATTCGTTATCATTTACAAGTGTGGGCAAGTGGTACAACTTCTAAAAACGTGCTATTTTGTGATTCCCGCCAAAACTCCCTAGGAACTTTCAGTAAAGCTTCTACCAGTTTACTGAATCAACTGATATGACTCATAGACTGTACTGACTATATATTTGGACTTTGACTAGACTTTAGACTTGACGATATAGGAATACGGTGTGGAAAATTGAAACGAAAGTTCTATTTCCCGCCTTTTTAACTTGACACTGGCAAATGGTTATAAGCTGATGCCATATATAAATAAAAATAAAAAATTGAATCTTTCGTCTACGGAGAATAAAGCTTGATCCAATATATAAAATAATACATTAATTTTAAAAGCGATTTTCGGATCATTTATATTTCGACGATTAAGAAAAAGACTGACAGGAATTAAAAAAGAAAAGTGTTTTTTTTTTATCTTGACATCACAAACAGACTAAAGTTATATTTATTTGTATAGAAATTACATAAAAACACATACCACTACATGAAGCGTTTTTTGAATTAGATTCTTCAACGCCTTCGATAAAATGACTGGTTTCTGTCTCTAATGATTCTTTGAAAGTGGATGGTAGAGCCGTGAAATATTTACTTATTTTAGTTGTATTTTTATCACGTTCTTCTTCTTGTTTTCTTTTCCTTATTAAATTCTGGTAAACCAGATAATTTCTTTTTTTTTTATCTTGATCAGTCATCGTGGAAACAAGTTAAAACAATCAGTAACACACAAACTATTTATTGTTTTTAGTGCTAGAACTTCTCCTTATTTCAATCAATTGTTTTGGCTCTCTCGTTCCCGGGGTGTCGGGGAATCCCCGTGTACGGAAGCCTGGTTGGCTCACCGTCATTAAACAAACTCATGGCGGTTCTTTTGATTTTAACGCTGAGCTCGTAATTATTGTAAACTAAAACCCAAAGCGTAAAATTAAACCACAAACGTGAATATTATCTTGGGACACTTGTACTATAAGCGCTATATTATGTTTTGTTGTTTACGAGGCATTTGTTGCGCCTATTATATCTACTTACTTATCGATACTCCACTACAAAGCAATATGTTATTGTGTAAGTGTAACAAAAATAATTTCGAAAGCGGCGCCCCTATTGTTTTGGCGCCTGTGTGCGCCGCGCACTTCGCACACAGGGCGGCGCGGCCCTGAGCAGGGTGTTAGGCATATGTTCATAGCTTTTGTTTTTAGTTTTATCTGTATTTTTCCTTTAAAGAGTTCCTTCATTGACCAATATTTATTCCATGTAATCTTTGTTCTCCGCTCTATTTCTTTTTCTGTGCAGGATTTAAAAGAAATAATATGACCAAGGTACACATAGTCCTCTACATATTCTACTGGCTCTGACCCAATGGATATTTGTTTTTTATATCTGTTCGTCATAATCTTTGTCTTGTCTCTGTTAACTAGTAAGTCCAACAGACTCACTATGGTGACAGAGAGAGTTTAGCATGTATTGCAGTTGCCGGAGCAACTTTCGGATAAGAGCACAATATCATCTGCGAATCTCAGTTGTGATAAGTATTGTCCATTCACATTTATACCAATCTCTTCCCAGTCTAGATTTTGGAATATGGACTCTAACACTGCAATGAACAGCTTAGGCGATAAAGGGTCGCCTTGTTTTACGCCTCGCTCTATATGAAATATCGGTCCTTTTGTCTCTAGTCGTACTCTTGTCCTGCTTTCTGTATATATAGTTTTAATCAACTCTATATAGTCACTTTCTATGCCTTGATTTGTGAGTGCCTGCCAGATAGAGTGGTGCGATATAGAGTCGAAGGCTTTTGAGTAATCAATATAAGCTAAATAAATGGGAAGATCATGTTCCGTATATTTTTCTATTATAAGTTTTAGTGTGTGTATGTGATCGATTGTTGAGAAATTTTCATAAACCCTGCTTGTTTGATCGGTTGCTTTTCGTCTATAGCTTTGGTTAAGCGTCTAAGTAGAGTTGAAGCGAACACTTTATAAATACAAGATATCAAACTGATCGGTCTGTAATTTGTAATTAACTTTGGGTCCTCCTTTTTATACAGGAGCGCTATCTCTGAAATTGTCCAAAACTCTGGTTTTTCTTTCTTTACTAAGATGAGATTAAATAATTTTGTTAAGGATTTGATAAGGTAGTCTTTGTTCGTTTTTATCATTTCATTTGTGACCCCGTCGGGTCCCGGGCTTTTACCGGTTTTAAGCGTTATTATTGATAGATCTACTTCGCTCTCTATAAAAGGTGCAACCGAGTCTTCGTTAGTACCTTTTGTTATTAGAGGCTTGGTGTTCTTTCTGTCTTCTGTATATAAACTTTTGTAGAAGTTGGTAGCTATCGTCATTATGTCCCGTCTGTTTGTAATAGTATTTCCTAAGATGTCTGTAAGTTGTGTCAATTACTGTTTGGTATTGTCTATCTTTCTATATGCTTTTCTTACGCCTCCTTTTTCTTCTAGGTATTTGCTTAGCGTGTCAAGTCTATGGTTCTTAATATTTTCCTTTATTTTCTTGTGTAATACTCTATATAACTTGCTTAATTTTAGTTTTTCTTCTTTTGATTTATTTTTCTTGTATTTGAGATCATATTTTTGTTTTATTAGTTATTAAATTTCTGGCGCAATAATTTTTTGTCGTCTGCATTTCGTGTTCTGTTTTGTTGAGTTATTGATTAATTATATCTCAATTTTTTTATTAAGGGTTTGTATGTTTTCTTTACAACTTGAAAATGAAAAAGTGGAGTGCGTTGTATGAATGTTTGTCATAGGGTTTGGTATGCTTTTATATGATCTTCGCGATTTTTTGTTGTTATTAGTTGTGATAGTTAGTCTGACCAATCTATGGTCACTCGGGTGTTGTAGTTTACTTATAACTTCTAGGTTTTGTATGTTATTCGATTGGTTTGTGGCGATAAAATATATTTCGTTCCTACTTTTTCCATTTGGTGACATCCAAGTCCATCTTAGTTTGTCTGATTTTTTGAACATAGTATTAGCAATTTTAAGTTTGTATTGTAGATAACAATTTATTAACATCTCTCCTATTTTATTTATTTTACCGTAAACATAGTTTCCCATAACAACTTGTTCATTTTTCTTTCGCATTCAGATCTCCCATAAATATTATATTCTGTGTACATTTACTCATTGCTCTCTCTAGGTCGGAATACATGTATTCTATTTCTCCCCTTAAAGATGTGGCAGTAGGACCATAGGCTTGGATTAGGATGTAGAGCTTATCATATATTTTTATTTTTAATATGGTAATTCTCTCAGATATTGCTATAAAGTCAAGTACTTCTATATTACGTTTCTTTTTTACGAGAAAACCGACGAATAGTAGAGCAAGTAGCTGCCTCTATCTTCAATTTCATATCCCTCTCTCCTGACCTCGGATATGCCTAGAATGTCCCATTTTATTTGAGATATTGCATCCTCCAATTCCTTAATTCTAGCTTCATTTGCTAGTGAACGTACGTTAAATGTTGCTACGTAGTATTTATTTAAGTTTGGTGTATTTGGAGGGTGGTCGTCTACTGCCCCCGCGGTGACGAGCCGTTCTGGGGGAGGTTTTCTAGGGTTGCTGTGACACGGTTTTATTGTTTTTGAGGATGCGGCATAATCAGTTATCTGGGGTGGCTTTCTTGGTTGCTACTCATCGCAGGGTAGAGAGGATCCATCTAGCTCTAGGGAGAGTGATGTGCAACTATTTTCTTTGCTGAGAAAACTCTCCATAGTAGCTTGACTGCTCCCTGGTTTGCTTGTAAATATTTTATTTTTCTTGAGTGCTTGATGTTGTGTCTTTTCTCTCTCTATATTTAGGGTTTTGTTTGGTGGTGTTACTTCTAATATTCTTTTCTTGCTGTTTCTGTTTTCTTTTTCCTCTCGCTTTTGTCCTTTATTATTTTTTGTTGGTTCACGTATTATAAGTTTGTCATATCGTAGGTGGGCGATCTTCCCAGCTGCTTTTTCCTTTATTAGTTGTTGCTGTAAGTTTTTTCTGATCTCTAAAACTTTAGGAGGAAAATCTTCCTTTATGTATATGGTGTCTGAGTTTATGAATTTTTTATTTTTCAGTATGGCTATTTTCCTACCATAAGTAGTTAAGGTCAAAACAATTGGTCTTAATTTGTTTTCTTGGTATTTACCCATTCTTTTTACCATCTGCAACTCTTGTCGATCACATGCAATATTTAATTCATTTTTTAGGATACTTATTATTTTGGATTCTAACTCGTTATATGATTTTTCTTCTTCCTTTATCCCAAAAAATATAATATTTCTCTTTTTATTTTGCTTTTCTAAATTGAAGATTCTCTTTTCGTAGTCTTGGTTTTTTTCCTTTATTTGATTAAGTTTTTTTCTTCCATTGAACTTTTTATTTTATTAAAAATTTTTATTAATTTTATTAATTTAATAAAATTTAAAAAATTCCATCCTTTCATTGAACCAAACTTCTCATCTATTTTTTCAGTAATCTTTGTTGTAATTCTATCTTCAAGACTTTGTAACTATTCAATACAGTCTTTTTTAATGTCAGTTCTCAGTTCTTTTAGTAGTTTTTCTAATTCAGACATTATTAATTATTTTTGTTCAATAACAGATAAAACTCAATTTTGCACTTCGTAGTTTGTTTGGTGGTTCTGATTTAAAGTGTAGGTGGCGCCTATCCGGTGGCAATATCTTTTTTCAGCGCTCTCTGTGATTAGTTCTCCGTAATTTTACGTAATTAATCGATATACTTAACAATAAGTGACACTTTGTTTAGCGATTTTGAATTGCCAGGTTTTCACTGCACGTACGATGCAATCTCAAGTTTTTGTCACTTTATGATAGTAAGCACTACACGTAATTATTAAATCAGTTTTTTTAGTGGTTTATACGATATTTACACTTTATTTGCTTAAACAATTGTGGAGCTCAATAAAACTTTTGTTTACTTTGCCGCGTCCTACCCTCATATCATTTCAAGAGTAGTATATGTTTAAAGTAAGTCAACAACCTGTGCGTCTGAACAACTGAGGTAGGTCTCGTCACCTGCTAATAATATCCGGTGCTGAAGGTTAAAGATATTAGCGCTTTTTAATTATATCATTTTGGACCCGGCACCGGCATTACTTACGGTGTCTCGTAACTGCTTAATATTCAACCCCACGTGCCACGATTCAAATGGTCTTATTTTAATTTAGAAATTTTAATTGAAATGAATATAAGTAGGTAATTAAATTAATTATTTTTTTGATAATAACAATCTTCTCATATTTTTGCTAAAAGATGGCCCCGTGCAAGTTTCTTACGCCGGTTCTTTTAGCCGGGCTAGTTTCCAAACCGATGGTAGGCAAGTAGGTGGTACATGATGTAGACCGACGTTCAGAAAGTGTACAAAAATACCAATTTTGAATAAGAAAAATTGACTTTTTTTACTTTGATTAAATCAAGTTAAATAACGTTCAATTCGGGCGGCGTAGGCCTATATTATAAATACCATACCATATACTAATATAATGTAAAAAATCTATGGACGCTTCACACTACACGTCAGTCGGGCCCGGTGCTAAGTATCCGAAGAACTTGTGCTACCGTTGATCAAGCAACGGAAAGTACTTATATTTAATTATTTTATACGATTATATGTATATATTAGGTCTTTACCTATGAAATTGCCGTTTTGTATACAAAATTTAAACGAATATTTTAAATGTTTTTTTTTATTTGTATTAATCGAAGTAATCACCCATGCAATCAATGCATCTTTGCCAACGCAGTGGCAGTTTATTAATGCCCTTCTTAAAGAAATCAGCTGGACGGGAGGCAACAAATTCTTCAAAGGCATTTTGTACTGCCTCTCGGGTATTGATTTTTTTCCCGCCAAGAAGTTATCCAAATTCTGGAAAAAGTAGTAGTCTGTGGGCGCAAGGTCTGGTGAGTAGGGCAGATGACGGAGAGCTTCTAGCCCCAGTTCTTGCAACTTGGAGACCGTCTGCTGTGCAGTATGAGGTTGCGCATTGTCGTGCAGGAGCAGCGGAGACGAGCGATTGACGAATGCTGGTTGGAGATGTGCCAGCTTCTCCATCATTGTGTTCAGTTCTTCACAGTACACATCTGCAGTAATGCTCACCCCGTTTGGTAAGAACAGTGATCATCACTTTTCTAGGGGTAAGTTTTCGTTTAGGGCATTGTTTAGGTGCTGAACCAGGATCCAACCAAAATGCTGAGCGCTTGCGGTTATCAAACAGAATCCATTTTTCATCGCAGGTAACAATGCGGTTTAAAATTCCTTCATTTGTGTGTCTGTTGAGCAGTGCAAGGCACGTCTCGACGCGTACTTCGCGCTGGCGATCATTGAGTTCGTGGTGCACCCATTTGTCAAGCTTTTTTACCTTGCCAATTTGACGCAAATAGATCAATATTGTTTTGACACTAACGTCGAAAGCTGCTGCTAATTCAGCCGTAGATTGTGTATCATCAGCTTCCACAATCGCCTTTAATTTGTCATGTCGACCAAAGTCTTCGGACGACCGCGAGGTTCATTTTTCAGGTCGAAATTTCCAGAACGGAAGCGAGCAAACCAATAACAGGTGGTGCGTTGGTTTGTAGTGTTAGCTCCGTAAACGTCGTTGATGTTGCGTGCCGCTTGTGCCGCGTTGCTGCCACGACGGTACTCATGTTGCATAATTACTCGAATTTTTTAACGTATCCATGATGACGAAAAAGATTGAAATGCGATGAAAATGTAACACTAATCAATAAACAAATAACTAATTTTGGAAAAAGAATTCCATGTCTTTAAAATAAAATTAATTTGAATTTAGAATTCTTAGCCAAACAAAAATTATTTTGATTTGAAATGGCCAGTACTGCAGAACGGCAATTTCATAGGTCAAGACGTATTATAAAAATCACATTCTAACAACCTCTTTTATATATATATATATATATATATATATATATATATATATATATATATATATATATATATATATATATATATAGTCTCTACGCGCTAAACAATAAGCCACAGAGGTCATCAAACGTAACGTACGGAGGAAATAATATCATTTCATCAGCTTCTGCTTTAGGCACACACTACTTAGAGCTACATACAGTTACTAAATACCAGTAGCGAAGTTTGGTTCCTTATCAAAGGAAAGCATTTGCCTGTAGATGTAAGATCAGTTGCAGACCTTAATTAAAAACCTGTCTTACGAAATGTAGGCAGACAAAAAAAATGTCGTGTCCGTAAATAAGTACAAGTAGTAAGTAGGTGTTCACGATCTAATGTCGTAGGTTATTGTATCGTAATTAAACGCGAAGCCGGCGTGAATTGGGTTGTATGCACTCGTCGCTCCGGCTAAATACTGTCATAACTACTGCACTTAACGGCGAGGGAATGTAGGAGTTGAAGGTGAGCAAATAAAAAGTTGTGTAGTATAATATCGCGGCGGGCGGCGGTTTTAAAACGTTAGCAAATATTTTTTCCATTTCGCGGCGGCGCGCGAAATGAGCGCCTAATGAGAGCGAGATGAAATTGTTACTTATAATGTTACCGTCGACCTGGAGCGGTAAATATCTCCATAAACTCGAGCACTTTCTCGGCTTTTAAGTAGGACGTCGATAAGAAATCTTTTTCGAGTTACTTAAATTGACGGTAATAAGATATAAAAAAAGTGCTGACTTTGAAGGAAAATGTTTCAATAAAGTTTAAAGGGTAAAAGATCATTCTATATTCGTGAATACTGTAGTATAGTGAAAACGATTGCAAGGTAAAGTGAATGAACCTCTAGTGAAGGAGAAAAATTGTCGAGCATGTGCCGTAACCACGAGTATGGGAGTTGTTCTTCGTTGTTCGCGTCACGTCACGGCTCCCGGCACGGCTCGCCGCCGTCACGTCTATCACGCAAGTTAGACACGCGTCGACACTTTTTATTGAACTCAACGAACTCGACGTGAAACAAATACCAACAAGTTGGAGCGCTGCAAACTTTATATGTGAAAGTTTGAGCTTGAAACTTCGGTATTCCTCACTTTTTAGTGCATGAGTAGTAAAGTTTATGTAAGTTTCTTGCTTTCATCTCGATGATTACCATGATCAGAGAAATTGTGTATATTTTCATTTAAATTTTAAATATTTCACAAAGCATTTCTTATGTTTACGCGAATATTGTTCATTGTTTTAAACACTTACGGATTGCGTCGCGGTGCACTTTTCTTTTTCCCGACGTTTCGGCTACTTTCCAGCAGCCATGGTCACGGGAGGACTGAGGTGGCAGTTGTTGTTTGTTAAAGTTGTTCAAAGTACCCGAAGATTCTTCAACTATTATTTGTGTTCCAATCCACGCAAATTATATTAACAGTATCTTGAAACCGCGGTGTTTTTGAATTAAATTTTATTTTATTTATTATTGGGTCCCAAGTAGATGGCAGCACCCAGCCATCTTCTTGGTTAAAATTAGGGTACCTTTTAATTTCTATACACTCGCGTATCATTCTTGGGCGATAACGGTGTTCCTTTGCCAGTACTTGTGGCTTATAAAATCTTATGTAATGGCGAGGTATGTGCAAATGTAATTGATCCAGTGTGTATTCGCAAGTTGCAGATTTATTGTTGCGACGGTGTTTAACATTTGTGATGTGTTCCTTTACGCGGGTTTTGATGGCGGGAAAAAGAAAAGTGCACCGCGACACAATCCGTAAGTGTATAAAACAATGAACTCATTTTTATTAAAATTCGGTTCTTCCAACATTAAAGGGTGAAAAAGTACAACCTCGTTATTTGAATATGTTCGACAGAAAAAACAGTATTAATTGTTAAAATTGCATTATGTCTGAGTCAGCAGCAAATGTGCGCAGCTCTGCGCCAGGTGTGCTGCGCTGCGGTGAGCGGCGCGCGGCGCGGCGTTATGCGCGGGCACGTACCGTCTGTTTGCCCCCGCCGCGCGCCGTTTACACAACGCTCATTATCACTGTATACATTATTGCTCTCGTCCGAACCGAGTTATACACAAATTGTATGTGTTTATATAAACTGAACCATGTACACATTCGGAAAGAATTTGTATATGCTACATTAATGTACAGTCACCAACAAATCCGTAACACTTTTGGACATTATTGCCAAATAACAAGATCGAAACTTGGTATACCAAATCTGTCGGCGACCGCACATGCTTAAAATAAACGAGTAACCCACGAGTAACGTAATAAAGCGCAAGAAATCTGTACGAGAAACGCAAGTAATGTAATAATCCAACATTTCGGGCTGAGTACATCAGCGTGAAGCCGCTCGACCGCGTTTTACCCCTCGTCTTCACGTCGTCAGAGCGTGAATATGAATTATAACGTATAACATAGTGAAATCATAAATTAAAATATCGAAAAAGAAGCTATATATTTTTGCTACATAAAATTGCAGACACAGTAAAGAAAATACGACAGTAAAAGAATTGTTACATTTTTTTCTCTGGAAAGTTTGCGATCCCTTTTACTGTAAGAGGGGAATTTCTGTAAAAATAAAGGAGTAAATGATAAAAGCTTTGTGTTTTGGCGTTTTGTTCGTATCTATAGATAAGGTGGTGAAAATGAACCCGTTGGGCGGCGGTGTGTCGCGATAAGCTGAACATCGCGAACTCCCAACTCAATAAAACTTCGCTAACGATATATACGATATTCCAAAACATTTTTCTATAATCATAAATTCATATTGCGCCCTCGCACGAGTGCCGAATACCGAAACTCTCGATGTAGTCAATAGCAGGTCGATAGCGGCACGAGCAACATCTCGCAGATAGTCTGTCCGGACAGAATTAAGTTATGATTATGAAACATGAATATTTAAGAGGCTGCAGTTAGGTTCACACATTGTCAATTAGTCTCATCGACTGGCACAAACGTAATTGTAGTACACTGGTATCCTCGCCTTTGTTTAGTTTGACGAAGAATTAATAGCATTTACTGAATTTAACTGCACCACTGGTATGGTAGGGACTGTGGTGTTAATTATCTAATACACGTGTAGTATGACCAATTATTGTCTCCCACAGTATATCGTGGTGGACTACGACTTATTATCCTTATCAAAATCAGAAGAGACCTAACGCTTGGCTGTGGGAACATTAGTGCTCGCTAATGATGATGATGGTACTATATCAGCTCGTATAACTAGGGAACAATGTAACAAATTCGGTGGTAAGGCGAGTACGAGTTTGGGGCTCGTCTTACATCAAAGAACTTCGGAGTAATAAGCGTGTGTTATATAACATAGTAAGTGATCCGGTACCGTAAGTACGGTCGGGTGACATTCCGTGGATTTTCGTAAAAACCCTTAATACAGCAGTAGATAGTCCGGTCTACCTATTGTGCCTTTGTTAAACCCTCTCCGCACACGCTTCACCGACCTTGCAAGGTGTCACGTGTGGAGCGGGCCTTATAAGATTCGAATGAAACCAGTATTAAGCCAACGATAAACCGGTGTTAAGCCAATGAGTAAGGTATTTTTACCTATTACACCGAGGGGTATACGTCGCCGGTAGTACGCCGGCCGTATCCGGGCCGCGGCGGCGGCGGCACGCTTGCGGCGCGGTCTGTGTTTTAATACGTACAAACACTCCGATTACATTTAACGTAAAAATATTCGTATCATTGAACACGTACAAATTCTCATTTCCAGCAAACTACACCGTTTATTTACGATTCGTGTGTTTCTCTGATTCAAATCGAGAATTTGTATTAATAACGGGTCATTGAAAACCGATACTTGATTGACTTTAGAGTTTACAACAAGACTGTCGAATGCATATCGAGCTTACAGTGCCATCGTTTTAATAAATCGGGGTACAGACGTATACTGTTATCATAAAGATCCTTCTTAATTTGTATTTGAAGTGTTCGGGTGAGAGGGACCACAAGAAGTAGGACACGGGTCGTTAGCGCTCGCCTTGCAGTGTTGTAACAGATGAAAAATGCTACGCGTTGAGATGATAAACTGCCGGGGAGTTTTGTTTTCGCATCAAAGTGTCGAAACGTGGCTAAGGGGGATGGCGCGCGAAGGGGAGGGGAGGTCGAGAAAATTAAAATGTTCAATTTCAAAAGTCGCCGCCGCGAAGGTCGTCTCTTCCGGAGATGAGAGAAAATGGGGAAAATATTACAAACAGGTCGCCCGCCGGTGTACCACTTATTACTATTACGAACCTTATCGCCGGTTGTCACCGGTTTGTCGGCAACCGTACTCACGCGATGATGTATCAGCGCTGCTAACGACAGAATAAACACCGGGCGATCCGCGTATTTTCTTCTACTTTTAAACTAGGCAGTAGATAATAAATAATGATAAAAAAATATTTTTGGGTTATATTTTTTCCGTATAATATCATTGCTAAGAGATATTTATTTCTTTTACATTTAAGGCGTTTAGTGTTTTTGCGTGTGGCGCTAAACACTTACTTATTTGGGCTTCAGTATAATGTGTACTCGTTCCCTGGTACTCTAACAGATGAGGCTCTAAGTCGGTTCCGTCTGCTGGGTTTTACGGCGGAGTAAACGCGCGTGTCCCCCCAGTATCGTCTGCCTCTCTTCTATAAAGGTCCTTGGTAATAAATTTTACAAACTATAACCCTTTATATGGAAAATCACGCTTCACGACCCCCACTTAATGCGTTCTTAATATTGTGTCGATGATAGTAGAGATCCCTACTATTTACGCCTATATAAGTCTGTCTTCAATAAGATAGACTTAAATAGGCGGTGCTGGTTGATAGATTAGAGTTAAGACCACAGAGAAGGACATAGATTACGTTATCACAGCACTAGCTTACGAAAAAATGGGTAGAAACAAAGTTGCAGGCAAAATAACAGGTTTTTTATCAAATCACTTCAAATGTTAAAGTCTGATTTCGCTCATAATAATTTTCTTAAAGAGTTTCATGTTTCTACCTCTTATAGTTTAGAAATGCCAACACGCTTAGTATTATATACCATAGAAATGCGTTCTGTCTACACAAGAATAGACATACGGACTGACTGTAATTTTGTCTATTCTTCCGTAGAACCATATATACGGTTGTCATGCGAAGCGTGCAGTGTGAGCAACTGGTGAATCACTTTGGAGGCCGATTACTAGAAAATGGTTCTCTTTTAAAAAAGGACATGTTTGAATTTTCGCCTTTATTTAAAAGAACCAATATTTGTGGGGCATCTTCGAATAGAAGAAAGAAAAAAATAAAAAGGTTTAATGGAAAAAAATATCTTCCCAACTTCACAAGTTTAGAGGGCCACCCCTAAAATAATAATTAGTATTTTAATCATGCCAAAAACAAAATCTTTACATAATCTATAACTTAACCAAATTTCATCAATTTAAATTCATAATATAAAACAGAAGCTAGAGGGGCAAACAGACAGAAAAAGTAAAATTTTCCCATCTTTTCGCTAAAAGGTGGCCGCGGGCGAGTTTCTTACCGCGCCGAGTTCTTTTCGGCGGGCTAGTTCCCGCACAAGTACAAGGAGGAGCTTCAGTGAGACAACTCCACATGTGTTAGCGACGATCGCGACGATCGAGATGTTTAATGTAGTTAAATTATTAAATTATTAAGGTTTAATTGAAACTGGTGACAGCGGGGTCGGGATCTCGGCACTAGCAGCTAAAGCACTTTATAAAAGTTGTATCAAGTGCTTCGGGTCACCTTACACATAGGGCGGTATTTTTTTTAGCAACTCGATCTAGTGTCTCTCGACCTATCCCGGCGCGGGGGTACAAAAAGGGGTCCTAGGGGCTCCCCGGGGGTGCCTCCCGGATAATTTTAATTAAAAATAGCGGGTTATTATTTGCCCGTTCCATGTTCGGGTTACTGAGTGACGCGGGCCGCTCCACTAATGTTCGATATCATTTTACGACGCTTCACATTAAAATACAGCTATCCTGAGACGCGTCGACATAATTATTTTAGAATATTACGGGACGAAAAAAAAGAAAGTAGCTTACGCATCCTCCTACTGTTATAAATGTGAAAGTTTGTGAGGATGGCTGGATGTATTGATGAATGTAAAATCTCTCTTTCACACAAAATCTACAGAACGGATTACGATGAAATTTGGTATGGCAGTAGGCTCTGGATTAAAACATAGGCTACTTTTTATCCCGAAAAAGTACAGTATTCCCGTGGGATACTATAATTACGCGGGCGGATACGCGGTAAAACGCTAATAATGTCATATTACTTACTCTGTGGTAGCTACGCGCTACGTTCATTCGCTTCGATAGCGTAGCCCGCCGTAGCACGACTACGGCTACTCGTAGCGCGTAGCATCTCGTAGGTCACATAGCGTATGGGCATCACAGACGACGAAGATACTATAATATTTTATCTTAAGATGCCTGAATACATATTTCATATCACAGTACGTAATATGAAAAATCGTAGCCGTCTGTGTTGTTCACACAAACTGTATAGCAAGCGGTATTTTATCTCAACATAAAATAATATACTATCTTCGCCGTCTGTGGTGCGGGATGCCCCCAGCTCGGTTACATAGAGACAAGGATTGAGACAAGTGAATTCTACATATGATCAGTTGCCGTATCATTTAAACTTCTCTGTCACCGTAGTAATATAAGCGTGCAATTTTCCGGCGACGTAATGGCGACGAAGCCTTACAAAATGTTACGACTCAAATTAAACGTAAATAATGTTTTATATTTTGATTTTTTTATCTCGTACTTTTTATAACTGTGATTGTTTGAATTAGTATCCACCCTATTTTATAGTTTGTATTTACCAGAATCTATGTATATCATAAAGAAAAGAAAAGTAATAAATTTTGCTTGTCGATTGAAAGTGATACGCCTACAGAGATGTGGTGTACACATTACAACGTAACGTGAGACAGCTCCTCTTTATCAGAACACAAATTCAATTTACTGGCCAAATTTCTTTGTTATTTGAATGGAGAATCAATAGATTTAATTTTTGGGACGAAGTTCCTTATCGCGCGTTGCGAAAGGGGGCTAGACGGGAAAAATTAAGACTAAAAGTTGTAACGACACTTTTTGTTATAGTTGTAAGCCGTGCGGCGTGCGCGTGTTTCTTTGTCTGTCTCTCTCTCTCTCTCAATTATTACTAAAATTGAGCCTACTGATTAAGTTTATATTACATTATGTTTGTTAATAATAAAAAAATATTATTATAACATAAAAAAAAATCATTACAATTCCTTCACTAATCAATCGAAAGGAACTTCGTTCCATCCGGGTGTCTTTGACACCTCTCAAGTTTTTTTTTACAAGATAACTTTTTTCTTATTTGTGAATCGGTGGTGAAGGTACTTTTGACCCGGCTACGGCGGAGCCTAAACAATAAGGGTGATGATTTTGGTAGTCTATGTATTTATGTTTATTTCACCGTAGCGCCAAAAATCCTGATCCGATTTTAATAAATTACGCGCCAATTGATTCGTAATAATGACGGGTTGTAGTTTCTATAACAATTATAGTTATATCATTTATCTCGACCTTCGATAGGAATTTTTGTACTTTTGAATGAAAAAAAAATTAATTTTATATTTATTTTATATTTTACTAAGTTATTGAAGAAAAAATTCATCCACTACAAATAAAAGGTTTCACGTCATGTTATGACAATGCATTCAGTTTAAATCACAACAAGGTTAAAGTGTTCCATTACCCGCATGAATATATTTCGATATGAACAAACACACTCGCGTAACGAATCGCTCGCACAAATATTGTACATCCATCGCCCAAACAGCGGTATCTGTTACACGCGCCCATACAGGGGGCGGGGACATCCATCATGTGGATGACGGCCGTTTGCCCGACAACTGCCGACCACTACGAGTTACAACCACCTCAACCACTTAGCTACCTCGACCACTGACCTGTGTAGGTCATGCCGCAGTTGACACCGAAATTACGGTTACGTGTTACGTTACGGAAATTATCGATACGTGACGGGTCGCTGCATTTTAAAAGAAGCCTTTAAAATTGAAGTTTATTTACTACACAAGAAGATACATGTTTAATTGCAAGATTTCAAATTTCAGGCTGTAACCGCGCTGTATATCGCGGCGCCGCTCTTACAATGAAACTCCTTGTGTAATAAATAAATATCAATTTTGAATGGCTATTTTTAAAAATGCAGCACCGCGTCGCGTATCGTCACAATTCGGTGTGAGCTAACGCTTACATCATGTCGTAGACTGTAGTGTATAAGACACATGATACATTATGTTTTCCTTTCATTTCATCAATCCAAAATGGTTTGATTGATTCTTTGGATTATTAATACTTCTAAAGGGTGAAAGTTGTATAATGCTTTTCTTCTATAACTATTTGGACATAAGTATTTCAAAAAGATTTGAACATACCTTCATTCAATAATATAGTATTAAAATGAATCATAAGTAATAATTAATAATTTTTATACTTTTATAACATCACTGTAATAAACGAGTCAAAGATAAAAAATATCCTCCACGAATGTAAACCACTTTGAGTGAGATTGAAAATTTAAATCACGGTACAGCAGCAGCAAGTTTCAATTTGCCAAATGATGGAAGGTAAATATTAACAGATCTTATGAGATTGCACGTCAGGCAGCGTGGCGTGGAGTGTGATGTTAAACACGTCGCGTGTCCCGTTCGTTTTCCTTCACCAGTTCGTATGACTAGTGTTCAGCTTTCAGCGACGCCGACACCCCACGCAACAAGTTCGCTTTTTTATCGGCGCCAAAACTATCAGGAGTATCAATTACAATGTACATATTTATCTCCTATTTCCGTGTCGCTTCAAATTAGTCACAGCCCATACACAACCTACACGCATAGCCCGCTGCGGCCGCTGCTGTCACAGCACTCAAAGCTATTTGACAGTTCGAGTTCAGTTCAAACTACATCGCCAATTATACAGCGGGAGAGAGCTCCAATGACAAAATTAACACTTTGAATACGAGTACGCAGCAGTTTATTTGGAAGTATATAATATACCGAATATAGTAATAAATATACCGAAGGGATCCGATCGAAACAGTCACATTACAGTTTGCCAACGAAGTGGAAAAAGACGAGAGTAAAATCTTTTATATAACGTGTAATAAATGACGTCCTCATTTCGTCTTTGAGCGTCAGTAATATCGGTGATCGGCGATGCTCTGACGGGACGGGCGCAAACACTGCTTTATTAGCTGCCTTGTGCTCGCCAAATACGAGCTCAGATCAAATGATATTACGATATAGTCAATAGCTTATGAAGTTATATTGGTAGTGATTTGTCTGTCTGTTATATCTATGCCTTTGAAATATTGTGTAATTTTACTAAAGAGTATTTAATAATAAGAAGAATAATGGAAAAAACTAATGAGCTATGCTTAAGGGCCGAACAGTAGTCGAGCATTTCCTTAAATTGTCAGTGTTTATGTTTGTGCAGGTGATGCGGGTCCTCTAACAGTACTGGATGTATTGGTTGTTCGTTTAAAAGTAGTAACGTGCTCGCACCTCGATTCCTCGATTAGAGAATGGGCAGATAGCAATGAGATGTAATGTCAATGGATAGGTCTTTTCAACTGGAACAAAAATAGGCAGTTATCGTATGATGAAAATATACATATATATATATATATATATATATATATATATATATATATATATATATATATATATATATATATATATATATTTGAATGTATTCTATTATTCTACGTTATTATTGATGCAAAACTGTTTTTGGTCCATAAATAAATAAATAAATACATCAAACTGTTGATCGTTTATCACTAAACATTATTTAAAACTAATTTGACCAACTCTTTACTATAAATATGTGTGATTTCTATAAAATATCAAGAAAAATGAAAAAATCACGTTTGACCACGTGATTTAAAACGCACAGGAATGTGACGTCACCTTCTTGTACTTCTACGCCATTATTTTAAAAAGCATCCCTAATCCCTTATAGAAAAAAATGTATGTCACTTATCAGTCGAAGTTTTGTGCGGAATATCAGCGTTTTCTTCGTCAATATTAGTATTGAACCATTTATAAGTTATTTTAAAATAGTAAAATTACCCAAGTTGGTGTTAACCAAGCATTCGAGTATTTGACATGTTTAGTGTAATTTAATACTTGACAGGCGACAACAGGGGGGAGGTGGTTGGGGTTGGCAACTCAGACCAATATGTATATCTCTCTTCCGTCATGACGTAATGACATCATGACGTCATGACAAGGACAACACATTTAAGCGTTTAACTTTAATGCTGATTTGCAAGGAACGGAAATAAATTCACATTGCTTGGAGCACAAAGAATGGTTCATATAGTAAATGTATATGAGATATATAAACAATTTGACATACTTTCCAAAATCATGGAAAATACCCAATTGTTTTGACAGATTTGTTGATACAATACCGACCGATTTAAAAGATATAATATTTTGATATGTCGATTAGACGTTCTACCAGTAAAATAGGGTGGTTTTTCAATAAAAATGTTTTCTGAATAGATTAGAAACAAATGCTTTCGCAATTGTCCTATTTGTTGACCTAGCACCGTCCACCGGTTCGGGAACTTCCCGGCGGGAGGAACCGGCAAACAGTATTAGTAAGTAACAAAAAGCAATCTCGACATTGTTCTTCTTTCAATTGAAAATACCTTTCTAATGATAAGGAAATATTATTATTTCCTACTGCTATGGAAAGCTCCATACATTTTTGCTCATAGTCCTTTGTGGTAGGTATCAAAATCAAAATCAAAATCAAAAAATTTTTTATTCAAAATTGGTATTTTTAAATACTCTTTTTGAACTAGTGTTAGTTGCAAACGAAAAACGCTAAGATTACAAAATGTTGGAGCACCAACCTAATCGTTTTTGATTTATTTCTATTATCTATTTATAAAAAACCATTTCAAGCTTTGAAACATACTTCGGCGCGGTGTTCTCAAAGAAAATGATTTCTCAACTTTATAAAGTTCTGTACAGTAATTTCTACCGAGGTATTTGCTGTTTTGTGTTTTTAACTGCAAAACCTTCTAATCCCATCTAATAGTCCATAGCTAGTAGATAGCTACAATTTAGTGCAGATCAATAAGCGCGAGTGATTCGGTTAATTCCAATGTCTGTACCCGAGCAGTCCGAGCGCCGCAACTGAATACTACCGACTAATCCCGCGCGCAGCTGACCGAACATCGTGTAATAAGGATCCTGCAGTCACGTGACGTCATATGTTATGTTCCCACACATTCTAGAACAACACTAATGGCAGAAATTTATAATTAATCTGTTTTAGCTCGTAGTAAAAGTTTTTAATTTTGGTCGTTAGAAGATTGTGCGACCATATTATACTGTCATGCATGACGGTCCCACAGACTTTACTAGAACAACACTAAGAGCACTACACAATTTTGTATTGACACCAAACAAAAACGAGCAAGATGTTCAGCTCCGTCGCCGCCCGCGCTAAGTGGCGGGCACTTAGGCGGAGTACACCGCGATATTCTATTTCCTTACACAAAAATAACATTCAGCCGTCATTAGTATCACTTAAATTTTGCATTTCCGAAGACAACGTCGCAACGCTCGGGTCTAAGGTAACGATGACTAATTTGGTTATTATATTTTATTAGCTTTTCAGTCTAAGGTTTCTGTTTTTTTTGTTACTTTTATATCTCTCACTAATATTATACCACTAAAGGGCTCGAAGGCAGCTTCAAGCCTTTATTCATACATCAACATTCTTTCCAACTCCAAGATTGTCTCGCAAGACGACAAGGGATGGAAGAGGGTCACATAGCTCAGTATGGGTCGAGTGTCATGTCGCCATACACAGGTACACAATGCCCAACCCGCGCCGATACAATTGTAATAATCCCTTCCCCTCCCTACCCCGCGCGCTCCCCGGGGACACCGGGTAACATAAAACCGATACACTCGTACTTTATTTATTTCCCTTTAAATAACGTCCCGAAAGTAATTACTGGGGGATCCCTCATGAAAACTAAATAGCTTAAAGGATTCCATTTCGTTACCAAAGATTCTCCCCGGGCCACTCACTATTTTTACTAACTTTTGGCTACCGGCTAGCTCAGTGAATAATTTCGTCCCTCTGCGGCTGAATTTCCTTTCATCTTTAGGTTTAGGCAACCTCATGTAGACAGTCAAGATGCCTTTTGTCTCGACCGGTCTCGGGAGGACCAACCACTAAAGCTGATCCCCAAAAATAATTTTATAAAATATACAAAGACTTAGGCACTTTGCGATTATAAACGAAATAAAGGTATAACAGACGGATATATCAGATAGGAAAACGAATTAAAACTAACAGTGGAGGAAATAAATCTCTGGAGGAGTTTTGATCTTATAATTAATTTATTATAATTAATAGCTCCCCACACCGATTTCAGTGACAGAAGCCGGTTTCATTGGAACCAGCAGGAGCTATTTTGCAGTACCAGAGTGTGAAATACGCAAGTGAACGCTCATTTTTTACTCTCGGGACCTAGTGTGACGGATAACCGATACGACAGGCGAGAAATTCGGCGCAGGACCGACTTATTTCATGTCTATCCGACGTATGGATCATCTCTCTTGTCAGACAATCAGGTGATCAGTCAGCAAGACATTTTTTGTTGTTCTAATACCCCACACAATTTATATTATACAGCGTTTCCACTGGAACACTACTTGTTTGAGTTAAAAAGTAGCTTATATTTAATACCATACTAAATTTTATAAAAATCCGTTAAGTACTCTTTGCGTAAAAGAGTCACAAACATCTACCATTCATTCTTACAACTTTTCACATCGATACATTGAAACGAATAAATAAAATTAAAATGTCTGCTTGTAATTTTAAATTAACAGCTTTTCACTAAATGCCTATTTATGAAAGTTTATATGGTAAATCCGTGTTTAAAGGTTTTGTCAGTCCGTCTGTCTGTTTGTTCCGGCTAATCTCTGAAACGGCTAGACCGATTTTCACAGGACTTACACTGGCAGATAGCTGATGTTATAAGGAATAACTTAGGCTACTTTTATCTCAGGATTCCGTTTAAAAAAACAGGGTTCAGTCTCCGTTAGTTTTACGCAAACGAAGTTACGGGCACCAGCTGGTGTATAATAATATAATAGTAGTAGAATATGCAGAGAGCTTGGAGTTCGCCAGTCAAGAACATGTAGAATACAGTCAAATTATTTGGACTTTTACAATTGTAGAGTACCTACGTACCTACATACGCCCTTATATTTTATAAAATTATCGTGTCACTGTGTCTGTTACAGAGCTCCTCGTAAAAGGGCTATAGGTTGATAACAATTTTTCATACCCCTTAGGTATGAAAACAATATAATAGGTGATAAGGGCGGTCCATACAAAAAAATATAGTTTTTTTTAATTTTTATTATTTTGATATTAGATTTTATTATTTGATAGGTTTGGCATTAAAAATAAATATAACCCTAAATTTTGGGGACTTCGCCTGTTCGTCCCACGTTTCGTCCTAATTCGACGAAAAGGCGATTTTCAATTTTTATTACTTTTTGCATTCGTCAGTTCGTCCAATGTAATTAATGTATAAGACTTTATTGTACATTTGTTGTGCGTACGGTTTGCAAATTACTGGTAGTTTTCAAAAGAAAAGAAAGTAGGTAGTTTTGTTGATAATATTATTTATTTAAAAACATCCATGATGCAATACGTATGTTTAATGTTTGATTAGGTCTATTAGGTATGGCATATATCTTTGTACACAGTTTACTTATTACTTCTTTGTTAAAATCATAATTATTATCACAAAATTAAAAAGTAATACTACACAAACCCAACAAAAATAAATTAGTATTTAATCAATAACAAAATAATATTTCTTCTATAGCATGTTTAAATTTTCCTATATTTAGTTTATAAAAATATCAAATCTTATATATGAAAATAGATTACAATTACAATATCACGCTAAAACTCGAGAACTGGACCGGAGAGGCTGGACCGATTTGGCAAATTTTTTTTCTTGATATAACTGTTGAAGTTCAGGGAAGGTTTAAACGGTGAGATGTTAAGACAGAACTACGTGTGTCGGGACAACTAGTCAATTATAAAAATGCTAAGCATCAGACTTAATATAAAGTAACAATTATTTAAATCATTGGCAAATATAACAAAATTAAATGTAACCTTAAAGTCAAAGTAAAAAAAGTTTTTAAGGTGTAAAATAAGGTGTAAAATCAAAATAATCTACTATTTTGATCTATCTCGTAGGGTACAGCCAGCGTTTCCAATGTAAGCGTAACAAAAATGTGTGTATTTACGACATTAGAAACCTCTAAAGTTATCAGTTTCTCTACTATATTATGCATGTTATATACATGTAAACTTGTCTTGAACAAAGTCTTGAATCTCTCTCAAAGTCTCTATCTATTAAAAATACCCGCATCAAAATCCGTTGCGTAGTTTAAATATCTAAGCATACATAGGGACAAACAAAAAAGCGACTTTGTTTTATACTATGTAATGATAGTGATTATTGAAATACATGTTACAACGGATTATATTTTTTTGCTGATATTCCCTCATATGTTTTTGTTAGAAAACAATAGAAAATAAAAATGGGACGAACAGAGAAACGACTGTAAATGTTGACCCTTCTAACACCGAACCCCATTGTTTAATAGCGACATTAATACGTTGTAATAACCTTCAATCCTTTGACCAATAACTTTTTCACTCATCACCTGTAGGTTCTAACTTGTAGTAATTGATTGCAGGATTGTAGGTGTAGGTGTAGGCGTCGGTTGGTATAGGTAGTTCTAGATGTACATTATGTAGTTTGTGGGTGTAGGCAGTAAGTGCAGTTTATGGTGTAGAAACTTATTTATTCCAGTCCATAGTAAACGCCGTTAAATTATAAAATTTACAAACTAAATCGGCTTCAAAGAATAAATGAATAGCTCAATCCACACGAGTAGCCGACGAAAGTTTTAGTAAAGCAATGTTCTAATCTGATATTTTGCGGTTCTTTTAGCCGACAGCAAGTGAACTGTGAAACGGTGGGGTTTTAATCTGAGGAGTGTTCTCAAATCTGTGGAATGTTCAGGCGCGACGGGCTAGAGTACCTAGTAGACGGGCAGAGGGCAGACGCTTTACACGGGTCACGGGGTTCACAGCTCTAAAATGTTTTTTAAATGGAATAGGTCTGGAAACGTCAGGCGGGCTGTCTGATGGTAATCGATTACCACGTGCGTTCAAGGTCTTTAAAACCTTGGGCTGCCAGTTCCTTCACTCACTCGGCGAAGCACAACTCAATTGTTATTTCAATCTGTTTTCTGTACTGGTGTGTACTGGTATTTTCCAACGGTAAAATAAAATGATTATAAAATTGAGATATTTGCACGTGTACTAAATGCTCACAAATTTGCTGCTCAGCGTCGTTTCCGGCAGCGCGGGCCGGGACTCGGGGGAATCGCGCTCGTGTCATCACTGGATATATGTACACGGCTAAGATCTGGTATCTGGAATTCCGGAAGTTTAGCACCTTACGGTAATGCGGAAAATATTTATAACAGGTGACTTCGCTAGTAACATGTTTTATTAGTGGACTGTACCTGGGAGACCGAACTTTTCTCGGAGTTTTAATTCCTACTAATATTATAAATCTTAAATTACCATCCATCCTCACAAACTTTCACACTGTGAAAGTTTATGAGGATGGATGGATGGATGTTTGTTACTCTTTCACGCAAAAACTACTAAACGGTTTATGATGAAATTTGGTATGGTAGTAGTTTGAGCTCTGGATTAACACAATAGGCTACTTTTTATTCCGAAAAAGTACAGTGTTCAAGTGGGATAAGGTAAAAAGCTAGTAGAACGATAAAATAATTAAAAATAAGTAAATGAAAAATTAATAAAAATAATCACAAAAATATTCGTCTAACCGAGATTAAAACCCGAGAGAGACATCAGTTAACTACGCAAAGGGTTCACGCCACCACGGACATTTGGGAATCGAAATCACTCATATCTTGTTACGCGACGTATTAAGTGGTAAGTCATTTTCATGTCATGTAGCGACGAAATTGGTCTTCTGGTAAAATGTAGAGAGTTGCAGAAATGCTACGAGGGAGAAGATATCAGTCCCTGGTATCTGGGTATTTTGGGGACAACAGGAGCATGATATCTTGTCTTTGGCGGCGTAACATCAGGGGATCCTGCTAATCAGCACTAAGGACGTGGAAGGACTACAACTGTCTGAAACGACCGATACATATAACTAACTTCAAGACGTAATGTTGACCCGCTGTAAACCGCCCGAGTAATACCTACGTTTAGAGTTACTTTACTTAAGCGGTATTGGTGATTCCTCCAAAACGTGAAAAAGAAGACGAGCACGACGCCCAATTACCCAATTGGCACCTGCCTACCTAATAAATAAACAATAAACATTCGCAATGATAATGAATGATGTAGGAAACGTTTGAAATGGACTCGGAAGCAATGACATAAAATTTTATTTTTGATGAGTCCCAGTTTGGATTTAGTTTTGATACGTGCGTGGGTAAGAGAGTATCATCACCTAGGAAATACTGAACGGCTGTGATGCGTCCAGAAAGTGCCTCCCTAGAAGTGAAAAAGAGGTATCTAAAAAACAATCGTAAAGTTGATGTCATCGGATAGCTTAAGAAAATATAAATTCAATGAACTGTGCTAAATAGCGGTAGCGTATTTAAAATATATAAAAATATCGCAAGAAAGTTTTCTCTAAGGTTCACTAGAAAACTATAATAACAAAACTTAAATTTTCTAAAATTAAATGCAAAAGGAGATCGGCAAGTCGCCATACATTTACTGTCTGGTAATTAAAATACGTGGCCACAAAATAAACTAAGTTGTACTTCCTACTAATATTATAAATGTTTGTGAGGATGGATGGATGGATGAATGTTTGTTACTCGTTCACGCGAAAACTACTGAATGAATTTCGATTAAATTTGGTATGGTAGTAGTTTAGGTTCTGGATTAAAACATTGGCTACTTTTTATCTCGAAAACCCCTGTTTCCGAGGGATACTATTTTTACGCGGGCGGAGCCGCGGGCAACAGCTAGTTATGAATATAGGAACAAAAAAAACAATAATATTTTACATCAAACTCGGGAGATAAAAGATAATTGAATAAATATAAACTCATCCTATTGTTCAATAAATTGCCCTAGTGATGGTTTGCGGGAAAGAGAAATCTATTAGTTGGGATGTTAATTACGTAATGAAATTAATAACTAGTTTGTTTGGAAACGAAATAAAACAGATAAATTTCACGTCATAAATTTTGGTTTTCGTAAACCAAAAATATAATAATTATTTTTCTTGGTATAAATTTAAGTAGTATAGAGGGATATTTCACACCCCAAGTAACATTATTTTTTCATAAAACGGGTACTAAACTGTTGAAATATAGAAAAAGAAAATAAGTTTATACTCCAATAAAAATAAATCTATCTATTGGGCCACTAGATGGAGCTTTTACGCCTCAAATTGACAATTAACAGCATGATAACCATAGACTATGCAGATATGATGACAACGATTACCACAGATAAGTACGTATTTTGCACATGAATTCTCTGATTTTCGGAAATTCATAACTTTTTACTCCCAAGTCCTAAAAATGTACTTTTTTTATATAATAACTTTTTAAGTACTATAAAACTACATAATTATGTTCGAAACTTGGCCGCTCGGGCAGGATTCGCCAGTGTCCTGTAATACATTTTTTTGATTTAAAGAATAACGCATCAAAAATGCAGCATTATTATTTAAAAAAAATTAAATAATTATATCACAATAGTAAGAATCGACACTTTTTTGATGTGTGTATAAAGTATAAGTACCTGGGTAACCGAGCGGCGCTCGGAGTTCAATCAGAAAACCCACTACATTCCGAATAAAGCAAAATTTATACATTCGCATACCAAACTGCCAATCGGACTTACATATTATATAACTTAAAAATGCGCAGTTTCCCATGGATAAGATCGATTTGTCTCTCCCAAAAACTCCCTACATGGAAATACTTGCAGCCGTTTCCGATATTCCGATTATATACTTACAAGATAAACTTGTTTTAAATAGGTATCTTTTATCGGATCGGTACCTTGTATACAAATTACTATGTAGTAGTTATTACGTAGTCTAATATTAGGAGATATACGAAATATGGTGTGCCATGTGAGTCGCCCGCCCGCACCGCAATAGGTGTTAAACGTATTTGCTATTTATATTATAGATTTTTTATTTAGTTCTGCATTTTTAGTCTAAGTTTTTTATAAGAAAGTAAGACTAATTTTAAATTTAAATGTACGACGGCCTTGGTTTAATTGAAGTTTTAAATATATTCATAGACATTTTGTAGTTGAGAGAATTAGGTAGTTTTAGTGATCATTAAATAATATATTCATAGACATTTAGTAGTGGAGAGAATTAGGTAGTTTTAGTGATCATTAAATATATTCATAGACATTTAGTAGTGGAGAGAATTAGGTAGTTTTAGTGATCATTAAATATATTCATAGACATTTAGTAGTGGAGAGAATTAGGTAGTTTTAGTGATCATTAAATATATTCATAGACATTTAGTAGTGGAGAGAATTAGGTAGTTCTAGTGATCATTAAATATATTCATAGACATTTAGTAGTGGAGAGAATTATGTAGTTTTAGTGATCATTAAATATATTCATAGACATTTAGTAGTGGAGAGAATTAGGTAGTTTTAGTGATCATTAAATATATTCATTGACATTTTGTAGTGGAGAGAATTGGGTAGTTTTTAGTGATCATTAAATAAAATGTTTGTTTGTTAAAAATTCTTGTCCTTTTTACAAAGGAAGAAATAATCTACTACTCGTAAATCAAATGTCCCAACTAATTTTCATTTACTGAGTAGTTAGAGCTCATATAACTTAAACGGAAAAAGAAAACTGAGTTAAATGGAATTAATTTCATCGGTTATTATATTATGAAAATTCCACGGTATAAGTATCATTAGCATTTCAGGGAGTCAGGTATTCAGATCCGCCATTTACGGCATTGTCCTGTAAATATTGTCGAATTTTACTCTTGACATTTAGAGAATTCGCTACTCTCAAAACTTTCCGTTACGAAAACTCTTAACCCTCTACGTCACGGCTTAAATTGTTTTAGATGTACCAAGTTTGTGAATGACATAAATTCAATATTATGTTGGCATTTACATTTTAAAAATATATTTAGGTGTTCTTCGTTTAAGCAACGAAGAACACCTAAATACATCAAGCACCACAACATCGAAGCAACCACTTCATTATTTTTAAAGATAACAAATAGGGCTGTCACAATCTACCTGGGTAATAAATAGTACCTGGGTAACCGAGCTTTGCTCGGAGCTCTAGTAGATTAAAAAAAAAATCACAAAAATATTAAATCGATGTTCGAATCCACCACATTACGAATTTCCGAACAACGCAAAAATTTCCCAAACTTCCAATCGGAATGACATCATAGAGTCGAAATTATTGATATATTGTTGCACAAATATAACTTGAAAATGCGCAGTTTCCCAGGAATAATAGCTAGCTAGACCGATTTCCTCCCCTAGAACTATAATTTTATTATCATTAATTATATGCAGGGAAATTTCATGCAGCCATTGCCATTGATTATATATATATATATATATATATATATATATATATATATATATATATATATATATATATATAGTAGTAGTATACATATAGTAGTTCACAAATATGAATTTAAATATTAATAATTAAATAATATTGTTAATATATTATATAATATGTTTGTGTAATAGCTGATTGTGCACAATAAAGTATATTTTCATTTCTTTTCATTATTTTTAAGTAGTATATATAAGTATATATATATATATATATATATATATATATATATATATATAAGATAGTCTCGTTTAATGTAGAAGATAGTTTGTTGATAGTTTCGAACTGTCTGGTCATTACATCGAAACTTACAGGTTTGATGCAATGATTATCTACTACTATGATGAATATGTATTACTTACGTGTTAACATCCATCCATAGGAATTGCTATATGTTCGCACCTGGTTGTAGCCGGCGGCCCGGGCCGTTCCTTCTAACTGGTACAATGTACTAGACTATAGTTTTTATTTCACGATACGAGTATTGGATCGGATAATATGGAACTCATCGTACGTTAAATTATTAAGTCTACTCATAGTTGTAAATGTGGTCTAAGTTCCCCAACCAGTTCTGAACTGTTAAGTTGGAAACATTTGCTATACTTAGTTGGAGATTAAAAGTTGTTAGTGTATTCTGCAATCACATCATCTGCTAAGTAGATCTGCAGTAAAATATCACTATTTTTATGATAATTTTAATGGCGTCATTTAAATTTGTTGATAATTTTTTTATGAGACTTGAATAAAATTTAACAAGAAATCATTATGAAGAAAAATGAAATACTTGAACGTTTGAGTGTCTTCCTAAGCATTCGATAAAGTTCGAAGGGGAAATCTTATAAGAGTACCTATTGAACAAATGAGCAAGGAGGAAATTATCGAAAACTTTTTAACCAGAATAATATCGTTTACTTGTCCGACAAAAATAAAAATATTTACTGTATTAGCGTAATAATATAGTAAAACTATAAAATCGTAATTGACCGTCGACGAGGTGACTTATTAGTTATTAGCTAACTTTTGTACACTGTAATTAAGCAAAGAAAAATATCTAAATAAAATGTAGGTTTATTAGTTTGCTTTTTCTATACACCTAAGTCCTAATTTATTTCTGTACTCTTATATCGTCATCATCATCAGTATCGTGTACATTTGTCGCGCTACACTATCATTATGTGTGCGGTGTGCGGTACTCACCGTGCTGTGTCGTAAAGTTCTGTGTCTCGGGCGTCGGCCCCCGGTGTCGGCGTCGGATGAGCACTGTCAGTCGTCGCCGCCGCGAAGCCTTATATACGGAGTAGTCGGGCCGGGGCGCTGGGCGGGGCCAGCCCGCGCATGACAACACAAGCGCCGCCCCTTTTCACACAAAAATCAAGCTACGTCATCGATGACGTCTTTGAACATCAGCGAAGACGACGGAGGTCAGAGCAGATCAATTTCTATTAATTCATTCAAAGCTACGGTATACCTATTAGTTGGCAGAAGTTTAGTTTAAATAATATTAACATAATGCTAATAATCAGCAAGTGTTCAACACCTGTATCAGAGAGCGTGTACCAGTTATAGGAATCCTCCATCCATCCTCCATCTCCACTGCAGCCTCCATCCATCGCCTCTACGAATGTAGAGGCGATGGATGGAGGCTGCAGTGGCTGCACTGTTCAGGAATTCAGCTAAAGGTTTTTGATTTCGTAATCAATCTGGCAACGTCACAAAATTTTCGGTGAGTAGAGTACAATCTTGAAATAAATATTTTTCGAGGTATGATCATGTAAGATACAATCAATCTACTTATTATTATAAAATCATTGAAATTAATGCTGCAGGTTTAATTTTACAAATGTAAGTAGTAAAATACGAGTATATGTGAGCACTGAAGAGAACTCTCGAAGTGAATCTCTAAACAGATCCATAACTCTCAGTTGGGTCATATAAACGCCATATTTGTCCCGACCATACATTCAAATGAGTGGACATTAGCAGTAGTTTACTGCGGCATCCAGCAGTATAAACTGCTGTGACTGTAAACGGCGGACACTCGTAAACTTCGCGCTAAATTGACCGCCCATCAGGTTTACTGCCTGACTTATTACAATTAACTACTTTTTTATAGCTCAATACGCATACAGGCCGTAAAAACTGTTGAACATTAATATTGTATCGATTACCGCAACTCCTACTATGTCGGATAGAATCGAATGTTCTATAAGATAAGAGACATCGTCACAAACATGACAAAATACTGGCACTCTACCTCCAGTGCTGCTGATGCATATACAGAGAATCAGTGTCATCAACAGTGAACCCCAACCCTTGGGTTGAATTGAATGGGATCGTGACGTCACATCTATGATTTCTATTCCATTGATTAAAATCTGGCTTCAAAAGGCGGAGTAATCATTGAATATAGAAAAAAATCGTTCCTTATACTCCTTCCGATACAATATACTAATGGGGAAGAAAGAGATCTATCAATATCCTACTTTTGTTGAAGCTTTCTCTACACAATTGACATATTTTATATTCTATCAATTTAAGATGTTACATATTTACATACGCCTCTGTAGTCCAGTGGCTTAGAGCTAGGCTCTCTATTATGGAGGGTTCGATTCCCGCGTTTGAACTACATAAAATATTGTTTTCAAGTCTGCAGGATAATGCAGGCTAATTACCTGACTGTCTAACAAGTAATATAATCCTGAGATCCATCCTATAAGATGATCCATGTCGACACATGGAAAGGGCATGAAAGTCGGTCCTGCGCCTGATCTCTCGCCAGTCGTGTCGGTCATCCGTCCTACTGGGCTACGAACGTAAAGGAAGAAGGAGCGTGTTCCTGTGTCCTGCGCACACACTTGGGCACTATATAATAACTCCTGCGTCCAGCTGGACTCGTTTCAAAGACACTAGCCATCGTGACCGGTTTGGGAGCGGGAGCGAGCTACTTACATTGCAATACAGTAGTAATTCCTACTCGTACTAGAAAAACTTAAAAAGTCACAACCAAAGTACAAATACCTATTGACTTGTATACCTAATGTTCATTCCATGTATAATGTTTATTATTCTTCCAAGATATAGCCGCCGTCTTTTGTAAGTCGGTTAAAATCACTAAAATATGATGCGCGCCGCCTTTCAGACCATGTGCGGTGTAACCTTTAACTTTTACAAAGGGCAACATTATAATTCTCATAAATTGAGAAGTGGTAGGTTATTTCAGGTTTCAGTAGATGTTTCGGGACGAATGGACTCACTCAACCGGATAAATAAGACGGACTCACAGAAAACCGATGGGAAATAGCACTTGCGTTGTGTCTTACTGCATGAGGAAGGTAGGAACCTTCCTCATGCAAAGCTCGCAAACGCACACGTAATTCTTCTGGTGTTGCGGATGTCCATGAGCGGCAGTAAACGTTTTAACTATGAAATAGTTAAAACGTTTACTTGACACGAGCAATCGGATCGGATCGGATCGGAATTTATTACAAGAAATTGTAATAAATTCTTACTAATTAATTTGAAAACGAGGTAACTTATTTTTTACGGGAGTAATTTATTCGAGAACGCACTTGTAGTTCCTCTGGTGTTGCGGGTGTCTATGGCCAGTAATCATTTTATTTATGGAATAGATCTAGAAACAAGCAAATGGACCGCCTGATAGTAAGCAATTATTCCCGCATTAAGACATTCGCAACACCGGAGAAATTATAAGTGCGTTCACGGTCTTCAAAACCAGAAATTCCTTGGCCTTCGGGTAACCACCTACAAAAAGAAATGAGATCCCACAAAAACATTACCTAAATGAAAAAAGCCAAGTATTTCCTTTGCCACGGTATCGGTATTCATATTTTAAGATAGATAAGATAGATAGATAGATTAGACCCGTGCGAGTCACTGACAAACCAGGAGAAACGTTTCTATGTTATCAGTATGCCAATAATTAGGATTCAATAGTGGTACTCGTACCATGCTATTTATCCGTACGTTAATTTCGAAGATTGTTGACCATTTTGAAAACTTTTCATAGGTACGGTTAAGTCTAATTTAAAAATCGTCAACACAATCTAGATGACGAATAATACAATTACTGCAGGTAATAAGATGTTAGCACTAGCTTTAACCTACTAGTAGCTATAATATTTATACAGAAATTGATTTATTAAAGTGCACATTGCCAAGTCACTATACCTATTTCTTTTAGATTTATGTATCTTCAATCAACAACTTTAAAATTGTATTTATAAAAATGTGATATTCCACACGAGGCAACATCCCTATGCTTATTTTGGGGAAATACCACGGCCTCTCAGAAAACTTGGCATAAAATCACGCTTGAGTTTGTTTTGCCGAAAGAGTGAGAATGCCGGAGGCTTTTTTGTATTTATGACCTTCTTAAAATGTGTTAATAATAATATAATAAATATAACTAAAAAGAGAAACAATATTATTTTAAACAAAAAATGAAAACCGACTTCCAAAGTAACAATGCACAAAAAAGTATGAAATAAAACTAATTTTCTAAATAACTCCCCTTTTAAATTCGGCTAAAATTGTAACTATTTCTCTACTCAATCTTATAAATTTTGAAGTCAGTACCAGTACGAACAACATGAAAATCAACAACAATAAAACAATATTTTATAGAACTCACGTTCAAATTGGCTGGTACCGAATTCAAAATTAAGAAGATTGAGTAGAGAAATAGTTAAAATTTTAGTCGAATTCATCATTTCGAATGGTCATCCCGACAACGACATTTAGTCCTTTCTTCAACGTTTTAAGTAAAAATTAAAAATACAAGCCCCCTCAGAACTTTTGGGACCACATCATATTAAGTGGTCTCGGTCTTGTTTGTGAATTTGGAACCAATTACAGGAGGAACGCTGATATTTTTTTGATACAGGCTGATACAGGCGAGCGGAAGGTTGACGAAAAGTCGCTTAAAAAGGGGACATACCGACCACGGTGAGCCGAGTGGCTACAGTACAATACCTGATGATACCTCACGTGTTTTTGGTCTCAGCTCACGCTCATGATCGGTCCACCTTGTTCTTTGGACCATTCCCTACTAACGTATTACATCCTACTAACATTAAAAGCTTCTAGAACTGTAGCCGAGCCTTGCTAAACAGTTCATACTTAGCACTTTTAAAATATATCATAATCCTAGAAACGCCTTGGGAAACTAGTAATAAAAGACTAAGGGTCAGTTCACATCGAAACGAGACGTGATGCCCAATTTATTTTTATATTATGCAAGAAGATACTCACATAGCAAGAGTTCTAATGTAAAACTGCACCGCAGGGAGCGTCCGCATAGCGCGGCACCACTCTAGCAATGAAATCTTCGTGTCTACTGAATAAAGTTCAATTTTGAATGGGTTGTTTACAAATGCAGCGCCTCGTGCCATATCGTTTCTTCTCAGTGCTGACCGAAAAAACTGAATATAGGGCATACAATAAGATTAACAGTGTAGATAGAGATAAGAATCTTAGGTAATGCACATACAATTGCCCCGTAGCAGGATAATTAAGTGCGGGCCTGCATGGAGGATGTCGCACAGAGCTGTGACGTCACGCGGTCAATCTGTAGAGTCAACAGATCTGTTTGCGAACAGTAATTTGCCGAGCCCGGCTGTATGTTTACGGCGTGTTTTCTCGCTAATGCCCACTAAACTCATTCTCCAGCCGAAGTGGACCCACATAAAATATCATATCACGGATTTATGTCGCCAATTATAAATTACTTACAGATATTGTGTGTGATATATGTCGAGCGACGAGATACGACTCTCATATCGGCACACGTGCGGTGTGTAATCTCTAAAAGTTTTATTTTATCGTTTACTTTAAACGAGACAATCTTGTATATATATATAATCGGTATCTCGAAAACGGCTGCAAATATTACTATGAAATTTAGTATGCTGGGAGTTTTGGAGGAGAAAAATCGGTCTAGCTATCGCTATAGCTATAGCTATCGTCTTATCCTAGGGAAACTGGGTATTTTTAAGCTATATATGTTTTTTCTTTCGTGGAACAGTATATCAACAATTTCGACTCTCTTATGTCAATCCGATTGGTAGTTTGGTATTCGTGTGCATAATTTTTGCTTTTTCGAAAATTCGAAATGTGGTGGGTTGGAATCCCGCTCAGATAAATATTTTTGTGATTCTTTTTATTCTTTAAATTTATCAGATCCCGAGCAAAGCTCGGTTACCTAGGTACATTGTTTTTAATGTACAAAATCGACAAAGTTGTACAAAGACATTTAAAAAAATGTACAAAGGAAAATGTTTAGAAGGTCGAATAGGTCCACCAATTTTTAAATATTTTCCTTTGCTCTAAGACGGCTCAAAATAATTAAACACAAAGCAAGTGATGTGGTTGAATTACGTATTTACACGTGAGTATGTGTGCGTGCGCACAATTCAACGATTTTCATCTTATGTCTTGTTCGATAGTACAATAGGCTATGGCATTAATCAAAATACAGGCGCAAATGTTGATCAACATCACAACCCAGTACATATTATGGTAGGTTCTTACATATAAAAAACAGTAAACCATTTCACGAAATTTCAAGTTCAAAATGTTTTGACTGGTCTGAGGCTGGCGGAGTGCCCACCGAAAGTGACGTTAAGCTTCTTGCGGGATGTGGAACATCTCGAATCTCGGCACCTGCGAACACGACGGGCTCCCAGGTCTAGTGGTGTTATTTATTTACTCGATGTTTTATCTCTACGAAAGAGGCAAGCTCTGTCGGGGTGTCTATCCCACAGCCAACATGATACTTTTTGTTAAAAAGTTTACATATGTGTCATGATACTGTACATCATTCACTTTTATAAACTTTTTATTAGCAGACTTTTTGAACTGCACCCTGCATGACGAATACACGGATAAGGAGTTATCAAAATAGCTGTATGTACCTGACTCGTTGGCCGTTGCGGCCGTCGTCGTCACATCAGATAACCATAGATAATAGATAGCTGGTGTCGTATTGTCGATTGCACTTATCAGTAGGTGCTCGGACAATCACAGAACCTGTCGCCTGTTGTACTAGCGAACCATCAGATTTTATACACAAGTAAGGGTATTAAAAATGTTACAAAATCTAACCATAATATAGTACCTGGGAGACGGAGGACGGAGAGTTCTGGTACATAGAACGGAAATAAGCGGATGCAATAGGTTTATTGTATGTATGTATGTAATTATTGTATCCGAGTTATTGTATCCATTTTGTAGAACCTACTGATTTAGTTCTATAAGATATTACTAACCTTGTACATATTTTTGTTTTATTTAAATGAAATAAAATTATTCGAATGGGACCGGGATTCGAACCCGAGACACCGATTTGGCAACGACGCAAAAATTATTGTCACACTCGCTGTTTTCCGCGGCTCCTCCTCCGCCCTCGTAAATATACTATCGAGTATCCCGCAGTAACGCTGTACTTTTCCGGGATATATTGTAGCCTGTGTTTTAATCCAGAGCCTTAAACTACTACCATACCAAATTTCATTGAAAGTTTGTTCTGTAGTTTTTGCGTGAAAGAGTAACAAACATCCATCCATCCATCCATCCATCCATCCATCCATCCATCCTCACAAACTTTCACATTTATAATATTAGTAGGATAGGATAGTTGTAAGACGAAAGAAACATCGTAATATAAAAAATCTATATCGATACAAATTATTTTTACTTTATAATTTTCATTCGTTTACTTATGTCTGGATCAAGTTTATCGCCATATTATGTTTATGATTAGTGCAATGGATTCGGTATACTGGGTGTTTTTTCAGTCACTACAAAATAGCTACGGCATAGATACCACTTTTGTAGGAAACAGCTGTTTTTTTTTCAATTAGGAAAATTGATTCCATAGTAAAAGTTGTATAAATTGAAGAGTATATTCACTCTTGAAAGTTTGGCAATTGACTGAAAAAGTACCCTGTATAGTATGTGGTATATTATCTTAAGAAGAGAACAGTGATTAACCGTTGTAGGTGATCAACTAGCGCGACGATATCGGGTATACTTACCGTTATTGAGTGAGGAGTTATCACGACGATGACTATGGACTATGGAGTAATCAGACGCATTTTTTTAGTTTTGTTGATAAACGTTGATAAAGTTTTTCTTTTGAAGTGACGCTACTCAAAGAATGTAAGCTATGTATTATACTTTTTCATCAATTAATATGTCGTCTTACGTCTAGGATTTTCACTTACGTGTTGTGAACGTTACCAAAATGCACGTTGCACTTTAAGCGCGCTGTTCATTGGAACACTCTCCAGCCTGTCGGGCGGGTCTGCGAGCCCGTGTCGACTGTTGGCATCTAATAGGGTAGGTATAGGGCAAGTTGTCAGTTATAGGTTTTTGAGGTAACTCAAATGCCTACCCTAAAATTGGTACCAGCTATCTCGGGCTATAAGGGTTATTGAAGGTGAACGCCGCCGCCCGCTAAAGTATGGGATACACGGTTTGTTTTTGCTGCAATGCAGCAGCAGTTGATATAATTATAGAATTCATCGCAATATTTTAGAAGAGAAGCTACACTAGGAAGTGAGCGACCTTTTACAGAATTACAGTACGTTTTACAAGTAGGTAAGCACTCTTAGGCTGGGAATCCGTAAGGCTGGGAAAAATTCACAGAAATAGATCACAGAAAATAGAAATCTGCGATATTATATTAGAGCTCAAAATCGACAGATCGCGCTAATGCGCAGAGTTCTATTTTCAGTGCCCTGAATTTTCCCCGACCTTACGGATTCCGGACAATATAGTCTTATGCCTGTTGGCGGGTCTACCCAGCACGCATCTGATGAGGGTGAATCACAGAGCGGAACCCAGACGCGCACGTCGCACGTGATGGATCGCTGATGCACAGATAACAATTAACTTCAATATATAGTTAAAAGCATTTAATTGTATTTTGACTGTATTAATCTAATCGCCGGATATAATTCCCGGAAATATCGTTGAAAAACTACGAAATTCAAAATTCGAAAGTGGGTTACCTTTAGCAAGTACACATGTTAAATGTATTATATATACTTCTACCTTGAATAGTCGTTTAGTTACAAATCAAAACAGATAAATTTTGATAGCGATGAGGAGTGCAGGGCGAGCGCTCACTTGAGTCACGACTTACCCCAGTCGAGCGTCAGTTTACACCGAGACGTGAAGGAACGCGACGAGACGAGACATTTTGATAGCGATGAGGAGTGCAGGGCGAGCGCTCACTTGAGTCACGACTTACCCCAGTTGAGCGTCAGTTTACACCGAGACGTGAAGGAACGCGACGAGACGAGACATTTTGATAGCGATGAGGAGTGTAGGGCGAGCGCTCACTTGAGTCACGACTTACCCCAGTCGAGCGTCAGTTTACACCGAGACGTGAAGGAACGCGACGAGACGAGACATTTTGATAGCGATGAGGAGTGTAGGGCGAGTGCTCACTTGAGTCACGACTTACCCCAGACGAGCGCCAGTTTACACCGAGACGTGAAGGAACGCGACGAGACGAGACATTTTTAAAATAGTGATTCAAAATTGAACTATTTTCACTACACAAGTATACACACGTTTCATTGCAAAACTTCCAATTCCTTCGAAAAGTGTATCTTTTTCTGTAGTTAATAAAGTTCAATTTTTTTATCTTAAAAATCCCGCACTGAAACAAAACGTATCATTGACAAAACTATCTAATACCGACAATATTGCGTTGAAACTGTGGGTTTTAACCCACAGTCTTAATGCAATATTGTCGTTGGGTCATAACCCACAGTGTTAACGCAATATTGTCGTGTCGTTTTATTTTTAGGACAAGCTTGTCTATGTGAGACAAGTCTGTGTGTCAAGTGAGCGCTCGCCCTAAGCACATTGTCTACCTGGGCCGTGTGCCCTAAGTGTAAAATACTCGGTGGTAATACAGTTTATGACTACCTACCTGTATTGCCTGGACTCGTAAGTAGTCGGTACTATTTCAGTTATAAGAAGCCGTTACATGACCAGCGGCCGGAGTGAATCAAAATATATAAAAACAAGTCACGTTCGTAATGAGTTCTCTGCGACATGCCCTTTCACATTGATTGGATCCATGTACCTTTAACTGCAAAAGTAAACTATAGTTTCAGTGAAGTGTAACTTAATTCCAGACATGCTACTTTTTTGACGTTGGCAACGAACTACGAAGGTAATATGCGCTCATGAAAAGCTGCGAAATGTTTCGAAAAAATATAGTAGGTACGGCCGCTTAAAGAACTGACGAGAGTGTACTCTCAGATATTTACTTGTGTATGTTCTGTTCATACCCAATTTAATCTAAGCGTAGTAAAAATATGACTAAATTATGTGTAATGACTGTTGTATTTCTTAACAGCGATGTAAATAAGTTACATTAAAATTGATGGCGTAAAAGGAGGTAAAATGTTAATGAATTTTAATGACCAAAATATATTGTACCTATTTAATTTTATATCCTGACATTTGCATTATGATTATGTTTCAGGACATTGTATCTTTTGTCACATTAATTTATCAATTGGATGAGGTATAAATAATAATTATTAGAATAACAATAGTGAATACCATATGCGTGTATTTTTTCAAACGTTTCTACAGGTTATAACATTACCAAATATATTATATAATTATGAAATTGCCGTTCTCCAGTACAGTATCATGGATACGTTAAAAATTCGAGTAATTATGGAATATGAGTACCGTCGTGGCAGCAACGCGGCACAACGCGGCACAAGCGGCACGCAACATCAACGACGTTTACGGAGCTAACACTACAAACCAACGCACCACCTGTTTTTGTTTTGTTCGCTTCCGTTCTGGAAATTTTGACCTGAAAAATGAACCTCGCGGTCGTTCGAAGACTTTGGTCGACAATGACGAATTAAAGGCGATTGTGGAAGCTGATGATACACAATCTACGGCTGAATTAGCAGCAGCTTTCGACGTTAGCGTCAAAACAATATTGGTCCGTTTGCGTGAAATTGGCAAGGTAAAAAAGCTTGACAAATGGGTGCCCCATGAACTCAATGATCGCCAACGCGAAGTACGCGTCGAGACGTGTCTAGCACTGCTCAACAGATGTCTGTTGAGCAGTGCAAGGCACGTCTTACCAAACGGGGTGAGCATTACTGCAGATGTGTACTGTGAAGACACTGATGAAGAAGCACTGAACACAATGATGAAGAAGCTGGCACATCTCCAACCAGCATTGGTCAATCGCTCGTCTCCTCTGCTCCTGCACGACAACGCGCGACCTCATACTGCACAGCAGACGATCTGTCAAGTTGCAAGAACTGGGGTTGGAAGCTCTCCGTCATCCGCCCTACTCACCAGACCTTGCGCCTACAGACTACTTCTTTTTCCAGAATTTGGATAACTTCTTGGCGGGAAAAAAATTCAATACCCGAGAGGCAGTACAAAATACCTTTGAAGAATTTGTTGCCTCCCGTCCAGCTGATTTCTTTATGAAGGGCATCAATAAACTGCCACTGCGTTGGCAAAGATGCATTGATTGCATGGGTGATTACTTCGATTAATACAAATAAAAAATACATAAAAAAATTGTTTAAATTTTTTCATACAAAACGGCAATTTCATAGGTAAAGACCTAATTAATATTAACTAAAAATATTGGCTGGATTTTTTTTTTAATCACAATAATTTTTGGGCGATTTAAACACGCCATTTTCGCGCACTTGAGCTGTGACGTCATCGTACATATAAAGACAGTTGACAGTTAAAATCATTGTTTGACTTTGACATACAGTCATACACGAGTTCGATGTAAACAAACGACGAAAGTTCACAAAGTTATAAAAATATGTGATAAAATCCACTTATTACTATGGAAAAGAACAGCAACCCATGTTATAAATATTGTGTCGTCCCTATATGCGAAAATAACACAAAAACTGCACCTGACAAAGTTTATTTTCATATGGCGAAAAAAGCGATACTTGCAGTATTAGGAAGAAGTGGTGCCAGGCGATGAGAAGAGAAAGTGTGCCTATCTGCCTATCTTGATTGAGCACTTTAGACTGTTGTGAAGATCAGTCAGTACATTGAAATAAACCTCGACGAAAATAACCTAGTTAACGAAAAGTTTGTAAACATATTATTTAATTTTTAATATAATAAAATATCCTAGTGATAAGTACTAAATAAATTTAATATGTAATAAATAAATATTCATATTTTGAAAACAAGAAACCACAGAAAATATGAATTAACTTCTTCTTCTTTTATTTATGGTAATCGCGGTTGCAAATGTTTTGCACTATTCTGCCAGTGTCGAGAATTTATAGATTTTTTTTTCGATTTTATTTAATTACAGTTTTTTTTTTGATGAGATAGTTTTTGAATGATAACATTATACGAATTGTAAAAAAATTCGAGGGTCGAGATTTCTCTACTCTTAGATTTATTACGCTGGGACTATTTCACCCGGAATCCGCCTGGCCGTAAAAAATTCAGTGCACTAAAAATAGAACTGTGCGCTAATGCAATAGAGTTGAAAATGGAAGTTACGAGTGTCGTGCTGTCATATATGACATTGACATTTGTCTCGACACTCATGTGTTCGATTTTCAACTCTATTATGTTAGCGCAGAGTTCTATTTTCAATGCTCAGAATTTTCCTCGGCATTCCGGATTCCGGATCATAAATCCTAATATATCCTTTTGGTTTTTTCTTTGCGTCACTTTGTGTACAAAATGGAAAACTTGAAATATCGTATTATTTTCGAGTTAGTAGAGTAAGTTCCACCGTGGCACCAGTGCTGCAGAAACGGCTCGAAGGATTAATTATATCTATGGCGGCGGTGTCGTAAAAGAAAACACAGTGCGTTTTTGGTTCCAACGTTTTCGATCTAGAAATTTCGACCTGCAGAACAAGCCCCGTGGACGGCCGGAGACCAAATTTGATAATGAAGAATTGAAGGCTATTGTGGAAGCGGATCCATCGCAAACCACGTCCGAGTTAGCTGCAGGCTGCGGTGTTAGTGATAAAACTGTTTTAATCCACTTGAAGCAAATTAGGAAGGTGAAAAAGCTTGAAAGGTGGGTACCTCATGAATTGAGTGCAGCAAACCGACAAACGCGCGTCGACTGCTGCGTTACATTACTCAACTGGCACAATAATGAGGGGATTTTAAATCGAATTATTACCTGTGATGAAAAGTGGATCCTGTACGATAATTAGAAACCTTGGCGAACCAGCCAAAGCCTGACCCAAGCGAAAATTTACTCAAAAAAGTTACTTGTGAGCGTTTGGTGGAGTGGTGCCCGTGTCGTTCACTACAGATTTCTTAAATCTGGCCAGACGATTACGGCAGATGTCTATTGCCAACAACTGCAAATCATGATTGAAAAGCTAACAGCTAAACAACCGAGGTTGGTCATTCGCTCTAGACCACTGCTATTTCAGGACAATACTAGACCACGCACTGCACAACAGACGGGTACCAAATCACAGGAGCTTAAATTGGAATGTCTAAGACATCCACCGTACTCCCCGGACCTTGCTCCAACAGATTACCATTTTTTTTCCAAATTTGGATAACTTCTTGCAAGGGAAAAAATTCAACTCCGACGGGGTAGTCCAAAGCTCCTTCAAAGATTTTATTGATTCCTGTCCGAATGGTTGTTATAGTAAAGGAATCAATGAACTACCTATGAGATGGCAAAAGTGCATAGATAGCAATGGTAATAGATAGTAATACTTTGATTAAATAAATATTATGTTTAAAAAAAATCGAATTTATGGAGGAACCTCCTTTATAAAATGCCAATTTCATATTATGTAATGACCTAATATAAAAAACAAATAGTTTTGAAAGTTGATACACGTTCGTGTACGATGACGTCACGTTTTGTTCCGCCCGCGCCAGTGCATAATATGCGTTTCTGAACTTTGCACGGGATTAAAAAAAAAAACAATTTTTGATCATTAAATTACATTATTAAGTCTCGATAAATTTTAAAAATATTTGTACTGGTATGTTTTTTAGCGAAAAAGATTAAAAATAAAAATATTTTATCCATTTTGGTGTCACATGCATGTTCCCTATTATTGATATGGTATTATTTAGTATATATTTGCACAAAATATCAAAATTCTTCATGAAGCGGGCAACATATTACCTGCACAATGTTTTTGAATTATTTTTTATCTACCTACTTATGTTCAATCTACCTTTAATTTACACTCGATGATGAGTTAATCGAAACTGGTCGTGTTCATATATAAATTATTGTAAAAACCTGAATAAAGTGGAAAAGTGTATAAAAAAATTGTTTGATATTATTAGGCTTTTGTTCTCTTTGTTTACGTCTAGATGATGCGCGCCGTACAGAGGCGGATTACCTTAAAGGCATACTAGGCATGCCTAGTTTGCCTTTAAGATAATTAGTGTAGGTGCGCTGGCGGAATTGTAAAATAAAGAAAATATATATATAATATATCATAAAATTAATTGCGCCAGTAAGTAAGACACCTACTTGCACAATAAAACCTATTATTTTTGCTTACAACCTAAATTTGCTTCAATTTGTAACAAAAGATAAATTTAACGGATGGGACTGACTAAAACTTACGCCTATAAACAACCTTGTCGATGGTACATGATCTCTGATTGAAGTTGGAACGTCAATAGAAAGATACGTCATACAACTGCAATGTTCGTCGCTTCGACCGCGAGCACAGAGTACCTATATACTATCGCGAGTGAGTATCGGACGCCGACGTTCCCGCTTCTAAAATTGCGGGGACGAGGGTGAGGCGCGCGAGCTAAGCGGTCAGGCTCGAACACGGAATATAAAACACAGGAAGAAAGGGCAATTTCCGCAAATAATTCAATTAATTCAAATTATATCCAACTTTATGTTACTAGAGTGGCTTTATGTTCACGTTGAGTGTACATAAATATTCAGATCGTGTTGAAAATTTAACCCTGTTTCAGTGTTGAAATAAATAATTCGGAACATGTTTTATTTTTTACCAAGTATTAATAAATTCTTAAAATTAATAAAAGCGCCAGACAATTCACGACGACGTTCGCTTCCCAAATTTGACCGATCGAGAAAGAATTCCGGAACCTTCCGCGCTTACGGCAGACACCTAGGCCACTGTGGGAATAGTGGAAACCCCAAAGGGAGACCTCCGACCGAGCGAGGTGCTATATGCTCGGTTAGGCCGCAGCCCACTTGTAAGCAATTCAGATATTGTATTCAGAGCGCCGAACTGTGAAAACTTCGATAGCGCCATTCAGGATTCGAGGCGATAATTGGTCCGTCACATCACTCCCCCACGAAGACCGGAGGCCGAATCTTGATTCTTCTGCTTACGTCCCTAGTGCCAGAGAGTCCCTGCACGTTCTCCAGTAACTCGGAATGCCGTACAGGGCCGACGCTACGTGTTGACCAGGAGAGATGTGCTCTGCTTGGTGACCGGTCGTTGTAATGAGAGAGTGCCCGATGAAGCCAATGAGGGTTCGACCAGGCCGCGGTGCGTTGCGGCTAGTGGTCGTGTTACCCGATGAGTCTGAAGCTGGCTGCAGTAGTGCGTAGGATTGAAGAGTGACGATGATGATGTCCAGAAAAGGCGTGTCACCAATGTGGAAATAATGGATGCCCTAAAGGGAGATCTCTTTGCTCGGTCAGGCTGAAGCCCATTTATAGTCATTTCAGATGTTGTATTTAAAGCGCCGAACTGTGAAAACTTCGATAGCGCGATTCAGAATCATGGCGCTAAAGAGTGTTTTTGGTATTTTTCTTGCCGTTAGGGGCAGACCAACTCACACAAAGCATTATCTGGTGGCGGAAGTGGTATCAAAAAGGGTCTATAAGAATTTTCGATTCTTTTTCTGTCACCAGACGGCGCTTGGTAGCACGACGGTCCTTGTCGTGTCAAAAAGCTGTCAGATGTCACGAATTTAAAAACTCTCATTGGTCCGCCACACCACTGTATGTATCGAAGTCGAACTAAGTAACTATAATATACCTATTAATGTTAGTTAAGTACATCTTTGAATGAAATATTAGATACACTGATTTAATTCATTTCTTATCCTGTCAATAATTTAATTCATACGACTGGCGAGGTGTGAAGCCAGAAATTAGTATCTAGGGAATTTAATCATTTTGGCGTTTACATTCCGGTCGTACCTTAAAGCTTTAAAATATTGTAAACCGAAATTGTAAGATCTGTCGGACAATATCTATCTCATGTAAACTCATGCTCTTCTTCCCTTGGCCCCCATCTCACCGCGTTTTCCTAAGGCGAGGTAGGTACGGCGGTTTCGGTCAAATTAAAGTACCTACGAGTTATTTTTGATATAGGGCCGCCGCACTATGTGGACTTTAGACCGTCATAAATCTGTAAATGAAGTGCACTTTGGTTATATAAAATTAATTTAAATTTAAATAATCTCATACATATTTTAGATAATTTTATAAAAAAATAATAAAAATGAAATGTCAAAAGGTACTTTAGGTATGAACTGACTAAAAATTTATACTATTATGAAAAAAAAAACATGAAAACATGAAAAACTTATAAAACTTTGAGGCTATGTTTACGAGTTTAATACCTAGTAAATATGAAATTATTTAAATTTTATACGATATTTTAAGACATACATATAACACAATAATCGGTCAAAATTTACCTAAAAGTTCTCTACAACTACATCTAGAAATTGTTGAGTCGTCCTATAAATAGGATTCTTTAAACTGGTGTATAAATATCCGAAATATAGAAAAGTGTGTGTAAAACGTCTTCGTTAGTGACTTATTTCTTTAATTTTCATGTGTGGTAAAGATTATACTATAGTTTGACCTATTTTTATCTTTTTTCCGTGACTCCTTGACGCCTTCGGAACAAATAATAAAAAACAGCAAATTTTAGGATTACACTTTCGTCGTGAATAAGTTTTTATGCATAATTAGAAGAAGGCTATTTACATAATTAGCATACAATTGTGTTATTTCTAATGCGTAATGGCCAAAATGTGGTGTAAAACTTTTTTCGCACATAAATTCACATTTTAAAGTATTAATACAGTTTGCGCTCTGAAACTGCAAAAAGATATTATATTCTGTAAATCTGAATTAAATTTACTACAAAATAAAACTATTCACAGAACTTCTGCAGATTTCGGTAAATGTCTACTCTTATTGAAAATTGAAGAGAAGACAAAACAATACAGTACTAGATATGTCTCTCGGTCTCTAGTGGTGTAATTTATTGAAAAAAAAAGATATTGATATACCGTAAATATCATATTAAATGTATTTTAAAATGGTATATTACATATTATATAATACTCATAAATTAATTAGACGATAAACAAAAACTCATATTTGCATCCTATAAAGTAGTATTTCATACCTTAATTTTTTTTAAATATTATAACACATGTTGCGCACTGAAGCCGCAACAAATATTTACCATGCAAATCTACATTAAATTCGTTATAAAATAAGACTAATTACGGAACTTCGGCAAATTTCGATAACTGTCAAAACTCTAATTGAAAATTGAACATAAAAAATGGCATACTACGAGGTGTACGTCTATAGTGGTGTCATATATGCAAAAACCTAATATTTAATTCATTTACAAAAAAGAACACATTTTAAGCTTTCTGAAATAGTATAACACTTATATATTCTATAGACGAAAATACTATAAAATCAAAGTTTAATGTCTACATTTCAAGAATAATTTCAACAAATTTTCATTCGGCTATTTTGAGCGTCTTTTTTTCAAAAATAAGAACAGAAGTGTTAATCGTTTGTATGTAGGTAGATTGATATTTGGTCTACAATTTGAGGTATAATACATGTACCTTTGCCGACATTAAAAAAAAGCATTTATGGAACGGCTTTCTTAGGAGCGTCCACATAGTGCGCCGTTGAGATGCTTGCCTACGGCGCTCTCAACGTTTAATCCGCCTCTGGCGCCGTATAATTAACATTGATGTTTGACAGGCATGGGCGATAAGCGGTTCACTTCGACGGAGGTGGCGGCGCGCGGAGGGCGCGGCGGCGGCGCGACGTGGATCATCTACCGCGACGGCGTGTACGATGTTACAGCCTACGTCGCTGAGGTACACTGATACGCCGAGGTAAAGCTAGCCATACGCGTACAAGGGTGTATCTGACAGTTTTGTTTGTACAGTTGAGTTTTACAGGTAAATTGGAACGTGTATGCTGCATAACTGTGCAGGTTTCCATAGGTCACCTGTCAGGCTGTCAGATATACCCTTACGTGTATGAGTTATGACTATGGCTAGCTTAAGTGTAGTATATAAAAAGTATTTTGTAACTATTACATTTGAATTTTCTTGGTATAATACTAGCAAAAGAGCAGGTAAATCACCTGCGAGCGACCTGCGTTCACTCAGCGACACACATTATACAACGCAAGCTGGTTTCCTGTGGGGCCGTACGTTAGTAATATATATTTCTTTGGCCGCGGTATCACTCCCGCTAAGCTGGCCCATTCGTGCCAAAGTATGACTCTCCCATGATAACGGTAGTCCCACGTCTCACATGCAGTACTCAACTTCCAGCACCCGGGCGGGGACGTGATCCTGGAGGAGGCGGGCAGGGACGCCACGGCCGCCTTCGACGAGGTCGGCCACAGCTCCGACGCGCTCGCCGTCATGCGGAAATACAAGATCGGGGAGCTCGTCGAGGTAATGATCTTGTAATGCCTCTCGAATACACATTATAAAAAACTTATTTAACTGTATCTTACACCTTTCATCTTTGGCATACCGAACTGCCAATCGGACTGACATAATAGAATCGAACTTATTGATATATTGTTGCACGACAAAAGAAAAAACACAGATAGCTTAAAAATAGACAGTTTCCCAAGGATAAGACCTAGCTAGATCGATTTTTCTCCCCCAAAACTCCCGAGAAACCGATTATATGTATATTATAATTTTCTATGTGTGTAATAAATTGTTAAATAAAAAAAATATATAAACCGACTTCCGGAGGACGTAGTTGGGTTAAAATTAATATTTTTTTATTAAAGGATTTATACAATTGTTTGGGCTGGTACCGACGTCAAAAATAAGAAGATTGAGTAGAGAAATAGTTAAATTATATCCAAATTTAAAAAGGGGACTTTTTCGACAGTAAGAATTATTTCATATTTTTAGTGACTTTCAAGAATGTTATTGCTTTTACTTCGGAAGTCGGTTTATATATTTTTAAGTATTTTTTTCTTTTTAGTGATATTATAATATTATTATTTACTACTACTACCTGGGAGACCGAGCTTTGTTCGGAGTTTAAGTAGGACGATAAAATATTTAAAAAATACGTGTGGCACTCGGGGACTGCCACGGTAAAGCTATTGCATAGTAAGTCTACACGATACGTCTAGTCGCACGCACACAAACACCGTCCCGAAGTCTGCCGAACTGAAACGACGTTAGACGATGCACGGCTTTCAACGCCGTGTAACGTAGTTACATTTTCTCTCCGTATAATCAATTATTTCGGCGTTACTCGCGTCATCTATGATTTGTATACTTAATTATTTTAGTCATTCAGAGGCTAAAGCCTCTGAATGACTAAAAGCGCCGATAGATGGCGCTTTAGCGCCCTTACTAAAACGGCGTTAGCCTTGCTTTAATATTTGGTTCAGAGATAGATTTTACTTCCGTCTTAAATCTTAAAAATAAAACGCCGTGTCGAAGACTGCCGAACTGAAATGACGTTAGACGATGCGGGAGCGTGAGGTTTTTTCGTTACGGAATTTCTGGATTCGGTCCCCGCGCTCAAGGCCCGCGATAGAAGCTATGCGATAGCTTAAAATGAATAAGAAATCTAAAAGAAAGGAGATAAAAAGAATCACTAAAATATTTATCTGAAGCACAAATTACCATTCTACCATCTGCATCAGCTGAAGCTACATTTCATCGCGGCGAAATGTGCGGCGGCGAAATGTGCGGTTCCCGCGAGATTTCCTTTTGCGCGCACGAAGACGCGAGAAACGTCTAGTATAATATTATAATAATCATGTGTTTTCAACGTCGATTTTAAGCACTTGTGTACAAAATACCTCCGTGAAGTTAGTAAGAGCAAGAGCTCCCACACTCACGATTTCAAAGATGAAATCTGTAGTCAAAGTCCCTAATGTTGAGTCGGCCGGCCCCGTGTCTCAGGTTAGTTATATTTAAAAAAACCCTTTTCCCTTGGTCATTATTTACATGAACTGCTGGACCAATTTTGTTGACAGGTTGAAAAAAAGTTGTCAGGAAAAGTTGCGTGGAAATTAAAAATGTGTAAGAAAACATAACGAGCATTATTATCTTTTCTATTAAGAGTTTCTTCGATTCCTCATGGATCCCATCATCATCATTTTTTGGTAGCTGTGAATGTGTAAAGAAATCGAGATCGATGTAAAAGTGTAAAATATTATGAGAAATACCTATATCAACATAATATCATGATGTATGGTGTGATTATGGTGGTGATGACGATGATTATTGAATAGTGACATATGCTTGCAGGGGCTTTACTCAAGATGCATACGATAATTTCGACGGCGAAGTTCGAAAATAATATTAGGTCCTAACATACGAAATTGGCGTTTGGTCGTACTGGCCACTTTGATCTCAAATATATCTCCTTTGGTTAGGAATTCCAATTTCAAATTTATACCGCCATTTACTAATGAATTTGTGTTTCGAAAACCGTAATTCATTTGTTTTTTCCTCTTTTGGTTTTTCTTTACGTCACTCTGTTTACAAAATGGAAAACTTAAATTATCGTATTATTTTCGAGTACGAGTTCCACACTATACGAATTGTAAAAAAAACATAAATTTCGAGGGTCAAGATTTTACTACTCTTAGATTTATTACGCTGGAACTATTTCACCCGGAATCCGCCTGGCCCTGGAAAATTCAGTGCACTGAAAATAGAACTGTGCGCTAATACAATAGAGTTGAAAATGGAAGTTACGAGTGTCGAGCTGTCATATATGACATTGAGACAAATGTCAATTATATTTTCAATGCTCAGAATTTTCCTCGGCCTTCCGGATTCCGGATCATAAATCTTAATATAGTCCCAGCCTTATACGAAAATTCAGTTTCACTTCACACAATGAAAATTACCCTGGCAATGGTTTAATACCTGCGGTGCTTAAATATTAGGTCCTTACATATGAAATTGTGTTTCGAAAACCGTAATTCATTTGTTTTTTCCTCTTTTGGTTTTTTCTTTGCGTCACTCTGTGTACAAAATGGAAAACTTGAAATATCGCATTATTTTCGAGTACGAGTTCCACCGTGGCACCAGTGCTGCAGAAACGGCTCGAAGGATTAATGATGTCACGTATGGCGGCGGTGTCGCAAAAGAAAACACAGTGCGTTTTTGATTCCAACGTTTTCGTTCTGGAAATTTCGACCTGCAGAACAAGCCCAGTGGACGGCCGGAGGCCAAAGTTGATAATAAAGAATTGAAGGCTATTGTGGAAGCAGATCCATCGCAAACCACGTCCGAGTTAGCTGCAGGCTGCGGATGATTATTTTATAGTGACATAATATGCTTGCATTTTTATAAACAATACCTACTGAAATTTCCAAACATGTATCTTCAAAGACTGAGAAGTGCCGTTCATTGTTTTTGGATTCAGGGCACTGCATTTCACTTTTTTAGTACCATATTATGCACGAGTTACTTCAAAAAAAGTCAAAATCACTATAGGTGTCCCTATACATTTTGAGGACTTCTCTCGATTCCTCGTGGATCCCATAACCAGGTCTACCATTTGGTCACAATGGGACCAATTTGGAAGTCAACCCTTTAAATTAAAAAAATAATTTCGAAAATCGGTCTTCAAACGGCGGAGTAATCGCGTAACATAGATACAAAAAAAACACACACACTTAATTGTTAACCCCCTCCTGTGTTTTGGAAGTCGGTTGAAAAATAAATAATACAAGCTAGGATAGTCGATAGGCATTACTTAGGCAGTTGATTACAGGTTAGTTTTGAAATCTTTGATAAACGTACCTAAATCAAGACTGATCTTGATCAGTCTTGATTTAGGTAGATTTATAGATCAGTCAGATCAGATTCCGGTCAAATTACGTAATTTGACCGGAAACGTCGGTAAAATACGCATACTTTACGGTCATATATTTATATAACGCTAAAATGAACATTAAACTTTCTACATTTTAATATTGATTTGAAAATTAACTTTTTGTTAAGTAGGTAGGTATGTATAGATTCGTAAAGATTGGATCAAAAGAAACACAAGAGTACAATTCCTAATTATGTAGAACCTTTGTCTAAATCAGGAGAAAATATTATGTGCTTTGGAAATATCCAAATTTTTCAACACGATTTCTGAAAAAAACAATACTAGTATAGGTAGGTCAGTACTCAGTAAGCTAAGCACACATAACGCACCATTACATACGGCTGCCACTCACTTCCCGAGAGTCCTTCGTCCTTAAGAGAGTCGCAAGAAAATAATAAGAGAACTAATAATGGACTAAAAGCCAAAATTGCCGATAAAATCTTATGAACAATCAAAATAACGGTCTGTCACACCGCGCACGACAACTGCGTCGCGTCGCATCGTCGAGCTTGTACCTACGTATTATTATGTGAATATTATTGTTTTATTTTAACAGAATTGTTATATTCTAATTAGTTATCTTAGGGCATGTTTCACAATCGCCTAATAAGTGACAAATAGCTTATGCGGAAGTTATGTCGCTGCTTACTTTATACTGAGCGACAGGGGCAATACTTCCGGATAGTCTATTTGTCACTGATTATGAGATTGTGAAGCAGGCCCATAATGTTCGTTTCTTCTGTTTCAGGAGGAGAAAAAGTACGACGTTAACGGCAAAAAGAAAAAGAGGGTTGTTAATGTACCAGCAGACAAACCAGAAGGGCGGAGTTGTATTAGCGTAGTATCTTGCGGGCTGCTAGGATGATCTACAATAAGTTAGGTGTAAAGTAGCTGCGGCCTGTTCCGTGGGAAAAAATAAATGTAAAGAAATCTTCCTTTGGTATAACAATCCAAGTCATTAAACGTTGAATAGGGCCTTGAAAGGCGCATAAGAGCAATTCTTTTTGTGATATTTTAATTAAAACATTTAATAGTTCTTACACTAATTATCTTATAGTACCTGGGCGACCGAGCTTTGCTCGGTTATTACTATTTATTGTAATATGGTGTCGAAAGCATAAATCTTATACACGTAAACAGTATAGGTAAATGTTAGACATATTTATGAGAAATATATATTGTTATCTCAAACATTAACTACATTTTTTTAAACTTGTCTAAAAACAATAAAAATTAAAAAATTATATATAAACTTGAACATATGAAAAAACAAAAGTAAGTCACCGAGCGGGATTCGAACCCGTAATACTCGTTTCTTGCCGTCGCGAAAAACGCATGAAAACTCGAAAAGATGCGTTTTCCCCAACATAATACTAATCTAGATCGATTGTTGACCCCCGAAAACCCCCATATACCAAATTTCAGTGAAACCGTTAGAACCGTTTCCGAGACACAGAAATATATAAATAAATAAATATACAACAATTGCTCGTTTAAAGGTATAAGATATAAAAATGAATTACAATTCTATTGTCACGCTAAAACTCGTGAACGGCTCGACCGATTTGTCTAATTTTGGTCTTGAAAATATGATTGTGGAAGTTCATGGAAGGTTTAAACGGTGAGAAATAATAAAAAAAAATGCGGGGAAAATACTAAAAATGATTGAATTTTTTCATACTGTATAACTGTTCACTGTGTTGAATTTGTCACTTGACTGTCTACTTGACACCAGCAATTTATACTACGCTAACTAAAATTTTAGGCAAATCCGTTTTTATGCCAAGTTGCTTTAAATATGGTATTTTATGTGTAGTAAAAAAATCGTGAAGAAATATAGAAAAATAACGAAGTTACAAATTATTTATATACTCGTAAATAGTCATTCAAACCAAGCTTTGGTTGTGAGCGGTCGTGTGTGCAGTGTTTTTGAAATATTTAAATTTGTTAAATTGTGGTGCCGGGTGTCTCAGGGTGCTTCGCCCCATCAGTGTTCGGTCCGGAGGAGTGTGCCTGCGCTATCTTCGGAGCCCCCAAAGGTGAAAAAGTGTTTTTCGTTTGTGTGGCCGCGCAGGATTTGAGCCCGGGATCACTGAGTTCAGAGTTGCTGGCGGGAGCCTGTACCGCTGAGCCACCGTGTCAGGCGCATCGTGGTCGAATTTGTCTACCGCTTGCTTCGAAAAGCAGTATTCATTGAGAAACTAATAAAAACGCCTACAGTAAAATTAGTGTTTTGGACTGGAAAAATAAGCGAGTAATTGCTATTATTACTGAAGTGGAAGTATTAATTAATTGCTATTCAGTATGAATGTAGTGCAGTGGTTGTAAAAAGGCTTTGAATACAAGAGATTTTTTGAAATGCCGACTGTGCATTGGCAAATATCACTACGAGTGCTTAGCAATAGACAAAAAAAATGCCTTTTTGCCTTTACAAAAGAATTCTTATCATCTTGGATTTGCCCTGGTTGCAGTAACGTAACCAGACGACCCCAGAGCAATGATAACACGCCTGTCCGCAGAACATCGTACAATCACATTGCAACGACTCTTTCAATATGTCTTGTGACGTTTATGATCAGTCAACAGTGCGCAACCCTTCCGGCGCAAAATCTCGAAGATGTTGTATCAATGGATAAAATCAGCACTCTCCTAGATGAAAAGCTACATCACACTCTATCTTTCATGTTCTCCCGCAGTTGCAATATCGAGATACAGGCAGTGCCAGAACGTAAAAATGAGAATGTAATGCAGCTCCTTAAGAAATTATGCGATATAATTAAGTTCCCGGTTGAAGACGGACATATTAACGCTTGTCGTAGAGTTTTTAAGCAAAATTCTGCTTCCAAAAGGCCATGAAATATCATTGTGACTTTCAGCAATACCCGTGTGAGAGATTCTGTTTTGTCGGCTTGTCACAGATACAAAAAAAACTAATTCAGGACGTGGCATAACATCCTCTGATCTCAATATTCCGGGTGAAGGTGAAGGTTCCAGGATTTGTTACCAAGCATTTGTCTCCGGAGCAGAAAGCGACAAGGTCTGCCGCAAAAGAACGCTCCTACAAATATGTGTGGATCAAATATGGCCAGATCTATGTTCACAAGGACGACGCTACTAGTGCAATACTGATAAAAAACCAGGACTGTCTTAATAAGTTGCGTTGACTATTCACTATGTTCATTTTCTTTTTTGTTATATTTGGTCTATATGGATGTTTATATTTGGTTTTTCCTTCTAGTCTATAACAATGTATAACATATTTTATCAAAATTTAGGTAGAGCTAGATCTAAAATTAAGGATATTTATTTAAACGTTCTTATTAATGATTACGAGATTGTTTGCCTTACGGAGACAAACTTTGATAATAGTGTGTAATAGTGTATAATATAATGTAATAGATGATAGATACAACGTGTTTAGAAGGGATCGTGAAGATTCATGCTCCAATAAAGTAAGTGGCGGTGGTATCCTTGTCGCGGTCAAAAAATGTATTAATGTTGTCAGGCGATCACCATGGGAAAGTGGGTTGGAGGATATTTGGCTTTCGTTTTTACCCATCAGATTGGGCGCACCCCTTTTGCATGTGTGTCTATGTTACTTGCCTCCAGGAGGCCTATTATGAGGTCTTATAGCAGTGTTACTTTAACATTACTTTTGAATTTCATATAAGCCAACATGATCTCTATTTATATAAACAAAAATATATTTTTAATTTGCGCGAAATCTAAAAGTAATGTTAAAGTAATACTGCTAGAAGACCTCATAATACGCCTACAGATCTACAAATTGATCAAATTGCTGCATTTCATGACAACTGTCAAAAATATATAATTAACACACCTTTTGAGGAGTCATTTTTATTGTTAGGTGATTTTAATTCTGCAAATATTACCTGGGAAACGCGTGATGCCCTAATGTTCTCTTGCCTTCTAATCCTATGGACCACAAAGCTGAACTACTGATTGAAACTATGAACATTTGTAGTCTAGCGCAATAATTTATTGTTATTCCCAATAAAAACAATAGATTTCTGGATCTGGTATTATCAAATCTACCCCAATCCTCTATTAGCGTAACTGAAACAACTCCACTTTGCAAAGTCGATTCACATCATATTGCTTATTGCGTAAATGTCTCCTCTAATTTGTTGTGTAATGGATTTAAAAATTAATTAAAGAATTAAGCAAAGTTGATTGGGACAAGTTGCTGTCCTCAGAGGACATCGATAATTTAGTCGATACGTTTTATAAACTGTTGTATCAAATAATCTCGGACAATACGCCTTATGTGAGAAACAACTGTAATAATTTTCCTACACGGTACAGTCAGGAGCTCATTAAATGTATCAAAGAGAAAAACAAATACCACAAGCGTTTTAAGAAGTTTGGAAATCCCCGAGATTACGATTCCTTCTCGCTATTACGTACTAGATGTAAGTTTCTCATCACTGAATGCTACAAAAAATACTTGACTACGGTAGAAGACTCGTTAGAGAACGACCTGAAAATGTTTTGGCGCTATGTCAATGGTCGTAAGGGTAGTGTATCGATTCCGCACACAATGACTTTCGGTGACAGAACTTCTTCTGACGGTCAAGGAATTTGTGAACTATTTTCAGAATACTTTAGCTCCGTCTACAACACTCCCTCGACGTCCCACGTAGACGCAGATCTAAGTAATAATATGCCAGATTTTCTGCCGTGCACTCTAAACAATATTAGAATTACTCGCGAAGACGTACTACGTAAGCTGAAGTTGCTGGACATACGTAAAGGAGCTGGTCCTAATGATATACCATCAAAATTCCTCAAGGAATGTGCTGAGGAGCTGTCGCAACCTCTCACAATTTTATTTAATAAATCTATTTCTAGTGGTATGTTTCCCTCTTGATGGAAGGTAGCTCACGTAATTCCTATATATAAATAAGGTCTTAGATCTCAATGTTCGAACTATCGCCCTATAAGTATATTGTCCGGCATTGCAAAACTTTTCGAATCGGTGGTCTATGTCCATATGTATAATCACTTTCGTAATTACATCTCAACTAAGCAACACGGCTTTGTAAAAAATAGATCCACTCTCACTAACTTAATAGAATACAAGAATTATCTCTGTCAGGTGTTTGCCTCTGGTGGACAGGCTGATTCCATCTACCTGGACTTCTGTAAAGCCTTCGACAAAGTTGATCATTCCCTACTTATTTCCAAGCTTTCACATTATGGCATTCACGGTAGCTTATTGAGGCTATCCACGCCTCATATCTCCGCAATCGCAGTCAGCTTGTTACTGTGAAAGGTTTCTCCTCCTTCCCCGTTTCGGTTCCCTCCGGGGTCCCCCAGGGGTCTCATCTTGGTCGTTTGCTGTTTGTCATATTTATTAATGACTTAGTTTTCCGACTAACCTGTCCTTCACTTTTGTACGCAGATGATCTAAAAATCTTGTCTGAAGTAAACAACAAAGATCAGTTTGCTGCGCTACAAAATGATCCCAATGCCATCTCGGACTAGTGCGTATCTAACAACATGAAGCTCAATGTTGAAAAGTGTTGTGTGATATCTTTTACTCGTAAGAAGTTTACGCACAATCATTCTTATAATGTACAAGGGAAAGTCTTATCAAGACGGCAGACAGTAAAGGATCTTGGTGTTATTTTTGAAGACCAGTTATCTTTTCGCCCGCACTATGAGCATATATTAAAAAAAAGTCATAAAATGTTAGGGTTTGTCATACGCTCCACAAAAGACTTCAGAAAACCAAATAGTGTGCTAACACTATTTTTCATCTTAGAAGCGTTGTGGGGTATTGCTGACCAGTTTGGTCCCCCTTTTACAAAACACACATCGAGAGCATTGAAAGGGTACAGAAAATGTGTTTGAGATATCTTACACGAAAACTTAATCTCGGTCGTATGGTAAAAGACTATGCCACTCAACTGTGCAAATTCAGCGTGTTACCATTAAGTGCCCGTCGTGAGAGATACGATCTTCTTTGCGTAGGTACATAAAATACTCCATTCTTCTATTGATGCTCCTAATCTTCTATCCCAAATATCCATTTACACTCGCTATAGAACGCGTAAACCGAAAATGTTCACTATACAGGCATTCAAAAACAATACATCCTATTACAATCCGCTAGTTAGAATGTGTCGTACTTATAATGACTTAGTAGTGGGTAGTTGGAGCGTAGACATTTTTTGTCAATTTTCACATTATAAGAAAACGATCAACAACATTATGAAAGCCAAGTATTTGCCATCTCTTGTTTCCAACTCTGATGTATAATGTTGATAACTCAGACAATAATTATTTTACAGATCTTTTTCTTTTTTCTTAATCTACATACTATTTATTTTGCTTTTATGTTAACCAAATTTAGTAATATAATAAGTTAAGCTAAATATAAGTCACTCAGTGTATACTCAATGTTTCGTAGTGGGTATTAGGTATCAGTTTTCTTGTTATCAGTTTAATTTTAGTAACAACTTTATAATAATTATGTTATGTATACTGTTTTTGGGCTGCTGTCTAGCCTAGAAATAAGATTATGTTTGTATTGCCATGTAATGACTGTAACCTGTCTGTATACTGAATATAAATAAATATTTTTATATCACGAGAAAAAATACCCACAACCTGCAAGGAAATGTGTGAGTGCACGCATAAGCATGCGTAAAGCACCTCCCTCCTCCCATACTGCTTATACGTACACTCAAAAACAAGATCGTGCAAACACCACCACCACACAAGCAACAATGCCAGCAAGATTGTGCAAGGACCCACACCACCATGCAGGTTGCAAAACTCGACGCGCGTTTCGCCCCGAATCCTCAACCAGCATCCTCAGAAAGTGGACCTGCGAACACAGTAATGCCGCCAGCCAAACCACCACCTTATATACCCTACTGGCTACTAGTAGCCCGTCCCCCAACAAACAGGTTAATGAGCGGTGACGTAGTCAAGCAAGTTGGTCATTCAATAATGCAACTCTATTGTTGTTCTTTTCTTTAATTATTTCTTATTGTTCCAACACGCTCAGTCGAAAGCCTTTGACACATTTATGTATCACCTTAAAGGAATGGCCGTCGGGTACACTATGACCACTTTCTGATAGCACATTACAGTGAATAAATTAACTATTATGGGTACCAAATTTCAAATAAGTATCTTAATTAATATACAAGTTATCACGTTTTTCCCTTTACTCCTTTACTCCTGTAAAGTTCACTTGTATGAGTCAGCTTAGTGTAAATTGCTGGTGTCGGAATATTTATAGGTGTAAGGTGAGCTCAGTTTACCTGTTTGTTTTATTTTTTTTAAATCGACCGGCCCCAGTAACTTGGTAGGTAGGTGCAGTTGTTTATTTATTCCAGTTCATATTTAAGACCGAACAACGTGTGTCGGGACAGTTAGTAAATCATATATTTCTTATATTCAATTAAAATATTATTTTGAAATAATAAGTAAATTATTAATTACTTACCTATTCTTAATTTACTTACTTATTATAATTCGCTAATTCTATACTACAATGCAGATAGTTACGAGTACGTAATGAAGGAGCCGAGAAATTTGTGTTTAGCATAATATATTACTAATGAGACAGTGTGACTATCTGTCTCATGCTTGGACGCCTTTTTTACGGAAGGACTAAGGTAGAAGAACCAAAGATTTCAAAACCAAAGATAGGCTGAGGTACATTTCACAGAACATATTTCATACAAGAAAAAGTTACGCCATCTTGGTTTTCAGCATACTTCAAATATCAAAATGGCCCCAAAGATTCCAAAAGTGGGGCCATTTAAGCGGAGACAGTTTTTGCCTTAACATGCCTCGTCTATAATTTATACGTCTATGAGACGTATATGTTATTGATAACTATGTTGGCCTTAACAATATTACGTCGGACTTGCAGTTAGTGAATCTCGGTTTTCAGCCCGTGATTAACAGCCGTAAGGCCTGTGACTCTCCGGTGTTGTGGGTGTCCATAGGCGACATGCCTTATTCCTTGCAAGTGATGCAACATAGGGGTGTTATAAAAAACGACATTAAGATGTACCTAAGTATCGCAGGCCGAGTCATGTATGACGTGCCCTGTTGCGTCGATGTTCGGCGGTCGGGGAGCGTTTAACATCGCGCGGTATACTTATAATATTATGAGCTCGTACATTGTACAAGAAACGCCACCACTGCGTGGGCATGTAGAAGTAACTCTGTGCAAATTTATTTAGTATAAGTTATATTAAGTAATATGTAGGTATGCCTTTATTGAAAGTAATAAAACGACATGTTTTTGCTGGCGTCCTACGATCTCCTCATACCAATATATTATGGCTCAGAAGCTTACTGCTCTTTTATAGGTGAATCAGATCGTTTGAATCAGGACAGTCGGAGACAAACGTACACTATATAAAGTATTTTATTTATATTCATCAGTGTTATGCGCGGGCACGTCCCGGGCGTGGGCGCGGCTACTCGCTAGTCGCTGCTGAATGCATTAGCAGTTGGCACTGCGAGGTTTTTCAGAAGATTATATTACCGAGTTGCACGAGGCATTGCTCAATCCATTTCATTTCTTTACTTTTCATAGCAGCATACTATAGTGTATTTTTAACCGATTTCCAAAAACAAAGACGGTTATACGTTCGGCTGTATTTTTTTTTAATGTTCAACGATTACTCCGCCGTCTGTGGACCGATTTTCATTTTTTTTAATATATAGGGTATAATCCGAAATGCGCTCTTTTGACATCAAAGTGGGATCCATGAGGAATCGAGGGAACTACTCGAAATTTATATGAACACATATGGTGATTACGACTTCAACACTGTATTCCTATATCGTCAAGTCTAAAGTTTAGTCAAAGTCTAAATAAATGGTCAGTACAGTCATGTCAGTCGATTCAGTAAAGTGGTAGACGCTTTATTGAAAGTTCCTAGGGAGTTTTGGCGGGAAACACAAAATAACACGTTTTTAGAAGTTGTACCACTTGCTCACACTTGTGCACATTAACGAATATTTAATGGTTAATATTCTACCAATATTACACATTAAGAACCGAGATAACACAAATTTATGAAATATTACAAATTCCACAACGTCACCCATTGAACTCTCCGGCAAAACTCTACTTTGCCGTTTGTGAACCTATTTGCAAAATTCTATAATTCAAAAAAAGGCTATAATTCGAAATTTGTCCCATTTTAGGACTTGGGAATAAAAATTTATGAATCTCCGAATATCAGAGATTTGATGTGCAAAATACGTATACTTTATCTGTGGTAATCGTTGTCATTAAATCTGTATTGTCTATGGTTATTTTTGGTTAATAAGCTGTAAGTTGTCAATTTGAGTCGTAAAAGCTCCAGTACTAGGACCAAGTATCAAATGGTTAAGACAAGCGCGTATCACCGTAAGGGACAGATATACTACACAGGGTTGTCAGGTTAATGAATATTACCCCAAAATGTCCAATTTATTAGTAGTATCGCTTTTTCTAAAAATTTGGTACTTTCATGCATAACTGATTCTTAAATCGGCAGATAATTCTTACATGACGAATATGTGACTAATAATATTTTATGAAATCAAAAATTAAATAAAACACGTTATCAATCACAGTTTTATTCATTGACCTTTAAATAAAATTAGTTTGGTATACATATTTCTTATTTTGTCTTCTTTATTATACATCGTTTTAGTGGTATAATGTATACGCACGTTCAAGTATTTTTTACAAATAGCTTTAATTAAAAGAGTAAAATGGCCGTCTACATCGAATCTATCAGAAACATGAATTTCAGGAAATAAATTAAGACCAATACAATTTTTCAAACATTCCTGTAAAAGATAACTCATCGGATCTTTCCGGTTGACTATTCAGTTTTTTTATACACTTTTTCTGCTATAATACAAAGTTGTATAATAGTTTTAGAAGGATAACGTAATCCACCCTTGTCCTTTTAAAATTGGAGCGTATTTTCAACTTTTTCTGAATATAATGATGTCAAGCACTGATCACATTTAATTTGATTTTCTAACGCCTATAAGACAAAACCAGCGATATAAATGATAACGTGCCGAGAGAATTCTGTCAGTCTTGATGGATCGGCTAAATAATCATGATCCTGAGATTGGACCACTTCTGATTGCAGCGATTTCTGAAGATCCCCATCGTCTTCTATTAATCTGTTTCGGTCTGTTGTTACGTTAATGGCGACTTCAGGCATCGTAGAAGTTAAAATATTTATTTCACTTAAAGGTATACAATTACCCGTAGTTAGATGTTTAAGTTCGCCATGCACTAAAAGACGTTTATAATCAGATTTAATTGACATGCGGTAGGGTTATTATTGAACCCACCTTTTGCTCTGATGGCGCTGAAAAAAAATTCCAAGTGATCTTGGCTCAATTTATATGTTGACAAAAAATTTTGTTTCTTAGTTTCGACATATTCATCATATAAGAACAATAAACTCTTAATAGAAGCCATAAACCCTAAAAATCCAAAAACCCTCGTATTGCCAATTTTCAATGATTTTACATACTCAAACATATCATTAAGAAATTCATTTATACTATCAAAGTTACTTGATTTCAGAGGTTTTTTATAACCATATGCATTTAAATTGCGGGAGTTCATTATATCAAACAATGTGTTGAACTTTCTAATGAAATCAACTGTGGCATCACAATTTTTAAATTCTTCAAGGCCGAGATTCTTATTGCAAAATTCGAGAGCATCTGCAACTGATTCACTAAACAACTGCGAAGCTAATTTAACTTTCACTATTTGTTTTTTATAATTAACATGAGCAGCATGAGCAACATTCATTTAGTACATCGATGCACATTTTCAACATCAATGCCTTTTGCTCAACTGATACACCATTTGTCAGAAAATAGCCCACAGGTAACTTCCAACTATCATTTAAAACAGTTACCATGAAAACTAAAACTTCTTTAGCAACCGGTAGTACATCGCCTTTAAGCTGGTTACCACAATTTACAAATCCGACATAGTTTTTGCCATTCCACTCAACGGCTTTCCGAATGGCCATTTCATCGAAACTTAAACAGCAGACAAACTCTTTCTGAGTATTTTCAGCTAACAGTTTAAGAGCTGTTAGTGATTCAGTGGAAAACCCAGGTTCACCTTCTACGTTCTGGTACCACCGAGTGAGTGTGCGAGTATGTGGGAGGCATGTATTGAATGTTTGTCTGACAAAATTGTAGGCACGAGGACTTATGAAATGTAAATTCAATGCAAATTTCCTAACTTCTGGCAAAAATTTACCTCTGTTTGGTTTCAAAAATTGATTATTTTTCGGATTTATGGATGTTAAGAGATCAGCAGCTTCTTGATTGATGTATCTTTTACTTTGTAATTGCTCAATTATAGCACATAACTTTGCATTTTTTCTTTCAAGACGGCGGTATTTAGATCTCAACGCAACTAACTTCCTTCTATGTGTCTGAGCTAGCTCAGTTTGTAGACTTAATTGTCTGACGAGTTTTTGTTTTCTGGGTATAATTTCATGTTTATCTTTATCAACTACCATGAGATTTTTGCCCTGAAAATAATCAATATGTAAGGATAATGCCATGAACAAAAAATTTATTTGTTGACCGGGCTTTTCATTTGCCAAAGTAATACTTACAGAACTTTTGTCAACATCCATAGCTTCAACAAATGCCAAAGGATTTTCTTCTAATTGTGGGATGTAAAACCAAATTAACTATTATGAACAATAAATAATAATTAATAGGTCAATAACAAAAGAAGATCAGTTGTTCTTATAGTTTTCTTGACTTGCTTCAGTAACACTTACAAAAGTTGAATCGAAATTCATTCCTTGTCGAGAAGTGGATGGTTTTTCCCCTGATGGTATCTGGAACTTAGTTAATATATAAACCTATTAAGTACAACAAAATTATCAATAAGAAAATCAAAAAGAGTTTAAATTATACTATAGATATTTTTAAGAGTGTCTCTACAAAGAAGTAAGTTTATGCACAAGCATAATTTTAACGACTTTAACTAATGGAATAATTGTTAGTTATGCAATATTCTCCGACAAGCATGAATATGTAATCATTCTTGTTGGAGAATTAAAGTGAAACAGGTAGTGAATTGAAGGTATTCGACATATTATAAAAAAATATTACATAAAAGTTATTTTAGGAAATGCTGCTAGGTAATACTTACAAAACTTGCATTAAAATCCATTACTTCAGTAGATGTGGCAGGATTTTGCATTGGTAGTATCTGTAATAGTGTTGCAAAATAAGTACATATTAGATCAAAAAAAATTCAAATCAAGGATAAAACAGAACAGATTTATTTACCGAAACCTCAATAAGCCGCGTTGGAATAGAAAATCGTTTAACTTTTAAGATACGTCATATGTTTACTTTTTCTAAAACAATTATTGTCATCAAAATGTTTTGAACAAATTCGAGTAAATTTGGTCGGTTCCTAATTCTGTCGGCCTGTTGCTCGAATCCAAAGCTGACGCACTTCCAAGTCATTTTTTGGAAACCTGTAACAGTTAACATAACGATTTATAAAACAATTGTCCGTATTTATGCAAAAAGGAACCACCAGACAAATTACGTTTTTTACTTTTTTTTAAGAATGCTGTATTAAATATGCTTTGGTCAAAAATTCAAATACAAAATAGAACCACATGATTTTCTCCTTGGAAGCAAGGTATACAAAAAGCAGAAAGGAACCAACAGCATTAATAAACATTACGTATAAAGCAAAACAGAACCACAGCTTGATGGGACTCTATCGTTCAAACAAATACACGATATCAATACAAAGTCATTTTATACAAAACTGATCCACACATACTTGGTACTATTATACATGACACATGTATCTATCAATCATGACTATTTTTATTACATCAAATGGAACCAAGTTTCTGTGGTATCGTTATGCGTAAAAATATATTTTTTTAAATGTAATGCTTATATTTTTTGCATAAAAGAATCACACACATTTGTTTCTATCGAATATATACAAATATTGTAAAACAGTACTAAAACCAATAGTTTGTGGTTCCATTGTGCGTCTTATGAAATGAAATTTTTAAAGTTTAAAGTTTAAAGGTACCAACAACAAATTTTGAAGTTTAAAGGTACCAACCAAAGTTTAAATTTATAACGAAGTTTTTACTTTATTTTTAGGCTCAAAGTGCAATAAGTCGAATTTCGGATTTTTACGTGAAACAAAAAAGTTTTAGGAGAATATGAATATATAGACTTTGGAAGTGTATAGGAACTATATATTGTTCTTTAGAAAAGTCAGAACTAGATATTACTCGTAAGAAGAGTAGAAACTAGATATTTTTCTATACAAATACTAGAAGACCCGACCACGCGTAGATGACCATAAATTGAGATGTAAACTATCCTATCTTTCAAGTTAGGTCACAAAATCGGTACAATAGTTTAGGAATCCATCGCGAACAAACAACGTGACACGTAACTTTTATCAGCATGCTTAGTATGGTACCAAAGAAAGGGTTTCTTTCTACGGAAGAATAGGCAAAGTAACAGATTAACAAAGGTAATCCTTCACTTTGTCTCTAAGATCTGGCAGTATTTTTTATTCTTTTGTATGTCTAATGTGGTCATGCTAATCCTGCTGATTTGTGTTAAACGTGTAAACAACAGAACACAAGAATCTGGTTCAAAACCATTGACTTTATCTCACACGTTTTCCTGACAACATTGTCATTGGTGAATTAGACCATTAATTTACGCTTCATCCTATTATAACCTGTAACTGATCTATATCTATTCTTCTATACTAATATTATAAAGAGGAAAGATTTGATTGTTTGCATCGAATAGGCTCCAAATCTACTAGGCCGGTTTTGGTGGGTATAGATATATATCTATTGTCTATACCCACCAAAACCGGTCTAGTACCGTAGTAGACCACGGGGATAAACATAAGATACTTTTTATCCCGGGAAAATGTACGGCTTCCACGGAAAGCTGTTCTGACGCGGGTGAAGACCGAAGTTAGTACCTAGTACACGGTGGATTTCGAAATCCAATTTGATGACAACGTTGAATTTAAACTCTCTCTAAATGTTCTTTATTATGATTTATGTCAATCAAAGCTTTGGTACATTAATATAAATACATAGTTTTATGTCATTCAGTAAACCCCTGGGCTATGGTTCTTTTTTGTATATAAGAATACCTGTCGATTAGTAAAGGTTAAAAGGAACCACATGCCCATTTTCTTAATTATTTAGAAAGTTTAAGAGTATTTTACACAAAATTACATCTACATAATTAAATTAGTAATTAATCGATAAATAAAATAAATAGTAATTTTGCTTCACAAAACAGACCTGCACATGATTTTGTAAAACCTTTGATATTTTCAGAAGTGTGTTTTGCTGGGTGGTTCCTTTTTGCATAAATACGGACAATTCTTATAAGTCGGAAAGACCATAAATTATAATTTAGGCAATTTACCAAAATTTCGACTGGTAACACTAAAACGATATAACCCGACAAAATGAAAAAGAACTAAAAAATGGCGGAACTACTTGGCTCCCTACCACCGTGTGTTATTTATGTACTACTGAATTTGGGCGGTTATTACAATAGAATTTTATTAACAAAAATACTTAAATAAATGATTTATAGACTGCTTTTACAGGAAGACAATAGTCATAATATACATATATTTTAAAGAAGCAAGCGAAATATAAGTCCAATAAGTGTACTTACGTATGAAAGGTTATGTTTTCAGTTTTCCGCTCACTACGGCTTTTACAGCCATACAACAATGCACACTGGTAATATGATCAAAAACACGTATTATTCAGTTCTAACGACAGTCCGTCACTCGGAATCCGCAATCAAACACAATAATTCAAAATTTCTTAGGACACAATTACTTTGTTGGGCACAATTCCCGAATGTGCCCAGCAAAAAAAAAGTGAAACTATGACAAAGACAAAAAAACATGGACTTGTCTCTTTCACTCTCAATGATTTCTGTATAAAGCTGTCTCGTTTATATAATTATTGTTATTTTCATGTCCAGTCCATTTGATACTTGGTCCTAGCTCCAGTAGATAGATTTATTTTAATGGAATATAAAGTTATTTTCTTTTTCTATATGTAGCTCAGCAGTTTCGTATTAGTTTTATGAAAAAAATGTTACTCGGGGTGTGAAATAGATCCCTATAAACTATTTATATACTAAGAAAAATCATTATTATGTTTTTGGTTTTCGTAACGTGAATGTGACATCTATAATTTATTTATATATAGTATATTGCTTTTCCGAACAAACTAGTTATCAATTTAATGACGTAATTGACTAATAGATGTCGCTTTCACATCTAGATTCCACATTTCAACTAGAGCAATATATTGAACAATTGGTTAAGTTATAATAGGTCTTTACCTATGAAATTGCCGTTCTGCAGTACTGGCCATTTCAAATCAAAATAATTTTTGTTTGGCTAAGAATTCTAATTTCAAATTAATTTTATTTTAAAAACATGGAATTCTTTTTCCAAAAGTAGTCATTTGTTTATTGATTAGTGTTACATTTTCATCGCATTTCAATCTTTTTCGTCATCATGGATACGTTAAAAATTCGAGTAATTATGGAATATGAGTACCGTCGTGGCAGCAACGCGGCACAAAACATCAACAACGTTTACGGAGCTAACACTACAAACCAACGCACCACCTGTTATTGGTTATTGGTTCTAAATCTACGGCTGAATTAGCAGCAGCTTTCGACGTTAGCGTCAAAACAATATTGGTCCATTTGCGACAAATTGGCAAGGTAAAAAAGCTTGACAAATGGGTGCCCCACGAACTCAATGATCGCCAGCGCGAAGTACGCGTCGAGACGTGCCTTGCACTGCTCAACAGACACACAAATGAAGGAATTTTTGAACCGCATTGTTACCTGCGATGAAAAATGGATTCTGTTTGATAACCGCAAGCGCTCAGCAAGTTGGTTGGATCCTGGTTCAGCACCTAAACAATGCCCTAAACGAAAACTTACCCGTAGAAAAGTGATGGTCACTGTTTGGTGGTCTAGCGCCGGTGTGATTCATCACAGCTTCTTACCAAACGGGGTGAGCATTACTGCAGATGTGTACTGTGAAGAACTGAACACAATGATGGAGAAGCTGGCACATCTCCAACCAGCATTGGTCAATAGCTCGTCTCCGCTGCTCCTGCACGACAACGCGCGACCTCATACTGCACAGCAGATGATCTCCAAGTTGCAAGAACTGGGGTTGGAAGCTCTCCGTCATCCGCCCTACTCACCAGACCTTGCGCCTACAGACTACTACTTTTTCCAGAATTTCTATAACTTCTGTAACTTGTTATGTCTGTTCTTCTATAACTGGCGGGAAAAAATTCAATACCCGAGACGTGCAGCTGATTTCTTTAAGAAGGGCATCAATAAACTGCCACTGCGTTGGCAAAGATGCATTGACTGCATGGGTGATTACTGATTACTTCGATTAATACTAATAAAAAAAGTGTGTGTCACCTCCGACGCACGACTGTAGTTTACTCTAAAAAGTAAAACACGTCCCTCAGAAGGAACAAAAACTTTAGCGATCGATTTGAGTTCAAAAATTCGCGCCATGTGAAAAAATGTGACAGGTGCGCAGAATAGGTTGCGCACGAAAACGTAACGAGGTCATTCGTTCAGTAGGTTTTACATCTCATATTTTTTTCATACCGGGGGCCTTATATGAAAATCGATTCTTAAGGAGTAAACTCCAAAAATACATGAAAAAAATTAGTTTAAATTTTTTCATACAAAACGGCATTTCATAGGTAAAGACCTAATATTTAATCAATTATGGTTTTTGATATTATAACTGCCGTTAACGGGCACACGGTTAACTCACACATAGCGTCATCTGGTGGCGTAAGTGGTATCAAAAACGGTCAATAATAATTTTCGATTCTCTTTCTGTCAACAGGCAGCGCTAGGTAGCCCGACGGTCCTTGTCGTGTCAAAAAGCTGTCAGATGTCACGAATTTAAAAACCCTCAATAAATTTTAGTTTGATGACCTTGATTGACCCCCGAGTTTGATGTTTATTATTAATGATTTTTTTGTTCCTATGTTCATAAAGTACAACTTACAATAAATACTTTTTGTAGCCTTGTATTTTAATTACCAGGCAGTAACGAACCAAGTAGTATTGCAATTTGCCGTCTCCTTTAACAAAAAGACAAAAAATATTATTTTAAAACAAAAATTAAAACCGACTTCCAATGTAAAAATGCACAAAAAAGTATGACATAAAACTTATTTTCTAAATAATTCCATTTTTAAATTCGTATAGATTTTAACTATTTATTTTAATTTAAACTAAATTCAATGAATTAACAATTTATAACATACTTATATTATGTTTAATACTTATTTATGCACTCCTATTAAACAAAGTAGGTACCTAAGTAGGTAACCTACGTGTTGCCGCCTGCCGGTAACTTCGTCCGCGCAACACACGTCACGCAAAAAGGAAACCACGGGAACCACACTTGCTTGTGTAATAATGTTAAGCCTGTATACTTAACATTATTACACTAGTCAGCGGTTTTCGCGTTCAACCAAACACAACGTTCCGTTCCCCAGAAGCCTGGTTCTCGTAACTATTTGTGACCAATCCTGTTTCGGTCCATGCGGTGCTAATTCACACACGCGTCTATCGTGCGGGAGCGAGTGAGACAGCGCACGGACTAGATCGAAACAGGATTATGATAACAAATAGTAGGTACCTATTACGAGAGTAGGGCTGAAGATTCTAGCTGCCAGCAGTAGATACCCTTTGTACCCCATATTTGTATATTTATTTACAAACCAATATTTGGCAACGCATAAATAATAGGAATTATTTTGTCTACTTATAAAAAAAAAAAAGAGTTAAAATATGGAAGTTGAGACATCTAGCGTTTATTAATAGTAACTTATAATGCAAACCCGAGTTAATGTTTCATGATAGCACGTATAATATATCAAGTCATTTCAACTAGCCATGTTTTGAAAGATGCTAATAGGTGGCGTTTTTTGGTTAAGAGTTATGACCTATTTTTGTTTTGGGGGATACTGGATACTGAGTATGAGTTATATGACCTCTATTGATGCCTTTTAATAATATAATAGAAATAAACGGATAATTTCGACGGCGAAGTACGAAAACCAAATGTATGGGATTTGACATAAGGCATCGCAAGCGACTTAGCGATGACTTATGTCAAATCCCATACATTTTTGATTTCGAACTTCGTCGTCGAAATTATCGAATGCATCTTGACTAAAGGCCCCGGATGCTTATTGGTCCGCACTCCGCTAGATTTGTTCGAAGAGTTTGCGCGCGAAAGAGTTTTCGCGTCGCGTCTCTACACACTAGGACCTAGTACTCCAGATCACTTCTGTATAAACCGACTTCAAAAAAATTTGGTTCTCAGTTTGGCCTTTAAGTTTTTAAGCCCGACGGTCCTTGTCGAGTCATAAAACTGTCAGATGTTTGACGACCTGTGGCTCAGTGGTTCAGTGCGTTTGTGCTCAAGCCGGGGTCGCTGGTTTGAATCCAACCGAAGAACAAAAAGTATTTCTGTATTTCTTGGTCATGGATGTGTATAAAGTATTAAATATACTTCCCGTTTTCTGGTACCTGTAACACAAATTCTTCGGATACTTAGCACGGTCTAGATTGACGTGGTGTGAAGCATCCATAGATATTATTTATTTATTTAGATGTCACGAATTTAAAAACCCTATTAGAAAGTTATTGAAAATCACATTTATATATCCAAATCGTTTATTCAAGCAAATGAACATAATAATATGAACAAACTATAACATTAAAATTTATCTACTTAATGATATTTACATTACCTCACTTACCTTAAAGGATTAATCTATTACATACAACTAAACTTATCCTACATTTTAAAAATGCAGAATAATTTTCAGAAACTAGCAAAAATAATTCCTCCACTTAACTCACAGGTTAAAATATGCAACACACACCTGGAAAAATATTCTGCATCTTTTATTAAGTCAAATATTTCTTATAGAAAACATCTTGATAAATTAGGTATATTGTTAAGACTATCGGCGTACTACTATGCTTCTCTCTGTATGGACTCCAAACATTTCCTCCTCACACCAGACGAGGCACTTACGTTAAAGTAATATAATAACTTTCTGAAATTAATATTTTTTACTTTGGATACAATTTATGTGGTACATGATTCGGTACCATTAGAATCTTTTAAAAAAAAACAATATTTTCCATTACAAAATACACATAGATGAGTGCAAATATTGTTCAAATGTGGTCAGTGGTCACCACTGATATGGTTAATTAGCGTTTTGGACAAATTAAAAATACACAACTCTCAACATGCAAAGCTCAATAAATGAAAAGCCTCATACGGGATAACAATGCCACCCAATATAAAATCCACAGATATATAATTCAAAACAATAATTAAACACCACATCAACATCAACAATGGCTTGTCATAAAAACTTAATTAGTGCATAGAATATATTATATTGTTAAATATAATTAAAACTAAGAACTAATCTTTAATTTGAGAAGTAGTACCCATAATCAATTAATTACTTGAATGGTTAAAAAATCATTAAATCGGGCATTGGGAAACCTTCAAATGTAATCTTGTGAGTTTCGGACAAATAAGAGTACATAGGAAGACAATTATTAATAATGCCTTTTTCTGGACATTTAAGGTGTTCACAATGATGGTTTTTGGTCATGATTATTTTAAAATATTAAAAGGAAATATTTCCAGACTTTATACTTTCAAAAATATTTTCAAATAAATTTCATAGCATTAAATAGTCCCTGACACTTTTTTGAGTTACACTAATATTATACACATGAAACTTTGCCTTGTCCACATTCCAAAATAATGTTAAACTGCTGAGCAGGCACTTCCACAAGAGTAGGTCACAGATATCGTAATGGTAATATATTGTCACATACATCAAACATGTAACACACTACTGGACACAGATGATTTGTGGGTATAGCAGTGACACAAACATTGAAGTGGATGCCATTGTGCAACACACCATGACACACATACACAAGTCATCCCGCATCCCCATCCCCAACAATGGGAGTGTAATGCTTAACATTTGTGCCTGTACTATATTCATATTTAAAGGTGCAATAAAAATATGAAACTCTATAATGATAATTCCTACACAGACCCAATATAAAATACAAAAAAAAAACTCTTATTAATAAAATAAAATTTTAGAATATACTATGTAGTTGTATAATGCACAAATAGTGATATTATTTAATTTACATTGTTAATTTCATCAGCACGGGCTAAAGCTGTTTGGGTGTGTACTTAAACAGTGATCACTTGCACTCGTAGACAGTCTGAGAGTGTAACGGATGTCAATTTCACTGTGATTGGCCTGGCTGAGTGGTCTGATTTGCTGACTTTGTTATGACAATTGTCTGTTTGCCTCCTACACCTGACTTACCCAACTGTAGCATGTTGGAAGGTAATGTTATGATTTTGTTTCCACCGACTGTGTTTGCGGATACAAGTTTTACAATTGTGGCTCCGGGGGCAATACCTTGTGCCCCACTGGCGGGGGTGGTGGGCCTATTTTGAACCATTGCCATTTTTGGTACAGTTGCAACAGTCATGCCTGTTGAAGTTTTTACCAGAGTGACATACTGAGGCCCTGATGTTGCTTGATTCCCGGTGCCTGGTGTTTTCTTGATGATAACAGGTATGCCAGCGTTTCCTCCGCCTTGTCTAAGCACAGTCGCGCCGGCAGTGACGGCACCTGAACTTACTACAGTCTGTTCACCAGATTTTGCAGTGACAATTTTATAAACTGGAGTCTTAACTTGTTGCCCGGAGATTGCACCTCCGGCTATCTGTATTGCTCCTCCGCTGCTGCCTATGACAGGCAAATTACCAGCACCGAGTTTGACAGGAACACCAGTTGCCACTTTTGTTTGCATATTTGAAACTCCAGCTTGAATAGGAACACCTCCAGCTGTTTTTACAAGTACATTGCTTGTGCCAATTTTTACATTACCTGCTCCCAGTTTCAGGGGCATATTTGTCACTTGAGTGACCTTTTGAACACTATTTGCTGTTATTTTACCTTGAAGATTGGTGGTTCCAATTTTAAGTGGTACAGCATTACCTGCTAACTTCACAGGTGTTCCTCCTCCTAACTTGACCGGAACTCCGCCGCTCTGTGCAGTTTTAACTTGTACAAATCTCGGTGTACCTCCACTTGCAGATGGTGTTCCTATTACTATCTGCGCATTGGACTGCGCTGTAGACACACGAACAGTTCCGGGTGTACCCACTCCACTGACAATTCTGGTAACACCCTGTGGTGTGACTGCGGCGACTTTGATTTGTTGAGAGGATCCTGCAGGTGATGATTTAACAACTGTCTTGCCTTGATATGTCTGCTTTATTGTAGGTGTGCTTGTGGTTATTTTCACTGCCGACTGTGCAGCTTTTACAGCACCTGGCATAATTTTTTGTGGTGTGGATATAGGTGATGTGATAGGAGAAGCGGCGGCGGCGGTTGGTCGTGCCGGCACTTCGGAAGATATTGGCGACATCAAGCCAAATGCCGCCTTTGCAGTATCGGTTTGAGCTGGAGCTGGAGAAGCGGGTGGTGGTGCAGCTACTGGTTCTGCAGCAGTGGGGAAACGAGTAGGAGTTATTTTACCACACTTCTGTACTTGCAACAAATATGTGGTGACAGTGTTCATAGCCGGCCAGCACAATTCTAGTGATGTTGTCCCGGCACGTACAAGAGCAACTCGGCCAGCTTGAGGTGGCACTCCCACTTCCAGATACCACAGATCTTTGCAACAAATCTGATTGTTCCAAGTTTTCCTGTAGCCGTCCCTTCCTGACCAAATATACAATCTAGTTTGAATTGCAACGGCACTGTGTCCGGCCCGTGCTCGGGGTACACATTCTTCAAACTTGTCCAGGGCTATATTGTCCCATGTCATAGTTTCTAAATTCAGGGAGGCCAGAGTGTTTGTACATTTCCACTCCTTTTCATGTGTTGGAAGCTTAGATTCATCAGGAACTAGGGGTACCCATCCCCCATACACATACATGTGGTGGCCAATGACTGTGGCAGTGTGTAGAGACCGAGGAAGTGGTGGAGCTCCACCTAGTTCTGGTTTAGACCAAGACATGCTGTCCACATCTAATACCCACAGATCACCCAGACGCGATCCACTCATCCCTCCATAGATAATTAAAGAAGATTTTCCAGTGTTCTTATCTGTGTAAGCTACTCCACTATGAGACTCGCGGGGTGGGGGGGACTGGCCATATGTTATTGGTATGTCCCACACAGTCATTGACGAGTTAGGATATAGCTCCAATGTATACAAATCGTTAAGATATCTTGGTATATTGTTTTTGGGATCGTCACTTTCGTTTGCCAATCCTCCAAATAGGTATACCTTGCCGTTAAGAAGGGTGAAGCTATGACCTAGTCGAGGACACGGGGGGATGCCTGCTTTAGGTGGCATAGGCTTAAGACGCTTCCATTCCCACCGTGAGGCCTGTAGTTCATATAAATCGTTAGAGTACTTGCCATATTCCACCATGCCGCCAAAAACTAGAAGACGCGTACCGTCGACGACGAAGCCGTATGCCGCGCATCCTGGGGGCACTTCTCCTTTGGTGACGGGGACGAACCATTGATTTGTGGTTGTATTGAAGACGTGAAGCTCATGAACTATCCCTTCATTTCCGCCGCCGAAAACTATCATCAAATCTTTGATGGCAACCGCCCGATGTCCATGGCGAGGTCGAGGTTGTGGACCGCTGGGGTTGTAAACTTTTTGCCACTTAAGTACAGCGTTTTCCTTCATTTTTACTAAACATTTGTCAATAAAAGCTTTTCACCGTATGTATCGCTGGATGCGTATCTATAGCATAGACAATGAGAAACGTCGTAAATAAGCTTGGAAGAAAATATTCGGTGTAGTAGAAGCTTCATACACAATGTACAATGCGCTATCTCTTTCGCACTTATATAAGTAGCTAATGAGTAAAAAAAAATCACCTTATGCAGCTTCTAGCGAGTAACAAAAATGGCGTTAGCAACAGCATGGCAACTTAACAAAAAGAGAAAGAACGGCGTCGGACGTCAAGAATATTGCTTATGGTAGATTTTTTTTATAATTGCAAAACAAAAAGCAATGATGTGTTTTTTTACATCTTGAAAATTTTATGTAATTTTTGATTTGCCTACTTTGCAGATTATTGTTAAGAAAGCTTATTCGGCACGCGGCCCGCGTGAAATTGGTTTTGTATTTTAAATTGGTTATAATAAAAAACTTTCATCCCCTATTTTACCCTCTTAGGGGTTGAATTTGAGTAAAAAATAAATGAGCTACGTATTTCAGTATTTTCTTTTAGACTCTAAAAGAAAATACTGAAATACGTAACTCATTTATTTTTTCGTACTCAATTCATACAAAATTACATGCGAATATAAATGAAAAGTTTCATACAAACTTTTATCTCCATTAAACCCCTTTGGGATTGAATTTTGAAAAATCAATCCTTAAGGCTACGTTCCGACGACCATTTTTTTTGTTGGCAACAGAAAAAACTGCACTCTAAATAGAACTCTGCGATAATACAATAGAGTTCAAAATCATTACAGCTGTCAATTCTCACATTTGACACTTGACACTTCAATTTTCAGCTCTATTGTATTAACACAGTGTCGCGACCACAAAAAAACTCTCGTAGGTTTGAGCTCTAATGGATGCTAACGTCATATGCTAAAAATGTGTGCAAAATTTCAAATTTCTAGACTTATGGGTTAAGCCTGTGCGTTGATACATCAGTCAATCAGCTTTGACTTTTATATATTTTGTTAAATAATATGATTTATTTGTATAATTTTCTATAACAAATAAAAATAATGCTTAAAATCGTAGCGTATATATTTTATCACATGTAATTTTTTTAAAACTTTAATTAATGATAGCTAATTTTAAGGAATAATATTATATAATATGATTAGCTTTATTTTAAATTTTATTGAAACAAACGCCTTACTCACGGTCCACCTTGCAAATCCAATACCAGTAGTAATGACCGTCATTAATGTCAAAAGTGTCAATCATGTATAATTTTTGCCTATAAGTCCACGGCCTTGGATTTGGAGGCTGGACCGTGAGTATGACGTTTTAAAGGGCCATCCTCATGGTCTAGTCTCCAAATCCAGCAGCTAGTCAAAAGCAAAAAATAAAAACTGTTTGACAAAACACATAAGACGCCTATAAGTGCTGGTGCTGGATTTTCAGGCTGGATGGTCAGTATGGTCGTTCACTGTATTTTTAATTCTGTTCATATATTTTTTTTTAATTAATAGTAAGATTTAAAAATATTATAATACAGTACTTTAAACAGAGAATGTGTTATGTCAGTCACTGTCAGTGAGTATAGACCATGGGTAATATACATATAGCATCCAATCAAACGGAGACGAAATGACAGCTAATATTTATGCGAAAAGTATGCGTCTCTGCTGCGTCGAGGAATGCACACAAATAGTGATTACACATTAATGCATTTTTAATCACGTCGCACGCACACGAAAATATTGTCAAATACAAACATAAACTATACGCACACAGTACAAACTCACAAAGTAAACAGCCTGTCAGTGTACAACAAATGTCATTTTTATTGAAGCAACGCTTTTTTAGTTTCTTAGTGCTTGACACTATCGATATTTAAATATTGATGAGTTTGTTGAATAATAATACGGTACTTTGCATGGTGAACAAAACAGTACGAAATGTGATGAATATAAAAAATATAAAAAAAGTACAGAATTATATTCATTTTAATTAGTGTTTTTTCGTAATTGTAAAGAAATTGGTTGATTTTATTAAAGATGTACCATGAAATAAAGATTATACTGAAGTGATTCTGAATGAACTGAACTTATATTGAAGTGATTTTCACTAATATACAATCAACTTTTATATTTTTTTTGTTGTAAATGATTTAGGATATCTTTTTGCGAGTTTTAACTTCCAACGTTTTTCTCATTTCAATATCTTCTGGAACTATATGAACAACTTTTCTGGAGTTCTATTGCCATTATTTTTACAGTTTTATACCACACACGAATAAAACTTCCAAAGTAAAATTTAAAAACAAAGTATGAAATAAAACGATTTTATTTCATTCTTTTTCGAAATAGAACAAAATTTTACGATTAACTCGCTTTTTCCCGCGGCTCCGCCCGTGTAATTATAGTATCCCACGGAATACTGTACTTTTCGGGATAAAAAGTAGCCTATGTTTTAATTTCATTGAAATCTGTTCAGTAGTTTTTGCGTGAAAAGAGTAACAAACATCCATCCATCCATCCTAACAAACATTCGCATTTATAATAGTAGTAGGATTCCCCTTTTAAATTCGGATAAAATTTCAACCATTTCCCAGTAGCTCTCCATCTACTTAAAAACTACATCTACTTATGTTTGTCACGCATTCATTGAAATAAAAGACATTTTATTTCAATGAATGCGTGACAAACATTATAAGCTATTATATTATTTTTAAGGGGCGTTACAGACGGCGAGGATACTATAATATTTTATTATAAGATGAAATATCGCTTCCTATACAGTTTGTTTGAACTATCACAGACGGCCACATTTTCATATTACGTACTATAATATGAACTAAATAGCCAGGCATCTTAAGATAAGAAATTATATTATCTTCTACGTCTGTGACATCCATAAGTCTGCAGAATAATTGAAATACTTAGTTAAAATTTTTATTTAAAATGTATTTTAAAAAATTATGTACAGAAATATTTTTTGTTTTTTTTTTTTTCGGAAATACGAGTTTTCTTTTGAGACAAATAATTTAAACTGATTTTCGTTTCACTACAATATTTAATTTACAATTTAACTTAGTATACTATAGTAAATACGTATTAAAATATCTCCTCTTGTTATCTGCTTGTACTATAAATATGAAGCTTCAAAACGCTGTGAGCAAAATGTTCTTATACGTTTAGTCCACGAAACATGATTTGCAGAACCTCAAATTCAGACATTCGGGATGTTTGGATTCGCGGTTCCTTAATAAATCTTACATACTGATAAAGTCGATATCGATATTTTTGTTCTGTCACAGTCCTTTTTTTTCTTCAGTGAGGCTTGCTTATAAATTAAATAAAAAAAAAACAGGTTTTATTTGAATGCGTTACAAAGAATAAAATAATCTTTTGCTTTAAAACTTTTACTATCAACTTATAACGTCATTAATACAATTTATATGATATAAAAGCTTGTCGAGAATCAAAGAAATATCAAGTTAATTAATTTACTAGTTTGATTTGTTTGATTCTCGACAAGCTTTATATCATATAAATTGTGTAATGACGTTATAAGTTGATAGTAAAGCTTTTAAAGGAAAATATTATTTTATTATTTTTAGTGCATACAAATAAATACTTGTTTTTTTTAATATTATTTTTTATTTATTTTTTACTATTTATAGTTATCGTTTTATATCAAAAAACCCAGGAGGAGTGCATTAAATATAATTTGTCGGCCATCTTGGGTGTTTTGCTATGTTGGATTTAGAATGACGTCACTTTATTATTCAAGTTCTTCTCAGCAAGCCGTTTCATTTGATACCCATATTGTAGAAGTGCATTAAAAATAACTTGTCGGCCATCTTGTGTGTTCCGCCATGTTGGATTTAGAATGACGTCACATACCTAATTATGTATTGTTATCCAACCTGTACCTATACAAAATTTCAGCTCAATCGATTGAAGATGTCTTCAAAATTGAGTTGCAAAATTCCACCCGAACAAAAGACAAAGTTAAATAAAAGCTTGAAAAATTCATAATTTTAGAATAAGTTTATCCCCATATAATATTTGGGCGTGCCACGGCACCAGGTCGGTCAGCTCGACGAGGCGCGAGGCATCCGCTCGCGTGAACAATTTTGAGGAGAGCTGGGACACGAAGGCTTCTAAGCACTCCGTCCCTCGCAATGGTGGAGTTGCGGACGCACCACGGGGCGCAGTACCCGGTTCTGGGCTCTCTGCAACAACCCTTTTTGGGGTGCAAAAATCAGGTGGTGCCAGGCGGGTGCCGTGTACGTAAGGCGGGACCGTACGTACGTCTTGTAGAGGGCGATGCGCATGTTCAGGGGGATGCGCAGGCTGGACGCAGCTGGGCTACCGCCGATTTTGCCTTCGCCACCGCCTATGAGCATTGGGCGGCCATGGAGAGTAGGCGGTCAATGGTGACCCTGAGGTATCGGCGGTCGATGGTGACCCCGAGGTATGAATACGTCAATAACGCACGGGAACTAGTTTTATATAACCGGTAAGACCGGGGCGGTCTCGTACCTTTGGCAGCGGGGAACGCCTGACAATAGCTACTCCAGTTGGATTAATGCTCTTAGTTATATTACCTTAGACTTTCTAAGGTAATATTATATAATTACTTAGGATTTAAATACTTAGGAAATACAATATTCCATTGATAACTAGTCTGTCATCAGAATATACGTCGGAAAGGTCGCTTGACAGACAGGGACAAAACATTGTATAGCTTATACACTGTATAAATATTTTAAGCTATTGCATAGCTTTTATCGCGGGCCTTGAGCGCGGGGACCGAATCCAGAAATTCCGTAACGAAAAAACCTCACGCTCCCCACTCCGACGGGCACGGAGGTGTGGCTTGAAGGCCGTGCATCGTCTAACGTCGTTTCAGTTCGGCAGTCTGCGTGCGTGCGATTAGACGTATTGTACGACTCTACGAAACTCGCACGAATCGAGACGAGCTGCTCCGAAATCGGACGAATACATAAGCAGCTGTTTATGAGAAAGTATATAGGTGTATAGGTATTTATGTACAACAGTGAACAGCTGTACTTGTAAAATTTGTGTATAAAGTGTTTTGAATATGAATGAACAAAGTGCATTTATTATTAATGAAGAAAGTCACGAAAAAATAGTGAAAGAAAATGAGTGAGTACTCTATATACATACATTTTATTATTATTATCACAAATGCTTGCTATGCAATAGCTTTACCGCGGCAGTCCCCGAGTGCCACACGTCTTTTTCTATTAGTAAGGGGGTCAATAGTAATCTATTTTCGTAAATCCATTTACGGCCCGTTTCAATAATCTATCTACCAATAACTATTTATTGGAGTTTTGCCGGGGAATTCAATGGGTGATTTTGTGGATTTTGCATTTCTTTAATAAATTTGTGTTATTTCGGTTCTTAATGTGTAATGTTGGTAGAATATTAACAATTAAATATTCGTTAACGTGCACAAGTGTGGGCAAGTGGTACAACTTCTAAAAACGTGCTATTTTGAGTTTCCCTCCAAAACTCCCTTCGAACTTTCAGTAAAGCTTTTACCACTTTACTGACTCGACTGACATGACTCATGGACTACACTGACTATTTATTTGGACTTTCACTAGACTTTAGACTTGACGATTTAGGAATACGGTGTTGAAAATTGAAACGAAAGTTCTATTTCCCGCCTTTTTAACTTGACACTGGCAAATGGTTATAAGCCGATGCCATATATAAATTTAAAAAAAAACTATATGTTAGAAACGTCAAATTTGTATCGCAAAAAACCGGCAAATGATTGAATGACAGCGTTTTTAGCAAATAGTTATTGGTAGATAGGTTATTGAAACCGGCCATTAGTTAATAAAGGTAGGTACTCCGTTTATTAATTGTACTCTGTGACATAGTTGTCTATGGATACGTATTTAATAATGTTGGTACAACTGATAGAAAGAGCGGTAAATGAAAATGGAGGCAAATTCAAAAGTTGCTGATAATATCGTACCTATAGACGTTAAACGTAGGCTCAAATATTTTAATATAGTGATTGTATTATTATTATTGGCATATCTATTATTATTATAATGATGAAGCGAGTCCTTGTACTATCCCAATTTTTATAGCTTATTATTAATAAGAATTTTTGTGGTACCTATTTTGTTTGTGTACACTCTTGTGACTTGATACGTAATTATTGTACTACTAACGCCATCTTGTAAAGATCCAACAAACATAAAACAACAGCGCTTTGTAGTTTCTACATGTACATTCTCGTTAATGTCAAACAGGTGGCGCTAGCAGTACATCTTTTTCATTTTATAATTTATTAACTAGCTGTTGCCCGCGGCTCCGCCCGCGTAAATATAGTATCCCACGGGAACACTATACTTTTTCGGGGTAAAAAGTAGCTTATGTTTTAATCCAGAGCTCAAGCTACTGCCATACCAAATTTCATCAAAATCCGTTCAGTATTTTTTGCGTGAAAGAGTAACAGACATCCATGAATGCATACATCCAGTCATCCTCACAAACTTTCACATTAAAATGTTTTAATCCAGAGCTCAAGCTACTGCCATACCAAATTTCATCAAAATCCGTTCAGTATTTTTTGCGTGAAAGAGTAACAGACATCCATCAATGCATACATCCAGTCATCCTCACAAATTTTCATATTAAAATATAATAATTATACAGTAGGTCTAATCTACAAACTGATTTTCGTCTTAAATAGAGATACGGACTAGGTACTTCGTTGTATTCGGAATCATGTCTAGAAAATTGTAGTAAAAGCGCATAATATTATAAGTACTTGAGTATAATTGCAAAAGTTATAATAAACAATTAAAGATTACAAAGAATTCGACGATACCTCCCACGATGAATGAAAGGCAGAATGAATGGCATCGTAAAATGGATTTTTCCGTGTACAATCCCTACATATTGTACTCTCGTCCTTATAACGCTCCTACTAAACCCTACGCAAGGGCGAAGTTGAAAATCTAGGGGTCAAACACGGAATATAAATAAAATAAAAAAACTTTATTAACCCTTAACAAAACGGTTTCAATTTAGGTTTGTATGTGTTAGTATTGTTATTATTTAATTTTAACTGAATATATAAGTAAGTACCTACTGCGATATTATAATATAGGTATTTTTAAATTATTTATATTCATCATGAATCCATATAGGTAAAAAAATAATTACAATATAACTTTATTTATAAGGGCCTTCTTTGACAGTTAAGGCCTCCTCCGGCTACTTCTGCGAGGTCATCACCCCAACTTTTGGCTGGTTCCACTTATGTCTTGCAGTTCGCAGCCATCTTCCAGCTGTTGTTCCTGGGACTTGACCGGCCCATTTGCACTTAAGTGTCTACAGCACCTACTATTATCGTGAACGTATATATTAACTATTATTCAATAGCGTCTTCTTTAATAGCGTCACTTGCCTTCGTCTTTTTCCTGACATATGTGCTCCTAACCTTATCTGTTAAATAGGTACTTGAAACTTCTCTCAATGCCGCTTTGACAAAACTTTATGTTATTAAGATGACTTTTTGAGCGGCTGAGATTGACTTCCTATATTATGTTTGGCACAATATACCTATAGTTTTTAGTTTAATCGGTAAAATAGTAGTAATAAATGTGAAGAAGTTTGTGTGGATGGATGGATGCTTATTACTCTTTCACGCAAAACTACTTAACGGATTTCGATGAAATTTGGTATGGTAGTACCAGTAGATGTGGATTAACTCAGGCCACTTTTTATCCCGAAAAAGTATAATATTCCCGCGGGATGCCCGAGCTCCGATACTTTACGCGGGCGGAGCCGCGGGAAAAAACTAGTTCAGTAGTAAGTATATTTCTTTTAAACAACTATTACTTACATGTGATCTTTAACTCACTAAATTAAGACGTCCTAAATGATCCAGTAACTTAATTCAGTCAAGTGAAATAGCATTTAGGAAAGTAAGGATCCTACTTAGTATCATTAATTGTAATAAGTATGGCTTCTGACTGACAAAATTCTAATTTGCTTTCTTTTTAGGATCGGGCGCTTTCTCTACGTATTCTACCGGCTCTGCTCGTTAAACATCGGCATGAAACAATCCACAACGATCATGAGGATCCCAAATTTAGCCCTTTTTTTCTTGACATTTTGAAATTTCAGAGTAAAAACTATTGAGCACCTACTCCTTTTAATAGATGTTTTTTTTCGCGCGCGCAGCGCGAGCTTTATGTATTGTTTTTGCCTTAATATGAATAGGTATACGACCAAATGGGAGCAAATTAAATGACACGAATTTTCATTTTCCTGAAACTTGTCGTATATCCACGGAATTGGTATCTACTTACTAACTAATCAGGGAATCTAAAAGTTCGCAGGTTGATCGCTCTCGTATAACGTAGTTGACAGTTGAGTATATTGTGAACCACCTGCTTACGAATTAGATTCCTGGTAGCACATTATACAGCCTCGACTCTCCGTCTAGATGGAGAGCTACTAGGAAATTTAGAGCCGGTGTTCGAGGCAAGCTGAAACCTCGTCACCTCGTCCTGTACTTCTCCTGTTGTACCACAACACGAAACTGCAGTCCTGGCTGGTCAGAAGCTAAGTCAATATACAAATTTTTGAAAAGTAAATTTTTTTTTCCCCAAAAAACATGTTTGAGGCAATTTGAAATTTTGATATAGTGTTAGTATTGATATGTGTAAGGAGTTGGGGACAAAAAAGCCATGTCATTTAGTCGGAACTCGGTACTTTAACCTCGCCAGACCAGTGTAAAAGTACATTGGAAAAAGGTTAAAAAATAAAAACACGATATAAACTTAAAAACTTAAATATGAAACTTTGGGTATAAGACTCTAGAATAAAACCTAACCACGAGTAGGCCACGACATGACTAAGTAGGGTTCCGTCACTATTAACGCGCAATACATAAACACCTGCTCCAAACTTGGGCTTGTCGTATCTAGATAGAGATACCTAGTAACTAGACCCTAGTAACTAGAACTAGTTGATTGTGATTAGTACTCGTTAAAGTCGACGAACGTGAAACCGCAGGCTGAAGCCTAGTGAGTGCCTAGTGAGTAGTGTCTGTAGTCGGGAAACCGCCGCGCGCCACCGCCCGCCACCGCCCGCCCAACGACACTCGCTGTCACACGAGCCCACTGCCGAGATAAGCTTAATTCATTTACAAAATCTTCTGAACTTTTAAAATCTGTCGGTGAAAGTAGCATTTAAATTAAATATTGGCTTTGTTTCGATACGGAGTTCGTAGGCTACATTTTAATTTGATAGAAAATCACATGGCCACGTGATTCATGGCAATGAAATGCTCCTTTACTATTAGGTACAGATTAATAAATAAAAAGCCGCTATGTATTTACCGCGGCTTCTATGGATAAAAATGAACCTTATTGGAATAAAAATAAAAACAAAGGAAGACATAGGTAAATACTGGGTTTTTATTGTTTCAAGGAGGGTAAGGCTCATATGGCGCTATGTGCAATAAAAAACAAAGCATCGTTAATATATATAATAATATTATATAATAGCAAATAACTAATATTATATAATATTAGTTAAGTATTTGCTAACGTGGCTTACAACTTATCTTCCCCCTCTTAATTATTGAGTACCTATCATCATAATCTACTTATTCATGTTCACGCTGTATCTAATTAGTATGTAGCTTGTTATCTGTGCTCGCGGCACGTCAGCTCGACAGCGCGGCTCACTGAACACAAATATAACCATTAGGACTTAACTAATAATATAATGCCAGATTCTTTAAAACTACAAAATGAACAGGTTGGACGACAATTTTTTTATTGCATAAATGAATAAAAAATATCATTATAATATATTATAAGGGCCGATGCTACGTGCTGACCAGGAGAGATGTGCTCTGCTTGCTGACCGGTCGTTGTAGTGAGAGTGCCCGATGAAGCCGATGAGGGTTCGACCATTCGGCCGCGGTGCGTTGAGGCTGGTGGTCGAGGTACCCGATGAGGCTGAAGCTGGCTGGCGTAGTGCGGAGGGGTGATGATGGTGATGTCCAGAAGGAGGCGTGTTCTGTCGAGGGTCACCAATGTGGGAATATGGTGGCATTACCCCAAAGGGGGAGATCTCCGACCGAGCGAGGTGCTATGCTCGGTCAGGCCGAAGCCCACTTGTATGCAATTCAGATGTCGTATATATAGTGCCGATCTCAGAAAACTTCGATAGCGTGATTCAGGATTGTGGCGCTAATTGGTCCGCCACGGGCCTTTTCATCCGTTATTGTATGATTTATACAGTATTCTCCGAGCGAAGTAACCACTCTTGAAATACTGTAGTGCCTGGGACAGTAGTTTTTTAAATGTCGTATGGTTGCCCAAGCACACACGGCATTCTCACAACACAGCCTAGTCCAGAGGAATGACTGGTCACTATGTCTGGGGCCAACCATGTGCGGGATGCCTCATGATGTTTTCCTTCACCGTTAGAGCGTCCGTATAATGTTGAGATCTGAAAAAGTCTTATTGGTACAAGCCACAACTTGGGAATCGAACCTGCGGTCTACCCAACCAAACGGTCTACCCATTAGGCCACGGAGCTCTCATAAATGAATATTACCTACTATTTCTACTACCTACCTACTATTTCATACATATTTAAGACTACCTACTCTTAAATATGAAACTTCTCAGAGGAAACATCATATGAAAATCAATATTTTCATAGGTACAGCGATTTGTTGTGTGTACAAAATTTCGTGAAAACCCTGCCATACAAAAGTCGTACATAACTGTGACGTCGCGATTCAGTAAAAATGTATGAAAATATTTAAGGCTTCAGAAACATATTTGTGCGTTTAAATGTTCATATTTACTATTGTTTTGTTGTATAATATGATGTAAGCTAATGATGTAGTATTTTTACTAATTTAGCAAAAGATGTTTAAACTTTTTTGTATAATTTCTTAGAAGTACCTATCTAATTACTAAACTACATATAAAATGTATTTTTTAACCGCCTTCCAAAAAAAGAGGCGGTTAAACGTTCGGCTGTTTTTTTGTATGTTCAACGATAACTCCGCCGTCTGTTGACCGATTTTCAAAATTCTGTTTTTGATGTAAAAGGTATACTCCGAAGTTGGTCTCATTTTCACAAAAGTGATGAACCTGATGATGGGATCCAAGAGGAATCGAGGAAACTCCTCGAAATGTATATATAAACATTAGTGATTAGAAGTAAACTACCCAAGCTTTAAGCTACCAAAAAGTAAAATTTTCTACCAAGGTATACCCTTCCGTATTCCTATCCAAGAGCACTGAACATAACTCCTCAATCTTTAAAGATACGCGTTTGGAAATTTCAATATTGTTTAAAGAACTGCAAGCCATTATGTAACTTACAGTCATCATCATCATCTTATAAACAATACCTAATGGAAGCTTGGCGCGTATTCAATCACATATTCAATAGTTTATTTTAAAAGTTCTAGCATTTAAAGTACAGAAAAATGTATAAGATCGGTAAGTGGTGCAGGATCAGATTTAATAATAAAAGAAATAATTTTAGTAACTGGGCAACTGCAGGTATTATTGTTAGTAGACAAAGATTGTATGACTTGTATAACGAGAAGTCAATGAACAGGAGTGAAGCTTTTAAACTATATGTCAAGAAATACTCGAAGATTTTCAAGAAGGTATGTCAAGCAGCGAAGTTTCTTCACATCAAATAAAAAATTAAGAACTCTAAAAACAAAGTGAAAACCACCTGGAAAATAATTGCAGATGAGACTGGAAGAGTCGCCAGTCGCAACTCTAAATTTGAACTTTATATTAATGATAAAAAAGTTAGTTCTGACATTGAAGTTGCGACAGTATTTGAGAAGTTTTTTGCAGACATTCCGATCTCAACTACAAAAAACTTAAATTCATCACCTACAGTTGCCGAAAAATTACTTAGAGATAATGTGAGGGAATGTGATGTAAATTTTATTTCAAAGAAATAGACTCTAAAGACATTATCAAGGAATTTAAATTACTTAATATTAAAAGTACAACTGATCTCTGGGGTATGTCCACAAAAGTTATAAAACCAGTAATTGACATCATTGCCCCTCACCTAGCATTAGTTTTTAATAATTGTATTAAAAGTGGCGTGTTCCCTGACTTGATGAAGCACATCAAGGTGATGCCTCTCTTTAAAGCTGGGAATAAAGCAGACCCAGCTAACTATAGACCAATATCCATATTACCGACTTTAAGTAACATTTTTGAGAAAATTATTCTAAATCAATTAATTTTTCACTTCAACTCGAATAATTTGTTACATAGTAATCAGTTTTGTTTTACTAAAGGTCGGTCCACAACAGATGCAGGCATTAGTCTTCTGTGCAGTATATTTGGAGCTTGGGAGAGGTCACAGGATGCACTTGGTATATTCTGTGATTTATCCAAAGCATTTGACTGTGTGGAGCATGATACGCTGTTCAGGAAATTATACCATTATGGTGTAAGGGGCACGGCTCTAAAGCTTCTAAGCTCTTATCTAATAAATAGAACACAGACTGTAGAAGTTAATTCCAAAAGGTCTAATGGTACTAAAATTAAACTAGGAGTACCACAGGGGTCTATTTTGGGCCCTTTTCTATTTCTCATCTATATAAATGATCTACCTTATCTAGTTAATGATAAGCATGAGATAGTATTTTTTGCTGATGATACTTCACTAATTTTTAATGTGAAGCGACGACAATCTAACAATGTCGAGGTAAATAGTGCTCTCTCAAAAATAGTACATTGGTTTAATGCTAATAATTTACTGTTGAATTCTAATAAAACAAAATGTTTAAAGTTCAGCTTGCCAAAGGTTACGCAGGCACAAACCAATATACTATTAAATAATGAGAAAATGAAATTAGTAGACACCACTGTTTTTCTAGGTATAACATTAGATAGTAAGTTACAGTGGGGACCACATATTGCTAAATTGGCAGATAAGCTGAGTTCTGCAGCATACGCTGTTAAAAAAATTAGAGAAATTATCGACATAGAGACCGCGCGATTAGTTTACTTTAGCTATTTTCATAGCATAATGTCATACGGCATCCTCTTGTGGGGAAACGCTGCGGACATTAATACAATATTTGTGCTGCAGAAACGTGCTATACATTCTTTTTATAAGATGTCGACTTTTGAATCTCTAAGGGAAAAGTTTAAAGAAATAAAAGTTCTGACCGTCGCATCTCAATACATTTTGGAAAATGTGTTATACGTAAGAAAGAATCTAAACAACTTCAAAAAGAAATGTGATAATCATTGTGTAAACACTAGAAATAAGAACAAGTTAGATATGCCAGTGTTCAGATTAAGCAAAGTTAGTAAATCCTTTAAAGGCCAATGTATACGCTTATACAATATAATCCCAGAAAAGGTTCAAAACCTTCCCATTAATAAGTTTAAAAAAGTAGTTAAAGAACGTTTGTGTGCCAAAGCGTATTATAAAATTAATGACTTCATTCAAGACGGCACACCTTGGAAATAAGGTGGCTCCTTATCTTATGTTATTATTTGTTACATAGATATAAGCAAACATTGTAATAATTTTGATTTTAAAAGAATAATTTTCCAACTTTTTGGTAAAAGATGGCCCCAGACGAGTTTCTTGCCGGCTCTTCTCGCTGGGTTAGTTCCCGAACCGGTGGTAGGCATCACGTAGTAACGACGTTCAAAAAGAGTATTTAAAAATACCAATTTTGAATAAAAAATTTTTTGATTTGATTTGATTTGATATTTAGACAGTTGCAAGCCGCTGTTTAATGTACTGCCACTGCCTTGTTTATACATTTATCAAACGGCAATTTTTGTTTACAAGCATGCATATCTGTTTTCTAAAAATAAGGATTATAAATATAGAGGTAGAAAAGGAGACCAATTATATATTCCTGAACAAAAGTTTACAATGTTTACAAAAAATGCATACTGTATGGCTATTCGCATATATAATAAACTAACAAATATCCTACAGCGTTTGACATTTAATTAATTTAAAAATAGAATATTTAAGTTATTAATAAACAAAATGTAATAAACTGTCGATGGATTTATTATTGATATAAACTTCTTTTTCTTCTTCCTTTGACGCAGCCTTCATGATAAAAACTTAATATGACAATTTAATTTTGACATTTACCACAATGTACGTTGTGGTTGTACCATCTTATTGTACCATATTTTTGCAAATAAAATTATATTATTATTCTGTGCTGTACTCACTACATGTGCTCAAGGGGAAACTATTCATACCTAAAATACCATTGATCACATCAGAGTATCCATTTGTATTTAAAATACTGCAGAATCGCCTAAAAGTATGCTTCGCCATGACCATGAATGAAGCTCAGGGGCAGTCATTGAAAGTGGCTGGGATAGTTTTTCTTATATACCTTCCATGTACAGACAGCGACCAGGTACGATTTTATTATATGTATAGATATAAATAAATCACGCTCGCAAAATACCTACCTACCTACCTACCTACCTACAATACCAGTTATTAACTTATTAACGATTTCTAGTACTAGACTGGAAATCGGGAAGAGAATAAACCTGAAATTTACAATTCTTTACTAGACAAGTGAAACAAATTTAGAAAATGTTATTAAAACATATAAATATTTTGTAAATTTTATGAATTTATGATTTTATTTTAAATATTCTACGTTTACTTATTATTTGGTTCGTAAATTAATAACTGAAACATCAAATGCATTGTTCTCGGAACGCGTCAGTAGGTATAACCGCGTGCGAACTTCGAGTGTCGGTTTCAATTTTAATTAAAACTTTTTAATAAATTCCGCTTCGCTGCAGCGAGCCGGAGAACATTACAAAAATATGCAAGGTCAAATATTTTCAAAGATCGATGGATTTTAAATTCCAGGAGGCAATTACACGGCGTGCGGCGTTTTTTTTGATTTCATTTTCAAGTGTGCCAGAACTTCTTCTCTTACGCGTTTTCTGGCGCAAGTTTAGCTATTGTGCGTTGCAGAACGGTTACGGTGGTTAAATCGCGGTGAATACGCAGTAAATACGTTCGTAGTATCTGGACGCAATGTATGGCGGCCTAGTACCTCGACTTGCGCGCTAGTCACTAACCCCCTTATTATTCAAAATATTTACACCACGGATACGCTAATCTATGTCGCTACTTGTCTTTGTCTATCAAGTAGCTTTTCCAGCGTATCAGACAAAGACAGCAACATGGATTAGCGTATCCGTGGTGTATTTTATTGATTAATATTATTTATTAATATTATTATTAATTAATAAGCGCGTAACGTTTATGCTTAGCGGCATGGTAGCATCGAACTTGAAAGTCTGTCCAGAAAGGACAAGGGCTTAAGATGAGAGAAAAGTGCGTTCTATGGAACTTTTAGTTCTCAAAACGCGCATTAGAATGCGCCCAATGTGAACCAGCTTAATTTAAACTAACGAGACGTAATACGTGTAACCTTAGTGAAAGGTACGGTGTTGACGGACAAACAGACGGACCGACTGAACAAAAATCCGGAATGTTTGATAGTGGGCAAACACGCGGGGGCTAATCATGTTGGTCGCAACACAAATACACGCGGGTGCCTCCCCTACTCTGTCAGTAGATACTCCTTAGGCATACTACTGTGGAAGGTGGTAACAGAACGGAGCAAGGGAGACTTCCGATGCACGTGCCGCGCGACGCGAGACCGCGACCCGAGACCGAAATAGAGTCGCGGAGCCACTGCTTAGTATTAATTTATATGGAGCACTAAACAGTCTCCGCGACCCGCGTCGCGCGACCGGTGAGCGTGGCTACAGAACCAGGGCCTTTAGTCAAGATGCATTCGATAATTTCGACGGCGAAGTTCGAAAACGAAATGTATGGGATTTGACATAAGGCATCGCAAGCGACATGTCACATAATGATGACTTATGTCAAATACCATACATTTTTGATTTCGAAGTTCACCGTCGAAATTATCGAATGCATCTTGACTAATGCCCTAATTCGCTAGTTTGCTGGTCGCCGTCGCAGGTTGCGGTGTCGCGTTGCGGTCGCTTAGATCGGAAGGCTACCCACAATTTTAATAGGATATCAAGTCGTCGTCGTCAAAAACATTTTTGACGAGATTATAATTATTTTAACATCATTCGTTACCTCATCGTAATATAGGTTGTCGGTGTGTAAATAATAGTAATCACATCTATATTAGGAGAAGCTTCCAGAAACTGACTGATAGGGACTAGATAAACACAGGTACTTACCTCTAACTACTTATCAAACGAACTTCCCAAACTATCTTAACAATAAAGATGTTGAGCTAAATTTAGTTGCCCAGTATTATCTATATTTGCTTGGCAGGAAATAGTTAACACATACCTATTAATATGTAATATCTATACTGAGGCGAGCTTATCTTAGATCTACTAGCTGGTGCCCGGAGCTTCGTTTACGTGGAATTATGTATGGAAACGGAACCCTATTTTTTAAACGGAACCCTAAGATTAAAATAGCCTAAGTTTGTCTACCAAGTCTGTCTGCCAGTGAAAGTCCGGTCATAATCACGATGGCCGTTTCAGAAATTATCCGGAACGAACTGACAGACGGACAGATAGACAAATATTTAAAAAAAATATTTTTGATGTAGGTACCGTATATACTAAATATATATCAAAAAACATATGCATTTGCCATTTAGTTATTTGATTGAAAATGTTAATTTGAAATTACAAACAGACACTACAATTTCATTTATTTGTATCGATATATAGGTTAGCTATATCTGCTGCCAACAGAGTAGGAACCCATTAGAAACCTATTATGTTGTACACAATCTCTGCAATGCACGGCTTGCAATAGTACATGACACAAAGTTACTTAATACCTATATATAAATGTAAATAATAAACTAAGTTTTTATTTAGAGTAGTGTTATATTTAAATATTTTTAGAAGAAATTATTTTATATGATAAATAGATAAATATGACACAGGACCTAACGAAAATTTATGTAGATGAAGATGGTAATTTTTGCAATTTGGAGAGCAATATCTGGAAGAATTAATTGATGAACAGGTAGCACAAAAAGGCGAAAAAAATAGTTTTCAAGATTTATTTCAAAATGTAGTAGTAAACGCACAAGAAACTAGACATAGCAACCTTAAGTACATTGCAGAAAAATTTATTATTGAAAAGTTTCTTTTAAAAAAAAAAATTAAAAATTATTATTTAAAAGTTTACAACCAAAAATTCGAATGCAAACTTATGGATTGACACGTTTGAAAGAGAATGTGAGCGTTTTGATGTGACATCTGATGAAAAGAAAATAGAGATTATTAGATTATTTATGGATAAGAGTTGCATCGATTGGTATAACTCAATGATTATGAAGCTAACATTAAACTCTGAATGGTCTGCCTGGAAATCAAAATTTTGCGAAACCTTTGCGAACAAAGGGTGGAATCCAGTTAATTTTACTTTAACATATAAATATAAAGACGGTTCTCTACTAGATTACGCTATAAGAAAAGAAAAATTTCTACTTGAAATGAGAACATCAATTGACGCAGGCATCTTAATAGACCTGATAGCGGTAGGCTTACCAGAAAATATATTGCATGAGATTGATAGAGAGATCTTAGCAGATACAATTGATTTGTTTAATGAGGTAAGAAGGTATGAACATACTCGTATGGTACAAAAAAGAATATTCAATGCAAAAAGAACCTATAGATCTACCTACCGAGCCGAAGCTACAAGAAATGCATGTAAAATTTGCGAAAACTTAAATAAGGGGTTACGATATCACCCTGAAGCTTTATGCTGGTTTAGAACAAAAGGAGATGATAATTTCAAAAGAAATTTGAGTAGACATTTAAACAATTCTGTAATTGAGGCAGAGTTAAATGAAACTGAGTAAAAAAACTAATAGTAACACCATTAATAACTGTCAAACTAAAGGTAAATCAAAAACTACAAATAAATGGAGTTTATGATTCAGGTTCTACCGTATCCTTGATAAACTCAAAATTACTTAAATTAAAGAATAAAAGAAGTAATATAAATGAAGCAAGTCTATTAATGATTAATGGTGTCCAAAAGACGACTGGTTTGACAAAGTTAAGGATTATGATTTTTGAAATGGGAAAAGAGGTGGATGTGTACATTATCTATGAAAAGAATTTCAAGTATGATTTTATAATTGGATTAGATTTGATAAAAATATTTAGATTAATTCAAACTGAAGATCTAACTATTATTCAGAAAAAATATTATGATGATAGTAATGAGATGCTACAAAACGAAGATATAAGTATAGAAAAAGATAGAAATTATATTAAAGATATTAAAATTTCAATGAACACGTAAAAAAAGATAATATTGAAATGAAAATGATTCATTTAAAAGAAGATGAGAAATATAAAATAAATAAACTGATTGATACATATAAATCTGTTTTTGCAAAAGATAAATATGATATTGGCACTGTAAGTAGATATGAAGCTAGAATAGACTTATTAGTAGATAGATACAGCAGCAAGAGACCTTATAGATGCACTATAGGAGACAAAAAGGAGATAGAATCTTATAGTCCATTTGCAGCACCGGTAACATTAGCATTTAAGAAAGAAGATAATAAAAAACAAGATTATGTATAGACTTTAGAGACCTGAACAAAATTGTAGTACCACAAGCTCAACCTTTCCCGTTAATTGAAGATTTAGTGATAAAGACTAGGAACTGCAAGTATTTTACAACTCTAGATGTAAATTCAGCTTTTTGGTCTATACCATTACGAGTCGAAGATAGAAAAAAAAACTGGGTTTGTAACATAAGGACATTACCAGTGGACATGCCTTCCCTTTGGATTGAAAACGTCATCAGCAATTTTTCAAAGGGCAAAGCAACATATTAAGAAAATAAAAACTTACTGACTTTACGGTTAATTACATTGATGACATTTTAATTTTTTCAAAGGATTTCGATGAATATATCAATCACTTAAAGCAGTTGCTGGAGGCCATAATAAAAGAAGGATTCTGTCTAAAATTTACAAAGTGCACTTTTGTCTCAGGTTCTATAAAATATTTAGGACACATAATTCAGAATAACTCCGTACAACCATTAAAGGATAATATGATTTCAGTGCAAAATTTTCCAATTCCTAAAAATCAGAAGAATGTTAGACAATTTTTAGGAAAGATACATTTTTATCATGAATACATCCCAAGAAAAGTAATAATTTTAGATCCTTTACATCAGTTACTAAGGAAAGGGCAGAAATTTTTTTGGTCTAATGAATGCCAATAATCTTTTGAGATGATAAAAAACTTACTATGCTCAAAACCGATATTGGAGATCTTCAATCAAATTTTACCTATTAATATTTATTAACAGACGCATCTATAGTAGGAGTTGGCGCTGTTTTAAAACAGGTACAGCCAGATGGTAAAGAAAAACCTGTGGCTTATTTTTCGAAGAAATTTACTGAAAATCAAAAGAAAAAGGAAGCTTTTTATTCAGAACTGTTGGCAATAAAAGAAGCGGTAACGTATTGGCAATATTGGTTAATAGGAAATCCATTTACAGTTTTTTTCAGATCACAAACCTTTGGAAAACATGAATTTAAAATCGAGAACCGACGAAGAACTAGGTGACCTATCTTATTATCTTTCACAATATGAATTTAAAATAATATATTCTCCTGGGAAGAATAATTTAGAGGCAGACTGTTTAAGTAGGAACCCAGTACTGAATTCTGATGAAAACACAGATGAACAACTAAGAGTAGTTAATATGATAAAGATTGAAAACATTTTAAAAGATCAAGAAAGAAATAAAGAAATACAAGAAAAAAGGTAAATTTATGAATAAACAAAACGTATACTTCAAAAAGGTTGGAATACGAGATAAAATAATTTTATCAGAGGAACTAAGCTTAACATTATTGAAAAATATCCATGAAAATATGTGTCATATTGGAATCAACCAAATGCAGAAGACTATTGGTAAATTTTATATAATTAGAAATTTATCCAATAATATAAAGAAGATTTGCAGAAATTGTGAAATTTGTATAAAAAATAAGTCAAGAGAATATGATAAGTTTGTATACATGTCTCATCTAGGACCAGCCACTGAACTTTTTGATATTATGTCTATTGACATAATAGGAGGATTTGGAGGTTCGAGATCATCAAAGAAATATCTACATTTATTAGTGGACCATTTTACTATATTTGCATTCATTCTTACATCAAAAACTCAAACCACTAATGATTTCAATTACACTATTATCGAATATAATGGAAACGGACGAAATTGGTATGATTTGACTGATCAATATCCGGGAATTAATTCAAGTACTTTCAAAACATTTTTAAATGACAAAAATATACCCGTGGTATTTACAGCAGTTAACTGTCCGTTCTCTAATGGCTTAAATGAACGTCTTAATCAAACATTGGTGAATAAAATCAGGTGTAAAATTAATGAAAAAGGCAAGAAAAAAGCATGGACAAACGTAGCTAAAGAGTGTGTTAGTAAATATAATGAGACCATTCACACAGTTACAGAATTTTCACCAAAATATCTTTTATATGGAACAAATGACGTAACAATTTTACCACAGGAATTGAGGAGCAACACATCAAAAGATGATTGGATAAAAGATAAGAAAATTGCTTATGATAATACAATAAAATCTCATAATTATAACAAACACCTATTTGATAGAAATCGGAAACAATGGAATTTTAATGAAGGAGATTTAGTTTATGTTGAAAATGGGAATAGATTAAATAGATCAAAATTAGATGAATTAAATATTGGACCATATCATACCATATCGAATAATCGAAAAAGTGTCTAAATTCTATATATAGGATAGATACAGGTCATAGAAAAACTGAATCAAATCTCTTTCATGTTACTAAACTGATTCCTATACCTGTATTCGATTTAGAGGAAACTTTAAAAAAAGAGGATTTTACTTTAGATAGAGGTGAGATTTAAAAAAAAAAGTTTTTTTTGTTTTTTTTTTATGTAAATAATAAACTAAGTTTTTATTTAGAAGAAATTGTTTTGAAGTCTGATTGAGATTGTCTAATTTTATTAAAATGGAAAAATGTTAAAAGCAAAGAATATAAAGATGTACAAAAGATTTTAATTTAATACCATACTGGAGGAATACCAATAAACATAATTGTCGTTTCTAGTATTTACAGGTATGATAATCTGTTATTTAATGTAGTTTTTAGTTCATTTAAAAGTAATGTTTTTGATATCGACTTATAATAAACTCGTATTTACAGAGAAACAAAATAGTTTGTTTCCTCAAAGATATTATGTTATATAAATATATAATGCTACGAGTATGTGTATAATACCGTAGCACAGACACATTCTAATGATCATGCCGAGTCGAGTCTCGGGCTACTGAGTAAACATTCTCTGCTGTGGACATCAATTTAATTTCCAATTCAATTGTATATTAGCGAAGATATTACTAAAATTTCATGTCGTATCTGCGTCGTGGAGGACATTAGAACAAATTGATATTTTGTTGTAGATTAAAATCAAATACTCGTATTCAACACACCTAAACAACAGCCCCGGTGTGTCCCTCCGGTATATCTCAATGGGGTAGTGCTTAAAACAGTCTATAGTTTTAAGTATTTACGTCATGTTGTGGCCAGTGACCTGCGAGGTGACTGTGGGGTGGAGCGCGAGCGCAGGTTGGCGGTGAAAAAGAATATGCTCGCCCGCAGGTTTGCTCGTTCCACAGCAGATGTTACAATAATAATATCTATGGACGCTTCACAAACAATCTGGCCCCATGCTAAGTATTACAAGAACTTGTGTTACATAATATATATTGTATTCTATACTATATACATATATTTAAGATTTTTATTATAATATAATACACATCCATGACCCAGGAACACAGAAAATTTTAATTCCCTTGACGGAATTCGAACCCGCGGCCTCCGGCTTGAGCGCTAACTCGCTAACCACTGAGTCATAGAGGTCGTCAATAGGCTACTTGACTCGTACTTAATTTTATACATCGAATGAGTATTTATATTGTCCTCCCATCTAAAGGCTCGAAAAATTCGAAAAAATAATTCACGATGGTAGTTAATGTGATGAAATTTGAAGTAAAACTATAACGGTTTATGTAACTTTACTAGTTCAGGAGTTATAGATACTTAACTTGTAAAATACACTTACTTGGAAAACTTCGTACAAAAATAACGAAGTAATAAGTAAACATGTATAATTTTGGTATAATAGTACGGAACCCTACGTGCGCGAGTCGGACTCGCACTTGGTCGGTTTTTTGCCTTGAATCCTGATTTCTGCTCTGTCAAGCAAAGGGTTTATATGTTTTAGGGCTTAAAGTAATGTTGTATATTTTTTGGCGAAGTGAAATAATAAGAAATCGTTTAGGACATAGTATAATAAAAGGTCATGTAGCCCATTACTTCATTCAAGGAGTTCTGCCAGTCTTTTCTTTCGTTCTTTTAAGTTATATCATCAATCAATCAATCCTTTATTACAAGAATGTGGTAAACATAAGGTTTTAAAAATATTATAATAGCTAGGATCCAACATTCTGCCATCACAATGGCGCGCAAAATATCCTTAACATGCAAGGTGTTAATCATAACAAATTAAATAATAATTAAATAAATCACACAATTTTAGCATTAGTCATAAAAATTAAATAAGGATATATCACAGCCCATAGGCATTATAAATGAATGAATGAATGAATATTCTTTATTGCGTTCATACTGTATAACAAAGAAACTTAAAATTACAAAAAATTAACTACCCAATACAAACACAAAGGGCGGCTTTATTGCTATGCAGAAATTTCTCCCAAGCAACCCACAAGCATTAATAAAAAAAGGACAAAATACAAAAAAAAGAAAATTGTGTCAAGTGTCAACTATCATAATTCCAGAGAGGTTAAAAAAGGGTTAGAACTAAAATAAAACGTGGTCTTTATGTGGCATTATTTTAGCAAACATGTGCACCAAATTTGATTGTGCATTCCGAAACATGGTTTACAAAATATATTACTCGTAGAACTTATATTGCATCTAGCAACATAAGTTCTACGAGTGATTCACATTATACAAGGATTCGTCTCGTAACTCGTTGACCTCATTAATACTTTAATATCATTTATTTAAAGAAATTATAATATGATTATCTTATACTAAACACTTTTTCTTTATTATTTCTAGCACCTTCCCCTGTTTTTTATTGTTCTTCTTTGGGTTTGTTTTATTTTGGTTTGTATATCATTCACCACCTTTCGTTTTATCTCTCGCTATCTTTAGTTCTAACTCTTCATTTTGTGTGTTTGTTTTGTATATATCAGTGAGTGTTTGTGTGATGGATGGACCTGTGGGTCCCCAACCCTAAGTTGGTAGCGTCCGGCGGCGGCGGCGCGGGGTGCGTTGCGAGTCAGTGTCTACGCAATAAGGACGTGGGTCAGGATTCAGCCCTTAATTGATCGACCATGGACAGTAGCAGTAAGGATAATTTTCCTCGGGTAGGTCCTCTTACGAGGGAATCCCACACTCCCGCTTCGGCGGGGAGTTGCCCCATGTATACAGGGGGGGGGGGGCTAGGTACATTGGCTTTGTTTTAACGGATACTGAGAGGAAAGACGATTTGGATATGTTGATAGTGAGTGAGGACGACGACAAGGGATCGCGGGACGCGGACGACGACGCCCGTATCCGACAGGTAGAGTCGGTTCTTTTATAAGGAATAGAGAGAGATTCACCTCATAGAGAAGAGAGCGGAACCAGCACCCCCGCACCAACTTCGACGCCAAAGACTCAGAGAGAAAAGATCCTGCGCAAAAGGCCAGGAACTCTACCAGATACCAGATGTTAAGGAAGTGGTGGAGTGATACCCTCTCCCGCAGAAGAGTGGTCGCGGGTAGTAAGGAAGAAAGGAAAGGCGGAGAAGAAGGAATAGGCGAAGAAGGACAAAGCGCCGAAGAAAAGAAAGAAAAGGAAGCTACGCTCTCCAAGGACCTCGGCTGGTAGCCCTTACCCTACAGCAGGCGGCGGAGAAGCGTGGCGTCACGTACAAAAGTGTGTTAGAGGAGGCAAAGAAACTCGTCGACCTGGCCGCTTTGGACATCCCGGTAGTGCGATACAGGCTTGCAGTCACTGTCGTCTGCATCTATGGTCTTCGGGGACGCCAACAAAGATAAGGCTGATGCCCTGGTCAGCAGGCTGAGAGAGCTCCTGGGGGAGGAGATCGTGCGCGTCTCCCATCCTCAAAAGTGCGTAGAGCTGTGTATGACCGGTCTAGACTCTGGTACTGTAACCAAAATTGCGGAGGCTGTCGCCAGACCAGGTGATTGCTCGGCCAGTGACGTAAAAGTGGGAGAGATTCACCGCCACCGAAACGGCCGTGGCTCTGTCTTGCTGAAGTGTCATGTGGTCTTCCACAGGATACTTCAGCAAGACAGAGCCAAGAAGATCACGGCTCCGAACACTAGGGTGTGCGTTGGATGGACCGTGGTGTGAGTAACTACTTTCTACGCGCCCCATGCGGTTCTTCCGCTATCAAGAGACTGGCCATACGCGTACTAAGTGCACCTGCGAGGTTGACCGTACCGGATTCTGCTTCCATTGCGGCCAGCCGGGCCACGCATTCACGCTCTGTCAGAATGCGCCACATTGTGCATTGTGCTAGCCGAGAGGCAAACCAGTAGATCATCGTGTAGGTAGTTCCACCTGCGGCAAGCCCGCATCGAAAAAGAAGTCTGGTTCGAAGAAGAAAAAGAGCAGTGAGCCCCAGAAACCTGCAGAAACATCAGCGGCAGACCCTGGAGTAGAGAAGGTGGCTGAAATGGAAATTCAATAATGGTCCATAGTTATTTCCTCCAGTGTAATTTGAACCACTGCGCTTATGCACTGGATCTTCTGGTCCATTCCATGGCACAGTAGTCTATTGACGTGGCAGCGGTGGCTAAGCGTTAAGGTTCTGCGATGCCGATTTTGTGGCTGCCATTTTTATCGGCCCAAAAGTGTGTCTCGTCCCGTGGTGGCACGGTCAGGGGTCGCGGTTTTGTAGCTGTTAGTCTCGCATCTTACGCAGTGGTTGGCATATATTTGTCGTCCAACAAACCACTGTCCGATTTCGAGGAGTTCCTCTCGCGCCTCACCGCCCTCATAAGCGGAACGTCCCATCCGGTGGACTTCAACGTGAAATCCACGCTTTGCGGTTCCCAGAGGTCGAACGCCAGAGGCCGAGTAATGGTGGACTGGTTATCGACGTCGGGTCTAGTCGTGCTGAATCATCGTCGCTACGTGTGTGCGTCATAATTAACAGTCCATTATGACGCACACACTTATAAAAATATTGCAAGCTCACAAAGATGGCAATATTTTTATTTCTACCAATGCTGATGATAACTTACATGCAACTCATATTATAAAAATTGAGATATTTAATATGAGTAAAATAGAAAAGTTCTAACTGAACAGCAATGGAAATATGCTGATTACAAATTAAAATACTACACTGATGATGCTAATGACAGTTACAAAGAAACGAAGAAACTTGTTTATAACATAGCAAAGGAAATCACAAGCGCACAGAATTGTAAAAAATATAATTTTAAAAACAAAGAGTCACATTAAAAATTTTGAGCTCTGTAAGTCATTAGTTCGACTTTTCACATTGTAATTTCCCTATTCTGAATCAACAATGGATACCAGTGAAGTTTGTGTCAGTGCTTTCTTTTCCAGTACTATTGACGCAGAAAATATGAGTGACTTCGAAAACGAATTGTGCAAAATTTGTAAAAAAGTGGAGATATCTATTGCGTTTGAAGATGCATTCAACGAAGATCTCTACAATTTATGTGAAAATGTTAAAACAAGTATCAAGTAAGTGTTATCGTAATATGTTACTTTAAAATATTTTTTACTGCATTATTAGGGTTCACCCCAAACTTATAAAAAAGTATTTTGTCTTTCCAGTGAATTTACTCTCCAGACCGGAGGAGCATTATGTAGAAGAATGCATCAGGAAAACATTACTATCGCAAAAAGAGCAAGATATGAAGATGGAGCATCTACATCGTTAAGCGGATTTAACAGTGTGAGTTATGAAATGATGAATCTGTTCTTTTGTTAAATGTTCTTTTTGGCAAATTTTAGTTCGTAAAAGGTATATATATATATATATATATATTAAGGCAAACCATTTAAAAAAATCTTCATAAAAGTAACGTTACAAAATAGCAAGACTCGTTGAATCAACTTTTGGTAATAGAATAATGTCGCATAAAATCAATAGTAAATATGATGAATTAAAAACATTCGAAACACCCTAAATGTTTATGGGTTCTATCAAAGATCAAAATATAATAAAATTATTTGAAGAACTGATTCGATCACTGACATTCTTTTAAGTAAATTTTGTGTTGCATGCAGATTTTGTTGAAGAAACAAAAAAAAATCTAACACATTTGAGTTCCAAACTTTTAATTATATAATAATGCAAGGTGACTTTAACATTTTCTTTGCATCTCTTTGTGACACATTTGTAACCAAAATTAGCTCCTTTGAAAAAAAAGATAGTGGTTAGAGTCTTAAAAAAATTAATGGTTTAGATATGAATGTAAATAAGTTTGATCTGTTACGCGAGAAATCCTATATTGAACTACCTAGAGACATTAACCTTAAAAAAGCGGTAATTAATATTTAATATTTTCTAAATATTTTCATTGTAAAGATATGTATGGAATGAAACAGGACACAGATCGTAGTCGGGCCTCCTTTTCAATCGCAGCGCGGCCTCCTTGGCTAATTCGTCAACCCTCTCATTCCCTCTCAACCCTGCGTGCGCCTTAATCCAAAACAGGGAGACCTCCCGCCTCTGCAATGCAGCTTTTCGGAGGGCCGCCCTTGTTTGCACTGCCAGGGGATGAGGGGAACTAAGGGTGACTGCCTGGAGAGCCGATCTGGAATCGCTAAGGATACCGACCTTCGGCATTCCACTCTTGCAGGCTATACTTACTGCTCTCTCGAGCGCTAGAAGCTCGGCTTGGTAGACGGTGCAATACGACGGCAATGCAAGCTTGACGGCCTTTGTCTCGGCCTCACCCTTCCATACGGAGAGTGCGGCTCCGACTCGACCCTCAATCTTGCTGCCGTCAGTATAAATCCTATGGACGTGGCTGTTGACCACGTCTACATATGAGTCCTCGTCCACCAACCCGAACCTCAGCTCTACCTGCTCTGCCGGATGTGGGTCCTCAATCGCTGGAGCCATTCGTTCCACCTCCCTGTCCTTCAATACTGGGTGTGGTACTCCCTTCTTGATCTAATAGAGCCTCGATGCTTCGAGAGTCCTGAGATCAAGAGGGAGTATCCCAGCCAACAGAATCGCAGAGTTCAGGGAGACAGTCCGATATGCTCTGCAGATCTTCTGGGCAAAACCCCGTTGGACGGAGTTGAGCCGTTTTTGGACCCCCTTCTTTTCCACGGTGGGTGCCCACGCTGCTGATGCATACAAAATAGTCGGTTCTATGACCGCTGTATAGATTAGCTTTATTACTTGGGGGTTAAGCCCCCACCCTACACGAGCCGCTACTATACTGTTACGGGTAAGAGTAAAAGAGGTATTACCGTGACAAACATTAAAAAAATAGGGGTCGTGAGCAGAAGGCCAAACGATCTGGCTTAGCCTCTTGGTGTCTGTGGGAATCAGAGGGGCTTTAACCACGCGGCCACTTAGCTGGGTCCAGGAGTGTAGCACGTGGCGAGAGCGACTTGCGGCTCCAACTTCCGGTACCGTCTCTCTGTTCACCGCGAAGTAGATCGTCCAAGGGGGCGGTGTAGACTGATTCCAAAACCAGTCAGTTCAGTCCGGAATAAGTAGCGGCACTCAGAAATCTGGATGTGTGAAAACCAGCCACCAAGTCCATAAAAAACGGTGCCTTGATCCCGGAGTATAGATCCCTGGAAAATCCATAAAAACGTGTGGATAGGAGTCCCATAGGCGTGATCTTAACCCCAAACGATCAAAATCACGGGCTGTGTGACCATCACAAAATAAAGGGTAAGCAAAATAAATGACGATATACAAGAATAATTAAAGCATGGATACAATTATCCTAATATTATATCAATGCAAAACGGAAAGAATGAGCACGTGGTTTGGCCAATAAAATTTTGACAACTAATTTTACAAGGTGCTAATTTACATGAAAAATAATGTCTTTATTATAAGCGTGATTTACGAAATAAAACTTCACAACACAGATATATAAAAAAACTCACCGTGAAAACGGGATTAAGAATATATTATGATACAATGGATTCAGCAAAAGAAAGGAACTGTCATCTCGCGACAGCCCTTATATACCCATATAATATATCATATTGTTTCTTTATTTATTTAGCTGACAACTAGCGGTAATGCATAATCCATATGCCACAATAAAGAAATATTGGAGATGAAGCTCCAGTTAGAAACGTTTGCCAATAGATGGCGTCGTCTAATATAAATTAGCTATTATAATTAATAGTAACAGCTAATAGATGACGCTAGAAGAGTCGTTATTAGCTATATTAACTACGTTAAAAATGTAGCTTTGCTACAATACAGTTTGTACACTAATGAGTATTAATACTATTAATACTATACTTGGTTTAAGTTGGGATGCTATGTTAAAATGCACGACAATTTAATTAGAATTTATTACAAATTTCGATCAAATAGCATTTGTGAAATCAGACATTCGTGAGGGTATATCTCAATGTAGTAATCGTTATGCTAAAGCAAATAATAAATATATGCAAGAATATAATAAAGATAAACTGACATTTTTTCTAACATATTTTGATGCTAATAATCTTTACGGGTGGGTTATGTCGCAATATCTTCCGTTTGGGGGTTTTGAATGGGTAAGTTTGCATACAGATTACAATGTTCCTGATAACTGGGAACGTGGGTTTATATTAGAGGTAGATTTACAATATCCCATTGAACTACATGATATGCATTCGGATTTGCCTTTGAGTTCTAAAAAAAAATAATTGGTAACTCTAAGGATATTAAATTTGTGCCCAACCTTTACAATAAAACTAATCACATATTACATTAAAGAAATTTAAGACAATGCAATGAAATGGGTATAAAATAAATAAAAATTCACAGAATTTTAAAATTTAAACTAAGTACGTGGTTACAACAATATATAGACATACAAAGTTGCATCAATCGGCTAAATCTGGCTTTGAAAAGGATTTCTATAAACTAATGAATAACTCAGTTTTTGGAAAGACAATGGAAAATGTTGAAAAACGAGTAAATGTAAAATTATTAGGCCATTGGGAAAATCGATGCAAAGTCCTCGGTGCAAGGGATTTAATTGCTAAACCAGAGTTTCATAATTCGGCTACTTTTTAAAATAATTTAGTTGCAATCCAATCACGTAAAACTAAGGTTGTTAAAATAAACCTATTTATTTAGGTTTCTTTAATTTAGATATTTCTTAAAGACTCATGTTCGATTTTCATTATCATTATAATATGTTAAAAAAGTTTCCAGGTAAAATAAAATTATTATATACCGATAGTTCATATTTATCAATTTTTTTGTAAATTTTTTTATAATGATATTAAACCTGATTTACATTCACGCTTTGACACATCTGATTACGAAGATAATAATATATTTGGTTATACAAAAATTTATAAAAAAAGGATAGGTTATTTTAAAGATGAGAATAATGGTAACATTTTAAAGAATTTGTAGGCCTATGATCAAAAATGTATGCATTAGAGTAGACGATAAATTTATAGCTAAGGCTAAAGGCTAACAAATATGTCATTAATAAAATGAAAATAGAAAATTACAAGTAATGTCTTTTTAACAAAACAATTGAATATTCAACGATGTTTAGATTTAGATCTATAAAACATAACCTTGTTACTTACCGTGTACATAAAATATCTTTGTCATATAACGATACAAAACGACATATTTTACCTAATAATGTTGATACATTAGCTTGGGATCATTATAAATTAAGATACTAAGGCGGGTCAATAAGTCCGTGACTTTTTGAATTTCTAACCTCCTTACTGAAAAAGCAACACTACTCCTGTCAACAGGCATCTGTCAGTTGACTCCTATCAAAATTTGAACTTGCTGCGTCAGTTAGTTTGTGTTTTACAGCTATCTTTATCAGACTATCCAGTAACTTAAGGAAACAATGGAAAAAAGTGAATTTCGTGTGCTTATTAAGCATTATTTTTTGCGAAAAAAAACCATTACCGAGACCAAGGCTAAGCTTGATAAATACTATGGAGACTCTGCACCATCGATTTCAATGGTAAAAAAGTAGTTTACTGAATTTCGTTGTGGCCGTACAAGCACTGAAGATGCCGAACGTCCTGGACGCCCAGTTGAGGTCTCTACACCCGAAACAATCGAAAAAATTCACGATATGGTGTTGGCCGACCGAAGATTGAAAGTGCAAGAGATTGTGAAAGCCATAGGCATCTCGCATGGCTCAGTGGTTTCAATTTTGAATGATCACTTGGGCATGAGAAAGCTTTCCGCAAGTCGACCACAAACGCAATCGTGTAACAACTTCACAGGAAGGTTTGGCGTTGTTTAATCACAATATGGAGGAGTTTTTGCGCCGTTTTATAACCGTGGACGAAACATGGATCCATCAAAATACACCAGAGACCACCAGAGAAACAACAGTCAAAACAGTGGGTTTCTAAGGGTGAATCGGCGCCAAAGAAGGCCAAGGTGGGTTTGTCAGCCAATAAAGTTATGGCGACTGTTTTTTGGGATGCACGTGGGATAATCCACATTGACTATCTTCAAAAGGGAAGAACAATTAATGGGGAATATTATGCCAACTTATTGGACCGCTTCAATGAGGATTTGAAAAAAAACCGACCTCATTTGGCCAAGAAAAAAGTTCTTTTTCACAAAGACAATGCAAGGGTGCACACATGTGCAGTTGCCATGGCAAAAATCCATGAATTGGGCTATGAATTGCTCCCACATGCACCCTATTCTCCAGATTTGGCTCCGAGTGACTACTTCTTGTTCCCAAACCTGAAAAAATGGCTCGGTGGAAAAAGATTTGACTCCAATGATGAAGTCATCTCGCAAACAAAGGCATATTTTGAGGACCTCGACAAATCATATTTTTTGGAAGGGATAAAAAAATTGGAGAAGCGTTGGACAAAGTGTATAGAGCTCAAGGGGGACTACGTTGAAAAATAAAATGATTTATTTATCAAAAAATCTGTGTTTTATTCCAAAAGTCACGGACTTATTGACCCGCCCTCGTAGATGATAATTTATTCAATAAGTTCAATTATTATGAATACTAGTAATTGTAGTAAAAGTAATTGTTGACAAAATTTTGTATATATAGTTGTGTGTGTACAGTGTTTGAGTAAGTTTTTGTAATAGTACTTGTGTAAGTTTATATTTTACATTGTGTATGTTTATTTTTACATTGTCAATGTTTGAGTGTGTGTGTTTATTTGTATAAAAATATATTATATTTTAAAGAATAATGGTTTTATTCTTTCCACGATCCTATATCCATTTGGACGTTCAAAATGTTTCATTTCAATCACCCATTCACTGCTATAGTTGCTGGTTCAAGTGGATGTGGAAAATCAGTTTTTGTTACGAATTTTACTAACTATGTTAAATAAATTTGTAGCGTTAATTTTAGTCAAATCACTTGGTGTAATCATGAAATGCAACCGTTATACTATCTTAAAACAGTTAATTACTTTCAAGGCATACCTGACCTTACCATGTTCGATGGGAAAGTTCCACAGCTTTTAATAATTGATAATCTAATGAGAGAATCGGATGGTCGAATTGTTGTTATATTCACAAAAGATAGCATAGAAAGGTAGGTAGTATCAGAAATTTAAGTGTGTTTTATATATCACAAAATTTGTTTCATCAAGGCAAAGGTCAAACAGATATTTCCTTAAACTCCAGTTACATAATATATTTTTAAAAATCACCGAGACAAAACAAAAATTCAATATTTGGCACGACAAGTATTTCCAGAAAATCCTTAATACCTAGGAGAATCTTATAAAGTTGCAACTAATATGTGTGGAATTAAAACAAACATATTCCCTCGGACGGACTTTGTACTGTTTACATACCAACAAAGGGGTTTAAATTTGGGAGAAACCAACATATTTCCATCAGTTACAAATAATACAGCGAAGCTTAAAGACGCATAAAGATCTGTTAAGGGCTTTGCATACTCTTAAACCAAAGTATCAAAAGACTGTTTTAAAATCTTGTGATGCAGAAGAAATAAATTTTATCTGTGAATGTGTCCATAATGTTCTCCAAGGTAAAATAGAATTAAAAGAAAAAGAAAAAAATAAACTGAAGAATTATAAAAAGATTCTTCGAAAATTTGTACGCAAAGGTTCAGAAAAGACGAGAAAAATATAATAATACATTATATATTGTATAATAGGCAAAGTAAAGAAAGGGGGTGCATTCTTACCGAATATATTGGGTTCTATTATAAACGGATTAATTAGTTTAATTATTTAAAAAAAATGGATAATGCTAAAAAATGTTACTCATAGAAGCATCATTGTTAGAGAAGTTAAAACAACCTGCTAAAGTTGATACACCAATGTCTCGTTTAGATGCAGATAGCAAAATATTTCAAACAGTGACACAGAAGATCGTAAAAAGTGTATTTTATATTTGCAAACATTGCAAAGATACTTAAACTTTACAAAGGTAGATCGCCAACCTTATCATATACCACTTAAAAATAATGTTGAAGTTGGTGGTTCGAATGACACAGAAATAATAAAAATCAAGACATGGATACTAAGAACACAGTTCCTACTCACACATCGGTAAAGGAAGTAAATCCGCAGGACAATCTTGGAGGACCGTGTATACCCCAAAAAATATGGAAGTTTATTCCAAAAACTTATGTAAAAAAGGGGGAACAATTACTAAATCTTGTTTCCCTAAATAATGACAAAATTAGTTGGGATGAATCTGGTACAGTCGTTATATACAAACAAAAAACTCCCGGAAGTAATATTGTATACTTGGTGAATGATACAATAAGACCACTTAATAAAAGTGAACCGATAAGATAGCAAATCTTTCCCAGGTTTGCTACAGTTTTAAAGGAAGTCAAGGTACCACTAACGTATATTGGTAACCCAAAAATATGTGAATTCATAAATAATTTAAATTTAAAAGAGTTTGAAGGTTTCTAAACAACTGATACTACATTTTCAACACCAACAAGAGAATAAATATTTAAAAAGATTAAGAAGAAAATTTACTGGGAAAATGGACTGAATGGATATTAGAAATCGATAAAATTTATAATGATGTATCACACCACGCAGGTATAGTAGTAATGATAAATTGACTCAAGTAATGAAAGGTGGAATGAACAAAAAAGAAGTAAAAAGGTCGGGCTGCAAGCGCAAGAAACCTATATATTACATAAACCTGTACAAAGAAAAATTTCCTAGGAATAAAAATATTTTATCTAATATTAACGAACTCTGGCAAGTTGATTTAAGTGATATGAGAAGTTATTCAAAATATAATGATGGATTTAATTATATTCTCTGTGTTATTTATGTTTTTAGTAAGTATGTCTATGCTAGACCGATGAAAAAGAGGAAATCAGGAACAGTAAAAGAGTCTTTTGAAGGTATATTTCTAGAAGCCAAAGCTACCCCAACACACTATCAAAAAAATATTGTGGTAACATTTATTAATTAAATTATAACTTTCTACTCTCCCACATAGATATATTGATATTTAGCAAGATTTGCTGTATTCATACAATCATAGTTTACATTCTAGTATCAAAATGTGTCCGTGTGATGTTAATCATAGCAATATCATGACGGTATGGAATAACTTGTATGATAGGCAAAGTAAAGAAAAATCATCAAATAATGTTAGGCCTGAGTTCAAAGTAGGTGATTATGTTAGGATAACAAAATATAACCATATTTTTGAAAAAGGATATGAATCTAACTTGAGTGATAAAATATTCATAATAACTTCTGTAATTCATAGATCTCCATGAATAGTATATACTCTAAAAGATTTAAAAGGTGAAGAGATACTAGGAACTTTTTACTAAAAAGAATGGCAAAGAAATATTTATGACCCCACTTCAACTAATAGAATAGATAAAATAATATGTTCTCGTTATTCTAGCAACAGAAGATAAGTGTTGGTAAAGTGGGGAGGTTATCCAAATAAATTTGCATACATTTTCACAATGAAGGCAATGAAATATCCAGAGAACATGCTAAAGGGTATTGTTTGATAGCGTTCGATTTAACACCTGATCCATCTGCAAACTCTTTGGCCACTGGGCCTCAAAGCCATTGGAACCTCATAAAACATGGAAGTGTAAGATTACAAGTTCTCTTTGAGTGAGCGCTAACACAAACTATTAGCTGCATTGTATATCGCAATATTTCAGTAGACTATAGTAGTTAAATATATTGTTCATAAATTTATGTTTTTACATGTTATATGGTGTCTTGAATAAAAAATGTACTACAAAAAAACATTTATTTTTTTCCCTCATATATATGATATATGGTATCAACTTTAAATAACATGATTTATATTAAGTTTGGTTTAGATGGTGCGCATTAATACTTAATCGCTAGAGCAGATAAGATCCCCATACCTAAATAGTATTCATGGATACTTTAGACATATAGAAATGTTTGAATAAAATTGATGAAAACATTGAAAATAATGTTTACGCAGCTAACCGATTACCGATATGTGTTCCAGTTCCATACTATATCGTGAGCAACTTGGACACTGATAATAAACTAGGTTCCCATTTGATTGCCATACATATTGATAAACAACGTATTGAACAATACTTTGATTCATATGGTCGCCCTCCACGAGGTTATCACCGAATGTTTCTAGAGATAAATTGTAGAATATGGTCATAAAATATAGCTAGAGTACAAATTGATTATACCATGATTTGTGGAGTGTAATATATCTGTATTATATTTATACCTATGTCACTGAATGATTTCCTGGTACATTTTGGTGCGAATATCTTACACAACAATTTAAAATGATGTAGTTTATTTGAGTATTATTTTACCAATAAAATGACTCGCATACTATTGTTGTATCACTTAACCACTAATGGCCCTTAGCTAGTCACCGTCCATTAGCTACCGCTGCTTAACGTAATTTAATTTAATTAGTAATGAATAGAGGCTAATGAGCCTAGTAATTCTAAAAGTCTATCTTTGTTACCATAATATCTCTAATATTCAAAAACGGATTAGCGCAATCGATCGGGCATGGCGAAAACTCCCAAATTGACACCAAAAAAATTTTTTTTTGCTGGCGATGCCCGCCGAACGCCGAAAATTTGGGGCAAATACAGGATTTGTTAACCTGTCAAAACCATATACTGATACGAGCCGAGCCTACAACGTTCTGCGCGTGCAGCACTTCAATGCTTCCTGGGTGCTGTTGCGACTGCCATGGCGCTGTAGCGCATCGGACATGTTTGCTGATGCGGGATGGACTCCACGTATCATGAAATAAGTAATCATGCGTAAAATAGCCATCTCATAGCTGTAGCGTATACGAACCATTCGAAATAGCATCTTGAAAATGATCGTAGATCGGACAGCCCTATCCAATGGCATTGGGTGGAGGCCGCATAGGTTTAAAATGATACCTTGCTCGAGTATATATTAAATGTATCACAAAATAACACGTGGACGGCAAACTGTAGTTAGTGTTAATTTAGTTAGCGTTAATTAAAAGTAAAGTTCGACTCAACTACAGCGGCTGTGGATGGGCGTGGGCTCGCGAGACGCGTGCAGCGGAGTGCGCCCCAGTTTGTGAACTTCCACAAATTCAAAACTTCTGTCTCTCACTTCTTTGTATTAGGAAGCTAAAGTTTCAATTATAGTAGTATAACTTTTAGTGGAATGCATTTATGATAATGCAATGCAATAGATTTTAGAGAAGGGCTCAGTTCTATTGATCATAGCATGACCATACACCAGGAACCATATCAGTTATGTAAATCAGATAATATTAACTGCATTAGTTAATGCATGGTTATTGGTATTACATGCAGCCCATGGAGCAAATATATACAGGAGGTGTTGTAAGTAGATTATCTGCTCCATGATGCCTGCAGTTCAGGCGTCATGCGGGTGTGTTCATGTGTGATGATTTGACATTCGATAGTGTCGCTGGTAAAGATAAGGAACCATTAGCATACAATTTTGGAAATAAACTATGTATGCTAGAAAATTAAAGAACGTGTTGTATTTTGAAAAACTGCTTCATATTTTGACTGAATGTATGGAAAAATAATAAAATGCTCTTTCCTTAACTTTCTTGTCTTAAATTGTTCCTTACCAGCGTTAGTATCGAATGGTGGTGTCATGATGTGTTTTATTCAAGTTTACGGGTTCGAATTCTGAGGGATATTGAGTTACCAAAAATCTAATGATACAGTTTTAATTATTACTAAAATCGAATTCGAGACTCCTTTGATCATATTGCGCTATTCCTTATGATTTAGGACTTCTCTTACCAAGTGGTATTTTACACACCTTTAGTACCGTCTATCTGCCAAAGCCACCATAGTTCTTACCTATGTTGAGAAGAATTTCAGCTTTTGTCTGGAATAAAATCACGAAGGTCTGGGGTCACTCACGGGCATCTGCTCTAGGTACATGCAAATAGTCGGTCCTGCGCCTGATCTCTAGCCAGTCGTCACCCGATCATTCAACTGACTTTGTCAACACACGTCGTGGTGGCGTGCGTGCTGACACATCGTTTTGCGTGTCAGCGGTATCTGAAGAGTCAGCTACGTTGTACGTTCCACTCCGGGTAGCGCCGACGCCGAGTCAACCAGCGACTCAGCAGAGAAATTTTGCGATTTTCTACTCGACAGAAAGGTTCAAAATTCCACCCCTTTTAACTGTTCCAAGTCTAATGAAGCTTTACTCTTACATCATGCTGTCATGTTATAATGTTATACTATTTAGAAATCGCCCTATGGCCAAAAGTCGACCAAAAATCAAAAAAATTAATTTTTAAGTTTAAGTATTATTTTAAGTAAAATTTATTCCGAGGAAACAGCAAAGACAGTTTGACACTTATTGACAATAATTGTGTCAAACCTACTGTAATGATACGAGAATGATACAAACTTATGCTAGTGTGAGTGTGGCTTTATTATTTTTTTTTATTCTTTTATTTTATAAAGGCCATTTTTATTAATTTTCTGTATTTCTAAGCATTGTTTTAAATAAGATTAGCCTTCCAACACATAAACTTTAATTTAGCCAAATTTCACTCTCATCTGTACGTAAAATTCTCGTAAAACTCGTTATAAATTTTAGCTTCACATATTAATATAATAAAATGATGATGATGATTAAAAAAAAATGTTATTTTCGAGTTTGATTACAACAATTTCAGCTGATCAGCTGATTGTTTGTCAAAAAAGATAATCCGTACGTTGGATGGGCATGTAAAAAGTCGGCCATGCGCCTGATCTCTCGCTATTCGTGTCGGTTATCCGTCCCACTGAGTTACGTGAGTAAGGAAGGAGAGAATACTCTTGTGCACTGAGCACACACTTGGGCTCTATACAATATAATATGTAGAAGGACTGGTTTCAACGTAACCTGCCCGCGCCACCGAAATCGCTGTGGAAGGTGAACCTCTCAAATCTAACGTGATATGAGAAGTATTGGGCTATTGCCGACCATTCCGGCCACTACAATTCGGCGGAATCATCTTCATAAACACGATTTCCTCACGATGTTGAGAAATTATCACGCAATGCATGTGTATACATCGTTATAAAGCGAGAGAGCTAGAGAAAAATACAGCCTAGTGATTAGTTTTTGATACTAAAATAAGTTTGACAGTTCACTTTGAACAAAATCAATCGTCGAACATCACTCAATCGTCGTGTCAATAACGTCTGTCTATCTGAGTAAGTAAATTTACGCCTATTTTTCTTAACGTTAAATGTAATTGAATTAACACTGCGAATTGATATAAGTTTTTGAACAGTACATCTTAGAATAGAGCGGACAAAACTGTACAGAAAACTGTGCAATTCGGAATAGTTTGGACAAAACTGTACAGAAAATTATGCAATTCAAAATAGACTGGAGAAAACTGCTCCCCTCAGGACAATTGTGGAAGGAGGTTTAAATTTTACAAAATAACGTAATACAATAGTAGACAACTACTTCGCTCGTATTTGCATTTTTTTTTCTAAAATTGTCCATTTTAGATAAATATCTAAGTAATACTCAGAATAATTTACTACATAAGTCTCTTATACCCATAGTAATCTTTATATAGAATAAACTATTCTAAGTTATTTTACATGATGATGATAGATGGAAGTCTAGTTCTGGGTTATTATCACATTAGTCCCGGTGGCTCGTGGAACTATTTTCGATATTAATGTGATTACTGCTAATAAACTTATTTTCTGCCGCGGCCGGAGCACGTGCTCACGAGCTCGCGAAAAAGAAGGAAAATGATGCTAAACATATATACATATGTGTGTACATATTTATCCGAATTAAATATTTAACCCAACATTATGCTACAATATTACCTGAGTAATAACAGTACCTATGTGTAACAAAACAATTGCGTAATTTACACAAAAATAACATGATAATAATATAGGAATAGGAAATGTTCCTGACTACTTTAACTACATATGAACACTTTCGTACTGTCGCGCCGGCATTGAAGGCCTCGCGCCTATCGCGCTGTAAGGGCCGCGCGTTTATGAATAGAATTTAAGTATTTTATAGGATCATGTAGTCAAAACCTAAGGATACATATTGTTTTTTATCAAGAATCGAATACTGATCATGCTCCTTAAATATCTGTTTTTGTTTTAAGACCATCCCCCGTATTATACAGTAACGATATACTTTGTTACAAAATGTACTGATAAATAAATGATTTTTTTTTTTTATTTTTTTTTATTTTTATTAAATAAGGGGGCAAACGAGCAAACGGGTCACCTGATGGTAAGCAACTACCGTCGCCCATGGACACTCGCAATATCAGAAGAGCTGCAGGTGCGTTGCCGGCCTTTTAAGAGGGAATACGCTCTCTTCTTGAAGGTTTGCAGGTCGTATAGGACCGGAAATACTGCTGGTGACAGTTCGTTCCAGAGTTTTACAGTGCGCGGCAGAAAGTTACGCGAAAAGCGCACGGTGGAAGACTGCCACTCATCAAGGTGATGAGGATGGTATGTTTTTCGCGTGGGACGATGGCGAAAAGTTATAGGTGGTATGATTCCGAACAATTCCTCAGAGCACTCCCCGTGATACAACCGATAGAGGATGCAGAGTGAAGCTACATCTCGGCGTAATTCCAAGGGGTCCAAGCTGTTTGAAACACTATGGCACTCAACAACTCGAGCGGCCCTTCGTTGGATACGATCCAGAGGGAGCAGTTGGTATTTTGGCGCCCCTGCCCAGAGATGAGAACAATATTCCATATGAGGCCGAACCTGCGCCTTGTAGAGTTGTAGGCGTTGGTCCGGACTGAAGTACTGTCTCGCTCTGTTAAGAATACCAAGCTTCTTCGAGGCTAATTTGGCCTTACCCTCTAGATGATATCGGAACTGGACTTCGCTCGATATGTTGACGCCAAGTATCTCAATGCTAGGGGAGATGGTTAAAGATGTGCCCTCGAAACGAGGATATACGACCATTGGTGACTTTTTAGTGGTGAACGCGCAGACTTGTGTCTTGGCGGGGTTGAATTGGACTAAGTTACGTCTACCCCATTCAGAGACTTTCTCCAATGAATTCTCTATTTTAGACACAAGTTCGTTTCGACTCTCAATGACATTTAGCCGAGAAATATTGGGGGAGCCGGTATATACAGCATCACCTGTACTATCATCCGCATAGCAATGAATGCCGTTGGTCTGTAACATGTCATTGATATGCAGTATGAATAGGGTAGGCGATAGCACACAGCCCTGAGGGACACCAGCATCAACAGACTGAGATTCCGAGCATTCGCCGTCAACTACGACCTTTATGCTTCTATCTGCTAAGAAACTAGTGACCCACTTACATAATTTCTCGGGCAGCCCGTATGATGGAAGCTTTGATAGCAGCGCTTTATGCCAAACCCGATCAAAGGCCTTCGCAATGTCCAAACTAACAGCCAATGCCTCTCCCTTCGACTCAATTGCCTGAGCCCAACGATGAGTTAGGTACGCCAAGAGATCACCAGCCGAGCGACCCTTACGGAACCCGTATTGTTTGTCGCTTAGTAATCCCTGGCCGTCCAAGTATCGAAGAAGCTGGCTATTGATAATGGATTCCATTATCTTCGAGAAGAGAGAGGTTATAGCGATTGGTCTGTAGTTGGAAGGATTTGAGCGATCACCGTTTTTGGGGATCGGGTGCACCAAGGCTGTCTTCCAAGAAGCCGGGACGATGCCAGAAGAGTAGGAGAACCGAAATAGACGCGTCAAGACCGGAGCCAACTCTGGAGCACACTTTTTCAACACAATAGGAGGGATTCCGTCAGGCCCACTCGACTTTTGGATATCAAGGGAACGGAGGGCTTTTCGCACTGAGCGCTGATGAAACCGAATATCCGACATGATGCTCGTGCATCGCGGTATGGTCCATCATCCAGGGTCGAGTTTGACGCAAAGAGCTTGCCCAGAAGATCGGCTTTGTCCTTTGCGTCCTGGGCCAACGATCCATTTCCTACGTGTAGGGATGGTAGGGTTGGCTTGCAGAAATTTCCTTCAATAGCTTTGGCCAGAGACCAGAATGCACGGGTTCCCGAGGGGAGGCGCTCAAGTCTCTTACCAATTCTATTGACGTGCTGTTTCTTTGCCCGAGTGATCTCTTTCTTGAGGGACCTAGAGGCAAGGTTGTACTCCTTTTTATATGTGCTGGTATTTAAATCCCGAGCAGACACTGAATTGGCCCAGGATTGGTAAGCCTCCTGCTTCCGGCGAGAAGCTTTTTTGGGGGATGAACTAAACCAGGGACGAAATCTGCCGCCAGTTGGCACTACAGAGGACGGAATGAAAAGTTCCATCCCTTGCATCACCACATCGGCAACAGAGTTGGCAGTGTTGTCGGGATCATCCGGCGAGAAGCACACGTTCACCCAAGGATAGGATGCAAAAAACGACCGCATCCTATCCCAGTCTGCCGACTTGTAGTGCCACACACGACGGTATTTAACAGCACGCTGTCGTAACACCGTCGTAAGTGGCACAGAACTCCTAACAAGGCAGTGATCCGATGTACCAAGTAGTGCGATTACGGATATTTGGTAGCCGTCAGGATTTGAAGTCAGCAGAAGGTCCAACAAGGAAGGATTCTGACCATCCACATCTGGGATTCGCGTAGGCGTAGTGACCAGTTGTGTCAAGTCGTTCGCAAGGGCAAAATTGCAGACAGATCTCCCCGCATAATCAGTTTTACTGGAATTGAGCCAGTCGGCGTGGTGGGCATTAAAGTATTATGATCTCTGCGGATGGGATCTGCCGCTGCACAAAATCTGAAGCAGCTTGCAGGTGTTCCAAGAGTCGGTCCGTCTCGGGGTCACCACTATGGGACCTATATAGGCACGCATAGACGCGAGGGTGGTCGTCGCAATCTATGCGGAGCCATAACGTTGACAGGTCCCTGTCCTCAAGATTGCTGAGGCGGCGAGAGCTGATATCATCTCTGACATACACACACACTCCAGCTTTGGGCAGAAAGGAGTGCTCGAGAGAATAACCTGGGTGGGAAAGGTATGATGTGTGACTCGGAGATGATATCTGCGTCTCGGTTAAAAAGAGCAAAGCCGGCTTTGCCGTCTCAAGGTGGTAATGGACGGCATTAAGGTTGGAGTGTAATCCCCTGATATTACAAAAGTCCATGTTTAATATCGAGGGGGGTGCCTTTGTGCGTTTGCTCTTGCCCCGAGCAGATTGGAGCGCAGTTTTGCCCTCCCCAGAATACGAGGGGCAGCCCGGACGTCCACGTTCAGTTCCAGGGGTTCCTGAGCATGGACGTCCAGAGAGGGATTCTCCAACACACTAAAATATCCAATTTCTCTTACAAACTACACCCACAATCTTCTTACAATAAGCGAGGAAGATGTCCCTCTTTTTGCCCCCCAGGATGGAAGGCAGATTCTCACCCGTCATGGATGTGCCCAATTTCTGCTCAATATCATATCTATTGCTAGCAAAGATTGGGCACTCCAGTAACAGGTGAGGAACCGTCTCCTCAACTCCTGGCTGACACGAACACGACGGATCCTCCTTCAGCTTGAATCTGTTCAAGTAGAAGGCGAATCCGCCGTGTCCAGTGCATGGAACTGTTTACTTGTAACCGCTGGAGGTCGCCCTGTGGTCGAAATTCGCCTGTAATTATTCATTTAATTTTTAAGTTTACTAGATAAGGGTTCCTTTGCCTCTTAAATGGAGATATCAATCAAACGTACGGTAGTGTGTGTTGCTGGTATTTTTATTAATTTTAAGTATTTCTGAGCATTATTAAAAACTGTTTTGGAAAATCATTGCATACACAGTGCTACTGACGATGACGTAATAACAAGCTGGGTATCAAAGTCCAGCAGTAATTTATGGTGTATTACGTAACATAGTTATTTGAGCCAGCCAATTGGAAACCTGCTATTCGTTACGTTCAACTATTTACGAACGTTAATTTGGAGGTGGGCTCCCAAAATGGTCAGTTCCCACCGAGACGCGACGCGACGCACACTTTTTATAGCGACACAAAATCGAATTGCTGCATATCATTACAGCATCTTCAAGCATCGTCGCGCCGCGTCCCGTTTCGGTGTGAACTGACCGATTGATTGGCTAGATGTTTAGCCAAATCATTGTGTGCAATCCTACTACTATTATAAACGTGAAAGTTTGTGAGGAAACATGCATCCATCCAGGATAGATGTTTGTTACTCTTTCACGCAAAAAGCACTGAACGGATTTTGATGGAATTTGGTATGATAGTAGTTTAGGCTCTGGACTAAAATAAGGGCTACATTTTATCCCAAATAAGCGCAGTGTTCCCGTGGGATACTGTATTTACGTGGGTGGATCCACGGGGCAAAATCTAGTGTTTAACTATAACTAAAGTAGAATTGGTTTAATATGGACACTGTAGAGACTATGAGTTTTATATTGGGTTTCCGTTTGAGTATCTTATCACTTCAGAGATTTTGTTGGTCAAAGCGGGCCAATATTTGTGTCCAATCAGGCAATCGGCGTATACTTTTTGCGGTATGTGGGTTGGCGATGAATTCGATATTGCTCTCTGTAGGGCTTTTTTTTTATTCTATGAAATGAACCAGGAAATGAGCAGATAGATCGCCTGATGGTAGGCGATTACCGCCGCCCATGGACACTAAACACCAGAGGAGTTATACTTGTAACTCCTCTGGTGATGCGACTCGCGTTCCTGGTCCTTAAAATCCCCAATTCTTCCCTTGGACCTCCGGTACTCACTCACTCGGTGAATCACAACGCAAGCGTTATTTCACGCCGGTTTTCTGTGAGGTCGTGGTATTTATCCGGTCGAGCCGGCCCATTCGTGCTGATGCGTGGCTCTCCCACAGTTGCTTCATTCCTCTTGTTCTATTTCGAGAATCCCTATGTGTTGGGCTTAAAGCCTTTTTGCCTAATTTTGGACTTCATACGAATAACACTTTTAAAAACAAACAAAATTCTTGGTATTAAAGAAAGTACATTGGTACAATCCACGACTAAAGTAAGCGCCTTTTAAACTTGTACAGTCGCCGACAAAACCAGTGTACCACATTCCGACCTTATAAGTATGGCGATAAGGTTCAATTGTGATACAGCGGGTGGTTGTGACTGTACGTATGTTTATCGCAGCATTAATGTATGAGACGCGAGCTCTGGAAGCGGTAAAGCTGATGGCGGCGTGCCAGCACTATTGTGTATCGAGAGGTATATTAGTTGGAGACTTGGTAGCTCGTGTGCCCTAGTCCCTACTCCCTATCGAACTATTTCCATCAGAATTTTTAAGGAAGCCAAACGAAAGAAAATAAAACGTTTTATATTCTTATATGTTGTTATAAATGTTGAAGTTTGTGTGGATGGATGGGTGGAAGTTTGTGACTCCTTCACTCAAAAACTACTTAATACTGCTACTTTTTATCCCGAAAAAGTACAGTGTTCCCGTAGGATTCTGTATCTACACGGGCGGAGCCGCGGGCAACAGCTAGCCATTTATCTTTATGGATTTTTTTAAACTAATTTTTTTTATTACGCATTGTGTTGAATAACAAAGAAATATCTTTGCTACCAGATATTTCTTTGTTATTGTTTATTGTTGAATAATTTAATTATTCTTTGTTATTGTTGAATAATTCATTGTATAAAAATTATATAGGACCTTAAAATTCTTTAATGTTTTAATTGTTTCCCACGAGACAAAACTTGTTCTACTTATTGTATACGCATACCGTTTACGTTTTACAAAGGAACATCTCTAGAGATAATATATTGTGTACATATTGTTCTTCTGAGTATGACATGATTAAATATAAAACTCTCTTCCGTGATTAGACAGATAACGCTGTCGAGAGGAACTTGGAGTTTGGTTGGCAAATACTATCGTGTATACAGAGAAAATCTCTAATAACGCCATTTAAGGGGCCGATAACTTATGTTCTTAACTGTCGATAGTCATTAAATACATTATTATAATGGTAAGGGGCATGATTCACAATCTACTGGTAAGTATCAAATAGCTTAATTGCATGTTTTGTCTCTGTCTCTGCTCTATATAAAGTTAGCAACGACAACACTTCCGAATAAGCTAACCGAAACATATTAAAAGGTGCATGCCGTCAATATAATACAAATAAATGATGAGAAAACTCTACCTGCTTTTAAATTAGATTCCCTGATAGTACACGTAATGTACACAAAATACATGTTCCTCATATAACTTCAGGTGTTTTCTACTGCAAGGAGTATAAATTAAGCATGAATAACTTCGGTAGCTACTTTAACCATTCGTTACCATTTCCTGGTGCACAAGTTTATCGAACACTTCTCTCGGGACCAAATTCACGTGGCGTTATAGCCATGTTCAAAAAATAATCCTTTCATGTTCGGTTACTACTGTACAGTGTACATATTAGAAGAGCAGTCGGAGCTTTGACACGCGCCGTTTACAAAAATATCAGTTTCTTACCTGCCGTAGCTTCCACCACCGAAAAATTTTAACAGTGATGTAAGTGTTTTGTGAAATTTGCTCGATCGTAAACAATTGGAAAATGTTCTAGGGACCCCGGGTTATTAGTTTCGTAGCTCAGTAATAATAAAATAGTCTTTTTATTACTTTCCAGAACCATTTACGTTTTAGAAACCAGAACATTTCCGCTGGAGATTTATCTATACATAATATTTATAATATTATAAAGAATGGAATAGGCTCCGAAACGATTGGACCGATTGGACGATAACAGGCCTCAGGAAATGACGAAACTTTTCCCGCGTTAAAATGTAGCCTACTACTTGTTATCGCGGGAAAATGTTCGGTTCCCGCGGGATTCCCTTTTGCGCGTACAAAGTCGCGGGAAAAATCATCATAAAACATAGATTCTATGTTAAAATTGAACCACGGCATAAGTACATGAAGAATGTAAATCAAACACTCAAGGAAATGGGATACGTAGGACACCGCGACGCGACGTCTTGACACGCTTCTCCGTACATTACACACGGTACAGGTAACATTGTTAGGCCACAATATTATGGAAGTATACCAACAAAATATCTGTATGAAGGTTGTTAATGTCATATGCCCGATATATCTCCCGCCCGCTCTTCTTATTATTGCAAATTTAAATTGTTTATTCCTTCGTTATTTTTTAAGATTTACAATTATGGATTTAAGATTATTTATTATCATGTTGTCCAATATGAATTGACAAAAAAGTTTTAAGCAGTTTTTTAGGTGTGTCCCGTCTGCGCCAAGGCCCTTTTAACTCCCGTGAAATTTACTGCTCGTATGAACATTATTTTCTCATAGTGTGGCCCCCGGGAAAATATTTACGTATGAAACCCTGATTCAAAGAAAGGTAAAATAATGTGTGTGAGATCTTGTTGCTATGTAGTGATGTGATACAAATAACTTCATTTTGAAGTAATGTATGTAAAAAGTGTAAAAAGGTTTTGTTGTTGGTAACACGATCAAAGGACACGAGGATACAAACATAAAATGGTCAAATTTGTACTCGTACGAGGAAACAGAGTGAGTAAGCTTTGTTTACAATTTTGACTCCTTAATAATTTTATTTTTCATGTATCAAAACTCTTATACTCTTCACTGAATCTATTATTATGTTTATCTATCTTTAATTTGTTTACACTTTTTGGCAAAACACACTTATAAAACTTAAACAAGATGATTCACTTTAAAACTCATAGGATAGTGTAAGACCATGTACTCGTTGCGGACGGGGCAGTGTTTGTTTACATCGGTGGCACGCTCCGCCAGTCTCGTAGCGGGAATCTCGTAGAGCGGTCGTAGCTCGTAGCACCTCTACGCTGCTACGACATAGCATCAACTTTGGATAAAATAAATGTAAATCGCAATTCAAAGTTTGATAAAAATTTAAATTTCATACTTAAATATTTTAATTTTATAAAGTGTAATAATAATTTAGTATTCTAAGTCTTCAATAATTTTATAATGACGTTTCTCTGTTTTAAATCTGCTATGTTGATCAAATAAACTTTTTACAGATCGTGTCATAATAGTTAACATTTACGGTTAGAGCGGGCAACACTTCACATCGTTTCTTACCTACTACCTACTTGTTTCTTTTCGGTTGGGACGAAGTTTTCACGACAAAGAGTTAAAGTACATACGAACTTTTCGGTTTGAACAAAGGATGTGCTGTGCTCTGTGCTCGGTGTAAGGGAGATAGCGCGATGGAGGAGTTCCTGCGCGAGAACGAGACGGTGTGGGAGCTGTGCGGGCGCTGCAGCAACGTGACCGGAGCGGTGTTCGATTGCTCGGAGGGCGCAATGCTGGCGTGCGCGCTGGGCCCTCGCCGCCTGCCGCTGGCGCGCGTGCTGCCCGTCACCGCGCTGTTCGCGCTCATCTTCATCACCGGCGCGGTCGGCAATGCGATGGTGTGCGCCGTCATCGTGCGCCACCCCGCGTTGCACACCGACACCAACTACTACCTGTTCTCGCTCGCCGTCAGCGACTTACTGCTCCTCGTCTTCGGTATGTACCCCACCATCAGTTATCCTAAGGTCTACGTATTTCGCCACGAATAAGCCGGTGTAGCCAGACTGATTATGTTATCAGTCTGGCTACACCGTACGTCCAATTTACTAATTACACGGTCAAGTTGTCAAGGTGCGACTAAAACAGGGCGGCATCAGTCACTGGGTTAAATCTCCTCTTCCGGATAAGTTAGGCCATGGGGTCTACAGCAACCGCATACCGTTAAGTTACGGAGCTACGAATAAGCGGGTACAACCATATTGATACTCTATCATGGGCAACAGGTCCACGTTGGAGCTATCTATATATTATATACACTATAAATATATACACTACGCCACGATGAAGCAGTTACAACCAGTCATCAACTAGCGTCTATCAGTAGTCCGGGCGGAACAATACTTGCGAGGATCTGGAGGAGCCGAAAATGTCAGCCATGAAGTTGTAGCCATGAAGATCTGAACCTGATGCAGCTCTATTGCATAAAACGTGATCAATTAGTAAGCAGTAAGTAAAATTTATGTAATTGATTAAACACATCATTACATAATAACATCTTAAAAAAATAATGAGATGTAGTATCCGATGGTGGTGAATATTTTAATACTAATACTATTTTAATGGAAACGCACGTCAGGTACGTTTATTGATATTCGAAGTAACAAGAACTAGGATAAGTTGCCTTCGTCTAATGAACTTCAGGACTCAACTGACTCTATACAATTCAACCTTTTATTTATACTTGGATTTTACCCCACTTATTCATACTCTTACATCCCTTATTTTCCTTTCCTATGCAAATACAAATAATACAAAATCATAAACAATGCAACAAGTCCACTTAACACTATTCGTAGTAAAACAGTCATCTATTATATTAAACAAATGCACAAGAATAGTAAAACCACAGCTAGGTTTCCGCATTCGATGATTACAAACATAACCGATACTAATTATCTGCTCGCAGCTTTCTATATTTTTTACAATTCCTTTGAACTTAAAATTAACAAAGAATACAATGCATAATAAAACTTAAATACAATTAATTCATAAAATCATTAAAGCAAGCTTAACTAAGGCAGGGTTTTGACAACCCTGCATAAATATCATCATTACACTTTTGCGTCGTCCGACCAACTCTTGAGCTAAAATTGAACTTTATTTTAATTCTACAATATAATAGGTCTTTAGTAGTGATGTAACGAATGTCTTTTTTTAAGCATTCGCGAATGCGAATGCGAATATCTGCTACCGACATTCGCGAATGCGAATATTCAGTTTTTGTTAATATTTGGCGCCAATTTGTCGATGGCTTGGCGGCAGTCGCGTTCGGGCAAGGTTTGTTACGTTCGTATCTTCCGAGTATTGCTGAGTTCATACGAACTCATCTAAATAAAGCTCCATTCATTCCGCTCCGCTCACGCCCGCGCCGGTCGTTTTGTAAACAAGTGAATTTTGAGGTTAGAGTCTGAAGAAATAAATAGTGATTTGTTATTTTGTTTTATATTAAGATGAATAAACAAATACCAAATATAAGTGAAATATGGACTTATTTTACACTTTGTGACGCTGAAAGAGCTAAATGTAAGTTGTGTAACAATGAATATTCAAGGAAAGGAAGAATAATTTTGTGTTTTTTTGTTAAGTATGTATGTAACATTTATGGTTGTAGAAGAATAATGTTTTTGTTTAATTATTACTTTTAGTTTTGTTCAAGATGTTGATATAATTCCTAACAACTCAGTTCGTAACTAAGTGATAAAATTAAGACTGAAATGTGAATACGTTACGAAGTTACTTTTTCTCTAAACAAAAAAAATTAATGAATGGATTTTGATTTTATTAACCTAATGTTACCTTCAACTTGTTTTTGTTTTCTGATATTCATATTCGCAAAACATTCGCAAAAATTTTGCGAATGCGAATGCGAATATTCGTTACATCACTAGTCTTTACCTATGAAATTGCCGTTCTGCAATACTGGCAATTATAATCAAAATAATTTTCGTTTGGCTAAGAATTCTAATTTCAAATTAATTTTATTTAAAACATGGAATTTTTTTCGAAAAGAAGTAATTTGTTTATTTATTAGTGTTACATTTTCATCGCATTTCAATCTTTTTCGTCATCATGGATACGTTAAAAATTCGAGTAATTATGGAATATGAGTACCGTCGTGGCAGCAACGCGGCACAAGCGGCACGCAACATCATCAAAGTTTACGGAGCTAACACTACAAATCAACGCACCACCTGTTATTGGTTTGCTCGCTTCCGTTCTGGAAATTTCGACCTGAAAAATGAACCTCGCGGTCGTCCGAAGACTTTGGTCGACAATGACGAATTAAAGGCGATTGTGGAAGCTGATGATACACAATCTACGGCTGAATTAGCAGCAGCTTTTGACGTTAGCGTCAAAACAATATTGGTCAATTTGTGTCAAATTGGCAAGGTAAAAAAGCTTGACAAATGGGTGCCCCACGAACTCAATAATCGCCAGCGCGAAGTACGCGTCGAGACGTGCCTTGCACTGCTCAACAGATACACAAATGAAGGAATTTTGAACCGCATTGTTACCTGCGATGAACAATGGATTCTGTTTGATAACCGCTCAACAAGTTGGTTGGATCCTGGTTCAGCCCCTAAACAGTGCCCTAAACGAAAACTTACCCGTAGAAAAGTGATGGTCACTGTTTGGTGGTTTAGCGCCGGTGTGATTCATCACAGCTTCATACCAAACGGGGTGAACATTACTGCAGATGTGTACTGTGAAGAACTGAACACAATGATGGAGATGCTGGCACATCTCCAACCAGCATTGATCAATCGCTCGTCTCCGCTGCTCCTGTACGACAACGCCCGACCTCATACTGCACAGCAGACGGTCTCCAAGTTGCAAGAACTGGGGTTAGAAGCTCTCCGTCATCTGCCCTACTCACCAGACCTTGCGCCTACTTTTTCTAGAATTTGCATAACTTCTTGGCAGGAAAAAATTCAATACCCGAGAGGCAGTACAAAATGACTTTGAAGAATTTGTTGCCTCTCGTCCAGCTGATTTCTTTAAGAAGGGCATCAATAAACTGCCACTGCGTTGGCAAAGATGCATTGATTGCATGGGTGATTACTTTGATTAATACAAATAAAAAATACATAAAAAAAAATTCGTTAAAATTTTTTCATACAAAAGTAGTAAAGACCTAATATAAAATTATTATCTATCGGGATAACGTCTCAGAACTCCGTCCGATCCCGTCGGTAAACCCTCTTTTTTAATGGATAAGGCTAAATAGTTCCAGTATGATCCGGAATACGGAAGGCTGGGGAAAATTCAGGGCATTTAAAATAAAACTCTGGACTAACACAGAAGAGTTGAAAATCGAACATACGAGTGTCGTGTTGTCAGATTTGACATTGACGTTTGACTTGACTCTCGTTTGTTTGATTTTAGCTCTATTGTATTAGCGCAATGTTGTATTTTCAGTGCTCTGAATTTTCCGTGGCCTTACGGATTCCGAACAATATAGTCCCAGCCTCAGATAACGTAAACGTAACGCGTCTGTTTCAGTTTAATTATTTCCATTATTTGATAATACCCACCTGCATCGTATTTATAGCAAATATAAAATACAATTTCACGTATTAATTGAATATAAGTTCGCTTTTGGAGTTAATTTTTATACATTCTGAAATATTGAGGAATCATTACTTGATAAATGTTAAAAATTGAAAAATGAAATGTGTGCTGCTTTTGTAAGTAGGTGCATTTCAAAGTTACAAAGAAGTTGGAATATTAAATATATTTCATACATAATTAATTAGTGTATAAAACCTACATAATTACCTTAAATACAAAAACATTCACTATCGTAATTACAAACTTAAACGCAATCATTTCGGAGATATTAGCAAATATGTTCGTGCGACCTTATATATTTCATACAACTGCAGAAACGCGTGACGTCAAACTTTAGTATGGAGTGTTTTCACTAGACATGCGAAACTTTGTATTACAAAATAAAAATCTTCTGTACCTTTGAAAATGTTGATTTTTAAAATACTATCGCTTTTGAGAAGTTACTCATATTTATTCATTTATGTAATGAAAAAATCACCCAGTTAGCCTATTACAATGCCGCGCGGTTGGGCGATTGCCATTAAGTTGTACGTTGTGATCTAGACAATAAATACCAGTAATTTGATATGAATGAAAACGCGCGCCGGAGCCCTCCGTCGGTACATTGGTGGACGTTATTACTTTTCGTAAACTTGTAAGATACATGCTCGAATCTGAATTGTGGAAATTATTATAGTAAAAAAAGACACACAAAGTAAAATTCAACATTTTATGCTGCGAACCACTGTGTACAACACTATGTGATGTTAGTCTTTGTTTTAGAAGACAAACCGTAACCGACAACCGCACCAAACCATAATATGGTTTGGCTATATGATGAGCACCCCCATTTTAAACACTCTTTTAAAGTGAAACTTTTATTACATCGCCTCAAACTTTTTCGTCTGTGTGTTGCATGACGCGTGACGGTCGGCCGCGGAGTAGGGATAAAGTGAAAGGCGCTTGTCAGAGCAGCCGAGGCCAATATGGCGGCGCCTATAGTTCGCATCAGCTGACCGTGTAGTGTATAGACTAGTACTCATTTGTGCCAGTGCTCCACGCTATTTTGTTATTAAGTTTCACTTTTATCGTGGTTTCATAAAACCACACAATCCTTTTTTATTTACAAAATATTTTATTAAATAGTACCTGGCCAATAAATTCGGGTAAGTTATTAATATTTTTTTCAATTTAACAGTCAAGTGATAAAAGAGGGCAAACCTTTTTTTTATCATAAACGAGTTGTCTTTGTATTACTCAGGGTGGTTGGCGCGGGCGGGCGCCACCTGCCATGCCAAGCCATTACTTTAGGGCCTTTACTTTCATAGCCCAACTTTGAAATTAAAATTACAAATTATTATCAATTTGTATAGGTTTTCGTTTGAGTAGTACGAGCTTAAAGTTTTTCCACGAAAAGTCCTAAGCTTTTATTAAACAATTTTTTATTTATGTCTAGCTGTCCCCGGTAGACGTTGTTCTGTCTTAACTATGAACGGAATAAACTAAATTAACAACTACACCTACAACCAAACCTATTACTTACTGCGACTATTTACACCTACACCTATAACCTACACCTATTACTTACTGCGACTATTTACACCTACACCTATTACTTACTGCGACTATTTACACCTACACCTATAACCTACACCTATTACTTACTGCGACTATTTACACCTACACCTATAACCTATACCTATTACTTACTGCGACTATTTACACCTACACCTATAACCTACACCTATTACTTACTGCGACTATTTACACCTACACCTATAACCTACACCTATTACTTACTGCAACTATTTACACCTACACCTATAACCTACACCTATTACTTACTGCTACTATTTACACCTACACCTACTATCTACCTCTACAACCTCTAGGTGACGCATGACGGAGGCCTGAAGACAGTACTAATGTCGCTAACAAACAATGGAGGTTGGTGTAGGTGAACATTTAGGGTTATATATATTAATGCCAAATCATAAAACATTAAAATAGGTTAATAATAAAGTAGAAATTGGGCTGGGTCACCACTATAACTTAGATGTATAAAAATAGTTAAGAAATATTCTCATACCTATAGGCTACACCTGCAAAATTTCATAAAAATCGGTCAAGCAAGCTGAGGAGTAATAAACACGAGGCACGAGAATTTTATATATAACAAGATACTATCGAAAAAAGTAGCTACAGCGCAGTGTTGGAATTTAGGGTAAAAATAACTCAGCCTTCCGAATTCCAGAACTATAAACGGCTCGCTTTTGTTTTTATTTAATTTAGGAACCGCTATGGTGTTTCATTTGAAATAAAAATGGAATAACTATTTTACCTACAAAAATAATTTCCTTATTTTTGCGCATATAATCGCGCTTTCATACACATTATGACACTAGGCAAGCGGCTTGGCAAGTGGCTTGGCAAGTAGAGGTGGGGAGGCATCTGCAGTTAACAAAACAATTAGCTTGCTTGACAAGCTGTTGCCTAGCGTGTAAGTCTAGCATTGCATTCTGTCAGTTTGTCTTCGGTATTCTTGTGATACGATATAAAATGGCTGTGAATATTTGTGTTAAGTTAGCAGTGAGTCATCAGTGCAAATGTAAAAATTTACCAATAACGCTTATGCCATTTTCACCTTCAACAAAATGAACCATTTTAACATTTACACTGATGCAACATGTGCAATGCAGTTGAAAACTTAGCGCGAATGACTATTACAAGACCTAGTTAAGTCACGGCAGAACCGAGCGGTTTCCGCCCGTAAGCCGCGGGGTTTATGGTTTAATGGGAACACTCTAGTACGATGGTTTTGTAATAAGCTGCGTGCGATTGTCCCGGACAGTTCTTATCTGCGCGATTTCTGCTGTGTCTGAACAAAGGCGAATAAGTCTCTGTGACGGCGGGCGGCGGGCGGCGGGCGGCGGGCGGCGGGCGACGGGCGGCGGCAACAGTCTTACTTACTTGACACAACTTATTTATGGAGATTTACATTATTATTGTTAATTAAGTAATATGATTCAGTAAGAAGTTATAATTTTTATACAGTATTTTATACTTAAAATTTAGGAGTAGCCTGAGATTGAACGGCGCGGATGTTTAAACGACGTAATAAATTATTAAAATTATTATACTCGTTATAGGTTCGTATACATTAATAGCTGATGATTAATTATAATTTCCGATGGGAGAAAATTTGCAGTGAGTTCCTAAGCAATTCTTGTTGTTATTTGCTTCTATGGCTGCCTCATATTCTAATTATTTCACTGAAGATTACAAGTTATATGTAGATAAAGTATATAATTAATAATAAATAAATAAAAGCATATAATTAACAGGGTCGAGGAAAAAATCTAAGAAAAAACGTAAACAGAATAAAATAAAGTGAAACAAAGTTTATGACATCGTTTTGCATAACCAGCCCGCCTGTATGCCATCGACTACCTAATTTCAATAAGACTTTCACTGTGTATTGGATGTGTTATTTAATAAAGTAAGGTATTTCCTGGTATAATTTATAACGATTCGTTAAATATTATACTAACTGTCTCGACACACACGTTGTTTTGAACTATGAACTATGAATATATAACTATGAACTAGCAATGAATGAATAACTACACCTACAACCTACACTTGGTATCGACTGGTGCGGACCGAATTTTTTGAAATAAAACTATCTATCACCAATAAAATCCCAGTGATTAATGTTTAAACTTTCCATGTACTTCCACAATTATTTCAAGACCTAAATAACCCAAATCGTTTCAAGCGTCTTCGAGGTTTAGCGAGACATTGGAAGTGGACTTTTTATATAAGAGGATTTAACTCTAAGAACTTTGCTTCATACTGCTTAATTGGTAATTAGATGAGTCACAATCCCACGACGCTGCAATTCGACGATTTCCTTCCGAATAAGAAAAATAATGTGGGCGGCCCCAGCGGGGACTATGAAGCCCATTCAGATACAATATTATCTTAACGTAAATTAAAAAAAAACAGTCTAAATGTCTCTCATTTACCACAGTAAAGAATGTATTTCTTCACAGTAATTTAGTCGAATTAATTTTTTTTTGTGTTTACGTTGTAAATAGACTAAATGAGGGTTTTTAAATTCGTGACATATGACAGCTTTTTCACACGACAAGGACCGTCGGGCTACCAAGCGCCGCCTTGACAGAAAAAGAATCGAAAATTCTCATTGACCGTTTTTTATAAGTACCACTTACGCCACCTTTGTGTGCGTTTGGTCTTTATTATATATAGGGTGTATTTTTACTGCATAAAAAAACGTATAAAATAAAAATTAAATTTTTACGACAGAAAAAATTTCAAACACCCTCATTGGATCAACACAGTATAACCGGCTGCTCACGTTTCGTATACATAGACAAATGATTGTAGTATTGGTGTTCGGTGCTCGGTGCTCGACTAGACACCGCTGGCATTCCTTACAAATGCGGCAACAAATAGTATGTCGAAGTCGCCATGCCCGAGCCTCGAGCCCGTCACCTTGATCCTTTGTGCCAGATGTACGTACCGAATTCACGCACACTACAGATCACTATACTTATAGTCTTACATACAATGATATTAGAAACTCACACTACAATATTGAGTGGCCGCATTCCCGGAGCTGCTGTTGATAGCGCGGTATCTTGTCGAGCGCCGAGACCAATCATTTATCTATGTTCGTATATTACAACTTATTTGAGTACTCATTCCCGTCTTTGCACTACGATGAACCGAAGAACTAGTTTATTTTTTAGAGATAAAATTTTATAATTTAAATAAACAATTTGGTCCTCCAATATTTAAATGAAGCCAGCGGCAAACTCCGCCGACGCTCAAAATAAATTCCTAATAAATTCAGCTTTTATTATATATCATAAACTGTCATTGTTTCGCGAACTTGTCTCCGGGGTCACAATATTTTCTGCTATTGTTTCATAAAACCTGTTTCGTAGACGCCCAATAAAGCTTTCAATTTCTGTCCTGGAATTAGGAGCTCAGACTTTTATTTATTTATTTATTTAATAATAATATCTATGGAGGCTTTCATACTACTCACACCACGTCAATCTGGTCCCGTGGTAAGTTCTCGAAGAACTTGTGTTTCAGGTACTTGTACCAGAAAACGGAAATATATTTAATACTTTTAACACTATACTTATATTTAAGATTTTTAGTATATACTACACATATTTAATTCACATCCATAGCTCAGGAACACAGAAAACTTTTGTTGCCTGGCGTTATTCGACCCGCAACCTCCGGCTTGAGCGCCGACGTTGTATCCACTGAGCCACAGAAGCTGTCAAATACTTAATTCACACAACATGCTACAGAGGCGGGCTTAATGTCTAGTGTAATTTTTGGATACTGAGCTCCTGACCTATTAGAATAAGACTAAGAATATTTTATTTGCAAAAATATGGTACAAGAGATGATAAATATTACATGACACTCAAATTTTGTCAGATTTGTCTCGACGTGCAAATGTCAATGTGAAAGTTTGTGAAATGTGTGAATGTGAAATGTCGTTTTGTCAATGTGAAAGTTTTTCTTCTATACAAAGGAAATATATCCGACATCTGAAACCTTCTACAGTGGGGCTTCGGCCTGGCCGAGCGTACCGTGATACTCGGCCGGAGATCTCCGTTTGGGACATTCCACCACCATTATATATATACCATTATAATTCCTCCGTAAACTACTGACCTCTGCTTGTTGTTCCGCAGTACAAACTCAAGTGAACCCTCCTATCAGGATATTAGGTAGACCGTACACACATTTATTTTAACCCAGCGCGTCGTAGGTGAATTGCGTGTCAAACTTAGTGTCTACGCCGGGGAATAAATTTCTCAGAAAAATCAACTTGTGAGGCAATTTAATGTAATTTAATAATATTGCTATTAAGTTTAAGGAAAATTTATTTATCAAAAGATAAAGACTAAGGGTAAGTTCCGTTCACGTCCCGTATCGAGACGATACGGGACGTGGCGCTGCATTTTTAATAAAGCCTTTCAAAATTGAACAATATTCACTACACAAGAACAAACATGTTTAATTGCAAGAATTCTAATATCAAACTAGTGCATGCATAAATACGTAGTTCCACCACGTCTGCAGTCGTTGCGATCACTTGGTTTATGTTTAAATATTTTGACGCGCCCTAGCACAAATTAAAAATGTTTATAAACTGGTCGAGCAGGAACTTTGTCGATTCTGTACCTTGTGGTGTGTGTATCACCTCCCTATATATTGTAATGTAAGTGTATTGAATGAGGAGTTAATAGACGTTATTCGCGAGCACAACATCTTTCATTGGACTCCCCAAGCGTGCACATTGCAACCTATATGAAGTTGTAGGCTGTAGGAGTAGGTAAAACACTACACGACAACGTAGGTGCTGTGAAGCGTCGTTAGTGTTACAAGTTACAACTGATTGCAATGAGGGTTTTTAAATTCGTGACATCTAACAGCTTTTTGACACGACAAGGACCGTCGGGCTCCCAAGCGCCGCCTGGTGACAGAAAAAGAATCGAAGTGAAACCAATATATGCCACAGATAAACGGGGAGGGCGACGCAGATACGCCACTGCGATATATAACTAGATGTTACCGGCTACGGCTACTATACGTACGCGTTGGCAGGGCCGGATCTACCATATGGTTTTTTGGGATTCAGCCCAGGACCCCGTGGATTCAAGGGGTCCCCAGCTATGTCAAATCAAAGCTAAAAGTAGACGAACATGCGAAAACATCCATAATATTACAAAATTAAACAGATCGCAAGTATTATACTATTTTATTTTTTCTACACTTTGAGTATATGAGTAGGTATATGAGTAGTATTAGCCCAGGGCCCCTTAAACTTACAGTCCGGCCCTGCACGCACGCGTGAAGAAAAGCAGCATATTATGTCCTTCTCCGTAGTCTACTCCATATCATTCATCAAAATCGGTCCAGTACTTTCGGATCCTATTTAATGCAAACAAAAAACATACAAACAATAAAATCATTCCTCTTTATAACATTGTATAAGTGTAGATAATGTTAGTGTAGTAATATCTTAATATACGTACAGCGGTCTGTGGTTTTAATATTTTTTGTTAAATAAAAGTAAACTGACCTTTGAGCTCCATTTTCTAGATCAAAGCTTTTTGTCGTAACACAATTAAATACATTTTTGTCCAATTAATAAAAGCAAGGGAAGGGAATGTGCAAATATGTACCTTATGAAGTAACTCGAACCCAGTACCTACTGTGTAAGTTTTATATTTGTGAAGGGAGCTTCCCTTTATTTTATTTATTTTTAGGGGCGTTAGTATATTAAGCAACTTAGTTATTCTAATATATTAACCTCCCCTACAAATAAAAATATATACACTACTGATTACCTTTTCAATGTTGCTGTCTTTGTCAGTAAAGTGACTTATTAGAATAAAAGTTTATTATAATATTGACGAGCTCTCTGGCTTTGTCACGGAGCTCGGCCACGGAGCTTTGAGCTCCGTGTCCTAGTGGGTAGACCGTTTGATTTGCACTCGAGAGAGTGCAAGTTCGATTTCCAGGTTGTGGCGTGTGCCAATGAGACTTTTTCAGATCTCAAGTACATTATAAGGACTCTAACGGTGAAGGAAAACATCGTGAGGTAACCCGCACATGGTTGCCCCCGACGTATTGACCAGTCATTCCTCTGGACTAGCTGACTGTGAGAATGCCGTATGTGCTTGGGCAACCATACGACATTTAAAAACCAACTGTCCCAGGCACTACAGTATTTCAAGAGTGGTTACTTCGCTCGCAGAATACTGGATAAATTATCCAATAAAGGATGAAAATGCCTAAGTTTTTTTTTGTGGCTTTATGGCGCGCTAAGCGTTGGCGCTCAAGCCAGAGGTCGCGGATTTGAATCACGACGAGGGTACACTAATAAACAGTTTCTGGCTCATGGATGTGTGTTAAATATGTGTATAATATAATAAAAACCTTAAATATATGTATAGTATAGAAGTGTACAATATATTTCCGTAGTCTGATACCCGTAACACAAGTTCTTCAAGAACTTACCACGGGACGAGATTGACGTAGTGTGAAGCGTCCATAGATATTATTATTTATTATTATATGAAACAGTTATTTTCCTACATGTATAATGTAGGAAACTACTGAGAGAGTCATGCTTTCAACTGTAACTGTAATTCCGCGTCATCCAAATACAGCGTCTCTGATTGTTCTGCATCACTTGCATTTGTAAAAGGATTCTAAAACATCACCGAGCCAGCTCCGAATTTCCATGCGAAGACTTTAGAAATGTAACATACTAATACCATACAAATACCAGCAACAATAGATACCTATATAGATACAAATAACACGGGGCATTTTACTATGGAACAAGCAGCCACGGCGACTAAAGATACAATTATGTTAGATGTTAGCGTAATTACATCTGAATTACAATAGCATAGGTCGCGTATCTCGGCCTCTGCAGGAGGTAGAAACACTGTGATATTTTAACTCATTTTTACGATTTTTTTTTGAGGTATTCAGACACACAAAAATATATACAGAACAATATTAATACATACAGGAAATAAAATATTTACAAACTGTACAAGTAGGTAAGTACTACAAAACAATAATAACTACTCCAAAACTTAAAATGCTACAAAACAAAGAAATCTCCCAGGTCGTCCCCACCAGGCAGAGTACCTAGAAGGCTCAGAGAGTTTCCTCGCTGGATTGCGATACTTATTCTCTGGGGTCTCGGGTGGCCTCAATGCGTTTTTTGGAGATTTCTCTGAAAAGTTTGTACGCACCCAGACCCCATGTACCCAGGGTTTCAACCCCAAACGGTTCAAATATGAGATCCCCACTAAGGTTCTCATATTTGCGCCGCTTGAGGTTTTCCGCCTGATTGGCGGCCGCACCTGCAGAACTCGAGGTGCCCTGGATATGGGACGGAGCAAGTGTATCGACGCAAGTAGCGTCCCATACAAGAGCCCGTCCCACTCTCCAAGGGACCGTCTGATCTCTTGCCATCGTCGCGCGCCAAACCAGAGGGTTCCAGCACAGCTGGTACTCCGGCGGTGACAAGAGCCCGACGGATGAGATCGTTCAGGCAGTGATGTCGGGAGATGCGGCCGGCGCTTCGTTGACTAGACAGTCCGTGGTGTCTGAGGCTGTCCACGTTTGCGCCACAAACACAGCGATGGGGGACGACGTGGGGGGTGCCAAGACGCAGGGAAGTGGCTAACCGGAAACCTGTTCGATCCAGCAATGTCCCCGTATTGGGTGACGGTAATGCTTGTAGCCAAAGGCCCGACTCCCACTTCTCCGCAGCTAACAGGCGAGACTGCTCCACAGGACTGGAGGACGTATTAAGAAGATTATTCCGTACCAGTCTGCAGAGTGGCTGGTCCCAGAGCCTTTGTGAAAAAGTATTGTCGGGCAATTCGCTACAAGCACTAGTTGCGCTCCAGGCGTCCTTGGCCTCGTCCAGAAAGGGAACTGTATTGGAGTAGGATGGGTGATGTAGTATTTTGAAGATAAGACTATTGTTCGCGTGGACTGAGGACAAGAAGGCCGGAAGCGATATGTCAGAGGGCTTTCGAACACCCAGGCAACCGAACCTAACTGGAAGCGTTGCCTGAGTCCATGCGCGGTCATCGAAATTTGTGTTCAAAATATTGGAGAGCGTTAGTCTTATGGTATCATCCAACCGTTTGAGAAGTTGAGGGAACTTCCACAGTTGACAACACCGTAACACATATGTCAATTTAGGTACAAAAATGCAAAAAAGGATTATAGTAAAGGCCATGTGACAGTAAATTTGGAGGAAATAATACGAATATTCATATAAATATGATTAAAATTTATTGATTATCTCTACTTCTCCATGGATGAGAATGAACATTGTACAATACTATAGTAATTTTTGTGGTCGCCACTTTTTTAAACAACGAGTCAAAAACGTCCAATGTATTTTGGTTTGACCTGCCGGGCTAGCACAATTGAAATCGACATGACGCGATGCGATCAATTGTAACATACGATAGTAAGTTATCGCGTCATGTCAATTGTAAATTGTCGCGTCAAGTTTGGTGTCAAATAAGTCTAGTCCATACATTTGACATTTGGCTTAAATGTCAAATATCTTTAATCATTTGACATAATTTTCAAATTTATCGCGCCGATTTTAATTGTGCTAGCCGGGCTGTGGGAGCGGTCATAATCCATATAGTCACCTCGCCCTTACGGATTTACGGAAATAAACGACATTCATTAATTACTCCTGAGTATTAGTGAATTTTGAAGTTGATGATTGAAGTTATGTGAAGAGATTAGCTCAATACTGATTTAAATTCAGTTCAAGGTGACCTACAGATTTTTTTGTCTTTTCGTTAAAATAATTTTTGATTTTCCGATTCTCCATCTCATTTTAGGGTTCCGTAGTACTACAATGCCTTAGTAAGAGGTGAAATGAAATTATGATTTATTTGGTGAAAATATGGTTACATATTATAGGTGTTACATTTTTACATTAGTGCGCGACGTCAAAATATTTTATTATTATTAACACGTTTATACCTAAGTTATATTATTTAAAGTTATTTTAAGTTTAAGTCATTATATAACATATGTATCGTTTTAACATATCTATCGCTTAAACATATCGCTTAATCAATGATTATGTATTATACAAACATCATTCATTATATCAATAAATCGAATGTCAAAATTTAATGTTGTTATTACAATTGTTAGATTACTATAAAAATGTGAGGAAAAAAAAAATGAAAATCAAAACCACCATAAAATGTAAATACATATAAAATTTATTATAATGTTAAATAATAATAGTTAAATGTCAACTCATTAAAAATTCTTTCCCGTCATAACATCTTATTAATAAATATTCTCTCTTAATAAATCATTATTTATTAACATTTTTTAAAGAGTGTTTTTTAGGCAATTGTTTTTTAAGTTTAAGCACCTTATTGTATATTTTTACACACATTGCACAAGCATTATTTATGAAAAGAGTTGTTTTGGTTTTTTATCTATGATCAGTCTATTTGAATTTCGTTTCGAAGGTTCGCCCTTATAGTCTCGCTCTGTCCGTTCGTCTGTCTGTCCGCGCTTATAACTTCTGTAAAAATGAAACTCACAAAAACATCGGATTGCCTGATGGTAAGCGAGTACCGTCGCCCATGGACAGTCGCAACACCAGAGGAGTTATACTTGTAACTCTTCGGGTGTTGCGACATTCATTCCTGGTCCATAAAATCCCCAATCATCTACTTGAGCCTCCGGTAACCTCAAATTTTTTAAAAATTTTAATCTACCTACACCTGATGATGACTTTGTCGAAACCGGTCGTGTAATATATTAAAATTAATGTAAAATACTTATTAAAGTGGAAATAGTGCAAGAAGTCCTGTGTGTTATTACTCCGGTAACTTCACTCACTCGGCGAAACACAACGCAAGCGTTATTTCACGCCGGTTTTCTGTGAGTCCGTGGTACTTATAGTGTCGAGCTGGTCCATTCGTGCAGAAGCATGGTTCTCTCGTTCAATTGTATTATTTTTGGGCACCTTTTTTATCAATTGTCGTATAATCAGTATGTAATTTTTAATATTTATTTTCATATATTTATTATCAGTCACTGTGTGTGAAATATATAAATTTGGAGTATTCTTTTTTCTCGTAACTTTGTTTTAGTGATCTTACAAACTGAATTTGATTTCGATACATATTAAACATTATTTACGAGGTATTATGTTCTAGAACTAAATGAAGGGATTTATTAGTATACAAGATGGAGTAACGACTAACGAGCATGTGCCACGCACGTACGCGATATGAACAACATTATCACATCATCAGCCATACAACGTCACTTATATTGTAGTACCGAGGCAATAATTAGCACAGAACAAGGGAAAGACACGCGAGCGCCGCGAAACTGCAAGTTATACTCCATTCTTGATACAAAAAATGCCCTCTAGGAGTACATAATCTGTATTTAATACAGTATCTTTACGTTTTCGGGACATCTATGCGTCTATTTTTATATTTTCCCTAAAAAAAGATTTCCATAGACTGTATTTATAACAGTACCAGACTGTATACGACAGTAGAAACGGCAAAGTAATACTTACAAGTAATTTAGGATATCGCCTGATCTAAGTGGGGACATAATGAGTTCGCTCCACTCCGGGCGTGAGAGATGAGTGCTGTAATATTTGTAACACTGTGGGCTGGGCGCACTTTACAATTTATGAATCACTCCGTTATTTTGTTAGTTGAGTGTTCTATCAAAAAGGTTCTTTTTTGTGAAATAATAATATCATTGCTATATTTTTGGTGCATTTGTGACACCGATACCGGGTGACCTATTGATGCCATTAAATATTTCATTATATGGTTACTACTTCTCAAGCGTGCATCGTAATTATTACAAACGAAAGGCTGTTAAATCTTTTTATTAAATTAAATACCGTTTATTTCAGTCTGTATAGGCCCATAATATTATAAATACCTAATATACTAACATACATATTACTATATATTATAATAAACTAACACTAACACTACACACGAATTGTCTGCGACCTGGGGCGCGAAGTGTTCGGGAGTCATCCTCTAAATCTTCCGTCGACGACTCCAATCGGCCAGAACTCCTCTTCTCGAAGGTCGGTAAATGATGGGTCGGAACTATCACCACAAAAAAACTAATATTCACTATATGGCGATATTCCAAACGCTCGGACCCTCAAGGCGAAGTTGATTCTGCTCCTGATGTAGTCCACGGCCTGCTCGACCATCGCAGACCAATGCAGCCTGGACACGTACAGCGGTGTCGCGGGAGTCTTACACGCGATGGTTGCGGACGGACGACGGGATTCTTCTTCTTCCTCTCGACTATGATGCACCCGTCATCATCGCACGTTCGGTCCTTTTTAGAAAGAGGACGCTCTTTTGAAGGGGCCTCCTTCTTCCCTTTGTTTTTCAAACGGAGGTGGCAGGGGACGAAAGCGGCGACACTTGCGTAGACTGACGACTTCAACGTGTTCCAGTGTCACTGGCGGCAGCTTATGCAGTTCTTTCGCTACAAATACTGGCACTTCATCCGGATCCGTCTGCTTCAGCAGGTCCAGATGATGTCCTGCACTATTCTTTCGGTTCCATCTCTCGCATCGCGATAGCATATTCGCGCTGGGGCAAGCGTCTCGTACAGCAAATTCTTGCCTTTGCAAATCTCCTCGCTGGTGAAGGAAGACTTGCAGATCTGCACTATGCTGACCTCGTTCATGGTGTTGATGGCATGCTGGATAAACGCCAGCAACTCATTGGCCACGAGCGCCATGGTCACGTGCAGCGGCAGTCAACCGCGCTATTAACAAAAATATTAATTAAAATTTTAATATAATATATATATTTGCTACATGTGTATAACGCGGAGCGCGACCGTTATCTAGCTCGACACATTACACACTGACATTAATATTCATCGTAATTACAAATTTTCTCATATCATTATCTATATCATATTATAAAGAGGAAATATTTGTATGTTTGTTTGCACGGAATTTTGCATAGTTCCCGCGGGGTTTTGATTTTATGCGCACATTTTACACGCGGACAATTTATTAGTTTCACATCTGAAGGTCGATACTGCTAATTTGATTCGGCAATAATACAGTCACGGTCCAGTCTCGAATCCCAATATTATGCTAAAACTACAAAATAGTATTCTCATAAACGTCAAACCAACGACAAATCGTTTTGATTGGTCCAAACTCCAAAAATCAGTTTATTATATCAAGACGATTCATTTATAATTTAATAAAAGTAAAATGAAAGTGAAAGGTAATTACGAGAATTGGTTTCTGTAGGTGTAGGTTGTAGACAAATAATACAGAACACCATTTCGTAATAAATATAGCCCTTTTTACTTCGCAACTACTTAGATGTTGCCCACGACTTCATGCGCACAAAATCAAAAAAAAAGTAAATCACGTAACCATTAATTTGCCGCGATGAAAAGTAGCATATGTCCTTCCCCGTGCTCTACTCAATATTTGTGCCTCATCGAAATCAGTTCTGTAGTTTCGGAGCCTGTTAAATGAAATCAAACAAACAATCAAATCTTTCCTCTTAATAACATTAGTATGAATAGTTGCATCTTTGAAGTCACCCCGTAATGAGTCTACTTACGACGTAGCATACAGGATAACTTGTAAAGCAGTGTTCCGTGTAGGAGCTTTGACAAAAGTAATTTGTGTTAATTACGTTTCATAACTACAGACGGAAAAGTAATTTATGTTAATTACGTTTCATAGCTACAAATAATTTTGTGACATTTTTCTGGAGGTTTCCACAACTTCTAGCGAACTAGCATAGGACTCTCGAGCATATTATAATATCTAAAGTGCATTAGTTGTCTTGTGAGAGGTCTGAAATTATTTAAGTTTATGTTTAATGTTTACGGATAAAGTGTCTCCAGGCGTATTCACAATGAATTTCGCGTAGAGGACTTGTGGAAATTTACAGTCACTAGTGAGGACACGGAGATCTGGGGGTAATAAAAGAGAGAGCTATACAAGCAACGTTTGACATTTTAAGCTCTAAGGGTCAATTCGAATCGAATGAAAACTATAAGTGACGCAGCGCTGCATTTTTAAGATAGCTATTTAAAATTTGACTTTATTCATTACGCAAGAAGATACACGTTTTATTGTAAGAGTTCGAATGTCAAGTTGCACCGCGCTGCGCATGTGCAGTGTATATCTCATATGACTGATGTCATGTGAAACGTGTATCTTTTTGAGCAGTGAATAAAGTTTAATTTTGAATAGCTATCTTAAAATACAGCGCTGCGTAACGTCCCGTATCATTACGGTGTGCGCCCCCTTAATTATACACCGTCGCAGCGCACCTGTAGCAAACTTATCAATACCAAACGCAAGCTGAATTATTCGGAGCCTCTCAGATTTTATCTACAGATAGTTAATACTAATAGTATTATCTATGGACGCTTTCACACCACGTCAATCTAGCACTGTGTTAGGTATCCGAAGAACTTGTGTTACAGGGACCAGACAAAGGACCAGGGAAGTATATTTAATACTTTTATACTATACACACATTTAAGATTTTTGTTATAATAAACAATATATGCACGTAATATTCAATACAATATATCTATGAACTAACGAAACTTTTTTGTCCTTAGTGGAATTCGAACCCGCGACCTCCGGCATACGCGCCGACGCGCTACTGAGCCACTATCGACCGAGAGATATTAATGTGTCTAGACTCCAGGCGTTACCTAAAAATCCAAAGCTAATGCTATTTTTGGATTTGAATAAGCCCTTGGTAGACAAATTAATATTTTATACGGATTAGAATAGGTTCGATTAAATCTGTAATCTGTCTAAATAATTCAGCCCTCAGTTATTGTATCTACCAGCGCGGCCACCAGCTCTACATGGACCCCCATGTAGAGCTCCAGGTACTGTACTTTTTTTTTAAATGATTTGTTTACGAATTAACGTGTTAGTGTGTTTATTTGGTACCATCACAGAGTAGAGAAAATATACACTTAGTACTTACATACATAGAAACAGCTTCCTAATCGAAATTTTGACGTCCCTTTCAACGGTCCACAAATTTTCCACTAAGTAGTGGACAGACCGTATGCTTGTAGTAGTGCATTCAAATTGAAAGTAACTATATAGCTGTTTATATGTTCAACAGTTTGACGATTGACATCGCCAATCCCTGACGAATGAAATTTGCAATGGTTACCAGTAAACGCAAAACGCCGCGGTGCCGCGGCACAGTGCTTTGATATATCGTACAAATTCACGCCGCTATAAAAATGCACCTCACGACGCCGGATCGCCGTGCCATAAAAAAATCCGGTAAATTCTGCGCCGATCTGCGGTGACGTTGCCATGTCGTGATAAATCCCGCCACAACAGCCGACACAGAGCATTTACACGTCGTGACGTGGACATGTTGACAGGCTCTAATACAGCCTTAATTTGTACGAGCACTTTTATATTGTTTATTGAAAATATAACTCTGTGCTAATAAAATTGAATTAAAAAGCGCTTTACAAACGAGACGCTTCGGTGATCAGATACGTGGTTTAATGAAATTTGGTTTAATGCTATTTACCGCCACAGAATGCTCATGCGTGCGAGGGCGAAAATGCCCCTTGCCCGGCGTGGCACCCAGTGAAATCCACTATGTCATCAATCTCCTTATAATTCCCTGGAATATTAACTGCGCAGTTATTTTGCAATCAAATTAACTATCTCGTGTAAACAGAGCCCTAATTCAATTATAACGTAGCCTATAGTCGGTATTAGTCACATACTAACGAAGTGCGTGGCAGCCACATACAACAACATACAGTTCAGATATTTTAATCTAAACGTAAACAAATGACGTCACCAATTTAAATGTCACTTATGTACCGTAGGGAAATAAATTGACATTAATTTGGTTGAAGTTTAGATTTTTGATTACGTTTACTATTTATATTAAATTGGATCTGAATTGAGTACCTATAGCCGGCTACCCACGTTACATTCGGGGTTTTCAGTCAGTGACCAAACTACTTGAAAAAAAATATCAGCTGGTTCCTACAAAAGGGTTAAGGCAAAGATAGCACTTTTGTATGAAACAACTGACTTTTTTTCAAGTAGGAAAGTTGAACCCATAGCAAGAGTTGCTTATATTCAAGAGTATATTCACTCCTAAAAGTTTGGTCACTGACTGAAAAAAACACCCTGTATATTTCTATATAATAATAGGTATTTACCTATGAAGTTGCCGTTCTGCTGTACATTTCAAATCAAAATAATTTTTGTTTGGCTAAGAATTCTAATTTCAAATTAATTTTATTTTAAAAACATGGAATCCTTTTTCCAAAAGTAGTCATTTATTTATTGATTAGTGTTACATTTTCTGTTTGATAACCGCAAGCGCTCAGCAAGTTGGTTGGATCCTGGTTCAGCACCTAAGCCATGCCCAAAACAAAAATTTACCCCTAGAAAAGTGGTAGGTCACTGTTTGGTGGTCTAGCGCCGGTGTGATTCATCACAGCTTCTTACCAAACGGGGTGAGCATTACTGCAGATGTGTACTGTGAAGAACTGAACACAATGTTGGAGAAGCTGGCACATCTCCAACCAGCATTGGTCAATCGCTCGTCTCCGCTGCTCCTGCACGACAACGCGCGACCTCATATTGCACAGCAGACGGTCTCCAAGTTGCAAGAACTGGGGTTGGAAGCTCTCCATCATCCGCCCTACTCACCAGACCTTGCGCCTACAGACTACTACTTTTTCCAGAATTTGGATAACTTCTTGGCGGGAAAAAAATTCAATACCCGAGAGGCAGTACAAAATGTCTTTGAAGAATTGGTTGCCTCTCGTCCAGCTGATTTCTTTAAGAAGGGCATCAATAAACTGCCACTGCGTTGGCAAAGATGCATTCATGATTGCATGGGTGATTACTTCGATTAATACAAATAAAAAATACATGAAAAAAATTCGTTTAAATTTTTTCATACAAAACGGCAATTTCATAGGTAAAGACCTAATATATGAGTATTAATCCTTGATAAAGGTTGCCCTGTGATATAAATTCGCCCATAATAATTTATATTCTAATTTTTTTAGTTTGAACTTTATAAGGGTTATTATGCCTCTCACATAGAAAAAAAATCTAAATATTGCGACAGGTTTACAAACATCAACGTGTAACAAAATTGTGTATCTAACGTGTATCTAACGAACTGTTACATCCCTATGCTGTTCCTAGAATTGCTGACGGAGTGCTGATACATCATCTCCACTCTTTCATCTTAGTTAGTAGGTTTGAGCTGCGAGTCAGTTCAGAGCTAGACACGGGCCACCACGGACGCATATCTAATATCCTAATGTATGTAATCTAGTAAAATATATATTTTTTAAAGTCTTAAAATGTCCGTTCTAACATTGGTGGCAGCGGTGGGATACGTAAATCTCTAATAAACACCCAATATGCTATTCTTCGGATAGCGTATTGGGTGTGTAAAAAAGTGAAAAGTGAAAAAATTCAAATTTTCGTGAAAAAAAATATTAAAATAAGTGCATCGATATACTACTCTTTGTATTGTGGTCTCGTGATCTGAATTCATTAAACGTCATATTCTGTAAATTCCATCAAACTAAAAGTATATAAATATTATAATAAATACAAATCAACCTCAAGTGATATATGGATATAGATTTGAAGTTTGGCCGATCTCACACGGCACTGTGATAATCTTATTTTAAAAATAAAAAGATTTGCTTTATAAGTTTTACAAATATATATTATTGATCGGTGTAGAACAATTATCCTAGTAACATTTTGTACATTGCATAAAAAGTGAAAAATAACTATAAAACATTGAAAATTATTATCGGTTTATAGTGAGAGTCAGCTGTTCAGTGCATACCTACCCACAGTGTATTTTTTATTTTATTTTTTTTACAAATCGCATTTGCAAATTTAATAAATATGCCTAATTTCAAGTGCATTCAATGTGCAAAATTTCTGAGAATTAATGACAGCATTAAATGCATTAAATGTAGTGGTACATACCATCGATACTGTGCCAAAGTATCTGACTCCAAAAGCATAGCTAAGTGGCTTTGTCGTACCTGCAAAGTTGGCACCGAGTCTCCCTCACTAGAAAGCCAAAGCTCCCCCCAGGATATATATGTCGACGCACCACTTAACACCATGGGATCTCACTCTTCAAACTCCCTAGCAGAGGAGATTAAACTATTGAGGGAGGTTATATGTGATTTCCGGTCAGAGATGGTGTCAGTTAGGCAGGAAATCAGTCGTAGATGGAGTGCCTCGTCGTATATATATAAACGAGCGCCTAACAAAATTGAACCGTACTATATTCCACCTAGCCCGGGAGGAGGGACGACGTAACAACTGGCGATATATCTGGACGCGTGGTGGGGCCATCTTTGCCAGGCGGGATCCAGGTTCTGTAGTGCACCGCATACGAGCTGAGAGCGACTTGAAACGGGTTTTTGGACTATCCTCTGTTGGTCAAAGTCCTTAGACTTATTATTATATTGTCATACACTAGTCTCATACATATATACCTTTTTGTTTCGGCTACCACATTTAAATTTTAATATTTTGTATATTTTGCAACGCATCACTAAATTACGCCTAATGACTATAATTAAAAAAGCATTGTGGTACTATTGCGAATATGCAATGCCTTACCCTTCTAAACCAACAACTGAACTAAAATTATGTTACTGTCACACGGCACATAGTCTTACTTTATTATTAAGTAATTATTTGATATGTTACATATATAACTCACATATTATATACACGCATATTTATAACATAATCGCAATCCTTAAAAATGTAAAATATACTAAATTATTCCTTATCGAATCCTTATACCTATTATTAAAAAACAATCTACAACGTATTTATTATAAATTTATATATTTTTACCACTTAATACAATTATGCCACCTATATAGTGACTTTCTAAAATGATAAACACAAAATATATTAAATTAGGATTCTTAAATCCTGGATCTCTTGGTTCTAGACATGATGACTTCTTGGTGGCTATGAATGTTCATGACTGTGATCTCGTAGCTATAAATGAAACTTGGCTACGTTCTGGCGAGGAGGGCCGCGCGCCTCGGGTCCCTGGTTATCGCTTAGTCCACGTACCTAGACCCGTGAGTGTGCGAGCTGTGGCTGTCTTTTCAGGCTAACGGAAGGATTATCTGTGTGGGTACGGCATATAGACCTCCATGGCTGTCAATCAACGTGTTCCTTGACGCCCTATCAGACACTATCAGTACCTTGTCTTTTTACGACTACATATATTTAATGGGAGATTTTAATATTAACTATTTACATGTAAATAATAATTCTTTTCTTTTGTTAGAGGATTTCTTAACTTTGCATCAATTGCGACAGTATACAAATCAGCCTACACATTTTACGTCTGATACGGAAACCTTACTTGACTTGGTCTGTTCGAATGCAGACCAATTTCAAGTTTGTGTTGATTATATTCCGGATCTCAGTAGTCATGCATTTCTATCTTTCACTAGTAACATACGCAAAGAAAAGTTTACCCCAAAAATAATGCACTACAGAGCTATAAGAAATATCGAAGCAGATGATTTGGAATTAGCCGTTGGTACTATAGACTCGTCTACAATACAACAGCAGGCAGATATTAATGATATGGTGCGTGAATTTAATATTAGTGTTTTATGGGTATTTGATTTGCTTGCACCTGTTAGAACTTTTTACATAAAACAAAAACAACACCCATGGATCACTTACAACATTAAATTAATGATGCGGCGAAGATATGAGGCTCACCGGCGAGCACGCAAAAGTAAAAATGTAACGCATATTGAATTTTATAAAAACCTCAAGCGAGAAGTGGCTCTGGCACTGGCTAGAGAAAAAACAGCTTATTTCCAATCGTGCATAAACTGCAATATCAAACAGCCGCGACTTATGTGGAACCGCCTTAAAGAGAATGTAACTATTAGCAACAGTAAAACAATCCTTTCTCTTCCGTTACATCTCAAAAATCCTACTTTAATAAATTTACACCTTCTAGATATCCCAGGCGATAATTCTACACCTTCTTCCTTAAGTTTCTTTACATCGAATAGATTTACTCTACTCTTCTACCTTCTCGTTCACCTCTGTATGTAGTAATGACGTTCAAAAGATTCTAAACTCGTTTAAGTCAAACGCTATGGGTGCTGATTGCATTACGCTTGATATGATACAGACAGTCTGTCGTTATCCTGCTTGTCTTAATAGTTAACTCAAGTAATCAATAAATCAATGAGCTCTGGTGTTTTCCCTGAAGCCTGGCGCCAGCCTTGGTTAAACCCGTTCCTAAAAAGGAAAATGTTAGCGAACTAAAGGAGTTGAGACCTATAAGCATTCTTGCTTGTGCGTCAAAGGTTCTCGAGAAAGTTGTTTGTAACCAAATGACTCAGTACCTAGACACAAACCGTATTTTGCCTGAGGTTCAGTCGGGATTTCGGAGAAGTCACAGCACTACCACGGCGCTCATGGACGTAGTAGATAATATTCTTGCTGCGCAAGATACAGGCGAGGGTACTATACTTGTACTACTTGATTTTTCACGTGCGTTTGATACTATTAACATCTCTTTACTACTAGCTAAAATGAAATATTATGGTTTCGATCAAAATTCTTTCGATTGGTTCTCAAGCTATTTAAACAATCGTAAACAACTTGTAAAGATAATTGATGATTGTAGTGGAATATCGTCACGTTCAGACCCATGTGATGTAAGTAGGGGAGTACCTCAGGGGTCGGTTATTGGACCAGAGGCCTTCGAGTTATACTGTGCTGATATTGTACGAATCATAAAATACTGCAAATTCCATATCTACGCGGACGACATACAATTATACATATCTTTCAGGCCAAATAAAATAATTGAGGCTGTTAGTAAGCTGAATAGTGATCTGGCTGGTATTTCAGATTGGGGTAAGGCCAATGCACTTGTTCTCAACCCGGCGAAAACTAAGTACATGACATTGGGAACAAGGCTACAAATTCAAAAAATAAAAGCATCGCAACCAAAAGTATATGTAGATGGAGAATTAATCGAAAGAGTAGACGAGGCTCGTAATCTAGGTGTATTAATGGACGAAAAATTGAAGTTCGAGAAGCATGTTATAAAAACCGTCAGCAATTGTTTCTACCGGCTAAAGGTACTGTATAAAATTAGAAATGTTCTGCCCGTCAACATACGTGTTATACTGTGTGAGTCCCTAATCTTATCTAAACTAAATTACGCTGATGTGGTAGTCGGCCCCTGTTTGTCATGTAAGTCAAAAAAACTAATACAAAAGGTTTAGAACTCTTGTGCCAGATTTTGTCATAACGTCCCTCCTCGTGCTCATGTATCCCCTTACATTAACGAAACGCGTTGGCTTAGAATGGATAATAGAAGGCAACTGCAATTTGCCACGCTGCTGTTTGGGATAGTAAAATTTAAATTACCAACCTATCTCTCTCTCTCTATAATAAACTACAGTGGGCAGGAGATAAACAGCTGACTATCACAACTAGGGGATCATCCTATCTTCTTATTAATCTTCTGCATTACACCTCCGCATTCAGAGATAGTTTCCGGTATTTGTCGAGTAAGGTCTGGAACAATCTGCCGCCACCAATCCGAGCTCTGCAAACAATACAGGGGTTCAAGTTAAAATACAAAGCCTTTATAATGCAGCAACAACTTTCTTCTTACCAGTCTCTTCAAAACTAATGACAACTGAATAGTAATATACCAATTAGTATTTAATTTATATATAACTGTGTCGGACGGTATGAAAAAATTTAAACGAATTTTTTTCATGTATTTTTTATTTGTATTAATCGAAGTAATCACCCATGCAATCATGAATGCATCTTTGCCAACGCAGTGGCAGTTTATTGATGCCCTTCTTAAAGAAATCAGCTGGACGGGAGGCAACAAATTCTTCAAAGACATTTTGTACTGCCTCTCGGGTATTGAATTTTTTTCCCGCTAAGAAGTTATCCAAATTCTGGAAAAAGTAGTAGTCTGTAGGCGCAAGGTCTGGTGAGTAGGGCGGATGACGGAGAGCTTCCGACTCCAGTTCTTCCAACTTGGAGACCGTCTGCTGTGCAGTTTGAGGTCGCGCGTTGTCGTGCAGGAGCAGCGGAGACGAGCGATTGACCAATGCTGGTTGGAGATGTGCCAGCTTCTCCATCATTGTGTTCAGTTCTTCACAGTACACATCTGCAGTAATGCTCACCCCGTTTGGTAAGAAGCTGTGATGAATCACACCGGCGCTAGACCACCAAACAGTGACCATCACTTTTCTAGGGTTAAGTTTTCGTTTAGGGCATTGTTTAGGTGCTGAACCAGGATCCAACCAACTCGCTGAGCGCTTGCGGTTATCAAACAGAATCCATTTTTCATCGCAGGTAACAATGCGGTTCAAAATTCCTTAATTTGTGTGTCTGTTGAGCAGTGCAAGGCACGTCTCGATGCGTATTTCGCGCTGGCGATCATTGAGTTCGTGGGGCACCCATTTGTCAAGCGTTTTGACCTTGTCAATTTGACGCAAATGGACCAATATTGTTTTGATGTTAACGTCGAAAGCTGCTGCTAATTCAGCCGTAGATTGTGTATCATCAGCTTCCACAATCGCCTTTAATTCGTCATTGTTGACCAAAGTGTTTGGACGACCGCGAGGTTCATTTTTCAGGTCAAAATTTCCAGGACGGAAGCGAGCAAACAAAAAAGAGTTGGTTTGTAGTGTTAGCTCCGTAAACGTCGTTAATGTTGCGTGCCGCTTTAACACAAAATTATCATTCGATGAACCCTCTTATATTATTGAACCAAGATCCGAAAAAGTAATCGAATGCTCAGTTGATAATCCAGAAAGTATAAAAGAAGGAATGATATATGATCAACATCTTTCTAACTCACTTTTAATATCAAATTGCCCGGTTAAAGTGAAAAATAATAATAGAGTAAATTTAACAGTCCTTAATACATCTGATGAATCTGTCATGGTAAAATTTAATCTGCTATTAAAATGTATAATATTGATAATGAAAATCAAATGTATAATTTTAATAAAAACCAAAGTATTATTGAAAGAAAACAACAGTAATTAGATTTCTTACAAACTAATCATTTGAATTCAGAAGAAACAAATTACATACATGATATTTGTAGTCAATATTCAGATATATTCCATTTACCAGGTGACCAATTAACCAGCACAAATATAGTTGAACATGAAATCCGCACGTCCTCAGATCAACCAATCAATGTAAAATCATATAGTTTCCCTAAAATACATAAACAAGAAGTCCAAACACAAATAAACAAAATGTTAAATAAAAATATTATAAAATCATCTAAATCACCCTGGTCCTAGCATCTAGAAGTAGAAAATGGAGAATAGTAATTGATTACTGAAAGCTCAATGATATTACTATAGGAGAAACCTATCCAATTCCACAAATAAATGAAATATTAGACCAATTGGGACAAAGTAAATATTTCTCAACCCTTGACCTTGCATCATAAGTCCACCAGATTAAAATGAACCCTGATGATGCGCCAAAAACTGCGCCAAAAATTTAATCGAATGCCTTTCGGCCTAAAAAACGCACCTGCAACCTTTTAAAGAACAATGAATACGGTTTTATCAGGTTTGCAGGGATTACACTGCTTCGTTTACCTAGATGACATTGTAATTTATTCACACTCTTTAGAATCTATTGTTTTTGACAGACTCAGAAATTTCCAACTAAAATTAGAACCTGACAAATACGAACACCGTCGTAAAGAAGTAGGTTACCTAGGTCATATTATTAGCGATGAAGGCGTAAAACCTAATCTTGAGAAAGTAAAGGCAGTAGTCGACTCTCCAACTCCCCAATGTCCCAAAGACATTAAAAGCTTTCTCGGACTAGCTTCCTATTATCGTCGTTTTATACCAGATTTCTCAAAATTCGCAAAATCCCTAACAAATTTACTTAAAAAGGATATACTCTTTGTATGGACTAATACACAGCAATTGGCAATTAAAATCCAAATTAGTAACTGCTCCTGTCCTAATCTATCCTGATTTTACAAACCCTTTCTTGTTGATATGTGATGCTTCGAACTACGCTATTTCTGCTATTCTATCACAAGGCGATGTAGGTAAAGATAGGCTACTGTAGCATATTCCTCAAGACCATTAAATAAATCAGAAATTAATTACACAGTAACCGAAAAATAATGACTCGCAATAGTCTATGGAACAAAAGTGTTTCGCCCCTACTTATTTGGTCGCCATTTTAAAATAATAACCGACCACAAACCATTGAATTCGCTATTTAACTGCAAAGATCCAGGTTCCAGACTAGTCCGTTGGAGACTACAACTTGAGGAATACGACTATGAAATCCAGTATAAAAATGGCAAAATAAATACCAATGCTGATGCTTTTTCCCGTTATCCTGTAAATTTAACCCAACCCAATAACCGAATTAATGTCCTTGGTGATAACGAAACATAGGAAGCTCCACCTTATCGTAGTTAAACCTGAAAATATACTTTTACTAGAAAGTCCCGGTTTACCTGAACTTCCAGTATTACTCGAATTTTATGACTTGCCTGAAGAATATTTTGAAAATCCTGAAGTGCCGAGTGAAATAGTACTTCCCAGTCACAACGTAGGGTCACCTACATCTAATGAATACTTAAGTCATAGAGTCACGTACCTCGAATATGTGAAAAAGAAAACAAATAATATGTCATCGACATCTAACGTTAAAATCCTAGAATATAATGAAAACTTATTAAAAACCAAAGTAAAAACAATAATTATACCTAACTCTATAGATATTGAAGAGTCAAATGCTTACGTCGAAGAAATCCTTAATAAATCCTTCAAAGAAATCCTTATATATATATATATATATATATATCATCATAATATTCCTATTTCTGGTCATTTAGGCTCTAATAGGATGATAAAACGTATTCAAGAAATATATTATTGGCGAAATATGCGTAGTGACGTTGAAAATTACGTTCGTAAATGTGAATTATGCCAAAGTAATAAGGATCTTCGTAAATGTAATCGTTCTCCCATGCAAATTACTACTACGTCAACTCAACCATTTGAAAGAATAGCATTAGACATAGTAGGTCCACTTCCTAAAGCTGGTAGCGCTAAGTTAAAATATATTCTCACCCTTCAGGACGATTTAACTAAATACTCAGCTGCTTATCCAATCTATAATACTACAGCCGAAGAGACATCAGAATGTGTTATTCATTTTATTTCTCAGTTTGGTATTCCAAAATTTATTTTCACCGATCAAGGCTCAACTTTCACTGCTGAATTGTTTAAACAAACCTGTAATTTTCTAAAAGTTAAGCAATTGTGGTCAACACCATATCACCCTCAAACTCAAGGCGCCCTTGAAAGGAGCCACTCCACTCTGAAAGAGTACTTAAAATCTTTTATTAATGAGAATCAAAACAATTGGCATACAGCGACTATATACAACGACTTATAACACTACAGTTCATTCAACAACTAATTTCACTCCATATGAACTCGTATTTGGTCATAAAGCGATTATTCCAACCTCCATATTTGAATCTTCATTAGAACCAACTTATAATTGTTACGTCAGACTTTTTAGAGAAAAAGCTATAGAAAATATCCTAAAATCTAAAAACATTTCCAAAACTTACTATGATTTTCTATGACATTCTAGACCGGATAAATATAAAGCGGGCGACATGGTTTATGTTAAAAATCATCTTTGTCTCCGTAAAACATTGTCGACAATTTGGAAATTTGGTTATTCGTTAAAACTCAACCCAAATACCCAAAACCTAAATAAAATCGATAAAGAATGTTCCTTCCTGAATAGTCCTTCAGAAGTTCTTCAACATAAATTAATTGGTACTGGAATAATAAACCTACCGGCAAACTGCAAAGCTTATTATAAAAACAAAATATTTTCATGTAAATCCTGTTATAATTTGACTATTAAATCAATTGCACCCGACTTTAATTTTATTGATGATCCGTGTTGCAACTCTGAAAAATTAAATAAATTAAAATCAAAATCAGCTCCTTTAAAACTATTAGATAAAAAAGTTGAAAAACTTTCCGATATTGCTAGTAAGCAAATATTTACCGATGTTAATAAAATCATAAATAAGCCTGACGTGGGTCAGGCTTATTCTGATATTATATCTTAGAATATAATTCCCATTTTCCTATTCTAACATATTGTATTATTGTAATAATTTTAATTTTTGCTATTTTTAATCTATGGAAGAGATTAAAATGTCTTGACTAGAACTCAAGATTTATTTAAGTACACAATTCGAACCTCCTGGTAATATACTAGTTGTAAAACTCCTTTACCCCAACTTAGAAGAGTTCTATAATAACTTACCCTTCACCGGTAAGTTTTATTTTACGCAGAGGGCTGTCCCTGTGTTATATCCCTATGCTGTTCCTTTAATTGCCGACGGAGTACTGATACATCATCACCACTCTTTCATCTTAGTTAGTAGGTTTGAGCTACGAGTCAGTTCAGAGCTAGACACGGGCCACCACGGACGCATATCTAATCTCCTAATGTATGGTGTAATCCAGTAAAATAAAATTGTGTAGTGAATCTTTTCCAGTTCAATAAATTTTGTTTTTTTAAAAAGTCCGTTCTAACAGAACTTAAGCCGTTGACTTCGTATGCGCAAAAAGAAATATCGCGGGAAACGTAAATTTTTCCGCAATAAAAAGCCTATGTGTTAATCCAGAGTCTAAACTACTACCATGCCAAATTTCATCAAAATTAGTAGATTCTGAGATTATTGCGTACAAACTCACGGACAAACAGTTAAGTAGAAAAACAGACAAAAATTCTAAAACTCATTATTTTGGGTTCTATACCGTTCATAAAGCCCCTTTGTAATCGTTTCTCTTATTTATATTCCACGTAGAGACAGCGACTAGTTACAAATTTATTATATGTATAGAATATAGATGTATTTCTAAGTATTATAAAACTTTATATTAGCTTTTTGCACACCTTCCTCCATAAAAACTTTAATCTACCGACCAAATTTCATACTCACACAGGTTGCACAATTCTCGTAAAACTGTAATGTTTTTTTGTTTTAAGTATTAATGTATTAATATACAACACATACAACATTGTGTCTAAACTAGCTGTAGAGCTAGATTTCGTTGTCGAAAAAGGCGGTCATTGCGAACAAGTATTGGATCACTGCAGATCGCTAAAGTTATATAAAACCGCCGGTCTGGCGGTTATAAGCCTGGCAGATTTTTTTTATTCACCAAAATTTTATAAAATTATAAAAAATATCACCAACACAAATAAATTTCCATCTAAGACTCTGCAGCGCTAAAACTATCAATTTGACACAAAAATGCTCATAAAATAAATTGTATAAAATTATATCTAGTACATAATTGTATAACATATTTTATCGTAAAGTATGTCTGTAAAGAGATATAGCCAAAATATTTAAATCGATCGAGTAATAGCAATATGAGATAGCAAATTTTAAATTCGGAAAGAATACATACAAATCTATTAATATCACGCTTCATTAAGTGCAAATTACTCAATATTTACCTATTAGTGAGCACCAAAGGAGGTAACTTTGTCCCGGTCTGGCTGAGTTTTGGCCAGGTTTGAGCATGCCAGAACAACGATTATCGAAAGAGGATTAGGAGACGAACAGATTGACGGATAACTTGACCTTGTTAACCTTTTTTTAATGAAAATTCTTACACATTCAGGGCGGTCTGGCTGGAAACTGGTCAAGAGTAGAACTGCCACACTTGCATTTTTATCGGGAAAGTAGGCGTTAGCGGTGTATCACAACAGTTTTCATGTTCATTATACCTATATTTACTCATAAAATCTTTACACAATTTAGCAAATAAAAAAAATGCCAGGATTGGAACCACCAGACCGGCGGTTTTATATCAAACTTTAGGGCCCCTAGCCATCTGCAGTGGTCCAATGCTTGTTCGTGATGAGCTCCTTTGTCGACGACGAGCTTTACAACGTAAGCCACATATAAAAGATGTTATAAATGACACCATAGACATAAAGGCTATATTGGATTTATCGCACAAAAGAAAACGAGAGCCTTCTTTGTCTGGCTCGAGAAACCCGTCTGTCATACGTCGGACGGGAGTCGGGACTTGTACAAATAGAAGGCGTCCTTTAAATTCATTACCTTTTTTCGGTATCAAGCGAACCCGCTAGGTTTGACATTATACCTTTACCTGTTCACTCATCGTATCATAGGAGTGAACAGGTAAAGGTATAATACAGTAATGCTGGTTATACACGTTAGCACATAGGACTTCTATGTACTAACGTAAATTACAACATAACCGCTGTAAACTATACAGAATATTTACTGCCGAGTTTTTTTTGCTGTTGCAGACTTTTTGAAGCACTCATGTCGCAAAAACTTATGGAATCTTTAAAACAAAGTCATATTATTGCTTACCTAATATTGGTTATACTTGATATTTTATTTATAAAAAGACAGACATATTACATTTTCTACTACCCATCAGTAAAAACTTTATAGTTTAAAGTACATAATAATATTTTATTATTTATTTTAATACTATTGTACATTTCTACCACATACATAATAATCTAAATTTACAATTAGTCGAACCTTTGTTAGTACTGCGAATAAGTAAAATGTAGTATAATTTCGTAATTTGCAGCTATCGGATTCCAATTCCAAGACCCTGTAATAATATTGACAACATGAACATATTTCAAGAATTCTCATTCGATAACGTTGCGTTACGTGGTTACGGCGCAGTCAAATGCTCCTGGTGGGCGCACAGAAGTGTACCTATTTTGTACCAACGGATAACCACTGAAGATAATCAGGCTATGCCGTATGTGATAATCTGAAATATTTTGGTTATAAGCCTTTAGCCCTCGTACCCACGAGAGTTTTTTTTTTGTGGTCGCGACTTAGACAGAAACAAACTGCACTGTAAATAGAACTCTGCAGCTAACCTCTACCTTTCAGCTCTATTGTAGCTGAAAATCGAAGTGTCAAGTGTAAAATGTCAGTTTTGACAGCTGTACACGATTTTCAGCTGTGTTGTATTAGCGTAGAGTTACATTATATTCTGTCCATTTCTCTATTTATAGTGCAGTCCTTATAGTGCAGTTTTTTCTGTCGCCTCTACACAAAAAAGCTCGTGAGAACGTTGCCTTACTCTGTATTTTTTTTAATACAATAAAAACGATCGAATTATAGTTGTTTTAATGTTTTATTTACCTTTGTAACCTAATAATTGGGTCTTAAAATAAAAAAAAATCGTCAATAATTACTTACGTAAATATAGTTTTAAGCTATTGCATAGCTTCTATCGCGGGCCTTGAGCGCGGGGACCGAATCCAGAAATTCCGTAACGAAAAAACCTCACGCTCTCGCACCGTCTAACGTCGTTTCAGTTCGGCAGTCTTCGACACGGCGTTTTATTTTTAAGATTTAAGACGGAAGTAAAATCTATCTCTGAACCAAATATTAAAGCAAGGCTAACGCCGTTTTAGTAAGGACGTGCGCCGATAGATGGCGCTTTAGCGCCATCTATCTATCTATTCTTTTGCTTCAATAATTTACTAATAGATGGCGTTCCCAGCTTGTAATTCATGTACGTAGTATGATTTTCACTAGATTTTGGAAGCACAAAAGGTGTCCTAAGAAATGTCGGAATCGAACTTGGGTTACTTTGCTTACACAGCCATGACATGTAATGTACACGGCTACCGACTCTATGACGCGGCACTTATAAAGTTGTATTTAAATGGCATTTCAATAATGACTTTCAACTGCCAAAGTCTAAATAGTCATAAATACGATTTACAAGATTCAGTTACGAGACAAACAAATGTGTTACTTCTTACCGAAACTTGCATGACGCATGATAATCCGATTGAAACACCTAATTTTAATTGTATTATTCAGTTCAAACGAGATACTGTTTCAAAAGGTGGGGTAGCTATTTACCAAAATAAAAATGATATTACTAATATTATGACTCCGAATATTGAAATAAATATTGCACACGTTAGCGATGTTAATGTTAGGCGCTCAGTTGTTGGAGATATTCGTGCGTGCTTATGCAAACTTAGAAATGGCTTACAAATAGTTATGGTAGCAATTTACATTCCTCCGAATCCAAAATTGGACGAGGTAGAGCATTTTATTCATCGCACTTTACTGGAGTACACTGAAGAAGGGTCGAAAATACTTGGTACAAATGTTAATAAATTTCCACTTATCTTGGCTGGCGATTTCAACATTAACTTCGCTCATAAAAAATCAGAGCGGTTGACAACTTTTCTATCAAAAACATTGAATTTGAAAATGAATAATGATCCACAAGAGTCCACAACAAAATATGGGACCACCATTGACGCGGTATTTTCTAGGTATTTAGAGGATATTAAGTCGCAAACTTATGTTTCTTATTTCAGTTATCATAAACCTATAGTTTCAATGATAAATATTCCTGAATAACCAACAGCTACTGTAAGATAATAAAACCCACATGTATTGTAAAATAATAAAAATATTTTAAACAATATTAACTTTTTATTTATTTGATAAAAGAAAAATTTGTTTTCTTATCGGTCACCACGCTCAAACAGTGTAACTTGAATTAATATCAAAGAAAAAGAAATACTGCATAAATAAAAGAAAATAAATAAATAATTATAATTGCATAAGTTGATACAAAATGCTATGCAATAGCTTTACCGCGGCAGTCCCTGAGTGCCACACATCTTTTTTTATTAAATTATTTTTTTCATTTTAGTCTTGAATCTTTTGCACTTTTAGATGATAATACGTAAAAAAGCCTAAGGTAAACCTTCAAAATTCTAAATTCAAATAAATTTTTTTCGGAGTACCACCTCTTAATACGTAGTATAGTTACATTCTCTTTGGTTAGAAGGCGACGAGCCAGTCGACGAGTAGCACGTACTACGCATCCCGTGCGCCTTGCACAAAATGCCATCGTGTGTCTATAAAAGCTGTAAAAACCATGACAAGAAAGTTAATTAAAGTTAATTAATTTCTTTTCCCGTGTAACTTTTCAACATTTATTACAGTCAAGTATTTTCTTAAAAATATATTTTTTAACAATAAATATTTGCAAGAAAATACTTGACAGTTTACGACGTAGGAAACAAGGAAAGCAATGTCAATAAATACTTTTTTTGTAAATCTATTAGGGATGCATGCATTTCTGCCATAGAGTAAATAGTACAGAAGCGAAAGTCATTAGTTGTACAAAATTACAAACCGTTCATTTATTTTATTTTAAATCTAGCTTTAAATATATTTTGATAATATTGACGAAATTAATTCAATTATATCGTTCAACCAGTTGAATATATATTCTTAAAATTAAAATAGGTAACTTCTAAAAATTGTTAAACTAAATATCTCGTTTTATCTAAATAATAGTAGGCATTCACGCCATTATTATCGAGATTAATCTTACATAAAATGGTTGTCAAACTACCGATAAAAAAATTTTTTAAAAGAAATTCTAAACAAATTGACTATTTATACGAATCTTTAACTTTATGTAAATGTTATGTGCTAAATGTAACTCCTTAACATTGTGATGTCATTTAATTAACAAAACAATTATTATTTATAATGCATTGCACGCTATTGTAATGGCAGAATGTATCAGCAGCTCTCACAGAATAAAAGACCATTATGTACTACATTCTAGCAATAAAGGAATTTGATTTGATTTGATTCGGTTTATACACGAGATAGCGGTCGTGTTATCTATTATGTAATTCTTAACAAAATCTCACAGCTATGACGATCCTTATTAAAAAACTTTTAACCAAAAAGGGCTACTATTAACTCTAATTAGTTAATATGTAAGTCCAACTCGTAACCGGTCCAATGCCCATGAGAGTTTTGTCCATTACAATAAGCTCCCCAGCCAGTTTCCGAAGCGTCGGAAAAATTTCTAATGAAAATCTTAGTGATTTAATTATATTAAAACCTGTGTCTACTGTCTGTAACCACCGACATAGGTCGTGTATAACAAAACTTTTGACAAAACAAGCGTCTGATTATACTCGTATATCAAACGCACAGTAGTGTGAGTTATTAGTGGTTAGGGTAGTGTGAATAACGTTTAAGATTAATTTAATGTTTATTTTATTAATTTAATTTTTTAAACATTATTATAAAAATGTGGCCAGTGCGACAAAACGCCAATTTCATATGTAAGGACCTGATATTAAATAATTTGGGCGAATTTCGACCACAGGGCGACCTCCAGTTTGATATAATTGTTTATATTTTTACCAATAATCGCAATTTAGTTGTATTAGCAGCTAACTAATGTGGTATCGTGGTTCACTTGTGCTGGGAGCGTGGGTGTCTCGTCTCGTGTTTCCTGTAACATCGCGACATTAAACATCGAGAACAGTTTTAGCTCATCGGCGCCGGAGAATTGCTCTTGTCAAACGTCCGCTTATTAAAAAGGTGCGGCGCTCGATACAGAAGTGATAACACGCCTAATGCCTATTCATTGTTTAATATGGCGTGTATTGCAACGTAATTTCTGAGCTGTAAATTTGCGGGTAAATTTTTGGCATCACGCAACATATAAACACCCAATTTTTAGTGTACCTGAATTTTGTCTTTTTTTATTCTTGTTCTGTAGTTATATGTGTTGGGTGATGATCAAAATTAATTTTTAACTTCTTCTTCATCCATTGTAAATGCGGAGAGAGAACCAGCTGATGTCTGATGAATGACAACATTGTATCGTAATTTTATTTTGGGTATAGCATGCACGAATTTAAAGTTCCATACAGCTTTACAGATATTTTTTTATATATCAAAATATATGTGAAAATACCAGAAAATACTCAAACGCTAGTCGAAGTGTACGCAGTGAACCATGACTAAGGGCATTACGCAACGTAAGCGATGCGGTGTCAGGGCTCAGTGCGTTCTCCGGTAGGAGTAATAGTGTTCTGTTGTTCCCGCTTCGTGCAGGTTCACGGTATGACAACGTCCGTCGTATTTTAGCAAAAGCAGAAGTAGTCCATATTCAGAACGAGACTCCTACTAATTATCTGGTACGGAGAAGAATCTATTGGAATTCCACACGGCAGATCCGGGGTCGTGACGTGCATTTTAACGGTGACATGAATTTGCACATTGTGACCGCACCGTTTCACGTTTACGACGCGCGACGTCGCGTCGGTCATGCCGTGGAGGTCGGTGGATTGTATGACTTTCATATTTCTAAAAACCACCAACTGTAATGAAGGCACAAGTTTGTTAATTAGTAGCTCCAGTTGGAGTTCCAACTGTTGTAACTCGCTGAGCATAAGCTAGTAAATGTAAATCAATAGAGATTAAGTTGATTCGTCAAGTTTTAGAGTCATGCCAATGTAACTAAAATATTACCGCCCATGCAATAGCTACATTGTAAATTAATATTAACTAGATGTCGCCCTGTGTGTCGCCAAATTCGTCCATAATTATTAATATACTTTTAAGTTTTAACATTATAAGAGTGCTTTTGCCTTTTATATAGAAAATAATTGTCGTGAGTTGTGACCCGTTGTGACAGATTGACATATATATAACTGAAAGGTTCGGCTTCACGTATTATTATAAAAATAATTATTAGAAATCAATAATAATAATATATTCTATGGACGCTTCACACCACGTCAGTCTGGCGCCGCGCTAATTTCGATTTTATTACCTATTTTCGTATTTCGTAGCTCGATGTTATTACCTATTTATTACACACATTAAATACACATCCACCTGTTTTATTTCTTTCATAGGTAAACGTATTACGAAAATCCGGGCGGGGCAGTTAATCTATTCAGCTGCGCGAGTGCCGACAACTACGAGTATGTGATTAGAAAAGAATTTAATTTCATTACCGTCTAAATGCGGTCATTAATAATGCCGCAAAAAAAAATATCCGCATCGTGTTGATCCACCCGGGTTTTATCCGGAACGTGTATCCATAACCCGCGATAAGTTTGATTATACGGGATTAAGGGAGCGACTAAATGAGGGATTACGTTAACTCAATTTGCGACTCCAAAGCTCAGTTCCACCGGGAATAATGACTTAAAATGAGATAAATACTCCATATTTAATAGTTAACCCTCTAGAGACTCGGCCGTAAGTGAGGTGCACTTGAGGTAAAAGGCTAAACTTGACGTAAAAAACTAAAAGGACGAGGGTTTCGGAGTTTCTTTACATAACACTTCAGACGAGATTGAATTCCACGACATCGACAGATTTCGTTTTTCATATCTGTAGAAAATAATACCTATTGAGAAAAGATAGTAGGTACGGCCGCTAAATACTTGGCGATAGCGCGGCGGTGAATTTGCTTTAACCAAAAGTTATCAAATTAAAATGCTACCGGTATTATGAGCGAGTGCTGAGTAACAAAGACATTCATATATTTTTTGATATATACAGATTTCTATTTTGGGCTAAATATTTTGTATTTTTGTTAACCTAAGCTTTCGATTGAAACAAATTTTTATATTTAAAGTACAATGTTAATGTACACGAGGCATTTAACTAATTTTACCTAATGAATAAAATACAAGAATTACATATTTACCTACATAAAATGTTTCATGTGTTCTTATACAAAATATGATGTAGGCATTTAATTTGCCGCTATAACAATAAATATTAAAAAATAAATATTAAAGTAAATAAATATTAATTAAGTCTCATTAAAGAAGCGTATTTTTGCCGTTTCGTTTATTTATTCACAAACAAGAGAATCAAAGTATTATAAAAAATGCCAAATAGCAAAACAGTTTGTTAGCGATGTTATTTTGTTTAGGTGAGTTTTTCCGTTGCTTAATTTTGCCTATCTGTTGTGATTGCGATTTTCACAGTATTGAATAAAGAAAAATATGAATTATTTAGGTCTTATAAATAAATATCCTTATATCCTAAATACATAGACCTAGTGTCGTGAGTCCAATTTCCATGTCGGGCCAACTAAATGAGGTTTCGAGCTACAAGCTCTGCCACCGAGCGTTACCGTGTGGAACTCCCGCGGGGTATTAGGGTGAAACTGAGAACTGGCGACAATTCTAGTTAATATTTCTGTTCAATTCGCAGTTGGGTTCCGGTGTCGGAGCATGCTGTCGCTCTCGTCCACACTCGATTTGACGCGCGTGTGAGTGCGACAGCATGCGCTGACACTGGAGCTGTACTGCGAATTGAACATTTGTACGGGCAATTGGCCCACCACACCAGTGCCAGTAGCCAGGATCGACAGTGGTAACCAACCGCCAAAAACCTTTTGATATGATCTCAGGGTGCCTGGGGGACATGCTAAATCTGTCTTGGAACCCGCAACGAAATTAATCAGAAGATTGTAGGAGGAGTAGGAAGTATTCCAGTTTCCCTCCCCAAGCAAAAGATAGCAAAAATTGTGATGACAAAAAGGTCAGAATTAAAGGGGAAGCACCACGGGAATAACATGTTTTTTTTCTTTTTTTTTATGACTACAAGACAGAATGTAATTAAATGTTTTAATTTATAATATGACAATTGATTACAATGCATTTATAATGACAAAAAAGTGTTGCATTGTTTCCAATAGTACTTATGAAAAAAACGTTTGAAAGCTCGGAAGAAGGCGCAGCCCACGAGATCTTCATAGTACACAACCCTAGAAACACAATGGACGCTGTTCAACATTTAGATTCTTTCGTCATACCAGAGATCACATTCCCAGAGTATGTGATGAGCAGTTTGTTCATAAGGGCTACCTTCGGTCGAACACTCGCATAGCGGAGACGAGACTAATGTAAATCCAAATAGTTTCGCTTTAAAGTTTCCGTGTCCTGTCAAAAATTGTGCGACGTAGTGGTCTATTTCTATCCATTGCTTCGAGAGTCGATCGCGCACCGAAGGGACGAAATTATATAGGTGACGCCCTTTGATAGTGTTGTCCCACCGTTCCTGCCACTCAGAAATTAGGTTCTGTATAGAAATATCTAATGGCTCGAATAATCTAGTTATCTTATTACTCTCTTTCGTGCTTCAAAACTCAGGGTTAGTCATGCGAATTAATCAGAAATAATTACGTGGATTGGGATTCTGAGCTTACGTCGCTAAGCCGTGGAAATCCTGAGGTACGACCTGACCACATGTCCACAGCACGACGTCGTCAACGTGACACGGTATGGTGTCGCGGCACGTTGCGTTGACATAAGATAAGACGTGCAAAGTCACGTCGTCGTAAAAATGCAAATCATGACGCCGGCATCAAATGGCATGTGAAATTCCGGTACCTTTTGCGCAGTTATGCGGCGACGTTCCTTGCCGTGAAATATTACGACGCAGCACCCCACCGTGCTACGACGCGCGACGCCGCGACACTGCGCCGTTTCACGTTGACACAGTCGCAGACTCTAGCCCCCTTAATAATAAAAATATTGACACCACGGATACGCTAATCCATGTTGCCGTCTTTGTCTGTAAAGGACCGAGGTCATTTATAGGGCCTTGAGGAACGTTTTTTTGAATGGCAGATCCATTCAATTTCTATGGAAGACCTATTTCACTATTCACGTCAAGATGAAATGCTAAGCAAACGAGTGTGTGCGCTGGGTTTAATATACCCAGAACCCTGCAACCCTGTAACGTCAATCGGCATGACGTTACAGGGTTGATCCAATCAGCAGTTCGTCCACATACTTACACCACAAACGGATAGCTGTTAATCCACACCCATACACGGTTAGTTCTAACGGATCCAAAAGGCAGCGTCATGCCGATTGGACGCTAGTATGGTGTATGGCGACCCTAGATGCTTGCAGCGGTAGCTGCGCGCGTATGCGTTCTCGCCGGGCGCTAAATACGTTAAACCACTTACGACTTACGAGTCTATACGATTAAGGCGGACACCACTTTATTTTTTCCCACTGGCACAGGACATGATCACGCGTCACGTGCGTGTTTCCAGACGGCTTCATAACGTGTGATTTTATAAACTCGGGATCAATTTTGTTGAGTCCGTTAATGTTGGTTTTATGTGTACAATAATTAAGAATATTTGCTTAGTTGTTTGATTTGGCACGAGAGAGATATCTTGACTTGTGTCGAGTCGAGATAATTTTGTTACGCGCATCTCGCCTTATACCATTGCCTATATTTATAATAATAATATCAATGAACGCTTCACACCACGTCGATCTGGTCCCGTGCTAAGTATCCGAAGAACTTGTGTTACAGGTACCAGAAAACGGCAAGTATATTTAATATTTTTGTTCCTATAATAATATGTATACTACGAGTATATATATGTATTAATAATAACTTACTGTTCTTTTGGCGGGTTTACTACAGTTTACTACAGGACCCTTAACCCTATCGTCTTTGTTTTAGGCTCAAATTATAGCTGAAAATTTTTTCCAGAGGAAATTTTCTCAAAATTTTGATATCATCCATCGTTTCCAAAATATCGAGCGCGAAAATCAAAAATTCGGAAAAAAATTTTTTTTCACTATTTCGGCCATTACTTTTTTCGTTTTTGACTTTTTCGAATAATTCTTTTTGAACCTTATAGCTCTCGTAAATTCGCGTCATTTGAGCCTCTTTGGAATATCTTATCTTCACAACTCTCCAAGATATAAGGCGATCGCAATTTTTCATGAAATCGGAGCCTACACTGGAGTGATCGAAAAGACATTTCCAATGTCAAAATATTAGCGGGTCAAGTCGAGAAACAATATAATATAATATAACCTTATGAAAACCAAATTTTCAATGATATTTTTAAAACACTGTATATGAAATTGCATTTTATGTGTGAGTAATATGAACTTGCCAACTTTAGTATAGCAACTTATAATAGAAAATCATGTATTGAAATATAATGTACTGTGCTCCGTCGAGGAAGGTAATCTGTAATTTCGTTATTGAGGACTGAGGAAGGAGCCGGGTTCGCTACGAAGTACGATAAGGCAGATGAGGTTCTTTCAGCGGCACGGAAAGCAAATTCGTTGTACTCGGATGTATCACATACGGATATCTATCGGAGTTTGTGGGACAAAGATCACAAAGGTCAAGGACAGGGGACAGTCGTTAGGTATTTAATGCAAACTTGCTGATAACATAATAGTTTTTACGCGCGACTTTGTCCGCGTCAACCCGTATTGCACCCCGGGGAGGATGAATTTCATAAAAAAAATGTAAATGGATGTCCACGTCATAATAAGTATGTGCTTGCCGTAATGTTGCCTAATATAATGTTTTCGTTTTTAATGTATCGACCACGTAACTATTTCAATGGTTAATCAATAATATTCTATAGCAAAATTCCCGATTACTGGACTTTCCTGTTTTTTTTTCAGTTTTTTCGACATCAGACTTCCGCCTATATTTTCGTCACTTTGAGAACCCAATAATGTCTGCAGCGTGGACGTAAGTGCTTAAGGATAATGATAGTAGGTACTCAGCCAAATTGGTCGATCCCACAAATTGCGAGTTCCGAGTACTGCTTATTATGTATTTCGCCCAAGACGTCCCTGGAACCTGGCTATGCGGTAAGCGCACACTTGTTGAAGTTATGGAAACGAGTACTTAAATTGATCGTCTATTACTCGCTGAGAGACTCTACTATATTTACGTCAAGAATGCAGTGCAGTCTATGTTGTATGAAAATGACTTACTTCAATTAGATAATGTAAACACGGCTTAAGCATCATTGGTCAAGTTTGACATTTGAATTGATGACTCACTGCATAACGCGAATACGGTATAGTAGATTGTCTAGTTGATAGTTAATTTTTTCTTCTCGTTATATTAAACCTTCTCTCCTCCTCTGCCACTGCGAATATTGAGTATTTGGCTTTGACGAATTTCTACTTTGAAGGTTTACTGCGACGATAATATCGTACAGCAAAATAATTTCTACGTTTAACCCGGCGTGAGTGAGGTCGGTTATGGCATACCCGAGTGAAATTTAAAAATTGTGTATTTTTTTAACCCTTAACCCTGGTTTGCTCAGTAGCTGGAGGTAGGGGCATTCTGGAGAGGTGAGTGGTGTGATCTAAGAGTAGCACAGGACACAAGCCGGTATGATCGGGTGTAAATCCATTTCGGGTATGTCATACCCGACCTCTTAGCTAACGTACCTTTTTGGCTAATTTCAATTTTTGGTTCATCAACGGTTTTTTTTTTCAATTATTATTAGTTTATTGTAACGATTTTATAGAATACATTTGTTATTTATTCATTTATTGTTTTTTTTACCCAAATGGATATTTTCAGTATGAACAAGAGGTGAGGTATCCGTGGGAAGATAGAGTAGGTTGTAACTGATTTCTTTAGTGAATCCAGTTCAGAACAAGTAACTAATCACTGTAGTGTCCGTATGTTCGCGTAATTTTTTACCCATAATTATGTTTGGAGGATGCATAATATTTTTCCGAAAATTGTGCATATCTGGATAGTAGTGATTAGTCATATTTTAATTAAAAATAATAATATATAATTTCCTAACGAGGAGGATCGCAACATATTTTAGTTTTCATTGGATTTACATTCCAAATAATGTTTTTTTCTTAAATTCTAAATAATTTGTTAACCTTTAAACATTTGGAGCTATAATTACATAGCCAAACAAAAACTTAAATAAATAATGGCTTAGCACATAAACGGAAATGAATGTCCGGAAGCAAATAATTTATATTTGCTCATAATTCTGTGTCCATTGCGTTGGTATGTGCATGAACATTTTATTTCAAGGGATGTAATAGTGATGGAAGATAATATTGTATCATCAGAAATTAACGAGGAAGCCATGAGCAGAATTTTACGGACGGCATCTGTGGCTTAGCGGCTCAAGCCGGAAGTTCGCGGGCTCGTCGAATCCCACCGAGGCAACAAAAAGTATTCATTGTTCCTGGGTCATGGATGTGTATAATATACTACAAATCTTTAATATTTGTATAGTATAAAAGTGTTAAATATACTTCCCATAGTCTGGTCCCCGTAACACAAATTCTTCGGATACTTACCATGGGGCCAGATTGACGTGGTGTGAAGTGTCCATAGATATTTATATATATACAGTATAGTGTTCATGCAAATAACGCAATGAACTTTTAAAACAAACAAAAATATTTATTTCATTTCTGAATATTATATTTGAAACAATTATTTTCTGATTTTCCGAACTGGTGGTAATTGTAATCCTTTTTTTTTTCTTTGTTTAACGTTCAGAAAACAAAACATTGTTTTTTATTCTGATTAATTTTTTTTATTTATTTTATCATCCGTAATTATTTTAACTCCAAGTGAGTTCATGGAGAAGAATGAAATGAAAAATGAAGAAAGAAATTAATCATATTTATATTATGAACATTCATTGAAGTGAGTTAAAATATCACAGTATTTACACCACCGCCTGGAGATATGCGACCCGTGTCGTTGTAATCCGGGTGTAATTACGTGCACATCTGACCTAATTTTATGTTTGGTCGCAGTGGGTTGTTGTAAAACCCTGTCCTTTCAGTGAGTAATGTTACATTTTAAGGTACATATCATATCTTTTCCTTCTTTTGTCAGTTAAAACAGATAGAAATATATGTCTACAACGATATATCAAATTATAATACATAGAATAGGACCTTATTGTAACACTTCATTCTGTAAATAATGAATATGAAAAAGTGCAGAGTCAGACAGACAATCACACATAGATATTATAGTATCCCACGGCAACTCTGTGCTTTTCGGGATAAAAAGAAGCCTTTATGTGAATCGATCGTTAAGTCCTACCATACCAAATTTCATTAAAATTCGTTTAGTCGTTTTTGCGTGGAAGAGTAACAAACGTCAAATACATTCATACATCCATCCATTTTCACGGACTTGTACAGTAAAAATAGTAGCAGGATATTTATAATCGTATAGAACTGAAAGGATGACTGACCAAGATTAGAGTTCAAGAAAATTGTACGTCGTTGTTGCAGGTCTCCCCAACGACCTGTCCGTGTACTGGCACCAGTACCCCTACAGCTTCGGCCTCGTGTTCTGCAAGCTGCGCGCGCTCCTATCCGAGGCGTAAGTTCATTTGGTTTTTTATTTATTTATTTTTATTTTATTTATTCGGAAAACTAACAGCTTGCTATTAAACACAATAAGTTTACACAAGATATATACGCCAGGAAGCCACATAAAAGTTTTCACTTATGGCTAAGAAATTAAATATGAGTCAAGTTGCGATTTAAGTTTTAACTACCGAATTTCTACTAATATAACTAAGTACATGCAACAATACATTACAACTAAATAATAAATAAAAAACAAAGCTTAATTTAAAACTAAAGAGTTGAGTTGCGGCCAAAATAACAAAGGACAAACCACCAGAAGAAAATTCTTCATTATCAACTTTGGTCTCCGGCCGTCCAAGGGGCTTGTTCTGCAGATCGAAATTTCTAGAACGAAAAAATGGTCTCGCAAAAGAAAACACAGTGCGTTACCGCCGCCGTACACATAACTTCGAGCCGTTTCTGCAGCACTGGTGGCACAGTGGAACTCGTACTCGAAAATAATACGATACTTTAAGTTTTCCATTTTGTAAACAGAGTGACGCAAAGAAAATACCAAAAGAGGAAAAATCAAATGAATTATGATTTTCTAAACACAAATGCATGAGTAAATAGCGGTATAAATTTGAAATTAGAATTCCTAACCAAATAATATATATTTGAGATCAAACTGGCCAGTACGACAAAACGCCAATTTCATATGTAATAACCTAATACAATTTTATTCACACACACACACACGTTTTCACACGTTCACGTTTGTCAGTCTGTCTTTCACATTCAACAGACAACATTTACATTTTTAATAACATATAAATCTGTCTTCCTAATAATAGTAATGGGTCCCGACTGTTAAAAACGCACTTGTTTTTTTTCTTTTCCGTTTTACGCAGTCGGGATTTTCGTTTTTTTAACTAATTTATTTTTAAATATTAGTATAATATGTATTTGTGACAAAAATAACAACAACAAAGACTTCCTCAGATTATTAACACACACTACTGGACGTAAACATTTTTCATTAACTACAGATATTTACCTACGTTACATATAAGTTCTGTCGATAGTTTATCTATTCAATAGCGCTTTTGATAAAGCACGCTAGATACGCTTGGGTAACGCAGTACGATAGCAAAAAACCTCAGAAATCGGGTATAAAATATTAAGTTTTGGATATCGTGATTGGATCGCACGAGCTCAGTCACAACAAATCCACATAATCGTCGCGGCGACGATTTCCAATCGACGCAACGCTTGCGGGCTGCGGTAGTTCGATATGAAGCCCAATTATTGTAATTATTTTTTACTACATGTTTCCCGCGGCTTTGTACGCGCAAAAGAAAATCCCGCCGGAACTGTACATTTTCAAGCGATATAAAGTAGACTACGTCCTTCTCCGCGATCTACTCTACAGGATTGTTCGTTATGAAAAATAGATACTTGCTCATAAAATATTATTCTATTCTCCACACTACGATACAAAAACAAGAAATACTTAGGTATTCCTCTGTTAATTCCTTCGCATTGCTGAAGACCGATGTAGATGAAGTAAAGAATACACTTATGAACTTGAGATCAAATAGTGCATCTGGATGGGATGACGTTCCTACTAGCTTCTTGAAACTCGCCGCTGGTGAACTCGTACCGGTAATTGTATATCTTGCAAATCTCTGCTTTGAAATGGGAATATTTAATTTAATTTAATTTAATAAAATTTAATTTAGTTTTAAAAAAAATCTATAATTACACCAGTTTTCAAGAGTGGTGATAGAGACAGTGTTGGCAATTATATACCAATCTCTGTTCTTCCGGCAATCTCTAAAATATTGGATAAGCTATTAAATAACATACCTTTAAATTACTTAGACAAGTATAAGTTGTTATCTGCATCACAATTTGGGTTTAGGCGCGGCAAATCAACGGAAGATGCAGTTCTAGCCCACAGTGAAAAACTGTCTATAATTCTTGTTGAAAATTTAAAAAAATATTGGAGTCAGAGGTACGGAACTCTCCCCTTTCGAAAGCTCTGATAGAAAAATTATCTATCTGATAGAAAGCAGAGAGTAAGAGTCAACCAGTATACCAGCCAAGATACTGCAGTACCATACGGTGTTCCCCAGGGAAGTGTATTAGGACCTATACTCTTTCTATCTATTATTAATGATCTCTGTAATTTAAATGACATGAATGCCAAAATTATTTCATATGCCGATGACACAGCGATTATATTTAAGGAAAAAAATTGGTCTGAAATTAAACATCTTGTAGAACACGGTGAGACAGGTCGCCGGTTAGCAAGTAACGTTTTATCTTAAAATACCGCTAAAACCCATTATATGTGTTTTAGCATCCTTCGCCATTCGCAACCTGAACCGGACTACACTATAAAAATAAATACCTGCCAACCTAATATATTATCTCCATCCCGCTGTAACTGTCCAAGGGGACATAAAAAGTAGACAAAACAAAATGTCTAGGAGTAGTAGTCTACCAGAGGTTATCTTGGCATCCGCATCTGGAACTAGTGGCTTGTAGAATTAGAAAACTGACCTGGGTCTTATAGGTCAGTTAATTCGGGGAGCATGGTACAAAAACGTGTAGCTTGGGAGTCTATTGCTTTAGAATTCAATAGTAATCGCACGCTAAAACAGCTACATACGGCATATTTAAATCTTAGGAGAACCACCAGGCAGAATGTTGCTAATGACAATGTAAGCAAACAAAGTTTTATGAATTACTTAATACCAATACCTACACATAACTCTTCAATGAGATCAATCAAGATTGATATGAATATATAATATATATATATGAATGAATCGGATAATGACATGATAATATCTGAAACATAAATAATAATTTTGTAAAAATTTGGAAATCAAGAGTGATAGCCATAATTATTATTACTTACAGCTTCTAACAATTAATTTTTTTATTAAAAATTAAAAAAGAAATTACCGTATAAAAATATTACAAGCGCCAAATTAACTTAGTAAAAACACTTTACATACCTTCTGTAAATGATATCAGTGAAAAATGGGAAAAAACTAATATTTTTCAAAAGTTAATTCGCCGAAATGCATTGGTCAGTTGACAATAGATTTGAAATATGTTTAATCTATGATTGCGCCTTAAATAGCTTTCCAGAAACCGAAAACAGAGTTTGACATGTGGTTTGGCATTAGTTTTGTTAACTAACATGATGATCAAATCAAACGACTGATCAAGCTTTATGCAACTCAATTTACACTTCACAAGAGGTTTGACCGCTGATTAGTTAAATTTGGTGTTGATTAGCCTTTCACAATCGGGGGTAAAACATTACGTCGCGACTATTTGTCTAAGTTAAGCTATGAGGAAACTGAAAATAACAGACAGAATTGTTTACAATCATCGGACATTGATTCCTTTATTGTAGTAGGAGACTATAACCTACCGACGTTAGGCTGGTGTAAAAGTACTATTCATATGGAACCTATTATAGCAAATCACAACAACCTCTCCGATTCTCATATGATAAATTTCATCTCCTTGTTAAACTGCGTGCAAGTTAATACATTTAAAAATGAACGAGACCGAATATTAGACCTCTTTCTCACTAACATTTCTGAAACTGGGTCCTCACTCACACCTGTACCCTTGGTACCAGTAGTACCACATCACCCACCTTTCTACATACTAGTTCCAGTAAATAACAGGCTCAAAACTATGAAAACTCTTCCTAAAACACAGTATAGTTATACAAAAGCTGATTACACTCTCATAAAAAAAGAAATAGATTCAATTGATTGGATAGGGCTACTTAAACACAAAACTGCAGAAAATGCAGTTTCATCATTATATGAAAACCTATATTCAATTATTAAGAGAAACGTACCTGCTAAAATAACTAAAAATTCTTCCTTCCCTATATGGTTCACACCTGCACTAATACATATTTTTAAAAATAAATCGAATAGCTGGGTTAAGTGGAAAACGTACAAAAATGCCTCTGACTACAAAGTATTTTCTATCTACAGGGAAAGGTTTAAGCGTCTGTCACGTAAATGTTATAAACAATATCTTAAAAATGTTGAAGATGGTATTCATAGTAATATAAATCATTTCTGGACTTACATTAATAGTTTAAAACTTAACGGTGACATACCAAATGCTATGACCTATAAAACTACGACCACCTGCGACCCCAACCAAGTATGCAACTTGTTTGCGGATTTTTTCCTATCAGTTTTTGAACCCAACGATGTTACAGAAGAGTTTGATGTAACTGGGACCATTGAAAATGACTGTAGTTCAGATCTTATAATAAGTAATATTACAATAACACAGGAAGAAATACTCAAAGTATTGCGTGCTCTGGATCCTACCAAGGGTGCAGGTGTAGATGGCATTCCTCCACTTTTTTTCAAAGAGACTGCTTCTGCAATATGTATGCCACTATATATCATATTTAATACTTGCTTACAGGAAGGCATCTTTCCCTCTGTTTGGAAATCTGCCAGAATTGTACCCGTCCACAAGGGGGGTAATAGGAGTGATATCGAAAACTATAGGCCTATTTCAATTTTACCGGCGCTGTCAAAGCTTTTCGAAAGGCTAGTTCATAATAATATTTATCCCTCAATACTTAAAATAATTATTGAAGAACAACATGGCTTTGTATCTCAACGTTCTACTACTACAAATTTACTAGTATATGTATCAGATTTATTTGAAGCACTGGACATTAACATTCAAATTGATAGTGTTTACACTGACTTTCGAAAAGCCTTTGACAGAGTAGACCATAAAAAACTTCTTGAAAAACTTGCTTATAATGGTATTAGAGGGAACCTGTGGCGCTGGTTCAAGTCATACATAACGAATCGTACTCAAAAAGTTATGCTTAATGGATATGAATCTGACTATGTATCTATCAGTTCTGGGGTGCCCCAGGGGTCCATTTTAGGCCCATTATTGTTTATCCTTTTTATAAATGACGTACGTAACTGTTTTAAGTTTTGTAAATTTTTACTGTATGCGGATGACCTCAAAATATATCACATTATACAAAACATTGAAGACCATACTAGATTTCAAGATGACCTCGATAGATTCTCCATTTATTGTTATAAAAACAAATTGTCACTTAGCCTAAATAAATGCAAATCGATAACTTTTACAAAAAAACGCAATGTCAGTACATTCTGTTATACGTTATGTAGTCAAGTACTAGAAAATGTTGATTCTATTAGAGACCTTGGAGTGACTCTAGATAAAAAGTTACATCTAAATTTACATATAGATAATATAATAAGTAAAGCATACAAGATGTATGGATTCGTTATGAGATCGTGTAAGAGTTTTATGCGCTCCTCAACATACCTTCATATCTACAAATCACTCATACGTTCACAACTTGAATACGCTGTAGCCGTCTGGAACCCGTATTATAAAAAGTATAATGATGCAATTGAAATGGTCCAGAAGAAATTTCTGCGCTCCACGCATTACAGATGTTGTCATTCACGAGAGTCTTACAATACCTTGTTAGATAGGCACAGTCTTCTCCCACTAACATCTAGACGAATCCAACTTGAAATGATGTTATTATATGATCTGTGTCATAATAGATATGATTGCATCTCTTTAAATAATAAAATATGCTATAGGATACCCATTAAAACACATTCTCGTAGACCTCATAAAATTTTTGTTACTGCTGTTTGTCGAACCAATGTTGGTAAGCGCTCACCATTTAATAGACTTGCTGATACATATAACAAAAACTTTATCTCCGTTGATATATTTAACAATAAGGTAGTAAAATATAAAAAAGAAATTCTAAAAGTATTACAGGACGACTAGTTTGCTATGCTTTTAGCTTAATTGCAACGCTCATCTGAATTGAAATAGTTTTATACATTTATGCTTAGCATACCAATCTACTCACCCACCGACCTACACAATCCCTTCCTACCTACGAACCTAAATATTACTACTCTTTACATAACCTACCCGGCTTCCCACATTCACCTACTTTAATATATGATGTAATAATAATTATACGTACAGTCCAAATCTGTTCCTAAACTGAATGTACTATAAAAAATTATCTAAGTTAATTAATCTGTAGTTAACGATGTTGGTACCGTAGTATTAAGTATTAAGTTCTTAAAATATTTGGTAAAATGTACTATGGTTACTGTTTGTTAACTCTAATAAATAAAAAAAAAAAAAAAAAACAGGGAATATCGCATAAATTCACAAACACACATACCTACACATTACACACACACACACACACACACACACACACACACACCTTAACTTTATTATTGTACTCTAGTAAATAAGTTTCATAATGTATTCATATTTCATAATGTATTGTTATTATTATTTTTATATTAGATATTCAAGGTAATCAATATTCGATTCTCGTTCAAAAAATATATACAGGTTGTCAGAAGACCGCTGCCATTAACTTTGGGATATGATTATACTACCTTTTCTCATTACAATTTTATTTTTTATTTTTTTTATTTGATATATTAAAATTTACTTTTTTTACATTTTATACCTTTTAATCAAAAGAACAAGCTGTATAAAAGTAGATTTTTCAGTATTTTTACTTCATTACGCAATGTAATTTACTTCATTACGCACGCGGGCCAATGACCCGTCAGCTGACGCTCCGGGCCAGCCGCCGCACCGCGCCGTGCTCCAGCCTCAGTATACGCGTTCAGCGATGTTTAAACTATGCAGATTACAGTGACTTAGATCCGTACACACACAAAAGTGACGGATATTTGGATTTTGGATTTAATAATTTAGGCGGAACCTTGATCCCATGGAACACACTTTGGGAATCCCCGCTCTACACTGCCTGCAGTGTGGTTCGTAACTCACGCACGAAATGTTGCTTGACAAATAATGAAACCTATGTACAGTGCAACTAAATTCTTAATGTACAACGGCAATCATCGCTTTTCTGTCGAAATTACAGACGGTGTGTGAAAACGACAATAACCGAAAGATGTAACGTGGTTGAACTGTAGGTAACAATGAAACTAAGTAGGTGTATAAAAGGGTGCCCAAAGTCGCATTAGTAAATTATTATTGATGATAATAAGTTACGTAAACCGCTCATAATAAGTAAAACTATGGCTAATAGCTATTTACTTACGTGAAAGAAGTATTGAGTATTTAATGACTGCTAGTAGGTACTAAGTCTACCCTAGTACTAAGTTCACACGGAATCCATCGACCATCAGGTGACCGCGGCAAGGTGTCGCGTTAAAAGTAAAACTTAAAGTTGCTAGAAAGTGTTTTTGTTGCATTTTGAAAAACGTTGCTAGCACTGTAGTGTATTCACACTTATAATAATAAATATATTCACGCATACTTGTGGGCGTGGTATCAGTGATGTAGTGGTAGTGGTCAACCAGGAGTAGGGAGTACCATTGCAACACTGACCACAGACCGAGTGGGTCTGTTATACAACAGTCTAGAAGTGTATCTATTACCCATCCCAATCCTACAAGCACCATAAGTAAAAACACATATCACGTAAAAAATTAACACCACAACACGTTTTTAAACACGGCCTTATAGTGAAACTCAGACAATTTTTTATCTCGAGAGAAAAATGGCAACTAAATTCGAAAATCTATTTTAAAACAAAATGGTTCTTATATCGACTTTCGGCAAAATTCAAAACAATTTGTCGACAACAACTGCACGTGCCAATGTGCGGTCAGACCGTGCGTAATTGTTTAAACTAAAGCAGTTGACTTTCAATGGTTTTGGAAAAGTCTATCGAATTTATTGCAAGCTGTTGTTTGTTAGTCCTCCCGCGGGCCGTGACCACGTTTGCTGTAAAGTAGCCGAAATGTCGAGATGATAAATGAAAATAAACCGCGAATAAAATCAGTAACTCTTTCTCAATGTCCGTCTTACTCCTAAATGAAGTTTCCCGAAGGGCATTAATAATGTAGTTTTACCGTAAACATAATCTCTGTGTAAACATTACATTCAATATTAAAGGAGAATAATCTTGTAATATGTCAGTAGGTACGTTATATGTCGTTAGCTAATTATTGCGTTGTAGATCGTGCGCGGCCCGGGGAGGGTTGTACTCGTAGCTACTAGCCAGCGCGACAGATATCAAAAGCGTGCCGCTAAGATGTTTGAAATTTTTAGTTTTTAGAACTTTAAATAAGATTGTTAATAATCTATGCAATTTTCGTGATTCATTTACTACATACAGTACAGCGGCTAGAAAACGATCAGCTGATTTTCTCTATTCGCATATTTGCGCCTGCGCGGGCGCGGGGATGTGTGGGCCGGGGATGTGTGTGCGCGGACTGTCCCCGCGCGCGCCCGCCTCCGCCCGCCACCGCCCGTGTCGTTATGTACGTTGTACATTCCGTGTTGAAAATTTTAACTTTTACAAAAACAATCGATTAAAAGCAAATGACTAGTACCAATGGATTTATTTCATGGCCTAATATAAGCCCACAAAATTACCGGACTGCTCTGAATACATCCTGTATAACATGTTGACCAGATTGTTCTATACAATACTTAAATTCTATTAAAACCGCGCGTCCGAACTGCGCGACGGGCACGTAACCTTGAAGACTGCGCGTTGTACGGCCACAGTACAGGCTACCGCAGTGTGATGTTGTCCATGTGTAGTGAGAGTTTCTCGGGAAATGTTAATCATGGTATTCTTCTCTAAATTACGAATTTTTTACTTTACTTTCATTTCAATAATGTTGTAACCAAATGTTGATTAAATTATATTTCAATAATATAACAAAACACAGGTTGTTTACCTGTATACCGGTGCTAACAAAACAACCTGTATACCTGTGCTAACAAAACAACCTTTATACGTGTGCTAAATTTAAATAAAATCGATCTAGTAGTTTCGAAGCCTATTCAATGTAAACAAACAAACGAGGAAACAACTCTTTCCTCTTTATAATATAAATGTAGATTTCGCGTCGCTTAGCGTGCGAGCTGGACAATATGTAAATCCAAACGAGATGTAACCGATTATAATTGAGACAATTTTAACGCTGTTTATCTAGCTATATACATAAAAGGCAAAGCTGATTGACTGATGTATCAACGCACAGGCCAAATCCTTAAGGCTAGAAATTTAAAATTTTTCACACGTATTTCTCATATGTCGTAGGTAGGGGAAAGGGGGAGTGCAATCCGGATACTTCGGAATTTGAAAAATCTGAATTTTCCGGCGTTAAATAAAATCCGGATTTTAAGCGCAAATCCAGATTTTTCTGATATTTGTTACTATTATGAAAATATGATAATTTTTAAAATATTATTAGGTACTCTAGACATACAATATTTGAATAATTCGACATTATTTGTTATAATACTGAAATTATTGAAATATTTTTCCATGTTATACAGGTTATTTGGTCAATCCCTTAAATGGAGATGCGAGGGAGGAATATCTGCTATAATATGTATGACCTATATTGGACTATTTCTAAAATATTCATCATTTTATATTTTTTCAGTAGTAGTAGGTGACCCACTTTGTAAAAACACTGAATATGGTTTTCAATTGCTCAAGTAGTAAGAAATGCAATAAAGAAATATAAACCCAATTTAAGCCTTATACTACTATTATACTTTTAAGTTTTACAATCATAGAATGCCAAATTAATATTATAACAACTTAAAAATAAATGTAGTGGCTTACCTACATTTAATTATCTTCAAAATAAATGTACCTATACCTAAGTACTAATACCTGAATCTTATCTCTGTGATATCTCGATAAATCTTTAAAAAAACTGGAAAATAGATTTGGAATCGATAATTACTGGCTGGCTAGAGAGAGTTTTGCCGAATGAATAACAAAAACCTCTAGTAATAACAAAAAACTTTTTTTATATTAATAAAATTAATTGGATTAAACTAATCTAACCTAACCGGTCAGTGAAAAAACTTTAAAAAAATATATATATAAAAAAAATAGAAATGTGAAATATCCGAAAATCCGGATTTGAAAAAAATCCGGATTTTCCAATCCCTAGACGTAGGCATCTACTAAGGAAGAATTTTTCAAAATTCAACCCGCAAGAGGGTAAAATAGGTGATAAAAATTTGTATGAAACTATTTATTCCTTGATCATATTTCCTTGATATTTCGTATGAATTGAGTACTGAAAAATAAAGAGTTACGTATTTCAGCGTTTTCTAAAATTCAGTCCCTAGATGGGTAAAATAGAGGATGAAAGCTTAAAACCTAATTTCACGCGAGCGAAGCCGCGGGAAATTAATGCTAGTTAACTTATAAATCTGCCACATTCTGACGTCACTTTGAACACAATTAAATTTCAGTGGTAACATCAAGCTTTCGGAGTCATAACGAGTATACAAATGCCGTACAAGTTGGTGATTGCACTACTACAAGTAACATCAAATAATGTTTTATTATTTGATGTTTAATATATTTATTATTTTATTAATTATAGTACATCCTAATGCCTTCAAAAGATGAAAATTGAGGGAGAAAAAGTATTTTCAAAGAAATAAAAGTAGGTATATAATAAAAGTAGCCAGCCAGGTCGAACGAAACCATTATTAAGGTGACGTAGATAAAAAAATGATATAATAAAGAAAAGTACAAAAAGTAAACTTACTTTCTTCGTCTTGTAATAGGTTTTGTGTAAGTTTTTTTCTTTCTCCGCAATTTTTTGGTCTAAACCACCTGAGCAATAGTTTGCGTGACCGTGCTCTCTCTGTTTCTTTGAAAACGATTGGTCTTCCTCAATTGTAATCCTATTCAAGTTGTCAGAATATGTTTTATAATCTTATTAAGAATATAATCTTATTATTATCACGTTTCTTTAACTGGCAGTCAGTTTGACTTCATAAATAATGTAAAATACACGTAAAATAGGACTGCCAAAACTTAACGTGAGTTTGCACCATATATTTGGTGGCTTTGCGAATTTTTTTTTTTACCACTGTTGAATTTTACAGACATCTTTAGGTACGCAATAAACAGTTATGCACAAGAAATCTCAAAAAACCACGTATAAAACGACAAATGTAACATTTAATTGCAGGTCATAGGGTGGTCCCCTTGTAACTTGTATGGGAAAATTAAAATCGCAAGTTGGCACGGGTTATCGTTTATCAATTGGGCTGATATTTTTTCTAGGCTATATTGGGCCAATACGAACATTTTAAGACGGTATGTGTAATAAATGTCGAATTTTAAATTTAAGGACACCCTAGTGTATACGTGTTGGTGTGTATGTAATATGTATGGTGCCCGGTAATGTTTTGCTGACTATCTGTCTATAGACACGTCCTTCCACGTCTCACGTCCTGTCAGTGCGTGTAAAAGAACCAATTGTCGGTATGCACGGTATGGAGTTCGACTCTCGGCGCGTGACAATTCGCGTGCGAGCGGGCGAGCGGGCGCTCGGTATTCAGCGCCTCACCTCAGCCCGGGCGACAATTCAAATTACAGGAGGCCTATGCAGGATATCCATATTATGCAGATGCTTATTGTCAGACATGAATACCTGACCTATGTTTCTAGTAGATGACATGTATAATATTTAGTTTAATTTATGTTTTCAGAAATATTGAAGTATTGCTTCTTGATAAACGTAAAAAAATATATTTTTTATATGTAATTAGATACATCTGAAAAATCTTTCTAATGTTTTTGCTAAATTTGTGAAAAAGATTCATCATTTTCAAAGATCATTATTTTACTTCCATCATAAAGAAAAACATTCATTACAGTAAGTGATTCTAGCATTGAACCAACAGTAAGTATGAAATTCAAGTCATATGATCGGAGATATTTACAAATAATAGACGTCGCCCTGTGGTCGAAAGTCGCCCATAATAATTTTTATAACTTGTTAGTTTATACTTTATGAGCGTTCTTTTGCCTCATAAAATATTATTTATACACAAACAAAACTATATCTATTTAATAAAGAGAGAAAAATAATTTTGAAGCATCATATCATCATATCCTACTAATATTATAAATGTGAAAGTTTGTGAGGATGGAGGGATGTTTATTTTAGCACTTTGTAATGCAAAGTTTAATCTTTCTAGCACTAACCGTTTGGACGGCAAGCCGAAGACGGACGGACGGACGGACGGACATGACGAAACCGAGATGTAATCTACGGAACCCTAAAACACAACAATGGATATTTGAACAGTTTAATTCAATAGGTATAATAATTTGTCGCAGCGTACTTCTATCTTACTAGAGTTATGGCTTTTATATGAGGTTGTGGATCGTGGATAAGAGATTAAATAATACACTTTCAATATTAAAAATAATTACTGCACTTTATTTAGTTAAGCGCTCAAAAGGTATGTCGTGCCTAGCCTACGGCAGAAAGTAGAGTAAAAATTAGCAGTATCGTGGCTGATCGTCTTCCTGTGGCTTGAAAACATTTGGTTGCCATTAATAGTGAAATATGAAATAGCAATATTTATAATTCAACTCAATCTTGATTGAGTTGTATAATAAATACCTTTTGTTTTGTGATTGTTGTGTTAAAATTAAAACCATATTAGGAAAAATCATATTTCAAATACTTTGCCCTTTACAAAGAATAAACGTGTAAGAAAGATTGAACTTTAGGGTTTCGCTTTCGACGCGATAACTTGAATACACAAAAGAGAAAAATTTTCGTAAAATGAATTCTGAAACAATTTGACATATCTCAGTTAAATATATCAGTTAAAAAAAATTAAAACATATTTAAAAAGTTATTCAAACATTTTTAGAAAAGTATGTAAAGCAGCTAAAGCTTAATATAAAAGATAGAATCAGAAATATTAATAACAAAATAAAAACCACATGGAAAATAATTGCTAGTGAGACTGGAAAAGTCACCTGTCGTAGCTCTGAATTTGAAATTTGTATTAATAATAAAAATATTACTTGTGACTTTGAAGTTGTGACAGTCTTTGAGAAGTTTTTGCTGACATTCCAGTCTCAACTACAATATGCCTAAATTCTTCGCCTGCAGCTGCTGAAAAGGTACTCAGACATAACGTCAAGGAATTTAATGCCAATTTTAAATTTAGAGAAACTGATTCCAGAATTGAGAAATTGATTATAAATACATTTAAGTTGTTAAATATTAAAAATACTACCGATCTCTGGGGTATGTCTACCAGAATTATTAAATCAATAATTGACATTGTAGCCTTATATCTATTATTGTCCTTACCTAGCCATAATATTCAACAATTGTATAAAAAGTGGTGTATTTCCTTAATGAAGCTTAGTAAGGTTATGCCTCTTTTCAAAGCTAGAATTAAGTCTGACCCAGCAAATTACAGACCGATATCGATGCTACCGATTTTTCGTAAAATATTTCAAAATTTTAAAGAATTACCTTAAATCAACGAACAATACACTTTAATACAAATAATTTATTGCATACTACACAATTCGGTTTAATTAAGGTCGGTCCAATACAGATGCAGGTATCGAGCTTCTTTGTAGTATATTCGAGGCTTAGGAGGAGGCGCAGGATGCATTAGGGGTTTACTTGCGAACTTTTTGTATTTCGAAATTTGATTGTGTAGACCATATATGGGCAACAACCAGCCCGCGGGCCGGATCCAGCCCGCTGTAAGATATGATCCGGCCCGCGAGACATTTTGAAAAAACCCAATTAAAAAAATATTACATTAGGTACTTATACTCACGGGAGTGACAGTGAGGCGGCAACCATCAAATGCTTTGATGTTTGCCGCCTCACTCTTTGATAATCGCCGCCACTCGGCTTGTCGATCAAATTCTTTGAGGTTTGCCGCCTCACAGGTGACACATCAAAAGATTTATTGCTTCTCAATTATTCTTAACTAGTTTATTCCAGATTATTCCTTCATTTTGCCTATATAAGCGGGTGGATGACCCGAACGTTAGTTCAGTTCTATTTGAGCTACCGAGGTGATAACTTGGACAAGCGATATCCTAGCGAACTGCTCGAGCCGTCAACTTGCTTTGTGACTTTGTGTGCATCTTGAGTGGTTACTAACTATAGTTTGTTATTAAGTTTATTGCACAAAAAGTAAACAAAAATGATGTCTGGTGGAAAGAAACGAAAAGTAGATACAGAGGGTCGCCAGTTTCAAGAAAAATGGACTGAAGAATTCTTTTTATTTTGCACAATAGTAAGCCTATTTGTTGATTGAACAGACGAAATCCAGAAGCTTACCGTATATTTGGAAAAACAGCAACAAATTTTTCATAAACAAAGAACACAACTTGATAATGTTGTGAAAGCTAGTTTTATAGTTAGCTCAAAATTGGCAAAGGCATTAAAACCATTTGCCGATGGAGAATTTATCAAGGATTGTATGTTAGAAGCTTGCGATATTTTGTGTCCTAAAAAGAAAAATGAATTTGAAAAAATTAGTTTGTCAAGACGAACTGTTGTTCGACGTATAAAAATGATATCTAATGATGTAAAAACAACATTGACTGACCATCTGGCTGGTTTTGAATCATTTTCCATAGCATTAGATGAGAGCACCGATTTGTCTGACACAGCTCAACTGGCTATATTTATTCGAGGTGTTGATAAGGAGTTCACTGTTACTCAGGAATTGCTTGCTTTGCAGCCGCTAAAAGGAACTACTACAAGAGAGGATATTTTTATTGAAGTTCAAAAGGTACTCACAAGTTTTGGCTTGCCATGGTCAAAATTAATTGGAGTATGCACTGATGATGCACCTTACCGTATGGTCGGCTTACGTAAAGGTTTCATCGGAATTTCGAATGAAAAAGCAACAGAATTAAATATGCAAAAAGATGATTTGATAGTCCTTCATTGCATCGCGTTGGTGGATAACCACCAACAGAACTTGTGTTGTCCATTCGACTCCAGAATGTTATGAATGTGGTAGTAAAAACCATCAACTTGCGGTGACTATGTGCGCCGTGAAATAAACAGCTTGAAGCGATAATAACATTGTAATTAGTATTGTATCTATACTATTATATATATATATATGCGTTGTGTTTTATTTTTATTTATTTTTTTGTACCTTTTTTATTTTTGTAACTCAATAATTATGATTGTGTGCCGTCGTGAGATCGCGAACTTACAAGGGGGTCACGGAAGATCAGGCGCCACGGCTTGCCGCGGTCGAAGCCTGAGTGGCATCCCTTTAAACACATGGTATGGGCATTGCATAGCCTTAATCAGCTGTGTTTTTAAAACTGTCTCTTTTCGTATTCTTTGAATGATATAGTGCGTTAGTGTATAATTTACTAGTTTTTTGTTAAAATTTGGCTGTGTCATGTCCCTTGTGTGTTTAATAAAGATATTTTATTTTATTTTTTTATTTTAACTTTATTCGATCCCGAGGGCTTAACCATCGTCAGTTCAAGGCGTTTTTGGATAAAATATCAGCTGAATATAACGACGTAATATATTATTGTGAAGTCAGATGGCTGAGCAACGAGCTTACAAATGAGATAGCAGACTTTATGAAAATTAAAGATAAACCGCTATCTGAATTAAGTGACCCAAAATGGATTGGATGATGAAAATGGATGACTTAGCATTTCTGGTCGATCTTATAGCCTATAAGATAAAGATAATATATTATTTGAATACGGTCACAACGTCTTGCATCATATTAGTGTACGCCGTATCACGTAGCTACGGACTGTATAGCTCGTAGCAACCCAGCTACGAGTCACAACGTCTTGCATCATATTAGTGTACGCCGTAGCACGTAGCTACGGACTGTATAGCTCGTAGCAACCCAGCTACGAGTCACAACGTCTTGCATCATATTAGTGTACGCCGTAGCACGTAGCTACGGACTGTATAGCTTGTAGCAACCCAGCTACGAGTCACAACGTCTTGCATCATATTAGTGTACGCCGTAGCACGTAGCTACGGACTGTCAAAGTCAAAGTCAAAGTCAATTTTTTTTATTCAAAATAGGTATTTTCATACACTTTCTGAACGTCGATCTACATGATGCCTACCACCGGTTCGGAAACTAGCCCGGCGAGAAGAACCGGCGTAAGAAATTCGCGCGGGGCCATCTTTTATCAAAAAGATGGAAAATTGTTCTTTTAAAATATAAAAAAGGCATATATAACAATGTTATGACTAAAACTACATAACAAGAGTACAATGATATATGTAATTTAGAAGTAGCCTTGCAGGGGGTCACCTCATTCCCATGGTGTGCTATCATTCATAAAATCATTAACTTTATAATAGGCTTTAGCACACAAACGTTCTTTAACTACTTTTTTAAATTTATTGATTGAAAAATTTTGAAAGCTTTCTGGGATCTTATTGTATAGGCGTATACACTGGCCTTTAAACGAGTTCTTTACTTTACTAAGTCTAGTCACTGGTACATCAAGCTTATGCTTATTTCGGGTATTTCTATTGTGGTTGTCACTTTTCTTTTTGAATAGGTTTAAATTTTTTTTAACATATAATACATTTGATAGAACATACTGAGAAGCTACAGTTAAGATTCCAGTTTCTTTAAACTTCTCTCTTAATGAAGTGTTGGGGGCCAGCTTGTAGATTGCCCGAACAGCTCGCTTCTGCAGCACAAATATAATATTTATATCGGCAGCATTTCCCCACAGTAGAATGCCATAGGACATTATACTGTGGAAGTAACTAAAATATACAAGTCTTGCTGTGTTTTCGTCTGAAAATTGTCTTACTTTACTCACTGCAAATGCTGCTGAACTGAGTCTGTCGGCCAACCCAACAATATGAGGGCCCCACTGTAGATTTGCGTCTAAAGTTATACCTAGAAAGACAGCTGTATCTACTAGTTCCATACCTTTTCCATTCAATAGAACATTGGTTTCAGTTTGCCTTACATTTGACAAAGTGAACTTTATACATTTAGTTTTTTTGCTATTTAACAAAAGATTATTAACACTAAACCAGTGTTCTATTTTTGAGAGAGCATTATTTACTTCGTCATAGCCTGAGGTTTGGCGATTAATATTAAAAGTAAGTGACGTGTCATCGGCAAATAAGACTATCCCGTTTTTTCCATTAATAAGGTATGGTAGGTCATTTATATAGACCAGAAAAAGAAAGGGTCCTAAAATGGATCCTTGTGGGACCCCTATCTCAATTTTGGTACCAGTGGATCTTTTTCTATTTATCTCAACCCTCTGAGTCCTATTTGATAAATAAGATTTTAAGAGGACGAGTGCTGGTCCCCTTACTCCATAGTGGCATAGTTTCCTGATCAATGTTGTGTGCTGCACGCAATCAAATGCCTTAGAGAGATCGCAAAAAACTCCTAGAGCATCCTGCGACCTCTCCCAAGCATCAAAAATATAACTAATTAGATCAACGCCAGCATCTGTTGTAGAGCGACCCTTCGTAAAACCAAATTGTTTATCATGTAAAATGTTATTAATATTAAAGTGTGCTAGTAACTGAGTAAGTATTATTTTTTCATATATTTTACTTAGTGTTGGCAAAATAGATATAGGTCGGAAGTTAGATGGATCCGACTTACTACCAGACTTAAACAAAGGTAAAACTTTACTATGTTTCATTAGATCAGGAAATACGCCACTTTTTATACAATCATTAAAAATAGTTGCTAAGTAAGGTGCGATAATATCGATTATAGATTTAATAACTTTCATTGATAGACCCCATAAATCTGCAGTATTCTTAATATTTAATAAATTAAATTTTTTAATAATATCTTGCGGTCCTATTTCTTTAAATCTAAATTCGATTTCACACTCTTTTACATTATCTTTAAGAAGTAATTCAGCATCAGCAGGAGAGGCATACAAATTTTTGGTGGTTGAAACTGGAATGTAAGCAAAGAATTTCTCAAAAGCAGTTGCAACTTCACTGTCGGATTTAATTATTTTATTATCTATATTCAATTTAAAATATGTGTTGCGGCTGGTGACTCTTCCAGTTTCATTTGCAATGATTTGCCAAGTTGTTTTAATCTTATTTTTCGAATTCTTAATTTTATTTCTAATGTGAAGAGATTTTGCTGCAGAGCAAACTTGCTTAAATGTTTTTGAATATAACCTTACATAATTTTTAAATTCTTCACTTTGATTCAGATTAAAATTGTATGAACTTTATAATGAAAGAATAATCTTTCATTATAAAGTTCATACAATTTTAATCTACTTTTTAAAATACCTGCTGTTGCCCATTCGCTGAATTTACTTTTACTGTTTGTTCTCACTGTCTTAGGGGTGAAAATAGTATCAAATTTATGTTTTATTAATTTAAACAGTTTACCGAACGACATATCCGGGCTACTATGATACACTAAGTGTCCAATATTAGCTATAATTTCACCTCTAAACTTCTCAATATATTTGACATTTATTGGTATACATGTGTTTCTGTCCTTGTGTAATTGTTTGCAATTATTATCTATAGGGAAAATGGCCCGCTGTCCACAGTGATCAGAGCTTAGTATGTTAATGACTTCCTTATTTAATGGATCTATGTTGGTAAAAATGTTATCAATGCATGTAGCAGAGCTATCACTGATCCTTGTTGGTTCAAAGAATAAATGAGTTAAGTTATATGATTTTAACAATGAAGTAAATCTAACAGTGGTGGAATGACTTTCTAAAATATTTATATTAAAATCACCACATAATAATATATGTTTGTTAGATACACTTATCTTAGTTAATAACGTTTCCATTATTTTTTCAAATGAATCATATAACCCTAAAGGAGGCCTGTATACGCTAACAATAATAAAGTGTCCCACCTCTATACAGGCTATTTCAGTTGTTCGTTCTGTAGAGAGGCTTACTATGTCTTTACGTTCTGTATATTTTAAATTCTTCTTAATTAACATAACTTTTTCTCTACAGAAAGAACTAGCTAGCTGGTGCATACCAAGATTTAACATAATTTCATTTTTCTTAAACCAATGTTCGGTTATACATAAAATGTCTAAATTATTGTTAAAAACAACTCAATTTCTAATTCCTTACTAGACATACCTTGTATGTTTTGATGCACCAGCGTAAGTTTACATAATTTATTATCTTTAATTAAATTAGTATTTTTATGAGTACTTATACCTACAATGCTAGAGATTTCCTCTGTTGTCTTACAGGCTAATTTAAATTATTATTATTTGGAACATTTTCCAACGTGTTATAATAAGTCATATTATTATGACTAAACTGCTCAATAGAAGCAGTTGTCTTACTAGCCAAGTACTTGGCTAAGTTAAAATATAAAAAAGTTAATAGCGTACTTGCTATAAGTCTTGTAAAATAAGAGGATAGATAATATCTATCTAATGTCAATTTACATAATTTATAATTTACAATATTATTAATGTCGATTATATTTATTTTATTGTCATATTTATTTAATAATATACAATTATTATTAACAGCAGTATACAATTGGCTGTTAAGCTTATATCTCGTATAGCTCGTAGCAACCCAGCTACGAGTCACAACGCCTTGCATCATATTAGTGTACGCCGTAGCACGTAGCTACGTACTGTATAGCTCGTAGCAACCCAGCTACGAGTCACAACGTCTTGCATCATATTAGTGTACGCCGTAGCACGTAGCTACGGACTGTATAGCTCGTAGCAACCCTGCTACGAGTCACAACGCCTTGCATCATATTAGTGTACGCCGTAGCACGTAGCTACGGACTGTATAGCTCGTAGCAACCCAGCTACGAGTCACATCGTCTTGCATCATATTAGTGTACGCCGTAGCACGTAGCTACGGACTGTATAGCTCGTAGCAACCCAGCTACGAGTCACAACGTCTTGCATCATATTAGTGTACGCCGTAGCACGTAGCTACGGACTGTATAGCTCGTAGCAACCCAGCTACAGGTCACAACGCCTTGCATCATATTAGTGTACGCCGTAGCACGTAGCTACGGACTGTATAGCTCGTAGCAACCCAGCTACGAGTCACAACGTCTTGCATCATATTAGTGTACGCCGTAGCACGTAGCTACGGACTGTATAGCTCGTAGCAACCCAGCTACAGGTCACAACGCCTTGCATCATATTAGTGTACGCCGTAGCACGTAGCTACGTAACACTTTTTGTTTTCACTTTCTGTACCACGCCTACATTTTGTTCCGCTCAGTTGCGGATAGTGAGCGGCTATTTACACCCACGTGGATATTGTCTAATGTCGTTAGCAGTTAGCACTTCCCAGTCCCCGGGCGAATTACACGTTCCGTCCTACAGCGTCACGTCGCCTTTATTTATGACGGTTTATCCCTCAACGTCCAACTTCTTCGCCGACCATATTTTTACACGCTACAATATATTTGTCACTACTCACTAACTATGATCATAAGGGAAATTATAATACTCTCTTTTAATTAATTAAGCGTCGATCAGAACTTTTGTCGTACAAACAGAACGTATTATGTATATCAGCATTATACCGTTTATTATTGGCGCACAAAAGCGCTGGTTGACACAACCTACTCATTCTCTTCAACTGTTCTCATGATATGAGGACTTAGGAATTCGAACAGAAGCCGTCGACTTGTAGCGTGACAACTTACAAACTAACCTCGCAAAGCCCCGGAACTCTCTAATTAACAGCACAGCATAATAAAGTTCCGGAACTCTAACCTTATCAAAGTCCCAAAACTGGCATACACAAGTAATAGATAAGGAGCCGAACAAAAACAAGGTAATTAAAACGATGACCCTCGTCATCCAGAGTGGGGAGGGACAGACGGACGGACTAATAGCTGTGTGTTGTCCTTCCCAGCACATTAAGGAACATTTACCTCACAGTCCCGGCACGACAGGGGCGACACTTTTCAAAGAACCGGATTATAATTAGCGGATATTGGATATTGCTCTTATATTGGATATTGCTCTTATACAGTGTGTGGGCCGAGTGATGACGACTTCCTCGGCGTCTCTCGGCAACACGGTATCATTAAAATTTTACTATACTATAAACAAAGTGTTAATTTGCTAAAGCCTCCACTATGCTATTTTTCAAGCTTCAGGGACTGGGGGCCGAGGGGCGTCTGTGGTATAATATGATGATTAGCCTACACCATCCATCCCATGCGCAAAGGCCTCCCCTATTTTTCTACATAAATAACGCTTCCTTCGCTATGGTTGGCTAGTCCTTATCAAAGGAATCCGTCGCGCCACCTTTTTTGGGTCTGCCTCTGTTAGAACAGAGGCAGAGGCAGTAGTTTAGAAACTACAATATAAAACATTAATTTACCATTACCTAATATTTAATGTACTTTTATTTAATAAAAATGAATACTTAATATTAAAATAATAGTCTTATGCTTCGTACCTTTATGTTGTGACATTCGCGTACAAGTGCAATTAAAACGTTCGGATCGGTTTCAACTCATAAGCTTAAGTTAAATTGGCCTGGAACTCGGTGGTATAATTCCTGCGACCGATGGCGGTGACTGCTCGGTGCTCGCTAATTAAATGTTATATTTAAATTCAACACACTCTGTGGTGCGTAATTTTAGGGTATCGTAGTAACTAGAACCCTTATACCTCCGTGGCTCACTGGTTAGCGCGTCGGCACCTAAGCCGGAGGTCGCGGGTTCGAATCCTGCCGCAGCGACAAAAAGTTTTCCTGTGTTCCTGGGTCTTGGATGTGTATTAAATATATGTATAGTATAATAAAAATCTTAAATATGTGTATCGTGTAAAAGTATTAAATATATTTCCGTTGACTAGTACCTGTGATATAAGTTCTTTGCATACTTACTACAGGACCAGATTGACGTGGTGTAGAAGCGTAGATAGAGATACATTAAAACGTAACCATAGATAGAGATACATTAAAAAAAGTTTTGCTCGTCCGTTCGTCTGTCTATATGTATTTCTGTGTATCTGTCATCTGTCTATCTGTCTTTCTATCTGCGTATATATATTTCTGTCTATCTCTCTGCCTGTTCGCTCTTCTTCTAAAATTATGAATGTAAATGGATAACAATTGGTACAGATATAGATTGTACACAGATTTAATGTTTGGTAACAAGTGATGTGGGGATCAATTTATTTTCTCATTCTACCATGGGATATTGTGGAACTCTCATTAGGAAAATTATTTTGAACAGAATCAGACAACAGGTGGAAACTTTTGAAGTAATTTGAAAAAAAACCTATAGTGTGTTGATAGTTACGGAACCCTTTTTTAGATATGTCCTGAAGAGATAAAAGATAAAATAACCAAGAAAACTTAGTTAGGCTATTTTTATAGTGGACGCTCAAAGTAATTAATCAAACCCGATGATTATCATAAATCATTACTTATATAATAGTTCATTTAATTCTCTTAACATCCATGATTTAAATGCTAAAATTAACTAACATCTATTTAAAATATTTACAAACTATAAAAGTAAGTAAGTACTAAAAAAAACATAATAACTACTCCAAAACTTAAAATGCTACAAAACAAAGAATCTCCCAGGTCGTCCCCACCAGGCAGAGTACCTACCTAGAAGGCTCAAAGAGTTTCCTCGCTGGTTTGCGATACTTATTCTCTGGGCCAGGTAGGTGCCGGCTCTGGGGTCTCGGGTGGCCTCAATGAGTTTTTTGGAGATTTCTCTGAAAAGTTTGTACGCACCCAGACCCCATGTACCCAGGGTTTCAACCCCAAACGGTTCAAATATGAGATCCCCACTAAGGTTTTCATATTTGCGCCGCTTGAGGTTTTCCGCCTGATTGGCGGCCGCACCTGCAGAACTCGAGGTGCCCTGGATATGGGACGGAGCAAGTGTATCGACGCAAGTAGCGTCCCATACAAGAGCCCGTCCCACTCTCCAAGGGACCGTCTGATCTCTTGCCATCGTCGCGCGCCAAACCAGAGGGTTCCAGCACAGCTGGCACTCCGGCGGTGACAAGAGCCCGACGGATGAGATCGTTCAGGCAGTGATGTCGGGAGATGCGGCCGGCGCTTCGTTGACAGGACTGCCCGTGGTGTCCGAGGCTGTCCACGTTTGCACCACAAACACAGCGATGGGGGACGACGTGAGGGGTGCCAAGACGCAGGGAAGTGGCTAACCGGAAAGCTGTTCGATCCAGTAATGTGCCCGTATTGGGTGACGGTAATGCTTGTAGCCAAAGCCCTGACTCCCACTTTTCCGTAGCTAAGAGGCGAGCCTGCTCCACAGGACTGGAGGACGTATTAAGAAGATTATTCCGTACCAGTCTGCAGAGTGGCTCGTCCCAGAGCCTTTGGGAAAAAGTATTGTCAGGCATTTCGCTACAAGCACTAGTTGCGCTCCAGGCGTCCTTGGCCTCGTCCAGAAAGGTAACTGTATTTGAGTAGGATGAGTGATGTAGTATTTTGGATATAAGACTATGGTTCGCGTGGAATGAGGACAAGAAGGCCGGAAGCGTTATGTCAGAGGGCTTTCGAACACCCAGGCCACCGAACCTAACTGGAAGCGTTGCCTGAGTCCATGCGCGGTCATCGAAATTTGTATTCAAAATAGTGGAGAGCGTTTCTCTTATGGTATCATCCAACTGTTTGAGAAGTTGAGAGAACTTCCACAGTTGACAACACCGTAAGACATAAGTCAATTTAGACACGAGAATGCAAAACGGATTAGGGTAAAGGCCATGTAACAGTTAATTTGGAGGAGGCGGTCTAAAGTTTCATTAAAATTTTGTAAATTGTTATCTATGAAGTCCGGGAGAGATTCGTCTAAAATAGGTGAGCCCAAAAGGAAGAGCGAATCCGTGTCAATGACAGACAGTTGTGGAGCTATTTCTTTAAAGCTGGATATAATCGCGTTTCTATCTCCACAACTGTCTGGCACAAAAAGTTCGCACTTACCAAGGTTCAGCTGCAGTGTATAGCAAGGCTGAAGATTGCTGGACAAAAAGTGATGATTTATTCCCGATGTCCCCACTATTTGTATACCACTGGTGGACATCGAGAAACAAGTAGCTATATCAGTTTCTTTCCTTATGTCCATCAGTGGTGGGAAAATAGTGGCGAACGTCAGTCTGAAATAGCACTGATTTATGTAAAACATTGGTTTCAAGCCTCTACCGCATTGTCAGTACCAAAAAATGACTTACAATTTTTGAAAGACCTAAAAGCCATTGGAAGCTTTAACAAAGATATAGCTAGTTTCATAATAATAAATCTTAATTTATAACAACGACAATCATTTTCAATTTTTTATGTCCTGGCTTATAATTTTTAAAAAATTAACCAAAGAAAGTTTTTTCAATCAAAATTTAAACCTTGGTAGCGAACCCTTACATTATGTTAATTAAGAATTTGAAACAAAAATTAAACTGAAACAGTTTCTTAAGGTGGAGAAGGGTGGTTTCACGTCAGAGGGAATCCCTAGTCGCTAGATGTGTTGTGCAAGTTTTTTTGAAAGGAAATTTAGAACTATATTATGTATGACGGTGGAGGTCGTTACAAGCGTGTAGAGTTGTGTCGTGTGTCGTGTCCGAGAGAAATTGTAAATACTTAGGTAACTATTGTTATAGTTATACCTACGGTTCCTGTTCCTATAGTTATATATACGGTATTCTTATACCTATAATTAGGTTTATTTCAAAATACAAAATAGGTACTTAATAATAAACGGTTTTTCTGTGTATTAATTAACTATTGTTAGATAATCATAATATTAAAATACTTCCACGGTACGCCTATTAAATAATAATATATAATATAATGATCGTCTATTATTATAATAACTACAAATTACAATTGATAGTAGGTACGTATCATAGACAACACAAGTAGTAAGCAGTCTCACATTCCATATCATATAAGTACATAAACACGTATTAGTTTTAACTTTATTAATTATCACGAATTATATTTATCACTTATCACTGCTCAATATCATTTCAAAATAATAGTTGATCAATAATTATTATTAACGGAATAAGTCGTAATAACACGATTTTATATCCAAGGACGCGCCGGCTGAGGTACCACCGAGCTACTTATAAAAATTCATTCGTCTCGTGATGCACGTGATGCACGATCTAAAAACGACTTCTCATTGGAGAAAGCTACAAAATAGTGGGTTAATGTCACAGAAAAATAGCTCTTAATTACTTCAAACTGTCATCGGGCAAATCATATTAATAATATTGTTATTTAGTTGCCCAGCCGGCTATTAAAAAAAGTTTGAATTTTAACTTTATTTCTAACGAGATAAGGATCCTGATCCTGATGATCTCCCACCGTAACTCCGATTATATCGGGTTTTAAAGAGATCTGTGATTCCAAGTGTGAGTCGGTGTACATCGCGCTATCGCTTGTCCGACCTGACTTGTATAAGATATTATTGTTTTACTAATTTTGGCTGGAGGTCTTCGTGAGGTAATCTGAAAATGAAGCCGATAACAATGGAGTTCTTTAGACCCTTCGCCACTGGTATACAATCAATAATTTACATGATGCTCCGTCAAATCAAAGATTTTTTTAGGAATAAGGACCACAATGCGTAGGCCGTCAAAACCAAAACAGAGCCATTTACGATGTCATGGCAAAGGGTGGTATTATAAATACGAAGAACAATATTATAATGTTCCGCACATTACAGAAATTTTCGGGAACATTACATCGAGGGTTAAATTGCGTCGGAATTTTTTCTGTTCATTTGAGCTTATTTCACGGCCCGTGGAGCTTAATGATCGAGCGAATATTACCTGATCAAAAAATAAATAATTTTTCACGCAAAATACACTTTTGGCGTTATAGAATAATTAAAAGCAATAAACTATTGTAAAATTGAAATTGTACGTAGTGACACGTACGTTATTTGGTCGCGCGGCACGCTAGAGTTGTGGTTTAGACGACCGAAACCGAAACCGAAAACGAATTACGGCAACGGTCTCAGTTTTGGTCGAAACCGAAACCGAAAATTCCTTACATGGATCACATTTAGAGAAAAAATAAAGCAAACATTATAATAATCAATCAGTTTCTTTTTCATCTTTCATCCGTCAGAAGTGTGCTAAAGATATAATGTAGCAAGTATAATAATAATATAATAATAATAGCAAGAAGTATGTAGTGGGCTTTGATCCATCCTAATAAAAAATTAAGTATAAAACTTGTTCCTTACGAAGTAGCACTATATTTACTATTGTTTATTGTAAAAGAACTACATATTATAATATAATATGATGTATTTAAAATAAATTACGCGTGAAATACCTAATTCACAAAATGTCTAACTCGCGTTATGCCTAAACTTGCGATGTAGGCGAAACGAGCGTTAGCCTTAAGCATGGCTCTCCTACAGTTATGAGAAAATAGAATATTGTAAAAGTATAATTGTCGTGTGACAGTTAAATGTGGTGAAACATAATTCTTATATATCTACAAAATTTGAAGCATATCGCGAGTTACGCCATATAATATTTAGATGTGCAGCGAAGTAGATTTTAATTGAATTAGGCACACCGCACAACAATAAGCAAACAACTCGAAGGCCTAATAGCGCTGCGCTCCGAACCGAACGTGTATTGTGATGCGCGGGGCCGACAGTCTGATCTGGCATGTCGATGACAGCGCATTTTCCACAGTTTAAACCACGCGTTATATCGTAATAAGCAAGCGTCGGCAGTCCGAACTGTGACGCATTTTTAGTCATAATTAGCAAGACAGTTCGATCAACAGTTCAAACCACACAGATCCCTCCGCGGTTTGGAACGCAGTCCGATCCGCTGTTCGAACTTGTTCGAGTTAGAGGTTCTGTGAATTAGGTATACCAACCGCATAGACCTTAAGGTCTAAAACTCCAATACTTTCACTATTAAATTTTAATATTTATGTAACTGAAAACAAACTACAATGAGTTTTTACGAAAAATACCCAAATGTAGTAAATGCAACAAAACTAATGAAATCATGTTCTGTAACAAAATATCATCGTCGCTTAGATGGAATTTAAAGCGCGAACATGATCGATCACAGCGCGATAACTCCCGAATGCAGTTTTGGTTTCGGTCGTAGTTTCGCAGGTTTGCCGCCGAAACCGAAACCCGTTTTTTTTGCCGTAACTCGACCGAAACCGAACTTTCGGTCGGACACTAGTGGGAAGAGATGTGGGGTGGAGCGGGGAGGGGCGCAAGGCCGCAATAACTCATTACACCTTAATCGGCTTTGATGTGTAAATATAACCCGCAACAAATTTCCCGCCGCCGCGCCGACTCGCCGCGCCACCGCGACAGCCGCCGGTAATATGTGAACAGAGTTATACAGTGCATGCGACGATAATATAATAATGATGATTATATCTTTGAGATGTAAATAGCGGAACGACATAATTGTTAAAGTAAGTGCTACGCATATTAATCTGTCTTATTAATGTCTCTGTTCCATTAAAAATGGAGTCGACTTTAAAAGTCTACACAGAATAGAACCTACTTTAGTAAACTAATACCAAACTCACTATGTAAAGCACCACTTGCTAGTGGGAGACTTCGGCTTCACATAGTATTATAAACCAACTACCCACCTAAATATTTTTGGACACAAAATAAGCTATATTTATATTAGTAAATTATTTAAAAGCGCTGTTCTCGAGTTGCATTATGCGAGACAACGTTATATTACATGAATTAAAACTATACAAGGTAACTGTACCGCCCCGGTGCTCCGAGACCTCCTATTGTCTCTTCACCTGTAGCCTGCAGAGTGTAGGGCCGTCGGAACCAGCCCTTCATTAGGAGATGCGCTAAGTTGCCTGTCAGCGAAGATGTTTAACTATAATGGTTATTCAAATCTTACAGGTTTATCAGTTTTGAGAGAAAAGAGGATTTTCAGTTTTTATTAAAATAACTAGCTTTTTCGTCTGCGTGGATCCCCGTGGTGTATGTTTAAAAAAACATTTTTAACGGAATTCTGCGTAATCCGACGAATGTTGATATTTCACTATACAAACTTTAAACTCCCATTTCACCCCTTTAGTAATGGAATTTCAAAAAACGATAAAATTGGTACTCAATGATTTCTATTTATTTTGTCGGATATTAAATTTCATGGATTTTTTGTAAAAACTTTAAAAGTCCAAAGTCCCGTAAAATATTTATTTTCGAATATGGGTTTGATTGTAGAAAATATTGTAAATGATGAGAACTACAACATCGACTTAACTATATTATAGATGTAGACATTATGTTGTATTTCAATGTAATATATTAAAAAACCTTTTAACATAAGAAGCAAAAACTCTGTGTCATTTTAAATGGTTTGAGTTGCAAAGAGTATTAAGTATCGACGAATAAATAAGCAATAACCGTATAGAAATATTTCAAAGGAATACATCGCGTTGCTATACGGTCCTTTGTGTTTTGTTTTGCAACTCGAGCCGCAGCCGAGAGCTCGCAATAAATTGCAACAAACAGAAATGTCACAGCATTTTATATGTTTACATGAAAGGGTACGTTTCCTAAAACTACATTATAACCTAAGCAAAAACTATATTATACGGCATCCAGAAACTCAGTGAGAAGTTGTGTCTTACGTGAGAAGTATCCACGGGAGAGTGAGTAGAAAAAAGTCCACAGTAAGGTTTTCGGTGCGCCTGGAAAATAGTCGGGATGAGCCTTTTATATCCAATCCGCCTGAGTGATAATTAAAAAGTACGAAACACTAACACGAAGTAATAACCTAACCAAGAGCATGTCAGGATATAATATCTTAGGAGAGTTCCGTAGCTATCAACACAATAGGTTTTTTACAATTACTTCAAAAATGATTATCCGATTTTTGTATTTGCATGAAATTTATAATGAATTAAAAAAAAATGTTTTTTATGTATTTAAAAACTTTATTATTAATAATATTGATATTTAATGTGAAAAACTTGAAAAAAAAATTTTTTCAATTAATTATAAACAAAAAAAATCACGTGACTATGAACGCGCCACGATCGGTCACCACAGTTGTAACGTTATAATGTTAAAGCTATATAATGAAAAGTCAAGAAAACGACTCTCATTTTGATCTTATTATCTTAAAATACGAGTACTTACGATCGCCAGATCGATTGCGATAACCTAGAGTGAAACTGACATTATGACTTCACACGCGCTCGGATTTGTTCGGGAGCTGTCGACGTGTCTTCGGTACTGGATTCAAAAATTATTTTAATTTTGATATAATATTGCGAAAAAAAAATACCTAGTTTTATTACAATACTTATATATAATCTTCTTATTTATCACAAAAAATAAATAATTCAAAAACCCAATTGAGCCCAAAAAAAAATGAGATGTATTTCAGAGTTTTCTAAAATTTAACCCCTAAATAATAAAAATCTATTATATGTACAGATTTAAATTATTTCATACACTTTCCTGGCGGGATTCAAACCCGCGACCGGCTTTAGCTCCAACGCGCTAGCCACAGATATCGTAAAACAAGTTTCTAACTCTTATAAGTTTCGAAATGCCACTTTTGAGGTCGATTTATATATCATATCATATCATATATCAATTTATTATTTTCATAACTTTATTCGTAATTGCCGAAGTAAGCAAGGGAAGACCGTCAGACGGACAAAGCCAAACTGTAAGGAACCTTAAAAAGCTGCAAAAATAATGAGTGTCAGAAATAGTATTTCGTGTCGAATCTCGCAGGTGGCCAGCGCCAGCCGCGGTCGTAAAGGCCGAGACAGGTGAAGTTTCACTTTCAATGGGAAACAACCAAACAAGTTGCTGTAGGTTCAGGCGAAATTCTTCACGCGGGCGTGATTTCAAATCTATGGAGGAGACTGGAAAGTAAAGTGTTGAGATAGCAACACAAATATTTCTTTATAATCTGTAGGATAGACTCTTTTTGTTATCTGTGGTTTATGAAAACTACTTCTTCCTTCCGGTAAAAAAAAAATGTTTTTTTTTCTTTTCTTTCTAGAATGATGTGCTAGGTATGTTAGAAATAAGTAAAAGTAATAAAAGTGAGTTGTTTCAAGTTAATGCAATTTAATTACAAGAACATTCTTCTAAAACACATATATTCCAATAGTTATGGGCCCAGATCCCTTTTCCGAGAAAATCTAAAAAAAAATCGAAGCACGAGGGAAGCAATATTATGTCGGCGAGAGACGCTATGAATAGTAAGTACAATATACCACAATTTGATGGCGAAAGCTTCAATACTTGGGCATTTAGACTAAAAAACATTTTAAAAGAGAGTGGTTGCTATGAGGCAATTCTGCAAAAGGATTTTAAAGATGAAAAATTGGAAGCAAGAGCCCAAGCTATAATAATTTCTGCAGTGGCGGATAGCCACCTAGAGTATTTGAGAAGTGATACAGCTTACGAGATGTTTAAGAACCTAGAGGAGAGCTTTAAAAATCGAGGCACCCGTAGTAAATTGTTCCTGCGAAGGCAGTTGAGTGAAATTAAATATATTGAAACAAAGTCTTTGAAAGAACATCTCACTAGAATGCAGGAAATCATTACACAACTAGAGGAAGCAGGCTCTGTGATGTCAGAGGAAGAAAAGGTCAACATCTTCTTACTGTCCATGCCAAAAAGTTATGAAAATATAGTGACTGCGCTGGAAACTATCGGAGAATTAAAACTTACTACTGTAAAAGACAGATTACTGGCAGAAGAAGGAAAAAGAAAGCAGTTTCACAGCAAGGAGATTGTCAATCCAAGTGCATTCTCATGCTTTGTATGTGGGAAATCAGGACATAAAAAATTTCAATGCCATAAATTACAAGGAAACGGATATAAGAATTTCAACACCGGACAAGGACATAGGATACAACGCTAGACATGGGTTTCAAAGAGGACGTGGACAAAGAGGACAAGGATTTTATGGAGGACGTGGACATACTTTCAATAACCGAGGTAGAGCAAAAGGTGGCCATGTGAATTTTGCAGGGAATAATCCAAATGTATTTATGTGCTACGACGAACAGTATAATAGTGGAAATAACTCATTGATTCAGTTTTGTGTGGACTCTGGGTGTACAAACCATTTAATTAATAGTAAGGAACATTTTATAGACTATATTGAGTTAAATGTACCTAAGAAAATTGCAGCAGCCAAAAATGGGGTTAGTTTAGAAGCAGTTGGGATTGGAAATATGGAATTATCATGTCAAGTGGGTAAGATTTTAAACAAATTTCTAATAACAAATGTTTATTATATACCTGATTTAAGGAAAAATTTATTATCTGTGTCAAAAATGGAAAGTGCTGGTTTTAGAGTAGTTTTTAGCGGAGGTAAAGTAAGAGTTTATAAACAAGAGAACTTAATGATGATAGGTAATAAAATAGACACATTGTACACACTAAACTTGCAAAGTATTGTAACTTCATGTAATTTTTCAAGTAAAATTAATAATGATGAGTATGACATATGGCATAGGAGGTTTGCTCATTTAGGAATTAATAATTTAAATTTATTGGTAAACAAAAACATGGTACATGGTTTGGCAGGATTAAAAAATAAAACTATAGAAAATAACTTGTTGTGTGAGCCCTGTGTATTAGGGAAAATTTGTAGACAACCTTTCAATAAACCAGGCATTAGAGCGAGGCAACCTTTAGAGCTTGTGCATACTGATGTATGTGGACCTATCTCTCCACAAACTTATGACGGAAAGAATTACTTTGTAACATTCATTGATGATTTCACACACTTTACAATAGTTTATTTAATGAAAAATAAATCAGAAACTTTTGAACATTTTCAGCATTATTATAATTTTGCAACAAGACATTTCAATAGAGATCTTTTAAAATTCAGAATGGATAACGGTAGAGAATATTTTTCAAATGAATTTAAATTTTTTTGTAGTAGGAACGGAATAGTGATGCAGTACACAGTGCCATACAATCCGGAGATGAATGGAACAGCCGAAAGGATGAATCGAACATTATTGGATAAAGCTAGAACTATATTGATTGACTCGGGAATGAAAAAGGAGTTCTGGGGAGAAGCAGTTTTGTATGCAGCGATGTGACAAACCGAAGTCCAGTTACTGGAAGAGATAAAACACCAAGTGAAATGTGGGAAGGTAGAAAACCGGACGTATCAAACTTAAAAATATTTGGATGTATCGCTTATAATTATATACCAAAGGAATTGAGAAATAAACTAGATCATAGAGGAAAGAAAATGATAATGATTGGGTATAGTATGGCAGGTTATAAGCTATATGATGAACAAACAGGAAAAGTTGTGACTGCGAGACATGTTATTTTTGATGAAAAATGGAAGAAAATTAAAGGATTAGCTAACATACCTGAATATGAAGAAAACGAGAAAATAGAAAGCGTGAAAGACAGCACAGAAGAGGAAATAAATGAAGAAGTTGAAAGACAAGAAAGTAATGAGAAAGCAAGAGATGAAATAGTGGAAATTTGTAAAGAAGAAGAAATTACGAATAATAGAGAAGAAAGTCAAGAAATAGGAAGAGAAAAGATTATAATGGAAAATGAAGAAACAGAAAGAGAAATAGAATGAAGCCAAAATGGCAGAATGAATATGTAACCAGCTTTAGTGATGAAGATGATGTCATGTATGCGTTTTTATGTATGAATGATGACGTGCTGTTTACATATGATGATATAAAAACCAGAGAAGATAAAAAGGATTGGATAAAAGCTGTAAGTGAAGAATTGAAAGTACTAGATGAAAATGAGACTTTTGAAATAGTTCCGAAGCCAGAAGACAAGAAAACATTAGATGCAAAATGGGTATTTACAAGGAAGGATACAGGAAGAGAAACGATATGTAAGGCTAGACTAGTAGTACGAGGTTTTCAACAAGAAGAGAAATTTGATGATGTTTACTCACCCGTGTTAAAGTTACAGACGTTAAGGATATTGTTATCTGTAGCTGCTCAACGAGATTATCATTTAAGTCAGATGGATGTGAAAGGAGCATTTTTATATGGGAATATAGAAGAGGAAGTATACATAAAACCACCAGATGGTATGAAAGTGCAACAAGAATTTGTACTGAAACTAAAGAAATCACTATACGGTTTAAAGAAATCTCCTAAATACTGGTATGAAAAGTTTAATAACACAATTATATCATATGGTTTTAAACGTTCAAATAATGATTATTGCTTATATTACATAAAAGATAGATACTTACTATTGTATGTCGACGATTTGCTTATACTAGGCTCAAACTTAAATAAAATAGAAGATTTAAAACAATTTTTGAGAACTAAATTTAAAATGAAAGATTTGGGTAGCAATAATTTAATGTACCTTGGGATATCGATTAAAAGGACCTCTATTGGAATAACTATTGATCAAACTAAATATTTAACAAGTGTTCTTGAACGTTATAATATGAATGAGTGTAAGGGATGTGAAACACCAATGGATGCAAATTATAAATTTGATGAGAACGGAGATATTGATTTATCATATGAAAAACAATGTCGATCATTGATAGGGTCACTTATGTATGTTACTGTCGGTTCAAGGCCAGATTTAGCGGCATCTGTTTATTATTTAGGTAGATTTCAATCTAGACCAAATATTGAGCTCTGGAGATCTCTCAAACGTTTGCTAAGATATGTAAAACATACAATTAATTTTGCATTGTTGTATACTAAAGATGATTGTAACATGCCTTTATTAGGGTATGCAGACGCTGATTGGGCTAGAGATTTAGACAGAAAATCGACATCAGGATATATGTTTAAAATTTTTAATAATACTGTTGTATGGAAGTCTAGGAAACAAAGTACCGTTGCCTTAAGCACAACTGAAGCGGAATTTGTATCATTATGTGAATGTATTATGGAAGCTTGTTGGATGTTAAAATTACTTCCTGATTTAAATATTAATGTTAAAAATGTAACTATTTATGAAGATAATCAAAGTACTATTAAAGTTATTAAAAATCCTGATCAGAAAAGGCTTAAACACATGGATGTTAAATATAATTTTATAAAACAGAAAGTAGAAGAAAATATTGTTACTGTAAAGTATATTAATACTAAAGAACAGATTGCTGATATCTTAACTAAACCTTTGTCTAAGAATATTTTTAAAAATTTAGTTTCTAAATTAAGTTTGTGTTCTATAAATGTTTAAAGTTAAAACATTATTATTGTGTTAGAGTTTGAGTATGTTAAAGTTCAAAGTTAGTTATTTACTTTTGTGAATGTTGAGGAATTTAAGTTTAATAAATTTAAATGTAAGTTGTTGTGTATCTATGTAAAAGAAATGTTTGTGTTGAGGAAGAGTGTTGAGATATCAACACAAATATTTCTTTATAATCTGTAGGATAGCCTCTTTTTGTTATCTGTGGTTTATGAAAACTACTTCTTCCTTCCGGTAAAAAAAAAATGTTTTTTTTCTTTTCTTTCTAGAATGATGTGCTAGGTATGTTAGAAATAAGTAAAAGTAATAAAAGTGAGTTGTTTCAAGTTAATTCAATTTAATTACAAGAACATTCTTCTAAAACACATATATTCCAATATAAAGTAATATTAAGTTCAACAAAGTGATGTTCAACCAGTTCCGACCTGAATTAGACAAAAAGAACTCCATTATTATATTATCTGATAATTTATATTTTCAGCATTTCATAATTTTGCCTACCTACTAGATAGTAGGTAGACAAAATTATGGAAAGCTAAAAAGCAAGGGGGGCAACCTACGCCATTTTGCATATGATTACTGTCCGGCTCTATCCTACTAACAACTACTAACTACTACTACTAACACTACTAACAACTAAATTCCTGCTGAGAAGGGAATAAAATACTTAATTCAGTACTAAAACTTTGTAAAATAACTAAGTTGGCAACATTAATTCTGGACGGATGGACTAAATGTGACGGACTGAAAAACGGAACGTGTGTGACAAATCGCTTCATTTCTCGCCAGAGCCGCGGCCGTGCGGGCGTGTATCGTGTACAAGCGTAGTGGTTAACAAGTAATTAACACGACCGTAGCTCGCGGCAAACCAGAACGAACTGATATGAGTTTTCGTGTGTGTGCTTGAATCAGTTGAGTCCGAAATGACGTCAGTTGGGTCGGATGTAATTTTTTTCAGGCCGAACTGACGTCAGTTCTAACTGAAACGATCGGCATCTAGTCTGTGGGGACCTAGAAAAATTATTTTGTGCAAAATCGTCCAACAAGTTTTAATGAAATTCAAAGAAAACTATTTTTTTTATTATTGAGCGTTGGAAGTTACGGAACCCTCCTTAGACATATCCTGACATGCTCTTGGTTAGGTTATTTTTAAAGGCTTCCCTAATTATTTAAGGAATAGGCTCTAGTATTAGTATCTCGGGACTCGGGACCGGGATTCAAACCCACCACATTTAAAATTTTTAACTATCGCAAAAATTATACATACGCATACCAAACTGCCAAACAGACTGACATAATAGAGACGAAATTGTTGATATATTGTTGCACGACGAAAAAAAACATAATATATCGATATAAACCTATATCGATTTTTCTCCCCCAAAACTCCCTGCATAGTAAATTTCATGGTAGCTCGTTTAAAGTATAAGATTACAGTCAGTAAACGTCGTTTAAAAAAATTGTTACTTGTCAGTTGTCAGGCAAAGTTTAGTGCAAGTTTTGTGCGAAATATCAGCGATTTACTGCGTTAATAATAGTATAGCACCATATAAAATGCGTTATAAAATAGTAAAATTACCAAAGTTAACATCAAGCATTCTAGGATTTGACATGTTTAGTGTGATTCGATAATTGACAAGTGGTAACAAGAATCTGACGTCATGACAACACAATATGTACATACAGTATTGAAAATTCGATAAATCGAGTGAACAATCCTTATTAACGCGTAAATATAGACACATAAAGTATATGCACCTAAGTAATTACTAATAGGTAATAGAGTAAAATAGGTAAAAGACAGCTATCGTTTTGGCGGTTTTATTACCTAATTAAATTTTTATGCTGATTTGCAAGAAAAGGGAAGCAATTCAAAAGGAATGGTCCATAATCAGATTGCTAATGTATAATTTATAAGTTATTGTGAACAATTTGACATATTTTTCAAAATCTTCGAAAATACTCTAATGTTTTTGGTTGTCATGACGACAAATGACAAATTTAAAAAAACATTATGTTTGTGTCCAAAGAACGTTTAAACTTTATAGTATAACCCCCTTACTAATAAAAATATTTACACAATGCTTAACATTGTATATTTTGTCCTTGTCTGATACGTTGAAAAGTCGCTTGACAGACAAGGACAAAACATTGTATAGCATATAATAATATATACGTCTATGATAGCATATCCATTGTGTAAATATTTTTATTAGTAAGGGCGTAAGAATAAAAAATTCAAATAATATCAAACAAAAAAGTGGTTATGTATTGTACTGTATGCTGAGACTGTGTGTATGATGAAAAATAATAGAATAAATAAAAATATCTCTTATTTTACCTATCCCAAGGATAATATAAGTAAGCAAATATTTAATTTTCTAGGAGATGTCTTGTTTTATTATAAGAGCGTCCATGACCTAGTGAATAGACCCCTGAGTCACACGCGAGATCGTGCAGGTTCGATGCCTAGTTGTAGTGTGTACCTATTAGATTTTCTCAATAATCGTATACCAGTGGCGTGCACAGGATTATGACACTGGGTATGAGGTGAAGTACTCGGTTACAAAAACTTTTTCGTTTATAGATTTTTAGCATAGCTACAGCCGGATCTCTAAGTCGAAACCATGCCAACAGAGCAAGTCTTAGATGTACTACTATTCATGTACATCTTCTACGGCAACGCAGACAAAACAGCGATCGATCGTCGCGGCGAAAGAAATTCTAATAAGTAAAATAATAAGCATATTTTAAAATATTATAACTACTCATCAGACAGTCAGCTTCAATTTTCACATATTCAAGGTTCCGGTTACTTGAGATTACTATATCCCGATGTCAATAAACGCAAGATTTCGGCGACCTCAAATAAGATATTTGAGGTGGCCGAAATCTTCCAAGAAGAATAAATCCAAGTGAGTGAGGCCGCGGAATAGAAATTATTTAAATCTGAATATCCCGAATCAGTCCACACTGTACTAGAATTACTAAATAATATGCAAGGAAAACAATATAATTTAATCGTGTGTACACAACCACATAGCCAGTTATATATTTCATAACTTTTAACATGAAATTTTCGAGTTACATTATTTTTTTTGCTGGTTTAATTGTTGTAACTCGGGTACACACCTACCTTTAGACAGAATTTGAATCTTTTCACTGAATGACAATTGTGAGAACTTGTTATTTTTACATTTTTAATAAACACACATTATCAACGCAAACCTCACAATCAAATAACATTTTTAAAAAATCAACAAACGCACTAGTAAAAGCAAATCACTACAATTATTATAGTAACTCAGTAAGAAACTGTTAAATGTACACACTTTCAAATGTTAAAATAAAAAATCTTTTAAGAAAACTATAAATAAACAGGAGCGATTAAATTGTAAATAATGCTTATCACATGAAATATGCAATATGGCCCCCGCGAAACACAAAACGTTTCTTCTATATAAAAGAAATAAAATCTTACTAAACAAAAATGCATAATGTGCATACGTGATTCATCAGATTCGCGTCTTATTATTTTTATTCGGATTATAGGCAACGAATAATTTTCGACAAGCCAGTTCGGCGGTTTTCGGAAGCGATCGGATAGCCGAACCGAAGCTCTCGGCTCGGCTCTCGGTTTGGCCATCGCCTGCCGCATGAGTTACCGCTATATAATCATGTCGATATTCAGGGGTGTGTGCGTTTGCGAAGTATGAAAATTACACACACATGCGATGATTTTTCCTGCAGAACTTAACGGCATGAGTTGCTAATTATAAAATATTAGGCGTTTTTTAGTTATTATATTTTTTTAATTAATTTATTTACTATTAATTAAAGTCATCTAAAACGTACGAACGTTTTATTAAAATATCTGTGAATGACAAGTAAATCACTGCATTTCTGCCTACAAGGAGCGTACGCCACTGCCGTATACTGACGCTAGACTTAGTTTAATTTACCCCCTTCTTCTGTGACCACCCTGCCAAAATTTGTGACCGTTCTATGAAAGGTATTATAAGAATAATTTGTTGTTTAAGATTACCCACTAATATTAAACAACAATTTATTCTTGGACTGTTCATATATAAAGATATTATATTCTATTCAAAACGTTACTAAGTTTTTTTTTAAATCCTTCCCTCTCATATGGATGCGTTATATCCCTACAAAACTGACAAAATTTTTGTGTCACGACACACATTGACAATTTTACATTTCACTCACATTGCAAACAATCGTAAAAGGGATGGCATGCTTAATTCAATAGCAAAGAAAAATATGATTAGTGTTTGTCACTACCAATTAAGCGTATTATTCAATAACCGCATATATTCAAGTTTGGAATCTCTGCTATAGAACAATTGATGACACAGAAGGTAGAAAATGCGTATAAATTTTATTCGTTCATAGTTATTTACTTTTAACGTAAATTAACATGCTTACAATTTATTTTTTTATGTAATCGGTAGTTCACAACCATTTTATGTACAATTTATCTAGATAATTATGGCGTGAATGCCTACTATTATTTAGATAAAACTGCATATTTAGTTTTTTTTTTAAATAAATAACTCAAACAGGAATCGAAACCTGGTATTTAAAAACACATATTTTGTATTATTGCGCTTTGATAGTATTGATGTTATGGTAGAAATTCCGCAAAGTAATAAAGGACAGCACTCATGAAGAAAATTATTTTTAACAAAATACAAGGAGTATTTTGCTAAAAGCTTTGTGTGAATTAAAAAAAGTAGTTTGTTTAAAGTAAGCTTATGTTCCAGAATTTCTTCCTCATTAGGAAAACTTGCTATCAATCTCTTTTTAAGTACGAGTAAAGCGTAAGAAGTAGGGCTTGCAAATATTCGAAAATTTTTATATTCGAATATTCGATTTTTTATAGGCACTATTCGAATAATAGAATCGCCAATAGTCAAAAACTAATAAAATAATAATAATAAAATAAGTTTTTATTCCTCTTTCACTTTGTATGTCACACTAATACTCGTATTATAAAGGCGAAAGTTTGTATGTGTGTTTTGGAAACCTTACAGAAAAATTTAAGATTGATTAATTGATAAATGTATATATTCATTCATTTCTTCATTTATCTGATTGAACGTTATAATTAAATTCTTTTCGTCAATCTTATAAAAATATCTTTAAATCTAGATAGAAAATAAAGTAAGTGAACGGTCTGTGATTCTGTACAACTAACGACATTCGCTTTTCTTTCCTTTTTTTCTTACGTCATAAGCCGTCAAGTATTTTCGTGTTATTATTTATTGTTAAAAAAATATATTTTTAAGAAAATACTTTACTTATAGTAATTTCTTCACTTTTATTCACTTTTTTGTCATGGTTTTTACAGATTTTATAGACACACGATGGCATTTTGTGCAAGGTGCACGGGACGCGTAGTTTTCATTCCTTTAAAAAATTACCATCTAACCGGTAGATAAAAAGTTTATATATAAATTATGCACAAAATATGAAGTATAAAAGTAGCCGATTATTATAATCAATAACAAAAGGTATTATTGAATAAAATAATAATTTATTAGAATTTAAAAATATCATGACAGTACGTAAGTAGGTATATATATTTACTCTGTGCCCGTGTTAAGTGTCAGAACTTACTACGGGACCAGACAGAGGGACATTTAATACTTTTACACTATACATGATATATTAAAAATTTTTAATCTATTATACACATATACACATCCATGACCCACGGACACAGAATTTTTTGTTCCTATGTAACGTAGTTACATTCCCTTTCCATAAAATCGATTATTTCGGCGTTACTCGCGTCATCTATGATTTGTATAATTAATTATATAGTCAATTTTAGAGGCTTAAAGCGCCATCTATCGGCGCACGTCCTTACTAAAACGGCGTCAGCCTTGCTTTAATACTTAAATTCGTAGATCGATTTTTCCGTCTTAAATCTTAAAAAATACTACTTTAATTTTGAATAATAATGAAAATACAGTGGATTTATAATATTATATTACATAATATAGATTATTGATATCATATCTTTTTATTTAGATTTCTGGATTTCTTATCTTTACGCTTTAGTTTATAGTTGTCAAAAGTTTAAAAAAGAGGAAGGAAGGGTATATATATGGCACTTCTTCGAATGACATTTCCTTTTTGAATAAAATTTTCGATATACTCAAGATGTAGTCGTTATAATAATTATATTTTAATCCCGTGTTCCACGGTGAGTAATTTAGTATATCTGTGTTGTGAATATTTGGAAAATCAAGCTTGTATTAAAACGCAGTATTCTTACATGTAAAATATCATCCTTTTAAATTAGTTGTCAATTATCTGATTAGCCATACCACGTGCTATCATTTGTAGTTTCATCTCACATTCTTTCATTGTCAAAATATTAGGATATTTGTATCCATGCCTTAATGATTCTGTTTATCATCTTTTTTCCATTTGTAATGGTCACACAGCCAGTGATATTTTAATCGTTTGGGGTTAAAATCACGCATGGCTGTGGGACCGAACTCCTAACGACACGTTAACGTGAATATTTCAGGGAACTTGTTTCGGGCACAAAAACTCCGCCAACTACAGCATTCGAGGTACCGACTAAAAAGGACTTATATCTAGCTGGAGTTCAGAGTGCTGATAGACATTGGACTGGGATTTTCTTTTTGAGACGATCTATCTACGACGAACGGACACAGCGGTGGCGGAGAAGCTTCCAGAAGTTGGAGCCCTATCTCTCTCTCGCCACGCGTGCTAGACACCTGGATTCTAAGCTAAGTTCCCACGTGGTTTAGAGCCCCTACGATACCCTTCAGACACCAAGAGGCTAGACACGACCGTACGGCCTTCTGCCCACGACCCCTATTTTTTTGTTTAATATATATTGTCACGGAAAATCTTTTTTTTATTTTAATTCCCCCGTAACACCTTTGGCGGGATTTGAACCCTGAACAACTTCATAGCTTCAAATCATTAATAAGAATTAGTTAATTTCTAGCAAGTTATATACTTAAATACAGTTTCTTGAGAAAAGTTTCTGGGAGAACGTCGTAAAAACTTATTTTTATTTAACATCAAACATTAAGATTATATTTATATTTTGGGCCTTGGACGAATTTTATATGAGGTTTCATCGGTTAAATTTTTTTAATTATTATTTTGGTTATTAAACATTAAGAGAGGGCTACGTTCATTATAAAAGCTTTCGCCATTTCTGATATATTTGACTATAATACTCTTATCTTAAATATATATTTTTCAAGATATTGGGCTTTTAAGTTAATAATTTTCAGAACTAATATCATCAAATTTTCAGAAATGATAGAAACTACAACTCCTAAAGGTTCCACCCTCACCCTCACCCTGTACCGTACAAAATGTATGTTGTCCTTCCATGTCATATCTACAACTACGTCGCCTCTATTCTACTTTGTAATGTGTACGCGTGCGCAGGAGATCATCCTTCAATGTCATATTTACACCTACGTCGCCTCTATTCTTTTCTACTGTGTAATGTGTGCGCGTGCGCAGGGCATCATCCTTTCATGTCATATCTACACCTACGTCCCCTCTATTCTATTCTACTGTGTAATGTGTGCGTGTGCACAGGGCATCATCCTTCCATGTCATGTCTACACCTATGTCGCCTCTATTCTATTCTACTGTGTAATGTGTGCGTGTGCGCAGGGCATCGTCCTTCCATGTCATATATACACCTTTATCGCCTCTATTATATTTTACGATGTAATGTGTGCGCGTGCGCAGGGCATCATCCTTCCATGTCATATATACACCTTTATCGCCTTTATTCTTTTCTAGTGTGTAATGTGTGCGCGTGCGCAGGGCATCATCCTTCCATGTCATGTCTACACCTATGTCGCCTCTATTCTATTCTACTGTGTAATGTGTGCGTGTGCGCAGGGCATCATCCTACCATGTCATATATACACCTTTATCGCCTCTATTATATTCGACTTTGTAATATGTGCGCGTGCGCAGGGCATCATCCTTCCATGTCATATATACACCTTTATCGCCTTTATTCTTTTCTCCTGTGTAATGTGTGCGCGTGCGCAGGGCATCATCCTTCCATGTCATATATACACCTTTAGCGCCTCTATTATATTCTACTATGTAATGTGTGCGCGTGCGTAAGGCATCATCCTTCCATGTCCTATCTACACCTATGTCGCCTCTATTCTATTCTAATATGTAATGAGTGCGCGTGCGCAGGGCATCATACGTGTCGGTGCTGACGATCGTGGCGTTCACGCTGGAAAGGTACCTGGCCATCTGCCACCCGCTGCACATCTACGCCATGGCCGGCTTCCGGCGCGCCACGCGCATCGTGCTGGCGCTGTGGGCGGTCGCGTTGCTGGCCGCCTCACCCTTCGCGCACTACACCACCATCAACTACCACGAGTATCCGCCCGGTGAGTGCACCGTCTGCTACCGCCACCGTAACCAAGCGTCAGCCATCGCTGGATTTCTGTTACTCTCGATACCTCAATGCACAGCCACGTAGTACCTTCAACTCTGTCTGAATCTGAATGCAAAAAAGACCTGCCAAGTGCGAGTCGGACTCGCGCGCAAAGGTTTCCGTACCAAACTTAAAAAAAAATACGTTTTTTGTATGGGAGCTCCACTTATATACAAAAATTATTTTATGCCGTTTTAGTATTTTTTGTGCGACAACAGAAATACGTCACCTGTGAAAATTTCAACTGTCTAGCTATCGCTGCTCATGAGTTAAAGCCTGGTGACAGACATACCAACGGACGGATAGGGGAGTCTCAGTAATAGGGTTACGTTTCCACCATTTGAGTACAAAACCGTTGAGTTTCTTTTAGAGTTTACACACGCTGCCGGTGAGGTCGCTTGTCTAATGTCTTCATCCAACAAGATACTCCGCCAGGGCGCCAGGCTGCTCGCACCGAGCCGGAACCCCAATTCCCGTATTTAACTTTGACTCTCAATTTACTTTCGACGAATTATTTTATATGAATATGAATCTCGCGTCTTGATATCATAAACTGATTTTGGAGTTCGGTTGGATTAATGCTCTAAGGTTTGGACCAATCAAAACACGTTTGACGTTGATTTGACGTATATGAGAATACCATTTTGCTGTTGTAGCATATCGAGATTGAGTAGACAGTGTATTTATAGTAAGATTTAATGAGCAGAATAGAGCTACACGCTAAACCACTATTTTACTGCCTGTTTGTGTACTCGCTTATCGTCGAAAGGTACTTCGGGTTATCCAATTTTTTGTAATTTAATTAAGTAATAACTTATAAATTTTGTACACAAATTCGCCGGCTGCTTGATTAAAAATTTAATTACTCATAAGACTTAATAAGAAAACTGTTTCGTCTTAATTAATCAAACTTGTGAACTGATTCTGACCACAGTAGACGGTAGAAGTACCGAATCCCACAGGCACTGCCTTAGACCTATAAAAATATTTGATTACACAACAATACAAAATACGCGCTACTAGCTTTTGTATTCTCTACCCGGATGCATGTTTTACGTGTACTGAAACAGAACAAAAATGTATTGAATTTACATATTCACAGAATTTTGTAAAATATCGAATGTTGATAGACACTGACGATCCGCGCAATGTTTACCTGGAAGAGTCAGGTATAGGTAGTGTGCTGTGTAGGAAAGGTAGGCAGTGCGGTATTTTGTTTTCAACCGTGTTGTGTGTGTGTGTGTGTTGGCCGACAATGTATCGGCATATCCAGTATAACGGATTACGTGTTCATGGAAACGCACGGGCTCGTCCCTTCAATTCAATAGCATGTCAATAGCTTCTCTCTCTCTGATCTCTGAAAATATATAATTAATTACGAACACTTCGGGCACACTTCGAATACGTTATAAAAACGTACCAACAAAATGTAACAAGAGAAAAATATAGACTCATGGGGAAAACAGCTGGGAGGAGACGGGCTTGTTGCCCCCGTGCCTCGTCACGACAAGTAAGTAGTCACAGCTTGTTAACTCAGCCTATTTCAAGTATTGTTTCGATTTTGAATTCAAAGTAGGTACTTTTTAAGATAAAACTAGCGACATAAAATCAAAATCAAAATCAAAATCAAAAATTTTTTTATTCAAAATTGGTATTTTTAAATACTCTTTTTGAACGTCGTTACTACGTGATGCCTACCACGTGCAGCACGTGCATAAGTGCAGCCAATACAGAACGGGAGGGTGCCGTAGCCAGAAAATAAAAATAAAATAGTTAGATTTCAAGATCATCCTGAGTCTAATTGAAAAATGTTTCTTATTGATTTTGTTATGTACCTATTTATTGTACGAGGGCGGGTCAATAAGTCCGTGACTTTTGGAATAAAACACAGATTTTTTGATAAATAAATCATTTTATTTTTCAACGTAGTCCCCCTTGAGCTCTATACACTTTGTCCAACGCTTCTCCAATTTTTTTATCCCTTCCAAAAAATATGATTTGTGGAGGTCCTCAAAATATGCCTTTGTTTGCGAGATGACTTCATCATTGGAGTCAAATCTTTTTCCACCGAGCCATTTTTTCAGGTTTGGGAACAAGAAGTAGTCACTCGGAGCCAAATCTTGAGAATAGGGTGGATGTGGGAGCAATTCATAGCCCAATTCATGGATTTTTGCCATGGCAACTGCACATGTGTGCAGCAGCAGTGTTGCATTGTCTTGGTGAAAAATAACTTTTTTCTTGGCCAAATGAGGTCGGTTTTGTTTTCAAATCCTCATTGAAGCGGTCCAATAAGTTGGCATAATATTCCCCATTAATTGTTCTTCCCTTTTGAAGATAGTCAATGTGGATTATCCCACGTGCATCCCAAAAAACAGTCGCCATAACTTTATTGGCTGACAAACCCACCTTGGCCTTCTTTGGCGCCGATTCACCCTTAGAAACACACTGTTTTGACTGTTGTTTGGTCTCTGGTGTGTTGTGATGGATCCATGTTTCGTCCACGGTTAAAAAACTCCTCCATATTGTGATTAAACAACGCCAAACCTTCCTGTGAAGTTGTTACACGATTGCGTTTGTGGTCGACTGTGAGTAAACGCGGCACCCATCTTGCGGAAAGCTTTCTCATGCCCAAGTGATCATTCAAAATTGAAACCACTGAGCCATGCGAGATGCCTATGGCTTCCACAATCTCTTGCACTTTCAATCTTCGGTCGGCCAACACCATATCGTGAATTTTTTCGATTGTTTCGGGTGTAGAGACCTCAACTGGGCGTCCAGGACGTTCGACATCTTCAGTGCTTGTACGGCCACAACGAAATTCAGTAAACCACTTTTTTAGCATTGAAATCGATGGTGCAGAGTCCCCATAGTATTTATCAAGCTTAGCCTTGGTCTCGGTAATGGTTTTTTTTCGCAAAAAATAATGCTTAATAAGCACACGAAATTCACCTTTTTCCATTGTTTCCTTAAGTTACTGGATAGTCTGATAAAGATAGCTGTAAAACACAAACTAACTGACGCAGCAAGTTCAAATTTTGATAGGAGTCAACTGACAGATGCCTGTTGACAGGAGTAGTGTTGCTTTTTCAGTAAGGAGGTTAGAAATTCAAAAAGTCACGGACTTATTGACCCGCCTTAGTATATAACTAATCGTAGTAGTTTCATATAACCCAAGCCACAATATATTTTTAATTTTTTATAAATAAAAATGTTAATTTCGGTTTAGGATTATTTGTAACAAATGAGGGCTTTTTAATACACTTATCCCATTATTAATAAAAATACTTATACCACGGATACGCTAATCTACGTTGCTGTCTTTATCTGTCAAGAGGCTTTTCCTACTAGACAAACACAGCATCATGGAAGCCTACCCGATGTAAATATTTTTATTCATAAAGTTGTTGAAGTCAATAACAACAATAAGCAAGCGAAATGAGACGCAGCCCGGTACTACGCAGCTTAAAAAAGTGAACCCGCAAAAAACCGGCGCTAAAAACCACGGCGAGGCAATCGAAGCAAAACTCAAACTCAAAATTTTTATCTCCATATAGGTTATTATATAATACTTATAAAATTGTCCTACATGATGCCTACCACCGTTTCAGAAACTAGGCGGCGTAAGAAACTCGCACGGGGTCACCTTTTAGCAAGAAGATGGGAAAATTGTTCTTTTTAAAAATATATTATTACAATGTAGTAGCTTAATCTGTATAACAAAAGTCAAGATACTTAAGTAGGTACATAGAAGCAGCTGTGTAGGGGACCATCTTAATCCTAAGGTGTGCAATCGTTAATGAAATCATTGACCTTATAATAATCTTTAGCACGCAAACGTTTTTAACAACTTCTTTAAAATTTAATAATGGAAAGATTTTGAATGTTTTCTGGGATCATATTGTAACGGCGTATATACCTTTAAAATATTTAGTTACTTTGCTAACTTGTTCTTATTTCTAATATTCTGACAATGGCTTTCGCTTTTCTTTTTGAAATTATTTAGATCTTTTCTGACATACAACACATTGTCCAAAATGTATTGAGAAGCGACGGTCAGAATACCTATTTCTTTCATTTACATTAAACCAATGCACCAAAGTATAAAATATAACATCAACTTCGTTTGCAGAGTAATCGATTGAACCTTTTTGGAGTGGTCGCACGTGGACATTTTATTGCCAAACAATTTTCCCTTGAGGCTCGTGAAGTCGAAGTGGAAAAATTCGATAATTGTTTTGTTATATTGTTATATATGTCGATAAGTTAGGTTTAAGTTAGTTATTATGATTATGACATAGATTTTTATTTTATTTTTATGTATAGGGCTCAAAAAACATTGTAACATCTAATTTTATTACCTACATTCTATGCAAATAAAACCTATCTATTATCGTACGTAGTAGTAGTATGTAGTAGTATGTAGTGGTATACGCAAAGCGACTCGGGATTGCATTTTTAAGATACCAATTCAAAATGTTACTTTATTTACTACGTAAGAAGATACACTTTTCATTGCAGAAGTTCGAATGTCAAACCGCAGAGTTCGAACGTCAATCCGCTCTGCATAGCGCGGCGCCGCTCTTGCAATGAAACGTGTATCTTCTTGTTTACTTTAATAAAGTTCAATTTTGAATTACTATTGCGTACCGTGTTGCGTACCATCTCGTTTTGTTGTGAGCTGACCTTAATTAACGAGTCATTTGTCCTTGTATTGATGCATTGACTGGGTCTTCTAATAAAATACTTACTACGGCTTCATACTTTATTGGGACACCCTCGTCAGGTGGCGGTGGTGGCGGTAGGCAGACGACTGGCTCTCGCAGGAGGGTAGTCTGGCCTCGTGCATACGAGTACATAACACATACTAATCAAATGAGCTGACAATACACTTTGATACTGCGAAATATAATACAAATATATTAAAAGGGTGTGCACCTGTCCGTCTGTCATTAATAATACATACTACAATTTTGTATAGAATCCTTGTCATCAGTCAGCAGATTTGGCCACGTCGCTGATTGTGCCTTTGGCGGCAATATTGTACCGCTCTAACATGTGTCTTTTGCCTGTCTGTCGCCGGCGAACACTTCACAATACCAAATTAATATACGTCAGTGTTGCATAACGTCAACAGTATTTTAAGAAGTATTTAATAATAATTGTCAATATCACATTGACAGATGTCACAGGTACAGCCTATTTAGTTAGGTTTATTGCAGTTAGCCAAAAGGCTATACTTAGTGTAGACGTATTTGTGGTAGACATATCTCATATGTAATACGTATCTGTGCTAAGCACCAATAAAGGAGAATATAAGAATTGTTGCTGTATTATTATTATCACCACTCAAGCGTAAGAAGGATATGTAAAAACCAAGACGTCGTAGCCCTCTACAGTCAGGTATTATATAACTGAATAACTGAACAAAACACTCGCGAGCTGGCACAAAAGCAATATCTTTTAATACTAAATATTATATTTTGTGATTTTAAGTTGCTTTATTATATTTTAAAACGTTCCTTGTTATATAGTCGACGATGATGATTCAATGGGTAAACATTATATTCAAATTTATTCCAAGATCAAAAATTGGAGTTCAAAGCCTCGTTCAGGAGTTGTATTTGAAGACGGTAACGGAACGACCACTCGAAATAAATTATTCTTAAGTTAATAATTAATGGCAATGAAGTACAAAACAAATTAATTCCCGGGGCGGTTTAACTTTTGACCTTATCCCGAGGCGGTAGGGCTTAATTCGCCGATTGTCGGCTTTTGTGTTGACAATCGAAGCCAATCTGTCGGAACTAGCAAGGCGTCTCGACAAGTCGACACATCTACCGGGCTGCGATAGCTGGCCGGATGTAATGAACGAGAAAGAAGCCCACGCACCGTGGACTAAAGTCCTGAATAAAATATACTGATCTACCGGCGATCAAATGACTTTATATATTTACGGGCCGGGATCTAGGGGTAAGCGAATTATCGCTTAATTATTTCTATTCCATTTTCAGTTGCGTTCCAGTGTCAGAGCATGCATTTGATGTGTGTGTGAGTGCCGACACTGAAACTATACTGCTAATTTAACAGAAATATTTATGAGAATTTGGCTCCTGAGGGCCAATTCCGCTAAATAAAACCTGCAATAATACAATTACAAACAAGTGCCGGTACGCTACAACTGCCAAGCCGGTATTCTCGTCAATGTTAAAAAAGCATCAAACGCGTTGAATGGTTTGAACTTCACAAAATCAGTTTATGATTACAAGTCGCTTCACTTATAATACAATCAACGTAAAATAAAAGTCTACTTTAAATACGAGAGTCGAGAATTGAGATTCTCGTTTGGAATGGCCCTATAAACTCTGTCGGAAATAGCTGAAAGTGATTAACTCAATAATTAATTCGACGGGCCGATGTCACCGGGTGACACGGAACTGTTTTGACGTCCGTGGCTTTATGCTTCGTCCGGCCCATAGACGCTTGTTCGGGAAAGTCACACATTTCAGCCTGAGCAGTGCGCTCTCAAATATTGACTTTAAATGACCAGTTACGCTTCTTAATATCCTAGGGCTAATACCGCATGCCAATTGCACGATGAAGCGCGAGATGTAATGTCGCTTCCGTCAAAGTTATGATGCGCCGAAAGATTTGTTTGTTTGACTTCGTGCTTCGGCTACCAGCAGCGGGTCTAAAATGGCCACATTAAGTGAATCGTGTTATAAAACATCATCTACTGAAATTGAAAGGATGGTGTTTCATAGTACGATTCACATAATGTGGCAATTTCAGACCTGCAGATAGTGAGCTGCCTGTAACCCACAGGATCAGGCAACATATCCCTGGAGTCGGCGTTCTGCGCCATGCTGGAGCTGCCGTCGTGGCATATCTGCGAGCTGAGCAGCTTCTTCTTCTTCCTGTTGCCCGGCGTCGTCATCCTCTGTCTGTACGTGCAGATGGGCTTGCGCATCAGGTACTGCATGGGGTACGTATGCGCCGGCAACTTCTATATTTTACTCTGTTCAGATGAAATTTACTCTAACCGTGAACAAATAGATAATAGCAATCTATAATGCTACCAATGTCCCAGAAAGATTCAATTCGACCAAATTAACTATAAACTCATTTAAAGTTACATTTACATTGGTAGCGTTAAAGCTCGCTACGTAGATAAAATTGAACTGAGCATACATCAATATTACCCACACTCAGTAGGTACGCAACTACACACTACAAATCATTTATATTTAATATGATGATGACTGATGTATCAATGCACAGGCCAAACAATTAAGGCTAGAAATTTGAAATTTTGCATACATAGTTCTCACTAGCTTTTGCCCGCAGCTTCGCTCGCGTGGGAGAATGTTTGTGGCAAAAAACGTCTGCAGCAAATAAGTATACCTACTGCAATATGGTAAATAGAAATAGTAAATAATAAAATATATATACCCTAGATATAATCTCCTAAGGATTAATCCGTCTAAATAACTTCTGAAAATACCACATGATTTGTACTTAGAATGGGTATAGTAACCTATCCTTAAAAAATAGACATTATATGCCGTCGCGCAATTTTTTGTAGACCTTTAGAAGAGAAGCAATCCCACCATAATTTTATTATATTGTTTTGTTATAACCTAACCTTTTTTTTTTTGATCTCGCAGGGGAAAGGCTTTATGCCCTTCCCGAGTTGGGTGACCCGGGGGTATGTGGGACTCCGACCATAGAACCCTACCACCACTAGTTACCCACTAAAACCACCTGCGGATTGCCATCAGCCGCTATGAAAGGGGAGTGTCCCGGATCTGTCTAACACAGGACACCCCCCGGGACCGTCTCCCTCTCAAAGGGACTGGACTTCCAACACAATTAGTGCCCACTCCGGCAAACTGGAGCGTCCCCCTCGACGACGGGACTAGCTAAGCCGAGGAGGTTTCCAACCTCTCCCGGAGCCTCGTTAGACAGGAACTTGGCGGTTTGCAAAGCAAAGCCTCCGCGCTCCAGTCCTACGCCGGCGGAGCGGAGCAGAGGATGGATCGATCTCTCTGTCACGCTCCGCGGCCTCTTTCTGCGAGATGACGGATTCGCAGAAAGATACCGCCACCTGCCAGGCCTCATCGCTCTCGAGCATGCAGCGAACCACGCTCGAGAGCGAGAGGTCCCGCTTAATCACTGCCACGAGATCGTGGCACTGCACGACCCATCGGTTGCACACCTCTAGGGTGTGCTGGGTGTGTCCTCACAGCGCCATATTCGTGGCAGGCTGGCGTAGGCTCCCTTCTGGCGACCTGAAACGGGTACGCACCGAATCATCCATGCCCGGTGAGCACTTGTGCAAGGCGGATGGTGAGGGGTTTCCGCTTGCGGCTCATCCACGCCGCAAAGACCGGACGCAGCGCCGCGGCTGTATGTTGAAATGAAGGATTTTTCAAAATTCAAGCCCCAAGTGGGTAAAATAGGGAATACAGGTTTGTATGAAACTTTTTATTCCTTGCACATATTTGCATGAAATTTCATATGAATTGAGTACGGAACATAATGTGTTAGGTACTTTAGCGTTTTCCAATATTCAACCCCTAAGATAGTAAAATAGGGGATGAAAGTTTTAAATTATTATAAAGATAACGTTTAAAACCCAATATCACGCGGGCGAAGCCGCTGGTAAATGCTATATTTATATTTTTTGCAGGCACTATCAAACTTTAAAACTTTTCTCTAGAACTCTATTGAGTTCATCTCTCATCTCTCATCGTTTCTTAAAAACGAATACGTTCGCTCGTTTTTTTTTGACTTATTTTGCAAATCCGACTACCACCCACGGAAAAGACTTAATAATTATTTTTCGGGTTAATCTCTATGTCAGGGTATGTTCGGATTAATTTCAGGGCCTATGACACTCACAAATAATGTGGATTTCTATTGGTAAATGAATTTTAAAAATAGGTTGAAGTAGATCCAGAGATTACCCCTCACAATCTAGGTAAGGCACAAACACACAAAGAAACAAACTTTTCCTCTTTATAATATTAGCTTACCTCTTTATAATATTAGTATAGTTCATATGTTAGCTTAGTCGCGATTTCGTATGCGAAAAAAAAATCCTGCGAGAACCGTATTTTTTCCTGTGATAAAACGCTACCATATCAAATTTAATTAAAATTCGTTCAGTTGTTAATACGTGAAAGAGTAACGAACATCCATACATAAAACTTTCGCGCTTATAATAAGTAAGGATATGTTTGTCGTCATATTTTAATGATTTCCAAAATATCTTGAATAGGAAAACGTTAGTTAATACTAACGTTTACGGTGTACAGACTTTGTTTGACCTTAAAAATATTTGAGATTGGATAACGATAACTAACCTAGGATAACTAACCTGGTCCTAACTAGGATGGGTTCCTAGTTGAATACATGACCGGCGTTGCTTAACATGAGTTATCGCTACGACCATAATAGAACTTCTCACTTATTATTTCTGGTATTAATACTCATCAATAATTAGGTAAAACCTAAGTAAAGTTTCAGCCAGTTCAACTGATAAGTTATTCTATAGCATTTTATATGTTATATTGTGTAGACTAACATAACTTTTATATTTATGAACAGATTGAAATGAAACAAACACAAAATGTTTAGTGGAGCAAACTAAAATGCATTTGTGAAAACCGCATTCAAATCAGTTGTCCCGTTGACTTCATACGCGCAAAAACAAATATCGCGGGAACCGTACATTTTTCCGCAATAAAAAGTAGCCTATGTGTTAATAAGTATGCTAATTATGTGCCCAGGGTCTAAACTACCACCATACCAAATTTCATCAAATCCGTTCAGTAGATTATGAGATTAGCGCGTACCAACGTACAGATAAACACACAAAGGAACAAAAATTCTAAAAATGATTGTTTTTGGTTCTATATCATTCATAAAGCCCCCTCTGCAATAGTTTTCTTATTTATCTTCTATGTACAGACAGCGACCAGTTACAAATTTATTATATGGTGGTAACTGGTTTATTTATTATTATTTATATATAATTACTGGTTTATTATTATTAGAACAAAAATCTTAAGGAATAAAAACCACTACTTATAAATGACAGGCGAGTCTAGTATTGAACGCAAACGGTCGCACAAAATTTAATTTAGTTTTTTAAAGATAAGGGTGTAATAATCTATGACTCCAGTCATAGATTATTTATTAAATAGTAGTTTCGTAACCATGGATCCAGTCGTACACCAAAGATTTCACTGATTACTTACTTGCGTATATTGCGTAGCGTAGTAAGGTTTTGCCCGGAGAACCATCGCAACATAATAATGAGTTTTGGCAATAACTGGTTAGATACTACTAGCAGGTATTACTTATAGATACTTGGTCTATGAAAACCGCCACCGAACAACCAGAGGTCACAAGCGCATCACTGCCAATATAAAACATCATAAAGTTGGTTTCAAATGAAAATCAATCACTGTAAATAAAAAAAAGTTATAATCAAGCGGACAGCGACCGCGGGCGCTTCGCTGTGGATTCGAAACGCTAAGTAATTACAATTAATACAAAACTAAATAGCGCCCGTACACGCTAGGCGAGCAGTTTGCCAAGGACGCTCGCTTGCCAGGCAGATACTAATAGGACTCGCCTGCTTGTCAAGCTACTGCGTAAGTATAGCAGGATTATTTCGGAGGATTATTTCTTATGTTTACGCAAATATTACTCATTTTACACGACATCTACCAGCCCATAGAACATAGTCTTATTAGCGTCAGTAAACCTCTATTCAATGGGAAGAACCCGGGCCAATACACTTTGCTCAATTCTCACTCCTCATCAAATTAAACTTTTTAAATATATAATTTAGTCTATGCTGTCGTTTTATTAGATACTTCATTAAACATGAAAGTTAAAGTACTGCTAGTCTATACTATAATTTAAAGTCCCCTGCCGCGTCTGTCTGTCTGTCTTTCCGAATGTTCACGATAATCTCAAAAACTACAGAACGGATTTTTGTGCAGTTTTCATCTATCGATATAGTGGTTTCTTAGAAAGGTTAAAATGTATAATTTATTAAAAGTCGCGCGCAAAAGCTAGTTTAATATAAAGAAGACGTAACGTATTCCATCACTAGAGGGTCTTTAAATTTGCACCGATTTCGTTAAAATTGAGATTCATGCTTCAAATGTGTGTTTCGATATTTATTAGAATTCACTCCCTGAGGGTGTAAAACTAGGAATGAAAATTCGTATGGAAAATATTTTAAATATGCCTCGATTTCCATGAATTTTAATGTCTGAGATAATAAATACAAATCAGTAAGTATGTATTTTATTGTTTTTTTTAATCGTGAAAGTTTTCTTAGGGGAATTCGTTTAAAGAGGTGAAATGCGGGTTCAAAGTTTGTATATTGAAATATCAACAGCTGGTCGGATAGCGTCGAATCCTTGGCATGCAGATGGTTATTATGACGTAGACATCCATTTAAATGGGATTTTTCGAAATTCATCCCCCACGGGGGTGCAACGAGAACGAAGCGAACCCAAAAGCTAGTTTGTTATAAAGTTTGAGACTCGAGACAAAAGATACATAAAATATATGTAGCATTATTGTACATAACTTTCTTACGCCCAGTTTCTTACGCCGGCTCTTCTCGCCGGGCTAGTCCCGAACCCGAACCGGTGGTAGCCATCACGTATACCGACGGTCAGAAAGTGTACAAACATACCAACTTTGAATAAAAATTTTTGAGTTTAATAATATTACGTCCTATTGCTTTCTATTCAAGTACCATCATGACTTAGGGCCCGAAGTAATGATTTGCTTCTTTTGTCAATGATGACTTTGACCTCATTGTCTTCAGAAGAATCCTTTAGTAAAGAGAACTAAGTAATTTGTATCAAAAATGTAACTAGTTGTTATTACATTTTAGCTCTTTAGTGTCCCAGGAGTTTAAACCTTTTAACGTATACGCGGTGTGAAGGTTTAAGTACCGCGGCGCTGAAATCCTTTACAAACTAATTACGCGGAAGGGCGCCGTATCGCATTACTTCTGAGTCTCGGCTAATCTTAAGTCTGCTTATCTAGTTGACGATCCGATATGGCCCGACGCGGCGTGGTCGTCGTCCCGTCGCACTAAGCCTATTTGGGAAGGTTTTCGGGGAATATTTTGGCTGATTCCACGAAAATATAGCCCCGAGATAAGTTTATTGTGCATAATATGAAGAGGGTTTACTTTTATTCCTAAAGTCATATTCTAGATATCTGCAAAGTCATATCATAGATCTGGAAAGCTGAAGTGGTCATAACAAAATATTCATTCAAATGTTATCAAGTATACTGTATACCTAACTGTAATAAGCTTTAATATTATAGCAAACATACGTTCGATTATATCCGAACTCAGTTGAAAAGAGAATTAGTTATTAAATTAACATTTTGTTACATCATTGTTGATTCAATAATTATGACTTTATATTCAGTAGGTATATCAGGAAGTAATGACGGCCATTATTAACGCAACATGAAGATCTAATTAACCGTGTAAATTATTCGTACATACAGACTTTTTAGACCTAAATGTGCGTATTATTTACATTTAAATATACTGTGTGTGTCGTCTCGAGGTTAAGATATTTTAACAGCAGATAATAGGTTCAATTTTATCGACAAAACACCCCCAACCCCGCGATGTTATTTATTTTCAGCATTAATAATGATACTGACTACAATTTGACTTAAAATTCAACACCAAAAGTTTATTCCTGCAACTGACTATTAGCAGTTTTTATCGTAATTTACCAAAATTTAACGAAAAGTGTTGTTTTTTACTGTATTTTTTATTTTTACCGTATTGTAAATGTAAATATTTCACCCGGTAATTTTTATATTATTATTTTTTTTAATCTTTATTTATTAACGAGGGTTTTGTTTGCTTTCCTAGTACACCCTCCCTACACCCTCATAGAAACATGCATGAAAAACTAATAGTTATAATCTCAACTTAATGCCTAACTTAACTAACTTATATAATATAGCCCCACGTCCAAGGAGGCCAACTCCTTAGACGTGGGAAAAGCTAGCATAATCCGACCTCACGGATAATAATATTATATTGACTGTTATGTATTTGACGCGTTTGCGCTGGTTTGGCTCCGTGTTTCTTGCTTATTATTTGAGGAGTGAAGAGAAACAGTAGAATGACTGATATTGCGTATATTGTTCCAAAATCTAAACCTAATTTCATAATTATTTCTAATTTTAGTTACTAAAATGCGTATAACAAAGAATGGCGTTGCGTGGCGGCGTAGATCTAACTCCTTCGTGAGAACCCCTGTCACTGGTAGTATAAATATCACGTCATCGGCGGCCAATCGTAACGCAGCGTGCGTTATGACGCGATATTTGACCAATACAATGCATCATACAGATCCTGTGCGTTAACATTGACACAAAATCCTATATCTCTCAACCTCGTTTCGGACACAATCCGTTAAAATATGATAAACATCTTCTACCACATTACATTCTGAACAGTTTGGTGATGTGAAATTTTCCCATCAATGCATTATCTATTATCTAATCTTTAATAACTTTGTAATTATTTTTGGAATTTTCTTTAAAAAAGAACACTCAAATTGCTATTAGATGATGGTTGTCTTAAAAGAAATACGTATAGTCTTTATAGTCGCGGCTTATGTCAGGGCGATCCATTATCGCCGATTTTATTTAATATAGCCACTATTGACATCTGTACCAGTATTAATAATGTATTCATTTCACAATACGCAGATGACTTCGTATTATATACAACAGCTAAAAAACCATTGGAATTGGTTTAATAATTTCATTCAAAAAATAGACTTGGATATATCTTGTCACAAAAGTAAAATTAAAAGTGGCTATAAACCGTAAACGATATAATTAAAAGTAAAAAATAATTCTTTACAGGTCGTAGATACTATCAAATATTTAGGCGTTTGGTGAGACCGATCACTAAAATGGGTCAAACAAGTAAATGAAATGAAAGAAAAATGCATGAAATATGTAAATGTTTTCAAAGCTTGTGTTTGGGTGTTCATCCCAAATTTTTGAGGCGACTTAACATTTCATTAATTCGCAGTCGTATGGATTACGCCAGTTTTCTTTATGATAATGGATCAGATACTCACTTAAATAAACTAAATAAACTAATAAAAGTTCAAAACAGATCAAATGAAAGAGAACGAAACATTTCAGAAACAAGAAGATGCTCCGGAATCAATGAAGTATTGCATTAAAAATGAATTAAAAATAAAATTTAATAATTTTGTCAGCACATATTATTCACGGTTTTATAAAATATTTACAGACGGATCTAAAGACCAAGATAATGTGGGCGCTGCTTTTTTAGATCCACAAAATAATAGATTTGGTAAATTTAAAATCAATTCTGGATGGAAACATATATTATGGAAGCAGAACTGATTGCCATTTATAATTCATTCTTATATATTATACAATCTATCAGTGATAAAAAGATTGTATTTTTTGTGATTCTAAGAGAGCTCTACAACATGTATTAAAATGTTCTTCTAACACTCGCTGTACACAGATAGCATACGATATAGTTGCATGTATTATAAATTTGAATAAGCCTGGTAAAGTAAATTTTTTTCAGTGGGTGCCTGCTCATATTCGTATCGTAGATAATGAAAGAGTGGATCATTTAGCCAAAGATGTAACCGCGGACGGTGACTTAGTTGAACTTCTACCAGATTTCACAAATATTCTGTCCAAGGTTAAGTCTCAAGGATACCTATTATGGAAAGAATATTTTGACAAACGGTCACTAACTAAAGGTGTGTGGTACAGAACAATTCAAATGAGTATTCCAAGACGACCCTGGTTCAATGAGGCCGATATGAGCAGGCAAGACGTTGTGTTGAGCCTCAGACTTCGTTCTGGACATCTTCCTTTGAACAGCTTCGCCGCATTGATGGGAAAATTTCACATCACCAAACTATTCAGAATGTAATATGGTAGAAGATGTTTATCATATTTTAACGGATTGTGTCCGAAACGAGGTTGAGAGATATAGGATTTTGTGTCAATGTTAACGCACAGGATCTGTATGATGCATTGTATTGGTCAAATATCGCGTCATAACGCACGCTGCGTTACGATTGGCCGCCGATGACGTGATATTTATACTACCAGTGACAGGGGTTCTCACGAAGGAGTTAGATCTACGCCGCCACGCAACGCCATTCTTTGTTATACGCATTTTAGTAACTAAAATTAGAAATAATTGTGAAATTAGGTTTCGATTTTGGAACAATATACGCAATATCAGTCATTCTACTGTTTCTCTTCACTCCTCAAATAATAAGCAAGAAACACGGAGCCAAACCAGCGCAAACGCGTCAAATACATAACAGTCAATATAATATTATTATCCGTGAGGTCGGATTATGCTAGCTTTTCCCACGTCTAAGGAGTTGGCCTCCTTGGACGTGGGGCTATATTATATAAGCATTAAGTTGAGATTATAACTATTAGTTTTTCATGCATGTTTCTATGAGGGTGTAGGGAGGGTGTACTAGGAAAGCAAACAAAACCCTCGTTAATAAATAAAGATTAAAAAATATATATATATAAAAATTACCGGGTGAAATATTTACATTTACAATACGGTAAAAATAAAAAATACAGTAAAAAACAACACTTTTCGTTAAATTTTGGTAAATTACGATAAAAACTGCTAATAGTCAGTTGCAGGAATAAACTTTTGGTGTTGAATTTTAAGTCAAATTGTAGTCAGTATCATTATTAATGCTGAAAATAAATAACATTTTGGGGTAAATGGGCTAGATAGGTATATTAGAATATTATAAGATAGAATTATTTATAAAATAAGAAAAAAAAATTAAGATTTTTTTTATTCAAATGTATTTTATTATATTGTTTTCTGAGAAAGTAAAAAAATAAATTATTTAATATAATATAATATAAATAAGGTCCTCTATATGTATGTAGGTCATAAATAAAATGAATTATTTAGTTTTAATCAACATAAGGTAGTAGCCAAAACATAAAATATTCAGTTGCTTGTAACTCGCGGGGTTGGGGGTGTTTTGTCGATAAAATTGAACCTATTATCTGCTGTTAAAATATCTTAACCTCGAGACGACACACACAGTATATTTAAATCTAAATAATACGCACATTTAGGTCTAAAAAGTCTGTATGTACGAATAATTTACACGGTTAATTAGATCTTCATGTTGCGTTAATAATGGCCGACATTACTTCCTGATATACCTACTATACAGACATGGAAGTGACAATATATATATTTTTTTAATATTGGCTTACAGCTCTCAAATTGTCGGGCACCACATAGTGCTCGCATGCAGGCTTTTTGTTTTATAAAAACATTCTGGCTATGGTAAGAGTTACCCCATAACACAATACCGTATCTTAAGTTGGATGATACATAGCCATGATAGGCTATCGGAGCTGCCTTTTCACTAACATTTTGAGACAAAGTACGCAGTACGTATATAAATCTATCAATTTTTGTGCACAATCTCTCTGTATGTTGTTTCCAAGAGAAGTGTTGGTCCAATATAATACCTAAATATGTCGTTTCGTTAGTAAGCGCGATATTAGAACCTTGATAATTTATATTTATATTTATGTTTGCACTATTAAATGGTTTGAAGTGTATCATGTTTGTTTTATCAGCATTTATTTTTAGATTGTTTAATTGTAGCCAGCTAGATACTATTCTTAAACTATTATTTATTTCATCAGATAAAAGTGCTTTATTCTTGTTCACATAAACAATCGTAATGTCATCTACGTACATAGTGCATTTTTGTTCTATAAATGCCGGGAAATCATTTATATAGAGCAAGAATAGCAAAGGCCCTAATACACTACCCTGTGGTACGCCATAAGGATTATTTTATCCTATATGTCAAAACAATGCTATTTACACGATGACCTTCTGTTTTAACTATTTCTACTCCTTGTTTCCTATCTATTAGATAACTGTTAATCCAGTCAAGTCCTTTACCTCTGATTCCATATTTGTCTATTTTATTCAATAACCTTTTGTGACATACAAGATCAAAGGCTTTTGACATGTCTAGAAATAAAGCCACCATTGAATTACCCCTGTTAATATTTTCGGTTATGTCTTTGTTTAGGCAAAAACGTGCCAAACTAGTGCTACTATCTTTTCTATATCCAAATTGAGACGAGTTAAAAATATTTTTAGACGTTAGAAAACTATAAACTTTATTGTACATAATTTTTTCAAAACTTTTTGATATGTTGGATATTAATGTTACCGGACGGTAATTATTCATTTCATCCTTAGCGTTCTCCTTAAATAAAGGTTTAACTATTGAGTATTTTAAAATATCTGGAAATTTGCCTTCAAGAAATGACAAATTTATTATATGGCTTAACGGTTCACCAATTTCATTACTTATTTTCTTTATTATTTTCGTTGCTACATGGTCATAACCTGTCGAATATGTATTCTTCAAACCTTTAATTACTTTAATGACCTCATCTTTAGTGATTGGAGATAGAAATAATGTTGTGTCGTTAAATGGTAGTAAATTATTATTTAATAAATTAAAGTTATTATTATTATTTAGGTTATTTAACCGACTTATAGAAATAAAATATTTATTAAATTCATCTGCTATTTTTTCAGGATTACGATATGTCAATTCATTCACCTTGATACATTCAATTTCATTCAAAATCTTAGCTTTATTGTCAACGTTTGAGTGTATAACTTCCCAGGCTGCCTTACTTTTATTTTTAGCTTTGTTAATATATTTCATGTTACCTATAGCCTGTGATTTAGATATACATTTTTTTAGTAATTTGGAATAGTTTGCGTATTTAATTTTGTTATAATAATTGTTGTCTTTCGAATATAAATATTGTAAATATAACTTTCTTTTAACTATACGAATACATGACCTTTTTAGACCTTTCGTTATCCATTTATTTTTAAGTTTTTTACTTACTACTTTTGATGTTATCAAAGGGAAGCACAACTCATAAAATAAAGTAAGTTCATTGTGAAAGATATTATATGCAATATTAGTTTCACTTTGTTCTAAAACTTCCTTAAAAGATAACGCTGATATGCAATCCTTAAATTTATTTATCTTACTTTCAGAATAATCCCTAATATTTTTAAATAGTATTCTAATATATTGCTATTCTTAGATTTTGCTCGTGGAACTGTAAATGAAAGTGTTTGGGCTGTCTCATGATCTGATAAGCCTAGGTACCATGTTTTTGATGAAGTGTCCCTAATATTGCTTACTATTAGATCTATACATATTTCCTTTGTTGTTGGTTATAATATTATGTGATTTGTAAGGTTGTGATTAGATAACATTGAAATCAGTTCTTGAGAGTTTTTTTCATTAAATTTATATTCCAATCTCCACAGATAATTATTTTCATTTTGGAAGTTATTCTTAATTTAAGTAATAGTAAATCCAATTTTGTAAAAAATATGTTTATGTCAGCTGTTGGAGTTCTATATATACAAATAATAAATAAATTTATGTCTGGTATTTTTATTGCACAGTATTCAATGTGTATTTCAACAGGTTGCACCTCACGAATTAAATTATCTAATTTTATGAAGTTAAATTTATTTTTTAATATAGTACAAACCCCTCCCCTTTTTTCATTAGCTCTTGTAAATTGAGCAGCAATATTATAGATTTTTGGTTTTAGGTTTTGTTCAGAACCCCGTTTTATAAATGTTTCTGTCAAGCATATAATGTCAACCGAATTGAATATATTATTTACCTTTGCTTCTTGCAGTAAATTCTGTATTGCTAATTCAAATATACCTAATATACCTGCTATGTTCTGATGTAAAATTGTAACTAAATTGTTATTATAGAAAAAACCTGTTTTTATCTATCGAATTAACTGTATTCATAGTTTTTTTTAAATAATAAGGAATTGTCCCCTTTTTTGTTTGATTTCCTTGTGACTCATTGTTTGTATTAATATTTAGTGTTATTTTTGTTTTTCACTGTAAAATAGTATGGAATAGTTCCTTTTTTAATTGTAAAAGTTTTGGACACGTCATTTAATTTATTAGACATATTTTTCATTGTAAAACTTTTTTTGTATTTCAAGTTATCAATCTCGACATTTAATTTAAATGTCAAATATTCAGTTATATTTTTAAAATAGTATTGAGAATTATATAATTTAGATATATCTATATACGTACAATTTTGATAATTTTTTGTGAGAGTTTTTATTTTATAGTTTAACAAATTTGTATTAAGATACGGATTGTGACATATACTAACAATAAATATCTTATGGTCTATATAATTTATATGGATTTCTATCATTAGATCCAGTACCAATAACTATAATGTCATCCTCTAATATATTTTTACATTCTCTGTTACAATTGTCAAGTATGTCATGTGACAAAGCGAACGATTTAATGTTACCATTTATTTTATATATGTCATTCCACTTATTTAGTCTAGTTTGGTACATATATGTACAGATAGATTGCGTAGCTGTTGATCCACAAAGATAAAGATATTATTTTTCCTCATAATTTTGTGTTCTAACCTTGTTTCTGTACTTGTATCGCCCTTTATTGATTTTGATGATAATTTTTTGCTATTTTTTCCCGCTGTCAATCTTTTTTTATCTTCAACTTTCATTACAGGAGTTTTAATATATTTCTTTTATATTTTAGGTAGTAATTTTTGTGGTGTTTTTGTTATTCTTCTAGATGGTGTGAGCGTATATTCTTTTTGGTCTCCGGCTATCTTCAATAATAATTCTATTTTTTTATCCTTTTCAAGTGTTGATTTATTTAATGACGTAATTTTTGAATTAAAATTACATATTTCCTGGTTCGCTATGTCCAGTTCGTCTTTCAATTCCCTAATTTGTGTTTTCAAATCATTTATAAGTGAACTGTCCAGGTCAATATTATACGTAATTGGCAAACTATTTGTTGACATGTGATGATTGTTGAGGAAGATATAATAGTGTCATCCGATAATTTACTTAAATCACAATCTGATTTTGCCTTTTTCAATAATTTACTTCTTCTAAACGTTATGTTTTCCATGGTTCTGACTTATATCTTATTTATATTAACGTTTTTTTATTGTTTATTAACTTGTATGGTGTTATTACGAAACAACTATCTATGCTGTTCTGTTTTGTTTAAGTAAAAAAAAAACTATTGTCTATGGACTATGATTGAAGATACGTCAAATGTCCGTTGTAAGTTGTCACTTTGAAATGTTTCTGTTGCGCTTGCGCACGATGTCCAAAATTGAATTAAAATATCGTTTCTATTTCAAAATAGTTTTCTGTCTTTCTATCTGTCTTTATAATCAGTTTTACGAGTCATCCTTTGTTCCAATTTATCAATGATATCGTGCATATGCAAAGTGTTATTATAAATAATTCAGCCGCCATATTCATATAATCTATAAACCGATCATATGATGTCTGTAAATTGTTTTGAAAATTATAATGTAGCTAGCTAGCTATAATCTAGCTTGCTTAATAACTTAGTGTATGAACTCCAATCAGCCTTTTTATAATTTCTGTGGAACTTTAATGACTTGTTTATTTTTTGATAAGTAGTTATTTTTATTATACAATGATCGCTGCCCAACATTTCATTTCATACTGACCAGTCCAGTTTTAAGCTTAAATCAGTGGTAGCTAAAGATAGGTCTGGTGACGACTGTTGTACATTATTATGTAATAAATCAACACGAGTTAGTTGACCATTATTCAATAAAACCAGATAACTGTCCGATAATGCATTAAAAATTTGATAACCTCTGCGATCATTTTTGCTGGACCAATAAGTATGGTGTCCATTTAAGTCACCGAGCACTAAAGTTTTATTTAGTATAGCTGAAAAAATAAGTTCCCAGTCAGTTTGACTAGTTTGTACAGATGGAGAACAGGAAATTGATACTGTGTTCTCAACTTGATCACAATTAAAAATTCTAACAATCAAAATTTCTATACTCGGATTGCAATTTTGAATAAATTCTAATTTGGTTTTGACTAACCTGTGTGTAAGTATCGCCACACCACCATAAGTATCGTCTCGGTCTTTACGAAATATATTGTAATTACTAATTCTGAAATCGCGATCGGAATCCAGCCAAATTTCACCTAATGCAGCAATGTGAACCTTCTCTTGCAATATTTTAAGGCACTTTACACTTATCGGTGTGAGTGAAGGTAAAATATTATAAGAAATAGTGTCAATAACTGAATAATTAACATCTAATGTTTGTAACAAGAAATTAGCAGAGGAACACTAAAAAAACTGTGAGTACAAGATTGTTAAACAAACCAAGGACAAACTGATAAGTTTTCTATATTTGGGCCTATATAGAAAATATACAGGCCCAGAGGAAATCTTATTCCATCTATTTGAAGAAATATACCAACCATAACATTTACCATTCCATGTTACACCGATCACTTTTCTTATGAAGACTTAATGATAGCCAGTATGAACATTACTACCAATATTGGTTGATTAAACCGTTGCAGGCCTAAAATACAAACTATTTTGAAATAGAAACGATATTTTAATTCAATTTTGGACATCGTGCGCAAGCGCAACAGAAACATTTCAAAGTGACAACTTACAACGGACATTTGACGTATCTTCCAATCATAGTCCATAGACAATAGTTTTTTTTTTACTTAAACAAAACAGAACAGCATAGATAGTTGTTTCGTAATAACACCATACAAGTTATAAACAATAAAAAAACGTTAATATAAATAAGATATAAGTCAGAACCATGGAAAACATAACGTTTAGAAGAAGTAAATTATTGAAAAAGGCAAAATCAGATTGTGATTTAAGTAAATTATCGGATGACACTATTATATCTTCCTCAACAATCATCACATGTCAACAAATAGTTTGCCAATTACGCATAATATTGACCTGGACAGTTCACTTATAAATGATTTGAAAACACAAATTAGGGAATTGAAAGACGAACTGGACATAGCGAACCAGGAAATATGTAATTTTAATTCAGAAATTACGTCATTAAATAAATCAACACTTGAAAAGGATAAAAAAATAGAATTATTATTGAAGATAGCCGGAGACCAAAAAGAATATACGCTCACACCATCTAGAAGAATAACAAAAACACCACAAAAATTACTACCTAAAATATAAAAGAAATATATTAAAACTCCTGTAATGAAAGTTGAAGATAAAAAAAGATTGACAGCGGGAAAAAATAGCAAAAAATTATCATCAAAATCAATAAAGGGCGATACAAGTACAGAAACAAGGTTAGAACACAAAATTATGAGGAAAAATAATATCTTTATCTTTGGGGATCAACAGCTACGCAATCTATCTGTACATATATGTACCAAACTAGACTAAATAAGTGGAATGACATATATAAAATAAATGGTAACATTAAATCGTTCGCTTTGTCACATGACATACTTGACAATTGTAACAGAGAATGTAAAAATATATTAGAGGATGACATTATAGTTATTGGTACTGGATCTAATGATAGAAATCCATATAAATTATATAGACCATAAGATATTTATTGTTAGTATATGTCACAATCCGTATCTTAATACAAATTTGTTAAACTATAAAATAAAAACTCTCACAAAAAATTATCAAAATTGTACGTATATAGATATATCTAAATTATATAATTCTCAATACTATTTTAAAAATATAACTGAATATTTGACATTTAAATTAAATGTCGAGATTGATAACTTGAAATACAAAAAAAGTTTTACAATGAAAAATATGTCTAATAAATTAAATGACGTGTCCAAAACTTTTACAATTAAAAAAGGAACTATTTCATACTATTTTACAGTGAAAAACAAATATAACAAAAACATAACACTAAATATTAATACAAACAATGAGTCACAAGGAAATCAAACAAAAAAGGGGACAATTCCTTATTATTTAAAAAAAACTATGAATACAGTTAATTCGATAGATAAAAACAGGTTTTTTCTATAATAACAATTTAGTTACAATTTTACATCAGAACATAGCAGGTATATTAGGTATATTTGAATTAGCAATACAGAATTTACTGCAAGAAGCAAAGGTAAATAATATATTCAATTCGGTTGACATTATATGCTTGACAGAAACATTTATAAAACGGGGTTCTGAACAAAACCTAAAACTAAAAAACTATAATATTGCTGCTCAATTTACAAGAGCTAATGAAAAAAGGGGAGGGGTTTGTATTATATTAAAAAATAAATTTAACTTCATTAAATTAGATAATTTAATTCGTGAGGTGCAACCTGTTGAAATACACATTGAATACTGTGCAATAAAAATACCAGACATAAATTTATTTATTATTTGTATATATAGAACTCCAACAGCTGACATAAACATATTTTTTACAAAGTTAGATTTACTATTACTTAAATTAAGAATAACTTCCAAAATGAAAATAATTATCTGTGGAGATTGGAATATAAATTTAATGAAAAAAACTCTCAAGAACTGATTTCAATGTTATCTAACCACAACCTTACAAATCACATAATATTATAACCAACAACAAAGGAAATATGTATAGATCTAATAGTAAGCAATATTAGGGACACTTCATCAAAAACATGGTACCTAGGCTTATCAGATCATGAGACAGCCCAAACACTTTCATTTACAGTTCCACGAGCAAAATCTAAGAATAGCAATATATTAGAATACTATTTAAAAATATTAGGGATTATTCTGAAAGTAAGATAAATAAATTTAAGGATTGCATATCAGCGTTATCTTTTAAGGAAGTTTTAGAACAAAGTGAAACTAATATTGCATATAATATCTTTCACAATGAACTTACTTTATTTTATGAGTTGTGCTTCCCTTTGATAACATCAAAAGTAGTAAGTAAAAAACTTAAAAATAAATGGATAACGAAAGGTCTAAAAAGGTCATGTATTCGTATAGTTAAAAGAAAGTTATATTTACAATATTTATATTCGAAAGACAACAATTATTATAACAAAATTAAATACGCAAACTATTCCAAATTACTAAAAAAATGTATATCTAAATCACAGGCTATAGGTAACATGAAATATATTAACAAAGCTAAAAATAAAAGTAAGGCAGCCTGGGAAGTTATACACTCAAACGTTGACAATAAAGCTAAGATTTTGAATGAAATTGAATGTATCAAGGTGAATGAATTGACATATCGTAATCCTGAAAAAATAGCAGATGAATTTAATAAATATTTTATTTCTATAAGTCGGTTAAGTAACCTAAATAATAATAATAACTTTAATTTATTAAATAATAATTTACTACCATTTAACGACACAACATTATTTCTATCTCAAATCACTAAAGATGAGGTCATTAAAGTAATTAAAGGTTTGAATACATATTCGACAGGTTATGACCATGTAGCAACGAAAATAATAAAGAAAATAAGTAATGAAATTGGTGAACCGTTAAGCCATATAATAAATTTGTCATTTCTTGAAGGCAAATTTCCAGATATTTTAAAATACTCAATAGTTAAACCTTTATTTAAGGAGAACGCTAAGGATGAAATGAATAATTACCGTCCGGTAACATTAATATCCAACATATCAAAAAGTTTTGAAAAAATTATGTACAATAAAGTTTATAGTTTTCTAACGTCTAAAAATATTTTTAACTCGTCTCAATTTGGATATAGAAAAGATAGTAGCACTAGTTTGGCACGTTTTTGCCTAAACAAAGATATAACCGAAAATATTAACAGGGGTAATTCAATGGTGGCTTTATTTCTAGACATGTCAAAAGCCTTTGATCTTGTATGTCACAAAAGGTTATTGAATAAAATAGACAAATATGGAATCAGAGGTAAAGGACTTGACTGGATTAACAGTTATCTAAAAGATAGGAAACAAGGAGTAGAAATAATTAAAACAGAAGGTCATCGTGTAAATAGCATTGTTTTGACATATAGGAAAAATAATCCTTATGGCGTACCACAGGGTAGTGTATTAGGGCCTTTGCTATTCTTGCTCTATATAAATGATTTCCCGGCATTTATAGAACAAAAATGCACTATGTACGTAGATGACATTACGATTGTTTATGTGAACAAGAATAAAGCACTTTTATCTGATGAAATAAATAATAGTTTAAGAATAGTATCTAGCTGGCTACAATTAAACAATCTAAAAATAAATGCTGATAAAACAAACATGATACACTTCAAACCATTTAATAGTGCAAACATAAATATAAATATAAATTATCAAGGTTCTAATATCGCGCTTACTAACGAAACGACATATTTAGGTATTATATTGGACCAACACTTCTCTTGGAAACAACATACAGAGAGATTGTGCACAAAAATTGATAGATTTATATACGTACTGCGTACTTTGTCTCAAAATGTTAGTGAAAAGGCAGCTCTGATAGCCTATCATGGCTATGTATCATCCAACTTAAGATACGGTATTGTGTTATGGGGTAACTCTTACCATAGCCAGAATGTTTTTATAAAACAAAAAGCCTGCATGCGAGCACTATGTGGTGCCCGACAATTTGAGAGCTGTAAGCCAATATTAAAAAAATATATATATTGTCACTTCCATGTCTGTATATCTTTAAGATACTAAAGTTTGTAAAAAACACACAATTTTTCATTAAAAAAAAAAGAAGAAGTAAGCCAAAGACCACATAGAGGAGACAAGCTACAAATTCCAATCAAAAGATTAAATATTTTTGCTAAAAGTGCATACTGTATGGCTATATATAATAAATTACCCGAAAATCTAAGACAACAAAACTTTAACTCATTTAAAAATCGAATATTTAATTTTTTAATTGACAAATGCTATTATAGCATAGATGAATTCATTAATGACAAGAAAATTTCTTTGATTTTTTGACTAAATGTTAACAAAATTTAAGTATTTTTAGATTAGTAATTAGGTAGGTATTATGTACTCATAATAGACATTGACAGTTAATTTTACATACACAATTTAATGTGACTTTTTAATTCAATTTTATTTTATTAATTGTACTATGAATATTATTATTTCTATTTATTCAATCTAATTAAATTTTATTCCAGATAGGTTAGTATAAATAAGAATCAATTAAGGGTAACGTAGCGTAAAGTCCTAAGAATTTAAATGTTAATGAGGTGCATAATATTATGATGGTTTGATGAAATCTGAAGATTTTTTTTTTTTTGTACCTCAATGTAGTGAAAATTGTGAAATTAAGTTTGACATATTAAATAATGGATAAGTGACTGACAAAATTGATTATGATGGATTTAAATTCCTATGCGATAAAATGGTTTAAAATTGTATGTTATCAGTAGAATAATGGATTACTTATTTCAGTTTGTATTTCTTTTAAATTATTGTTAAAAGGACATTTGCACGCTTCTTAAAGTAGAATGTTGTGAAACTATATTTAAATATACGAACATTTGTAACCTACATTCTATGCAAATAAATGATTATTATTATTATTATAAAAAAAAATTCAAATTCAATTACTTTCGGCCTAATGATCCGTGCATTCAATATTTATAATTGTCCATCATTAGCGAAATAATCAAGAATAAAATTCAGAACTGGCCAATCCGCAACATTATCTACTACTTACAAAATTAACCATTCAATGCAACATTTTAATACATTTTTGATTTTGGTTTGAATGTTATTTCCTTGAAAAAATTTTATTACTTGTAGTCTATTTAATAATTCATTAAAACTAATTCTTTCACTCCCCGATTCTAAATTTATCTCTGTCTTAGTCTTGGTTTTCACGTTATTATAGATGTTTGAATATTCTGCTTCAATTTCCATATGGCCGATATCCATATGGAAATTGAAGCAGAATATCCAAACTTCCTTCTTATCCTTTGCTGCTTTTTTTTCCTATTGATAATTGTCTTCTGGGTGAATTGGTGATGGATGACAGCATTGGTTTTGACTTTTTCGGCATATGTACTTGCGTCAATAAATTGCGAAGGAGTAGATATATCGTGACTTCAGCTCACGATATATCTACTCCTACGTTTCATTTTCTTGTAACTTCGGATATTCCGATGTGGTCAATATTCCTTTTACTTCTTTTTTATCTTGGTGCCGTTCGTTTGGCGGCGCGTACATTGTAATAGCTCTTCTATAGGTACAATTCAATTTGGCCATTTTTTTTTTATATGTTTCAACTTCGCAGTTTGGATGAACTGGTTTAGGAATGAATTTGGAAATTTTAGTTGGTATAAGCCACAGGAACCCAAATAATGTAGTTCACTACACAAAAAGCCCAATACCTAATAAGATCAATCCCCAAATATAATCAATGAAGTGATTCACTCCACAGAAAGTTAATTATCTCAGGAATTCCTTCCACCGAAACCTTACTAATACAATGGTTCACTCCACAGCAATTTTGTCTACTCAGTGGCTCACTCCACAGCAATTTTGTCTACTCAGTGGTTTACTCCACAGCAATTTTGTCTACTCAGTGGCTCACTCCACAGCAATTTTATCTACTCAGTGGTTCACTCCACAGCAATTTTATCTACTCAGTGGTTTACTCCACAGCAATTTTTCCTACTCAGTGGTTCACTCCACAGCGACTTCGTTTACTCTGTGGTTCACTCCACAGCAATCGTCAGCAATATATTATAGAGCAAAGAAAATTAAATCATATCAAAGCTTTATTTACTTACGTGATTCATTCCCAAAAGTACTTTAAAAGACAAATCTTAATAGTCAATCGTATAACAAACATAAATTCACAGACCTTTTTGCCGCGTTTTGGACAAACAGTTTGTTTACTATAGCATTTTTTGTATGAATTACCAAACTTTCAACAACGAGAGCATTGGGAGACTGGAAACACATAAACTTCAACCTTTATCCTCGTGTCATGCACATAAACATACGGTGGTAAGTATGAACCTTTAAAACAAAGACGTACTGCTTCACTAGATGACCATCCTGTTTCATTAAAATCTCTCCGATTTAAACGATTTACTGATATAATTTTTGCCGGTTCTGGACAAGTAATATCTTCTAGAATGCAATCTTCTGAAATGTCTAAGTGTACGTCTTTTATCACACCATATGAAAAATTATTCTCCATTGCTCTTTGAATTCTCCATCCCATATCTATGATTTTTTTTTTACAATTTTCTACCAATACAGCAGTCATATTATTCTGTAAGTCAAATCGGACTCTGTAAGTATTAATTTATTTAACTTGTGTTATATCCTTTTTACCATTATCTTTAAACAACCAGGCCAAAGAAAATTGTTTTGGCATTTTATCATTGGACGATATATGAAATTCAATTTATTCTTCCTCTCTTAATTTCTTCCCATATCTTTAACTTCTATCCAATCATCCTCTTCATCATTTTTCCCTCTTTTTGTAGGTTTCATCTCCATCTCTAAATCATTGCTACTCAATAATTCACACTCATTATTGGGATCCGAACTTAATCCATTAATAACTTCATTAATCTCACTCATATTAAATAGTTACCGTAGGTAAGTCAAGTTTAATAGTAATCTTTTTACAGTAATCTAAGTACAGACTTGGCCTAGATTAATAATTTTTTTGAACAAATATTGACCAAAAACCAGCAGGTATACCACCAGTAAACAAATCAAATCACTTTATTCCACATCACACATTCATTTTTAGCTTGAAATATTTTAGTATCAATTAATTAGGTATGAATAACGGCTACTCGGTCACATCATTTTAATAAACTATTGAATCTTGAATTGATCGTATATTTTTTTAAAATAAATATCTCAATTTTTTAGTAACTTAACAAAGTCATGTTTTAGAAATAAGTAATCTGCTCAGTCGTAGCGCGTGTAGGTTTTCGTGAAGAGCTTAAATTGTATTCATGTTTAAGCTAGGTAACAAATAAAGTACTTTACTAGAATATCTGACATCACTGTGAAATGAATCAGGGGGTTAACCAAAGTGAGTTAAGTAACACAAGAATTAAAAATACCAACCCAGAGTCTCTTTACCAATGCAATTATTATTTTTCAACAGTGGGCCAAGTTTTGGCAGATTCAATAATATCTAAAATTAATGAAACTCAAGAGTTCGCAACTAAAAAACACATTAAAGGACTTCCTACGGCAAACTCCATCTTTCTAGCTCCTACTGATATGTCTGAAGTTTATAAGATTAAGCCAAACTCATAACAACAGTAGCTTCCCTGGGCTAGACGGTGTAAATAATAGAATTCTTAAATCTATTGCTGATACCATAGGTAATCCCATCACGACAATCTTTAATATGAGTCTCGAATCTGGAGTTTTCCCAAAAACTTGGAAAACCGCCGTCGCGATTCCAATTAACAAAAGTGGCCCCAAGGGTAATACTAGTTTCCGTCATATTTTCCTTTTAGGAACAACATCCAAACTCTTAGAACGTATCATACATCGAAGATTAGTCTCATTTCTATATACAAATTCTGTCATCAATAACCGACAATTCGGATTTCAAAAAGAAAAATCTACTGAGGATGCAGTCTTCGCTGTCACTAATAAAATAGTCTTTTACCTAGATGAGGGTCAACGCTGCCTGGGTGTATTCTTTGAAGGCGTTCGATACAGTTTCCATACCTTTTCTTTTAAAGAAGCTTGAAGCACACGGTATCATGGTATGGCTTTAAAATTGTTTTTCAGTGACCTATCAGGACGACGCCAGTGCATTAAAATAGATGATAATATGAGTGTTGCTAAATCGATCTCCTATGGCGTCCCGCAGGGCAGTATATAAGGTCCGACCCTGTTTCTGATTTATATGAACGACATTGCCTCCCTGCCCTTGGCTTGTGCGGACATTTACTGCTACGCGGATGACACTGTTCTCATTTTTCATGGTTCATCAGAAGAAGCTGTCGGCCGAGTGGCGGAAAACGGTATTTCGCTGGTCTCGAACTGGCTGAGTAGCAACTTGCTAACACTTAACACAACAAAAACAAAATTTATGTTTTTTTCATAAAACGGCTGATTCAGACTCTGCATCCCTAAATAGCTTAAGTGTACATACCCTGACTTGCCTTTCAATAATACCTGCCTGCTGTAACTGTCCCCAAATACAAAGTGCCACTGACTTAAAATATCTAGATATCATTTTGGACGAGAGGCTTGGTCTTTCAAACAGAATGTTGGCTTGCTTGTTGTTGCATTAGGAAAATGATTACTATTATGAAAAACATACGTAATGCAGTGAATAAACCCACACTCAGAATCATCTATCTAGCTTTATGTCAATCGATCATTAACTATTGTATCCTTTTTTGGGGCGGTATAGCCTTAATGACCCTGATCGCCGTCGAAAGAGCTCAGTGGGCCGTACTCAAAGTAGGATTAAATAAACGTAGAAGATATCCTACCTCTGCCCTACATCGAGATTCTCAGGTATTAAGCATAAGAAAGTTATACATTTTGAGGGCAGAGGTTGCTGTCCACAAATCGGTACTTAGTTCTGCACAATATCATACTTTACCTAAAAAGAGAACCTTCAAGGTACATCTCCGAGCACTGTAAAAACTTCCATCGCGCAGCGTTTTGGGTCGTTTCTTTTCCCACTTATCTACAATAAATTAATTAAATCATATCACTTCGAAAGGCACTCTCTTCATAAATTAAAGAAAGTTACTACTAGAGCACTTCTCACTATCTCATATGAGGAAGCCGAAAACAAATTAAGGGATACTGCCTGAGAAAACACACACACAAACAAATACACACATACAAACACTCACCACTTTAGTATTAAGATTCTATGTGTACCTAATGCATCATCTGCTTCATCAGTGTAAACTTAACTTTCAAATACTTAAGACTGTTAATAAATAAAAATTACACTGTATGTCAATCCCCTTTCCAGAACATTGTCTTGAATGGTCCCACAGGACAGGCTACGCCTAGTGTGGGGGTGTGGGGATCCATCACAACCGCCGTGTAAATGTATTATTTTGAAATAAAACATTTGTATCTGTATAACAATGTAAAACGATAGCGATATTATAGATACTTTGTCTAAGAAGAGAGTTCTGTAAATATTTAATTAGTAAGGGGTTCGTGTGGTTTGGCACGTGTGTGCAGGGCGACACACGCGCACGCGGGCCCTGGCAGCCCCGGCGCGCTGCACGGCGTCAACGGCAGCGTGCACGGCGAGGCGCGCCAGGCGCAGTCCCGCAAGAACATTATCCGGATGCTTGGTACTTAGATACTTTAAATTACTTAAATTCTATAGATTCTAGATTATAGAAACAGACTAACAAGTTAATGGTTCGACATGCCAAGCGATTACCGCCGCTCAGCACGGAGTTATAAGGGTGTTTGCTAGTCCATTCTCCTCATAACATAATTATTATAACTCTTTATTTTAGATCAATAGTTCATTTATGCAGTAGCGGCGTTAGGAGGGGGTCGACGTTGGGCGACCGCCCGGGGCGCCGCTTACTCGTAAATTCTCTAAACTAGGGTATTTTTATGTTGGCAGCAATAGATTGGAACGCAGTGTTCAATTCGTTAGATTGGAGCACTGCATGCAATTCATTTTACTGGGAATCGCCGACCGTAGACAAATACATCTTCTATCTCTTTTTAGCATTTTAAAAAGAGTTGGAGTACTCAGACAACTTCCATTAACAAAAAACACTTAATATTACTTACTTAACCACTTTTTATACTATGATTCAAAGTAAAAAAGTTAGCTTCTAAACTTCCTCTGAGTATATCACACCAGAAAAATAAAAGTAGGCTTTTGGATTAATAATAATGAAATTATATATTTTTCGAAATAATTCATTCATTATTAAATAAACAAAATAATGAATAATGTAATTCATTATAATTATGCATACATGTACATTTGTATTTATTTTATGAAGGAAAACATTGTAGTAGCCTTTTCAAGCTTATACACGATACAAGTACTACATGATGTGATAAAATGTAAATTATTGGATTTCAAGTCACATGAAGGTTAATTTAATCTGTACGGTACATTAAAGCAGATTTGGTTTGATTTGATTTTCTATTTATGTACATTATTTTAGAAAGCCCCGTACTTGTTGCTATTTACGAGTAACCTGCTTCTATCCACCTTGTTTTCACCTATGTTTTGACGTGACAACGTCTTATAATTCGATGGAGCCGGCTGCACGCACGAAAAAACATGACTTATGCGGCGTTACCTCGCTCTGAGGCGTTCCATTTAAGGCTTGAAGTGCAAGCGAGAGCGCGGAACGAGCGACAAAGAGGCACAATCGGCCTCCTCGTTCGGAAGCGTTCGACATCTGTCTCTCTCCTACTTGAGTGAGCGATCCATCAGTATTTTCTTATGACGTTGTCACGTTCAACTATCGTCAGACAACCGATTATTTTTATTAACTATAAGTTATAATCCTAGCCAAGTCACGCGATAGTGATATGTTGCCCGCGACTTCTTGCGCGCAAAAGGACATCCCGCGGGAACCTTATTATATTTCTTGCGATAAAAAGTATCTGCGGCAAATTTCCTTAAAATCGGTCCAGTTTCGGAGCCTATTCAATGTAAGCAAACAAACAAACAATCAAATAAATATTTAAATAAATATTTAAAGAGGAAATCCTCTTTGTAATATTAGAGAGTATAGAATAAAAAATCGAATACGATCAATTAATTAATTATTTTTAGTAAAATCAAAAAACAAATGTTACTTCAATATTTTCACCAGTAGTCGTAAACCACTTACCGTCTGAATCAGTTGGGGCCAATTTGCTCCATGGTTGGGGCACTCGGCGCTCACATGCGGCGGCGGAACTGCAGATAATAGCACAGTTAAATAAAAGTATTCAGAAATCAAAGCTCCCAAAACTTTGTAACAGTTTAAAACTTTTTCAGCGGCACTTTACGGCGTTTACAAAACCCCACAATAATTTAAGACCATTTTTCGTAAATTATTATTGACCGTTTCCGTTTAGTCCCTTATTTGTTATTTCTAACACGAAACTACTCACAGAGCCATCACTAGGAATCACTTGTGCTCAATTTATATCAATAAGTCATTGACGTAAAATATTTATTTTTTAATAATTTAAAATAACTAAAGTTTGATGCGGTCCGGTCAGACTTAATTTATTAAATTAAATGAAATTAAATTCCGTTTATTTCGGACTGCATAGGCCCATATTATAAATACCTTATAGACTAACATACACATTACTATATTTAATATTTAATAAACTAACACTAAAACTAACACTAAACACGTATTGTCTGCGACGCGATGTGGGGCGCGAAGTGTTCGAGAGTCGTCCTCTAAATCTTCTGTAGACACGACTCCAATCGGCCAGAACTCCTCCTTCTCGAAGGTCGGTAAATGATGGGTTGAAACTCTTACCACAAAGGAAGTAAGATTCACTTTATGACGAGATTCCAAACGCTCGACCCTCAAGGCGAAGTTGGTTCTGCTCCTGATGTAGTCCACGACCGTCGTAGACCAATTTTTATAACCAATTTTTATCACTAAAATTTATAACCAGAACAGCTGCTATGTATTTAATTGTATAAAATTTATTGAGAAACATAAAGTGTAATAATAGCAAGTGACTTGAAGTGCTTACAAATTACAACAAAGTTCTGGACCGATATAGTCGTAGGGCGCGGCGTTGCTACGCGCCACAGCAATTAGCAACGCACAAAGGCGAGCGGCGCTTGAAGTGGTCGGCAATTGTTTCATTATTGCGAGCCAATATCGCCGAAGGGTTATCTTAAAGGTCCCGGTCGTGACCGTTAACAAGCTTACCGGCGACGGACCGCGACCCGGGCTAGATGTCAAATGGATCGTTCACGAGAACTAATACAAATGATTTGAGGTGGCTTAACGAAGTAAGCTTTATTACAGATTAACAGATTAGTATAAATCATTTTATTTATTCTATTTTTTGTGCGGTGTAGCACCTTAACTTTTGGTAGCCAACGCGGCAAAATTTTCATTTGACTTTATTCTAAATTGTAACGAGTATGCGCGCTCCACCGGTTGCTGTAGTCGGTCCACACGTTTGGTAGCTACCAAAGTATATATTGTATTTCGTCATCCAAACACCTTCCTATTTTGCCACTGAGTAGGATAAATTATTTGCATGCTTTAAGCTCAGTCACGCTCCAAAATATGTCGGCATTGCCACGGACAAACACACACATACGCAGACAACGCTGTGTTTGCGTCGGGGGTCAGTTACCGTTCTGTCAGGTTGCTATATACTGTCGCTGTACAGCGGCGGTGGTGGTGGCGTTCTTCGTGTGCTGGGCGCCGTTCCACGTGCAGCGGCTGTTCTTCATCTACGGCGCGGGCAGCGCGCACTACCACGCCGTCAACGAGTACCTGTTCCTCGTCGCCGGCGCCTTCTACTACGTGTCCGCCACCGTCAACCCCATACTCTACAACATCATGAGCCACAGGTACATACTTCGTACTTGACAATCTTCTAGTTCTGCAAGGAGACCACCCATTTTTTGTATTCACAAACATTAGATTGCCGTTTCCTTAACACAGCTATATTTAATGGGTTCATTATATTAATAAAATAAATTTATGTACCCAATTTTTTTGTTATTAAAACATTCTCAGTTAATAATTTGTTCCTGAAACGTTGCTAGCGTTCTTCCCTGATTCATTATTCATTTTCGTAACAGCGAACATTTGGCCCGCGAACAGGCGACTTCAGTGCGTGTGGTGTCGACTTTGCTCTGAATTTAGGGAGATAGTACATAGAGTCTATATAAAAATATTAGGTCAGCTACGAAAATCAATATTTAGCTGCAAATTAAAGTATAATACACAAATCCAGTAAAGTGAAGTTTGTTTGCACAACTTGTATTCGACTAAAAACAAACAGATTTACCAACTTTCCGAACTTTCGCATACCTACTTGTAGCTGGAGCGTTCTGAAATAATTGAAATTCGCGGCTCAAACTCCGTCTGTGAAGTGTGGACGTTCCTTTATTTTATTCACGCAATTTAATCGGCCTCTCGTACTTCGCCCGCGTGGAGATAACCTCTGAGACTGAATAAAGTATTTAAACGGGTTTCGTTCGCGTTTCAACTTGAAGTATGTGCTGAATATTCCCATTAGCCAGTCAGTTCTCCCTGTAGATGTTTTAAGATAACGCAGAAATAGATTACACACGGTCTACTATGTGTAACCTTGAAAGCAACTTCCTACACATTACTTACTTGTCGGGACAAATGTGACGTCAAAGGTCTTTTACATATGATAATAACGAGAAAATTGGCTAAATGCATTCAATACGGTACCGCAGTTTTGCACCGGCCGCGTGTAGGTGGCCTAAGCTCATCAGCGTTGCAGATCGTTGTCAAAAAGGTCGCCTCGTGTCGAAAGTTTAATTACTAGGCGCAGCAGACGAACGCGGGGTTCGAGGGAAGCCGGGGGGAGCAGTCCTCTAGCTTCATTGTCTTCATGAAGTGACGCTTGTCAGGACTTCCGCAGGTTTATGTCTAATGAAATGAAGACCACGGCCGCGGCATTATATGATAACTAGCTTACAACACAAACGTCTTGTTGTTGGTAGAAAATAACCTGCGACCTGTAAGGAGTAAGGGCCGTTGCAATTCAATTGATGATCTTCAGATAGATGTTTTGCATGTTTTGTCTCTGTCACTCGATATAAAGTAAGTGACAAAACTTCCGAATAGGTATATCTAACACTTATATGAAGATCGTGAAACAGGACGGATCGTGAAATTTCTGAAAATCGGTCAAGTCGATTCGGAGAAAATCTATAACATAGACTGACACACGATTTTTACAATGTAGATATATGTCAAGATAACACTACATAATATAGGTACTTAATATACATAATGTCTTAAGGGTCAGCTCGCGCGCTATGCAGAGCGGTCTAGCTTGACATTCGAATTCTTGCAATTTAGCACTTGATGTCATGTGTAGTGATTAAAGTTCAATTTTGTATGGCTAAAATACATACATACATACAAACATACAGGTCAAACTGAGAACCTCCTTTTTTTTAAAGTCAGCGTCGCGTATCGTTTAGGTCTGAAGTGACGCTATTGGAAAATTGATATTACGGGCATGAGTAACGGACGTACAGCTCAGACGGCCAACTCTCGTAATTTAAAAATATTCGATTCGGATTTGCACACGCATGAAATCGGACGCGTGGAATGAGACAAAATATACTGAGACTGGAACTATACTGCGAACTGAATATTTTTAATTACGATAGTTAGATTTCAGTTTGTAATAATATTAAGTACTTATAGCAACAAATGTGGTAGCTTACAGGCTCACGCACGCAGCTCACGGATTCTTATGCAGGGATTGGTCGCTACGAAAATTACATATTTTGTAACAACTGCTGAAAACCAAAATTTCTATCCTAGGGGATACCCCCTTACTAATAAAAATGCTTACACAACGGATAACTAAAACAACGTTGCTGTCTTTGTCTGTCAAGTGACTTTTCCAACGCATCAGACAAAGACAGCAACGTTGTATTGGTTATCCGCTGTATAAATATTTTATATGTGTAAGGGGGCTTATGCTTAAAATATGCACCTAGGTGAACCTATATAATATAATATCGTTCGTTAGAAATTGAAAAGTGGTATTCAGATTGCGCGTGTTGTTGCTACGGCGAAACACGAGACAGACATTTTTATTTCTTTGAAGTTCTCGTGCAAATGTTATTTGTCTATGTGGGATGTTTATATCTATGTGGGATCAGTTCTCCGATTTTTCAGTAGAACTGTTACAAAAATACTACTGCAGAGTAAATTAGAATAGAGTAGGGCAGTTAAAAAGGTGTATGGTGTTGTTGACCTTGATTGATATTGTAGTAAACAGGATCCCATAATAGGTGCAAAGCTGTCTTAGCGCGTTATGTGACTACTCATTGGACATATCCTTATACAGGTACCGATTGGCGTTCAAGGAGACGCTATGCTGCCAGCGGGCGGAGCAGCGGCGCAGCAAGTACGGCGAGCAGTCCAGCGTGCGCGAGACCGTCGTCAACCAGACGTCGGACGGCGGCGGGCTGGTGCGCGTGCGCGGGGCCACGCGCCGCGACCGGTACGGCGGGCCCTGCGCGCGCGCACAGTGGCAGGGATCGTCGCGCGACCCACGCCGCAACAATAACGACCTCGCCGTCAACAAGTACATATTCGAAATCAAGTAAATGACGGAACTCTGACGGTAGTAGACTCAGGTAAAACGCGTTGACTGAATGAAAGGGTTTGAGACAAATGAAGTCTTTATATGTTCAGCTGACGTACTGTATGTAGACTTCGTCTGTCTCACCCTTTTATTTAAGCGTACGCGTATTATATCTTTCGTACATCGCCAGCTTCTCATGTGGACAGAAGCGCAAAAAATCTATAAGGTGTCAAAGGCAACAGTGGTGTTTGTAAACGGATTTAGTTATAATTACACATTAAACCTTTAGTTTATTGTATAATTATAACTAAATACGTGGCGCCCTTGGTCTTGCACGACGTGCCGTCGTCTCCTAGGAAGTGTATCCCACAACAATGATATTGTATTCCTCTCAGTGTCAAGCTGGCCATACACGTATGAGTGTACCTGACAGGTTTGCCCGCACAGTTACACCTATCAGATAAGCTTGAGCGAAGTATTATGGAAACCTGCATAGTTGCGCAACTTACACGCTCCGGTTTACCGATACGACTCAACTGTACCGGACAACTGTCAACCTCTTGCATCTTGGTTCTCGGAAAAGTAATACCTAAGACTGTGTTCGCTAGCTTGGTCACATCACAAGGGAGGAAGTTATAATATGTTGCTGTAAATAAATACTATTACGAACTATTGTTCGACATAAGATATTTAATGAAGAATTTTTAAACATAATGTTAACTTTATAATATATTATAATGTACCTAATTATTGCGATAGTCCATTGGCGTACGATCCCTCTGTTCATCTGTCCCACTTACAATAAAAATGGTCTTTAAAAATGTTTTTTATTATACGAGTTACTAGTATGTGTCAATTTTGTATAAAGATAGTTAATAGTTATATTTAAGAGATCTATAGTGTATCAAATTATGGATGTATCCATAATACATTATATCTACTCCCAATACATAAATTAATGGTATTTCCTCGCAACATACTGGTATTATTATTACAGAACTTATATATATATATATATATATATATATATATATATATATATATATACGTATCACGTATCACGATATCTCTGGAACCATTAGAGCTAAAGACTTGAAATTTGGTAGGAATATTCTTTTCACCGAGTAGAGGTCAGCTAAGAACGGATTTTATGTATAATATTTATATTCCACCCCCAAGAGGGGTTGCGGGGGCGTTAATTAAAAAAAAACACATTTTAAAACTACAGCTCTTATAGGTATGAAACTTAGTCAGAATATTCTTTTTGGCATGTTTGAATTTACTAAAAAATAATTTTATGATATTCCACCCCCAGAGGGCGTTGAAAATTTAAAAAAAAATTATCTTCCAATATATATATAAGTCAGGAATATAAATGTCATTTTAAGTATTATAATAATTTAAATCACTCCGTGTAATAAGTTGCAAACGCAAGGTCACAAGGGGGCTCCATCTTTAATTTAACAGGGTAACCGGTTCAAGGCGGTGGTCCTTTTAATCTTTGAAGCGTTGGTAAACACATACCATCGTCGCTTAAGTCCCCACATCCGGTATCGCGAGTTGGCGCGGATGATCTCGATGTAATTCCCTTTGATCTCGGTGCAAACTTTAGAACTGGAAGTGTCATTTTATAAATTTAATATACTAGAGCAGGGATCGTCATACTTTTCTGATCAAGGGCAACATAGGACAATGTGAAGTATTACTGTAGGCCGCACACTGATAACTTGAGGTTATATATATTATATGAAATTATACGGGGGGTGGGAGGTATCGCTCATAGTTCATACAAAATATACCTAATGGTCGATACAATATAATATAATGCTTTTTATGTTCAATGTGAGCGAGCGGCGCGAGAGACCAATTTTTTTCTACTGTACCGGTGAAAAGTCAGTTTAAAATAAAAGCTTTAAAAAACTGGGCACACTGGTTACTGGGCACACTGGGCACACTGGGTACACTGAGCACACTGGGCGCACTGGGCGCACTGGTCACACTGGGCACACTGGGCACACTGGTCACTGGGCACACTGGGCACACTGGTCACTGGTCACACTGGGCACACCGGGCACACTGGGCACACTGATCACTGGGCACACTGGACACACTGGGCATACTGGTCACCCTGGTCACTGGGCACACTGGGCGCCCTGGGCACACTGGGCACACTGGTCACTGGGCACACTAGGCGCACTGGGCATATTGGGCACTGTGCACACTAGGCGCACCTGGCACACTGGGCACACTGGTCACTGGGCACACTAGGCGCACTGGGCACACTGGTTACTGGGCACACTGGGCACACTGAGCGACCTGGGCATACTGGGCACACTGATCACTGGGCACACTAGTCACTGGGCATTAAAAGAAAATATTCGGGTTCAAAGGTTCGGTCCAAACAACGAATGGATAGAGCAAGCGAGATAATTCAGTAAAAGTATAAAATAAAAATATTGTTATTATTATTTATATTGATTACAACCATGATCACCTCAATGTCTTTCGGCAATCTTCTCTTTTTATACATCGTCTGTTATTTCCATAGAGTTCGTTGCATTCATTTGTTTTTAATTTAAATATCAATAAAATTTAAAATTAAGTAAATAGCGCACAGCAAAATCCGCGTAGGCTAGATTCATCAGCTCTCGCAGCCTGCTCCCAGACCATGGATGGCCCTTTTGGTCTTAGGGTACCTACAACATGAAAATATACACTGCTGCGAAGGTCATTCGCGACCGTGGGCCGCAAGTTGACGACCACGGTACTAGAGAGCTTAGGGCTCAGTCAAAGTAAAATATCGAAACTATAACGAAGTAATAAATTCAATTTAGTGTATGAAATTATCCACGTGATTTAGTGATAAAATCTGTCGATCCCATGCATATTTAACTTCGTTATCGCTTTTTATTTTGGCTAAGCCAGGACCGTCTTCGTCACTGATAATATGATAATATGAAATACACACAAACCTGTCACTCGAGCAAACCCCTTTAAAGGTGCAGCCTATGCAGCCTGAAGTGAAAGTCAGCGACTGTCACGCCGCCAGCGCGAGGCGGTTGGGTAAATTCACTTACACAGTTTTCTGCGCAAACCTTTTTCATTGTTTAAAAGCGTTCGACCGTTTTAAGTAAAGGAGTCCCTAACCGCTGTCTTAAAATATTAATACATCTCAAAATGAAATAGCGAATTCATTTTTATTTCATCAAAGTAGAACTAGCTCTCCAATGTGATGAAAATATTTGCGCTACAGAGATTACAGAAAGCTTTTGAAAACTATGAAAATTAAAGTGATAATTTTTTGAATGTTTAAACTATGTTATAGTGCCTGGATATAATAATATTATCCATTATAACAATGTATGCAATGTGCATAATATAACAGTAGATCTAGACGGAATGATCCGTCAGCCCCTGCGAATAAGTTTCGAATTCAACAAAGACGTTTGTTTTACTTGTAATGTAATTTTGAATGGTAATGTAACTTAAGTATCACTTCTATTCATTATTCATTATTCATTATATGTAGTAACTACATAATATTGATTTCTTATATTTTGTCATGGTTTATTTTAAAGTTTATCCCGCTGTTTTGGCTACATACAGAAGCAGTGGTCACGGCCTCCTCCTGCGGAGGACTGAGGTGGCTGTGTTCAAAGATTTATGCTAAAATTATTCATACTACATACTCGAAGATTCTTCAATTAGTATATAATATACAATCATAAGCGTACATGAATATAAAGTGTATTTTATAATGTAATTAACCAATTTTAATAATTTAAGTACCTTCGAATTATCAAGCAGTGAGCGTGTCTCGATCATGTCAGCTTTCAAAAAAACGAGATCAAAATCGGTACATCCATTTGGCAGTTACGATGACACAGACAGACAGACAGACACACAGGCAGATGTACGTCAAACTTAACATCCTTCTGTTTTCGACGGGGACGGGGGTACTAGCACGAGAAGATATAATATAAAATTATATAGATAAATGCACGATTGGTCTCGGCACTCGACTAGATACCGCGCTATCTAACAACAACCACTCCGTGAATGCGGCAACTGGCTATTGTAGTGTGGGTTTATAGTATAATTGTGTTTAAGACAATTTCTGGAAATGTGAGGGGCTCGGGCATGCCAACTTCGGCGTACTATTTACTGCCGCACTTTTCACGCATGCACGCACGCCAGCGGTACTTGTCGAGCGCCGCGACCAAAATGGTCACGTCAAAGGACAGCAAAATGGATTGCGTATCCGTGGTGTAAATGTTTTTATTAATAAGGGGAATGGATATATAATATATAGAGAAATATATTATTAATATATATATATATATATATATATATATATATATATATATATAGTATAAAAGTATTAAATATATTTCCGTTGTCTGGTACCCGTAACACAAGTTCTTCGAGAACTTACTACGGGACCAGGTTGACGTGGTGTGAAGCGTCCATAGATATTATTATAAAAGACTAAAGCGAGATGATAATGTGTATCGTATGTCTGTCTGGCCAGTATATTATGCATTACTAGATGTTACGCACAAAAAGAAATCCAGCTTAAACCGTACATTTTGCTGCGATAAAAAGTAGCCTATGTGTTAATCTAGAACTTAAAAACTCAATAGTAAGGATCATATCACATCACATTCTCTCCAGCTTTCCCCGCAGATATTGTTCTTGACTATTGAGGCATAGGATCCTCATAGAGTAAGGTATCCACACAAGTAGTTAGTATGTTCCAATCAGAATTGTAAATTACAAAAAGAAATCATCGTATTATTTTGATGTAAATAAAACAGACGTTATACCTTTATGTTATAGGGAAAAGCCAGTACCTACCTAAACATTGTAAACGCATTGTATTTACATTGCGTTGTAAATGAAAATACAAAGTTCAATTATTGATATAAACATAATGAGTACATAGTAATATAAACATATGATATAAGTAAGTGTAATTTTTATGATATTCCGTGTAAATGTAAAGTTTTCGATTATATCTATAGTCCAATCGCTTGAATCGCAAAAAAGAATCGCCAAAAGTTTGCAGTGAATCATCAGTACAAATAGTAAAATTAACCAATAACGCGTCCGCACTCATTGTATGGCTTTCTTCAATTCTTAAATGTGAACTTTGACATTTGCACTGATTACTCACTGCAAACTTAACGCGATTAAACTACAGTATAGAATCTTTTGTAATATACTTCAGTTGTGTCTGTAATAAATGTTACATATATTTATGACGGTTTTACTATCGCCAACATCGAACATGCCCTTTAAAGTACATCGGGGTACAATTCGTAGTATAATATTTTAACTAGGGACACTTGGCATCTTCTTTTGAAAAACGAACACAACAGACAACTAGGGTACGAATTGTTCCCCGACCTATCTATCATGTTTATGATAGTAATAGATTACTAAGTAATAGCTCCCACACCGATTTCGGTGACGGTGGCCTGTTTCATTGAAACCAGGCCAGCTACGCAGGAGTTATGTTATAGTGCCCAAGTGTGTGCGCAGTACACAAGAGCACTCTCTCCTCCTTTTACTCTCGTAACCCAGTGGGACGGATAACCGCCACGACTGGCGAGAGATTAGGCGCAGGTCCGACTTTTTACATGCCCATCCGACGCATGGATCATCTTTCTTGTCAGACAATCAGGTGATCAGCCTGAATTGTCCTAACCAAACTTGGAAACAACTTTCTTTTTTTTTTTTTGTTCCAATGCGGGAATCGAACCCACGACCTCCGAGTCGAGAGCCAAGCTCTAACCACTAGACCACGGAGGCTGTCGATATGATAGACAAATCTATCATATCGACATTTGAAATGATTTCGGTGTCAACCTTAGGCTTACGTCAAAGTTTGACATTTAATTAATTTAAAATAATTTAATATATACAAGATAATATCTTGGAGGAAAAATAAACTGTTTTGTTTCTCTGTAAATACGAGTTTATTATAAGTCGATATCAAAAACATTACTTTTAAACAAACTAAAAACTACATTAAGTAACATATTATCATACCTGTAAATAATAGAAACGACAATTATGTTTATTGTTATTCCTCCAGTATGGTATTAAATTAAAATCTTTTGTACATCTTTATATTCTTTGCTTTTAACATTTTTCCATTTTAATAAAATTTGACAATATCAAACAGACTTCAAAATAATTTCTTCTAAAAATATTTAAATATCTAGCACATAACACTACTTTAAATAAAAACTTAGTTTATTATTTACATATATTACTACTGAACAAAATGTATTATACTGTAGATGGATATATGAATGATAAAAACATACAATGACATTTAAACTTTAACATTTTTCAAATTCTTTATATTGACATTTTTGAAACTGACATTTTCACATCTATCTAGACATCTAATTTATTAGTGTGTAATTGTGTATTTACGTGTAATTTTATTATTTATAATAATAATCAGTTTAGTGTTTAATTTAATTTTAATTTTGAAATAATTTCTCATTAATTTCATGATATTATAATTTTACCTCAAACAAAATATTTTCACGTCGAGATAAATCCGACAAAATATGAGTTTAATGTAATATTTACTAATTTTTTTGTACCATATTTTTGCAAATAAAATATTCTTATATTATCTTATCAACATGACTGACATTCGCTGGTGCTCGAGCTGTAATTTGTAGAGTGGCGCCCCTATGGTATCGTACTAGAACTAGCGTCATAATAAAGTCAAAATATTCATTCAAATTGGATTTTACAAAACTTTTTGACGTCAATTTACAATTTTGCTAAATTACTAATTAATTACTTATTATTAAAGTAATATTAACATGGTCATTATTCTTATTTATATTTTCGTACATACTATATGATATTTTCTTATTTAATTAACATATTATATTACCATATTATATCATACCAGGTACCCAGTGTCATCAGTATGCAGAAGCAGAGTACAGATTTAAATAATACCCATACATCTTTGTCATTAGTACAATCTTGTATCTTATAATAAGCTTTTGATATTAGAACTCCTATAACATGCTGCCTAAACTTAGTTTCAGTAAGGTTTATGGTACTTTCGATGGTATTTTATTATAAAACCTAACACAGTTACCCATAAATGATTTTCTAGTTTTGCTAAGTTTATAAGTTGGAATCTGAAGCTTATTTCTAGTGTTACGATCATGACTGTCACATTTTTTTTTGAAAAGAGTTATGTTCTATCTAGTGTACATAATGACCTCATATTATATGTTCAATGATGGTAGGGTGAGTATCTTTACTTCCTTGAATTGTTCACTAAGAGATTCGCCAGTCTTCATTTTAAATATTGCTCGCACTGCCCTTTTTTGCAGAATAAATATTGAACCAAAATTTGCAGCTGATCCCCACAATAAGAGTCCATAAGACATTACACTATGAAAATATGAGTAATAAACTACTCTGGCTGTGTTAACATCTGTGAGTTGACGAATTTTCCGAACGCCATAGGCAGCGGAACTTAATTTATCAGACAGAATCTCAATATTTGCAGCCTATCATCCAATTTAATTCCCAGAAATGTTGTCATTTTTTCGAATTCAATTCTAACACTATCTATTTTTAGTATAGAATTTACTTGCATACCATTAGGAGACGAGAATCTTCTACATTTTGTTTTGTTTGCGTTTAAAACGCAATTTTTTTTATATTAAACCAGTCATGAACTTTACTCAATGTGTTATGAACTTGTACTAGTTCAAAATCCTTTCGGCCAACATTAAATAATAGTGATGTATCGTCAGCGAATAAGACAGCCTCAGCATACTTATCTATCATATATGGTAGGTCGTTAATATATACGAGAAATGGGAAAGGGCCTAGAATTGAACCTTAAGGTACTCCGATTTCAACGTATGACCCGGATGACATTACACCATCGATTGATAATTTCTGAGTTCTGTTAGACAGATATGACATATTGATCAACACAATCGAATGCTTTATAAAGGTCACAAAATATTCCCATAACATCTTGAGATCTCTCCCAAGCGTAAAGTATTAGTGATATTAATTTATCACCTGCAGAAGTTGTTGACTTTCCTTTGGTAAATTCATATTTACGACCACGAAATATTTGAAACTTATTAAAATGTACTTGTAATTGGATAAGCATTATTTTTTCAAAAACTTTACTTAATGATGATAAAATAGAGACAGGTCTGTAATTATTAGGATTTGTCATACATCCTGCCTTGAACAAAGGTATTATTTTACTGATTATCATCAATTCTGGAAAAGTTCAATTTTCAACACAATAATTATATAGGTACGGTTGCTAACATTGGTGCAATAGTAGTTATCTATAATAGCGGCTGGTACTTTGACTGATATACCCCACGTATCTTCTGTATTCTTTATTTGGATCATCTTAAACGCTTTTTTTGTATCATTATCATTAATCGTCATAAATTTAAATTCTTCGTCTATCGATATGTTTACAAAATTATTAAATGCTTTATGAGTGGATGGTGCAAGCCCTTTAGTAATATATTGTATTACATGGCAAAGTAGTTTTCAAAATGCTGAGCTACTTCGAATTTGTCAGATTCCAGCGCGTCATTCATTTTTAAAACTATTGTATCATTATTGTACTGTGCCAGTTATATCATTATTGTGCCATTAACAGCCTCCGTGGTCTAGTGGTTAGAGCTTGGCTCTCGACTCGGAGGACGTGGGTTCGATTCCCGCATTGGAACAAAAAAAAAAGTTGTTTCCAAGTTTGGTTAGGACAATTCAGGCTGATCACCTGATTGTCTGACAAGAAAGATGATCCATGCGTCAGATGGGCATGTAAAAAGTCGGACCTGCACCTAATCTCTCGCCAGTCGTGTCGGTTATCCGTCCCACTGGGTTACGAGAGTAAAAGGAGGAGAGAGTGCTCTTGTGTACTGCGCACACACTTGGGCACTATAACATAACTCCTGCGTAGCTGGCCTGGTTTCAATGAAACAGGCCACCGTCACCGAAATCGGTGTGGAGAGCTATTATTATATTGTGCCAGTTTCTGTACTTATTGCCTTCCAAGTTGCTTTGATTTTATTTTTTGATTTTAATATATTATTTCGGATTTTATAAGATTTAGCTTGAATTGGACATTGTTTAAAGATTTTAAAGTATATTTGACATAATTAATAAATGATTCATTAAACAATAAATGAATGATTTTCTGTTATAAGATTCATAAAGTGTGTCTCTACTGTTCCTTAGCCCTTTAGTAGCCCAGTTTTCATTGAAAACGTAATAATAATATCATCATCATATTTATATATTATATTATTACGTGAAGCAAAAACATTCAGCACAGTTATACGAGAATTGTGCAAACGGAGGAGTGTGATATTTGGCATAAAGTTAAAATTTAAGATTAATAGAGTTCAAAACTTAAAAACTATATGTGTTTTTATTGTTATTATTGTGTAAAAATTATATTAATACGTGAAGAAAAAACTTTCGGCACAGTTTTACGAGAATTGTGCGAACGGAGGAGTGTGATATTTAGCATAAAGTTAAAATTTAAAAATTATAAAGTTACAAAACTTAAAAATTATATGAATTGTGAATTTCGACCACACGGCGACCTCGAGTAACTTTAAAGTGGTATCCTCTTACGGCCGTTCTCAATAACTTATCTATCCGTAATCCTTGCTACTAAAGATAGCCAAATCTTTGCTTTTGTCTTTACTCGCGTTTCAATAACCTACTGGCAGATGGCATTTCCTACCAAAGCGGCTCATCTATCGGCGAGAGGACGGATAGCCTACTAGAGATAACGACGCTCATATAAATCTTAGCTAACTGCATTTCAATTTAAGTTTAGTAACTATTAAGTAACTTTCTTATCTGTCAAAAAACGGAGAACCTAGTTTTGCCGAGGATATCAATGTGTGACGTTGTTGTTTGTATATTTATTCCTTATTTTTGTGTTATTTCGGTTCTTAATTTGTAATATTGGAAGAATATTTACTATGAATTAATATTCGTTAACGTGCACAAGTGTGGGCAAGTGGTACGTACAACGTCAAAAAGCGTGCTATTTTGTGTTCCCTCCAAAACTCCCTAGGAAGTTTTAGTAAAGAGTCTACCACTTTACTGATTTGACTGACTTGTCTCATTGACTGCATGGATGATTTATCTGGACTTTATACATAAAGTCCTTTTCAAGAACGAAGTCCCCTAGGCGCGGCGTTGTGATAGCGCGACAAAATATTGTCAGCATTTTTTATGGGTATTAGAATACCTTGATTTTGCCGTTCGGCTTCACAAAAGTCCTTTAAATTGAGTATCATTTCTCGGGCAGCACTTTTTACAACCTCAAGCATTGTAAATAACAATTTACCAAAAGTTCCACCAATTGCCCCGGGACATATTATTGACTTCTACTAGGTATTGACCACTGTCGCATTTATCAATTTGAACTTATCGTAATATTATCAATTTGACAACTAACACTAAGGCTACGTTCTCACGAGCGATTTTTTTTTGGTCGCGACAGAAAAAACTGCACTGTAAATAGAACTATGCATTAGTACATTAAAGCTGAAAATCGAAGTGCCAAGTGTCAAATGTCAGATTTGACAGCTGTGAGAACGTAGCCTTACTTTTGTCATTTATTTTCTTTAGAATTCAATAAATATTATTGAACTATAGTTGTTTTATTGTTATATTTACATTTTTAACCCAATAATTGGTCTTAAAAAAAAATCGATAATAATAACCTACGTATAGTTTTTTTTCATTTTAGGCTTGAATCTATTGTAGTTTTGACGATAATACGTAAAAAAACTAAGGTATATTTTTTTAATTTCAAACACTTTTTGTTTATTCGAAGTGCCACCTCTTATTACGTAGTATAACTATACATTCTCTTTGCTTCGAAGTTTGATTTCATTTTAAATTTAACATTCCTTTTCACGCGACTCCTAGCGTCAAACTGTTATATTTTACTATAAAAAACCACGATAACTATAGTAAAAAATCATCTCGAGTTTTTAGAATTTCAATTTTAAGTAAAATATTTACGCTTTTAATAATAAATATATTAATGGTAATTAAATATATAATTGTTTAAAACACGAATTGTTATGTAGTTAGCAACGAATAAAATGTTTCAAGAGACTTGGATAGCGAGAAAGAAGGATGCTATCCTTCGTTGGACAAGCATAATTATTATTATTTTATTATTTTATATATCAGGCGAGAGGGTGTATGTTCATTAAAAAAAAAAAATTACAATGTACTGTCCACACCTGCTATAGCTCTTAAACATTTTTTTTGTATAGTAAATGCTCTGTTTACTTCCACTGAGTTTCCCCATAATACAAGCCCATATTATCTTAACGTCGATGAGACGTAACCATGATGTGCTGTTAAGGCTGCGATTTCGATACAATATTTCTAATTCTTCTCAGAGCATATACATATCAATTAAGTTTATTGCATATATATATTGGTACCTAACTTATTTTTTTGACTGATTATGTAGAAAAAGTTACTACTTAAAATTACCTAATTACTTTTCTATCAATAATATTACTAAAAGTTTCATTGGTTTATTATAAAACAGGATTTATGATTGAGCAAAGTAATAATAAAATTTATAAGAGTGCGGAATCCCGCGGATCTCGCACACGACAGCGGCCACAAGTTGAATACTACGTTCTGGAGCAAGCTGTTTCATGTAAGGCGGCCTGTTCCAGAAACGACGGTGACAGTTATTACTAATTAGTAATAAAAATAACTGGATTTCAGATAGAATAGTTAGATCCTGATTTATCAGTGCATAGTAAGCTCTCAATTTTCGACTAATCCCTATCCTAAGACAGACCAATGCGGTATAATCGTGCTTAGTTACAGATTCAAGTGATTGATAATAATTTTTGTTGATAAATTTCATACGGTTTCGATTTTCCGAGTCTCCCAATTAGTTGGACATAGGATACTGTATCTACACCTATATTACAAAGATGAAAGATTTGATTCTCTGATTTTTGCATTGAATGTCTCCGAAAATACTGGACGGATTTTGATGAAGTTCGACACAGATATAAAGTAGATAGACCTCGGGGAAGGACATACGCTGCTATATTTTCATCGCGACATTGTACAGCCCCACCATTTGATATTTGTAAACTAAACGAAAAGTGAAAACTTTCCTTGCTGATAGATCATGCTAAATACTTTTCGGACAATAACTTTTGAAGTAATATGAAGAAAAACTATTGCGCGTTACGGAACCCTCCTTAGACATGTCCTGACAAGCTCTTAGTTAAGTTATTCATACATTGTCTGTAATTTTCATAAAAATACGAAGATTGCTGATGGCCATTAGCAACATGGTTTTACTATTAATTTAAGAAAATTAACATAGGATACCTTCTGGGGTAAAGTCAAATTATTTTTGTATTAGTTTAGTGAATGTTTACATAGGTACGCCCCCTATGGTGTAGTGATTTAAAGCTTGGTTCTCGACTACGGAGGTCGTGGGTTCGATCCCCGCGTTGAAAACATTTTGTTTTCAATTCTGGTTAGGATAATTCTGGTTAGGATAATTCAGGGTGATGATTGTCTGACAAAAAAGATGATCCATGCGATGAGCATGTAAAAATTCAGTCCTACCAGATCACTCACCAGTCGTGTCGGTTGCCACAAGGGAAACAAATTACTAGTAGGTCGAAGTTTCTATGCAACGAATTTGGAGTTCCGCAAGGAAGCTTACTAGGGCCAGAACTATTTTTGCTGTACATCAATGATTTACCTAATGTAACAGATCAAAATACTATTTTATTCGCGGATGATACAACAGTAATAATTAAATGTGAGAATGTACTCCACAACTACACACACACACACCACACTACACAGATACTGACTGGACACGGTTCGCCTTCTACTTGAACCGATTCAAGTTGAAGCCTCGACCCGTCGTGTTCATGTCAGCCAGGAGTTGAGGAGACGGTTCCTCACCTGTTACTCGAGTGCCCGATTTTTGCTAGCAATAGATATGATATTGTGCAAGAATTGGGCATATCGATGACGGGTGAGAGCCTGTATTCCATCCTGGGGGGGAAAAAGAGGGAAAAATTCCTCTCCTATTGTAAGGACATTGTTGTATACGTCAATAGGAAAAATTGTGATAAATTGGTGTGATAATAGTTAGGTTCTATGTATAATGTGTTTTACTGTGATATTAGGTTAGTTTTTTACCTTGTGCCGTCGTTTTATCGTTGACATTTTAAATGGTTGTAATTGTATTTTATTGAATTTTAATTGGAATTATTATTATTAGAATTATTATTAGTGGAATTATTATTTTAATTGATTTTATTGATTTTACCGACAATTATCAAATGGATTAGTTAGATATAGTTTTTTTTATTTTGACCACTATTTTACTGTATGTGAATAAGGAATTAAGAATTATAAAGTTGTATTGTAAAAAATTGTATCTGAAAATGATCAAAATTGTAGAAATAATCTGTAAATAAAACTGTAAGTAATATAAAATGAAAAGAAAAAAGAAAAAAAAACTTACAAAGAATGAAAAACAAAAACAGAAATGAAACAGGCCTGATAATGTTAGGGGGATGGAAAAAAAAAAAAGCTTGAAATTTTTATATGATTTTGTTTATTCTTTGAAAAGTTTAAAAAAAATGACAGGCGTCAATCAGCACAAGTGCCTAACAGGTGGACCGAAAGGTGTGTAGTATATGAATTAAAATAAACTTTATTACTTTTTAAACTTTTACGACCCGTGGATTTTTTTTGTATAAAAAGTAAGATTTCGTTCGAAGGTATACCCTGGTTATAAAACTATTGGACGGAACAACTCAACCTTTGAGTAAACCGTATCAACACGTTTGGGAATTTCGGCGGTACTTAAAGAACTTCAAGCATACGACACCCATCATCATCATCCTCGCCATCACCGCCATTACCATGATAACACCTTTAAATGATGCAGGCATGATGTGACAGTTTCTTAGTCATTCTAAGAAATAAAGATACCCATTGGGACTTTGAACATTTACTCAAAATAATCATCGCCATCATAATAGTCATCTGAATTTACTTAAAGGGATACTATACTTTATGTCTACGACGACAATTTAATAATAATCGTCACAAATGTAAAGCACGTAATTGTTTACATTGTATATTATTACATAACTTACACTATATTTTAATATTATTCGTTTAATTAACATTGATTAAGTATAGTACCATCCTAATTCGACAAACCTTCGCTCGTAATCGCAATTTGATGGCTACTAGAGGCCCGCTTCCTACTATTATAATGTGAAAGTTTGTGAGGATGTATGTAGGGATTTATGGATATTTTTTACTCTTTCACGCAAAAACTACTGAACGGAAATTTGGTATGATAGTAGTAACTACTATCGTACAAAATTCTAGACCCTAAAGGGTCAAGATTAAAACACAGGCTCCTTTTTATCCCGAAGTACAGTGTTCCCGTGGCATACCCGATACTATATTTACGCGGGTGGAGCCACGGGAAAAAGCTAGTTGATTAATATAATACAACTAGCTTTTTCCCGTGGCTCCACCCGATAGCAATATTGCTATTGAATAAACTATTGTTTCAAAACTGACTTCCTGATAGATATTAATAATTAATTAAGTTCCTGTCTATATTTTGTGCGTAGCTTCCAGTCTAGCTTAATTTGATTATAATCGTTACATATTAACTTAATCATTTATAATCATGAAAGATATTCTAAAATAATATATAAATGCTACCTAATATTAATATTTAAAACATATTAACTACATATTTATAAAGATTTAACTGTTAATATTCATAAAATGCATACAAAGGGCGGTAACGGTAAAATGGGGTCAAACGACTAGCCAACCGGCAGCCATAGTCCGATGAAGCTAAAACGGCCTTCCGGCCATTAACATAGACCAATTCGAAAAAAAAAGTAAATAGAGTTCGCTCTATTACTGAACGCTCGCCAATAAAGGTGATTCTCGTCTACTAGTGTACTTTCTGCTGCTGCTGACCTGGTTCCTATTTCACTATTGTATATTTTGTGACTCGGCGGTGGTCTGTCACGTCACGAGCTGCTACGTCGCTACAGCCAGCTACGACGCGTGACGAACCTCGTAGCTGGCAGATTTAATTAATTAAATAATAAAAAATAGTATTAACTATATAAACTTCAAAATATGAATCTCAAGGTAAATTCTAAATGTATCATATTAATTGGTAGCTAGTTGTACTTTTATGTAACAAAGGAAATCGCAGGATATGACCCAAAAAGGCAGCAAATATCGTGGCCTGAAGTGGTCTGCGATTTACGAAGCCCACTGTTATCAATTTTCGGGGCTAACGACGACGGGTGCCGGAGCGGGACGGGCAGACGGCAACAATAACAGTAACGAGCTAGGCCCCCGACCCCCGGCCGCCGCTTGTTGGGCCCCGGTAAAATTACTCTACCTATTTCAACACTCTGTTTAATTCGAGCTTGTATTTTATTAAATAAATACTCATTCATTAAGCAATCTTACCTTATTCGAGTTAATTGATCCACCAAAGTTTCGTGAATATTTTACGAATAATCAAAGTGTAGTTTTATATTATAAGATATCTTTCGTCTTTTACTTACTTGTAAATACTTTTAAACATTTTTGCCTCGTTGAAATCTCCTGCTGCCTCAGAAATGTTACTAAACAAGTTAATAGCAGGCACGAGCTCTTCTTAGCAAATACTAAAACGGGCGGGCATGTACAATTTGAACAAGAACTGTCAAAACCAATGTGTTTCCTCGACGGCGACTGGGAGAGCAAAACGACATAAGCAGGCAATGAGCTCTCAGTGGGTATCTCATGTTTGCCGTCGTCATTAAGTCGAGAAACTTCGCTGACAATACCACCGAATAATTGGGTAAGTATTTTTGAATGTTTACGTACTTACATTAGTTACCTTCTATACTTTTGTGTGCGAATGCGATACTACGTCACATTAACGCACCCACGTTAAATATTCTTTAACTTGGGTGCGGATATAATATGTTGGAGACGTGGTTTAAACTTCTGCAAACCTTGCTGTCTGTGGTCAGAGTTACGTTTCCGAACGGATGTAAGTTACACTAGCAAGTATACATTTTATAAGACTGAATTGACAGTTTTAAATTATTATTCGTAAGGGTCAACTCACACCGAGAGGCTACGCTACTCCACGCGCCACTCCATTATTAAGATAGTGATTGAAACCCTTTTTTTTCAAACTTTATTCACTACCCAAGAAGACATAGGCACGTTTATTTGCATGAGTTCGAATTTCGAGCTGCACTGAGCTGCGTAGCGCGGCGCCGCTCTTGCAATGACGTTCCATTATCTCTTAGTATCTTCTTGAGTGAATAAATTTAAAAAATGCAGCGCCGCGTCGCGTCGCGTCTCAGTGCGAACTGATGCTTACGTGAAAGTCTAGCAATAGGTTGCAAGGTGAGAACAAGATTAGCACAACAACGAACTTTAAAAGCTTATTTTAAGAGTCCGCATTTTAAAAGCTTGCATGAGCTTATGCTAAGTGAAAGCTTTTAAGGTGTGATTCGGGATTGGGTTCCGGATAGGGTTCCGTACCCAAAGGGTAGCAATGAGATATTATACTAAGACTCCAGTGTCCGTCCGTCTGTCTATCACCAGGCTATATCTCATGAACCGTGATAGCTGGACGTAGACAGTTGAAATTTTCGAAGATGATGTAAGTATTTCTATTGCAGCTATATCAACAAAAGTCTAAAAACAGAATAAAATAAATATATAAGTGATTTTCTTGTCATTTGGTACTGGACCCGTGCGCGAGTCCTACTCGCACTTGGCCGGTTTTTATCCCTCGGAGTAGAAGAGTGAACACGTTTTGCTCGGCCCCCGCTGCAGTAATTGAGTCAGTTTAAGTATGTCCCAGTTAAAGATTGGGACTCGCGAATTGAAACAATTGCGGTCGGGGGCAATATTAGAGAACCATATTTATGTTTGCTTTTAGAACATTTCGCAACCCTTACAGTTAAATGTGTACTGTTATTGACAGCCTCCGTGGTCCAATAGTTTAGAGCTTGGCTCTTGACTCGGAGGCCGTGGGTTCGATTCCCGCATTGGAACAACAAAAAAAATGTTGTTTCCGAGTTTGGTTAGGACAATGCAAGCTGATCCTGACCTGATTGTCTGACAAGAAAGACGATCCTAGCGTCGGATGGGCATGTAAAACGTCGGTCCTGCGCCTAAACTCTCGCCAGTCGTGTCGGTCTGTCCTTCCCACTGTGTTTCGAGTGTAAAGGAAGAGAGAGTGCTCTTGTGTACTGCGCACACACTTAGGCACTATAAAAAACAACTCCCGCATAGCTAGGCCTGGTTTCAATGGAACCGGCTCGCTATTGAACGCGCAATAATATGTATTAAAGGTTTATATTTTTAGACTTCACATATTATTAATAGCGCGTGTACATAGGTGCCGGCAGGGCAACATACCCTTACGGATACTAATTAACAACTGTCCTTACTGAACTAACTCTTAGGACTACCTAGGGGCAACATACATACATACATGCTACATAATACATGTATACAAGAGACATATGTGCATAATTGCTTATGCTGCACGTTACATCATTGAACATCCCGCCTCATTGGTTTCTCTGTTCTAAAGTAACAAATACAAATTACAATAGCTATAATATTTTACTGTATCTCTAAGTTTAAAGTAATTTATCGCTTACACGTTTGGGGGAGTAAATGAAAAATAAAGAGGTAATATAAGTAAGTTGCCTACTTATTAGACGAAATATTTTAATACGTGTCTGTCGTCTGATCGATCTATGCTTATGTCGACTTGAGTGATATTTACGTCCTAAAATACCACAGTCTCCTCATGGCTCACTCACACCCCACCTTCCCTCCAAAGCAAAAGACGCTATAATCCTGACACCTCCGGACACTGCTACCGCACCCGCTATGCCAATCGTTTTTTTGGATTCATTGGGGGATACGTCTACAATAAAATCAATAAAAGAATTAACATCTATTCCGTAACAAAATCAGCATGAAAAACTTGACTGACTGAATGGCTGTTACCGTTAAACTACCAAAACACAGAAAGTCTCATCACAATGTCTGACTAGCACACACACACACATGTGGGTGGGCCACACTAATATTATATTGGCCTAACTACTAACACGATTGGACATCACCCTTAAGAATACGCCAGAACTTGTACAGTCTGCTCTATTTTAACGACTAGTTGAAACATGGCTAGTTCGCAGGTTCTGGTGTCCTGAAATACAACCTGCGGTACACGTGTAGAATTGTAAAATATATTGTACTGTTCGTGTGGTAAGAAAAATAATCGATTTTTTGTTATTATTTTATGATTATTATTATTACGTCGGCCATCGTTCGCCACGTGTCGGCAGTAACACAGTCAGGTGGATGTTAACGGCGCACCCGTAAGTATGGAAACCAAACCCATTTGCGATAATAATAGTTATCCGTTCATTCCATACATTCGGCTAAAACATGCTAATGTTAAAAAAAGTACCTAGGTAACTGAGCTTTGCTAATATAAAAAAAAAAATTATTACAAAAATATTGATCTGAGCGGGATTCGAACCACCATATTCCGAATTTCCGTAAAAAACGTAACCGGGCCGCATTGCAGTGTAAAATGCGTACCGACTTAGCATATCAGGACGGATTGGTGTGCGTTACTTATAAAATGTATACTTGACGCGACGCGGCGCTGCATTTTAAGATAGCTATTGAAAATTGAACTTTATTTACAACACAAAAAGATATACGTTTCATATGACATCATGTCTTCATTCAGTCATACGTATACATGTGCAGACATGCGCTGTGCAGCGCGGTGCAAATTGACATTCGAACTCTTACGATGAAACCAGAAACGTGTATCTTCTTGCGTAATTATTAAAGTTCAATTTTGAAAAGCTATCTTAAAAATGCAGCGCTGTGTCGCGTATCCTTTCGTTTTGGTGTGAATGGACCCTTAGATGATAGAATATACCCACTATAAGTAGGTAATGGAATGTTAAATCTTAAGACCCAGCCATTGTATACTTTCATTTTAAGCCTCTACAATCTACAATGTAAATGAACGTGCCTTTATCAATTAAGTACGAATAACGAAAGAAGAAATTACGAAGCTTGCACGTGTTTCACACGCACACGGCAGTCGGCATAAACACTTAACGAACTTTCTAATTTACCACCAGATCGCTCAAAGAAGGCGTCTCTAATTACAATAACATGGGTGTAATTAAATTTGTATCATCAGGATAAAAGATACGTACCTACACATGCCGGAGCCCGGTGCTTACGTCTGCCGTACCTAATTGGTCTACAATGCCGGTTGCTACTGTTACATTGAGATCCGACAGATACCTAAGTACATTCAACTATTTACTAGCAACAAGAACTTAATTATGTTTTAAAAAAATTCAAATTACCTTAGAATATCGATTGTATTAATAATTATTAAATAAGTACTTATGCATTAGTTACGTACTTACATAATGCATTAACAGCCTCCGTGGTCTAGTGGTTAGAGCTTGGCTCTCGACTCGGAGGTCATGGGTTCGATTCCCGCATTGGAACAACAAAAAATGTTGTTTCCAAGTTTGGTTAGGGCAATGCAGACTGATCACCTGATTGTCACTTTTGATATGTAAAAAGTTGGACCTGCGCCTGATCTCACGCCAGTCATGTCGGTTATCCGCCCCACTGGGTTATGAAAGTAAAGGAAGAGATAGTGTTCTTATGTACTGCGCACACACTTAGGCACTATAAAATTACTCCTGCGTAACTGGTCTACAATATTATAATAGTACTTATGTAACGTAGTTACATTCCCTTTCAATAAAATCGATTATTTCGGCGTTACTCGCGTCATCTATGATTTGTATAATTAATTATTTAATCATTTTTCGAGGCTTAAAGCACCATCTATCGGCGCACGTCCTTACTAACGGCGTCAGCCTTGCTTTAATACTTAGTTCGTAGATCGATTTTACTTTCGTCTTAAATCTTTGAAAAATAATAATTTAGTTTTTAATAATGGAAATACAGTAAATTTCTAATATTATATTACATAACATATTGATTATTGATATAATATCTTCTTATTTTGATTTCTGGATTTCTTATCTTTACGCTTTAGTTTATAGTTGTCAAAAGCTTAAAAAAGAGGAAGGAAAGGTATATATATGGCACTTCTTCGAATGACATTTCCTTTTCGAATTAAATTTTCGCTAAGACTCAAGATGTAGTCGTTATAATTATTATATTTTAATCCCGTGTTCCACGGTGAGTAATTTAGTGTATCTGTGTTGTGAATATTTGGAAAATCATTGCTTGTATTAAAACGCATTAGTCTTTCATGTAAACTATCATCTTGGTAAATTAGTTGTCAATTATTTGATTGGCCATACCACGTGCTCAATTTGTAGTTTCATCTTTCCCATTTAGCACTATTAAAATGTTACGATGTTTGTATCATATTGGTTGTCCTAAATATCATCTTATCTTTTTTTATTTTGCCTACCTTCTTTGTAATGGTCACACAACCCGTGATTTTGATCGTTGGGGTTAAGATCACAGAGGCTGTAGGACCGGACTCCTACCGACACGTTATCGTGAATATTTCAGGGAACTTGGTTACGGGCACGAACACCGCCAACTACAGCATTCGAGGCACCAATTAAAAGGACTTATATCTAGCTGGAGTTCAGAGTGCTGATAGACATTGGACGGGGATTTATTTTTTTTGAGACGATCTATCTACAACGAACGGACGCAGCGGTGACGGAGAAGCTTCCAGAAGTTGGAGCCCTATCCCGCATCCGCCACGTGCTAGACACCTGGATTCTAAGCTAAGTTCCCACGTGGTTTAAAGCCCCTTACCACCACCTTGACACTAAGAGGCTAGACCAAACCGTACGGCCTTCTGCCCACGACCCCTATTTTTTTTCTTTGTTTATATAATATAAATATTGTCACGGAGATCTTTTATTTAATTTTAATTTTTAATTTCACCCGTAACACTTACTACTTAGGCCTTTTCATCCGTTATTGGATGATTTATACAGTATTCTCCGAGCGAAGTAACCACTTGAAATACTGTAGTGCCTGGGACAGTTGGTTTTTAAATGTCGTATGGTTGCCCAAGCACACACGGCATTCTCACAACACAGTCAGCCTAGTCCAGAGGAATGACTGGTCAATACGTCTGGGGCCAACCATGTGCGGGTTTCCTCACGAATGTTTTCCTTCACCGTTGGAGCGTCCGTATAATGTACTTGAGATCACAAAAAAGGCTCATTGGTACACGCTTTATTCATACCTGGTTGATCCAAAAACAAAGAAAGAATGTAAAAATGACTACGAAACATTGTTCAATGTATGTAAAGTTCTACCGGTTCACAAAAAAGTCGAATACCTAGTGATTCTCGAACAATTTCATAATGATCAATTTAAAGGAAAAGTAAAGAACTCGCATACCTAATACTAAAAATGTTAGATTAGGTAAACTTGTAACACAGCGGGTTAAAAACTATTACGGGATGAGAACCACTAATTATTTGACCCTTCACTGTATAATAAATACCTACACCTGGCTGAGGACACGAGCGGACGATAGTAGCTGTAAAGTAAATAGAGTAATTGTCAAATATAAATTGAAAAAGTTAATGTTACCAATAATATTTAATTTTATTGAATTACTAGCTTTTGTCCGCGGCTCCGCTCTTGTGAATATACTATCGCGTATCCCACGGGAACACGGTACTTTTTAGGGATAAAAAGTAGCCCTTTTAATCCAGGGCCTAAACTACTACCATATTAAATTTCATCTAAATCCGTTAAGTAGTTTTTACGTGAAAGAGGAACAAACATCCATCCATCCTCACAAGCTTTCGCATTTATATTTTATTTATTTTTTATTGAATTTATTTATTTATTGAATTTTAAGAAGTTTACAGACTAATAACAATATAACAACGAATTCAAATACGGTAAACATATCGCTAAAAACAAGCCTCCACATATAAGTGACAAAATACTTCTCGGTATACAATGTATTTTTTTAAACTATTAATATATAAACAACAAATAAAACATTTTTATTCTTTATAGATCTCGACTATAGTGTTACAAATCTACACAAAAATGAATTTGCCAGTAGTCGTCTTGCTGGCAGGCGCGACTAAAATCGCTCCGTGAGTTCTTAGCCTCACACTTCTTAAGAAAAATGCATTGCCTTTTTAATTAATGATTGTATATCAATCAGAGGTCGATGGCGAATCCAATCCTATTGGCGCGCAAAGTTATTTTCGACAATAATTCTGAACAATCAATCGAACCATTTGCGATGTTAAATAAAAAACATAGGTACATCATTGATTTGTCGTCTTTGATTAAAATATAGGTTTCCATTTCCATTAACTATTTCGCGCAAATGATATTGCGGACACCAGCTAGTTAATAAATTATGAGAACGGCTCAAAACGTTAATACCTAATATATATATAATATGTCTAAGTTATATGTATATACATCGCAGCGATCTGGTTATTATAATATAAAATTTTCGATTATAGAAACTTAAATCTTGACGAAATATTTATTTAGATTGATGCGATTAAAAATTATTAGAAAATAAAAAATATTGCCCATCTCTTTCTCGCAAAACGATTTGATTGTTACGTCATATGTTTCTACCGCCATACATTTTGTAATGACAAATGTATGGCGGGTGCAACTCGTGACGTCACATGCCGATCTCTCTTTTTTTTATATATGGCGTCGGCCTATCTTAAAACCATTTGCCAGTGTCATGTAAAAAAGGCGGGAAATAGAACTTTCGTTTAAATTTTCAACACTGTATTCTTATATCGTCAAGTCTAAAGTCTAGTCAAAGACCAAATAAATAGTCAGTACAGTCAATGAGTCATGTCAGTTGATTCAGTAAAGTGGTAGACGCTTTACTAAAAGTTCCTAGGGAGTTTTGGCGGGAAACACAAAATAGCACGTTTTTAGAAGTTGTACCACTTGCCCACACTTGTGCACGTTAACGAATATTACCTATACTCCCTCTATGAGCGCCGCATATAAAAAAAACGGTAATGACAACTGACAACTGACAGCGAAGTTTTTATTTATTTATGGCATCGGCATAAAACCATTTGCCAGTGTCAAATTAAAAAGGCGAGAATTAGAACTTTCGTTTTAATTTTCACCACAACGTCACCAATTGAATTCCCCGGCAAAACGTGACGTTGTGGATTTTGTATATCCTCGTAAATTTGTGTTATTTCTTTTCTGAAAATTGAAACGCAAGTTCTATTTCTCGCATTTTTAACTTGACACTGGCAAATGATTTTATGCCGATGCGATAAATAAATAAAATAAAAAAAAACAAGTGACAGTGACAATCAAGATCAGCTGAGGTGAAAGGTCTACCGTCTTGGGGAGATTTAATTTCCAATTCAACATGTTGCTTTGTTTAATTGTGCTTCGTTAATAAATATTGCTTGTTTATACGTTGGTTCTTATAGTTTTCCTTTAAAAATACCTGTGAAATCTTGTGTACAATATTGTTATAGTACAAGATAATCTTCTAGAAAATGTTATTCTGAAAATAAACTGCATATCACTGTTGTGTGCTGTTGGTAAACAAAGACTTCCAACTTGTATCAGCGCATAATAAAGTGTAAAAACAATGGATTCAAACCTTGAACATGAAGATTTACTTATAAAGCTGCGTGCAAAATTAAACGAAGAAAAAATCAAATTGTGGGAATCTCCATACATAAACAGTGAAGATACCAAGAACATTGAAAGTTTACAGGTTTGTGTAATTGTTCTTTTCTTTTGTGGAATAACAGCAGCTATCATTCTTAATCTAAAAAAAAGTATGTGTTACAATTATTGTAAATAAGGCCAATAACAGTTAATCACATATTTATTACAAAATACTTAGGTATAAGGTGCTTTACAAATATTGGAGTTTTTATAAATTGATCTAATCAATTTCGATTTCGATATGCAATCGATAATCGCGTTAACCAATAGTAAAAACGTTGTAGTACTAAACAACAATTAAGTAATTTTAATAATGTATGGTACAATTAGGTAAATCCATGTATTATACACTAAAATAATATCATAACATTTTTTTAAATTACTTTATGCTATAAAAAACTACTAATATTATATGGTAGGGTAGGGTATACTTAGGGGTAATGACACACAAAAAACCAAAAACGAAAGTTTAAATTAAATTATGATAGGTACCTATAAAGATGGACTCATGAGCTAACAACCACTGTTGTTTCGACTTTTGACTTAAATGACTTTTTTGAGGTTTTGAAAACATGTGTGAGGATATATTTTATTGTTAAAAGTATGCAAAATTCTAGTTAGAACAAAACTAATTCACTTTTAACACATCTTCAGCTACATATATGCCGTTACAGCCATTTTTATGTTGTAGTAAAAATCAAATGGTAGCTATTTATTTTTTACTTTTTTAGGAACTTGCAAGTAAATTTTCCCAGTCACTGAATATTGAAATGATCAAGATCCTTCAAGGTCTTCGAGAGCTGCAACAACATTCTATAGATAGACTAAACGACAATGAGGAATACAAGGAGACTGGCCGGGCCACATTCAGAGTCCGAGCCACTGGTGCGGGGGAACGTCATGCAGAGATTAAAATAACAAAGCCGCTAACTGTGTCAGGGGAAGAGTTGATCATATCTGTTGCTGGAAGCCTTAGTGTTCAATCATGCAGGTATATATATGCCATCATTATTATTTGATGTGCACTGTATAGGTCTTACAGTGTGCATAAAATTACACATCATTATTTCGCGGTTATTAAAGTAATCTTTCTTTAATCATTGATTCATACCATGTGAGAAATGAATTAGATAAAATTGCCTAAACCTTCAAAGTCAAAGTCAAAATTTTTTATTCAAAATAGGTATTTTCATACACTTTCTGAACGTCGATCTACATGATGCCTACCACCGGTTCAGAAACTAGCCCGGCGAGAAGACCCGGCGTAAGAAACTCGCGCGGGGCCATCTTTTATCAAAAAGATGGAAAATTGTTCTTTTAAAATATAAAAAAGGCATATATAACAATGTTATGACTAAAACTACATAACAAGAGTACAATAATATATGTAATTTAGAAGTAGCCTTGCAGGGGGTCACGTCATTCCCATGGTGTGCTATCATTCATAAAATCATTAACTTTATAATAGGCTTTAGCACACAAACGTTCTTTAACTACTTTTTTAAATTTATTGATTGAAAAATTTCTAACGCTTTCTGGGATCTTATTGTATAGGCGTATACACTGGCCTTTGAACGAGTTCTTTACTTTACTAAGTCTAGTCACTGGTACATCAAGCTTATGCTTATTTCGGGTATTTCTATTGTGGTTGTCACTTTTCTTTTTGAATAGGTTTAAATTTTTTTTAACATATAATACATTTGATAGAACATACTGAGAAGCTACAGTTAAGATTCCAGTTTCTTTAAACTTCTCTCTTAATGTATTGTTGGGGGCCAGCTTGTAGATTGCCCGAACAGCTCGCTTCTGCAGCACAAATATAGTATTTATGTCGGCAGCATTTCCCCACAGTAGAATGCCATAGGACATTATACTGTGGAAGTAACTAAAATATACAAGTCTTGCTGTGTTTTCGTCTGAAAATTGTCTTACTTTACTCACTGCAAATGCTGCTGAACTGAGTCTGTCGGCCAACCCAACAATATGAGGGCCCCACTGTAGTTTTGCGTCTAAAGTTATACCTAGAAAGACAGCTGTATCTACTAGTTCCATACCTTTTCCATTCAATAGAACATTGGTTTCAGTTTGCCTTACATTTGGCAAAGTGAACTTTATACATTTAGTTTTTTTGCTATTTAACAAAAGATTATTAACACTAAACCAGTGTTCTATTTTTGAGAGAGCATTATTTACTTCGTCATAGCCTGAGGTTTGGCGATTAATATTAAAAGTAAGTGACGTATCATCGGCAAATAAGACTATCCCGTTTTTTCCATTAATAAGGTATGGTAGGTCATTTATATAGACCAGAACAAGAAAGGGTCTGTACGGTGTCATAAATCACACCGTAGCATTTTTCACGTCACAATGCACTTTACCGTCAGTACGCGTTCATAATTAGCAAGCACCGCGCGTGCTCCCCTAGCACCCTTATAGCATATATCAATCTTATGTGGGACAATTAATAAAATCTTTATGTTCGGGAACTCATTTGGTTTTATTAGCCAAACCCCCACATAATATGGTCCTTCGAGCTTTGTGACCTTCCGCGATTTGGCCAAAGCAGGATCATTCGCGAGTGAGGACTATCAGTGACTATCAGAAAATCAGTTCGGTAAAATCAGAAGATAGTACAGCAGTGGTAAAGTGAAATAGCACAACAGCGTAACAGAACAGCAGTACTGTGGAGTAGCATAACAGTGTAGCAGATCGGTGGTGTAGTTATATAGTAAAACAGTTTCTGGCGAATCAGTGTTGTGGTAGAGGAAGACGAGCATCAGCAGCAGCAGTATTCAGCATAGCAGTGTGGTTCCTGTCTGCAAACAGCAGACAGCAGCATCAGCGTTAGCATCGCTTCAACATCTCATCAGCAGACCATCACGCTCTTCAGGGCGTGGGCAGCAGCAGCAGAAAGGTTCCCGAGCAATCAAGTAAGATCTTTCCATTTTTTCACTTTGAACAATAAGTTACCATAATGGAGGATATTTACGAAAATCAAGAGCAGTTAGTAGGTGCGATAGAGCAGTTGCTTGCGTCTTTCAAGAAAACGGGGCGAGATCGTAGGACAGTAGATTACGTTAAGCGGAAGTTACAAACCCTTGACGAATATTGGGAAGAATTTAAGCAGAATCGACAGCAATTAGCAGGATACGTAGATGAAAATTCTGAGCCTATGAAAGGTCTCAATGAACGGGCTACCAGAAACTACGAGATCACAAAGTCAACTTTGCAGCAGTTTCTCTCGCAGGTGACTTCACCAGCAGTAGCACACTCAGAGGGTAAGGTACTTGAGGTCCCAAGTCGTGGAGCAAGCCCGTTACCCATCCCTGGTCCGTCAACAGCAGCATCAGCAGAACGGGTGTCGAGGACAATCTCCCAAGGAGTCGACAGCAAAACAGCAGAAATGTTACGTAAGCAGATGACGAACTTCAAAGCATTTTCACGAACGGTAAGCAACATTGACCTGGAAGCATTAACAGAAAGGTGGCAGTTTGAAGACACGTTGCAGCAGTTACAGATGAGATGGACAGCAATCGACGCTCAGCATTGGGAGCTCGATAATGAATTAAACGGGTCTAACCTAGAGTACGAAAATCAATTTACAGCACATGAGAAGAAATTTAATTTCATCAAGGAGAGCATTAACAAAAAAATGTGGTCAACGTCTCATAGGGAAAAATCAACCCCTAAATTAGATATCCCTACATTTAGCGGTAATTATCATCAATGGATGTCATTCCAAGATTTATTCAGTGAGGCCATTCATAACAATCCCTCACTGTCTCAGGCCCAAATAATGCAGTTTTTAAGGAGTAAATTAACAGGCGAAGCTGAAAGACTCATACAACATTTACAAATTACATCGGCTAATTATAATATATCTTGGGAAATTCTTAACCACAGGTACAACAATAAAAGGCTTATATTCACTTCGCACGTCAACATATTGCTAGGGCTGCCAACCATTCAATATCAATCAGCAGCGCAACTTAAAAAATTACACGACACAACTAAAGAATGTTTGAATGCATTAAAGAACCTGGGAGTCAATATCAGCTCATGGGACCCCTTATTGGTCCACCTGTTAGGGCAAAAATTGGACAGTGAGTCGTATACAGAGTATTTGGAATCAGTCAAGAATCCTCGAGAATTGCCAATTCTAGAGGACTTCGTGAATTTTTTGGAAACGAAATTCACTGTACTCGAATCATCGCGCAGAAAACAAGAGCAGGGCGTATTTAAGCAACCAGCATCATCGAATCAGCAGCAGAATTTTTCGCATCAACGAAGACTTCCTCCGAGCAACTTTAAATCTAGCAACAATAATTTTTATTTTAATCATAAGTCAAAATTTAAGGCTTTGCATGCAACCAAGGTAATTTGCGGACTTTGCAAAGGCGAACATGGTTTATTCAATTGTTCAAGGTTTCAAGAAATGCCATGCGATCAGAAATTGAAAACCGTAAGCCGGTTGCGTTATTGTGTGAATTGTTTATACGAACACGATACTAAAGAATGTTTTTCCAGTAAAAGGTGTCGCCTATGCGCAGGATTTCACAATAGTTTATTGCACGATGCATGCACAAAACTCAAACCCAGCACTTCTTCGAACCATGTGGCGAAGGCCCACCACGTGTCTCAACCCAACACGTGTGAGGTCTTACTAGCAACGGCAATGGTTGGTGTGAAAACAGCAAATGGAGATCAGCATCATCTTAGAGCCCTCATAGATTCGGGTTCTCAAATTTCAGTTATTACAGAGAGAGCAGCGCAGTTTTTAGGATTAAAAAGACGTAGGTGCAAGGGCACTATTTTCGGCGTCGGCGAGCATGAAAGCAGCAGCAAAGGAATGCTTACTATACAATGCAAATCATTGCATAATGATTTCACATTTAGCATAGACGTCATCATCATGAGCAATCTTATCAAAAGTCTTCCAAATGTAAATATACCTAAGCCTTCGTGGTCATACATCGAAAACATTAATTTAGCAGATCCAAAATATTATGTAAAACGTCCGGTGGACTTACTTTTAGGAGCAGATGTCTACTCAAAAATTTTATTGGATGGTATTTTGAGAGGTTCGACTAGCGAGGAACCCATAGCACAGCAGACTTATCTTGGCTGGATCCTCTGCGGCTCCGTCAAATCATATCAGTGCAACGTCATGTTACATAACAATTATGACTACTTGCAAAGATTCTGGGAATGCGAAGACATTTCCCAAGAAAAGGAGATGACGTCAGAAGATGAATTTTGTCTTCAATATTTTTCTAAAACGACTAGAAGGTTGGAGGATGGAAGATTTGAGGTGCGTTTACCTATCATAGAAGAATTGAAACATAAATTAGGGTCATCAAAAACTACAGCATTAGCACAGTATCAGAGTTTAGAAAGAAGATTGCATCGAAATACAGCATTAGCAAATGACTATAAAAAGTTCATGCAGGAGTACATGGACTTAGGTCATATGGAACGATCAGCATCTGAAAGAAAAATGGAGTTCTACTTACCTCATCATGGAGTCATCCGAGACAGCTCCACTACAACGAAGCTACGCGTAGTATTCAACGCATCAGCAAAGTCTTCGAGTGGATATAGCTTAAATGATATAATGTATAAGGGGCCCAATCTTCAGCAGGATCTACAGCAGATAATTTTGAAATGGCGTCAGTTTAAATTTGCTTATACAGCAGACATCGAAAAGATGTACAGGCAAATTTGGGTCTTTCCCGAAGATCAAGCATATCAGAAGGTATTTTGGCGGGAGTCTAAAGACCAACCCGTGCAAGCGTATCAATTGAAAACAGTAACTTACGGAGAAAAAGCAGCAAGTTTCTTAGCAATAAATTGTTTACAGCAGTTGGCAGCAGAAGAGAAGACGAAGTATCCAGAGGCAGCGAAAGAAGTAGAAGAAAGCTTCTTCGTAGACGACTTTTGTGGAGGTCATCATACTTTACAGCAGAGCAAGCAATTACAAGCAGATTTAATTGAGCTTCTAAAATTAGGAGGTTTTAATTTACGAAAATGGAAGTCAAATGACCAGCAACTTCTAGCAGATTTAGATACAGAGCAGTGTGACAAGCAGACGTACGAATTTAAGCATATAGAGTCGACGAAAACCTTAGGTCTAAGCTGGGATCCCCAAGGTGACGTGTTTACATTTCAATGCAAAATAGAATATTCTGAAGCAGCACCAACTAAGAGATCTTTATTGTCCGAAATATCAAGGTTATACGACCCCTTAGGTTGGCTTACGCCATTGAGCACGACACTGAAATTATTATTTCAAAATGTGTGGTTATCGAAAATAGAATGGGATGATAATCTCCCGCAGAATATTAAAACAAAATGGTTAGATTTACGCCAAGAGTTGCAAAATATAGACACATTTAAAATACAACGGTGGATCGGGACTTCTGAAAACGACAAGATCGAGTTTCATGGATTTTCCGACGCCTCTAGCAAAGCATTTTCGGCAGTAATTTACTGTAAGGTCATAAAAAATGGCAAATCATCAGTATCATTATTAGCAGCCAAAGCAAGACTCGCACCATCAAGCAAAGTTCAGACCATCCCTAGGTTGGAATTAATGGGAGCTGAACTATTATCAAAATTGATGACCAAGGTTCAAAAATGTTTACATCAATACAAAGCAGAAGTGTATGGTTGGACAGATTCTACAGCAGTTTTAGGATGGATACAGGGAGACCCATCACGATGGAAAACATTTATATCCAATCGAGTCAGAGCAATAACGCAAGTAATGCCAAAATCATGTTGGCACTACGTTAAAACTGACGAAAACCCGTCTGATTCAGCTAGTCGCGGCTTAAACGTGACTCAGCTTAAAAAAGATAAGCTATGATGGAACGGCCCATCATGGTTGCCGTCATTAACAGTTAAAGAGCCAACATTATACGAGACTACATTAGAGCTAAAACATCAATACAAACAATCTAATACTATAATTCATACGGATCCTCAAGCATTAAACATCATCGAACAATTATTAAATAAGCATAGCAACATAACTCGAGTTATCCGCATACTTGCATGGATATTACGAATAACAAAGCGCAAACAACGCCGCGAAGGATATCTCACATTACGAGAATTACAACACGCAAAAATGCTTATTGTAAGGAATGTACAGCTGGAGCACTTTAATGAAGAAATTAAACTATTATCAAATAAAAGACCGTTACAATCAAAAAGCAAAATTTTAAATTTAAATCCGATTTTTAATGACGACAAAATTTTACGAGTTGGCGGCCGTCTCAAGAACGCGAGTGTAAGTACCGAAATAAAAAATCCCATCATCATACCTTACGAAAGTCGACTTACAATTTTACTGATACAGCAAGCACATGAACTAACATTCCATGGCGGTCCACGAATTACATTGGCCAATCTTAGACAAAAATATTGGATCATTGGTGGTATAAGAGCAACCAAAAAGCATATCAGAAAGTGCGTAACCTGTAGGAAAAACACACCTATTTTAGGTCAGCAGCTCATGGGCGATCTTCCAACAGCACGTGTTAACCCGAGGCCAGCATTTTATAACACCGGTGTAGATTTTACAGGATACATCGATGTAAAAGCAAATAAAGGACGAGGTATCAAAACCATGAAAGGATACATAGCATTATTCATTTGCATGGTCACGAAAGCAGTACATATAGAAATGGTATCAGACCTCACGAGTTCAGCATTTTTGGCGGCTCTCAGTAGAATGGCAGCTCGTCGCGGCACGCCTCGACACATCTTCAGTGACAATGGCACTAATTTTGTAGGAGCAAACAGATTGATGCAGGAGCAATTTCAGAACATTTTCGATGACAACACTTTAGGAGAGATAGCAAGCATGAATATCACTTGGCATTTCAATGTAGCGAAATGGTGCCAAGCATCAGGTTTATGGGAAAGAAATATAAGGAGCTTAAAGCATCATTTAAAAAGGGTTGTGGGTGAGCAAAAACTTACATATGAGGAATACGCCACCCTATTAGCAAAGATAGAAGCAATCTTAAACTCTAGGCCCCTCTGCGCGCTCACAGAGGACCCAGAGGACTTAGACTATTTGACACCAGCACACTTTCTAGTCGGCAGAGCAGAGTTAACTATCATAGAAACGGAGCAGGATGCTAGGTCAAGATGGTATTTAATATCAAAAATATATTTCGATTTGTGGAAGAGATGGAGGATCGAATATATGACTCAGCTCTCAGTAAGATCGAAATGGTTAAGAGCACGAAATAATCTTCAAGTTGGCGATTTAGTCACTATTCAGGACGAGAATATGCCCCCCGGCAAATGGCTCATGGGGAGGGTATTGGAGCAGCATCCCGGAGAGGACGGATTGGTTCGTGCCGTCACTCTGAAAACAAAAAACGGAATTATCAAAAGGCCAGTAGTTAAATTATCATTGTTGCCTATCTCTAACGCAGCAAGCAGCGACCGTGAAGAAGAATCTGAGGCACAAAAAGAAGAGAAAAATCAAAGAAAACCTATCAAGCAGAATAGTTTCACGTCCATGGCGATAGCATTTATATTATTTATGTCGATTGTGACGACTTCTTATACAGCTGAAAGGTTACCAAGCAACATGTCTCTATATTTCGATTATACCGGAAGTGCAAAGATCATTCGGGATAAGTGGACTCTCATAGCATACTACAATATGTCTCCGTACTGGGAAGGATTCACCGCAGCAAAAAAGTTCATTAATTATACAAATATAATATGTAGTTATATACCCGACTATGACTATTGTTCAACAATCACGCTACAATTACAGCACGAGTTCGAGGAACTGGATCACTACAATCGTTTGTTATTAAATCAGCGTTTTAAGGCGCGTGCGAGGAAGCGCCGGGCGCTTATCAATGGTGTCGGTTACGCCGCCAACTATCTGTTCGGAGTATTAGACGAGAGATTTGCGGAACAGTATAGGAACGACATCGAGCTTATCAGACAGAATGAGCATCACCTTAACAACTTGATACAGAATCAAACATCAGTCGTCGAGGCACAATACAATTTACTGAAACGCACAGAACAATCGATTCAACTTCAGCATAAATCGATAAATAACCATCTTGAAGATTTGTATAATTTTACTAATTCTCTCAAGTCGGAACATATTCAGATTTCGGACGTTCAACATTTTTTATTGTCGTCATTCACGGCGATGAACTTATTTCAAAACCTGAAAAGAATTCAGGACACGATTTTAGATACCATCACAGATATTTCACATGGCAAGTTTAATATGCATTTATTAACTCCGGAACAAATTAAAAGCGAATTACAATTCATAGGAAGTCAGTTGACAAAGGATATCACGTTACCCATTGACAACATACAATCAGACTTACAGAACGTTTACAGTTTCCTTAGAATTAAAGCAAGAATGTTAAAGGATTATTTTATATTCGAAACATCGTTTCCATTAACTAATAGAGAAGCATACAACGTTTACAAAATTATTTCGATTCCTAAGCAGATAGCAGGAAATGCGATCACTGTCCTCCCAGTAGATGATTATGTAGCAATCAATTTAAGAAAGGATTCCTATTTTATCCTTTCCACATTTGAGCTTCAACTATGTTTCAATAATGAGCAAACCTACTTATGTCATCTCAGCAAACCCATACATTATCTCCCACCAGATGAGAGGTTCTGTAAGATCGACGTAAGAACTAAGCAATGTCTCGTCAGCAAATCAGCATGCAGTGATCAGTGGATTCAGCTGAAGGATGAGTCCCAATATTTTTATTTTTGCTGTAATACATATCAGGTCAGAATCATATGTTCAGATCGTGTTAGCACAGATCAGCTGAATGGGGCTGGTATATTGAGCATCGAGCCTAACTGCATGATAAAGGGCCGAGACTTTACTATGTACTCTCAGACCAATTCCAGGAATGAGATCTATTCGGATTTGGGCGTTATAGCTCCCAAACTTCATAATATTAATCATATGATCAACCAATCACACTTGCAATATTCGAACATCCTTGATAACAGCGAAATTGATATAAACAACTCCATCAGTGATTTAGGCAAGCAAGTTGAAGAGTTGAAGGTCGCCACTAAAGATTTAAAGACATCAGATAGTCAAATATCGGGTCACGACGTTCATCAATACAGTATCTCATACAGCCTGCTCGCTGTCGTGGTCATAGCAGCGTCATTCATACTGTGGAAGAAGTATAGGAAAAGATTCAGCAATGTCTCCCCGCAAGCAGAACCTAGTGTAGTGTTTAGTGCGCGAAAGCAGAGTACGGCTGACCGTCAGCCGAGTGAATTGTGTAGTGTAAATATCACGAGGGACGTAGCAACCTCCCCTATATCTGCCAGATGTAATTTTCCCCCTAAATCAACCTAATTTTTTGTATCTTTTCGGCTCGGGAGTATGTACGGTGTCATAAATCACACCGTAGCATTTTTCACGTCACAATGCACTTTACCGTCAGTACGCGTTCATAATTAGCAAGCACCGCGCGTGCTCCCCTAGCACCTTTATAGCATATATCAATCTTATGTGGGACAATTAATAAAATCTTTATGCTCGGGAACACATTTGGTTTTATTAGCCAAACCCCCACAGGGTCCTAAAATGGATCCTTGTGGGACCCCCATCTCATTTTTGGTACCTGTGGATCTTTTTCCATTTATCTCAACCCTCTGAGTCCTATTTGATAAATAAGATTTTAAGAGGACGAGTGCTGGTCCCCTTACTCCATAGTGGCATAGTTTCCTGATCAATGTTGTGTGCTGCACGCAATCAAATGCCTTAGAGAGATCGCAAAAACCTCCTAGAGCATCCTGCGACCCCTCCCAAGCATCAAAAATATAACTAATTAGATCAACGCCAGCATCTGTTGTAGAGCGACCCTTCGTAAAACCAAATTGTTTATCATGTAAAATGTTATTAATATTAAAGTGTGCTAGTAACTGAGTAAGTATTATTTTTTCATATATTTTACTTAGTGTTGGCAAAATAGATATAGGTCGGTAGTTAGATGGATCCGACTTACTACCAGACTTAAACAAAGGTAAAACTTTACTATGTTTCATTAGATCAGGAAATACGCCACTTTTTATACAATCATTAAAAATAGTTGCTAAGTAAGGTGCGATAATATCGATTATAGATTTAATAACATTCATTGATAGACCCCATAAATCTGCAGTATTCTTAATATTTAATAAATTAAATTTTTTAATAATATCTTGCGGTCCTATTTCTTTAAATCTAAATTCGATTTCACGCTCTTTTACATTATCTTTAAGAAGTAATTCAGCATCAGCAGGAGAGGCATACAAATTTTTGGTGGTTAAAACTGGAATGTCAGCAAAGAATTTCTCAAAAGCAGTTGCAACTTCACTGTCGGATTTAATTATTTTATTATCTATATTCAATTTAAAATATGTGTTGCGGCTGGTGACTCTTCCAGTTTCATTTGCAATGATTTGCCAAGTTGTTTTAATCTTATTTTTCGAATTCTTAATTTTATTTCTATGTGAAGAGATTTTGCTGCAGAGCAAACTTGCTTAAATGTTTTTGAATATAACCTTACATAATTTTTAAATTCTTCACTTTGATTCATTATTCTTTCATTATAAAGTTCATACAATTTTAATCTACTTTTTAAAATACCTGCTGTTGCCCATTCGCTGAATTTACTTTTACTGTTTGTTCTCACTGTTTTAGGGGTGAAAATAGTATCAAATTTATGTTTTATTAATTTAAACAGTTTACCGAACGACATATCCGGGCTCCTATGATACTCTAAGTGTCCAATATTAGCTATAATTTCACCTCTAAACTTCTCAATATATTTGACATTTATTGGTATACATGTGTTTCTGTCCTTGTGTAATTGTTTGCAATTATTATCTATAGGGAAAATGGCCCGCTGTCCACAGTGATCAGAGCTTAGTATGTTAATGACTTCCTTATTTAATGGATCTATGTTGGTAAAAATGTTATCAATGCATGTAGCAGAGCTATCACTGATCCTTGTTGGTTCAAAGAATAAATGAGTTAAGTTATATGATTTTAACAATGAATTAAATCTAACAGTGGTGGAATTACTTTCTAAAATATTTATATTAAAATCACCACATAATAATATATGTTTGTTAGATACACTTATCTTAGTTAATAACGTTTCCATTATTTTTTCAAATGAATCATATAACCCTAAAGGAGGCCTGTATACGCTAACAATAATAAAGTGTCCCACCTCTATACAGGCTATTTCAGTTGTTCGTTCTGTAGAGAGGCTTACTATGTCTTTACGTTTTTTATATTTTAAATTCTTCTTAATTAATATAAGTGAGCCGCCTCTTATGGCTTTTTCTCTACAGAAAGAACTAGCTAGCTGGTGCATACCAAGATTTAACATAATTTCATTTTTCTTAAACCAATGTTCGGTTATTCATAAAATGTCTAAATTATTGTTTAAAAACAACTCAATTTCTAATTCCTTACTAGACATACCTTGTATGTTTTGATGCACCAGCGTAAGTTTACATAATTTATTATCTTTAATTAAATTATTATTTTCATGAGTACTTATACCTACAATGCTAGAGACTTCCTCTGTTGTCTTACAGGCTAATTTAAATTATTATTATTTGGAACATTTTCCAAGGTGTTATAATAAGTCATATTATTATGACTAAACTGCTCAATAGAAGCAGTTGTCTTACTAGCCAAGTACTTGGCTGAGTTAAAATATAAAAAAGTTAATAGCGTACTTGCTATAAGTCTTGTAAAATAAGAGGATAGATAATATCTATCTAATGTCAATTTACATAATTTATAATTTACAATATTATTAATGTCGATTATATTTATTTTATTGTCATATTTATTTAATAATATACAATTATTATTAACAGCAGTATACAATTGGTTGTTAAGCTTATATCTAATTTTGTTTTCCCATGGCAACCGTTTTATGTAAGGAAATGTGAGTAATATAATCTTACTAATATTTTGCAGTTTGTTCAATGCTTCTATATAATATTCTAATTGGTTACTATTCACATTTCCCCGTCTCCCCACTAATATTATTAGTGTTGTATTGGGACAGTGAGTTGTACTTAAAATCTTTTTTATTATTTGTGAAAATGTTGCACCCGGTATACAGGTGTTGTACACTGACTGTTCCTCATACAACTTACTCAATTGCACCCCAACTCCCCGACCAAGCTCATCGCTGTATATAGTGACTATGCCCGGACCAGAGGCCAATGGTGCAATCAAATATTCACTATGGGAGGATATATCATGAGCCTCCACACCTAAATTACAATTTTTATTATTAGTTGAATTATTTACCAGATGCTGACATAGTGAGTTGTGTCTCAATAAAGACATCACTCTTTCTTCATTGTTATAGCTGTCATCCAGTAAAATATTCAATGCAGATATGTGACTAGATATTTCTGATTGGGCTAGATCATATTTTTTTGTTATGGATTTTAAAGTGTCATGTAAATCAGTAATTTCAGTTTGGAGACTGCACACGTCTGCCTCATAGACATATGTGGTATTTTCTAACTCTTTAATACTGTCTAAGTATTTATTTTTAATAACGATTTTTTCTTTTGTTAGCTTAGATAGTTTTAACATAATTTTTTTGTTTCTTATTAACAATTTACTTGTTTTTTTAATATGTTTATTTACTTTTATGTATTTTTTTAACTTATTTTTACTTTGAAATGTATGGGAGGGCATAGTATTGTCACCAGTTAAGTCAATTATTGGTATAGTTTTTGTGACATTTTTTTCAAGAATACTAGGATCTCTCCCAAACATTTCTTGGAACAAGTTTTGTGTTTGTGAGGAATTATGTTCCTGTATTTGACTTTTCAATATATTAATTTGTGTATAGGCTTCCTCTAGTTTCCGCTTCCAAATACTAGTATTGTTCAGAGCTTCCTCGTACTCATCCCTGCACCGGTCAAAGCTGTCTACAATTTCATGTAATTCTCTGTTTTTTTGGTACAAATCTTCATAATTTACATTTAACTTATTTAACTCAGTTTTTAAGTTACTGTTTTTTTGGATAATTTTTACCATTTCTTTTTCACTATCCTAACGTTCAGAAAGCAATAGTTCATTTTGTTTCTTATACTGTTTAAGCTCCTGAAGGGTCAGACGGAGTTGCTCCTCAGTCTGACGAGCCAGGTTTCCTCTAGTCATCATGTTGATGTAAAAGAAGTTATAAACTACGAGATAATTAATTAATTAATTGACTAATTTGTCTATCAATGAACCAACTATCTAGTTAGCGAGCAAATTTAACACTTTCTGATACCTTCAAGCAGTCCCGACCACTCTATATCTATAGATGGTGAGATATTTGCTCGGTGTAAAGCGGTCATGCAAGCTGGAGTGGGGTATGTAAGATGGTAAAGAAGATATCAGTCTATGCCAAACCTACAAGCCAACCTAACAATGAATTTTATTTTGCAAACCAGAAAAGGAAATAAGTTAAAAATTCGAAATAAACTACAATGGCAGTGGAATCAAGAATACCCAGTCCTCCTTATATGATCCTGTCACTCGATATCTATAGATGTTGAGATATTTGCTCGGTGTATAGGGGTCACGCAAGCTAGAGTGAGGTGAATAAGTTGTTAAAAAGGAGTAACAAGGTCCATTAATCCCACTGACCGGCCTAAGTAACCTACGTCTTAATTAGTTATAAACAGCTGATTTATTGCTTTCTTACAACGTTTATTATCATAGCCTATCGTCAACCTTAATCAGCATAAAATAGTTATAGATATTATTAATCTGTTTACAGAGATTTATTTAGAATTCTAAGCGTTTTTAATATAGAAAATTTGAATTACCTTGACAGCTGACGCCGTTGACGTAAGGCACAACTTTAAATTGCTGATTACACAAATAAACTTGTTCACAGCACTGATACTTATTATTTGTCTTATAGCTAACACTTAAAATAATATAATTATCAACGATTTGAGATAATTATAGTAAATTAATAAATAATTTTCAATTTTTAGTCGGGAGACTTTACAATGTCATGTTAACAGTAGGGTTGCCAGCAGGAAAAAAAAATCAAAAAAAAAAAAAAGAACTCCTCAGTCCTTAAAGATACGTGTTTGGAAATTTCGACATTGTTTAAAGAACTACAAACATATGCCATTTTGTAACGTACAGTCATCATCATTATCATCTTATATACAATACCTAATGGAAGCTTTGTGCATATTCAATTATACATTCGATAGTTTATTTTAAACGTTCTTACAATGTATTAATAATATTTTAACAAATATTACTAAAAAGGGAAAAATTATTATTATTTTTAAACAAAAAATTAAACCGACTTCCAAAGTAAAAAAGTATGAAATAAAACTTATTATCTATATAATTCCCCTTTAAAATTTGACTAAAATTTTAACTATTTCTCTACTCATTCTTTACAGAGTCAAATTAATACACAGCGGTAAAGTGATAAAACCCAACAGTAGTTTGGAGGAGCAGGGTGTTAAAAATGGTGCCCTAATGATGGCATTAATTATGTCTGGTAAGTATTTTAGTTTGTTAAGTTTAAAATTTAAAAAAAACATTTAAGATGTTTCTAATGTGCCTGTTGTTACAGAAACACCTGAGCAAATGCAAGCAGAAGACAGTAGGTACACGGAAATGAGAAGCACACTGGAGGATGCCATGCTGTTGTCCGAGCATGTTGCCGATGATGATGATGATGAGGGTGATTATATGAAGGTGATTAATTTACATCTGTGATTATAGATATTTCGGCGCCTTTGACACAGTCAGACCAAGACCTGATGAATATCTTTATAGAATTTTGAGACGGCTATAATTTCTCAAATTTAAACATGGTGTGTATGTTTAACAAATATGCTGTCTTTGTCTGTGGCTTTTCAACATATCAGACAAAGACAGCAACGGAGTAGCATATCCATAGAGTAAATATTTTATAAATAAGTGTAGAAAAGACTGGAAGCTTATGTTTATTATTTGTCTACAATTACATTTTTTTTTTTAAATAAGACAGGACTTGTCCCGTAAAGGGCAATTCGCCGCAAAACGGTACACGCGTAATACGAGCGTCGTGAACGTAGCGTCCAAAAGCTACGCGCGTCGGGCTCTACGTTTGCGATTGTAAATCACGGCATATTCCACAAAGCTGGACAAGGTCTGTATTACAATATTTTTTTGGTTGATTTATTAAATATCCACACTGCACCCCAGCTGGAGGACCAGTCCGGGCGCGAGGTGGCGCTGCCGGCGGCCGAGCGGCGCGCGCTGCTGGTAGGGCTGGCGCTGCACGAGCGCGGCCGCGCCGCCGCCGCCGCTGACGACCACGCGCTCGCGCTACTGCTCTTCCTGGAGGCTGACCGACAGTTTGAGTGAGACTCTTATTGTGTCTGTAGCGGTATGCTGATTGTGGTTATCTATCTAATCGCATTTCTTCCGATGCATAATTAAAAAATTTGTATTATCGTACATCGTATTATACGACCTCTGTGGCTCAGTGGTTGCGCGCGTTGATTCTCAAGCCGAAGGTCGCGAGTTCGAATCCCGCCAAAAGGGACAAAAAAGTTTCCTGATATATTTCCGTTGTCTGGTACCCGTAACACAAGTTATTGGAGAACTTAGCACAGAACTATATTAACGTGGCTAGTCTAGGCCGCGTCCATAGATATTATTATTTATCGAGGTTTTACTGAAAGGGCTAAAGGAGTTTTCACTTCGAAAAATTACTTAGAGCGCGTGTCAACAGCATGGGCAATATTGTGTTTGTCACGACGTCAGGAGCTGCGGCTCGGCCACGCTGGGCGCGGTGGACAACTGGGCGGCACTGCAGCTGGACGTGGTGTGGAGCTACGTGCGCCTGCGCCAGCTGCGCGCCGCGCCCGACGCCGCCGCCCGCCTCGCCCGCGCCGCCGACCGACTGCGGCACGCGTACGGCGACCGCTGCAGCCGCGTCATCGCGCTCAAGGGCAACGCCGGTACAGTACAATTCTCTTTTTCTCTCTTCCTCTTTTTATCTCTTTCCCTTTCTCTTATAATACAAAGTATATATTTATGTTTAGAGAACGAGCGCGTGATGTTCTGCCGGCTGTACCTGCTGCAGGGCGTGGTGGCGTACCACCAGAACCGCCGCGACGACTCCGCCAACGCGCTGCGCCGCGCGCGCCTGGAGCTCGACGCCTTGCGGGTCAGTTGACGAGAGATTAAACAGAGATTTGATTACTTTTCTTATATTTTATAATGTTTTAAGGTATGCATGTGCTTGGTAAAATGTATCCAACTTGGATAGAACAAACTAAAAAGGACTGTTTCTCCTACTTGTATATTAACGTCCCTTAATGTAAGCCTATGCCTTAGTGGCATTAATAACACCTCGACCTAGTTATAATTTATGTACACTTTATAGTTTAGATACAAATAGCAACATCTAGAGAAGACCTCTGGAACCTCGATCTCCTTAAATGTTTGGAATCAATTATATCCGTGTTAGAACTTAACTCGTGTTTGTAGGTTGACGAGGCAGCGGTGTCGGAGCTGGTGTCGCGCGGGTGGTCGCCGGCGCAGGCGCGCTGGGGGCTGCGCGCGGGCGGCGGACTGGAAGCTGCGCACGCGCGCCTGCAGGAACTGCGCGAGGCACGGCAGCGCGCACGCGAGGAGCGGCGCGAGCGGAGGCGGCTCGGCGCGTGCGCGGATGGCACTGCGGTGAGCGGCGCGGCGCTGCGCACGCTGCTGGACATGGGCTTCCCCCGGGCGCGCGGGCTCGCCGCGCTGCGCAACGCCAACAACAACGTCACCGACGCCGTGCGCCTCATGCACGACCATCCCGAGATGGTGAGTGATTCTATTTCATACGACAGGTAGCTGTCATTTAAAAATAGCCTTCAATATCAAATCAAAAATAATCTTTTATGATCAATTCACACCGAAACGAAACGATACGCGAAGCGGCACTCCATTTTTAAGTTAGATAGTTTATAGTTATTCAAATTGGAACTTTATTAAATACTTACGAAGATACACGTTTCAATGTCAAGTTGCACAGCGCATTTGCAGTGTATGACTGATGTCATATCAAACTTGTATCTTTTTGTGTGGTGAATAAAGATGAATTTTGAATAGCTATCTTTAAAAAAATGCAGCGCCGCGTCGCGTATCGTTTAGTTTCGATGTGAACTGAGCCTTATAATACTGCAATTTTATTCCTTTATTTTTAGTAGGTAGTAATTGTTAGTGGTCATAATTTATATCCGGTGGGTGCGCTGTTGCAGCTGGACAGCGAGGACGAGCGGTCGGACGCGGGCAGCTCGGACGAGGCGCTGGTGGAGGCCGACGGCGCGCTCGTCGCTGAGGTAATACTTTTGCCATGTCGTGCTAGATGACAACGTAGAACAACAAATCTCGTTATCGATGTGCCGATGCAAGGGAATCAAAAGTTATGAATATCCGAATATCTGAGAAATGAGAATACATGTGCATGAATACAGGGTTGATAAAAATCATGATTAAAAAAAAACAAAATAATCAGATTTAAATCAAATGAGACAAATCGGTATAAAATAAATTTATTTTACTTAAATCACTTTTTTTTTACTTTCTCATCTTTTTAATTAATTTTATAGTCAGTTTATTAATAAAATGATAAGAACGTATTCTGGTTTAATTTATTTATTAATAAAATTAAGACAATTCAACAAGTTCTACTAAAATCAACTACTTAAAAAAAAGTGGCAATGAAAATATTACAAGGAAAGTAAAAAACTGAATAGACCAAAAATGGAACATAAACCAATACTTATGGTAAGCGTTATTAACTTTTTATTTTTTAGAATTCACATTCAGTTCTTTCAACAATTTGACATTTTTTTCCGATTTAGTTGCAGTAATAACTTAATGATTTAAATCATTGTTTTTTTTTATACACTTGATTACAATCACGATTTAAATCACTGATTAATCCAGTGATTTAAATCATATCAACCCTGGCAATATACGTACTTATCTGTGGTAATCGTTGTCATCATATCTGTCTATAGTTATCATGCTGTCCATTGTCAATTTGAGACATAAAAACTCCATCTAGTAGCCCAATATATAGATTTATTTTTAATTGCAGTATAAAGTTATTTTCTTGTTCTATAGTTCAGCTGTTAAGTACTAGTTATATGAAAAAAAATGTTACTTGGGGTATGAAATAAATCCCTTTTACTATTTATACTCAGAAAAATATAATTATGTTCTTGGTTTTCGTAACCTAAAAGCGACATCTATCATTTATCTGTTAGCGTATTGCGTTTCCAAACAAACTAGATAATATTTTCATTACGTAGTTGTCTTGACAACTTATAGATGTTGCATTTCTACAAACCGCCACTAGGGAAATTTATTGAACAATAGGTTAAGTTATATTTAATCAATTATCTTCTATCCCCCGAGTTTGATGTATAATATTATTGCTTTTTTTGTTCCTATAATCATAAAGTACAACTTACAATAAATACTTTTTGTAGTCGCGTATTTTAATTACCAGGCAGTAAATGTATGGTGACGTGCCGGTCTCCTTTACAGTAATAATTAAATTGTGATTCAGTTTAAACTAAAAATATTATTTCGCATTAAGAGATAACGATGCGTTTGGCCAGTAATACTGGTATAATTTAAAAATAACCTCAATATAGTAACAGTTGACGGTTGACATACAGCTGGTGAGTATGGGGTACGAGGCGGAGGCGGCGCGGGACGCCCTGGCGCGCGCGCGCAACCGCCTCGACGTCGCCGTCACGCGCCTGCTACGCACGCCGCCACAAGGTTCGTAGAAACAGTCATTTAATAAAGTGATGCTCATGATTAATCAAAACAAAATGGCCGATGAGTCAAGCCCATACTGATCATAAACGCATCGTAAATTTTGAAAAATAAAATGTAAATAAATTATATTGTATCATACAAACATCGTTGGTATACATTATTTACTTATAGTAATTTTCATATTTTCTCTTTTCACAGGCGAATTCGATAACCCTAGTACCAGCGACGAGAGCGCCAGGAAGAGACAAAAAAAGGAGAAGAAGAAAAGGTAAATAAGCATACAAATATTAGCGATGTTAATTAGGGTGCTTCATGCTCGCACTGTGAAGTCTTTTTATTTTATTTTTTTGACACGTCGACTGATATTGTTCGCAGGAAGAAGGAGCGCGAGGCGGCGCTGGCACGGCTGCGCGCAGGCATCGCGGGTGACGAGGAGGACTACCTCGGCGCCTCCCTCAGCGAGGAGGAGCGCCTGCACGCGCACTACTCCGCGCTGCTCTAGCCCCCAAGATGAGGGGGACTGGGGCCGGCTCCCCATTGCGCCCTCGGCGAGGAGTAGTGGCTACACGCGCGCTACTCCACGCTGCTCTAGCTAGCAGGGGGAGTGGAGCCGGTCCCCTATTCTCTCCCTCAGCGAGGAAGGCGCTTGCACGCGTACTACTCCGCGCTGCTCTAGCTAGCAGGTGCCGGCTCCCCATTTTTCCCTCAGCGATGAGCTCTCCCACTCCTCTCAAGCGTAATGTGCAATAAATGTGTTAAATTACTCTTGTGGTTTGATTATAAAGTATGCATAGTAAAAATATGCGTTTACGCCTATGAGAGGAGAAACCTAGCCCCTAGGTTTTCTCTATTAGGATATAGACTTCAAAATTCGACGTGTGAATCACTTTATTCTCACAACTTAAAAAAAATTCATAATTATTGTAAAAACAAAACAAGGTAAATTTATTGATATAAAGTAAAAGAAAAGTCAAGGTTCTTTAAAGGACACTGGCTAATCCTGCCTTATTTTCCATCAAGAGAAAAAAAAAATTTGGACGGGAATAAAAAGTTATAAATAACTTAATTCTGATATTATCAGAGAATTCATGTGTAAAATGTGTACTTATCTGTGGTCATCGTTGTCATCATATCTGTTTAATCTATGGTTATTATGCTGTAAATTCTCAATTTGAGGCATAAAAGCTCAATCTAGTGGCCCATTAGATACATTTATTTTTAATTGGAGTATAGAGCTATTTACTTTTTCTATAGTTCAGCAGTTGAGTTCTAGTTTCATGAAAAAAAAAAAATACTTCGGGTGTGAAATAGATACTATACTGTACTATATTTATATTTATACTATGATAAATAATTATTATGATTTTGGTTTTCGTAACGTGAACGCGATATCTATCATTAATCTGTTTTTTTAAATTGAGCATATTGCGTTTCCAAACAAACTAGTTTTCATTAGGTAATTGACATCACCACTAATAGATGTCGCTTTACCGCAAGCCGCCACTAGGGTAATTTGTCGAAAAAGGTTAGTTTATATTTAATTAATTATCTTTTATCCCCCGAGTTTGATGTATAATATTATTGCTTTTTTTTTGTTTCTATGTTCATAAAGTGCAACTTAAAATAAATACTTTTTATAGCCACATATTTCAATTACCAGGCAGTAAATGTATGGCGACTTGCCGGTCTCATTTATAAAACCGGTCATGTGCGAGTCGGAGGCGCCACACTATTATTATTTCGTTTCGTTATTTTTGTACGAAGTTTTCCAAGGAAGCGCATTTTACAAGTTAGGCTACTATAACTCCTGAACAACAAAGTTATATGAGCCGTTATAGTTTTCCTTCAAAGTTCATGACATGGTCTACAATCATGATTTTTTTTCAGATTTTTCGAGCCAGCCGTTTAGCTTTGAGGGGGGGGGGGCACATATTTTAACAAAAAAGCGCTCGCAAACGGATACCTTAATCAAAAAATCGTCTTAGCAACCTCTCAATATTTAAAAGACCTATCTAATGATACCCCACACTATGGGTTAGACGCGAGAAAAAAAAACATCCCCACTTTACGTGTAGGGGAGGTACCAAAAAAATATTTTTCGTGATTTTATTTTAGCACTTTGTCGACGTGTAAATACACATATCCATGCAATGTTTCATCTTTCTAGCACTAACCGTTTGGACGATAAGCCGAAGACGGATGGACGGACGGACATGACGAAACCGTAAGGGTTCCGAGACGTGTACTACGGAACCCTAAAAAGGAGTTGACAAAACTATCTTACGCACCATAACAAAAACTATCTGTAAAACCAGTAATGGTTTTAGCGTGCATATACAAATTTTAGCATGGTCATGACCAAATTATTCTGTCCGCTACAAGATTAATTAACATAACACCAAGGCTCAATATTATAATGAGCAACCTCTACAAATTGTAAGCTTTATGTCGAAAATATCCGGCGAAAAAAAAATTTTTTCTAGCCTACTCGAATTTTACCAAGTGGCCACTTCAAGTGTGTTCATTTGTATTGATCAGTGTGTACACTTCTCTTGCTAGGATTTAGCCAACTTGGACGAGGAACGTGTCGCCCCATCCTCCTAAAACTTGATTTTTGTCTGTTTACCTACTTCTTTCCTCGGAAAACTACCAATAAGTATGTACGTTTTCATTATTATTACAACCAATTAGGATTTAAATTCAATTCTCTGTTTTTTCTTACTTACGAAGATTTCTGTGTTATTTATTTAATTGCTGTGTTTTTAATTAAGTTAATCATTTTGTAATCCGTATTTTTTTTATTCACTTATATAATGATATTGGTACACTTATTTATTTTTTGTACTTTGTAATCTTGGCTCATTAGTTATTTAATACAACATAATATAATATTAACTTAACCCAAAACAATTGCCTGAAGACGTATATCCTTCAAATGTATGCATATAAGTGGGACTTGGGAATCCACCAGGCTCGCAGTAATGACAACAGGGCTAGTAATGAACTGAGATCCCAGGCCCGCCAGACTACCCTTATATTCTTACCGATAAAATGTATATCTTATTGTAGTAGTGTGTACAATAAACGTGTGCATACCTACCCGCTAGTGCCGTGGGCCAATTTTTAGGTTAGGTTAGACGAAAGACGCTAAAGTTACGGAAAATACACACTAATACTACAATATAATATATATTTTATCAGAAAGAATACAAGGGTAGTCTGGCGGGTCTGGAATTTCAGCCCAGTAGCCCTCACTGGGGAGACAGTAGTTGTGGACTGTGGAACTATGGTGCAGTCTAGTTGACCACAGTGAACTCCAGGAACATGACGTCGGCCTTCACGTAGTCGAACTTGTCGAGACTGGTGTGCGGGATGAACACGTACTGGCGCTTCATCTGCAGCGCGCCGTCCAGCGCCTCAGTTGACTTGGTCCGCTCGTCGCCCGTCTCCGAGTCGCGCCGTCTGGTCGGGGCCTTCCGCCGAATCTCTAGAGTCTTAACTATGTCCATGGCCTGTTAAATATAGAAACCTCGATGAACAAAAGCGCTCTCTCTTTCTTTCTCTCTCTCTTTTCGTCTCTCCTTCCCTCTCTTACACACACACCTGGTGGAGGCTAGCGGGCTGGTCGCGCAGCACGATGCTGAGCGTGAGGTCGGCAGGCCAGGCCAGCAGCGCGTCGTACGGGCCGCACACGCAGCGCGCCGTCGCCGTCACGTGACGACCCTTCCACTTGCCGATTCCATTTAAATGCACCTCAGCCTGCAAGATATGGTGTACTTGTTTTAGTAGCCCATTATGTAACCTTTTTGTTTTCTGAGTAAATTAGTAGCTAATATTTTCAGAATTGTTGTACATGATGACCTGCCACCGGTTCGGAACTAGCCCGGTGAGAAGAACCCGAGCGTAAGAAACTCACACGGGGCGTTATTAAAAGGATCCATCTACTGAAATATTTACCTTTAGAGTGTACCCGTATCTGCTTGTCCTAAAGAGCGGGCTTGTCAGTACTGTGTCGTTTTCTTTCGCGTCTTTCATCCTCGCGGAGAAATTCTCAATTCTCCAAATTAGGTGACCTGATATCATGGGAAATATTATGTAACAATACAATAAGTGGTAATCTTCCACACTGCGCAAAACGAAGCCCTTGTCCAAACCTATGCACAAGGTAAGATAAGTCATTAAGTAAGTACTTAGTTCTTATTAATCTTAAATATTATTAAAAGAGTAAAGCGCGCTGCCTGTGTCCGTAATTGTAAGTTAATAAACCCGAGACCTTTACTTAGAATGCGCTATCTAATATCTTTGTAGTTGGTACTCGGTAAGTAGGTGTAATAACATACATTTATAGTGACTCCGCGTTCTAGACCCTCAATTTGAACTTATCTCGAATCATCCAGCTGTGCAATGTCACGTAGGAAAATATAATTATTACTTTAGAGAATTAGATTCAAAAGCGCCTCTGTCCAGTTTTTTACCCAACACGTTTTTAGATTAATGGCAACACATTGCATGATTGTCTGTGACCTCGCATAATTACATACGTGCAAAGCCGTCTCTATCTCATACTAAATTCAATTTGAAATTCTCGGTGAGGTGCAAAAACGCCTCTTTTATTTAATGTAGTAACAAAAGCGCTTGTATCCCGCCGCGACCAATCACAGAGCCGGGCTGTGTTAGTTAGCGTAATGGCGTCCGCGTGTTGTTTCTTGAACATTTCGTCCCGTTATTTTATTGATTTTTAATAGTAAAAGAACGCAAAATGGAAGTTAATATTGCCTCAGTGCAGCATAATAAAGGAAGAAAATGGATCCGCAATGAAAAACAATGGAAACGTAACGTGCAAAAGCGTGCAAGGTAAGTTTCCCTGACCATGTTTTGTATGAGAAGATGTTAATGGACGGGTCAATACCGTGATGACCAAGCAACAATATCGCGGCGAACGCACCTCTTGCAATAAGATTTATTATGATGATTGTTTAACTTTACGGAAAATTTTACTCTATTTAAATTATTTTATAGATTTAAAAAAAATTTACTGGCAAAAGAACAAAAAAATATTTTATTGTAATGAGTTACGTTTATTTGAAATATTAATATTAAATTAATGTAAAAACTGTAGATTTAACCTTAGTGTCGTGAGTTTGATTTGCACTTGACCGGTTTTTTTTTTTATATTACAGGTATTCTGCTAAAAGACCACCGGATATAACTGATATAAAAAATTGTGTACATAAAAAATTGGGTAAACTTAAATGCAACGATTTAAATCCTCAAGACATAAGAAAATTTCACCAAGCATTTTTTGCTAAGGCGGATTAAGTGTATCAAGACAATTTCATATTTAAATTCATAAAAGTCAGTACACCACAGAGACGAAGACGTAGAGTAAAGAACCGTGCTGAAGCTGAATTTTTTACGAAATATTATATTCGTACATATACAAAACCGTACAAATTAGTGAGAGTTTGTCAAAACGCTTTTAAAAAAATATTAGGCGTTGGTACCCATAGACTCCGAAACATAGCTAAGAAATTTTTAGTATCAGGCCAAATTCCCCAAGAGCGTCGAGGTGGAGATAGAGTATCTAGGAAAACTTTAGCTAAAAAAGAAAATGTGATGAAATTCATCGAAACATTTCAATGTATTGAATCTCATTACTGCAGATCAGCCACGTCAACAAGAAAATATGTATCTTCAGACCTGAACGTAAAAAAATGTGGAGACTTTATCAAGAAAATCAGACAGATGAAAATCTTAAAGTGCGACATTGCTTTCTTAGAAGAATTTTTGTAGTACACTACAATATTGGTTTTAAAACACCTAGAGTTGATATTTGTTCAAAATGTAGTGAGTAGTCGGAGAAAATTAAAAATGAGAAGGTGGAAACTGAAAAAGTGGCTCTCATTATGAATTCCTAAATTGAAAGCCAAATGCTTTTATATGTTTTTGCGGGAGCTTGATGACGAAACGCTTACAATTTCGTTTGATTGCCAAAAAAATCAGGTTTTGCCTAAATTTGCAGACCAGATTGCTTACTACTCTCGGCAATTTTACATTTATAACTTCACTATCGTGGTAGGTACAAGTACAAATAAATTTCAAAAAGAAAACGTCCGCATATATACGTGGACAGAAAATGTCCACGCTAAATCTTCAAATGAAATTGCATCGGCAGTTTTTGATCTACTCTCAAAGGCAGATTTGACAGGGAAAAAAAAGATCCGAATGATGGCTGACGGATGTGGGTCACAAAATAAAAATAGCACAATGATAACAATGGTTGCTCATTGGTTATTAATGTATGCTCCAAGACATATTAAAACTATTGAACTCATTTTTCCTGTACCCGGGCATTCGTTCATGCCGGCAGATCGAGTGTTCGGGTTCATTGAAAAGGAAGTAAAAAATAAGGAGGTCATACTCGATCCATCCGAATATCAAAATATTTATGAGAGATATGGGGTTGTTACAAAATTGGGTGAAGACTGTAAAGTGAAAGATTGGAAGACTTATGATAGTGAAGTGATGAAGCCTCCAGCACAATATCATTTTAAATTTAACGAATGCAAGAGATATTATGTGACAAGAGTAAAGAATAAGCCGGGGCGGTTTTTATTAAAAGGCGAAGTAAATTATAAAAATGATATGGGTGTTTCTAAAAGTGTAATGAAACGAGGTGTAACCTCGATGTCTGAGTTTGAAGTTAGAGACGTACCACCGTTACAAGTGAATGTGTCTGCCTTAAAACTTATCGACGTGAATAAATTGTTATGCAAACACTTCGGTGATAATTGGAAAACAGAACTTGGTTCTAGCCAGCTAAAATTTTACAAAGATGTTTTGGACGAAACTACTCCTGGTGAAGGCGAAAATGAAGAACCCTGTGAATATATGGAAGAAATTGGAATTTGTGTTTAATTTTTAAGGAAGACAATATTTTTATTTTAGAAGGATAATTGTAGAGCATTTGAATATTTTATATTACTTAAATAATACTTTTATTAAAATTTTAGACTAATAAAAACATTTATAAAATGTTTTCTGATTTCACACCCGTTTGATTACTTTAACCATACTAGTACTGCTTGACAGTCTCGCATAAAACCGTCCACAAGGCGAGGTTATGTAAGACCAAAACCGCCTCTATCCAACGTTTAGACGCAAAACCTACTCTATCCAAATTAAAAATAAAAATAATAAAGAATAACGTTAACTATGCTTTCAGATAATGCAATTTTGTTAAAGTTTAGATTATTTAACATCAAATGAAATCTAATTATTAAATAAAGCCTTGCTGTAGTAGCCGCAACAGGTTTTTAGTATATTGTGAAAAATTCAAAAACTGGACAGAGGCGCTTTTGAATCTATACCCCGTCTTGTTACACTAAAGAACTAAGTAATAAGTAAGTACCTTTTTACCTTAGTACCGAAACAGTTTAGGAGACTAAGTACTTCTAATTTTTATATTTTATTTATTAGTAAATGATTGGTCTCAGCGCTCGACTAGATACCGCACTATCTAACAACAACAGCTCCGTGAATGCGGCAACGCATTATTGGAGTGTGCTGGGTGGGTTTATAATAATATCATTGTGTGTAAGACAATTTCAGGTGTGCGTGAATTAGTTACGTACATCTGACATGAAGATTTCAATGTGACGGGCTCGGGCACGCCGGCGTACTATTTTTGGCGCGTTTTTCAAGCACGCTACACCAGTAGTTATTGCGGTATCTTGTCAATCGCCGCGACCAATCATTTATCTATGGTTATACTATATCTACATAAGTAGGTGATATATCAGTACAATGTAAATATATATCAATAGGTTATACATATGTAAGTGTCTAAGGTAACACTACGTTTCTAGGATCGACTGCAGTGGCTATGTGAACTGAGCCAAAGAATATATAATATATTACTAACGTAAAGAATCATTCCACTGATTTACACGAATGACAACTCGCGGCTGTGTGTGCGTGCCTGGGCCAATGCGGAATCGGGCGGGGCGTGAGTTTTTTTCAGCCAGGACTTTCGTTCACGGGCCTGGCCGCTGATCGTTTCATGCTTTGACATAATTGACAGTATAAATTCATAATATTTATGATAGATTTGTGACACGACGTTTAAAATTATTTTCAACTCAACATTGCTGACATTCGCCGGTGCTCGAGCTGTCATTTGTAGAGAGTGTCACCCCTGTGACTGAACTGAGTTCTTACTACTAGTATACGACCATAGATGAGTGTTAACCCTCCGTCCCCGCCATGCTGAAGCCTAAGGCAGAGCATGGCGGGGAGGACGGAAATAACTGAGCAACTGGTCGTCAACAACACCCACCGTCGTCACCGCCTAACAGCGGGTTGTCGAGCGTCGTGGCGGCCTGGAAGTCTGCGAGCTCCTGACGCAGCTTGTGATAGGACTTGGCAAGCGCGCGCAGGTCCCGCGCCAGCAGCTCCGCGCGGCCACCCTGCTCGTCCGTCTCTGCACGCGTCTGTGCTACCGTCAGCTCCAGCACCGCCAGCCGGTCCACGCCCTACAACACATAATAATAATATAAAATCAAAATCAAAATTAAAATTTTTTTTATTCAAAATTGGTATTTTTAAATACTCTTTATGAACGTCGATACTACGTGATGCCTACCACCGGTTCGGGAACTAACCCAGTGAGAAGAGCCGGCAAGAAACTCATCTGGGGCCATCTTTTACCAAAAAGATGGAAAATTATTCTTTTAAAATCAAAATTATTACAATGTTTGCTTATGTCTATGTAACAAATAATAAGATAAGATAAGGAGCCACCTTATTCCCAAGGTGTGCCGTCTTGAATGAAGTCATTAATTTTATAATACGCTTTGGCACACAAACGTTCTTTAACTACTTTTTTAAACTTATTAATGGGAAGGTTTTGAACCTTTTCTGGGATTATATTGTATAAGCGTATACATTGATTGGCCTTTAAAGGATTTACTAACTTTGCTTAGTCTGAACACTGGCATAACTAACTTGTTCTTATTTCTCGTGTTTACACAATGATTATTACATTTCTTTTTGAAGTTGTTTAGATTCTTTCTTACATATAACACATTTTCCAAATTGTATTGAAATGCGACGGTCAGAACTTTTATTTCTTTAAACTTTTCCCTTATAGATTCAAAAGTCGACATCTTATAAATAGAACGTATAGCACGTTTCTGCAGCACAAATATTGTATTAATGTCCGCAGCGTTTCCCCACAAGAGGATTCCGTACGACATTATGCTATGAAAATAGCTAAAGTAAACTAATCGCGCGGTCTCTATGTCGGTAATTTCTCTAATTTTTTTAACAGCGTATGCTGCAGAACTCAGCTTATCTGCCAATTTAGCAATATGTGGTCCCCACTGTAACTTACTATCTAATGTTATACCTAGAAAAACAGTGGTGTCTACTACGAGGGCGGCACTGAAAATTTCGGGAATCAAGGAAGTGACACAACATTACTATTTAAAAATGTATTTATTGCTTTTCGAAGTATTCTTCGCGAAATTTGACACATTTTTCCATACGATGGACCAATCATTGAAGCAACCATTCCATTCGGAAGTTGGGGTCTCCAAAATGGCCGTTTTGTAGGCGTCCACAGCTTCTTCAGGTGATGAAAATCTCGGACCACGCAATTTATTCTTTATTTTAGGGAAAGTATAGAAATCATTAGGGCTTAGGTCAGGGCTGTACGGCGGATGGTCTAATAATTCTATGATTTCTTGCTCTAAAAACTCTTTTGTTCTGTGCGCGGTGTGAGAACTCGCATTGTCGTGATGGAGGATGATGCGGCGGTTGCAGTTCTCTTTACGGAGTTCAGAAACGACCTGTGGCAAACAAATGTTAGCATACCATTCTGCATTAACCGTTCTTTGTCCCTCAAGAGGAATAGTCGCAACATGGCCGGTTTTGGAGACAAACGTGGCCACCATTTTTTTTGCAACACTCCGTGAACGAACAATTTTTGTTGGCTTTAACTCATTTTCGAACACCCAAACTCGTGACTGGTTTTTGTTTCGGGTTCGTACGCATATATCCAGGATTCGTCACCTGATACGATGTTGTATACAGCATTTGAGGATCCTGCGTGGAATCTCTCGAGAGTTCTGACGCACCAAGTAACGCGAACCGCTTTTTGCTCTTTACAGAGCAAATGCGGTATCCATCGGGAAAACAACTTTTTTACACCTAATTGTTCATGCAAGATTATTTGTATTTGACTCATGCCAATGTCTAAAGTTGCCTGAATTTCGCGGTATGTCACATGTCGATCTTCCTCAATCAGCTTACGCACAGCATCAACGTTTTCTTGGGTGACTGCAGTTTTTGGACGACCTTGACGGGGATCATCACTGAGCTTGACACGTCCACGTTGAAATTCAGCAAACTAGCGATAAATTGTGGTTTTGGATGGGGCTTCATCACCAAATGCAGAAATCATCCGGTCAACACACTGTTTTTGTGTTAAACCACTTCGAAAGTCATAATAAATCATCGCTCTAGAATTCTCTCGAGTCAATTCCATTTTCTCAACGACTAAAGAAGTTTGACAAGACCTTGTGACAAGACCGAGAATCTTTTTTTAAATAAATAAACGGTATTCGATTCTTAAAACCAAGGAGCTTTAAATTAAAAAGATTTTAATATGACAGGAACAGTGGAAATATTCCATTCCCGATACTTTTAGTGCAGCCTATGTTATTTCATTTTCTCATTATTTAATAGTATATTGGTTTGTGCCTGCGTAACATTTGGCAAGCTGAACTTTAAACATTTTGTTTTATTAGAATTCAACAGTAAATTATTAGCATTAAACCAATGTACTATTTTTGAGAGAGCACTATTTACCTCGTCATTGTTAGATTGTCGTCGCTTCACATTAAAAATTAGTGAAGTGTCATCAGCAAAAAGTACTATCTCATGCTTATCATTAACTAGATAAGGTAGATCATTTATATAGATGAGAAATAGAAAAGGGCCCAAAATAGACCCCTGTGGTACTCCTTGTTTAATTTTAGTACCATTAGACCTTTTGGAATTAACTTCTACAGTCTGTGTTCTATTTATTAGATAAGAGCTTAGAAGCTTTAGTGCCGTGCCCCTTACACCATAATGGTATAATTTCCTGAACAGCGTATCATGCTCCACACAGTCAAATGCTTTGGATAAATCACAGAATATACCAAGTGCATCCTGTGACCTCTCCCAAGCTCCAAATATACTGCACAGAAGACTGATGCCTGCATCTGTTGTGGACCGACCTTTAGTAAAACCAAACTGATTACTATGTAACAATTTATTTGAGTTGAAGTAAAAAAGTAATTGATTTAGAATAATTTTCTCAAAAATTTTACTTAAAGTCGGTAATATGGATATTGGTCTATAGTTAGCTGGGTCTGCTTTATTCCCAACTTTAAAGAGAGGCATCACCTTGCTGTGCTTCATCAAGTCAGGGAACCCGCCACTTTTAATACAATTATTAAAAACTAATGCTAGGTGAGGGGCAATGATGTCAATTACTGGTTTTATAACTTTTGTGGACATACCCCAGAGATCAGTTGTACTTTTAATATTAAGTAATTTAAATGCCTTGATAATGTCTTTAGAGTCTATTTCTTTGAAAATTAAATTTACATCACATTCCTTCACATTATCTCTAAGTAATTTTTCGGAAACTGTAGGTGATGAATTTAAGTTTTTGGTATTTGAGATCGGAATGTCTGCAAAAAACTTCTCAAATACTGTCGCAACTTCAATGTCAGAACTAACTTTTTTATCATTAATATAAAGTTCAAATTTAGAGTTGCGACTGGCGACTCTTCCAGTCTCTTCTGCAATTATTTTCCAGGTGGTTTTCACTTTGTTTTTAGAGTTCTTAATTTTTTATTTGATGTGAAGAAACTTCGCTGCTTGACATACCTTCTTGAAAATCTTCGAGTATTTCTTGACATATAGTTTAAAAGCTTCACTCCTGTTCATTGACTTCTCGTTATACAAGTCATACAATCTTTGTCTACTAACAATAATACCTGCAGTTGCCCAGTTACTAAAATTATTTCTTTTATTATTAAATCTGACCGATTTCGAAGTAAATACAGAGTCAAATTGGTTTTTTACTGCTTTAAATAAACTATTAAAAGTTTCATTTGGATTAATTGACTCATTCAAACATTGAAAACTTGAAAGTAATTTACTTCTAAATTTCTCAATACGTTTTGTGTTTACAGGAATAAACTCAATATTTTCTATCGGATTATTATCACATTTAAGATCAAATTATGCTAGCTGTCCACAGTGATCAGAGTTAAATACATTAATTATTTCTTTCCTAAAAGTAGTGACATTTGTGAAAATATTATCTATACAAGTAGCTGTTGTTTCACATATTCTTGTTGGTTCATAAAATAAATTAATTAGATTATACGATTTGAACAAAGATATGAATCTAACAGTGGTGGAGTTAGAGTCTAATAAATTAATATTAAAATCACCACATACAATATTCTTCTTATTAGAGACACATACTTTCGTCAGCACTTGATCCATTATTTGTTCAAAAGAATCGTTGAAGCTTGATGGGGGCCTGTATACGCATACAATAATAAGGTGGCTCAACTCAATACAAGCCAACTCAATAATTGGTATTAGTAATTTACATCCCGATGTAAATTACTAAATAATATGCAAGGAAAACAATTAATTTAATCGTGTGTACACAACCACACAGCCAGTTATACATTTCATAACTTTTAACATGAAATTTTCGAGTTACATTATTTTTTTGCTGGTTTAATTGTTGTAACTCGGGTACACACCTACCTTTAGACAGAATTTGAATCTTTTCACTGAATGACAATTGTGAGAACTTGTTATTTTTAATTTTTAATAAACACACATTTTCAAAACCTCACAGTCAAATAACATTTAAAAAAAATCGACTAACTCACTAGTAAAAGCAAATCACTACAATTATTATAGAAACTCAGTAAAAACCGTTAAATGTACACACTTTCAAATGTTAAAATGAAAAATCATTTAAGAAAACTATAAATAAACTGGAGCGATTAAATTGTAAACAATGCTTATCACATGAAATATGCAATATGGCCCCCGCGAAACTCAAAACGTTTCTTCTATTTAAACAAATAAAACCTTACTAAACAAAAATGCATAATGTGCATACGTGATTTATTAGATTTCCGACTATTCTTTTTACTCGGATTATAGGCAACGAATAATTTCCGACAAGCCAGTTCGGCTGTTTTCGGAAGCGATCGGATAGCCGAGGCCCGAGAGCCATCGCCTGCCGCGGGATTTGCCGGTATATAATCATGTCGATATTCATGGATGTGTGCGTTTGCGAAGTATGAAAATTACACACATATGCGATGATTTTTCCTGCAGAACTTACCGGCATTAGTTGCTATTTATAAAATATTAGGCGTTTTTAAGTTATTATATCTTTTTAATTAATTTATTTACTATTAATTAATTATTAAAGTCATCTAAAACGTACGAACGTTTTATTAAAATATCTGTGAATGACAAGTAAAGCACTGCATTTCTGCCTATATGGAGCGCACGCCCCTGCTCTAAGCCCTAGAGTCTACGGCAGCTATACTCTAAGTGTGATCCGCGATACCCCTGTATCGGGTTCCGCAAGAATTTAGAAAAAAAAATCAAAACACCTCTCTCTCTCTCTCGGTCGAACGTTTTGACTCCGCCTACCGCGCTGTCGCCGCGAGTATACTTGTGAGCGCGCAGTCCCTTTGATAAAAGCCGCCTCTGAATTAGACACTATAATTGTGAACAAGCGACTTTCGGCTCTAACTTCAAAACATAAAGTCGAGATTATTTACAACGCATTTTTTGTATTTCTATTTTTATTTCCGCTTTTTGCTTATCAAAGGCGCCGACTCGAGTGTTTTTGAGAATTTTCGAGATCGAGTCTAGGACTAAGTATAAAAGCGGCGATCGCGCGTCGCGCCTCGTCAGTCAGTTGACGATTAGCGTTCGGAGCGATAAGTTCCTACCTACCTAGTTACAAGCTGGCTAGCGAATTGCGGAGTTTAAACGTGATATGTAACTAGTGTTTATTGTTCTACTGCCTGCTGTATTCTGATTGTATCAGATTTATACATTTCTTCTTTGGACTAAATTTAGTCTCTTATAAGCAGTAACGATTGTGCAATATTTTGACCCCACCATCCTGACGTGTAACATTATTAATAAAGAAGAATGGAACGTTGGCTTAAAGGCTTTAAACGTGTTGCAACAAAATCTTCTAATGACGCTGAATGTTCAAAAGCAGTACGCGCGGAGAATGCAGCAATTACCGATCCAGACGATGATGCCACGACATCAAGCTCCACGGTTTCAAAGACGAAAAAAAGGAAGTATGATGAATCATATATCAGTTTCGGATTTGTTTATTCCAACGGCTCACCTCTCTACATGCTATGTAGTAAACTGCTTCCTAATAGTTCCATGGCACCTGCTAAATTGCGCTGACATTTAGAAACTGTACACACCGAGTCTAAAGACAAGAATAAAAAATTTTTTGTTTGCAGAAAAGAACAGTTATTGGAAAGTCGAAAAAATATGATGCATGTAACACAAACTATCAATGAAAAGGCCACGAAGACATCATAGTTAGTTAGCTATCGCATTGCACAAGCAGGTGAAGCGCACACTATCGCTGAAAATTTAATAAAGCCATGTGTGTCAGACAACAAAATGCATGCTCGATGAAAAATCTGCAAAGCATCTTTCTACTGTGCCGCTATCAAACGATACTGTTTCACGGCGGATCCGTGATCTGGCAAGCTACGTCAAACAAGAACTAGTTACACGTCTACAAAAAACACGATTCGCCTTGCAAATGGATGAGTCAACTGATGTTGCTGGTCTGGCTATCTTGCTAGTTATCGTGAGATATCCATATGAAAGTTCTTTTGAAGAAGACATGCTTATGTGTTCACCGCTGCCCACAAACTCTACCGGGGAAGAAATTTTTAATAAAATAAACATATTTTTGGAAGAAAAAAATCTCAGTTGGAACGATTGCATTGACATTTGTACAGATGGGGCCAAGGCGATGACAGGTAAAACAGCAGGAGCAGTGTCACGCATAAAAAATAAAGCGCCTAATTGTAGTTCCAGCCATTGTATCCTGCATAGACAAGCACTTGCGATGAAGCAAATGCCGTCAAATCTAAAATTAGTTATATAATATATATAAAATAAAATAAAAATAATTATACGACCACTACAATCCCGATTGTTCTCATTATTGTGTGAAGATTATGGCAGCAAACATAAAACACTGCTGTTCCATACAGAAGTGCGATGGCTGTCTCGGGGTAAAACTTTAACAAGGCTATTTGAACTTAGAGCGGAGTTACAAATGTTTCTTTCAGCTGATACTTCTTTTAATTTGAAAGACCGTTTGTATGATAAAACTTGGTTGTTCAGATTGTCTTTTATGGCGGATATCTTTCAAAAACTAAACGAATTGAATTTATCATTGCAAGGTAAACAGACAACAGTGTTCCAGGCCTATAACAAAATATCTGCCTTCAAAAGAAAATTAGATTTTTGGATTGTTTGCGTTGATAAGAGAGAAATAGAAAGCTTTACATCACTCAGTGAGTTTGTTAGTGATAACGACTCAGAAATGTTTCAAGATGATATGTTTGAAGAATTGGTCCAATATCTCACTTCGATGCGCACATCTTTTGAAAAGTATTTTCCCGAAGAACAGAATACAAAAATAAAACTGAATTCATGGATTCATAATCCTTTTTTATCCAACTTGCAAAAGCCCGAAAGTATGTCAAACGAGATAAATGAATCTCTTTTAGAAATGTCATCAGACACAAGTATGGAGTCACTGTTCAAAACGATGCCTCTCAACGATTTTTGGTGCAGAATTCGTAATGAATATCCAATTCTTGGCAAAATGGCTCTGAATATTCTTCTCCCGTTCCCAACAACATATTTGTGCGAAACAGGATTCTCAACGTATGCAGCCACGAAAACAAAATATCGCAATAGACTGGACTCCGAACCTGATATGAGACTGTAACTGTCTTCTATCAAACCTGACATCAACCAATTAATGAAAAATAAAAAACAGTTTCATACCTCCCATTAGTTAGATTTTTTCTTTTTTAATATCTTGTAATAATGTACTTGCCATGTGGCATGTTAAAGTAAGTAATAATCAGTAACTGTTACATTGTACTTTTATTATGTTTATTAATAAAGAATACACTTTTAAAAACTATTGTTTTATTGTAGGGTTCCGTCAAGTATTTTGCTTTCCAAAAGGGTTCCGTCACCAAAAAAGTTTGAGAACCGCTGGTCTACGGTTTCATTGGGTAACAGATTGTGCTTTTAGTAGGTACCTTAATGATGTCTAGAACATTGGAACGACATCAGTGTCGTTCAGGTTTATGTGTGAAAGCAATAATTGGATCGCTTTTACCTACAATCGATATTTTTAATGTTTGTGTCTGCAAAGTTTTAAAGAACCACGCGACTCCACGCTCCGCTTGTTCTCAACGTCCACCGCCAGCGGTATGTATGTCTCTCACCGGTCTGTCCGCCGTGCTCTGTATCTGCTGGCGGAGCGCGGCCAGCTCGCCTAGCTGCGCGGAGGAGCGCCGCGCCGCCGCCAGCTCTGCTTCCAGCACCGCTCGGCTTTCCGCATTCCGCTTGCTCTCCTCTTCCACCGTCTGCTTTATATACTCGATAACTTCCTCTAGAATAGTTTATATTGATATGGCCAATGAGGAAAACAAAAATATTTTCAAAGAATACAACTTTTCTAATGCTCTAAAAATTACTTAAAATGCTACCCTCATAGTCGTAATCTATGTTATGCCAGCGCTGGCGAAACTACGTCGCTCAAAAAGTTTAACACTAGTATTTGGGGAACCTATTGGAACCTATTGAATCTTATACCAAAATCCATTGCAAAGCTGGGGTGTGGTTTACCTAGCTGGTGCATGCTGCGGATCTTGTTGTCCTGGTGCGTGAGCGCCTGCTCCAGAAGCTCGCGCTCACGCTCCTCTCGCACCAGACCGCACTCCGCGCCTTCCAGCCGTAGTGCCATCGACAGCTGCTGGCTCTGCACCTCCTACCACCAATATAGTCCAGTTGTTTAAGTGCCAGAATAGACAACAATTACAATAAACAATGGGACGGAAAAAAGTAACAAAGGACAGTAAAACTGTAATGTTTTAATTGTATTTATTATCTACTACGAAACCTAAAAAGTTCCTTTCCGGAATTCTAGCCTGCGACCTGCAAACATGTGCAACTTGAAAATACAGCGGCGGTATTAGGTAATAGCTGACACATGCAAGTGGCTCGCGCAATCATTTAAAATGATACAACCATAATAATTTTACTAAAATTATGAACGATAATTTTTACCTAGGTAAAGTCGTAAATGCACAGAAGAATATCTCCGGTCAATTGAAATATTTATGCTATACCTAGTCGTGCATTGACAAATCGGTAGCTAGTGACTACTTATTTATTGTAGCTACAATAAAACTAGATATGCCACTAACGCGTGACGCCATACCTGCAGAGCCAGCTGTACGTTAGCCAGGTCGTGCTTGAACTGCGCCGCCCGGTCAGCTGCGTGTGCAGCCTCGCCGTCCGCCACAGCTCGCAGTGACATCACCGCCTGCAGGAAGTGCTCCGACCGCTCCTCCAGCAGCACCAGCCTAGCTCGTAGTGTCTCCAGCTCCGTCGCCTGCACCTCGCGCGCACTCGCCTCCTCCGTCACCACTAGCCTGAGAATAATAACATGGCTAGAATTTCGTCGTACGACATCAGCGGGCTATTCTCATAAGTAAAACTTTTTAACTACATTTGATGCGTGTGTGAATGCGATAGCATGCCTTGTCGCTGAAGCCACACTGTTAATTTTACGAGAGAGCCTTACTTACGAGAATTGGGCTTCTGGTATTTACTTTTGATGATGTGAGCCTAGAATAACTGGATTTTCACATGGATGGCTGTGAGGCAATTTACAGGCGATTCAGGAGAGCTCATTGAGATCTTTTTCCACATGTTTTGGGTAGAAAATAAGTGTGTGGTATATTTTTATGGACCTTGGTCTGAAATGAGTCATTTTAATTTTTATTTATTTATCTTGCCCTACGGCTCCACATACAGGGTGATATACTCACTTGATGGCAGCGACCTCCTTCTCCAGGTAAGCGAGCGCGTCGTTGAGCGGTGGTTGGTCGCGCGGCGCCCACGTGTGCGGCGGCGCCGGTTCCGAGGCGCGCGCGTGCGTCGGTGACGTCGACGCCCGGCTCTGTACCAGTTACATCCAGTTAGGTTAAATATTTTTCAATATATACCGACGGTAGTTCTAGAACACCTTGTATATAGCTGCTGATGGTAACTGGCTTTTGGTTGTGGTCCATCCGGCACACTATATATAGGCACACTATTACCCCGTTTTGTATGAGTCTTGACACATTTCCCACCAAAAAACAATCTTATAAAATATAAACTTAAAATTATATATTTAGTTACAATAAAGGTAATAGGTATTTTTATAAAAAATGCATCCGGGTATGTAGAAACCAGCACAAAACGACGCGTAAGTGTTTTTACAAGGGCGGCACTGATAATTTCGGGAATCAAGGAAGTGACACAACATTACTATTTAAAAATGTAATTTTTGCTTTTCGAAGTATTCTCCGCGAAATTTGACACATTTTTCCATACGATGGAACCAATCATTGAAGCAACCATTCCATTCGGAAGTTGGGGGTCTCCAAAATGGCCGTTTTGTAGGCGTCCACAGATTCTTGAGGTGATGAAAATCTCTGACCACGCAATTTATTCTTTATTTTAGGGAAAGTATAGAAATCATTAGGGCTTAGGTCGGGGCTGTACGGCGGATGGTCTAATAATTCTATGATTTCTTGCTCTAAAAACTCTTTTGTTCTGTGCGCGGTGTGAGAACTCGCATTGTCGTGATGGAGGATGATGCGGCGGTTGCAGTTCTCTTTACGGAGTTCAGAAACGACCTGTGGCAAACAAATGTTACCATTCTACATTAACCGTTCTTTGTCCCTCAAGAGGAATAGTCGCAACATGGCCGGTTTTGGAGACAAACGTGGCCACCATTTTTTTTGCAACACTCCGTGAACGAACAATTTTTGTTGGCTTTAACTCATTTTCGAACACCCAAACTCGTGACTGGTTTTTTGTTTCGGGTTCGTACGCATATATCCAGGATTCGTCACCTGATACAATGTTGTATACAGCATTTGAGGATCCTGCGTGGAATCTTTCGAGAGTTCTGACGCACCAAGTAACGCGAACCGCTTTTTGCTCTTCACAGAGCAAATGCGGTATCCATCGGGAAAACAACTTTTTTACACCTAATTGTTCATGCAAAATTATTTGTATTTGACTCATGCCAATGTCTAAAGTTGCCTGAATTTCGCGGTATGTCACATGTCGATCTTCCTCAATCAGCTTACGCACAGCATCAACGTTTTCTTGGGTGACTGCAGTTTTTGGACGACCTTGACGGGGATCATCACTGAGCTTGACACGTCCACGTTGAAATTCAGCAAACCAGCGATAAATTGTGGTTTTGGATGGGGCTTCATCACCAAATGCAGAAATCATCCGGTCAACACACTGTTTTTGTGTTAAACCACTTCGAAAGTCATAATAAATCATCGCTCTAGAATTTTCTCGAGTCAATTCCATTTTCTCAACAACTAAACAAGTTTGACAAGACCTTGTGACAAGACCGAGAATCTTTTTTTAAATAAATAAACGGTATTCGATTTTTAAAACCAAGGAAATTTAAATTAAAAAGATCTTAATATGACAGGAACAGTGGAAATATTCCATTCCCGATACTTTTAGTGCAGCCTATGTATAACAATAATGTTCAAAGATATCCGTGTCGGTGTAAAATACTATGAGAAGTAGGTACCTATTATAATAATATAATCATAATGTGATGATGGTATTGATGATGATGATTACCGTAATTGACATAGTGGCATATGCTTGCAGTTCTCTAAACAACGCCGAAATCCCCAAACATGTATCGGTCATGAGGAGTCAGGAGTTTTGTTCAGTACTTTTGGATCCAGGGTATACCTTGGTGCAAAATCTTACTTTTAGGTAGCATAATATGCTTGGAATACTTTAGATAAAGTCGAAATCACTACATGTAATGTGGAAACCATCATCAGGTCACCACTTTGGTGAAAACGGGACCAATTTGGAATTATACACTACATCAAAAAAATAATTTTGAAAATCCGTCTAGACGGCGGAATTATCGTTGAACATACAAAAAAAAAAACTTTTAATATACCTACAGCCGAATGCATAACCGTCTTCCTTTTTTTTGGAAGTCGGTTAAAAAAAGGAAAAACTTTATTTTCTCTGCTTTAAATTTATTCACGATAGTAATAACATTATTATAATTAAAAATTAGCTCACAACGACTTGAGTTGCAAGAATCTTGAATGTTATCGCGCGCATGTAGTGAGTGATTATAATATTATTATTATTTTGAAGCGCAGAAGTAAGGAAAGTCCCGCACTGCTTTAGGATGCTGCCTCACTGCTTCTAGATATTGCCGTCTGTCACACTGCCACTGCTGATACAGCTGCAGCCCTAGATGTACCTTCTCCATCTGCGGGCAGTCGCCGACGTGCGTGTCGCGGTGCTTGCGCTGGATCCACGCGCCGCAACGCAGCGGGCACTGCTCCAGGATGCTGCCGCACTGCTTCAGGTGATTCTGTAAAAGCAACGTCATGCCTAGTGTAGTATCTTAAAGGCTTTTTTTTGGCATTGCGGTAAAAAGGGCTTAATAACTGATTGCCAAAGTTTACTTAAGCATCTGTATAACGTGTGACCTTGCGCGTCACGTCCCGTACTGATTTTGTAGGCGGGCGAGCGCACAACCTCAGAGATAATTTACGTCGCCAAAATATATAATCGCAGTATTATATCGTTTTTTTTGCCACTTACAGTAGCCATACACCATACTGCAAATCGCCCAATTGGTATGACGCTACGGATTAGATCATATAGACATATAAACAATAATAAACTGTCATGCCAAACCAACACACGTTACACGTTAAGCTTGCGCTAGGTTTAGTCTAGAAACATCTAGCTCGAATGACAAGATATACTATCGACAGGAGTTATTAACAACTTAGATTTAGGTTTTGTCGGCTGTAATCCCCACAACAATAGTGCGAGTGTCGCAACATCACCTGTTGTAACGACTGCCGTTGTGGAGAACAACAGATAGGTACGCTTAATGCTTATTCACATGAAATATTTAGTTTTAGTAGGTAATATTTTAATCGAAATATTTTAACTATGTAACTAGATTTTGCCCACAGCTTCGCCCGCGTGGGAGTGTATTCGTGGCAAAAAACTTCTTTAGCAAATATACCTACTGCAATATAGTAATAGCACAGAGTAAAAATATATACTTATAATTATTATACATAAATTTTCACACGCACTTTTTAATTTTAATATATCTTTTAGATAAGGATTAGGTCATATTATATCCACTGTTGGTAATGTATATTTAATACCACATTATTTGTGATCATTTTTAGACTTAGAATGGGTATAGTAACCTATCCTTAAAAGGTAGATCCCGACTTTTTTGTAAACACCATGGTATCGACTTCAAAAATATGAAGATTGAAAAGAGAAATAGTTAAAATTTTAGCCGAATTTAAAAGGGGAATTATTTGGAGAAGAATTTTTAATTTTTGTGCATTTTTACTTTGGAAGTCGGCTTTCATTTTTGTTTAAAAATAATATTTGTTCCCTTTTTAGTTATATTTATTGTTATTAACACATTTTAAGAAAGTTATAAGTACTAAAAAGCTCACTCTCTCGGTAAAACAAACCCAAGCGTTTTTTATGCCGGTTTTCTGAGAGGTCGTGGTATTTCCCCAAATAAGCATTACCGACCTGTGGACCAAATAAACAATCACCAGTGATAATAACAATTAGACACTATATTATTAAGTAATTATTATTAAGTGTCTATTGTAGTAGTCACCGGAAAAAATGTTCAGTCAGCATTAAAAATAACATTATAGTGATGATGATGATCATGTATGTAATTTTGGAAATAGCAAAACTTCAAATAAATTGATATCGGTGTACAAAATTATGAGGAGTACCTATGTCACCATAATAATATATTGGTGTATCGTAATAAGAAGGTGGTGATGATGATGATGATAACTGTAAGTGCCATATGCTTGCAGTTCTTTAAACAATGCCAAAATTACTAAACGTCTATCTTTAAAGATTGAGGAGTTCTGTTCAGTGCTATTGCACTTTATTGTGCAAAATTTCATGCCCTAGAGGCATGAAATTTTGCACAATAAAGTAGCCTATATGTTAATATAGAGTCTATACGACTACCAAACTAAATTTCATTAAAATCCGTCCCGTAGATTCTGATATTAGCGCAGACAGACATTTGTACAGACAGAGACAAAAAATCTAAAAATCATTGTTTTGGGTTCTAGTATGTCGTTCATAAAGTGCAATAGTTTTTCTTATATATCTTCCATGTACAGACAGCGACCAGTTACGAATTTATTATATGTATAGATAGATATAGATAGCCTTTTTGCTATATTAAATTTATCTTTTGCGCTATTGCGTAATAAATGCTCATAATTAATAATATTATGTTGTTAAAATATAGGCACTACAACATAACATGACTGTAAGGTACAACAAGTCAATTCTTCAGCAAATTATTTTTCTGGTAAGTATTGTATTGTAGTAATAAAAATAATAATTTATTAAGCGACCTGCCCGTGTGAGACTCACTCGAGCTCGAGCTCCAGCGACGAGCTCACTAGTGAAGCCATTATAGTGATTATATTAAACATTCACACTATCACTAAAACCAAATTTAATTTTAATAAAACCAGACTGACTGGGTAATCAAGATCAGATATATGACATCTTTAACTAATATTTACCGATTATTGCCTCATCTTTAAAAATACCTAACGTAAAATATAAGACTCACAGGCAAAATTAATTCCAATTCTGTCTTAAATAAACTTTCATACCATATTGTCTAGCAGGTCGATGATAGGTAGATACATAGAATTAAAGGGATTAACTTGTGCTGTTCAATGAATAGCAAGAAAGTATTTTTGAAGGTACTAAGGCGGGTCAATAAGTCCGTGACTTTTTGAATTTCTAACCTCCTTACTGAAAAAGCAACACTACTCCAGGCAGTTAACAGGCATCTGTCAGTTGACTCCTATCAAAATTTGAACTTGCTGCGTCAGTTAGTTTGTGTTTTACAGCTATCTTTATCAGACTATCCAGTAACTTAAGGAAACAATGGAAAAAAGTGAATTTCGTGTGCTTATTAAGCATTATTTTTTGCGAAAAAAAAACCATTACCGAGACCAAGGCTAAGCTTGATAAATACTATGGGGACTCTGCACCATCGATTTCAATGGTAAAAAAGTGGTTTACTGAATTTCGTTGTGGCCGTACAAGCACTGAAGATGCCGAACGTCCTGGACGCCTAGTTGAGGTCTCTACACCCGAAACAATCGAAAAAATTCACGATATGGTGTTGGCCGACCGAAGATTGAAAGTGCAAGAGATTGTGGAAGCCATAGGCATCTCGCATGGCTCAGTGGTTTCAATTTTGAATGATCACTTGGGCATGAGAAAGCTTTCCGCAAGATGGGTGCCGCGTTTGCTCACAGTCGACCACAAACGCAATCGTGTAACAACTTCACAGGAAGGTTTGGCGTTGTTTAATCACAATATGGAGGAGTTTTTGCGCCGTTTTGTAACCGTGGACGAAACATGGATCCATCACAACACACCAGAGACTAAACAACAGTCAAAACAGTGGGTTTCTAAGGGTGAATCGGCGCCAAAGAAGGCCAAGGTGGGTTTGTCAGCCAATAAAGTTATGGCGACTGTTTTTTGGGATGCACGTCGTTTCAGTTCGGCAGTATTCAACACGGCGTTGTGTGCGTGCGATTAGACGTATTGTACGACTCTACGAAACTCGCACGAATCGAGACGAGCTGCTCCGAAATCGGACGAATACATAAGCAGCTGTTTATGAGAAAGTATATAGGTGTATAGGTATTTATGTACAACAGTGAATAGCTGTACTTGTAAAATTTGTGTATAAAGTGTTTTGAATATTAATGAACAAAGTGCATTTATTATTAATGAAGAAAGTCACGAAAAAATAGTGAAAGAAAATGAGTGAGTACTCTATATACATACATTTTATTATTATCACAAATGCTTGCTATGCAATAGCTTTACCGCGGCAGTCCCCGAGTGCCACACGTCTTTTTTATAAGTATTTACATTTTAACCGGAATTATAGGTATGTTCAGGGTACAGCGTACTACTGACCAAGGCACGCATCAGGTATGTTGTATTTTTTTTTTTGTTTTGTACAGTTTTCATATTTTGGTGAAGTATACCCAAAAACCGAAGTTTCAAAATATGCCATCATGGCTTATGTTAAGTAAGTTAAATTAAAATAAATAACGCATTACTGAAAGTATACCCGAGGTACCACAGGTTAGTTATAACATAATTATAGACCTAAGTATATTCTGTTCAGGTCCAAATACTAAGTTAATCTAAAATTAAACATAAAAGTAAAATTCGACAGTATTAAATTATTATACGAGTAGTATTTCATTACCTACTTACTGCACGGTAGATAAGTGTCTTTTAAATTTGTGGCATTATGTGTTGTTTTATTCTCTTTGTTTGTTTAGAATTAATTTAATCTGAACGAGGTATCGGAAAAGATCGGAAGTAAAGATCATCCCTGTCTATAGACAGGGATGATCTTTACTTACTACATAAAATCAAATAAGATTCAGTCGTCGAAGATAACTTACAAGATCTAAACTGAAGATAAAATATGGGAACTTCGCAATACTGCCGCGATATAATTTAGCAGAAATCAAAATTGCCAGTTAGTAGCTGTTTAAATATTACCGAATAAAGTTATTATTATATTGATATCCGGACTCGAGGGCTTTTTAGATTTTACAAAAGTTTTATTCAGACGAATAAATTAGAAGGCCGCTTAAAACAAAACATGACAATGATTTTTATACCAAACCTCAAAATTCCTTCAGCAAAAAATGTAGAACAAGTAGCTTGGGAAATTCTGCAGTTAAATATGTATTGTTGAAGTTAATTAATGACCAGGAAACTCTTCCTAGTTACATGGTCGAAGATACTTACATAGATCGCTACAGCAGGTAGAGGGAACGAATTAAATAGGTGTTAAGAGTACGAGTGTAGGTAACAAATATTTTGCAGCTGGTATTACTATAGCATTTGTGGCGAATCATTATTGAACAAAACATGATCGGCCTTGGAATTTGACGACGTCGATTTTATATTTGAAATTTTGTGTTGATATTATTGTGTATTCAATTGTTATTAACTTTAATTCCTTTTAAACCTGGGTATAAATATTTACAAAAGATTTAATTTTAAAATATTCCGCTAGTGAAGAGCCCGTCCTGTCATTGTTTGATTAGTAAACAGTCAGTTTAATTAGTTATGTTGGAATTATTAGTTTTGGTAATTCGTGTGCTTTTTTATGTGCTGTAATTAACAATATTTTTATCGAGCAGAATTGCAAGCAATTTCATTTTTAAATATAGAAAAATTTTATTTACATTCATAATAATAAATATCTTGTCTATTGTCCATTTGAAATGAAAAGATATCGGACAGGCATAGGTTATTTCTGTCGAAATCAGATAAAGGTATAAAGTATATAATTTTAGTTTATACTCCATGATTTACCAATTCGATGATTTTGGATGTTTGGAGGACTATAAAATGCACAGAAGTAAGAAGCATAATAAAATACACACAAGTTGGAAAGCTTAAGCTCAATAAAATAATTTAAAAAACCATAACATTATTAATCTCAATCAAAAAAAAAGATTAATAACATTATGCACACGTAGTATGACCACCATAGATTTGTTTATGTCTACAAAAGAATGGAAAAAATTACAGATCAGTATGTCTATTCTCATGTAGATAAAACTCAATTCTACGGCAGCCATACTACGCGAGATGGTATACAAGTATAATACAGCGTGGTGTGGGCGTTGACACATATATTCCCATGCGTCTGTTATGTAGGTGTATCGCCATTGCCAAAATTCACATACAACGCAAGACACATTCACACAGAGCATAGAGACGTTACTCTACACAAACAGGCACAACAACACACCTGCAGTTTCCCCATCTCGAACATCTCATTGCAGAAGTAGCACGCGCTGTCTCTCTTGTCGCCCATGGTGGCCAGCAGCCGCCTCCAGCAGCACCTACACCCTATAGTTACTATCAAGCATCCCACAACAATCAACAACCTCACCGGTCACGTCACTGGTCTGCACTGCCCTGGGGGCAATTCACGTAAATATTTCTATTCAATTCGCAATTCGATTCCAGTATCGAAGCTATTGCTCTCGCGCACACTCGATTTGATGCGCGCGTGAGTGCGACAGCATGCGCTGACACTGGAATCCTGCTGCGAATTTATACACTGGAAATAATTACGTAAATTGGGTTTCTAGGCTTCACACGACAGTCGACACACTGTCACACACTAGCAGTTTCTGGCGTCTGCGCGGTGAGTCATCAGTATCAGGCGTTATCAGGACACCTGATACGGCTGATAACGTGATAACAGTATTGACGGACTGTACTTGCCACTAGGTCAGCGTGTTCCCAAATAAATAAACTATTCGATTTTGTTCTTTCGATTTCTAGATCTATATACCTATATATAGAACGAGATGTCACCACTGACTGACTGAAATCTATACGCCCGCACAGCTGACACGCACGACATATAACTGCTAATGATAGAAACATGAAATTTGGACAGTTGTTAGTAGACGTACACTAAGAAGGGATTTTGAAACATTCCATCCATAAAGGAGTGAAATAGGGGAGAATAGGGGGAATTGAGAGAAATATTTCGTGAAAGAGGTTAAATGGGGGTCCAAATTTTATAATTTTATAGTGAAATATCAGCAACTGGGTGGATTGCATTGAATTTTGGCACGTTTTAAAAATTGTGACGTAGACATCCATTAAAAAGAATTTATCCCCCAACGAAGGTGCCATTCTACGCGGTCCACGCGGATGAACGCGAAACGAACGCGAAGTCGAACGCGGATAAAGTTCGAAAAACCAGTCAGTAGTTTACCAGCCAGGTACAAAAGTTTTCCGGCTCTGCCTGCCCAGAAGTCCCGCCTGAAATGATCGTCGTAGTGTTGTTGTTAATGAGATATTCATTATCGTGTCATACGATTTCATATTTTTATGTTGTAACATCGATCATAGTAGAAAACAGCAAAAAACCCAAATCGTGAAGATCTTAAAAGTTGTGTCGAATGTAAAAATTCTGCTGTCGGGTGCTTGTAATTCTGTATAACTCTAAAATATTCTACTCAATTGATAAAACTACAACTTCTTGATATGAACCATCTTTATTCTCATATTTTCTAACTAATTTGACAACATCAGAACTCTATAATATATTGTCACATACACTTTTTTTATAATCAAAAAAGGTTACGTTTAAACAACTTGTCTATACAGAATACAAATACACATTGTATAAATATTTAAATAGGTACTCCGTCATAATATAATTGAGATGTTTTCGTACACTTGTGCCTACATTGTGCTCGAGTGAATTGCGACAAAACCCGCGACACGCGACTGGCGAGTGAACACCGCGCGGGATATCGGCAGCCAATAGCCATGTTGACACACATGATACTGTCATGGTATGCGCCCCGCGGGTTGCGTAAATTGCTGGCCTCAGGCCTGTTCTATAAATACTACTATAATTATAATATTGTACACTAGCTTTTTCCCGCGGCTTCGCTCGCATGATATTGGTTTTTAAACGATATCTTAACAATAATTTAAAACTTTCATCCCCTATTTTACTCTCTTGGGGTTTGAATATTAGAAAACGCTGAAATACGTAACTCATTATTTTTCCGTACTCAGTTCAAACGAAATTTCATGCAAATATGTCCAAGGAATAAAAAGTTTCATACAAACATTTATCCACTTGGGTTATTGTACTTGGGTTGAATTTTGAAAAATCCTTCCTTAGTGGATACGTACGTTATACGAGAAATATGTGTGCAAAATTTCAAATTTCTAGCCTTAAGGGTTTGGCCAGTGGGTCGATACATCAGTCACTCAGCTTTGCCTTATAAATATATAATTTAAATAGATTAATACGAACTAAAGGCCACTTTGTGGTCGAAATTTGACCGTAATTCATATTTTAATTCTTAAGTTTCAACTTTTTTAGGGTTCTTTTGACTCTTAGATACCTACGCATTAAAAATATGTAAATGTTATCTAGGCAACTGAAAGAGAGATTGATAGTTGTGTGAAACCAACACCTATTATATTAGGTATACAAACACACGATAGTGTGAGTGAGGCAGAGTTTAACATTATTTTTAGTAATGTATGCATTCCTTGGCATTATTTTAAAAAATATTAGCTTTCTGCACACCTTCCTCCACATAATTAAACTTTGACTGTGCCTAATTTTATACTCCTCCGGTCGGACAATTCTGAATCGCGCTATCGAAGTTTTCACAGTTCGGCACTAAACACTAGAAATGATAGACGACGATTACTTGACTACAGCGGGCTGTGCCTGATCGAGCACACCACCCGCTTGGTCGGAGATATCCCTCTGGGGCTTCCAAATATCCCACGGTTTAGTACTAGTATAGTGACCTTCGGCGGTTCATTAAATCAATTATTCGTACAAACCTGCGCCCGCGCCGGCAGACCTCGCGCCGCGCAAGGTCCGAGGGCACAATAATAACATATCATGCGACTCGTTTCGACTATTTTGTGTTTACCATAGTTATTTAACAGCTCCAATGGGGTCAAGGTTCAGGCGCGTCCAGTTCGGCTGCGATGAATGGGTGACCGCTGGACGATGTCTGTGCGGTGTATGCCTCTATTATGTGTGGTAGTAAATCTCATTAGATTGTCATTGTCACGTTACTTGCTTGTGTCCATTGTCCATGGGAATCACAAATAGTTTCACGAGAGGTGAGAAATGAGCAGGCTTATTAAGTTTTTTTTTTAAGTAGCAATAGTTTTAAGTAATTACTAGCTTTTGCCCGCAGCTTCGCCCGCATGGGAGAGTGTTCGTGAGAAAAAACTTCTATAGCAAATATACCTGCATTATATTGCATAGAGTTATATATATATATATATATATATATATATATATATATATATCCCCTAGATCAGTAGTATTAATATTGTATCCGTCCATTTTTTTTTAAACTTAGAATGGGTATAGTAACCTATCCTTAAAAGATAGACATAATATTATATGCCATCGAGAACTTTTTTGGATACCTTTAGAAGAGAAACAATGCCACCATACTACATACATACAGACGACTTGATTTGTTTTCGATACTTTCAACAATTATCGTCATAAATCAATCAATTTCCACAAAACCTTAACTAATTATTATCGATCTAAACCCTTCCTAAGGAACCACTCTGTCGATAAATGTAAACTGCAGGAAAATTGTTTCAGTAGTTTTTGATATTATATATTGAGAACATACAGACAGACAAAATCAGCGGGGGACTTAAATTTATAATTAATTTTAGAAAAAAGTGGAAAGTGTGCGTATTGACCCGCCCACACTAGTTAACACGATCTTAGGCTGGGACTATGTTGTCCGGAATCCGGTAGGCCGGGAAAAATTTAGAGCATTGAAAACAGAGCTCTGCGATAATAAGCTGAAAATCATATCATAATATAAGACACTGACATTTGACTCGACACTTGAGTGTTCGATTTCCAGCTCTATTGTATTAATTTTCAGAGTTCTATTTTTGGCGTTCTGAATTTTCACCAGCCTTCCGGATTCCGGATCATATAGTCCCATCCTTATCTCTTTAACCATTCAAAAATTGTGCCATATTTCTCATGTGATGAAAGCCTTCCTTAGTGGATACTAAGGAAGGATTTTTCAAAATTCAACCCCTCAAGGTGGTGAAATGAAAGTTTGTATAATTTTTTTTATTCCTTAGACATATTCGCATGAACTTTCGTATGAATTGAGTACGAAAAATAATGAGTTAGGTATTTTAGCCTTTTCCAATATTCAACCCCTAAGAAAGTAAAATAGGGGATGAAAGTTTTAAATTATTATAAAGATATCATTTAAAACCCAATTTCACGCGGGTGAAGCCGCGGGCAAATGCTATTTATATATTTTGCAGGCACTATCAAACTCTAAAACTTTTCTCTAGAACTCTATTGAGTTTATCGTTTTTCAAAAACGATTTCGTTCCCTCGTTTTTTTTTCGATTTATTTTGCAAATCCGACTACCACGGGAGAGACTTATCAGTTTTCGGGTTAATATAATATAAGGTTTAATAAAATCAACTACGGATATTCTGGGTAGGTATATAATATATCAATAGATAGTAGTTTATGAAAAATAAATCTTGGGAGAAGCGTACTTTTTCCTGCGATAAAAAGTAGGCTATGTTTTAATCCAGAGACTAAATTACTACTATATCAAATTTCACTAAAATCCATTAAGCTGTTAACAATTGTTATTATAACAAATTTATTATAAATTTATTATATATAAAAAAAATAATATTAACGGTTTGCAATAAGGCTCTACAGGTGAACTGCATTAAAACATTAAATAGTATACAGAGGCTGGCCTGCCTGATAATTACGGGTGCGCTTTCGTCGGCACCCACCGCTTCACTTGAGGCACTGATCGACCTGACTCCTCTTCCTCTGCTTGTTCAGATAGAGGCTAAAAAGACAGTTCCAAGACCAGGACGGCGCGGCGGGCAGAACGAAATGGGCTTCCACCCTACTGGCACGGCTGCAACAGTCTTTTCTTGAAACACCGGTCATGGCCATGCCATCGGATGCCATGACCAAGGTGCAAAGCTTCGAGAAGCTGTACCAGGTTTTCATACCTCCTAGGGAGGACTGGGAAGGAAATGTCACAATTACTGTTAACCCCAATGACACAGTTTGGTTCATGGACGGATCCAGAAAGGTCAAGCTGGATTGCTGCAAGGGGTGCTGGATTCCATCGACGGGGGCATGCCATCAACGGGCAAATATGCTTGTTTGGGAGAATTTGAGGCTGAGATCTTCGCCATTATTGGTTGTTCACTAGAGAGCCTAGAGATGGCCCTAGTCCATAGAAACATCCTAATCTTCTCTGACAGTCAAGCTGCGCTGAAAGCACTGACTGCAGCGGTAACATGCTAGGACGTGACTGGTATGGGCTCCGGGCTACAGCAATATATTGTACTATGTACCTGCATTTTAAATCTGTAATATCTTCGAATATTTTGCTTTAGTTACATGCTGTAAGGGGCCATATTTACCTGTATTAAATGGACAGTGTATTTAAGGTACTTAATTGGATCAGGATTAATGCTGTATTACTTAAAATCGTTTCGTAAATAAGCCATTATTTCTCGTAAAAAGTATAGCATCAAAATCCGTTGCATAGTATTCAAGATCTAAGCATATATACGGACAAACAGGAAAAGCGACTTTGTTTTATACTATGTAGTGATACCGAAGTGACATGTTATCATAAACTGATTTTGTGAAGTTCGGACCAATCAGAACGCGTTTCACGTTGGTTTAAAGTTTACGAGAATACCGTTTGGCAGTTTTAGCGTATCGGGACTTGATTGAAATTGTATTATTGCAGGTTTTATTTAGCAGAATTGACCCTCTGCTTGTAAAGTAAAAGATTATATTCGACCAAATTAATGTATCATCGTATTTCTTTTTTTAATGCTTATAGCTGTAACACGCGTACGGATTTGGTCCGGGGTGGACCACAGATTTGGTTGTCAGCTTAGGGTTTTATCCCTAAAATTATGTTTTCCTTTCCGTGTACAATACTGTAGTACATAATTTTGATATATCTCGTAGGGTTCATCCAGCGTTTGCAATGTAAGCACAAAATGTGTTTATTTACGATATTAGAAACTTCTAAAATTATCAATGTTTCTCTAGTATATTATGTATGTTAAGTATATACATATTATATAAACCTTCCTCTTGAATCACTATATCTAATAAAAAAACTCGCATCAAAATCCGTTGCGTAGTTTTAAAGATCTAAGCATACATAGGGACAGACAAAGCGACTTTGTTTTATACTATATAGTGATGTACAGACAGTTACCAGTTACAAATTTATTATATGTATAGATAGTATGTATACAAAATACATTGTTGTTATGTATTAATATTGTAATATATAATTTTCCGACGCGTGCACTTTGCAAATAAGTAATATACAGGATGCTTGATTATCCGAATGAAATATTTAGCTCAACATTAGGCCACAATATTACATAAGTAATGACTGTAAGTAACATGACTAATATTTCCTGACAGCTCGCACTTCGCATGGACACCATCACACTGCCGTACAACGCGTCGGCTTCAAGGTCACGCGCTTGACGAGTAGTAAGGGCGCGCGGAGACGAATAGAATTTAAGTATAGTATAGGATAATCTGGTCAAAATTTAAGGTCAAAATTTATATGAACCAAGAGCATGTTAGGACATGTATAAGCAGGGTTCTCTAACTACCGGCGCTCAATAGCTTTTCTTTAAATTACCTTCAATAGTTATTGTCCGATTTCGCTCAAAATAATTGTCCTAAGGAGTTTATAGCATTATCTATACGGATGGAAACTTTCTATCTCCTATAGTTTAGAAATAGGGAAGAGAGCAACTTATAAACCACTTCGGAGGCCCATTACTCGAAAATGGTTGACTTTGTAAAAAGTCATGTATGAAACCTTCCTTCAGTTTTACGGAACCCTAATAAAATTGATCTCCATTGCGTGGCGCTCCATTTGGCACTTGGTAGTCCATCTGCAATTCTGCACATTCCTATTAATGTCACTGCAGTTGTACAGTAAACCTACATACAGTAGAGCAGTTCTGATATCAACACGTGTCAGCAACTATCTACTTATCTAATAAGTTTACTTAGATATCTAACTATCTTAAATATATAACTACATATAAGTAAATCAAGCATACGACTTACTTTACTGCGATGAAATACAATATGCCAATATAATCCAGCGGCATTGAATATACATATTTTTTAAACTTTGCAAAATAACCTTCTTATATTTAAAATATAAAATGCGTAGGTATATTTTAATGTTATATATCAGGAATATTTAAATATATTTTGATAAGCTAAAGTGGCGCTGAAAAAATAAATCATTTTCGAGTATATTATCTTCTTTGAGTGGCAAAATGTTGAGGCTCATAATGTGTTTCGCCGAGCAAAAACAATGTAGTCAATAGCTAATATTCAAATTCGCACAAAAAGCTCTTCCTTGTTATACAATCAGCGAAGACCTTTGTTCCGACTGTCCTTACTACTGAACACGTTATTGGTTTGACGACCTCTGCGGCTTAGTAGTTAAGTGCATCGGTGCATTAGCCGGAGGTCACGGGTTCGAATCCCGCCGAGGGAACCAAAAGTTTTCTGGGTGTCTGGGTCATGGATGTGTATAAAACTATTGTGTATAGTATATAAGTATTAAATATACTTCCTGTTGTCTGGTCCCCCGTAACACAAGTTCTTCGGATACTTAGCACGGAGCCAGACTAATAGATATTATTATTTTTATTGGTGATAATGATTTGCCGTCAACACGGCTTGTGTGTCTTGCCTTTGGTGGCGCCGCGAGGCGTCACCTTGTCAGCCGTCAATATTAGTATAACATTTTCACGGCTCATCCTAGGCATTGTGTGTGGCAGCCAGCAGCTATAGCTTAAACGCGTGGCGAATGTGCGGGACGTACTCCGCGGTGTGTAGGCACTGGACATATTGTGTATTGCAACTCAGCTGACTGGCGTGCAACGATAGCAGGTGATATTCGAGCCTGAGAAAATCCGTTTAGGACTACCGGTGTTTAAGTAGGAAGTCAATTTGACGTTTAATCTCAATGGTGAGGATTCTTTCTGCATGAGAGAATCAAAGCGCACAGTTCTTATGCTGGCCATACACGCTGCGGTCACCGGAGAAGTCTACCTGTGCGGGTATGCCAGCAACATGTGTGGGAGTAGATCCGCGTAGTTTTTTTAACCCAGGTTACACGGTATACAGGTCACTGCGCCGGCGCCAGTGCAGTCGACCGGAGGAAGATACTCAACACACTGTGTGCGTGTACTCCGGTCGCCGGAATCCCGGATCTTAAGCATACACGCTACAGACGTTCGGCTGTCATGCGCAGGCAAATCTGTATAGGTAACGTAGACGGTACTCACCGTAGCGTATATGGCTTAGTTTAGAGAACTCTAAAGGAAGCCTTACACTCTCGTCTAGTGTATGAGGTGTCCTTTGCTAAAAGTGCTAAAAGGTCTCGCACTTATCGCGTGAACAATGCTAGGCTAGTGTTTTACAAACTACTTTCCACTTCCACGATTCAGATAATAAAAGGATCTTTATTACTATCTACTCCAGGATTTGATGAAATGACCCGGGACAGTTTGCATTGCTAGTAACGATTCAAACCCATGACACCAGGGTCAAAGCGCGTGTCTAATTTGAGTCAGGTTAAAATGTCTGGGGTAAAGTTGAAACAATCGCGTGAGGACACGTTAAGTTCGGGCTGCCGGTTGCCGGTTTGGCCTGCCAGCGTCGAATATATAGCGCATAATATAAAACGTCAAAATACGTCATAGCGCGCAGTTCTAACTGTGGAAAAGTGACCGTCATCGACATGCCAGATCGACCTGTCGGCCCCGCGCAAATAGACGTTCGGTTCGGAGCGTGAGGTGTGAAGGGCGCTAATCAATTTTACAAAGATCAGCCAAGTGCAACAGCCAGGAGCCGGCTGTGTCGTGGTCGCAGCCAGCCTGTCCGTAGACTGCACAGGGTCTCCCGTCTCAGTGAGTGTCCGCTGGCTGTGATGCGCGCACGCGTTAGCCGTCTGCTATCTAGTGTCCGTACATCCGCGGGTTAGTGTGTGTTCTGAAGTTTTTGTACTTTGTGCAGTGCCGGGATTTTATTACAAGTTTTGGCATTGTAAGTCCACTTTACTACACTTGTGAAGTTTAGAAATTCATACTTTTTCAGATCTATTTTAATAAGCAGCATCTCATTATTACCTGAAACTTAAGCTAGCAAATAATTAGGCATAATTATGCAATTTACATTTAATTTTTGCAATTTTGTATTAAATTTGCCATCAATACATTGAGCATTCTTCTGCAGTCAGCTGAATTTCAACACTTTGCTATTTTATACAAGGTTCGCCCGCGAGCGTACTAAGGTAGTTTTTTATTTTTATTAATTATATATTAAATTATATTAATACGATAAATAAAAAAATCATTATCCTTCGTTTTGGGTTCGCCGTAGCCGGCTAAATATGTACCTGTGTAATTATTACTAATTTTTTTTTAATAACTTAAAAAAATAATATAAAAAATAATATTTTTTAATACCATAAAATATGAAACTACCGCCGCTATAGGTATACGGTAGTAGTTTTATTACTACCTACTACTATTATAAATGTGAAAGTTTATGGGGATGGACGGATAGATGGATGTTTGTTACTCTTTCATGCAAAAACTACTGACTGGGTTTCGATGAAATTTGGTACGTTAGTAGTTGTAACTCTAGATTAATACATAGGCTAATTTTTATGCCCAAAAAGGCACAGTGTTCCTGTGTGATACTAGATATATTTACGCAGCCGGAGCCGCTGGTAACAGCTAGTTACCTATACTTCTAGGCTAGCAGAATAATAAAACTACGGGGTTAAATCGTCACATCATACATCACCTACATTCGCCGACGAACGTAGAAGTCATGGCGCGTAACTATTCAGTGGCGGGTAGTAAAAGCTTAATCTCGCAACGTAAATGAAAGCGAAGCCTTAAAAAAAGGCGCTGTGACGTGTTATGTGTATGTACCGTGTTGAGTGTGCAAACATCGGGCTACGGGCGCCGGACACCGGGCACCCGGCACCCGGCTGCGGACACCCGGCACCCGGCACCCGGCTGCGGGCGCTATTCATCAACATTCATCAAACTACAAGTTACTTCTGTCTCTCGTGCCAATTATACAAAACAACAGATGAGAACCTTGGGAAAATGTTAATGAAACATAATTTATTATTTTATACAATACCTACTTTAATACTTTTAAATATAATAAACATACATAATATTATTATAATACGTGGACCATCATGTATTTTTACAACCTTTAATTACTATCTAGAACTTAATTCATTATTTTATTAACTGGCAATCACTAGATAATCAGATGCAGGTAAGGTAGGTAGGTATAGATATCTGTAGGTAGGTGCGGGTAGGTGTAGGTAGGTGCAGGTAGGTTTAGGTAGGTGTAGGTATGTTTAGGTAGGTTTAGGTAGGTATAGGGACACCTGAACCCCATACCTCGTAATTAGCTTACATTTTCATTTTACTTTTATTAAATTATAAATGAATCGTCTTAATATCATAAACTGATTTTTGGAGTTTGAACCAATCAAAACGGGTTTGACGTTGGTTTGACGTTAATGAGAATACCATTTTGCAGTTTCATGATATCGGGAGTCAGGACTGGATTGTAACTGTATTATAGCAGGATTTAATTAGCAGCAGCAGCAGCAGCAGCAGCATTACCATCGATCTTCTGGACATTGTAACTTGACTTTGTCACGGTGGACATAGTTACATGAATATTATGCCAATGAAATGTAAACAACTTCATATGCCTTAAACATCTACAATTTTTAAGCAATTTCAGATATAGCTATTGAATGATGTTTTTAGGGTTCCGTATCTGAAGGGTAAAAACGGGACACTATTACCGAGGCTTCATTGTATGTCTGTCCGTCCGTCTGTCTGTTGTCTGTCACCACTCACCAGGATGTATCTACCTAACCATGATAACTAGACAGTTGAAATTTTCACAAATTATGCATTTCTGTTGCCACTATAACAACAAATACTAAAAACAGAATAGAATTAATATTTAAAAGGGGCACCCATTCTACAAACGTGATTTTTCTTGCCGTTTTGTACGGAACCCGGCGAGAGCGAGTGCGACTCTTTTGTTTATTTGCAATAAGTTTTTATTAATCTGCACGCTCATGACATATTGTGATGAGCGTTTACATTTCATGACTGTCATGACAGAAGTTGTGCCCAGCAGGTACTATCGAACGAGTTGCCGCTAGACCAGGGCATAGTTCAAACACGCCTGCAGTCGATGCGATCACTTCCTTTGTATTTAAATATTTTGAGGCGATCTAGTGCAGGAAAAGGTTTAGAAACTGGTCGAGCTGGAACTTTGCCGATATTGTACCAACATTAGTAAGTTTTTTCACGTGCAAAAAATTATATTTTAAAGGTGTCTATGATTTTTCAGCGAAACGGAAAACCAGAAATCCTACTTCCTACTACTATTATAAATGTGAAAGTTTGTGAGGATGGATGGATTTATGAAATTTGGTATGGTAGCAGTTTGAGTTCTGGATTAACAGTTACGCATAGGCTAGGGCCACATTTTAACCCGAAAAAGTACAGGGTTCCTGTGGAATACTATATTTAAGCGGGCGGAGCCGCGGGCAAAAGCTAGTATTAAAATATTCCTTACATATAGGTAGTAAATAGTAATGTTTTGATTGGTCAAGGAAGTCGGACAAAGAAGGGAGTAAGTTTAATAGGACGTAACAGACGAGAACAGACGAGAACAGACGAGAATCGGCCGCAGAGGAATTATCCATAGATTCGAGTTCAACGCGTGCGAAGCTCCTCCTAGCTCCTATTTTTGGCAAGCTATACCATATACCATACCATAGCCAGCAAACAAATAATTTTAAATTGACGATCACTAAAAGATAGAAATAATTATAATTCTAGTCATTAAGTATACCTACCTAGGTAGACTCGAATGACGTCACCAGTCTGCAATACCAGCTGCGACGTCGACAGGCGATGTTTGATTACGACGTTCCACCCGTGGTATTAGAGCGAGGCTCAAGTAGTTGCTGCGTTGCGTTTACGCAGCACCGACGCTGCGTTATTTTTCATAGATTTTTATGACACGTCCCATTGATGCGTCTCGTCGTCGAACGCGACGTTTCAACGGGACGACGGACAGGACGTAGGGGGAGGGTGGATGATGCGCTGCGCTATCTCCCTCTTGCATTGTGATGTCATATTGTGTCGACGCAACGCAGGTGTGGCATACAATGCGTTAATCCGTTGCGACGACGCGACGCGACGCGACGCACTAATGGAGCCTCAGCTTTACCCGTAGCAATTGCGTCATTCGTCATCGCAACTGCGCGACATAATCACACGTTTCGATATAACTATATTCGCGATCGTCAGCAAATATACAAATATTTTACACGTGTTTATATATGTGCATATAATGTAATACGTGTAGGGCATTTACGCAATCTATGACGCCGAACAAAAACGTTTGGTATAATGACTGTGGAAAAACTCTTTATAGTTCAAGGCAAGTATGCAGATAAGTTGGTAAATGGTATCTTATTCTGCAGTCACAGTACCCAGAACATAGACCACTAACTATGTACTATCAGGGATTCTAATTCATAGGCAGGTAAAGTATTCTCATAATTTATTTATATTATAATGTCAACATGTAATTTAACCTATGTCGATACGACCTTTCAAAGAAACTCCGAGGTCGATAGATTTATTAGGTACATTGGTATTTTTTCACTGATATTCTTATTGTATTTGGCTGTTCTTATTATATTATAATTGGCTGTCGCAGATTCTTGTCGCCGGAATTCTGGAAAATTCTATCTACTCGAGTGTATTTTTTTTTTCGAATAGCACATAATATTATGTATATGAAGGAAGTGAGGTTTAAAAATAGCACATAATATGTATATGAAGGAAGTGAGGTTTAAAAATAGCACATAATATGTATATGAAGGAAGTGAGGTTTAAAAATAGCACATAATATGTATATGAAGGAAGTGAGGTTTAAAAATAGCACATAATATGTATATGAAGGAAGTGAGGTTTAAAAATAGCACATAATATGTATATGAAGGAAGTGAGGTTTAAAAATAGCACATAATATGTATATGAAGGAAGTGAGGTTTAAAAATAGCACATAATATGTATATGAAGGAAGTGAGGTTTACAACAATGCAGTCTCATTTTATCGGAATTATAATATTATGGTTCTCGTTTAATTTTAATGAATTGTAATTAGGGATAAAGTTTGACCTCGTACGAAGCTACTTGTTGAATTATAACTATCGAAACTTTAACATTACATTTACAAGCCAGCTATATTATGTAAAATGTTGTTACTTATGCACAACTTACAAGCGGCCGAGTTATTTCCGAGTTATTTTAGTTATTACAAGCGGTCGCGGAAACGGGAGAATTCATATTATCCTGAGAAAAGTAACGTTTTGAAAACTACTAGCGTAATCTGCACTTAAACGCAATTTCCCTTAAACACCTATCGTCCTGTGATTTAAAAACACGAGAAAGATTAATCGAAGAATATTTTAATGTTCTTTACTTTAATTCGTCATACTAATGAATTCATAGACTATTTGCTGCGCCAATCACATTGCATCCATAGATTACCGCCGACTTCCGCACCTCCCCACCTGCCGAGGGAGAAAAGCTGTGTCATGAACATAATAATAATATTGCATGATTTTTAGCCGACTACGGCAAAGCCAAAAGGAAGGGTAATGATGGCAGTCTATGTATGTACCTATGTATGTTTGTACCACCGTAGCGCCTAAACTGCTATTCCGATTTTATGTATGAGGTGTCAATAGATACGTAATAATAACATAGGCTATATAATTTACGAAGCCGGGTTCTAGTTTTCGTATACAAAAATTAGTTATTCACATAAATCCGGCAAGGCAACGGCTCGGCGATGACTCCCCCTGGCATATGGCCGGCGGTGCCTAGCCGGTGCCTAGCCGGTGCCGGGCCGGGGAGTGGAAAAACAGTAATTCACTATTGACTAACTAGCTACATAATATTACTAATCCGTGACTACTGACGTGCGACTCGCGACTCGCGACTCGTGAGGCTTGTTCACGCGAGTAACAAAAATCAAGTTTGTAATTTATGCATGCAATATAAATACGAAATATATTTAATGGTGCTCGGGTTTATTTATAGATACCATTATAAATATTAATAATTTACAGCGCCCAGTTATGATCATTTGTTAAAAATATTTCCCATACAGCTAGTTATATTAAAAATAAAAATTTGAGTTGTATTAGGAATAAATAACGAACAACTGAAAAACTGGCCGAGGTACAACAGGCGCCCCTACCACTACTATTGCATTATGCGTACACCGCGCGCGCCGTGGGAACCGCGCTCAAGGACCATGGTTCTTCCTTTCAATTACCTATCTAGCAACATTCTACATACTATATATCTATATATCTCTGTACAATACGAATTTTTGTTTACTCAAATATCATATTAGTCCTGTTTGGAATATTGTTTGCTAGTTTATTATTAACCGTAGCGTTGGCTCTATGCAAAAAATTTTTTTCGTGACAATTTAAATTTTGAACCTGCTATTTGAATTTGATTATCTGCTAGTCTAATTGGAATTTGAATATTCTACTACATTGATAGTACTGAGGACGACGACAAGGCAAATTATTTTAATGATAATTGGCGTCAGGAAGACATTATAAATTTATAATAATATACTTCAAAATGAAGATAAATTAATATTATAATCAATTTAACGAGATTTTATAATATAATCCCTTAAATACTACCCCTTCACGACTGGTTTAATTATATTATTGCCACCTTCAGATAACGATGTTACGTCAGAACTCAGTACCCACCCGCCACATTTTATACCACATATACCACATTAATCCTTATTCACGTATTAAAATGACATAATTAATACGTGCGAGTCGGACTCGCGCACACAGGGCTCCGTGCCATTGTACCAATAATAAATGATAAATAATCATGCACAAGCATGATTATTTATTATTCAGTTACTTTTGTACGAAGTTTTCCAAGAACGTAAGCGCATTTTACAAGTTAAGCCTTTCTAACTCTTGAACTAACGAAGTTATATAAGCGGTTATAGTTTTCCTTCAAAGTTCATCACATGGACTTCCATCTTGAGTTTTTTCAGATTTTTTGAGCCATCCGTTTAGCTATTAGAAGGGGGGGGGGGAGAGTTTTAGTATCTCACAAATGGATGCCTAAACGAAACTAAATCGCATTAAGCAACCTTTCAATGTTTTCGAAAGAGCTATCTAATGATGTGCACTACGCGACACCTCGCAATTCGAACTCTTGCAATAAAATGTGTATCTTTTTGTTTAGTAAATAAAGCTCAATTTTGAATCGCTATCTTAAAAGTTCATCGCCGCGTCGCGTCGCGTCGTTCCCAGTGTGAACTGACGCTAAGGGGTTTTTTAGGAGTTTACGCCGAGGGTTAACGCCGCCCCGGTAATATTGACGATGTTGAACGTTAAATGAAGCCTAGTATTTAATCTTCAACATTGTTAGGTTTCTTATTATATATATAATTCATGCAGAAATACTCCGCATAATTGCCGTTTATTTTTGCAATGGAACTTTACGTGACTGCAACAATAATCAGCATTTTACCTGACCCACGTGGAACCGCATGCCATGAACACTGAACAGGTGGTGGTAGGAACGTTTTAATTTTAATTTTGTGTCAACTGTCAACTGTAATTCGTATTTCTCTCATCTCACCGAGATATTCTCGGTGAAGACAAAGATTTTATAGAATACTAGCTGTGCCGTATCTCGGGAACACACGTTGTTCTGTCTCATCTTAACTATGAACTAAAATAAATAAATATCTACACCTACATCTAGAATCTACACCTAAATCTACACCTACATTTCTACACCTATACATACACCTACACCTACATCTACATCTAGAATCTACACCTATACATACACCTAGAGTCTACACCTACATCTACACCTACCACCTCCTGGGGACGGCCTATTTTTTTAAAATAAACCAAACATGGAAACTGAATGCACCTATTGCTTACTTTATATCTGATTAGAAAATTGTGAAACAGGCCCATTATATTAAAATACTGGCATTAATAATTTCCCGCGGCTTCGCCCGCGTAAAATTAGGTTTTAAACTTTCATCCCCTATTTTACCCACCTGGCTGAATTTGAGAAAACGTAATTCATTATTATTTCCTTAATGATGGAAATCCTCCCTACATTATAAGAAAAATATGTGTGCAAAATTTCAAATTTCTAGCCTTAAGGGTTTGGCCATCCAATGCGTTGATACATCAGTCAATCAGCTTTTATTATATATATACCTAGTCTTGCCATAAATACTGAAACAAAGAAAAACAAAATTCTATTGCAAATAACATTTATTACTTTTACTGTGTGTTAGTTTAATACATAAATATAAAACAATTTAAAATATAAAAATCTTATTTGAAGTGGTCTCCACTGGCTGCAATACAGTCCTATACATTGAGGCCAGTTATCAATAGAAGCACGCACTCTTTCCATAGGAAAATTCTTCACTGCCAATCGTACGGATTGTTTTAGGGGCTCCAAATTATCATGGCGTTTAGATCAAGCCGTACTCTCTATAACTGACCATAAATCATAATCCATCGGATTAAGATTGGGACTAGACGACGGCCAGTCTTCAGCTCTGATGAAGTCCGAAACGTTCGTTTCCAACGAAGACTGCGTAGACCGAGCTTTATGACCCGGGGCCCGAGTCTTGCTGGAAGGACCATTCTTGGTTATTGAACATGGTGTTGTTAAGGGCCTTCAATACCTTCTCAAGAATCAAAATCAAATCAAATCAAATCAAAAAATTTTTATTCAAAATTGGTATTTTTAAATACTCTTTTTGAACGTCGTTACTACGTGATGCCTACCACCGGTTCGGGAACTAACCCAGCGAGAAGAGCCGGCAAGAAACTCGTCTGGGGCCATCTTTTACCAAAAAGATGGAAAATTATTCTTTTAAAATCAAAATTATTACAATGTTTGCTTATGTCTATGTAACAAATAATAACATAAGAAGAAGAAGAAGTCATTAATTTTATAATACGCTTTGGCACACAAACGTTCTTTAACTACTTTTTTAAACTTATTAATGGGAAGGTTTTGTACCTTTTCTGGGATTATATTGTATAAGCGTATACATTGGCCTTTAAAGGATTTACTAACTTTGCTTAGTCTGAACACTGGCATATCTAACTTGTTCTTATTTCTAGTGTTTACACAATGATTATCACATTTCTTTTTGAAGTTGTTTAGATTCTTTCTTACGTATAACACATTTTCCAAAATGTATTGAGATGCGACGGTCAGACTTTTATTTCTTTAAACTTTTCCCTTAGAGATTCAAAAGTCGACATCTTATAAATAGAACGTATAGCACGTTTCTGCAGCACAAATATTGTATTAATATCCGCAGCGTTTCCCCACAAGAGGATGCCGTACGACATTATGCTATGAAAATAGCTAAAGTAAACTAATCGCGCGGTCTCTATGTCGGTAATTTCTCTAATTTTTTTAACAGCGTATGCTGCAGAACTCAGAATGGTATCTTGATACACTTGTGCCGATGTTTTGATACCTCTTTCATAAAAGTATGGCTCAGTCACTTCTTCATAGCTAATACCCCACCGAACCATAACTGAAGTCGGATAGTGCCCACGTTGCAATCTATCGACTAATTGGGAAGCTACCTTAGAGCTTTGAGTATAAATGCGGTCATTGTGTTTGTTTAAATGTTGCTCAATTGTAAAAAAATTCTCATCCGTAAACAACATTTTTCTGTGACCTCCCTTTGCGTACCGGTTCATTAGTTGTTTTGATTTCACCACCCTATTCTTTTTAAATTATCAGTTAAGAAATTACCAGTACGTCTCTTATAGGCTGCAAGTCCTAAGTCATCTTTTAAAATACGCGACATGGTTCTAGGTGCTATCTTCATCTCCCGAGATAAAATCTTTTGGTTTCGGACAGGTTTCTTCGAATTCTTTCCCTTACTGCTTTGACCACCTTTTTCGTACGAATACTACGACGGACGTGGACGGCCAGATCTTTTTCTGTTACAAACAGAGGAGGTCTCATTGTATCTTTTAATAGCCCGGTACACAAACATTTTACTAATACCAAGCGTATGGAGAGTTTTAAAAATTGCATTTGGGTCCATACCTACTTTGTGTAATGCATAATATCGCATATCGCAAAATATTGTACAATGTATTGGCGCCAATATATATATATAGATTATGTCGGTATCAACTATACTTTTCATCGGGAAGTACATAAAATAGTTTGAGATCCCACGAATGTTTCTCATAAAAACCTGTTTTATCTACTTATACTTTAAATTAATTTATATCACTACTTTTCGGAACATTGATTGATGTATATTATTTTCCATGAGGCTTTGAGGCTTTCGAGGAATGTGAATGTCCTGCCGTTACAAACCTGTATGATACCTGTCATAGAGGTGATAATATTCAGAAATTGCCGCTACACCGCGCGGCTCCAGGCGCCGCGCCGCGCCGTGCCGTGTCTTCGCGCTCAAAAAGGTTAAAATAAGCTAAGCCCACAGACCCTCATTGTAGAGTGTAGACATGGTGTAGAGTGTAGAAATGGTGTAGAGTGTAGACATCGTGTAAAGTGTAGACATGGTGTAGAGTGTAAACATGGTGTAGAGTGTAGACATGGTGTAGAGTGTAGACATGGTGTAGAGTGTAGACATGGTGTAGAGTGTAGACATGGTGTAGAGTGTAGACATGGTGTAGAGTGTAGACATGGTGTAGAGTGTAGACATGGTGTAGAGTGTAGACATGGTGTAGAGGGTAGACATGGTGTAGAGTGTAGACATGGTGTAGAGTGTAGACATGGTGTAGAGTGTAGACATGGTGTAGAGTGTAGACATGGTGTAGAGTGTAGACATGGTGTAGAGTGTAGACATGGTGTAGAGGGTAGACATGGTGTAGAGTGTAGACATGGTGTAGAGTGTAGACATGGTGTAGAGTGTAGACATGGTGTAGAGTGTAGACATCGTGTAGAGTGTAGACATGGTGTAGAGTGTAGACATGGTGTAGAGTGTAGACATGGTGTAGAGTGTAGACATGGTCTAGAGTGTAGACACGGTGTAGACGCTGTAATTATATTATAACACTACTGTGAGATATTTGACAAATTACCTAAGCTTTAACTAATTAGACGTGGAGTCCGTTGATAAGTACTCTTAATGAATGAGCAATGTACAATATCGACAAAGTTCCTGCTCGACCAGGTTCAGTAAGCATTTTCCTTTTCACTAGGACACCTTAAAATATTTAAATACAAAGGAAGTGACCGCAACGGCTGCAGAAGTGGTTGAACTACATATTTACACATGAGTATGTGAGCGTGCGCACGATTCAACGGCGTTGTTAAGCGATTTTAATCTGATGCCTGGTCGGGCGGCAGCTTGTTTGATAGTACATACTACATAGTAATATTATAATAATAATATTACTATGTAGCTTCCACACCACGTCAATCTGGTCCCGTGATAAGTTCTCGAAGAACTTGTGTTACGGGTAGTAGAGAACAGAACCATATTTAATAATTTTATACTATTAAATAACATATTTAAGAATTTTATTAAATTATACACATAATTAATACATATCCATGACCTAGGAACACAGAAAACTTTTTTATTTCCTTTGCCGGTATTCGTACTTCCGGGTTGAGCAAAGACGCTCTCAACCACTGAGCTACAGAGGTCGTCACTCGTCGGACACCTCGTGGCCTCGTGGTCCAACCTGTTTCTTTTTGTTTATTTACTATGCACTATTTATTGATTGTTTCTGTCTCACTTGTCTTCCGTACGCTAGACTTGCTCAGACGGAGCGACACGTGTCTGTCTGATAACTCGTGCAGTCAACCTGTAGGAATGTTGTTAAGGTATTCCAAATGAACCCCGAACGCTAAGATGAACCTTGTCTGTGTCAGTTTTCCTTGTTTTTATTCTGACATTTGCTAAATTCTGCGAAAGTATCATTCGAGTTATTTCTACTTCCAAGTTTCTTTTTACATTGCAAGATTGATATGGTCACGTATATTACATGTAATCACTTAATATCTGAGGGTCAATTCTGCTTAATAAAACCTGCAATAATACAATTACAATCAAGTCCCGATTCCCGATATGCTTTAACTTCCAAACCGGCAATCTCGTAAACGTTAAACCAGCGTCAAACACGTTCTGATTGGTTCAAACTTCACAAAATCTGTTTACGATAACAAATCGCTTCACTTATAATACAATCAAAGTAAAATCAAAGTCTACTTTAAAACGAGAATATAGTTTCTGGGGGTCTAAAAATAACACTTTGGGTGTTTCAAATTATGTTTCATATATTTTTTCCATACGTAAAACATTTTGAATTTACTATAAGATAATATGATACTGTTGTTTTAAAAACGACGGAAGGACTTTGTATCCACGGGCATCCATTAGTAAAAAATAAAAAAAAAGATTCTGCTAATGTATAATTCATCTAATGTTCTAAGTGGCCTTTTTAGATTCCCTGATAGCTAACATAATGTGCTATAATTGTATGAGTACTTCAAACTTTAAGAGTCTGTTTAATAATCTACTGATAAGCGTCAGATAGCTTATTTGGATGTTTTGTCTCTGTCGCTCAATAAGCATCGATAAAATTCTGAATAAGCTATTCGACACTTACTAGGCGATTGTCGTACAAGCTTTCTGAATATGATTGCGGGTCGGCTTGACTGCCCTTACGTTCGTCACTGCTGCGCCATATGTAACGGCATGCTGCAGAAGTGATGCATGTAATTAAAAAAAAATGTATTGTCACATTGTTTACTAACTTTATGTATATTACAAACATAGATTATAAGTTTTACTAACCATTATGAGTCTGTATAACTTTAATAAATAAATTAATAATTCATTGATTCATTTATTTAAGTTTAGACAATATTCTCAGATGTAAATCAATACATAGTTTTACAAAAAATATAAAATAATTTTCATGAAATTGTTGAACTTAGATGAGCACCGCTGTACCCAGTAATTTGCATTGCAAAAACATTGCCTTGGAATTTTGTCGCGATTGCATAAAAATATTAGGTTAGGTTAGCCGTTAGATGATGCCAGCTAGTGCGCAAGTTACAATCCACTGCCAGCTAGTGCGCAAGTTACAACCCATCAAACAAATTATCTAAAAAAAGTGACTTTACAAACCGGTCAAGCGACAATCGCGTCTATCGTCTCCAAACTCTAAAGTGGTCAATGTGAATTGGTATAAAAGTAATTGTTACTCTAGCGAACAATTGTAAACTATGAGACCTCCTCTTTCAACGCAATTCTTCAGGGGTTTATATTTATTCGGGAAATGTTTGTACCTAAATTAGTAGCTATACTCAATTAACAAAACAGCTAGATACTTACATAGGTGAATAAATATTGACTCGGCATATTTTGGTTTTGTAGTTTTCATAAGGTATAATATATACACAGACATCAATGAAGTACCGCGAGCCCAGTGGTTGTCATAAATCAGCACGAATCTAACTACAGTTAGATCACAACGAGCTATTGTGAACATCATCAAATTTGTTCCATCCGCCCCCCACTAATTACTAAATTACAGCTCGCGGCATGTGGTTAGACACACCGTACAGCGGACAGGCATGTCGCGTATGGGAATGAGTCAGCGTGCTAACCGAAACGAGATTATATAGAAAATAAATACGAGAATTGGACTTCAGGCTATAGGTACAGGTAACGAGTATGGGCTACACTGAACACACACCACACGCTCTACACATGTGTGGTTTACATTGAAGCGGCTGGTTCAATATTTATAAGCACAAGGTTCTAATTTAACGCTTGTTATGAAGTAAATGCATGAAAACGTTTGCGTCCCTGGAATACTGCAAGTCTTCTAGTCTCGTCGATGTGGTTTTTGGTATTATATCTAGTTATTAAATATGAAAACTCGCTAGCTGTGAAACAAAGGAGGAAAATGCGAGTTGCACAGATTCGCAGAACAATAATGGTGGCTTTAATTTGATCATTACATGCTGAGGGCCGAATCGACACGATCTGCAGGCTCACGACAACTTCGGTGTAAATATTTATTAGCTAATCAGATAATATTCTAACCTATAGTATACATAAACACTACGTTAGATTAGAATGATGTGCTGATTGGGAACAAAAAATACGATGTTCGGATGATTTCAATGTAAAGACTAGAGATATGTATGTAAAGTTATTGTACCATTATTGTATCATCTGATTATTTTGACATTTCAATGCACCTATGCCTGATTACCACCAGTACTCCATTAGAATGAAAAAAAAATCATAATGGATACAATATAGAATACTTACACATGCCTATGTAAGGTGCATCCTGAGGCGCATTAGGTGCAGTGATTTCTGTATCACTTGGTTTTTTGGGCATTAAGTAGTAACAGATTTGTTGATTACTATTATATTTATTTGTTTATTAACCTAAAGGCGCCACGTATAGAGTTTGGAGACATAGATTGCTAGCCTTATAGCAAATATTATAAGAAAAGTCACTGACATGAACACTGATCACACAGAGTAGGTCAAGTTTAATTAATTCACATTTCTCGTTCCGCTGGCAAGTTTGGCAACATTACGCTGGAATTTCTTATAATTTTTTTCCTAAATATTAAGACTTGATACAAATATTGTAGGCAGAAGGTTAGATAATAATAATCTGAAATACTTAGTACCTATTAAGCAAATATAATTGCTAACACCAGAACAAAATCGCTAGAATAACAAGTAAGAGGGGCTGCAAGAACCCACCAATGCATTATGCAGGCGCAGGTCGGCCGAGTCGCGGAGTCCTTAATCGTTCCCATGGCGCCGTCAACGCCGGTACCGAATACTGACTACTGACTGAGTACCGCCGAGTTATTAGTGAGTCGAGGCCTGCGTCCATTTACCATATATTCGGACAAAGGTATAATAAGAGACGTAAGGGCTAGCTATTATCACGCAACGTAATAATAGCAAGCATCTAAGGCCCGGACTCCACCAAAGCGAAGACGAGACAAGAGGAGAGGAGCTGTGTTTTAAATAACTAATAGAAATTCGTTATTCACACATCTCGTCTCCGCTCAGCTTCAGTGGATACCTTCTAACGGAGATGTATCATATTTGTATGGCGCGATCGAGCTAGCGGAGATGTGAGCTGCGCCTCGCAACATAGCGACGGCCGACTGGACTCAGCATCTCCGCTATAGTCTAGTCGGTACGCATCTCCGCTCAGCTTTGGTGGTCCATACACCTTTGTTGAAAAACATCTTTTCTCGTCTCCGCTTCGAACATCTCCGCACATCTCCGCTTTAATGGAGTCCGGGCCTTCCCCTTCGTTATTGAAATCTGCAGTCGTGGAGTTTAATATTAATTTTAGTTATTGAGGACTTTATGGAAGGCTAGGCTACCACCGACCAAGGAGCCCCACAGGGGTAGGCACAAGTCATAGGCCACAGAGCAAATCCCTAGCCCACTTCTCGCTCAAGATATCAGACAGCCTTGCAGATAAATCTACATTATATTTACCAGACTGCGCGACGCAAAGGAGGGTAATGTTTTTATCAGTCTATGTATGTATGTTTGTACCTTTGTGGCACTATTTAGACCAAACGCGTGGGCCTATTTTGATAATTGACACGCCGTTTGATTCGTCGTGACGGCGCGAATGTCATAGAATGCATAAAAATTTGGACGCCATAATGCGAAAAAGAAAAACATTAAAATCGACGAACTGTGTCAAGTGGTAATGTATCGTTGAATAGGTATTTAAATTTTTTAAATCATAATTACCGTTTAGGATCTATAGCGATTTAAAGTTGCTTAGTAACGATTCTCACTTATAGGCTTGCCAGAACTGATATTGCTACGGTAACTCTGTTGACTGTAAATGGTCTTGAGGTAAAACAAAGACAAACAAAAAAAACTAAAATGAGTAAAATAAAATTAATTAATAAAAAAATCGAAAAAACCCGACTACGTAAGGGTATTCCTTCGAAAATATATTCTTTGTCTCATTAGCCTGCTCAAATTTTAATTTTACTATTAGGTCTGTAACACATGTTTAAATGAAAATAGATACACCAAAAAACATATGTTTGGATGAGGGTCTCGTTTTTATAGAGTAGATTTCAAAATATCGTCCAAATATTTTGTGGCCAGGTCAATGTGGCGAAGAACAAAAAGTAAAAACCTTTATGTAAATAATATCATAATGAAAATATAATCATATTCTCACAACAACAATAATCTGTTTTTAATTTAAACGGTTTACAGTACTAATTTCACAAAAGAACCAGTCTACCGAGTCAGTCAGATCTAGTATTGACTTGTTTAAAGACTTAGCATATAAAATATAAAGAAATCAGTATTAGTTCAGTCTTGATTACCGATTAGATTCTCACTATCACTTACAATAATGTTAATTATTTACTTTTAAATTCAATAAAACAAAATGTTTAAATAGTTCACAGATTAGTGTCCATTCCTCTTAGTATAGTAAATTATCAAAAAGAGTTAAACATAATTTACCAAAAAGCTAGGTCGAATGGGTATAGTCCAAAAATTATTAATAATAGTTTGATTAATAGAAATAAAAAGGAATTGGTTAAGTTTTTGTACGCAAGGACTCCTGATAAGGAAGTAATTAGCTACAAGTCCAGTTTGACCTGCATGGTGAGAATAATGAAAAATAACGATATGCATGTGGCGTTGGCATTGGCATTGTGGCACATGGACAAATAATTATTTATCATATTTTTAAAGTATTATAATACTTTAAAAAACCAATTGTGTCATAATAAGGACCGGATTAATTAGTGTATACGTGGGTCAAACTGGACATAACTTTGAGACAAAGAACACATCGCGGCTTATAGAAATGGTCATCGTGATATGTCACATTTTGCTAAACACCTTTTAGATAGTGGTCATAATGTACCCGATGGCCATTCCTATAAGGTGTTACATCAATGTGACAAAGGCTTTCGATTGAGCGTGCTGGAACAATTAGAAATAACTAGAGATCGCCCTGTGGTTGAAATTCGTCATATTTAATTTTCTTACTTTAAATTTGTAAAGTTCTTTTGCCTCTTAGATACGCAATATAAATCTGTAAATTTTGTTTATTATATTTACAGTGGAAGATTATATTTTAAGCGTCATACTCACGGTCCATAACCAAGGCCGCGGACTTGTGGGCAAAAATTATAAATTATTGACACTATTGACACTAATGACGGCCATTAGTGACGTAAAAAATAATAGATTGTAAATCTGTCACAGTTCTGCAGCAAATGCAGTCAAAAAAATTATGGAAATTACCGATGAGGACACAACGCGACTAGTTTATTTTAGTTATTTTCATAGTGTAATGTCAAACGGCATCCTTCTATGGGGAAGCGCTGCGGACATTAACACAATATTTGTGCTACAGCAGCGTAATACTTTATATTTATAAGATGTCATGTTTTGAATCTCTGAGAGAAAAGTTTAAAGAAATAGTTATTCTGACCATCACTTCTCAATACATTTTGGACAATGTGTTGTATGTCAGAAAGAATCTAAATATTTTCAAAAAGAAAAGCTACAATCATTGTAGGAATACTAGAAATAAGAACAAATTAGAAATACCGGTGATCAGACTCAGCAAAGTAAGTAAATATTTTAAAGTACTTTAAAAGCCTTTACAATAGAATCCCAGAAAACGTTTAAAAACTTGTTACAGAATGTTTGTGTGCTAAAGCTTATTATAAGGTCAACAATTTCATTAATTATTGTACGGCTTGGGAATAAGATGGCCACCTACATGGCTGCTTCTATGTACCTACTTAAGTATCTTGACTTTTAGATAGATTATATAGATTAGGTTACGACATTGTTTTTTTTTTGAAAAGAACAATTTTATCATCTTTTTTTTAAAAGGTGGCCCCGTGCGAGTTTTAAAATTTCGTCTCCGGAGAAATGTCCGTAAACCCATAAAAATAATGGTCTTCCTAATAATAATAATGGGTCCCGACTGTTAAAAACGCATTTGTTTTTTTTCTTTTCAGTTTTTACGCAGACGGGTTTTTTCGATTTTTTAATTAATTCATTTTATTTATATATAAGGATAATATTGTCAATTAATTAGTAGGGAACTAAAGGCGAGGTTTCACAGTGCGAGTTGTGATGTAACAGCTACTGTACCCTTGTACTTGCGGAAGTAGCTCGACTCGTCTCACCCGGTCACACAGGTGCGACCTGCTAATGAGACAGTAGACAGCTACTGTACCCCTGTACTTGCGGGCAGTAGCTCGACTCGTCTCACCCGGTCACACAGGTGCGAGTTGATGATGTGGCAGTAGACAGCTACTGTACCCCTGTACTTGCGGGCAGTAGCTCGACTCGTCTCATCCGGGCACACAGGTGCGACCTGCTAATGAGACAGTAGACAGCTACTGTACCCCTGAACTGGCGGGCAGTAGCTCGACTCGTCTCACCCGGGCACACAGGTGCGAGTTGCTAATGTGACAGTAGACAGCTACTGTACCCCTGTACTTGCGGGCAGTAGCTCGACTCGTCTCACCCGGTCACACAGGTGCGACCTGTTAATGAGACAGTAGAAAGCCACTGTACCCCTGTACTTGCAGGCAGTAGCTCGACTCGTCTCACCCGGGCACACAGGTGCGAGTTGCTGATGTGACAGTAGACAGCTACTGTACCCCTGTACTTGCAGGCAGTAGCTCGACTCGTCTCACCCGGTCACACAGGTGCGACCTGCTAATGAGACAGTAGACAGCTACTGTACCCCTGTACTTGCAGGCAGTAGCTCGACTCGTCTCACCCGGGCACACAGGTGCGACCTGCTAATGAGACAGTAGACAGCTACTGTACCCCTGTACTTGCGGGCAGTAGCTCGACTCGTCTCACCCGGTCACACAGGTGCGACCTGCTAATGAGACAGTAGACAGCCACTGTACCCCTGTACTTGCAGGCAGTAGCTCGACTCGTCTCACCCGGGCACAGAGGTGCGAGTTGCTGATGTGACAATAGACAGCTACTGTACCCCTGTACTTGCGGGCAGTAGCTCGACTCGTCTCACCCAGTCACACAGGTGCGACCTGCTAATGAGACAGTAGACAGCTACTGTACCCCTGTACTTGCGGGCAGTAGCTCGACTCGTCTCACCCGGTCACACAGGTGCGAGTTGCTGATGTGACAGTAGACAGCTACTGTACCCCTGTACTTGCGGGCAGTTGCTCGACTCGTCTCACCCAGTCACACAGGTGCGACCTGCTAATGAGACAGTAGACAGCTACTGTACCCCTGTACTTGCGGGCAGTAGCTCGACTCGTCTCACCCGGTCACACAGGTGCGACCTGCTAATGAGACAGTAGACAGCTACTGTACCCCTGTACTTGCAGGCAGTAGCTCGACTCGTCTCACCCGGTCACACAGGTGCGAGTTGCTGATGTGACAGTAGACAGCTACTGTACCCCTGTACTTGCGGGCAGTAGCTCGACTCGTCTCACCCGGTCACACAGGTGCGAGTTGCTGATGCGACAGTAGACAGCTACTGTACCCCTGTACTTGCGGGCAGTAGCTCGACTCGTCTCACCCGGTCACACAGGTGCGACCTGCTAATGAGACAGTAGACAGCTACTGTACCCCTGTACTTGCAGGCAGTAGCTCGACTCGTCTCACCCGGTCACACAGGTGCGACCTGCTAATGAGACAGTAGACAGCTACTGTACCCCTGTACTTGCAGGCAGTAGCTCGACTCGTCTCACCCGAGCACACAGGTGCGACCTGCTAATGAGACAGTAGACAGCTACTGTACCCCTGTACTTGCAGGCAGTAGCTCGACTCGTCTCACCCGGGCACACAGGTGCGAGTTGCTGATGTGACAGTAGACAGCTACTGTACCCTTGCACTTGCTGGCTAGTGGCAAGTAAAATCGAAAAATGTTGTAGTAGCTCGGATGCGAGCTACTAACTGACACGCACTCGCACATGAGAGTAACCCGTATGACGCGGTCACACAATGCGAGCAGCTGAACTACTCACAAGGCCCGCTCGCACGCCAGCTAGCACTGTGTATTCTAGGTTTTATACATTCTACTAAACCACTTATGTAGAGGTAAGTAATACGCCACAATTAAAAAAATATAACAACACATTATTATCATTGAGGCATAAAGTTCAAGAGCATTGACATCAAAACTGTTGGGTAAGCCCTCAGATTAATAACTGTAAATAGCAGGCAAAGCCGCTAGCTATTATATTTTTTTTAACTAAATGTATGTAGTTCACGTATAATACAACTTTTACCATAAATTTCATCTACTCTATTGTGGCGGACCAATTAGAGCCACAATCCTGAATCGCGCTATCGAAGTTTTCAATGATCGGCACTATATAGGTATATCATATATTATATGACACCTGAAATCCATACGTGGGCTTCGGCCTGACCGAGCATACCACCTCGCTCAGTCGGAGATCTCCCTTTAAGATCCATATTCCGACATTGGTGACCCTCGACAGAACACGCCTCCTTCTGGACATCATCATCAACACAAACAAAAAAAATATTTGTCATACTCAAAGTAAAAAATTATCTCATGTATCATCTCACTCTCCGTCAAACGAAACTCGCCCATATAAAGAATTTTTTTTTTTCAAGTAGGACAATTATTTTTCTGCCTAAACGTCTTTACATACGCAGTAAAACATGTGCCCGAAATATCCGTAGTTGATTTTTCTAGATCTTATATACAGTATACTGTTTATTGAATGTCCAATCTCCCCGCGTCACTAGTTTGTTGAACGTAATAGCGGCAACAAACAGGAAGCCGGCAATTTGGAGTTGATATCAATTACCTGGTATTAACCTCCCGTAAAAATCAGTTTCTTATAAACTTCTTAAATTATTGTACATTGTTTTAATATTATTTTTTAAGGTATAAATTTGTAAGTAATTTAACACGTTAAGTGCGAGGCCATTTGGTGTTCCACAGGGAAGTACATTAGGACCTACACTGTTTCTAGTTTACATTAATGTCATGTTCAATGTTGTACATGGCAATGTGGAACTCCAAATGTTTGCCGACGATACAGTCCTACTAGTGCACAAAAAAACGTGGACAGAAGCGCTACAGGTAGACGAATCTAATATGGCTAGGATTGCGTATTGGCTCGAATCCATCCTTCTCACTCTTAACACTTTGAAAACTAAATAACTATGTTTTCATAAATCCCACAGAAGCAGCCCAGATGACAGTATTAAATTAACATCTCACACATATCCATGTAACATTGCTTTAGATCATTATAAGTGTTCTTGTGCCGTTTTGCCGAGGAATGAATCCATCAAATATTTAGGAATATATATAGACGAGCGACTAGATTGGCGTAACCATACTCATGCTATGGTCGCTAGAATTAGAAAAATGGTATACATCCTTAAGAATTTAAGACAAGTCGCAAATGAAAAGCTTCTAATACAAACTTATCAAACATTATGCATGAAGCATATATAATTATATAAAAGTTGAAAGAGCCCACCGAGAAATCTTAAAGGTCCTTCTTAAATTGCCCCTGAGACATTCAACGACTGACGTATACGCTAAAGCGGATGTCCTGTCGGTGAGAAAAATATTTGTTCTGGAAATGCTTAGGAGATACCATAAAATAAGTGTACCATACCTACCTCCTTCATCAAAGAGACTTGATCGGTGTCCGGTTCCTTATGCACGGACGACATTTGCGCGTCAACAATATAATGTCTTGGCACGTCTTGGCACCATCTATATAATTATAATAAAGTGCTAAAATTAAAATTAATAGATAAACACTATACAAAGTACACTTTTAAAAAAGTAATAATTAAATTAACACACACACACACACACACACACACACACACACACACACACACACACACAACTACAACCACAACCACATACACACACGCACACGCAGGCACGCACACACACACACACAAACACACACAGATCACACACTAAAATTACTATTTTGTTCATTATGTAATTGTTGTTTGGTATCATTGTTTTTGCCTACATTCTAAATTAAGCGCACTTCTAAGACCTACATGTTGTTAGTCATATAATTACATTTCATATGTCAATAATTGATAAGTTATTTGTCTTCTCTTTTCTATTTCTTTTTAATTGTTTGTATCTCTATTGGCATAACATGTATCTTCATGGCCGAGGACACTGGCCTCACTCATCTGTGTCAATAAAGAATTTATTTATTTTTTTTAATTTTCAGAAGACTTGCAGACAGTGCGTTTGAGACCTATGAGAACTCGTAGCATGCTTAACCGTAGTGCGTATGAGACCTAAAATATCTCCTAAAAAATTGATTTTTTTAAAGTAAGCATAACTCGTTCAAAAAATAAGATATGGGCATACAATTTCTGTGGCTATAATAGATCATCGATTATAGCTGATCATAGAAAAAAGGGTTTACCATTGAAGGATACTAAATACATTGATTAGTTGTAAGGCATAATTTGATGCGTAGCCTGTGCAACGCTTTTTTTTTTGTCACCACGTTGAAATATATTTGAACATCAATTTTAACATAATTTAAATAATCACATAACTGCACTTGGTATTATAAATACGTGATTTGGCATAGTTATAAAGTTTTTTTTTAGTTTGGGCTACCAAATGCGTGGACTCACGCTATCGACACTTGAACAGCACTAAAACAAAGTGCGCTCCTTGCGTTTCGAGGCCTCCGACTTCAAAGGTATAAGAGATCTTTCTTCGCACTGAGTGTACATAATCACTACTTAGTTCGTTAGTGTCTTCTTCGATCTCCTTTTTTTTTCTTTACCTTATAATCAAATTTAAGTTAGAGAATATGTATGTATATTTGAATCAGTCGCACGCACAGAAATAAAGAAATTATGACCTCCCGGATAAAACGCGATTTGTCACGATTTTGGCACCGCACTGACTGAAGTAGCCTATGTAAGACCTTATAACATCGGCTATCTACCAGTGAAAGTCCCGTGAAAATTGGTCCAGCCATTTCAAAGATTAGCCGGAACAAACAGACAGACAGACAAAAAATTTTAAAATTTATATTTTATTGTAAGTACCGAATAAACTTTCATTTGCATTAAGTGAAAAGCTGTTAATTTTAAATTACAAACAGACACTTCAATTTTATTTATCTGTATAGAAGATAATTTTATCATCTCCCAAGCGTCGGTGTGAGCTGATCCTAACCGTCACTTTCGATACAGGCGATGAACGTTCGTAGATCATTGATATCAGAGTTAAGATATTTGTCACGCAAAAGGTAAATAAATTATTGTTCAGTGAGTCAACATAATTAGTTGTTCTCTTTATCTACGGTATAGATATTATAATAAACGAGAAGACACGTCTCCCCGCCGCCGTAACGCCCGTAACGGCCGCTTTACGTGATGTACGATACACGTGATACGTGATAAACGTAATGTTCTACAATTTACTTCCTTACATATTCGCGATTAGTTTGTAGGTCGGTCGCTCGGCAGTTTTTATAATCACTTAATTCAGGCAGTGAAGTCAGTGTCGCAGGGGCGTGGGGTTCCTATAACTCCATTCCTATCGGCTTCACTTGCCCATTACCTTTTGAAGACCCTCATCCAAATTTCTACCTATTATACAGGCTAGGGCTTCCCTATGAAGGAGAGACAGCCTTCGCCACTACAGTGTCGTGTGGTCACATTGAAACAATTCACATGATTAGAGTTTGGGTCCCGGGACGTCTTATGTCCCGAAGTCCCGGGACTTTCCATAATTTTAGTTGTTTGTCGCGGGACTGTCGGGTCGAGATTCGAGACAAATTGTGGAAGAACTGTATTGTAGGCTTTTCGTAAATATCCCTAGTATTCGGTCACCAGATGTGGAAATAAACCTAGTGGTTCAGCGCCCATGTACTGGTACATGTACTGGTACTACCAGTAGCTCTCAAATACACGAGCCTAAATCAAATGGAACAAGCAGTAAAAATATCCAAGAAAATGTACCCGAGATTCTGGGAAAAAAATATGTAAGAGCAACATTAAAAAAGAAGTTTCTGCTGATTGAAGCAACCGAAAAACATCCAGAAAGTTTGGAACTACTGTATAAATTAATTAAAATTAATATAAATGACATAACGTTTATTTCGGATGGTATAGGCTCATATTATAAAGACCTTACAGACTGAATAAATAAAGCCTTAAACACAATTAAACTGACATCTGTTGAAAAAAAGAAAGTGTTTTCCTTGTTCGGTGATATTATTACAAAAATCAGAAATAGATTGTTGGACAAAGCTGTTGACGCTCAGAATTATTTATAAAATATTTTTTCTTAAAATCTCGAAATCCCGGGAATTCCCGGGACTTCGAGATTTTTTAGTTTATCCAACACACACTTGATCGATAAACATTCGATCGTTTATTTTAAACGTTCTTAAAATGTGTTAATAATAATATAACAAATATGATTAATAAGGGAAAAAATATTATATACCAGCCAACTTAAACGTGAGCTCTTTAAATGATTTATCAGGATATTGTATGGGCTGGTACCGACTACAAAATAATGAAGATTGTGTAGAGAAATAGTTAAAATTTTAGCCGAATTTAAAAGGGGAATTAATAAGAATTAGAATATAATTAGAATATAAGATTTATTTCATACTTTTTGGTGTATTTTACTTTGGAAGTCGGTTAATTTTTTGTTTAAATCGTCTGAGCTCTACACCTAGAGACGCTTCCGGCCACGGGTATGTTAGCTAATTAGCTACCGCTATGATGTGAAACATTCTATGATAGACTACCGATGTTAGTTACCGATGTAGAATTTCTATCCCATGTCCCATCGGCCATCGCACATGAAGTTCGATCCTACTGAAGTGATGAGACGTGGCGAAGTAACACGTCCCCACAGGCCACACCAGCACAATAATTTCGATAGTCTACATCTTCGCAATTATGCATTTTCCCTATGTATAATACATAATATAATATTTTAGTATATCTATTCTACAAAAACTTTTATGTTGATATGAAATTAAAAAGCTTTTAATTCGTCGACAAATTATATACGTCGAGAAGTAATTGACAAGATTGTAAATTTCATCAAAATCAGTTCAGTAGTTTTTGAACGAAACTTCCACATTTATATTAGTGGTAGGATAGTGCTATTTGTAACAATCGCTTACATTTGAATCTGTTTCAATTGTAATAATATTTTTCCTTGTTATACTATGTATAGGTATTTATATTGGCAGAGGGCATCTATAACAGATGACGTGTCATTTTTTTTTTTTTGTTTACAAAATATAATGGAAAATTTTATGTTCGATGAATAAGAATTAAAAGTAACATGAATGTCGCGTGATCATTGACTAAACGATAAATTGTAACCTGGGCTGGGAACCATTGTGCGGAGTTATTAGCACATAAAAACTTAATTACTCACATCGATTGTTATTCACATTAACCCAAAAAACATACAAATTATTTAAAAATTTATAACGAGAAAGATATTTTAGGTTACATCGCCCTAAATGACTATTTTTCCACTAACTGGCCCGGCACCGAATATATTTGTTGAGGAGCGGCCCGAGCCAGCAGCCGTAACTGCAGGAGTCGGGAACTTTAATGTTCGATGTTGATTATTACATTTTATTTTTAGCATATTAACAAAGTGTAAAAAGAGCATCCGAGTTATGTGGTCCACGCTTAGCATAAACACCGTATGAATGGTTTCTTTCAACCGTAGAACAGACAAAATGACAGATTGACAAGGAAAAGCTTTCATTTTGTCCATATTATGTGTCAGTATGTCTATTCTTGTGAAGACAAAACGCATTCCTATGGTGGTCATGCTAAGCGTGCAGGGTAATACAAGTAAAGCGGAGTTTCCTCTATGTCTGTGTGCATGTAAAATGTTGTAAAATATAATATATTGTATGTTTACCACTAATCAATAGTGACACGGCCGCCAGATAATTACACCGCAGTCTGTGTGTAATGGTGCGCGTTGATCTTTAATTATTGATATTGTTTCATCTTGTCTGTGTTGAACAACTATTTGTTGCTCCTCGTTGATCCAATTTATGAATCTTCGGACGTTACAAGCCGGAGGTCGCGGGTTCGAATCCCGCCAAGGGAACAAACAGTTTTCTACGTGCCACATCACAAGGGACATAGATGTATATGTAAATATGTGTAATGTGTATAATATAATAAAAATCTTAAATATGACGTGCTTAGAAGTGGTATGGTAAAAATATTGTATTAAATATATTTCCGTTGTCTGGTACTGTAAAAGTGTACCCGTAGCACAAGTTATTCGCTAACTTACCACGGGACCAGATTAACGTGGTGTCAAAAGCGTCCATAGATATTATTTTAGTTTTATTAATTTAGTCGACTTTGACTTGTGGATCTGAACAAATTATACGTCATTATGTCTACAATCAAGGTTTATAGACATAACCTTCACCTTTGTTTACTTCCAGTGATGGTGCGGCGGACGCGTCAGAGATGGCGGCGGCGCTGCAGCTGCGACTGCTGCTGTGGAAGGACTACCTCATACGGAGGAGGAAGCCGGTCAGTTCCACCCCTCGTTGCCATAGCGACCACTATAATCCAATAAGGCAATCTTCATTTTCGTGTCTTCGTATTTATTGTTTGGTAATTTGTACTGTATGCGTGCCTCAGGTCACACTGGCGGGCATCCTGTGGGCGGCGCTCGTGTTGCTGTCGCTGTACATAGTGCGGGCCAACATCGACAACGTACAGCACCACACATGTGAGTACGGGCTGCGGGCCACATCTCCACGTCGCGCGTCGTCAACGTCAAACGGCGTAGTGTCGTGGCACGGTCTAATGCCGAAAATATAACTCTGGGGTAATTAGTGCAATAGAGTTGAAAATTTGAAATGGCTGCTGTGTGTTGCCACATGCCACGTTTTCGATTTTCTACTCTTTTGTATAATTAGCCCATAGTTATATTTTCAGTGCTCTGAATTTTCTCCGGCCGAGGAGATCCCCGTCGATAAAATCCCAGCCTTATTATTTGAAAACGTTGTGTTAAGAATCAGCCAATACTAACAGTATAGTCCACTCTATGCATTATGCGAAATTCTATCGAAATCCAGCGTCATTAGAATTTATTTTATTATCCTTTCTTCACTTTTGGCTGGTTTTGGCTGTAATGGTTGTGTTGTGCAGGTCTGTTCGCCGCGCGCGCGCTGCCCAGCGCTGGCGTGCTGCCGTTCCTGCAGTCCTTCATCTGTAACGTCAACAACGAGTGCCAGCCCATGGAGCAGTACGAGGAGATACCCGCCTACGAAAATGCCAGGTACCATAACATTTGTAATTTAAGCATATTTGACTGTATAAGTATTAAATGCGAGCAGTCTGCTTTGATTGCACTTATCCAACTAGAAGTATAAGATAATGCAATAAGATTAACTCCATTATATTATGGTATTCAGATTTTGTTGGAAGTCCGTGGGAATTTAAATATAAAAAAGTTTTAACATTTATTAAGGTGATATAAAAACTTGTTAAAGCAAAAACAAAAAAGTTGTTATCAATAAATAAAAAATGACCTCCACTGGCAGCGGAAAATCACGTCGCTGAACACTCGCGAGTCGCGCCGCGTGATGCAAGAACACTCGGCAGGCTGATTCTGTATCTTGCAACAGTAATGCGACAGGCGTAAATTGTACAATATCGCAGTCAAACATAAGTTTTGTATTACGTAGCAGCAATAGCGACGCGACAGCGAAGAATCGATGGGATCGCGCTCTAGCGAACAATTCGGGAACTAAAAATGCAATGGATTCTCCTTGTAACAACAAAAATCTGTAATACGTATGAAATTTGACAGCAATGCGACAGCAGACGGCGAGTAATTTCAATTGTCAAAGAGCGACAACCCATTTAGGTTATTGTTGAAAGATTGCTGATATTATAAATCAATGTAGGCAGTGTTTTCGACTCTAAATCAATTTTAACTTTAAATGAATTATGTGCTGTAGTGTATCAATATGTTATATAATATATTAAATCAAAGAAAAATAAATATCGTTTGTTTCTCTTATTTTTAGGTTAGGTATATATAGATTTTTGCAGTAGTCTAAGGCTAAGGAATGAGGCAATTAGTGCTCAGTGCTGATTATAAAGGCTTACAATAGAATATTTCGCTGAAATGTCAGCATGGTGTGATATTCTACGTCCACATAAAGAAATTTCTATCTTAACTTCATCCCATTTTTGTTTATAAACGGCGAAGTATCCATTGTAAAAACAAAACACTTGATACTTCATAACAGTATATCGACGGCGCCTACGTACATTATTGTATCTGAAAAATGCTACTAGGAAAGCGATTTAAAGTTTATTTTTCGTATATCTTTGTCCTTAATAGTTAGATCCTTATTATAGTTATTCTCAGTACTTTGCTTGACGCACTTATTCGTTGTTCTTTATTTATAAAACACTGTATTACAGTAACAGAAAAAACTTAAAAGTATTCGGGAAATACGTATTTTGTGCATAATTTGGAACTGGGATAACAAATAAATTTAAGAGTTTTAGTTTGTGGCACGTGTTGCGATAAAAGTACCCTATGTCCTACTCTAAGTTCTGAATTACCTAAAATTTTGTCAAATCAGTTCAATAGTTTGTGCAATCAGCGTTACAGTCTGGCTCACTTTTGCATTGATAATATTAATAGTATGTATTCTATTTGTTTTATATGTTTAGCGAAAAATTGAAAAAATCAATAAAAAAATTATGTTATTTTTAGTTTAATTATGTTTATAGAACAAATATCTCAATCAAAGCTTTTTGAACTGGTAAAATAGATTTAATGTAAGTTTGATGTTTTCTTTCATCATCGATATTTTCATTATAGTTGTCAGATGAGAGAGCTAATAACAGATTCTATTCTATAAATCTTAACAGATTTAGGCACCCATGATTGTTTTCATACCAGAAATTGGCAATAAATAAGAGGCACCAATGAAGAGCAAAGAGTCAAATTTATTCCTACTGTGATAAATTTTATAACCTTTTACTGCACAAAACACAAGATCTGTAAATCTCTGTAAAGGCCAGAATGTTTTCTACACTTAAGACTTCAAGTGCGGAAGAAGAAATCAACAATCTAATCGTTAATTGAGACCAAATGAAGATTGTTTTACTTTTATTTCTTTTATTTCATTATTCAAACCTTAATCGTCTTAACGTAAGATCACACACTTGAAAAATAAAAGGAAATATCCTGAAATTTAAACTTGACAGCTAAGTAGTAACTTTGCTAGAAATAACTTTTGAATTTTTTTACTACATTATAACTTAGCTAAAGTCCGACTACTGGGCTTTCATTAACACCATGAAAACTCGGAATGAATACAAATCACACCTCATACTTCATGGCAAAAGCTTTTATGTGAAGCCACGTATCGTCCAATTAGAGCTACCGATTGGATCAGTTAGAACTGACCATGTATAGGCGTAGGTTGACACTGTTTTATTTCAATATGGAACTGATCCAATTGATAGCATTAGGTCGATCGGAAAATGGGTACTGGGGAAAACACTATGGTGTAGTATGGTGTGTACTGTAATAATATTAATGATACTATTCTGTTGTAATCTTCGATATAACTACTTTTAAAATGACTTGCATAATGATACTGACCGACATAAGCTTCCACCCATTGTCATTTTTTGTCAAGTGATATTTTAAAAGTATCTGACAAAGATTCATTAACTAATTCAACGTTTAAATATTTTCAAAACAACGTGTCTCGGGCTCGGACTTTTATATAACATGTGATCGAGCTTCAAGCCTGAAACTTTACAACTTGCTGATTAAATTTTAAAACTGTGAAAACCTCTTGTGCTAAACTTCTATCCGAGAAGGGTTCATTACACACCAACTCCTTCACTGATTATCTGACTGATTTATCAATGCCGAGGCAAAGCTACTGAAGCTAGAAACGTAATACGAATTATTAAGTACATTTTACAAAATAACGTTTCTATTACGTAGGACGTATGACGTAATAGAAACGTTATTTTGTAAAATGTTTTGTTATACCAAATAAGTTTCTTTTTCTTTCTTTATACTTATTTGGACCGTGACTTCCTTTTGTGACTATAGGTCAACAAAGAAGGGATTTTGCGAAACTCACAAAAAGGGTAAAAAGGGGTATCAACGTTTGTATGTAACTTTTTTGTTTGTGGTCAAATCTGTTTGAAATTTCGTGATATTGCCCTTTGACATGATCTACTAAAACTCTTATTCAATATTCTCTAAAATTCGATCAATTAATTGGTTAAGAGGGGTACTAAACTTTGTATGGGGAAAAAATATTAAATTAGCATTTCGGCTTGGAACTTTGTAAATCTAGTCCTAAAAGAAAATAAGTAAACATGTATTTCACAATTTGTTTTAGTGTCAGACTCATGCTTGACCATTTTACTATATTTGTTGTATATTTTTGGAATGTTCTCTTCAAGCTCTTTATTTTGATACCCGTATTAGTAGGGGCACACGAGCGGCGGTGAGGTAAAGTCGTGTTTAAAGTCATCATACATGTGGAGTCACACACAAAAGCTCGCTTTAACAATAAACACAAGAGTCCATTTGAGAGGTAAACAGTCTGATGAACAGTTTAAGAATTGTTGCTTAAAATAGGAAATAAATTATTGGTAAAATTACTACTCCGCGAAGAAGGCAACAGTGGTGACATCACTGATGTCACCAATCTCATGACAAAGCCCATAGATCGTTATGTGAGCGTGCCATTTTGACTCCCAAAAATGAAAACGCAGCCACAATAAATGAACTTTTACTCAAGTCATTTGAAGTAGATGAAGTACAATATAAGTCAGTGGATTCAGTAGTACAAACTGATGATGCAGTAAACTATCCCGTGGAGTTCCTTAATACTCTAAACCCAACAGGTCTTTCAACACATAATCTCCGTTTGAATATTGGAGCACCAGTTATGTTATTAAGAAATATTAAGCCTCCAATATTGTGCAATGGCACAAGGCTCCAGATAAAAGTTTTTAATTCATAATTAATTTATTGCCAGAATGAAGTTACAATAATATGGTCTTATTCTATAAATATAATTTGATCTTGATTTAAATAGCCACTTGATGGTGTGCAACATAAAATTAAATCCAATACATTATAATTGACAATTATTTATAAGAGTATCTATAATTTCAAACATTCGCAAATTACATTTAATATTATATACGTCAATTGAAACACAAATATTTTACAGAAGAAATAATAATGCATAATAACAATTATATAATCAAATTGTACAATAAATGATCTAGATATCATTTCATAATATTTTCCCTTAACCTAACTTACTGTTAAACTAACAATTGTTTTAATTAATTTTTACATCATGTCAAATTATTTCAGTGCATTAATATTGTATCATAGTACCTATCTGTAACTAAACTAATAAGTAAATTTACGAGTGTAAGAATTCTTTTACACTATAGTAACTCTTACAGGCCAGGCCTGCTTGATCTCGAAATAGTCTCCGCTTCATGTACCGAGGGTCCAACATAATATCACAGGATCATGCCAAAAGGAGATCAGTAGGCCGTAGGCGTTTAGGGATGGCCAAGAATGCTATGTCTCAATTATAAAGAATATGGAAAGACCATTACAAGGGCTATACTAAAAGTATCGGGAATGGAATATTTCCACTGTTCCTGTCATATTAAAATCTTTTTAATTTAAAACTCCTTGGTTTTAAAAAAAGAATACCGTTTATTTATTTAAAAAAAGATTCTCGGTCGGTCACAAGGTCTTGTCAAACTTGTTTAGCCGTTGAGAAAATGGAATTGACTCGAGAAAATTCTAGAGCGATGATTTATTATGACTTTCGAAGTGGTTTAACACAAAAACAGTGTGTTGACCGGATGATTTCTGCATTTGGCGATGAAGCCCCATCCAAAACCACAATTTATCGCTGGTTTGCTGAATTTCAACGTGGACGTGTCAAGCTCAGAGATGAAACCCGTCAAGGTCGTCCAAAAACTGCAGTCACCCAAGAAAACGTTGATGCTGTGCGTAAGCTGATTGAGGAAGATCGACATGTGACATACCGCGAAATTCAGGCAACTTTAGACATTGGCATGAGTCAAATACAAATAATCTTGCATGAACAATTAGGTGTAAAAAAGTTGTTTTCCCGATGGATACCGCATTTGAGCAAAAAGCAGCTCGCGTTACTTGGTGCGTCAGAACTGTCGAAAGATTCCACGCAGGATCCTCAAATGCTGTATACAACATCATATCAGGTGACGAATCCTGGATATACGCGTACGAACCCGAAACAAAAAACCCGAGTCGAAAAAGTCACGAGTTTGGGTGTTTGAAAATGAGTTAAAGCCAACAAAAATTGTTCGTTCACGGAGTGTTGCAAAAAAAATGGTGGCCACGTTTGTCTCCAAAACCAGCCATGTTGCGACTATTCCTCTTGAGGAACAAAGAACGGTTAATGCAGAATGCTAACATTTGTTTGCCACAGGTCGTTTCTGAACTCCGTAAAGAGAACTGCAACCGCCGCATCATCCTCCATCACGACAATGCGATTTCTCACACCGCGCACAGAACAAAAGAGTTTTTAGAGCAAGAAATCATAGAATTATTAGACCATCTGCCGTACAGCCCCGACCTAAGCCCTAATGATTTCTATACTTTCCCTAAAATAAAGAATAAATTGCGTGGTCAGAGATTTTCATCACCTGAAGAAGCTGTGGACGCCTACAAAACGGCCATTTTGGAGACCCCAACTTCCGAATGGAATGGTTGCTTCAATGATTGGGTCCATCGTATGGAAAAATGTGTCAAATTTCGCGGAGAATACTTCGAAAAGCAATAAATACATTTTTAAATAGTAATGTTGTGTCACTTCCTTGATTCCCGAAATTTTCAGTGCCGCCCTCGTACATCTCTCGAAAAACAAAAACAGAACTAGTCCAGTCATTCATATCTATACAGATAAATAAAATTGTAGTGTCTGATTGTAATTTCAAATTAACAGCTCCTCACTTAATGCATATGAAAGTTTATTCGGTACTTACTTTGTCTGTCCGTCTGTCTGTCTGTATATCTGTATGTTTGTTCCGGCTAATCTCTGAAACGGCTGGACCAATTTTCACGGGACTTTCACTGGCAGAAAGCTGATGTTAAAAGGTCTAACTTAGGCTACTTTTATTTTAGGGTTCCGTTTAAAACAATAGGGTTCCGCTTTTGTTCTATGCAAACGAAGTTGCGGGCATCAGCTAGTTTTCCATATTTACCTACCGAGCAGAAACACGGACTTTAAATTTTTTTAAAGTCCGTGTTGCAGACCGGGACCGAATTGATGCCTCTGAGATGTACTAAGGCGGGTCAATAAGTCCGTGACTTTTTGAATTTCTAACCTCCTTACTGAAAAAGCAACACTACTCTCGTCAACAGGCATCTGTCAGTTGACTCCTATCAAAATTTGAACTTGCTGCGTCAGTTAGTTTATGTTTTACAGCTATCTTTATCAGACTATCCAGTAACTTAAGGAAACAATGGAAAAAAGTGAATTTCGTATGCTTATTAAGCATTATTTTTTGCGAAAAAAAACCATTACCGAGACCAAGGCTAAGCTTGATAAATACTATGGGGACTCTGCACCATCGATTTCAATGGTAAAAAAGTGGTTACTGAATTTCGTTGTGGCCGTACAAGCACTGAAGATGCCGAACGTCCTGGACGCCCAGTTGAGGTCTCTACACCCGAAACAATCGAAAAAATTCACGATATGGTGTTGGCCGACCAAAGATTAAAAGTGCAAGAGATTGTGGAAGCCATAGGCATCTCGCATGGCTCAGTGATTTCAATTTTTAATGATCACTTGGGCATGAGAAAGCTTTCCGAAAGATGGGTGCCGCGTTTGCTCACAGTCAACCACAAACGCAATCGTGTAACAACTTCACAGGAAGGTTTGGCGTTGTTTAATCACAATATGGAGGAGTTTTTTAACCGTGGACGAAACATGGATCCATCACAACACACCAGAGACCAAACAACAGTCAAAACAGTGTGTTTCTAAGGGTGAATCGGCGCCAAAGAAGGCCAAGGTGGGTTTGTCAGCCAATAAAGTTATGGCGACTGTTTTTTGGGATGCACGTGGGATAATCCACATTGACTATCTTCAAAAGGGAAGAAAAATTAATGGGGAATATTATGCCAACTTATTGGACCGCTTCAATGAGGATTTGAAAAAAAACCGACCTCATTTGGCCAAGAAAAAAGTTCTTTTTCACCAAGACAATGCATGTGCAGTTGCCATGGCAAAAATCCATGAATTGGGCTATGAATTGCTCCCACATCCACCCTATTCTCAAGATTTGGCTCCGAGTGACTACTTCTTGTTCCCAAACCTGAAAAAATGGCTCGGTGGAAAAAGATTTGACTCCAATGATGAAGTCATCTCGCAAACAAAGGCCTATTTTGAGGACCTCGACAAATCATATTTTTTGGAAGGGATAAAAAAATTGGAGAAGCGTTGGACAAAGTGTATAGAGCTCAAGGGGGACTACGTTGAAAAATAAAATGATTTATTTATCAAAAAATCTGTGTTTTATTCCAAAAGTCACGGACTTATTGACCCGCCCTCGTAGTATTGGCGAAAAATGTTACAAATACCTTGGACCGCCATTCGCACTAACGTATCCGTTCTACGTGAGCTACAAATAAAAAACAGACTGTCATCCCTTACGTAGAGTTCTGGAATTCTTTGGCCACATAGCAAGAAAGGATGGTCAGAACCTAGAACAGTGCATGGTTACAGGCAGTCGCCGCCCGAGAGGTCGAAGTCCAATCCGATGGTCGGACCACGTACGCACTACGCTTGACACTGACTTGACACTCTCTATACTGCTAAGGATCGTTATAGATGGCGCAAAATAGTCACAAACAAAATTATTCCGCGGGGGAATCACGACCCTCAGCAATAAGGCATACGACGTGAGGGTGAGGAGGATAGTAACTCTTGTTTGCTAGCATTTTTTTGCTCTCTTATAGATCGATTGTATGTTAAGCATTTTATGTGTGTCGGAACCTTATTGTATATTTTGACACACATACAATAAGTACTTTTAAGGAGAACATAATATCAGAGTAAGTTCGGCTGCAGTCTGGTGATCCTTGCTCCGCACGGCTACAGTTAATGTTGTTTACTTATATAAAGAGGTCCTTCAATAGCATAATACACTCTAATAATAAAATAGTCTTAAACCATTTACCATTTAATTTAATTTATTTTTAGCATAATTAAAGTCTCTTTATAAAAAACATAGAAAATTAGTCACCTCAACATCTACGCGTCACGGCTTAAACCTAGTCTACGAATAAAATAATTATCATTTTAAGTTGTAGTTTTATTTTGTAACCTTTTCCTATTATCCTGACTTATTCGTCCCGTAGATTCATTTCCAATGTGTTCGATAATCGCACGTGCAATGTGAGGCACGAAATATGTGAATTTTTGTGTATTTTTACTTTTTAACTGAATTTATAAACGCAAAATTCTACAATATATTATAAAATAATATAGATTAATTCATAAATAAGACCATATTTAGAGGGGTCTTAAATTCGGCATGCTCTATTGTGCAATTACTTAATATTGCTGCTTAGAAACAGTAGGTACATTTAATTTTTTGCTGATTGTAGTCGTACAATGTAAGTGTAAACTGTAGTCGTTATGTATACTTCATTGTAACATATCAATTAACATCTACCAGCGCTGAGAATCGTCTATCGTCATTTCCTGCTTGCCTCGAGAAAACTATTATGACTATTATTTTTCATTAATCATCATCCTCCTATGATTTATTATTCAATTTTTTTGTTAAAAATACGAGAATCTGTGTTTGCACTTGCAATCTCCAAAGCATTGTGTTCAGACTTTAGGCTGAATGCACCTACGTCTGTGTCTCTCGACGCGCATGCAAAAAAGCACAGAATCTTTGATTGGTTGACCGTTGACGTATAAGCACCCATTAGCACCAATTTTAAATAAAGAACAAGAATTTTAATTTATAAGTTCGCTCCAAAATGTTTATATGAATATTTTCTTTATTGTTTATTTAGTAATAAAGTGTATGGGTATGTATATTATATAATATATTATTATGTCAAATAATAATAATTAATCAAATGAAATTTAAACTGAATCTTGGGAACCTATAGGATTCAGGACTCAGGAACCATCCTACTAATATTATAAATGTAAAGGATTGTGAGGATGGATGGATGTTTGTTACTCTTTCACGCAAAAACTACTGAACGGATTTTGATGAAATTTGGTATGGTAGTAGTTTAGGCTCTGGATTAAAACATACTACTTCTTATCCCGGAAAATTACAGTGTTCCCGTGTACAGTGTTTTAATGTTGATTTAACTATGCGTGTGCTAAACAATTAAAATTATACAGCTGTAAAGCTTCCAAATAAGTTATTCTTATTTTCTCGATACACAATATCGAATGATGGATACCTACACGTCTCCAATACGATGTTCAACGCATCGCGTTATTAGCGTTCTCTATTGGTTTCAGTCCAATTTGGACGTCATAATATTATTTAACGTGCATCCGTCTCTATTGATTTGTAAGAAAGTTACTAAAGCCACCACAAAGACATTTGAACCTCAGCTTCCTTGTAAACCACAAATCACGATGTTGTTAATAGAAAGCGTGAAACAGTAATAATTAAATAAATCCAATTGATATCTAAAAGTTACTAGATGTCGCGGGTAACCGCGACGAACAGTTATTTTGATGTTAAGGGTATAATCCAAAGTTGGTCCGGTTGTCACCAAAGTGACCTGATGATGGCATCAATGAGGAATCGCACACATAGTCAACTTTTTCTGAAGTAACCCAAGCATATTATGACCATACCAAAAAGTAAGATTTTGTACCAAGGTTATCCTGGATCCAAAAGTACTGAACAGAACTCCTGACTCCTTATAATGCTTGCAAAACTACATGGGATTTGATAAAATATAAGTCTCAGAATAAAACTATGAATAAAGGAGTTCGTGAAATAAATAAAAATAAAATTACTGACATACGTCTCTACAATTTGTAACGAATTCAATTTATTTTATAATGACATTTGTAAGTAAAATAAAATTGACATGATGAATAATACGAATTCATTTAATCATATACCTAATAATCGTAAATATATTTACTTTACACCGGTGAATTAAAAAGACATACATAAAAAAATTAAAGATTTGAAAAATACGCACTCTATTATCAATCATATCACTTATTTTGTCTAATGGCCTACTTTGCAATTTTAGAAAAATTCTTCCATTTTTTTTTTTCAAAAAATGCGTACTGTATAGACGTCTATTCGCATATACCTATCCACTTCAGTGATTTTAGGTTTTATCTACGGAAAAACTAAAAACTACGCAGATTGGAGTATAAAGTTAGACATTTAATCAATTTAAAAATAGAACATTTAAGTAAACAAAATGTATTATACTGTTGATGAATTTATTCATGATAAAAGCTTAATATGATTTAAATTTTGACATTAATTTTCAATATTCGACACAAAAACGACGGAGGAGTTTTGACGGGGAATTCAATGGGTGATGTTGTGGATTTTGTATTTCTTCACAATTTTGTGTTATTTTTGTTCTTAATGTGTAATATTGGTAGAATATTAACCATTAAATATTCGTTAATGTGCACAAGTGTGGGCAAGTGGTACAACTTCTAAAAACGTGCCATTTTGTGGTTCCCCTCCAAAACTCCCTAGGAACTTTCAGTAAAGCTTCTACCACTTTACTGAATTGACTGACATGACTCATTGACTGCACTGACTATTTATTTGGACTTTGATTAGACTTGACGATTTAGGAATACGGTGTTGAAAATTGAAACGAAAGTTCTATTTCCCGCCTTTTTTACTTGACACTGTCAAATGGTTATAAGCCGATGACATATATTAAAAAAAAACTATTGACGGATACTGACATTTTATTTAGGTATTTTTTTTTTTAATTTTATTTCATTAATTTATCATTAATAACATATGACGTTTAGGGATTTCGGCGTTGTTTAAAGAACTGCAAGCATAAGCTACTATGTCAATTAAAGTAATAATCATCATTACCACCATAATCACATCATACATCATCACATAATGATGATAATATAATAAGTACTTCTCATAGTATTTTACACCGACACGGATATCTTTGAACATTACTCTGCCGTTTATGGACCGATTTTCAAAATTCTTTCTTTTCCTCGTCCTCGAAATTTATATGGACACATTATAGTGATTGTGACTTTTCTGAAGTAAGCCAGGCATATGCTACCAAAAAGTAAAATTTTTCACCAAGGTAAACCCTGGATCTAAAAGCACTGAACTCCTCTCTTTTCGGTAATAATAATATAACAAATATGACTAAAATATGTAGCATATGCCTGGATTACTTCAGAAAAAGTAAAAAAAGGGAAAAAATATTATTTTTAAACAAAAAATTAAACCGACTTCTAAAGTAAAAATACACAAAAAATTATGAAATAAATCTTATTTTCTATATAATTCACCTTTTAAATTCAGCTAAAATTTTAACTATATCTCTACACAATCTTCATTATTTTGAAGTCGGTACCAGCCAACTTAAGCGTGAGCTCTAGAAAATAATGATTTATCAGGATATTGTTTGAGCTGGTACCGACTTTTCGGTACCAGCTCAAACAATAGCGGCTCCATCGCAAACCACGTCCAAGTTAGCTGCAGGCTGCGGCGTTAGTTAGTATAACGTAAGTTGCAGTTCCGGTAGTTTACATGGCTTTTCTTTAACGTATTTGTATAGAATCTGACAATTACGATACTTTTCGTGGTATTTGAAATTCTGATATTTATCGAAAGTGCCACTTACGATTGTTTTGGAGGATTTTTGCAGGATAGTTTTCATACAGATTCGATATAGGTAACTACTTATGTAAAAATTAAGTTTTATGTTTAATGATAGGGAGGAAATTGATTTTATGTATGAAAACAACATTAAATTACATATTTATTTATTTTACATGCTTAATGGAATAATTTGAAGCAGTTGGTGGGTGATGAACCCTTCTTGGATAGAAGTTAAGCACAAGAGGTTTTCACAGTTTTAAAATTTAATCAGCAAGTTTTAAATTTTCAGGCAGTAAGCTCGATCACGTTATATAAAAATCCGAGCCTCGTTTTTTTGAAAACATTTAAACGACGAATTAGTTAATTAATCTTTGAAGATAATTTTAAAAGATCACTCGACAGAAAATGACTAGATCAGCTGACAGTAAAAGTATTTTATGAATGAGGAAGTTGGAAGCTTACGTCAGTCATTATGCAGGTGATTTTAAAAGTAGTTATATCAAAGATTACAGCATAATAGTAACATTAATATTCTTACAGTACCCTAGTATACACCATACTACCCATTATGCGATCGACTTAATGCTATCAATTGGATCAGTTCCATATTTAAATAAAACAGTGTCAACTGTCATGGCAATCTACGCCTACACATGGTCAGTTCTAACTGATCCAATCGGTAGCGCTGATGTGATGACTGATGATACACGATAGGCAGTATGGTGTATGGCTTCACATAAAATCTTTTGCCATGAAGTATGAGGTGTAATTCATATTAATTCCGAGTTTTCATGGTGTTAATGAAAGCTCACAAGTCAAAAACGCTCTTTTAGCTCAGTTCGAAAGTAGTAAAAAAATCTTAAAGTTATTTCTTGAAGTCTTTTGAAAGAAGTGAAGAAGACTAATAATAATTATCATAGCTGTTTGTTCTCCTACACAAGGCTTTCCAAATTTAGAAACCATATTATAATTATTTATATTTTTCACCTATTCAAATAGGTATTTAACAGATATAATAATGTACGTAGGCGCTGGCGATATTTTTTAGGTAATAATCGCCTCTTTGACGTAGGCCTCCCCCGATAACTTCCATTGTTTTATCTCCCTAGCTGCTCTCGTCCAGTCTGCTCCAACTTTTTGTGTAAAAATATTTTCCATCTCAATTTTTGTCGCCCTCTACCTACTTCTTGTTTTCTCTCTAGGTAACCACTCCACTACTTTTTTTTATCCATCTAATGTTCTCCATTCTGCATACATGGCCAGCCTAGTTTATTTTAAAAGACTAATTATTTATATTATGTCCTGAATTTTTGTATTTTTTCTAATTTTAATTTTACTTATTTTGTCTCTTAATTTTATTTCCAATGTGGAAATATGGTGTCAAGCCCCAAGGGAGATCTCCGACCGAGCGAGGTGGTATGCTCGGTCAGGCCGAAGCCCACTTATATGAATTTCAGATATCGTATATACATATAGTGCCGATCTTAGAAAACTTCGATAGTTCGAGTCTGGATTGTGTCACTAATTGGTCCGCCACATCACTCCCCCCCGAAGACCGTAGGTTGAATTTTGAGTCTTCTGCTTGAGTCGCCAGTGCCAGAGTCCCAGTGAGTCGGAACTGTGCTGCTGCTGCACGGGTTCCAGTGAGCCGGAGTGCTGCCGTGCGGGGCCGATGCTACGTGGTGACCAGGAGAGATGTGCTCTGCTTGCTGACCGATCGTTGTAGTGAGAGTGCCCGTTGAAGCCGATGGGGGTTCGACCAGGCCGCGGTGCGTTGAGGCTGGTGGTCGAGGTACCCGATGAGGCTGAAGTTGGCTGGCGTGGTGCGGAGGGGTGGGGGGAGTGATGATAATGATGTTCAGAAGGTGGCGTGTTCTGTCGAGGGTAACCAATGTGGGATGAGAGGATGCGCCAAGGGAGATCTCCGACCCAGCGAGGTGGTAGTGGGAGTGGGGGTATATGAATTTCAGATATCGTATATATAGTGCCGATCTTAGAAAACTTCGATAGCGCGATTCAGGATTGTGGCACTAATTGGTCCGCCACACCAACATACTCCTTTCCATTTTCCGTTGACAGATTGAGAGTTTTTCTTCTTCTGTCTTTTTCAGAGACCAAGTTTGACAGGCATAGGTTAAACTTGGCAGGGTCACTACTTTATAAATCTTTCTTTTTATTTCAGTATTCATTTCCCTCCTCATAATTTTCTTTAATCCCCAATATTTTTGCCATGCTATCGCAATCCTTCTGTTAACTTCATTTCCAGTGCAATTTTCAAACGATATTAAGCGTCCTTAGTAGACATATTCGTTTACGTACTCTATCTTGTTATCGTCCACTACAATATTTATGAACTCGCCATTTGATAGTATTTAGGTCTAGAGGTCTTTGAGGCGCTTAGAGACAACCCAACCTTTTTGTTCTCCTTCAATTAGTTATTTATCATAAATTCCAAATTAGCGAAGAGCATTAAGTCATCAGCAAACCAACAAAGTTTTTTAGGAACTTTCCGTTTATTTTTATACCAATTTTCTCCCAATGTAGCTTCCGGAAAACATATTTCATTACAGCCGAGAACATTTTAGGCGACAGGTCGTCTTGTCTGACACCTTTTGAAAGGCGAAATTCTTGGCCCTCTTTTTCTAATCTAACCATTGGTTTAATCTAACTTTTGCCAAAGATTTTGAGTATATGTTTTTAAGTATTTTGACGTACTTTTTACTTACACCCTGTTGCAATAGAGCTTCCCAAATGGCATTATGAAATAGAGAATCAAACGCTTTTGCAAAATCTATGAAACACATATCTACCCAAAAGAACGATAAGATGCCAGGACAAGACAGACACAAATGAACTACTAAAATATATAATGCCATCATTATTAAAACCTCTGCAAATCCTATTTGATAATTTAATAGAAAAGTAAATAAAATCTCAATAATGGTTGGTCTACAATAGTATTGTTACACAAAAAAGGTGAAAGAGAAAACCTAAGAAATTACCGGCCTATAAGTCTAACCTCCAATGTATATAAAGTCTTTGCAACGGTAATACTAAACAGAATATCTGGAACACTCGACAAGTAGCATCCCCCAGAACAGGCAGGGTTTCGAAAAAATTACTCTACCATTGATAACATACATGTGGTCACACAAATAATAGAGAAAGTAAATGAATATAATCAGAGGGTATAATAATATATGTGTTTCATACTTATTACTTACTAACTACCAATTACTATGCCTGTGTAAACTTCCATTAAGCATTCTGCACCAATAGTACGAATGCGGGCCAAGCAGTGCGCGCCGCGAAGACACAAATTCACCTATTGCCGCCATTTATCTCGAGCGGTGTCTACGGTTATTAATTGTGCAAAGGGACAGAACCCCAATTCTCGTAACTATTTGTGATCATAATACTATTTCGGTTCGAGCAGTGTCGCATTCATACACGCGTCTATCGCGCCTGAGCGAGTGAGAAAGCGCACAGACCGGACCGAAACAGGATTATGATCACAAATAGTTACGCACTCTTCACGGCTTCAGCACTCGGTGCACTTTCCCTTAACTGTTTCTTATCGTCAATGTTTGTCATCAGATTCACGCAGATCTACCGCGAAATATCTCCGCTGATCAACAACGTGACTATCATGGGGACGGCGGCGACGGTTCCCGACGCGCTCAAGCTGCTGGCCACGCTGGCCGACGTCGCCGACACGCCCGCCTTCCTGCACATCGTCAGTGAGTACCGCAGTAGGCTGGCGTGGTAGATTTGTCTATTCCTCCTTTAAGCTCGTCTGAAGGGAAGACAAACGGGTCTATTCTATTCTATTCACCACAAGTCCCGTTCGACTCGGATTCGATAACGTTCCCGCGCAGCCACTTGTCACATCGCACATCGAACATTTATTGGTTGCCGCGCGGTAAAGTTATCGAATCCAAGGCGAACGGGACTTGTGAATAGCCCCGCTGAGCTTATTAATCGGGATGCTGATGATAATTGATCAAGCTAAAGTCTATAAAACTTACTAACACTCTTTGGCTGAAATTGTAAAGAAGACGAAGAGAAGCAAATGAAATTAGGGAAATTAGGGAAAGAAAATGTAAAAATGTAAAAGACAATGTAATACGAAATAGTGAAAATAGAAAACAAATTACTAATGTAAGGGATATGTAAAGGAAATGTATTAAAGTGAATGTAAATTTAGTGAATAAGGAAATGAATAAATGTAAGCAAGAAATAGAGTTGTAGAAGCAAGTAAGAAATGTAATAAGGATAAAGAATTTAAAGGAAATGTGAAATAGCAAAAATTAAAATAAATAATTAATGTTAAGTTAAATATATAGTAAAATAGAGAAAAGAAAATGTAAGAGAATAGCTAAATGATGGAAATGTAATAATAGGATATGGAATAAAAGTGATGTAAGAACAAGATGTAAAGGAAATGTATAAATAATAAATAATTATAAATGCTAAAAATTAAAAAGTAAAAAATTGTCCTGACTTCGTGGTTGGGGGAATTAGTAGGCCCAGAAATGGGCCCAAAAAAAATAAAAATAAAATAAAATAAAATAACTGTATGCACTGAGGGTAGATTTTGCTAGAAATATAATATTTTTTGTTAAGGGAAATATTCTGGGGCCTTACTGGACCAGAGTAGCTGAAGACAGATCTCAGTAGAGACAGATGGAGGAGGCCTATGTCAGGAAGCACGCCGAATTGAGAGATTATAACAAAGATCGACTAAAAGCAAATTCGGAAAAGAAGGGCTAAAATAAAAATAGGTAAACAAGTACGATACCTTTGTTCACAGGGAAAGGGTTGTTCGTGAAGGACCTGTTTCGGAGCCCCGTGCGGGTCAAGCGCTATCTGTCGAAGAAGCTCGGCGTGCCCGCATATGTTATGGACAGTGTCATGGACGCCGAGATTGGTATCGACGCAGTGAGTACAAAGACTACTGTTTCGAACTTTTTACGTGGAATAAGGCTAACAAAAGCACTGGCGAGGCATCCATATAAGCCGGAGTCTTCTACGAATATTGCTTATTTATTTACATATTTATTTTAAAATACAGCACTAAAACAAAACACACCTTGTGACGAAACATTTCGCTAGACGCACGAGATTAATAAATAAAAAGTCACTATTCATTTACCGGCTCGTATGGATAATATTCTAACCAAGAGCATGTCACGACATATCTAAGGAGAGTTCTGTAACTATCAACACGCAGTAGGTTTTCTTTGATTTACTTCAAAAGTTATTGTCTGATTTCGCTCAAAATAATTATCCTAAAGAGTTTTTAGCATGATCTATCAGCATGGAAACATAAGTTTCTATCTCCTATAGTTTAGAAATGCCAGGGAGGACCACCTTACAAATCACATTGGAGGCCGATTATGTACTCAAAAATAGTTGACTTTGTAAAAAAGTAATATATGAAACCTTGCGTTTATTTGAAAAGACCTATTTTATTCAACGATACTCCACACGATGGGGTAGAATGAAAAAATATGTTTCATCCCCACTTCACATGTATGGAGAACCACAACTAAAATGTAAAATTATTATTATTTTATGACAGCAAAACCGATATCTATACACAGTCTTTAGGTATACCAAAATTCATCTATTTATATTCATGAGTTTAGAAGCTCGAAGCGCAGGCAGACAGACAGACCGACAGACGGACGCACAGAGCGAAACTATAAGGGTTCCTCAAGTATTAGGGAACCCTAAAAATGAAACGTATAATGATAGAAATAAAAACAAATTAAACATATTAGATTTTCATTATTTCAAAGGAGGGTAAGGTTCATATGCCGCTAAGTACAACAAAAACAAAGTATCGTTGTTCTGTATTTTATTAGATATTTGCTTACTCGGCTTACTAATCCGCTAATCTCACGCTTGCCATTGTGACATGGATCCCATGAATGTAAGCGATCACTGACTTCTATGACAGGAAACACCAGAGACGTTAGTCGCAGTCTTTTTTAATCCCCTAACTGACCTGTCTCTCGTTGGGCCGGAGGTAAACCCACATAGGCGAAACACTATGTAAGCGTTCACGACAGTTTTCAGTGATTGTGATATTACCTCTACATTCAAGCCGGCCCCCTCGTGACGAAGCATGGTTGTATCACAGTATAAAAGTAATTAATACTCCAACTATCTAACTAGGTAATAATATCTAACTATAGTCTATTCGCGTTACGAAGTCAGTGAATCATGCATACATATTATGTCGCAATGGCATGTCATTAGTAAATTTTGACATTTGTACGCATGATTCACTGACTTCTTAACGCGTATAGACAATAATCTGTAACATTTCCAGCTCTTCAAAGGAGGCATCGACGTATGCGACGTGGAGTTTATGTCGAGGGTTCTCAGGGTGAAGGATGTGGAGCGTCTGCATATGTTCGTGGAGCGGCTGTGTGAGGCCGACAAGTCGGTGCTGCAGGACCTCGTCATGGGCCTGCTGTTCGAGGTGGACTTGGGCAAATATATGCAAATGGTAATAGTTCTTCTCCAGCTTAAACCGTGATAAGTGCTGGGCAAGCAGGGATCTGAAGGTGGGGCAATCGGCATGCACCCTAATAAAAAAACTTTAACTACGTAAATTATGTATATTACTCGAGCTATTATTTCGAATCTATTGACACCTCATTCATTAAAATCGGCTCAGTAGTTTAGGCTTTACTGTGGAACCAACATACATACATAGACTTCTAAAATCCCTTCCTTTTGGCTTCGCGGTAGTCGGGTAAAATGGAAGAACAAAATAATTTGTTTATATCGGTTGCAGGCGGCACGTACGACACGATAGGAAAAGCGACACCACACTGTGGTCTTCAACTTAAAACTCTTCGATCAAGTTTAATATAACGGTAGTATTAGGTATAATACCTATGTGTTCAAATTACAAAGTAAATTATAAAGCATCCCTACAGAATAAATAATAAATTAATTGACTTTTAGGTATTTGTTCTGTGTGAACTTGATTCCCATACTAGATTCATTTAGGACATCATCGTTGATTCGTTAGGTATATTTTGACAGCTCTTTTATGATCGCGGTATTGTTCGTCAATATCGCGCTATAAGCGCTCTACTTGTTAATGTTTTCATAGTTTTTGTAATTATCACATTATATCTCACGTTATGATACTATTTATTTACATCCTTACATGTTTTATTTTTAGCTAAGCAACAATATTATGTAAATTCATTAAAAAAAAAAGTTTATACTAAAAATAGGTGGTGAAGTTTCTAATCTACAAATATTACGTAGCTACTTAGTATAGTGGGTGAGTATTTTATTCCGTTTCGGAATGACGTTTTGTATCAAAAATAGAATATATAATATACAATAGCATTTGTGTCAAACGAAGTAGGCAAAAAGAAAAAAAGCCTTTCACCAAGTAAGAAAAAAGAAAACAAAAGTAAACTAAGTATACCATAGTACTTACCTACTCTATTTCATGTACCTACACAGCTTACTGATCCGGAATAACAAAATTGACCACGATATAAAACTCTCGTATCACAGTGTTTGTGGCAGAAATCCTCCGAAATGGCTTGACCGATTTTAATGAAACTTTGCAATTGTATTCGGTATGTATGAGGATAGGTTCTAATACTAAACTATTTCTCATGTCCCTAAGTAATAAGGGTGGCTCGGAAGAAGAATATACATGGAAGGAGTACTAAAATCAAAGCTATCTGTCCCACAAAACGTTAATGGCAAGAACCCATAAGAGTCAGAGAGAAAGCAAATCCACGCTTTTCATTTTTTGAAGTGAAAACTTCTTTAGCGGCCTGTATACTTTTTTTGGAATGGGTAAAAATTTCTAAACTCGCGTCAGGACACGTGACCTGATCGAAAATTCGTAAGACGGATGGAGAGAGCACAGGCAGCGCAGGGCGCTTGCGCGAATGTTCGTGTGTGTTAATGTTACAGCGTGCCACGCGCATCCATGGATGAGATTAATATTATTAATTTATTTTGTTTATTTTATTATTTATTATTATTATGTAAAATAATTGTAATAGTTCTGAAGTGTTAAATTTTTAATGTAATATAAATTGTCATGTTTGTGTACGATAGCGCAATAAATGAATATTGTATTCCACCACATAAATAATAGTACTTTTATACTGATAATGAAAGCAATTCGTACAAAATTATTCTCTAACCATTCCAAAATATAAAAAATGCACAACGTTAATATTCAAGTTTTCACTTCTGCCGGCACTCCCGGAGTGCAACCCGTCGATTTTTTTTTTCTAAGGCTGTCACACCCAAAAGTCCACTTTGGTGTCCTTTTTTACGACGTCGAGTTGGAATTACGACTTTATGGCACTCATAATAAGTGTTAGCATGAAGGATACGAGGCATGGGAGGAACGATAACGATATTATGTTTCTTCTTTTACTAATAGACGGGTCTCTATACTAGTCTTTACTGTTAATACTTTTTTAACACCGAACCCCATTGTTTAATAGTTTTTATTGTTTAACTACGTACGTACGTTGAACTTACCCATTCCTGATAAATTGTTACAAATTATACTATTGTGGTATTTTATTGATATTTGAGCTAAGTAAATTTTAGCTAAGTTTGAACCAATATTAGAAAAATGGAATTTAGCTAATGCACAAACAAGCCCAAAAAGATGTGGAGTCTTATAAACAATCTATCACAAAACAAAATTAAGGATAATACCAGGCCACCTAAACTTTTGACGTCACAGGGTTTAAATACAAATGTAAATGACATAACTAATCATTTCAATGAGTATTTTTCTACTATTGGTTCAAACTTAGCTAAAATTAACTTAGCTCAAATATCAAAAAAATACTATAAACTAAAATAAACGTAATTTCTTTTATACTAAACAATATGGTTTTAGAGCAAAGTCAAACACAATATCAGCAAATATAGATCGAATTACAAAAATAAAAACAAACGTTGATAATAAACAAATTGCGCTAGGGATTTTATAGATTTAAAGAAAGCATTTGACACAATTAACCACACAAAACTCTTTAAAAAGCTGAGAGACAATAGTATAGACGAAGTTGCACACGATATATTTAAATCATATCTATCTAGTCGTCGACAGGCAGTTAGAATCGGAGAAAGCACAAGTAAACCTAGTATTATTACCTACGGAATACCACATGGTTCAATTATTGGCCCATTATTATTCCTAATATATATTAATAATATACAGGACTTACAACTAAGGGGTGACGTAAAGTTATACGCAGATGATACATCTATATTTTACTTTGGCGACCAAGTTAATGCAGTGATAGCGCAGGCCCAGCATGACTAGGATATGTTAAATGAGTAGTTTCTTAACAATTTACTTACTATTAACGTTTCTTAAACAAATTATATTATTTTCTTACCTAAAAACAAAAAGTTAGCTAATTACCTACCGTTAATTATAAATAATAAAATATATTACAAAGTAAATCAAGAAAAATATTTAGGCCTAATTTTAGACAGTCACCTAACATGGAAACCGCATATTCAAATACTCAAAACTAAACTCATTTTTCTATCCGTAATGCTAAGAGGGGTTGTACGGTGTATACCGAGCCGACTGCGTCACACAATTTATAATTCATTAATAAAACCGCATATAGATTACTTAATAGAAGTGTGGGCCTCAAGCAATCTATTATCTTTACCAACAGGACAAAATATACTAATAAAAAAAATATTTAATTACGACTTTCTAACATCAACGCAAAAAAATAAAGAAACAAAAATAATGACCATTATACATACAAAGATACAAATACCAAAATTGCATACTTATACGTAAAATTCTATAGGGGGGACATACATACACAAATTAAATTTACAAATAAAAACAGTATACATAAGATCGATCGACGTCGATGTCGAAAAACGACATATTTCTACCCAAACCACGTACAAATTACGGAAAGAGGTGTATAATGTACGAAGGTGCTAAAATATATAATCAGTTACCCAAAGACATAAAAGAAACAAAAAATATGTCATCTTTAAAAAAAACATTGAAACATCACATTATAACTAACTCACACATTAAAACACTTTAATAAATATAGAAAAACATTGCATTTAGGTGATTTGGACTACTAACGCACTTTGTAACTACTTGCTTACTATCAAGTTTTCGATTTGCTCGTTTATCTACTATTTCATTAAAAATATTTAATATTTATGTAATTTTAAGAAAATAAATAAAGATTAATAAAATACCTACCATACATATCATAAACTAATAAATATTAACTTGGTAGATTAATTCATCATTTTAAACTATAATATAGGTACTAAATATCTAACACAGTACACAAATACAACATTATTGTCATTGTACATACTTTAAGTTTAATATCGCTTCCAGATACGCTCGATCTATGTCTTACCGATAAGCGCAACGAGTTTGAACCAATGCTTGCAATTATTTTTCAATTTACCCTCAAAATAAAATGTACACCTATTGCCATGCAAAAATATTTTAATTTTCATTTCAATTCAAAAATTTATAAAAAATAAATATTTGTTTTGAGTAATTGTGTATTTAATTGTTGTAAAAATAGTAAAAAATGACTGTTGTGTATCGCCGCGCCGCTGTCAAATAAGTTTTAATAATGTATAATATGTAAGTACGCTCAATGTAAGTGAATTATTGTATTCTTTTTTGAGGAATAAATGATCTTAAACCGGATTTCTTACATTTCCTGTATTTATTTAAACGGGGTACATTATTTTGTACACAAAACTGGATGACTACATCATCATCATCATCATTGTGTATTCAGCTCGGCGACATGTACTACAAGCTGTCAGCCGATGACCGGCTCGTCAGAGTCGCGGAGATGGTGGCGGGCGCGCTACGAATGACGTCACTGGATAGCTTCCTGCCCCCCGAGCTGCCCATGATCTTCGCCGGACGAGACGTCGACTTCAGCTACATCAATCTGACCATGTAAGTGTTGATGGAGGCGAGTGAGAGTTAGGTCAACGTTCCATTGGAACAACATTTCAGGCAATCGGTTCCTACAATCAGTTGACTATCTACATAGCTAATATTGTTTCGTTCAGGTTTTGCACCCCTAAAAGAATTGCGTGCATGCGTAGACAACTTTCTATTTATGTCGAGCTACGTTGCATCTACGCAATAGTGCGAGAATGTAAAAAATAAACATGTTACAAAGAATTACACGGACAATTATGACAAAATCTTTTGTAGGATTACGAGGTTGATGGACGCATTCAAACCCATATTTGGAGAAACTGAATCATATAAATCACTACGAGAAGTTGCTGACACTACTGTCATTGGTATGCAGTACCTGAGTAACTTTGTGAGGAAATCACGAACTAATTCTGACGACGATGATATAACAGTTAAAACTAGTATTAAATCAAAAATAAAGGCACAAGTTGGGAAAATATACCAAACAGTGGACAGTATAGGAAACGCTATTACTGATTTAATTGAGAGTGACACCTTTGATATTTTCAAAATGTAAGTATTGTTTATAAATACATACTTAAGGTACGCCTAGATATGAATATAGGATTTAGTTTAATTCTTAAAGTTATTTTGAACTTTGCAGGGCTCTCGAGTGCGCAGAGATTTCGAGCCCTGCAAAGTTCTTGAAACCATGTAATTTAATGTTATTTGTTACGATAAAGTCTCATATTCAAGTAAGTGCAGAAGATTGTTTTTTTTTGTAATTAAAAATGTACAAAATTGAATGACAATATGTATGTCTTGATTTCAGATTACCGCAAGTGGCAAATATCTTCATGAAATGGTTGCCCAACGATGACAAACATGAGGTAATTTTGTACTCAACAATGCTTGCCAAGCTGTTGCAAGGCGCAGAAAAAGTTATCGACATTAACATTAACATAGAACAGTGGCTCTATAACGCGTCGTTGCGAAACCCCCAAGGAGTGAAAATTTTACTTAACTTGCCGCCTGCAGTGGTCGGTAAAGGACTAGAAGCTCTTGCTGATGTCGAGAGAACTCAGGTACTACTTAACTTTAATAATAAAACTAATACCAAATATTAAAAATATATTATACGATGAGTATATTTTTAGATAATGGTGTCTAAGATAGGCAGCCCGAAACAAATGTTTTGTGACAAAGATCGACTTCAAAAGTTCTTTTTGGTACCACAAGAGACTTCGACACAGCTTAAGACTCAGCTTTGTACTGACGCGTGGGCAAACTTCACTTACGACTTGCTTCAATCTTTTGGAATCAAGGAAGTTAAAAATAATGTAAGTACATGGATAGTATGAAATATGAATGAAGGATTAATATATACTAATAAAATTAACAAAAACATAATGTTTCAGATTAACAACATGGCAGCCATATTCATATTAGAGGCTCTCGGGAAAGACATCACTGACTATATTTATACAATTGACAAAGATTTTGAAATACTAAAAAATTTCTCAACAGCACTGACTAAAATGGATCGGGCTGAAAAACCAAAACTTGACTGGACTAAAGTACTAAACGTATCTAAAAATTCTGAGATCATGAAAGTTATACAAGAAAAGGCTGGACTATCAAAGCACATGCTGTAAGTAAAAATTGTGATTTATGAAATATTCAAAATTATTTAATAATGAGGAGAATCTGCGTGCTCTCTAATCACCATTATTTACTTCTATAGTATAACGATCCACGGAACTTTCGCAAGAGAAGTGGTGACGCAGAATCCACTCCTGAGTTTCAAAATCGCAACTTATTTAAAGAAAGCTACTGTGGTCATAGAAGCGTTAAAAAAACAGTTGAATACAGTACCGAGCAACGTGACGACCCGAACGAAGCACCTCTACCCGCAGATTCTACAAACAGTAATAGCAACAGCTCGCAATGAAGAAAAGGTATGTTAAACACCTCGTTTCGTCGTCACATTCTCGACCCTAACCAAATTAAAAAAAAAACATTTTTAATCAACCATAGTAACGTATCTCCTTGTTCACAGACCTACTTATCCTTATCTACCCCGTGGGATGAAATATTTTGCAATGGCGAAGAAAACGCTTCTAAATACGTGGAATTTGGTGCGAATGTTAGCGGAAAACAAGTATCTGCTGCTTTGTGTGATATATCGGTAGCTATAGAAAACGGCATGACAAATAATTCTATCATCGCAAAAACGGTAAGTAATATTAATAAATACTATAAAAATTATTCAAATAATAAGCTCGCAAGATTAAAAAGCGAAAACGTTAAACTTACTAGATCGAAAAATTAGAAAACATGAAAGAAGATCCACTGGACGACGTCGACTGGAACGAACTTATAACTGGACTAAATAGTCTATACGGAAAACTTTATAATGATTATACCTACATATTCGAATATAACAACTTTGGTATGGATGAAGCGTTACAAAAAAAGTTGAAGTTAGAATTGACGGAAGCAACAAGCTTTTGGTTCAATATAAGAAATCTAAATCGTCTTGTACATGTAGTGTGAGTATACCTATTATACCTAATATACCTATTTACTCAATATAATGTGCCTAGAGTTTTTGTCTAGAATCTGCTGTCTAACTCTAGGAACTCAAAATAAATATTTAATTTATTTTACAACTTTAAGTTTTTTTACTTATTATTTTACAATTTATAGGCTTAAGTTCGGTTTTCGTATTTTGGATGTTATGGACCACGCCGCCTTCAAAATGACACACGAGATTTGGATGAAAATTAAATACGGACTCAGTATAATGGTCGGTCCCCTGCAGATCGCTCATGATGTAATAAGTGTGATCACAAGTAAGTTGCTGCGAATCATGATAAAATAAGAAATAAAAATTACTAAGTTGTTAAAGCAATATTTATTTGCTTGATAAATAGATACGTTAACGAAGACTGATGTTCACTCGGACTTGCCACCACTCACAGCTTCATTGATACAAGCGATTGTACCTAACGTCCCGCGACTGGTATATGATGTAGCAGATCTAATAACGAAACATGATTTAGATGTAAGTAATTTTAATTTTAACTAATTTTAAGTATTTAACAGTTAAGTTAAGTAACAGATTTTAAATATGTCAGTTATGACATATTTAATTTAATTTAAAAAATGAAGCCAGTGAAATTAAAAAAATATATACTTTGGTTTTTTAGATTGAACCAGTGATAACAGTATTAAATTCGTCACCGTCGTGGCCATGTTCAGCTACCAGCCTACACGAGCTCCTGCCCTTCAACAAGACCTCAGCGAAGACCTTACAATCTGTGGAAGCCCTATCATGCTTCGGCGTCAACTTGCAAGATGAGTGGGCCAAATATTCAGCAGACAAAAATATATCTGCCGTAAGTAACAAAAAATATATTAGATATTACTTATTTTTTTCTTAATTGAAGGAAATATAAACTTTGTTAAACCGATAGAAAATATATCTAGTTAACATAAAATCGAATTGACATAAATAGAATCATTCAAAAAGTTTACTTTGTTTCAGATCAAACCATGGAACTCGACGATCATCTATCCGGATCACGTATTTCTTAAGTTTTCTGCCACCTTTGATCTATTTGTGAAGGATCTAAACAGTATAAATTCAATCGTCAAAAAAACGTTTTTAATGGATAAGGATGATGATGATTCAGATTTTGCAGCCGCACTGGAATACATAATAGAAGTTATAAACAATACTGATAGAGTACACTTTGGGTAAGTTCCCAGGCGGTCATGTGCTCTTGCATAGAGGATTAACAATATTGTAACAAAAAATTCCGAGCGTACAGTACGTTAATATCTAAAAACTATATTTCAGGAAGTTTTTCTCCAAAGTAGATAGAGTTGTGAACATAATAGAGATTCCTACGTTAGAAACGAATTTAACTCTCAACAAACTGTGGAAGAGCTATTTTACGTGTGCTGACGCTGAAGGTTTTGAGCAATGTAGAGGCCTGTTGCGATTGAGTCTAGTGCGCTCGATGCAGTTTATCTCTATGACTTTGCGAGCCTTCTCTGAAGATCTTTATAAATATTTGGAAGAAGCTAATGGTACGTTAAAATGAAAAAAGTTTTAGTAACTAAACACTCTGTTTCGTTGCTACATTCATGCCTTACGATCTTTTTGTTACAATCGTAATAATTATATTTACAATTGGTGGTTATAATATATTTTACAATTATCCTATGTGGAAAATTCTTGTTCTAATAGATTAAATTTTTCTTACAGAACCGAATGCTTCAATCCTTAAAATGTTAGGGTTTACAAGCAACACGGGCTTGTTTGTGCTTTACGACAGATTTGGAGACTTTGTTTCCATTTTAGTAAATTCTTATTTGGACTTGGGTTTTATGTCACAGGTGACTACAAGCAATTTTATATTTGAAAAATAAACTTATAGGATTATCAATATTCATACTTAAAAGTGAGAAAAATAAAAACACCCGAATTTCTTTATAAGAGTCACAATGTTTCTTAATTTTGTCAGGTGTATCGCGCGTCTCAAGTGGAGTTCTGGGACTGCGAGGACGTGACGAGGTCGATCAGGCCGGGCCCCGGAAGCGCCATTGACAAGGCGGTCATCAGACAGCTGGAGCCATTCCTTTGCCCTTCGTTATTCTACTGGCTCTCTACTCCCATTGGTGACAACGTGTTGCTCGATCTAATTGCCAAGCCGGTTAGTTTTCATAATATTGTTTCATTAATTTATTGATTTGAAATCCATCAAATACGTAAATTGAATGTTATTTATTTAATCGTATATTTGAATATTTCCAGCAATTCCTCCTTTTTAAAACGAATATATCAAGTTTCTCTAGCTCCTACGAAGAGGCATACACGAAATCTATGGTTCTCACCGATTACGCTAAAGAACTATCTATTAATACCAACGTATTTAATGAGAGGCTAACATTAGATAAAATACGAGAGAAAATGGAGAGTACTGTAGAATCAATATTCACCTTTAGGATAAACAAGACAGACGATTCATATACTTCCTTTGCCAATGTTACCGAAACACAAACCTATGCAACAATCTATTTAACACATATCGTTACTGTTGCTAACAAATTCGCGGACTACATAGACAAGCTCAATGTTACAGACGTTATAGCCACATTAAATGCTACAGAAGAAGATGCACGGAATATTATTTATGAGCTGAATATTATTAAGAAAATACCGATTCGAAACCCACATCATTTTATAGCTTTCCATTTTGATTTGATCACTTATATGCTTTGGAAAAATGACGACAATTATACAATTATAGATGCATTAAAATATACTTGCGATAGTTGGAAAAACAAAGCCAATAATACTAATATTGTGCTAGACAACGACAGGATAAAAGCTCAAATATGTTCAAAAAATTATACGATACTTTACGAACCAGCAATCAACATATTCAATGAAAACACAGGAAAAGCAAGAAATAATTTAGTTTATTTTGTTCGTATTCTAAACAATAACACGAATAGTGACGTTGTGGATATATCAGAATATTTGAAATCAAGGTATTGTTTTTAGTAAATCTCTGTCTTGCATTGGTGTCGAAAATTTACTAAAACAAGTTATTAAATTTATTTTCAGGACAGATGTGATCGATGCTTTGAAAATATCAGTTAACTATGCGCATGATCTCAAAATACCAGTGTATTTGAAATACTTACATAACAACTTGAGACACTATAATGTAATCGTGAGTTTCTTGTCTGGCGGCGACTGGTGGTCAGAATTTAGAAGCTTGTACAATACAGTACCTATTGTAAACGAAGTTCTGGATACGATAGAGAACGTTTTCCCCATCGCTGAAGATATACTAGCTAATGTAGATAGAATACGTGTAAGTCATTGCAAACTAAAAAAATATATGTTTGAGATGAGATTCTAACCGATCTTATTGACATGCATAATATATCTAAAATACAATATTTACAGATAGCGCGATTCATGCACGACATACACATAAACAACACGGCGAAGTTCTGCCAGACGAACGTGTCGGCGGCGGACTACTTTCCAGACAGCACGCGCGCGCTGCGCCGCCTGCACCGAAACGTGTGCGATGCGGACCGCAACGACATCATAAGCGCCATACCGCCGCTACACTTCGCGGCACAGGTCTTTAAACCTTAACTTTCATTGCTAACATCTAATAGTTCTTCTTCTTAAGTGTATAGTATGTTCTTCTTAGGTTGTCTGGAAGAAAAGACCGCCCTTTTGTACAGTTCCTTTATTTAAATATTGTTGTGTGTTTTTTTTTGTGCAAATAAAAAAGTTTTCTTTTCTATTCTATGGTACCACTAAATTACACTATAATCAAAATAATTAACTCATAATAAAAGACAAACGAATTTATAATTAATTGTAGGATTTCATCAACAAACTAAAGTTTTCTAATGATGTTGACTATGACCAAATATTGTCCGATGTGGACAAGATAAGTATGAGGATAAAAGACATCGAAGATGGTGCGAAAGAGCCCATGCGCCCGCAGTGGATCACTGACAACAAACTGTTAAGCTTGAGAGAGAAAATACTGCAGTTGATCTCCAAGGAGTCATTCACGAAAATATCTTTTGGTGTTATCAGTAACATGGTCGACGCTGGAACACTGTTTTTGAATAACAGGTAAATTGGAGTCAATACCTAATATTTGCAGAATATAGCTTTATTATCATATAACTTATAATAAAAAACCTTTGCAATATTCCAGCCACTGTACTCTCTGCTCGAAGCTGACGACGTGGTTTAAACAGGTCAACCTGCAGTTGTACAAGAAGCAGGAGTACGACAACCTGCTATGTCAGATGGACCACGTGACACTGGAGGACATACATAACACGTTAAAATACGAATTCCACTGGGACATGGCATTCTCCGAGGTAATGACCGACAATTTCACCCCATTCCTTATAGACAAAGATTATTATATTAAGTTAATTCATATTTGAATTTCGCATAACGTAACGTAACTTTATACAATTTTTAGCTTATATCAACAAGGAACTACACAAATCACGAATTGAACAAATCCATCAATGAGTTCCTGGAACAATTCAAACTGCATCTGCTCGAGGACATGACGGCCAGCACCACAAAGATCACAGACTGCCTCGCCGAAAATGCTACAAGGAACATATTTGGCAACATCACATTGTAAGTAACCCTGATATATAAATTCATTGTTGAATTAATAACTTGAAACGGTATTTTTAAAATCTCAATTTGACTCTCATGAATTTACTTTTAGACTATTCTTTGATTAATAAGAATAGAATTTGTAGCTGGTAGGTAGCTATAGTAATAATTTAAGTTTTAATGAAATCAGTAAGACAATGAATACAAGTTACTACAATTTATTCACCGCTCAGGTCGGCGCGCGTAATATCAGCGACGGCTCGACTCATCCGCTCGCAGCTACCGCACCTGCGGGAGATCGCCGGCATGGCCGACGTGCCCTTCCTGCAGCAGCTGTATACCGACGTCGCGCACAACCTCCAAGTGCATGACGCCTTCAACAAATATATCCTTAAGAATTTCACTGATCATCTCTCCATGCTGGTTAGAGATCAGAAAGTGTTGGCCAGCATCGAAAATTCTCGAATCGATTTACAAGCGGTATGTACTCCTTAACTAGAGCAATTAACGCCTACAAACTGCTAGAACAGTTAGGCGTACTATGGTATAGTGTACATTAGATGTAAATTATAAAAAAAAAAAAGACGTGTGGCACTCGGGGACTGCCGCGGTAAAGCTATTGCATAGCATTATAGCACGCACACAACGCCGTGTCGAAGACTGCCGAACTGAAACGACGTTAGACGATGCACGGCCTTCAAGCCACACCTCCGTGCCCGTCGGAGTGGGGAGTATGAGGTTTTTTTGTTACGGAATTTCTGGATTCGGTCCCCGCGCTCAAGGCCCGCGATAGAAGCTATGCAATAGCTTAATAAACCATTGCATGGGTTAATAGAATCAATTTACTATACTTAACCGAAATTCATAGAACAAAATTTAATTTATATTATATCTAGCAATATCCCGAAATATAGCGAAAAATCCCCAGCATGCATACTTATGTGTGCACTCGCACATTTGCTTGCAGGTTGTGGGTATTTTTCGCGGGATACTTATTGCTAGACTTCATATTATTGGAAAGATTTTTATGAATTAGGTAAACTGTTTGTTTTCAATGCATAGATATCGAAACCTCGACCGGTCCAAGGATATTTAATACTTGAGGGAGATTCTTGGATAAACGTGTGTCAAAAATACAACTGCAGCAAGCTCTCCTATGCCATCTCAGACAATATCAACAAGACGCTCGTACAAAATAATGTAAGGATAATCTACTATTTCACCACTCCCTTAATTAAATAGTACCTACTAAAAACCATTAAAGTCTGGTTTTAAAAGATTTTACATAAACCTTAAATAAACTAAGTATACTGGCACAGAGTTTATTTTAATTCGAGGATAAAGTTACTTTGTTATGCTTTAATTCAATAATGTTACTAGTCCTATAAAAACCTAGTATGTTACTTTGATACGATAAACGTACACGTAACGTCAGTTATGTTAAACTTACTTAGTTTATGTATTGCCACTTTATTATTCAGAAACCCGTTATCGTACCCATGGCGCTAAAGAATAGAGAAACTACCGACAAATTCACCTAAGAAACCGGGCATAACTTTATCACTTTTTTTCCCAGTTACCAAAACTTCAACAGCAAGAATTTTGGCAGTTCAATTTTATATCGAACATAATGTCTCACGTGGAAGTGGTACTAGACCACCTGGCGAGACTCATGAGCGTGGTGAGCCAGCTGGATATCGAAGGAGTGATGTCGGGAAACCTCACCTCAATGCTGGACACCGGCATACAGATCATGATGGACGACTCCTTGAACAGCTTATTGTACAGGTAAAATGAATTACAAATTGTGATATCAAAAGTAATCAATACTATTATGAACACGATCAAGTTATGGATCAGCATGATTTTATGATTTGACATCACCTTCACATCATTGCAGTATTGTAGGTTTGCTGGACGAGCTGCAAGTGGTGCTTCATAACACGACGCTGGAGCATGATATAAACGCCATCACCGATGGTCTTGCCATAATACGTGACCTTAAGAGTTATGTCATCGAGCAAGACATGAAAGGTAAGTAAAATGATGAGACATAAAAGATAATTCTATTTTTTTCTTTTCTAATTACAATTATTTCCTCTTTTCTAGTGAACTTGTATCAGATATTCTCAAGCCCAGAAGGCATTGAAAAGGGTTTCAGTCAAATAGGAATCAATAATACCAACTTCTGGTCCATCGCTGCGCCAAAAATACATGCTGGTTATATTCGGCTAAAACCGGTAAATATTTTCTATATATTAATATTTTTAATCAAATTTCCATAAAATATGTACTTACAGTCGATCTAATGAATTAATTCAATTTATAGATATTTGCACCGAAATCAGGGACGTACCACATAAAGAGCTTCGTGTGTCAAGTGGACAAGATGTCGGCAGTGATCGTCCTGGGTAATGTAGACGTGGTGACGATAGGCGACGTATACGCCGCGGTCGCCGACCAGCTCTGCGGGATATCCGATGCCCAAGCCAAGCAGATGATACCTGTACTGCTGGAGAACCTCAACTATACCTATATATTTGACCGGGTATGTAAGAAATGCGTAAGGTTGTTTTAAAACAAATCCAATTTGAACATTATTATTATTTTTAAACAAAAAATTAAACAATGTAACCAAAGTAAAAATGCACAAAAATGTATGAAATAAAACTTGTTTCTAAATAATTCCTCTTTTAAATTTGGCTGAAATTTTAACTATTTCTTTACTTACTTTGGAAGTCGGTTTAATTTTTTGTTTAAAAATAATAATATTTTTTCCCTTTTTAGTGATATTTGTTAAATTATTATTAACACATTTTAAGAACTTTTAAATTTGGCTGAAATTTTAACTATTTCTTTACTTACTTTGGAAGTCGGTTTAATTTTTTGTTTAAAAATAATAATATTTTTTCCCTTTTTAGTGATATTTGTTAAATTATTATTAACACATTTTAAGAACGTTTAAAATAAACGATCGAATGTATAATTGAATACGCGCCAAGCTTTCATTGGGTATTGTTTATAAGATAACGATGATGATTAATGTATGTTACATAATGGCATATGCTTGCAGTTCTTAAAACAATGTCAAAATTTCCAAACGCGTATCTTTAAAGTCTGAGGAGTTATGTTCAGTGCTTTTGGATCCAGGGATCCTTGATGCTTGGTGCCGAATCTTACTTTTTGGTAGCATATGCTTGGGTTACTTCTGAAAAAGTTAAAATCACTATACCTTGTCTTGCCATAAATACTGAAACAAAGAAAAAAAACTTCTATTGCAAGTAACATTTATTACTTTTACAGTGTGTTAGTTTAATACATAAATATAAAACAATTTAAAATATAAAAAGCTTATTCGAAGTGGTCGTCTCCATTGGCTGCAATATAGTCCATTAAACGTTGAGGCCAGTTATCAATAGAAGCACACACTCTTTCCATGGGAAAATTCACTGCCAATCGTACGGATTGTTCTAGGGACTCCAAATTATCATGGCGTTTAGAGCAAGCCGTACTGTCTAATACTGACCATAAATCATAATCCAGCGGATTAAGATTGGGACTAGACGACGGCCAGTCTTCAGCTCTGATGAAGTCCGATACGTTCGTTTCCAACCAAAACTGCATAGACCGAGCTTTATAACCCGGCGCAGAGTCTTGCTGGAAGGACCATTCATGGTTATTGAACATGGTGTTGTTAAGGCGCTTCAGTACCTTCTCAAGAATTGTATCTTGATACACTTGTACCGATGTTTTGATACCTTTTTCACAAAAGTATGGCTCAGTCACTCCATCATAGTTAATACCCCCACCAAACTATCACTGAAGTCTGATAGTGCCCACGTTGCACTCTGTCGACTAATTGGGAAGCTTAGGGCTTTGAGCATAAATACGGTCATTTTGTTTGGTAAAATGTTGCTCAATTGTAAAAAAATTCTAATCCGTAAACAAAATTTTTCTGTGACCTTCCATTGCGTACCGCTTCATTAGTTGTTTCGATTTTACCACCCTATTCATTTTTAAATTATCAGTTAAGAAATGACCAGTACATCTGTTATACTATATATATTATCTCATAGGCTGCAAGTCCTAAGTCATCTTTTAAAAGACGCGACATAGTTCTAGGTGCAATCTTCATCTCCCGAGATAAAATCTTTTGCTTTCGGACAGGATTTCTTCGAATTCTTTCCCTTACTGCTTTGACCTCCTTTTTCGTACGAATACTACATGGACGGCCAGATCTTTTTCTGTCACAAAGGTCTCATTGTACCTATTAATAGCCCGGTACACAAACATTTTACTAATTCCAAGCGTATGGAGAGTTTCAAAAATTGCATTTGGCTCCATACCTATTTTGTGTAATTCAATCACAGCAATTCGGTTCTCTTTATCACCCCACTCCATTTTAATATCGCGAAATATTGTACAATTTATTGGCGCACAAAATGAGAAAACCCAATGAACAATCATATAAAAATGACAGATTCCAAATTCAAATGTAATATTTTGTATATTTTTAATTGTAACAGTATTTATGGCCAGATTAAGTATATGTCCATATAAATATCGAGGAGTTCCCTCGATTCCTCATGGATGCCTTCATCAGGTCATCGCTTTGGTGACAACGAGACCAATTTCGGATTATACCCAATACATCAAAAAAATAATTTTGAATATCGGTCCATAAACGGCAGAGTAATAATCAAAGATGTCCGTGTCGATGCAAAATATTATGAGAACCTATTATATCATCATTATGTCATGATTTATGGTGTGAGGATGGTGATGATGATGATCATTACTTTAATTGACATAGTGGCTTATGCTTGCAGTTCTTTAAGCAACGCCGAAATCCCCAAACATGTATGTATAAGGAGTCAGGAGGTCTGTTCAGTACTTTTGGATCCAGGGTGTACCTTGATGCAAAATCTTACTTTCTGGTAGCATATGCTAGGGTTACTTCAGAAAAAATCAAAATCACTATATGTGTCCTTATAAATTTCTTTCTGTGATAATGTGAAAACTTCGAAAAAAAGAATTTTGAAAATCGGTCAACAGACGGCGGAGTTATCCTTGAACATACAAAAAAAATAATACTTATGTATTAAACATAATACATACAGCCAAACGGCGAAAAACGGTGAAACCACCAAAAAAGGAGGCAGTTATACGCCTCCTTTTTTGAAAGTCGGTTAAAAATAATTGAAGGATTACAAATACAAAGCGAAACGCGGTAGCTGTTCCCGTAGCAAAAAATACTTTCATTTGGTTAAGGTTATATTAAGTACAAGGTCATTACTCATGAAACATTTTTAACTTGTAGATAAAATCAAACCTTCTGTCGAAACTGTATAAAGCTTCAAACCTAACTCAAGAGGCTGGTGACAACGTGTTCAACAAGTTTGGAGAAATGACGGAAATTATACCAACGGTCCAGAACAAACTTGGCAGTGTCGCGAATTCACTAGCTACGGAGCCTCTGATGGTGCAGTTGAAGTCGAGTGGATCTTTCGGTGATTTACTGTCGGGATCTGATTTCCTAGCAAACTCAGGCAAGATGATGTGCGGTAAGCCGTTCCGTACAGAACTTGGACGATTCTACAAGGCGATAGTTCAACTGAAAGACCAGAACACAATACCTGACCAAGCGCAGCTAGAAACTATGCCTAGTAAGTCATAAAAATGATTACTATAATATAGTCATTTAATGTTAAACCTTTAATGATTGATATGTGGTAGGTAACATCTCCTTTTTACAGCGGATTTCTGTCGAGATCTATACACGCAGATAACGAGCATGAAAGGTGGGAAGATTGTATGGAGCTACGCTAAGCCGCTGCTCTTTGGCAAAATTTTGTATACTCCCAATGTTCCAGTTGTGAAAGAAATTATACAGAAGGTATAAGGTCTTACCGACTTGCTTATATTAGCGGTGACTTCCAGACGTCTTGAAGTCTTATTAAAGTGCTCTAAATTTATTTCAGGCAAATTCTTCCTTTGCTCCCATGTTCAAGCTTGTCAGCATAGTCCATTCCTTCGCCAACACAGTCCCGGCTCTGGAGAAGCTGAGCTACCACCGCGATGGGCTGAAGGGCCTCACGGACCTCCTCTCAGCGCCGCAGTACTCGGAACTCTTGAGCAATGTCATTGGCAACGTGTCAGCTCCAGACGTCGACGTGGAAAAATTGTTCGATAGTTTTGGAGATATAAAGGTTAGGCTCATTCGTCTACATCGTATACCTTTTTACCCGCGACCGAACGGTATATTCTATGTTATACGTACATAGCTTAAACAGGTATTAATTTAACTTTTGTTCGTATAAAGGATATCACCGGCATGATAAAGAAAGGCTCTAATATGCTGAGATGTTTCGATTTGAACCGCTTCAGGGCTGTCTCCAACGAAAGTGAACTCGGTCATGAAGCAGGAAAACTTACAAGAATCAGAGAGTTCTCTGCTGGTATGACATTTGTTACAATACAGTTCACTTAAATATTATACATAGTATTATTTTTTTATATATATTTTTCTTCCAGGTCTTGTTTTCATGAATATAAGTGAGAAAGATACAAGAATACCTTCGAATGTAGAATACAAAATAAGAATGGACATCGAAAATGCGCCAACCACTAGGAGACTGAAGAACTTGTGAGTAATATTCACTATATTTAGAAGAAATGTACTTACCGTGATGGATTTTCAAATCACGACTTGAAATTGAAATTAAAAAGTTTTAACATTTTTGAAATTCTGTGCAGCCTATGGATTCCCGGACCTGAGGAAAACTTTTTGGAAGACATGAGATATTTCCGAGGGTTCATACAAATACAGGACACAATAGAGAAGGCAATCATAGAACTTTCAGTCAATCAGTCTAGAAGGATCCAAAAGAGAGAAGCGGCAGTTGACGAACAATTGCCGATGAACTTGGCGACATACACTCAGCAGACACCGTACCCGTGTTATATACAGGACTTGTGAGTTTTTCGCGAAATTTACTCAAACATTGCACAATAGGGAAGTTAAGCAAACCCAAAATTAGAAATATACCACGCATGCCCGCCTACCGCGATGTCATAGCAATTCTAAAAAAAGGACGGAAAATTGCAATATTTTAAATGAAAATAAATATATATAGAATAATAAATAATAAGGTATTTTAATATTTAATATTTTTACAAAAATGTGAGAATACGAATAAGAATAGTTTTCATGTGTCGAATTCAAAAATAAAATTAGAATAAATATTAGAAACGAGCTTATATTGAAATAGAACTAATCAATAACCATTAATATTAAGGTGCTTTTCAAATTATTTGGTTATAAATCTTCCGAAAACAAAGAGTTTTTTATTATATATTTATTGCAGTTTCCAAACTTCGCTGTACGCGTCTCAAGCTCTCATCGTCGCGTTCTTCTTCTCGCTACTCTTAACGGTGTCCTCCGCTGTGAGGTTCATCGTGGCAGACAAGGAGACCGGAAATACAATGGTAAACTAGTATAGTTACATTCCTACGTTTTACTGCTAGTTTTGCAAGCCTTCAACTGGAATTGTCATATAAGTTTAGATTTATAACTCACTGTTTAGATCCAATTTAATGTAAATGCAAACAAAAAGATGAGATTCATCCAAATAAATATGTCATTGTATTTTTATTGCACTGTAAATTGTTAGTTAAATAGTTAATAGAATCAGGCGTTACTTTGCGGAAATCCATAGCATACAATTTAAGTTAATTTAATTTTAATATCTGCTAGATATAATATTACTTAAATTGTATGCACTGTAAATTATCACTTATTCATTTAAATTAGTAGCATTATATCCCTATATAATGTTTATGCTAATAATTTCTTTATTCACGTTTAGATTAAATTAAATCTAATTTGTGAACGGAGTATAAAAAGGTTTTGCTATCATGTCTTCGAGAACTTAGACGCGAGCAATTCTTTCAACCCCATAACTCTCCTTTCAGCTGATGTCAGTTATGGGCGTGAACCTGCGCTACCACACGCTGTCGTGGTTTGCGGCGTGCGCGCTGGAGATGTCGGTGACAGTCGCCGTCATGACCGCCATACTGTACTTCGGCAACGTCCTGCCTCGCACCGACCCGAGCCTCGTATTCACCTTGTTTATCATTTATGGCTTCTCCGCACTCAGTTTTTGGTATGTTCTCAAAACTACTTAGCTTCACTTAGTTTTTGATTTATTAATTATACAATTCCTCAATTATAGCAATGTAACTTTATTTATTTTTCTTTTTTCTACAGCTACATGATATCCAAGTTATTTTCCTCGGCCAGTTTCGCAGCAGTCTGTACGGGGATTGCATTTTTATGTACATTCATGCCTTTCGTCATAATTTTATCTTTGGAAGCTGTTTTGACTAATTCATTGAAAATAATTGTGGTGAGTTCGATAAATACGAGAACCTTTTTACCCGACTGGGTTATATTTTTTTAATAATTTAGAATAAATAAATAATTATTTTTTTTATGGTTTCGGCTCCAAAGTTTTTTTATTCAAAATAAATAAATTAATAATTTTATTTTATTAAGTCAATAGGCAAATAATATGAATAATAATAATAATAATAATCATTTTATAGGCAATAGAGCTGGCTTCTAAATTGCTTATGTTTGCTTCAATTTCAGAGTCTGTCGTCTTCGTCTTCCGTGTGCTACGCGCTGCTGTACCTGGCGCGGTACGAGGCCACCGGCGCGGGCGCAGGCTGGGCGCAGGTGTGGGACTCGCCCGAGGGGAGCGACGACATGAGCATTGGAATCGCGACCTGCATGGTGATCTGTGACGCCGTCCTGTACTTCATAATCGGCCTCGTGTTGGACCATTTCCTCGGTAAGACTTTAATCCTAGAAATGATTCGATTCAACGGTTCCGACATAAACGGAACTAATTTGACGTGAAATATTTCCGATTCTAGGAATACGAACAGAAAGCAACATAACGAATTGCCAAGCTATTGAGGAAAAGGCGGGGGTCAGCATACTGAACGTGACCAAAGTGTACGGGAACACGCGTAACGGGAAGGTGGCTCTGAACGGCGTCTCCATAGAACTGGTGAAAGGGCAGATCACGGCCTTGCTGGGGCATAACGGAGCTGGAAAAACAACTCTAGTGTAAGTCTATCATTTAGCGAATAAACGCAGATAATATCTTCGCTGAAGTGCATACATGCTGGTGTAACATATTATCATTTTTACAAACTTGGATATACCTTTTCTTTCTTCGTTCTTTCTGAAGATAAGACATACGGTGTATAATGTTAACTCCATTTTACGTTATCGTTTTTTCAATTATCCTCATTTTCATTTTCATTTACAGGAAAATTATAACCGGCATGCTGAAGCCGACCTCGGGCCATGTGATCGTGCGGTCCGAGGACGGGTCGCGCACGACGCTGGGCGTGTGCCCGCAGCGCGACGTGCTGTACGAGTACATGACGGCGGAGGAACACGTCGCGCTGTACGCGCAGCTCAAGAGCGGGAAGCCGCTGAGCGAGGTGCAGGACGAGGTTGACAGGTGAATACGAAAGAGAGTGGTTGTTTTGGAAACGAATTGTACGTACATAAGTGTTTCTTGACACCATTATAAAAATTTTGTTGGCTCTACAGTCTACACTAATGGCGTAAACAACCCGTGATAACCCCGACATATGTGCTGGGGTCAAATAATTTGCCTCCCGTAACTCATAAAATATCTAATATAACATTAACACGTTTACACAAAATGGGGGGTTTAGACAAAATAGGTATACCTACATAATAACGGTACCAACTCACGTCAACTGGTTATACCTATTGTAATGAAGACTACATAATTGTAAACGCGTTATGCTTCTGAAAGTGTAATGAGGTAACCTGTTACAGCCTTCTGGAGGTGCTATCACTGGGCGGGGCACGGCGCGAGGCGGCGGCGCGGCTGTCGGGCGGCACGCGGCGGCGGCTGTGCGTGGCGCTGGCGTTCGTCGCGCGCCCGCAGCTCGTATCGCTGGACGAGCCCACCGCCGGCGTCGACCCTGCCGCCAGGAGGTAAATATATAGGAAAAATTCACCTATCTAGGTGGTGTGAACTTGATCAGAATGGAAAAGCTGAAAAAAAGTTCGTGCCGAAACTGCTGTCGATACCATTGATATGGTACTCAGACTGATGAAGTATTCAGTCCTGTGCTAAGTATCCGATGATATTTTATTACGAGTATCAGATACTTTCTCCGAGTCTTTAGTTTATTCGCCTTAAGAATGCAGTGAATCGTCAGTACAAATGTCAAAATGGCTTACTTAAATTGGTTAATGTAAACATGACTTATGTGTAATTGGTCATTTTTACATTTGTACTGATGATTCACTGCATTCTTACGCGAATAGACTATAGTATTGACCTTTAAACAATTTCAATACCATTGGCCGTTGACATGAACTTTTTTTTAACAAACTGTTGAAAACGCTAACGGTACCATACCGATAAGCCATATGCTTTCTTGTTATCTTATGATTTACGTTATCCCCAGGGACATCTGGGCGATGATCACGCGGCTGCGCGCGGGCCGCACGATCCTGCTAACCACGCACCACCTGGACGAGGCCGAGCTGCTCAGCGACCAGATCGTCATCATGCACAAGGTACACCTCAGAGGCTCACCCAACTTATCAGTCTAATCAACATCGTTTCAATTACATTGAAATTGTATGGTGTAATGGGGCAGGTCTGGAACTGTGATCTCATAAAATAATAGATCGCCTTGCTAATATACCGGTGCCCTGGGACGAATTACTAGTTTTTAAGGTTTCGTACAACGGAACCCTATTACTAAGAATCCGCTGTCCGTCCGTCTGTCTGTCTGTCACCAAGCTGTATCTCAAGAACCGTAATAGCTGTACAATTGACACTTTCACAGGTGATGTATTTCTGTTGCAACTATAACAACAAATACAAAAAAAAGTAGAGTGTGCCAGCCTGCAAATATGTGTGTGCGGTGCGCCAATACAGGTTTACACTTCAAAAAAAATTATGTGTCCCACACAACAAACGCGTTTTATTTAATTTTTTTGCTTTTTTTCTATATTAGTCTCCTTCATGTTCTAAGTTTTTAATTATTTCAGGGACAAATTCACACAACAGGCTCTCCAATAGAAATCAAACGGTCCCTAGGCAGCGGGTACAAGCTGACTGTTACATACCCCGACATGAGTCACAGCGAGGACAGCTCCGAGGAGGACTCCCTGCAGGAGAAGACCAAGAGCCTGCTGGCTGCCGCTCGCAGCGTGGTCAGGAACGCTAACCTCGTCGACGTCAACGGCCTCGAGGTGGAGATCAATCTCCCCTTCTACGACCAAGATGGAGTCAACAACGAGTAAGTGGAGTAACTTGATGTGCTCTATTAGCTTACGACAAAAAATGATTGATACTTTAAGGAGCCTTTAAATATATTTTGTTTAGTCCTCAAAGTAAATTGATTTTAAATCTGTTCCCGTTGCAGTTTCTCCGAGCTCTGCTGCACGCTGGAGGAGCAGCAGGCGGCTCTGGAGTTCGAGAGCTACGACATGGAGTGCAGCAGCCTGGAGCAGGTGTTCTACAACATCTGCCACCAGGCCGACGCCACCGCCGCCAGCGCGCCAACAGATAATGGTACTACATCTGCTGTATTTTTTGAAGAAAATCGAACTATCCCATATCAATAGGGAATTAGGGACCGCAGACTTTCAAACGAATGTTCTGGAATTTTAACTGTTCCCAATAAAATTTCTATGAAAACAATTCGAAAGATTGTAAGTTTTAAATACAAAAACAGTCACTGATTAAATTAACTTGAAAGATTTCGAAAAATGTATGTATCTTACTTCTTACTGACAGCCAAGTTTCATCATCCTTGATTTTATGGGTACTTAATATGATTTCATTAGAAATGTCGTCGAAGAGTGCGTCGACGTCGAGCGTGCGCAGCGACCGCACGCCACTGGTGCCGGTGGACGGGCCGCTGTGCGCGCCGTGGACGGCGCAGCTGGCGGCGCTGCTGCACCTGCGCCTGCTGCACTACACCCGCAACAGGTACAGCTCGATACATAAACTAAAGCTGCGAGAGCAACTTATTTTAGTAAACGACGAACATCTGTCAAATAATCCTCAATTAAATTACCTTAAAGTTACATACGTGCTATTTGAAAGCAATGAATTATCTGATTCACGAGTTGAAAACATTTTGGAAGATTTGTTATATTATACATATTATGTTGATGACAAAGTGACGAAACTGTTTTTTAATTTAATCCAAAGCTTATTCTCTTATGAACCGCTGAATATTTGTTTACATTTTCATTTCTTGTGGTGAACTCGACTTTAGTGCAACATCTTCAGGGCTTCAGGGAGTCAACAGAACATGCCACAAAATATACTTTTACTAGTGAATGAATGCTTAATGGATACTAAAATCCCCCCTGTTGTCCAGGTGGCTGTTGTTCCTACTGGTGGCGCTGCCAAGCATATTCGTGACGCTGGCGATGGCATTCTCCACCGTGCGCCCGCCCGCAGACGTCGAGCTCGCGCTGCGCCTCGACAGGCAGCTGTACGAGCCGACCACGGACTTCATGGTGTAAGTATAACAACAGAAATCCCTCTCTCTCAGACTTAGATAATAATATACCTGTACCACGTATTCAATGCCAAGTAGGTAAACCATTAAAATTTACTTTTTATACTAACTTGGATTTTTTCACGCGAAAAAAAGTGTCAATTTATCAATATTTTTAAAATTGTGATGTGATTAATATTTATCACAGGATGAACCCGTCGATACAAGGAGAAGGCGATCCAACGTTGGCGCAGAAAATTTTGGACACACTTCGATTTGATACAGAGTTTAGAAACTGGACCGAAAAGGTAAACATCAAAGTCTAAAGAACCATAATATATTAATTACATGATGGTTACATACTATTGATGAAATGCATTTGCTAGGACTCCCCGGTGTGCAAGTGCGTGGACACGGTGCAGCAGTGTGTCGTTACGGACTGGGAGCCGGCGCGGCCGCGGACGATGGTGTTCTCCGACGTGCACACGCTCAACAGCTGGCTCGTCGACTCTCAGAAGCTCTACGTCAACAAACGGTAAGCAGCTGTAAATATTAGATCCTTACATATCCAATTGGCGTTTTGTCGTACTGGCCACTTTGATCTCAAATACTAAGGCGGGTCAATAAGTCCGTGACTTTTTGAATTTCTAACCTCCTTACTGAAAAAGCAACACTACTCCTGTCAACAGGCATCTGTCAGTTGGCTCCTATCAAAATTTGAACTTGCTGCGTCAGTTAGTTTGTGTTTTACAGCTATCTTTATCAGACTATCCAGTAACTTAAGGAAACAATGGAAAAAAGTGAATTTCGTGTGCTTATTAAGCATTATTTTTTGCGAAAAAAACCATTACCGAGACCAAGGCTAAGCGTGATAAATACTATGGGGACTCTGCACCATCGATTTCAATGGTAAAAAAGTGGTTACTGAATTTCGTTGTGGCCGTACAAGCACTGAAGATGCCGAACGTCCTGGACGCCCAGTTGAGGTCTCTACACCCGAAACAATCGAAAAAATTCACGATATGGTGTTGGCCGACCGAAGATTAAAAGTGCAAGAGATTGTGGAAGCCATAGGCATCTCGCATGGCTCAGTGGTTTCAATTTTGAATGATCACTTGGGCATGAGAAAGCTTTCCGCAAGATGGGTGCCGCGTTTGCTCACAGTCGACCACAAACGCAATCGTGTAACAACTTCACAGGAAGGTTTGGCGTTGTTTAATCACAATATGGAGGAGTTTTTTAACCGTGGACGAAACATGGATCCATCACAACACACCAGAGACCAAACAACAGTCAAAACAGTGTGTTTCTAAGGGTGAATCGGCACCAAAGAAGGCCAAGGTGGGTTTGTCAGCCAATAAAGTTATGGCAACTGTTTTTTGGGATGCACGTGGGATAATCCACATTGACTATCTTCAAAAGGGAAGAACAATTAATGGGGAATATTATGCCAACTTATTGGACCGCTTCAATGAGGATTTGAAAAAAAACCGACCTCATTTGGCCAAGAAAAAAGTTCTTTTTCACCAAGATAATGCAAGGGTGCACACATGTGCAGTTGCCATGGCAAAAATCCATGAATTGGGCTATGAATTGCTCCCACATCCACCCTATTCTTCAGATTTGGCTCCGAGTGACTACTTCTTGTTCCCAAACCTGAAAAAATGGCTCGGTGGAAAAAGATTTGACTCCAATGATGAAGTCATCTCGCAAACAAAGGCCTATTTTGAGGACCTCGACAAATCATATTTTTTGGAAGGGATAAAAAAATTGTAGAAGCGTTGGACAAAGTGTATAGAGCTCAAGGGGGACTACGTTGAAAAATAAAATGATTTATTTATCAAAATATCTGTGTTTTATTCCAAAAGTCACGGACTTATTGACCCGCCCTCGTATATCTTCTTTGGTGAGGAATTCCAATTTCAAATTTACAGCACTATTTTACTCATGCATTTGTGTTTCGAAAACTGTAATTCATTTGTTTTTTTCCTTTTTTGGTTTTTTCTTTGCGTCACTCCGTTTAGAAAATGGAAAACTTAATAAACTTAAACTTTAAAAATAATTAACTAAAATAATGATGTGTACGTCGGCGGTGTCGCAAAAGAAAACTGTTACATATATCAACAGTAAGATGTAACTTACTTACACTACTACTACTTACTAACTAACTTAACAGATGTCATGAAGTAAAGCCTATCGAGTTAGTTTATTTCAGTTGGCCAAAAGGCTATACATAGTGTAGACAAGTAATATATACATATTGTGTTAAGCATATCTCATTACATATTGTAATACGTATCTGTGGTAAGCACCAATAAAGGAGAGTATAAGAATTGTTGCTATATTATTATCATCACCACTCAACGCAAGAAGGAGATACAAATCAAGAGGTCGCAGCCCGTTACAAAAACACAGTGCGTTTTTGGTTCCAACGTTTTCGTTCTGGAAATTTCGACCTGCAGAACAAGGCCCGTGGACGGCCGGAGACCAAAGTTGATAGTGAAGAATTGAAGGCTATTGTGGAAGCGGATCCATCGCAAACCACGTCCGAGTTAGCTGCAGGCTGCGGTGATATTAGTGATAAAACTGTCTTAATCCACTTGAAGCAAATTGGGAAGGTGAAAAAACTTGAAAGGTCGGTACTTCATGAATTGAGTGCAGCAAACAGACAAACGCGCGTCGACTGCTGCGTTTACTTACTCAACCGGCACAATAATGAAGGGATTTTAAATCGAATCATTACCTGTGATGAAAAGTGGATCCTGTAGTGTCGTTCACTACAACTTTCTTAAATCTGGCCAGACGATTACGGCAGATGTCTATTGCCAGCAACTACAAATCATGATGGAAAAGCTAGCTGCTAAACAACCGAGGTTGGTCATTCGCTCTAGGCCACTGCTGCTTCAGGACAACGCTAGACCACACACTGCACAACAGACGGCTACCATATTAGAGGACCTTCAATTGGAATGTCTAAGACATCCACCTTACTCCCCGGATCTTGCTCCAACAGATTACCATTTTTTAGAAATTTGGATAACTTCTTTCAGGGGAAAAAATTCAACTCCGATGGGGCAGTCCAAAGCGCCTTCAAAGATTTTATTGATTCCTGACCGAATGGTTTTGTTAGCAAAGTAATCAATGAACTACCTATGAGATGGCAAAAGTGCGTAGATAGCAATAATAAATAAATATATTAGGTTTTAAAAAAATCGACTTTATGTTCCTCCTTTACAAAACGCCAATTTCATATGTAATGACCTAATATTTCAGTGAAATTAACCATTCATACTACAAAACCAGAATCATGAAAATAATCTCGGTTCATAGTTTCCTTTTCAGAGGAGTACTTTTTTAATGTGTTTTTCATTTTCTATTTTTTCTGTGTGGAATAAAACCACACTATTCTACAGATAAGTAACTATAACTACAGCTCTGTACTCCTAACAGATACGGTGGTTTCTCGGCCACAATCCGAAACGGGACCACGGCGCTGGTCGCCTGGTACAACAACAAAGGTCACCACGCGATGCCGGCGTATGTCACCGCGCTGCACTCCGCCGCGCGCCGCGCGCTCACCGGCGACCCCACCGCCACCATCGCGCTGCACACGCACCCGCTCAAGATATCTGAAGAGCAGATCAATAAGGACACTGTGTGAGTAAAAAGTAAAAATATTCAGAATAAGACTAGATCCTCTTTAGTTTATTTATAATGAGAATATATCCTCTGATCTAGTTCTGGAATCTTAAAGTATAAAACATAACGAATGCGAGGAACTGTGGCGCGAGATACCGAATCCTAATCTCTGTTCAAAAATTATTTATTGCAGATAGAGTATTTGGAAAAATCAGAATACTTAAGATGGATACCTATGTTATATGCCATGGTTTCCTATATATGTTCTATATCCATGGTCACAGCTACCAGCACGTGGCGGACGCCGGCATCTCGGCCATGCTGGTGGTGGGCTACTCGCTGGTGTCAGCGGGCGGCGCGGTGTACCTGGTGACCGCGCGCCGCTCCCGCGAGAAGCGCCTGCAGTTGCTGGCCGGCGTCAGCCCCGCGCTCTACTGGAGCGCCGCGCTCATATGGGACCTACTGGTTAGTACACCTAATCTCTAATCGCAGGATTTACCACCTAGGCTTAGACATAAAGATGCAAGCTCGATAGCTCCTTCACAAAATACCGCCGTTAAAAAAACGAGTGTGCTTTAGCACACACGACTGAAGTAAAACTCTCAAACGAACTATTGACTGAGATATATATACTTATGCACTGGCTATGACTCATATGAGAGAAAGAGAGAAATAAGTGCGCGCGCACTGCTCTCTCTTGCTCCTATAGTAATGTACGAAACGTAAATATATAACATAAAAAACGCAATTTTCATCTACACTAACTTATATCTCCCTAACAACTTACGTTCGCCTCTCCCGATCACACTTTTCGTAACGCTCTCGTCACGCATTCACCTTTACTCCCCAAAGAAGGTAGTTTTACTTCAAACTTCAGGAAGACCAACCATACATTTGCAGATGATCCTAGTGAACATCGTGATCAGCGCGGCAATCCTGGAGCTGTTCCACTTCCCGGTGTTCGTGGAGCGTAACAACCTGCCCGCCATCTGTATTCTCATCTTCTTATATGGGTAAGTTTGCTCGTACCACGTCTTGCATCTTTACAATTTTTTTAAATTTTACATCGCGTTCTTAGGGTCAGCTCAAAGCCTGTGAGCTGGGCGGAAATTTCCGAAACATCGAAAAATTTACATAAATACATCTAAAAAGCAAATAGGCGTACTATTATCGTGCCGTCGAAAAGTGACAAAAAAGACCTGCTTATAACTAAAAAAGATTTTCTTACGGAAGCTGAGAAAACTCAAGCCATTGTTGATATCATTTCTGAGTTTAGGTACGCATGCTCCGGGCTGGTCCACCTACTAGAGAAGCTGTTCTCGGAGCCGAGCCTGGCCAACATGATGCTGTTCTGCGGCAACTGCTTCGTCGGCTTGGCGGGCATCACCGTGCTGCTTATACTGGATATTATCTCCGACTCCGATGTGAGTAACAAAAGACTACGAAGAAGGTCGATTTTTTGTGCTATCCGGAAGAGAGCTGGATCAAAACTAAAGTGTATTAGATAGTGGCTGCTGTTACAATGGGGACCCTATTATAGTACCATCCCCAGCGCTATGTGCTTATGTGTTAAAGTATTTAGTTACTGTCATTTAAACCAGAAGGTTCATTGGGAGTAATTAATAATTAAAATATGACATGGAAATGACAAATGCTATTTCGCTGGTCTAGGTCACGGATAGCGCACGCTGGGTGCTGCACAAGGTGTTCATGCTCAGCCCGCAGTTCGTGCTCGCTGACGGCCTGCTGGAGGTCGCCAAGAATACTATTCAGGCCCAGGTAGTTATAAACACTAAAATGGACTCGTAAACTTAAACGTAACGCTTGCCGTTCAAAGATGAAATTTAGAAGAGGTAATTAGTTAGTAGACGTCCACTCAGAAAGTATTTATTCAAAATTAACTCTTAAGGGGGGTGGAATGCGGCGCCAAATATTGTATGGAAAATAATATTTAACGGTATTAAATCCGCGGGCAAATACTATATAATTTTATAATTTATACCCAGGTAAACCACGTTCTCAAAGTCTCTCGGGAATCGTCTTTTTTCGGATATGTGCCATTTCCATAGAAAAACGATGATTGTTAATGCACATATTCAAGAAGTGATTCGACGATAGATCCGTCCATGAGTCGATTTGATACAACCATCTTATGTCTAGGTGCTGGGCCAGTTCGGTCTGGACACGTACCGCGACCCGCTGGGCTCGGACCTTCTGGCTGTGCACTTGTCGGCGCTGGTGCTGGTGGGCACGGTGTTCATCGCGCTCAACCTCGCCGTGGAATACGACTGCTTCGAGTCCCTGATGCAACAGTAATTACTTCGTTTCACTTGGAGATTAAACAGGAATATTTAGAATTAGTATACAGACTAATAATAGAAGGTTTTTAATTTAGGTACTAATCATTTTAAATTTTTATTAAATTTACTAATAATAGAACCTTTCCACTTATTTATTCAGGTTCCGTCGAAGGCATACGGCGGCTCACGAGTACGCGAGCGACAGCGACGAGGTGCGCGCGGAGGCGGAGCGCGTGCGCTGCTCGCTCGCGCAGCTGCGCCTGCACACCATCGGCAACATCAACGCCGGTAAGCCAAAATCTTCCATATTGACTAATTATTCGACGTCATTATTGCTTTTATAATCCCAGTATTTGATTACATATTTTTTAATCATTCATTACCCGCATAGATAGATAGGTAGATAATTTTGAGTTAATAGAAAAAGACGTCAAAAAAGGTACTGCTTATTTCAGAATATAAATTTCATCCATCATGCCTACGCGTACGGTGAAAAAGAGGATGAAATACTAAGCGGAATAGGCACAGTGTGTAGTGAGAGAACCACAAAACCTAACATTGAATCCAGTGATAACCATTAACCATACTATCCTTGCAGGATACGTGGTAACAGAAACCGACATGGATCCTATCAAGACGGGGTCGCTGAAGCGCTGGTCGACGTCGTCGTCGCTGCGGGGCGGCGCGGCCCGAGCGGGGGCGGGGGGAGACGCCACCGCCTGCGTGCAGCTCGGCCGCGTGTACCGCACCAGCGCCGGCTACAAGCACGCCGTCAGGGATCTCACGCTGGGCATACCCCGCGGACAGGTGTAGATCATTCCAGCAATCGGGTACCTAATATCTATAGTCAGTTGGAGGTCGGTATCGACATAGTAGGTCGTCTCCTTGATCCATACGCGTGGTAAAAGAGTAGAAATAGGCGATAGGATTAGACAATATTTAAAATAAAATAATTAGACAAAATAGGTCAAACATAATGAGCGTCAAATCTTTGGGAGTTCATTCCTTTCAAATAATAATGTCAAAATGATTTGACCTTTGTAGCCGTACATCACCAATGAAACATTAGTTCTAGATGTTATTGTAACCTATATCGATGTCGTAGTGCACGGCTCTGCTGGGCGAGAACGGCGCGGGTAAGTCGACGACGTTCGCCATGCTGACGGGAGAGCTACGGCCCAGCGCCGGCGCCGTCTACCTCGACGGCGCGCCCGCCACGCCCCGTGACCTGTGCCGGGGGCTCATCAGTGAGTGACACTATATAGCCTATTCCCAAACGATACATGTTCGATGGCCGTGATCAGAATTGGATTCTCCAAACAAATGTTAAGTGTCCTTAATGATTTTTATTTGAATGTGATTGTCCTATAAAATAATTAACGTTAATTCATAACTGCGCCGCCGATACTGAGTGCATGTATGTGAATCTTTATTGTTATTTCTCAAATGTTCTGTCAACTCATAACAAGTGTGTCCCGCAGGCTACTGTCCCCAGCAGGACGCGATCGACCCCCTGCTCACAGTGCGGGAGACACTCCGCTTCTACTGCCGGTTGCGTGGAATCGATAATGAAGATGAAGTGTGTTATTTTTTTAATTTAGAACTTTTATGTATTTATTTATTTAATATTATATATACACAAAATATTATGTACATAGGCGGACTTAAAACTATGAGACTACAATTTATGAAGTGAAAACTACTTCAGGCGCGTTGGGCATTTCTTGAGATGATGGGATAAAACCATTAAACTCAGGACACTGTTACCGACACCGGTGCGGTACGGAGGTGGGGCGGGACGGGCGGGTCGCGCACCGCACGTTTGCATGTGCGCTATTGTTTTCACTTCTGTCGGCACGCCTGGAGTTCTACTGTTTTTTTGTTTCAAAAAACCGTAATTTGTCATTAAATTACAGGTGATAAGGCGGACAGTAGACATGTTCGACCTGGGCAAGTACACTGCGGTGCGCAGCGGCGCGCTCAGCGGCGGCAACAAACGCAAGCTCTGCACCGCCATCGCCTTCATGGGCCGCACGCCGCTCGTGCTGCTCGACGAGCCCACCAGGTAGCATCACCTACCAAACAGTTGGAGGACACGAGATGGGCATTGACTACAATCGCCATCTTAATAAGAATTAAAATGGCGCCATTATTATTTATCTCATACAAGATGCACAAGGAAATTTGTCCGTCCCGCGCAAACGGTACGTTAAAAAAGCCTATGGATTAATCCAGGCTACAGACTATATGTGTGCCAAATTCCTTGCGTGAAAGACAGTCACATATACACACAAACTTTCTTATTTATACTTAATATTAGTTTAATATTATCCCATTTTAATGTAAGGTATTATTTTACTAATTGTATCATTAATCATAAATTTGTGTCCACAGCGGCATGGACCCGGGGTCGCGAGGCTGCGTGTGGCGCGGCGTGGCGTCGGCGTGCGGCGCGGGGCGCGCGGTGCTGCTCAGCACGCACGCGCTGGCGGACGTGCGCCGCGCTGCCACCCGCGTCGCGCTCATGCGTCACGCGCGTCTTCAGGCGGTCGCACCGCTCGATCACTGTCTTAAACGGTACCTACCTCTTTGACAAAATCTAAATTTTCTCTATCCGCTACCGTATGTACTTATGAAAACATCTACATACAAAACAGCTATTTCTAGAACATTAGCTGGAAATACATTACACAGCCTGTTCACAAACAAAAATTACGTATTCAAGGCGTGTGATCAGTATTCGATTATCGATTAAATATAGGATAATCTTGACGAGATTATCCTCCCGCGTGGTAATTGCTGGCGTATAAAGGCAATTCAAAGATTTTTTGAAAACGTTATTTAAGTGTTTTTTCAGTAAATGTAGGAGCTGCTTACTCAACTACACCCTTTGATGATATTGATAAGTAAAAGACCTTGATATGATATTGATATTTATTAACACGAATACTAATTGCTAATTAAATGATTATGAGTGCGCGGTATGATTGCTTGATGCGGACTGGGCCCGACAGTGTGCACTTTGCCGCCCAATTCAAAGAAATGCTGTAGAGTCAGCAATGTACGTGCTAGCTCGTACATGCTCCCGGGCCGCATGATGATGATGATACAAGGTGATAGACAATAGATCCTTAAACTAACTTAATGATAAACACTATTTGTCGGCAATTGTCACAAACGAGTGAAGTATGGGCGACGTGCCTCGACTTTGCCTGGTTGGGCCACACACTTTGTTGTAACTGAGTGTTTGTACCACTTCCCTAAAACACTGTACACTTTTTGGTGACTGAGACATCACCGCGAGAAATCATTTCTATTCCTCCAGCTTCCATTTCCACCACGGGAGGTGTTGATCTAACAATCTTTGTCCAGCATTTCCATAATAAATATGATCCGATTATCAAAATTAATGCTACTATAACATAGATAGCGGTATAATGATGTATGTCATGATACGAAAAGTTTTCTAGAGTTGGATCATTCTGCTTTAAGTCGTCAAGTTGTTTCTGTAATACCATTAATGTTCTTTATGTTCAGCTGACTCATTGTAATTGAGCGCTATAGATGAAGTTTCCGGGAACGACATATTAAAAAGATTATTGATAGGAGCAATATCCCCGAGGGAAACCTGATGCTTTACATGTAATATGCTTGTGTCTTCTTTATGCGAGTGAACAGAAAAGTCTTTTGACTAAATTATACATCCTTGCTTAATGCTAATCAATCCAGACTGAGACAATTGAATTGCATTTATTTCATCATCGCAAAGTAGTTTCAATGAGCAGTGTTCACAACAAAAATAAAAGTACGTGTTGATTTTATGAGTAAACCCATGTTATCACACTGATCGGTGATGAAGTGACAAGTCCCAGTTATTTTATTTCGCATGCATAGACTTTCATTATCCTTCAGCTGATATTCCGGTTTGCTTAAGCGACACAACAACGATTCGGAATTTCGGTTAAAACATTGAAGCAACTCCGTATCAGTCATGATTATAAATAGGTCTTTCTTTAAATTAATTGCTAAATATTTTCCAATTGGAGTAATGCATTTCATCGCGTTATTTGCTTTTTGGGGGATAGGATAAATTCCATACAACTCGTACGAGTCGCTGGCTATCAATGGAATAGTTATTTCAAATAGTAAATAATTAGTACTAATTCGCATTCTCACTTTTAGCAAATTATATAATTGAGATAAATTTGTATAGAAAGGAATAGTTAAGTCTTTAGACAATAATGATGATATATTTTGTAATTCTAGCTTAAGCTGCTCAGGCGTTAATACGTGTACATTAAATTTTCCGTCGTGCACATGATGTGATAGTATCAAGTAAGTTGTCTTGTATATAATGTAAATAATGTATCAAGTTACTAGCTGTTAAAGATGATAAAATAAAGTCGCTAATATAAGATATATTTTGTATGTTACCTTTTAAAGCATTAACAGAGTTATCGATGGCGCTTATTTTCTTAAAAATAGACTTGTTGTTTTTCCATTACAGACTCACTTCTTTTTATATAATTAAATTCTGCCTCTACTAGAGAGGTTTGATTTTTCCATAATATTGCTAAATGATTTTGATTTTGTCGTATTATGCTTATATCTTGCTCATATTTATCCGCGAAATTTTGATCTAAGACACCAAATAAACTTTTCGCAATGTATCCTACGCCATTTATTAGTCCCCTTCTCTGTCTAGTGCGCGCAGCAAAATGCTGATCTAATAGTAAACTATTATAGTATTGCAACTCATTAAAGGTGTGATTCAATTGTAATAAGACACTGGCGCAATGAGACACTGTGCTTATCTCCGCGCACGCGCTATCAAGATAAACAATATGTTTTTTGCATGCCGCAACGCCTTCCCAGAACGGCTGCATGTCATAATAGACGACAAGGCGCCAATCATCTCTAATTACATGCATGTTATTTATTTTATCAAAGTAAAGTGCTTTATTATTTAAAGGAGTATTGTTATAAAATGAGCCATTGGAAGAAGCAATGAGGGTCATAAAAAATAACAAAAAAGCTAATATGATAGTAGGCAAATTATTTCTTTTTCTGGTGCTTCTTTTCACTCTATCACCTATCAGTTTCGCAGTTTGTTGCTCTAATTGTGCCGTAGAGATCAACTGATCATTTTGAGACTCATTAACCGGGAGAACTGATAATTTCATTATAGGACGTTTCATATACCCATTTTTTGTCTTTAGAGTAACGACTCGAACGTACCCGTCACTTCCGGAGTGCAATTGCACTACTCTACCTAATGCCCACTTGCCTGCTGGAAGGTTGTTGTCGTGGATAATAACAATGTCATTAATTTTAATATTCTCTAAAGGCTGTCTCCATTTACTACTCGCTGATAAATTAATTAAATATTCATGTTGCACCTTTTCCATATGTTATGAAAAATATTTTGTGTTAAATGCCATCTAGTTCTTAAATCATGTTCTCTTTCGTAAATAGTTGAAAATCTAATAATTAATAAAAATAATTAATAAATAATTATTAAAAATAATTTAGATCTTCCGGGTCCTCGGTCATCGGACACAAGGGCCGGGAGTTGAGACACGTCTCCAGCTTGGTACAAAGAGTGTTGTATTCTTCATACGTCAGATTTTGGTAGCCAATTATTCGTTTTAAGTGGTGCTTAAGGCTTTTGACGGCAGCTTCACAGAGACCGCTAGCCTGTGGCCATGACGGGCCATACCCATTTCTGCTATTTCACTATAAAGATTACTCTCCATAAATACTTTTTGCAATTCGACATAAATACTTTTTGCAATTCGACGTACTGCTGAAGTACCTTACTGGCACCTAAGAAGTTTGTAACGGTGTTATAACGGTTTATCACTAAAAATTTTACGAGGCGTCCCTCTACGAGCGGACATTCTACGTAAAGCGACTAAAAACGTCGAGGTAGTTAAATCTGAGACCACCTCAAGATGTAAAGCCTTAGTAGTCATACATACAAAAACTGCTACGTAACCTTTACTGGTTTTGATGCCACAGCCCTGTTACTTTTGATCATTATGTGACCGGTGTAGTCTACCCCTACTGATTGAATAGGCCTAGAAGGGTTGACTCTAGCTGCTGGTAAGTCGCCCATTAACTGTTGATGTTTGCTAGGGTTGTGTCTTCTACACGTGACACATAGTCGAAGGCGTTTTTTGGTAGCCCTGTTAATACCGATCACCCAATACTTTTGACGCATAAACGCGGACGTCAGACGAGGTCCACCGTGAAAGGTGAGCTCGTGGGCCTGGTCTATGATAAGATCTGCTAAACGACTATTATTAGGTATTAAAAATAGGATGTTTCATGTCGGGATCTAAATTGGTATGTTTTATCCGACCACCCACTCTTAAAATGTCATTTTCATCTAAAAAAGGATTAAGGCTATAAATTATGCTATTAGATGAAATTTTCTTTTTATGTTTTAAATGTTCTATTAACTAATTTATTTAGAGAACTATATTTCATAAGTAATTGTAATATGATACAACTGTCACGGTATCGCTGCGTGACGAAACGAGTGTTGTATTCTTCATACGTCAGATTTTGGTAGCCAATTATTCGTTTTAAGTGGTGCTTAAGGCTTTTGACGGCAGCTTCACAGAGACCGCTAGCCTGTGGCCATGACGGGCCATACCCATTTCTGCTATTTCACTATAAAGATTACTCTCCATAAATACTTTTTGCAATTCGACATAAATACTTTTTGCAATTCGACGTACTGCTGAAGTACCTTACTGGCACCTAAGAAGTTTGTAACGGTGTTATAACGGTTTATCACTAAAAATTTTACGAGGCGTCCCTCTACGAGCGGACATTCTACGTAAAGCGACTAAAAACGTCGAGGTAGTTAAATCTGAGACCACCTCAAGATGTAAAGCCTTAGTAGTCATACATACAAAAACTGCTACGTAACCTTTACTGGTTTTGATGCCACAGCCCTGTTACTTTTGATCATTATGTGACCGGTGTAGTCTACCCCTACTGATTGAATAGGCCTAGAAGGGTTGACTCTAGCTGCTGGTAAGTCGCCCATTAACTGTTGATGTTTGCTAGGGTTGTGTCTTCTACACGTGACACATAGTCGAAGGCGTTTTTTGGTAGCCCTGTTAATACCGATCACCCAATACTTTTGACGCATAAACGCGGACGTCAGACGAGGTCCACCGTGAAAGGTGAGCTCGTGGGCCTGGTCTATGATAAGATCTGCTAAACGACTATTATTAGGTATTAAAAATAGGATGTTTCATGTCGGGATCTAAATTGGTATGTTTTATCCGACCACCCACTCTTAAAATGTCATTTTCATCTAAAAAAGGATTAAGGCTATAAATTATGCTATTAGATGAAATTTTCTTTTTATGTTTTAAATGTTCTATTAACTAATTTATTTAGAGAACTATATTTCATAAGTAATTGTAATATGATACAACTGTCACGGTATCGCTGCGTGACTAAGTTAACTGATGCAGGAACTTTAAGTTCTAATTTTGTAAAATATGATTGATAAGTCTGTTGATCACAGAAATTAGACAGCCAGTTTGGACCCTGCCACCACAAAGAGTGGTCAATTAATTGATGATATTTCGCGAACTCGATTCGCGAACTCATTTCACTCGAGCCACGAAAACGTTCCATCGCGTGGGGTTTCCATTTAACCAACCTAAAACTATCATGGAGTCGACCCCACGTATGTTTTTATATTGTAACTGCTGAGGCAAGTTTTAACTTTATACATTAATTTAGATAGTAAAAGTGCCCCACATAACTGTAATCGGGGTGAATGATATTGTTTTGCTACAAGGCACGAGCCTCGCTTTTCCTACGAATAATGCTATACGGGACCCTTCAGTTCGTTTTATACGACAATGTATTACACAAGCGTACGCCTTTGTTGACGCATCCCAAACCCGTGTAACTCGAGGCATTCGTTTTCTTTAGTACCGATCCACCGTGGTAGATATATTTTATAAAGTTACATAAATCTACCTTGATTTTAACCCATTCCGCATAAATTTCAGCCGGTAGGTCATCATCCCACTTAATGCCAGCTAGCCATGTACTTTGAAAAATTATTTTGAGTTTTGTTGATACGGGTGAGAGCCACCCTAAAGGGTCAAACAGCTTAGATATTTCAGAAAGTAATGTATGTTTTGTTACTTTACTCGAAATATTAGTCAATCTTTGATTGAAAAGAAAAAATATCATGACTTGGGTTCCAACTTAAACCTAATATTTTGCTTTGCTCTTGCTTAAAAAAGAAACCAGGAGCGGTTTCAGTGACGACATTTGCTAACAATTCAGGTGCATTTGATTTCCACTTTCTAATGTGGAATCCCCCTGACTTCAATAACATGATAAGGTCCTGCTGTAGCTGCCTAGCGACTGATAAATTATGCTGACCATGCACTAAATCGTCCATATAAAAGGATTCCTCAAGGACAGGGCCGCGCTGTTCAAGTAGTTTTCTTTTTCATCCGATGCTAGCCGTTTTAACGTCATCATTGCGAGGAATGGTGCGGCCTTGGTACCATACGTCACCGTCTTTAACTGATAATCTATGATAGGTTCGTTTGGAGCCTTTCTCCACACAATTTTTTGATACTTTTGATCATCATCATGGACCCATATCATCCTGTACATTTTCTCTACGTCAGCAGTAAATCCAAGCCTATAGTGTCTCCATTTAATGTCCAGTCTCTTATGACTGGAGATCCTGCTGTAAGTTGGGCCCGGACGCCATTAAATCATTGATACTTAAACTCGATGTAGTTTTACAAGATGCGTTAAAAACTACCCTAAAACGTGTGCTCGTTGAGTCATCACGCGATGACTCAACGAAAACAACAAATACCGTGATGAGTATTATAATATGATATACAATTATCTGTCGCGGGTTTCATATGACCTAGCTTACAATACTCTTCCATAAATCGTTTATACTCCTGATGCATGTTAGAATCTTTACAAAACTTTTTCTCTAATGATAAGAATTGAGCAACGGCCTTTGGTTTTGACAACCCTAGCCTATTTTCGAAATCAGGCTCAAAAGGTATCCGAACAACATAACGACCGTCTTCTTGTCGCGTTGTGGTCTCATTATAATAATCTAAACATTTTTGATCGTTAACTGATAATTTAGAATTTTCGGAAATGTCCTCAATTTCCCAAAATTTTTCTATTTGACTTAAATCGTTTAAAACTACATTACATTGAATAGTTCCCTAAAACACTGTACACTTTTTGGTGACTGAGACATCACCGCGAGAAATCATTTCTATTCCTCCAGCTTCCATTTCCACCACGGGAGGTGTTGATCTAACAATCTTTGTCCAGCATTTCCATAATAAATATGATCCGATTATCAAAATTAATGCTACTATAACATAGATAGCGGTATAATGATGTATGTCATGATACGAAAAGTTTTCTAGAGTTGGATCATTCTGCTTTAAGTCGTCAAGTTGTTTCTGTAATACCATTAATGTTCTTTATGTTCAGCTGACTCATTGTAATTGAGCGCTATAGATGAAGTTTCCGGGAACGACATATTAAAAAGATTATTGATAGGAGCAATATCCCCGAGGGAAACCTGATGCTTTACATGTAATATGCTTGTGTCTTCTTTATGCGAGTGAACAGAAAAGTCTTTTGACTTAATTATACATCCTTGCTTAATGCTAATCAATCCAGACTGAGACAATTGAATTGCATTTATTTCATCATCGCAAAGTAGTTTCAATGAGCAGTGTTCACAACAAAAATAAAAGTACGTGTTGATTTTATGAGTAAACCCATGTTATCACACTGATCGGTGATGAAGTGACAAGTCCCAGTTATTTTATTTCGCATGCATAGACTTTCATTATCCTTCAGCTGATATTCCGGTTTGCTTAAGCGACACAACAACGATTCGGAATTTCGGTTAAAACATTGAAGCAACTCCGTATCAGTCATGATTATAAATAGGTCTTTCTTTAAATTAATTGCTAAATATTTTCCAATTGGAGTAATGCATTTCATCGCGTTATTTGCTTTTTGGGGGATAGGATAAATTCCATACAACTCGTACGAGTCGCTGGCTATCAATGGAATAGTTATTTCAAATAGTAAATAATTAGTACTAATTCGCATTCTCACTTTTAGCAAATTATATAATTGAGATAAATTTGTATAGAAAGGAATAGTTAAGTCTTTAGACAATAATGATGATATATTTTGTAATTCTAGCTTAAGCTGCTCAGGCGTTAATACGTGTACATTAAATTTTCCGTCGTGCACATGATGTGATAGTATCAAGTAAGTTGTCTTGTATATAATGTAAATAATGTATCAAGTTACTAGCTGTTAAAGATGATAAAATAAAGTCGCTAATATAAGATATATTTTGTATGTTACCTTTTAAAGCATTAACAGAGTTATCGATGGCGCTTATTTTCTTAAAAATAGACTTGTTGTTTTTCCATTACAGACTCACTTCTTTTTATATAATTAAATTCTGCCTCTACTAGAGAGGTTTGATTTTTCCATAATATTGCTAAATGATTTTGATTTTGTCGTATTATGCTTATATCTTGCTCATATTTATCCGCGAAATTTTGATCTAAGACACCAAATAAACTTTTCGCAATGTATCCTACGCCATTTATTAGTCCCCTTCTCTGTCTAGTGCGCGCAGCAAAATGCTGATCTAATAGTAAACTATTATAGTATTGCAACTCATTAAAGGTGTGATTCAATTGTAATAAGACACTGGCGCAATGAGACACTGTGCTTATCTCCGCGCACGCGCTATCAAGATAAACAATATGTTTTTTGCATGCCGCAACGCCTTCCCAGAACGGCTGCATGTCATAATAGACGACAAGGCGCCAATCATCTCTAATTACATGCATGTTATTTATTTTATCAAAGTAAAGTGCTTTATTATTTAAAGGAGTATTGTTATAAAATGAGCCATTGGAAGAAGCAATGAGGGTCATAAAAAATAACAAAAAAGCTAATATGATAGTAGGCAAATTATTTCTTTTTCTGGTGCTTCTTTTCACTCTATCACCTGTCAGTTTCGCAGTTTGTTGCTCTAATTGTGCCGTAGAGATCAACTGATCATTTTGAGACTCATTAACCGGGAGAACTGATAATTTCATTATAGGACGTTTCATATACCCATTTTTTGTCTTTAGAGTAACGACTCGAACGTACCCGTCACTTCCGGAGTGCAATTGCACTACTCTACCTAATGCCCACTTGCCTGCTGGAAGGTTGTTGTCGTGGATAATAACAATGTCATTAATTTTAATATTCTCTAAAGGCTGTCTCCATTTACTACTCGCTGATAAATTAATTAAATATTCATGTTGCACCTTTTCCATATGTTATGAAAAATATTTTGTGTTAAATGCCATCTAGTTCTTAAATCATGTTCTCTTTCGTAAATAGTTGAAAATCTAATAATTAATAAAAATAATTAATAAATAATTATTAAAAATAATTTAGATCTTCCGGGTCCTCGGTCATCGGACACAAGGGCCGGGAGTTGAGACACGTCTCCAGCTTGGTACAAAGAGTGTTGTATTCTTCATACGTCAGATTTTGGTAGCCAATTATTCGTTTTAAGTGGTGCTTAAGGCTTTTGACGGCAGCTTCACAGAGACCGCTAGCCTGTGGCCATGACGGGCCATACTCATTTCTGCTATTTCACTATAAAGATTACTCTCCATAAATACTTTTTGCAATTCGACATAAATACTTTTTGCAATTCGACGTACTGCTGAAGTACCTTACTGGCACCTAAGAAGTTTGTAACGGTGTTATAACGGTTTATCACTAAAAATTTTACGAGGCGTCCCTCTACGAGCGGACATTCTACGTAAAGCGACTAAAAACGTCGAGGTAGTTAAATCTGAGACCACCTCAAGATGTAAAGCCTTAGTAGTCATACATACAAAAACTGCTACGTAACCTTTACTGGTTTTGATGCCACAGCCCTGTTACTTTTGATCATTATGTGACCGGTGTAGTCTACCCCTACTGATTGAATAGGCCTAGAAGGGTTGACTCTAGCTGCTGGTAAGTCGCCCATTAACTGTTGATGTTTGCTAGGGTTGTGTCTTCTACACGTGACACATAGTCGAAGGCGTTTTTTGGTAGCCCTGTTAATACCGATCACCCAATACTTTTGACGCATAAACGCGGACGTCAGACGAGGTCCACCGTGAAAGGTGAGCTCGTGGGCCTGGTCTATGATAAGATCTGCTAAACGACTATTATTAGGTATTAAAAATAGGATGTTTCATGTCGGGATCTAAATTGGTATGTTTTATCCGACCACCCACTCTTAAAATGTCATTTTCATCTAAAAAAGGATTAAGGCTATAAATTATGCTATTAGATGAAATTTTCTTTTTATGTTTTAAATGTTCTATTAACTAATTTATTTAGAGAACTATATTTCATAAGTAATTGTAATATGATACAACTGTCACGGTATCGCTGCGTGACTAAGTTAACTGATGCAGGAACTTTAAGTTCTAATTTTGTAAAATATGATTGATAAGTCTGTTGATCACAGAAATTAGACAGCCAGTTTGGACCCTGCCACCACAAAGAGTGGTCAATTAATTGATGATATTTCGCGAACTCGATTCGCGAACTCATTTCACTCGAGCCACGAAAACGTTCCATCGCGTGGGGTTTCCATTTAACCAACCTAAAACTATCATGGAGTCGACCCCACGTATGTTTTTATATTGTAACTGCTGAGGCAAGTTTTAACTTTATACATTAATTTAGATAGTAAAAGTGCCCCACATAACTGTAATCGGGGTGAATGATATTGTTTTGCTACAAGGCACGAGCCTCGCTTTTCCTACGAATAATGCTATACGGGACCCTTCAGTTCGTTTTATACGACAATGTATTACACAAGCGTACGCCTTTGTTGACGCATCCCAAACCCGTGTAACTCGAGGCATTCGTTTTCTTTAGTACCGAATCACCGTGGTAAATATATTTTATAAAGTTACATAAATCTACCTTGATTTTAACCCATTCCGCATAAATTTCAGCCGGTAGGTCATCATCCCACTTAATGCCAGCTAGCCATGTACTTTGAAAAATTATTTTGAGTTTTGTTGATACGGGTGAGAGCCACCCTAAAGGGTCAAACAGCTTAGATATTTCAGAAAGTAATGTATGTTTTGTTACTTTACTCGAAATATTAGTCAATCTTTGATTGAAAAGAAAAAATATCATGACTTGGGTTCCAACTTAAACCTAATATTTTGCTTTGCTCTTGCTTAAAAAAGAAACCAGGAGCGGTTTCAGTGACGACATTTGCTAACAATTCAGGTGCATTTGATTTCCACTTTCTAATGTGGAATCCCCCTGACTTCAATAACATGATAAGGTCCTGCTGTAGCTGCCTAGCGACTGATAAATTATGCTGACCATGCACTAAATCGTCCATATAAAAGGATTCCTCAAGGACAGGGCCGCGCTGTTCAAGTAGTTTTCTTTTTCATCCGATGCTAGCCGTTTTAACGTCATCATTGCGAGGAATGGTGCGGCCTTGGTACCATACGTCACCGTCTTTAACTGATAATCTATGATAGGTTCGTTTGGAGCCTTTCTCCACACAATTTTTTGATACTTTTGATCATCATCATGGACCCATATCATCCTGTACATTTTCTCTACGTCAGCAGTAAATCCAAGCCTATAGTGTCTCCATTTAATGTCCAGTCTCTTATGACTGGAGATCCTGCTGTAAGTTGGGCCCGGACGCCATTAAATCATTGATACTTAATCTCGATGTAGTTTTACAAGATGCGTTAAAAACTACCCTAAAACGTGTGCTCGTTGAGTCATCGCGTGATGACTCAACGAGCACACGTTTTAGGGTAGTAGTTCAAGTAGTTTTCTTTTTCATCCGATGCTAGCCGTTTTAACGTCATCATTGCGAGGAATGGTGCGGCCTTGGTACCATACGTCACCGTCTTTAACTGATAATCTATGATAGGTTCGTTTGGAGCCTTTCTCCACACAATTTTTTGATACTTTTGATCATCATCATGGACCCATATCATCCTGTACATTTTCTCTACGTCAGCAGTAAATCCAAGCCTATAGTGTCTCCATTTAATGTCCAGTCTCTTATGACTGGAGATCCTGCTGTAAGTTGGGCCCGGACGCCATTAAATCATTGATACTTAAACTCGATGTAGTTTTACAAGATGCGTTAAAAACTACCCTAAAACGTGTGCTCGTTGAGTCATCACGCGATGACTCAACGAAAACAACAAATACCGTGATGAGTATTATAATATGATATACAATTATCTGTCGCGGGTTTCATATGACCTAGCTTACAATACTCTTCCATAAATCGTTTATACTCCTGATGCATGTTAGAATCTTTACAAAACTTTTTCTCTAATGATAAGAATTGAGCAACGGCCTTTGGTTTTGACAACCCTAGCCTATTTTCGAAATCAGGCTCAAAAGGTATCCGAACAACATAACGACCGTCTTCTTGTCGCGTTGTGGTCTCATTATAATAATCTAAACATTTTTGATCGTTAACTGATAATTTAGAATTTTCGGAAATGTCCTCAATTTCCCAAATTTTTTCTATTTGACTTAAATCGTTTAAAACTACATTACATTGAATAGTTTTAACGTTGCCTGTAAGTATCCATCCTAATGTAAAAATTTTGGGCAATGGATGTAAAATTATCTACTTTAAGCACACCGTCTAATAAAATAGAAGCGTATATGTCGGCTTCCAGCAGCAGGTCCACTGGGCGACTTATGTTAAAGTTCGGATCGGCTAAAGAAATATTTTGCAAAAATGGCCATAAAGGCTTATCAAACTTTTAAATTTGAAACGGATGCCGTTTCAAATTTACAATCGCCATTTACTGCTGCACAATTAAAAGATATTACACCCTTACAACTGCTTTCCTTGGCACCGACACCAGATACGATTACCCTTGCATTTCTTTCGCGGTAAATTTAACAACTGACCAGCATGCTCAATAATTAGAGATATTTGGGAACCTTGATCTATTAAAGCACGCACTTGAACGTAAGTCCCATCTAAATTTTTCACATTGATGATGGCTGTTGCCAAAAGGATTTCTGGAATCCCACGTTGCAGTGAAACGTGAGAGTTCATTTGCGTTGGCTCGTGTTTAGAAACCGCTTGTTGCGCAAACGCTTCGTGCAAAAGAGTGTTATGCTTTTCATTGCATTGTCTGCAACGTTTAATAGAAAAGCAAGCTTTATTGTTATGACAATAAAGGCAATTTTGACATATTATGTCATGCTGTTTAATGATTTTACGCTTTAAGTACGGCGGCATTTCGTCAAGGCGCGGGCAGTTAAAAAGAGCGTGATCGCTCGTGTTACATACGGGACATTTATGCAGTTTGACATTTGAAGCATTTTTATCATGCGAAAACGATTACGAAGTTTATTTTGTGTTGGAAATGATTGTTTTATGTTAAAGTTTTTATGCATGTTATAGCTTTTAGAATTATTATGTACCATCGTATTTTTATTACTAGGTGAAATATAGCGATTATATGATTTTGATGCACCATTATCATACTTTCATCTAGAAGACTCTAAAGTAGTAAATTTACTCTCTAAAAATATTTAAAAATCTTTAAGATTTGGCAATTCACGTGGATTTTTTACCGATGCCAAATACTCGCTATGTAATTCTGAATCTAACTTTTGCGACAAAAGATAGACTAGTAAAGGATCCCAAGATGAGATATCAATTTTTATATTTTTTATAGCGTTTAGAGTCTCTAAAGCGGTATCATTAACGCGTTTAATATTATTTATTGATAAATGATGAGCAACTGCCATGTTATGTAAAATATCAACGTGAGAGTTAAAATTTCATCTTTTGTTATTATAATGATTTTTTTTTTGATGATGATTCAAAATGTTCCAACAGATAGTGTAATTATCTGAGGAAATATTAAGGTGTTGGATGAGACTTGCTGCCTCCCCCCTAACTTTAGTTTTTAAGAATTGCATTTTTTGCGCACTAGACAATGATGGGTTACTATGAATAGTCTCTGTAAATAAATCCTTAAAAGAAGTCCACTGATTATAAGTCCCATTGAAAACAGGAATTTCTATATGTGGAGTTACTTGTTCCCTATGAGAAGTTGACCATAACTTCCGTTTGATAGCCTTGACTACGTCATTGTATTCTGTTTCTATTTGGTAAAATGTCTGCTCATACTCCATATTCTTATCCCCTAGCTCACTGTCTAACTCCCAGTGTAGAGAATCTATTGCTGTCCAGCGAGACTAAATATTTCAGAGCAAATGTTCAAATTCCCATTTTTCGTTGATCATATCTAAAGCAATGTTTGCTATTGTATGGCGAAAAGCTTTAAAATTACTATTCTGACGCCTTAATGGTTCGTCATTTCTACTATTTGTGGCATGAGATTGAGTTCCTGGCAACGGTGAAGGCTGGCGTGACGCTGCTGCGTCAGCCAGAGGTGTCGCAGGCCTAATTAGCAGGGTGGATGGTCCAGCCCTCGCTGGCGCCGGCGGCTGATAGTTGCTATGGCAGACCGAATCTGCTGGAATCTGTCTTTTGCTGTCTCGAATTGATTATTTTTAAAATACGCGAAGGACTGGGCTAACTCGTACGTACATTATTTTTTATGATTGGTTTCAATTTCAGCCCAATATTGATCTAGGGCGTGTAATTTTGCTTGTAAACGGTCCGCGCCGCCCTTTTTAAAGTTCGTGTATGATTGTTCTACTTGGTTTACCAGCTGCTGCTGGTTTGCTAGAAGTTCCTCCACGCTCGACATGATTGAATCGAGAAAACTAGGTGTTGTAAAATTAGAAAGATCTTACTTTGTGTGCTGCTACGTTCGATTTGACTGTGCTGATTGTTGATGCTGATTAATGATGTTGATGATGAATACTACTGCTGCTTGATGATTGTTATAAACTGATAGTCAATAGTCACTAATAAATTGACAGTCACTGATTTCACTGATTAAAAGTCACTCGAAGGACCAAAAAGGATATAGGAGCTGCTTACTCAACTACACCCTTTGATGATATTGATAAGTAAAAGTCCTTGATATGATACTAAGGCGGGTCAATAAGTCCGTGACTTTTTGAATTTCTAACCTCCTTACTGAAAAAGCAACACTACTCCTGTCAACAGGCATCTGTCAGTTGACTCCTATCAAAATTTGAACTTGCTGCGTCAGTTAGTTTGTGTTTTACAGCTATCTTTATCAGACTATCCAGTAACTTAAGGAAACAATGGAAAAAAGTGAATTTCGTGTGCTTATTAAGCATTATTTTTTGCGAAAAAAAACCATTACCGAGACCAAGGCTAAGCTTGATAAATACTATGGGGACTCTGCACCATCGATTTCAATGGTAAAAAAGTGGTTTACTGAATTTCGTTGTGGCCTTACAAGCACTGAAGATGCCGAACGTCCTGGACGCCCAGTTGAGGTCTCTACACCCGAAACAATCGAAAAAATTCACGATATGGTGTTGGCCGACCGAAGATTGAAAGTGCAAAAGATTGTGGAAGCCATAGGCATCTCGCATGGCTCAGTGGTTTCAATTTTGAATGATCACTTGGGCATGAGAAAGCTTTCCGCAAGATGGGTGCCGCGTTTGCTCACAGTCGACCACAAACGCAATCGTGTAACAACTTCACAGGAAGGTTTGGCGTTGTTTAATCACAATATGGAGGAGTTTTTTAACCGTGGACGAAACATGGATCCATCACAATACACCAGAGACCAAACAACAGTCAAAACAGTGTGTTTCTAAGGGTGAATCGGCGCCAAAGAAGGCCAAGGTGGGTTTGTCAGCCAATAAAGTTATGGCGACTGTTTTTTGGGATGCACGTGGGATAATCCACATTGACTATCTTCAAAAGGGAAGAACAATTAATGGGGAATATTATGCCAACTTATTGGACCGCTTCAATGAGGATTTGAAAACGAAACCGACCTCATTTGGCCAAGAAAAAAGTTCTTTTTCACCAAGACAATGCAAGGGTGCACACATGTGCAGTTGCCATGGCAAAAATCCATGAATTGGGCTATGAATTGCTCCCACATCCACCCTATTCTCAAGATTTGGCTCCGAGTGACTACTTCTTGTTCCCAAACCTGAAAAAATGGCTCGGTGGAAAAAGATTTGACTCCAATGATGAAGTCATCTCGCAAACAAAGGCCTATTTTGAGGACCTCGACAAATCATATTTTTTGGAAGGGATAAAAAAATTGGAGAAGCGTTGGACAAAGTGTATAGAGCTCAAGGGGGACTACGTTGAAAAATAAAATGATTTATTTATCAAAAAATCTGTGTTTTATTCCAAAAGTCACGGACTTATTGACCCGCCCTCGTATTGATATTTATTAACACGAATACTAATTGCTAAAATGATTATGAGTGCGCGGTATGATTGCTTGATGCGGACTAGGCCCGACAGCGTGCACTTGCTGCTAGCTGGTACAGTAAATGACGATTTTTTATTTATGCGTACTGTCATTATTTACGTAATATTATTGCCTAATGTTGGGTAAAATAAACAATTTGGATAAAACAACACCTGTATTGTCTGCTACAGATTCGGCGGAGGCTGGGTGTGCGCGTGCCGCACGCCGGAGGGTAGGGCGCGCGCGGCGTGGCGGCGCGTCGTGGCGCGCTCGCCCGCCTCGCTGCAGCTGCTGCACGACACCGCGCTGCACGTCGTGGTGCCTGAGCTCGCCACGGGTATGTCGTCATCTCGTGTAGTCAATGACATATATAAGGTTTGCAAAACCGATTACGAAACATTTGGATACACGATTACTGCTTATGTAAAGCCGTTTTGTCAGAAAAAAATAACTCGGAAAAAAGTTAGTAAAATAGCGTCTTTACATAAGCAGTAGGTAAATCATGTGACCAAAGTTTCTGTAATTGATTTTGCGAAATATTATATTAATATGTTAACATTTAAGCATATAAAGTTTTGCGATTACGAACCATCCTGAGTTCCTGGCTGAGTAAAACGAATTGTTCCGCAGTGGACGGCAAGGAGGTGCGCACGCGGCTGTCGCACGTGTTCCGGCTGCTGGCGGAGCTACAGGCGGCCGGGCTCGTGCGCGACTACACCGTCAACCGCACCGACCTCGACCAGGTACACGCAGCCAGCCGCACACAATACTGCTGCTGTCACAACTATTGACGGCACTGGCTTAGGGCCGGTCCACATCTCCACGTCACGACATCGGCGACGTGAAACGGTATCTCGAATTTGACTTAGCTACTGTACATACGCCTTGTTTGCATATTTTGGTCGGTTATTTGGGTATCCTTCACTAAAATACGCTTTTGCCCGCAGCTTCGCCCGTGTGGTAGTGTTCGTGGCAAAAAACTGCTTTAGCAAATATACCTGCATATTGCAGTAGTAATAGCACAGAGTAAAAATATATACATATAATACATTTTCACACGTACTTTTTAACTTTAAGATATCTCCTAGATATAATCTCCTAGATAAGGATAATTAAATTTGTATCCGTTATTTCTGATAATTTTTATCCTTAATATATAGACATATCTATGCCATCGCGGACTTTTTTGTAGACCTACTAAAGAGAAACAATCCCACCATACATTTTGTTAATTATCTCCGACGGGTTGGGTTAGTCAGCGTTTTCGATAGTTCGAATGTTCCCAGACGGCTTGATATTTTCCGACACCTTCAACAATTATCGTCATAAAACAAAGCATTTCGATAAAACCTTAACAAATTATTATCGACTTAAACCTTCCTGAGGAACCACTCTGTCGGTGAATGTAAGCGGCATGAAAATACTATCAGTTCTTTTTGAGATTATCGCGAACATACAGACAGACTCGGCGGGGCACTTAAGTATCATATGTCCGTCTCCTGGTTCTAAGCTACCTCCTCACCAATATTCAACCAAATCGGTTTAGTGGTTCTCGAGTTATAAATAGTTGAACTAACACGACTTTCTTTTATTTATATAGGTGTACATAGTATCCTTACATGTATTTTAAACGTACTGTCCATTTTCACGTTGACAACGTCATAACGTGGAGATTTGGTCGCCAATACAAGTTACGAGTGCGATGCCAACCTTAAAATACAATCTCAGACCAGATAAAAAGTAAAGACAGCGCTATGTTAAATGAAAACTGAGGCCGATTCATTATAGTGGGTAGTGCGCGTGTGTCAACGCTCTACACACATAAAAAACCACCCTAAAGATATGTGATAATAATAAACCCTAAAGATATATATAATATGATTTCGTTACATGTGTGTGCGTGTCACTGTGTAATTACACGGCGAGGCGTAGGTTAGATCGACCTCACTGTGTGGCTAGCAGAACTCTGTCTTCACTTTTTATTTGGTCTGAGAATACAATGAACAACATTAACAACATTCTACTGCTTATTTTCAATATGAACACCATGCGCATGTATTTCCAGATGTTCCTAAGCTACTCGGACAAGCAGACCGTATCGATGGACGACTGGGACGGTCCCGCCGAGTCCCGCGATGACGACGTGGTCACGTCGCTGTGACGACGTCCCTGCAGCCGACGCAGGCCAATGAATGATTAACCGAATGACGAAAGTTCCTCCAGTGGGGCTCTTCACAGTCGTTTCGGAAATGTTAATTCGACGGATCTCGAATTCGATAAACCAGGTACCGAAAACTTTGGTCTACTTAGCGTTTATTAGTTCTAAATATGTTTCCTAAAGCGACTGTGAATAGCAACCCAAAGATAGAAAATGTTTGCTCAAACGCTGTGAGTAGGTTTTATGGATCTTTGATGATCTGAAGTTAATATTTCGTGCAATTTATTAACAATTTTGACATAACTTTACCGAACACATTATTATATGAACAAGTTATTTTTAATTTATTTTTATAGATAATCTTTTCTAATGATAAAAGGTTTTAGCCGCCTTAGGCCCACTTGCGCAGATCTGGGTAAAGTAAACCCTGGGTTAAATTATCTTTCATAAATACGAAGAACGAGAGAGACGATATGATGTTTAACCCAGGGTTATGATGTTTAACCCAGGGTTACTTTACTTTAACCCGGTGTGCTGAGTGCAAGTTTCTGTCAACTCTCCGTCACTCGCCGTGAAGAAGTTAGCTACAATTTGTATGACATCGAATTAGTTACCATTGTTTGCCATTAGGGGCGTTGTTTCGATGCCATACAAATTGTACTTCTTCACGGCGAGTAGCGACAAAACTCGGACTCAGCACACAGATCTGCGCAAGTGCGCCCTGTCTATATATTTTTATGAAGACTTCTTTTGTTCCTATCATTTTTAATCTTATTAATTTGATTTGGTTTCAAACTTCAACAACGACCGACAAATTCGTCGAGACCCTAAACCATCGTTTCTCAAGCGGGGGGTCGAGTTTGTTTATAAAGGGGGTCGCAGTCTGTTTGAAAATAATAAATACATACTACATATAGATAGTATATGTAGAATATACTATCTATATATAGTAGATAGTATATGTAGAATATACTATCTATATATAGTAGATAGTATATGTAGAATATACTATCTATATGTTAATTTCTAATACAAAAGATTCGAAATTCAAAATCAAATCAAAAAATTCGAAAAAAACGTTCGAACCAGTGAAGGATAATATAACGTATAGCTGATAAAAATAGCGCGCTATATACATATTGTTATAATTTTATAGTGACGGGGTCAACGAAGACGGACGGTCACGGGCAAGACTTTTTCCTTAACTTTATGGCTTTTACGTCACTCGCGACATAAAAATGGTTGAGAAACGATGCTCCAGACTAATATCGTGAACAAGATATTCTTAGATTTCTTTTAACACAGGCGTATAGTGAACCAATGTTCCTTAAATTTGATGGCACGCAAGTTAATTAGCTTTTAGACGTACTTAGTGTAAGGAGTCTGTGATATGTACTTATATTTACTTTGTGTTAAATAAAACATTTTGGTATGGAATGTCGACGTTTGTTATTTTTTAACCCATTTACTTTTAAATAATAGTGGACATTTATCTACTGATGAAGTAATAAATGAAAGTGTTCGGAATAAAATATATTATGTTTTTGTTTTTAAACACTTATAGCTTTTAGTAACAGTAAATAATCTCATTCGTAACAGAAAATAGAACTTGCAAGGAAATTACAAAATTAAACGACAAAAACTTAACAACATTAGAATATGTATGTAGTTATGTTTAAAAAAAATGTTCGATTAATTTTATTAACACCGATACACTAAAGTCATCGGAATCAGTATTCAAAATATAATGTTAGTCGGAGGAATTAATATCTACATTCGATCAGACTATTTAATGTATTACTCAAAAATATACTCAAAAATTGATACGTAAACATAGATTTTAAAAATACATAATGGAATGTTTAAATAGTATCTTGTCAATTATAGCAAAATACAAGAGTATTTTATTACTTGAACGGAACGATTTTCCGAGAACGCGATTTCTGCTTAGAACGGGATTCCCAACCAGTGGGACGCGCAGAATGATTCAATAGGGGGGCGCGGCGGCTACAGTCGCATTTCGTGTTCTCGCGCGGCGCGAATTAGACTAACGTTTAATCTATCGTCCCATATTCGCAACAGCATTGGTCGCGAAAGAGAAGATATAGGAGAGTGAGCGAGACGACAACAACGGTGCCTGTGACGTACACGCAGAACTGACCCACTGAGGTCGCAAAGAGAGGGGGGAGAGCGGAACGGCACTAGGCGGCGTCGAGGGAGGCGTGGCGGCCGGCGGAGCGGCGGTAGTGCGCGACCAGCACGTCCAGCAGGCGGTACAGCAGGTCACGTGTCACCGCCGCGTGCGACACCGACGACAGCGCCAGGCGCGCGCCCGCCGTGCAGTCGCACACGCACTCTGCGGGCAACATAGCGTTCGTGTTAGCTGCAATAATCTCCAGTTTTGAAAATGCATGAAAGTGACGCTAGTACATAGTATAACTACTATGAGCACGTGCTGCGTGCAACTCAGTAAAATCAGCAATTTGATATTTACAGAAGATTATTTTAAAGGCGTTTTTATAGGTGTTCAGTTATCGACCGATACTAAAAAGTTCAATATACCCTGATTTATAAATAATCTTCTCGATAAAAGACGTATGTATGCACATAGGCCTCCCTTTCCTATTTTCTCTGTTAGAGCATTTTCACATTTATCTGATCCAATATACCTGTATATTGACAAAATGTTGTTTCTGCCATTTGACTGAGTGAAATTAAAAACAGAGTATGTACGTACCTGGTATAGGAATACGCTTGGCGAGCAGGCGCGCCGTACTGTCGATGTCGAGGGGCGGGAGGGGGCGGTCGGGGAGCGGCGCGGCGCCGTATTGCTGGAAGTACAGGAACACCTGCGCGCGCAACCAGCCCGCCGCTGCGTGCAGCCAGCCGCGAACGAGCTTCTCCACCGCGTCTGCACAGATCAATTATTTAATATATAAATATAAATTTTGATAAGACGAAACTTTTAAGCTCAATTCATCGAGCCGCCATTTGGGATGGGATTGGAATTATTGGGTTAAAAAAAATAGGTATTAAGTACATAATTAAAAAATGAATTTCCCTTCTTCAGCAGTCAGGTAAAATAATTATTTCACTCTACTAAAAATTAATTACGAAAATACACTACTTTTGCTCCTTATTGATTAACCTAGGTTATTGCTAACCTAGGTTAGGATTGGACAGGCTCGCATAGTTATCAATGTGCAGGTTAGTTGGTATCAGTAAAATGAATTTGGTGCACTTAAAAACTTGACAGTATGAACACTAAAGGTAGTATTGTATATCCCACCTCCGGCCAGCAGTGTGGCGGCGCGGAAGGCGAGGTGCGAGTGCAGCTGGCCGGCCGCCACCAGCAGCTCGCCCAGCGCCGCCCACCGCGCGCCCGCTGAAGCGCACCACTCCTCTATAAAGCAAATACATTTATAAACTGTGGCTTATCTTTACAAGAGGAGATTTTGTAAGAATGAATGAATGGATTAGTAAATCATCTATCGCAATCAGATATCAACTGACAAAGAACACACTGGACCTATATCAACAGGAGTATCAAGAATCACAGAAAGACAAGACAATAAGCAAATTCTTCAAAGATATTCGTCAAGCCCATAAAATAATCACAAAAATCAAAATGAACAACATAGCGTAGATCTTCAGAGAACATGGCGGGTTTGGCGAATATCTTCATAACCATAACCTAGGAACACGACGGCGGACCTACCAATTAAGATAAAGGCGCGAAACCGGCGGGGAGACTGAGAAAAAAAAGGTCATTATTGCGTAGTACTTAATTAAAAGAAAACAAAGTGTTGGGTAATAAAAACCAACAGTACTATAAAAAAAATTATATATACGTGAAGCAAAACTTTATGTACAGATTTACGAGATTTGTGCGAACCCTCCGTTCCGTGTGTAAAAGTTTATGTGGAGGAAGGTGTGCAGAACGCTAATTTATTTTTTTACATAATGATTAAAAACACATAAAATTACGAAAAATAAAGTTTCATAAAGTTAAAAATAAAGACACTCACACTACCATGCGTTTGTATAATAGTAACAGGTGTTGATTGGACATACAATACAATACAATACAATAACACTTTATAGTACACCAAAAACTACAAAATTTAACAATTTTTACAATAAATTTTACATAAAATGATGTACAAAAGGCGAACTTATTGCGAATAAGCAATCTCTACCAGCCAACCTTTTTTTTATGAGACCGGTAATAGAAAATGAAAAGATAGTGTAGGTGTACAACTAAGAAAGTTTCATTAAATTTAGTACATAATAGTCAATCTTTCTTTCACATTCCATCGACAACATTAATATTTTTTATTTAGTATCTAAGAGGCAAAAGAACCCTAATAATGTTGAAACTAAAAAATTTAAAATGAATTAATAAAAAACTCTATCAATTTCCACTAGTAGGCGAACACTAGTTAATAGACATTGTGTTTGGTACCTATTAATTCTTGCCTAAACAGTTAACGACTTTTATAAAATAGGTAATATATTTTTAACCGTAAGGACTAAGAGGGATAAGATTTACAGAACACTTAATACTACCAATATAATACAAAAAATTTGAAACGTAAGAACTTACCGAGGTCCTCAGGGTGTGGCGGCAGCGGCGGCGCGGGCGGCGTCATCTGCAGCGAGTCAAGCGCCGCGTCCACGTGCACCAGCGCCGCGCGCGCGCCGACCAGCCGGCTCACCGCCGCGCCCACCTGCAACGCAAATGCCTGCATTCCACCGAGATGTGAAAAGATATTTACATTAGGCAGTAGTTTTAACGGGGACTGTGTAGTTTTGCCGTATCAATTATGTGATGGAGTTTTTATAGCCGGAAGCATATTTTGTATTTGTAGGCCGAAAAATGTAGTAGTAAATAGACAGATATTAAATACACGCGAAACACAAGTGGATATTAATTATTTTAGACCAGAGGTACATTTACTATCGGATTATAAAATTTGTAACTTTGAACGAAATTGTAACATTGATGGAGATAGGGTGCACCTTATTGAGCTTTATAACTTTTGATCATTTGAATAGTGAAGAAATCATCATCAATTCAAAACATATGTGCAAAATTTTCCGATGTTTTTCACTTGCCAAATGATAAATGATCTACCACTAACATTTACGACCAAAACATACAGCTAAAGCCAGGAGCAGACCCAGTTTACACTACACAGTACAGGTATATTTTCCCAACGTGAGGAAATTGAAACACGAGATAGTAGAAAATGCTTTCAGAAAATATAATTGAATCAGCAAAAAGCGAGTCGAGTCGAGGGTCGAGCCCTTTTTTATTGGTTCCTAAAAAATCCGACGATAATTCAAAGAAGTGGAGGCTTGTTATAGATTTTCGAAAATTGAATTCTAGAATTTTAGACGATAAATTTTCTCTCCCAAATATTAACGATATTTTAGATTCTTTGTCAGGCTCAATGTATTTTTTACAGTTGGATTTGTCACAAGCTTATTATCAGGCGAAATTAAAACCAAAAGTAGAAAGTACACAGCATTTACTACACCTTCTGGGCAATAACAAATGACGCGCTTACCTATGGGTTTAAAAATAGCCCTAGTGCTTTTTCCCGTTTAATGACAATTGCTATGTCAGGCCTCACATACAACAAATTATTTGTTTATCTGGATAATTTCATTTGTTTCGGACGTAATTTAGAAATGCATAATGAAAATTTGATAGATATTTTAATTAGACTGCGAAAAGGTAATTTAAAACTTAATCCAAGTAAATGCGATTTCTTAAGAAAAGGAATGCAATTTTTAGGTCACATTGTTTCTTCTAAAGGAATAAAACCAGATTTTGAAAAAATCAATATAGTAAAAAATTACCCCGATCCCAAAAATGCCGAGGAAACAAAAAGATTTGTAGCGTTCGTAAATTTTTATAGAATGTTTATCCCAAATTTTGCGGAAATATGTTAACCACTTAATATTAGGTTGTGTCGAAAATATGTTCATTTTGAATGGTCAGATGAATGTAAAAAATCTTTTGAATATTTAAAAAAGTCGTTAATATTGCACTATCCTAATTTTTATGACGACAACACGTTTATTTTACAAACCGATGCATCTGGATATGCAATCGGATCCGTATTATGTAATGATGACAACAGACCCATCCATAGCTTTTGCTAGCCGTAGTCTCAATAAACCAGAAGTTACGTATCCCACGATAGAAAAAGAGTTGCTCGCTAACGTGTGGTCCGTAAAGTATTTTAGGCCATATCTTTTCGGAAGGAAATTTATTATAAGAACTGATCACAAACCGTTGATTTATTTATTCAATCAAACAAATCCATCTAGTCGTTTGACGAAATTTCGTTTACTCTTAGAGGAGTATGACTATATAATAGAATATGTTAAAGGTTCTGACAATGTAGCTGCAGATGTGTTGTCACGTATCCGAATAACAAGCGAGGAATTGAAGGAAATAAATCAACATGTTGTGTCAGTTTTGACGAGAGCTCAAAGAAGGAAAATGAATGAAGATAGTTTAGATGTCAGTGACAACCCTGAGGTTTCCGAGCGAACTGCTAACGACTGGACTGATCACCCAAGAGTCATGGAGTTGCTTAAAATACCAAAGGAGTATACTGAGTTACGATTTTTGAATGAAAAACAATGGAAAAGTTATATAGTTATATATTATAAAGTTATATAGTTATAGTATAGTTAGTATAATACATCAAATATTATTTTAAGAGGAAACCCTTATTTCCGATTACCTACAATGTGCACGAGGCCTTTGTAAGGAATTCAGCGAATTACTGTAGAAAAATAAAAATTGATAATGTGTATACAGGGTGTTTTGCACATGGACCGACATGATTTTTTGGGGGGTGGGGGGGGTCATGTGCTATTTTCCCCCGTGAGACCCAATAACCTAAGTCTCACGGTAGTCTAGATATGTTTTTTTTTAATTTTTTTGAAATCTACCCGAAATCTTGCCTTTAAATCGTCCTAACTTTTTTGTTTGTGGTTATAATACCACAAAACAAAGTATGCTTGTATTTTACAATGTTTTCTAATTCTAAATAAATCATTACATGTTACAATTGATATCCACAAAAAAACTTCTGAGCTTTCAAAGTGGTAAATCGGTGTAAATGTTATGAAAAGTGACAACTTATCAATTCATTTAAAAAAAAACTAAAGCTCATTTTGAATTTAGCTTTTTTTAAAAAAGTTCTTTACTTATTACCCTTTCTAACGATATGCTACATGATATAAGAAACCATTCTTAAAGTGGTCAAATTAAGCTTCGTTTGCCTGAACACGCACTCTAACAATGTAACTGGTTTGAACAATGTAACCAGTCAACGCGGATTATCAAGCAGCAGGTAAAAAGTTAGTCCCTTTCTTACTAGTAGTACAGTTATTGTTGTCTTTGTCTATCGAGTTGAAAGTGAGTGAAGGTCACTTGCCGGGAATCAGTCGAGATTACTCTGCGATTCGAAGTGCCCGTACTTTTCCCGTTGTTCTATCGTAATCAAATTAAAGTCTTGTTATTGTTTTTTTGTTAAATCTGTTGTTGAACTGTTACGTTTTTGTTGTTTATCTTTGCGTATTCGTTACAATGGCGAACTTCAGTAACGAGGAGTATGCTGACATGATGTTGGCGTATGGTAAAGCTGATTGCAATTCGCATGAAGCGCGAAGAATTTATCAAGAACGCTACACTGATCGACGGTTACCTCACCACGAGACCTTCTCAACTACCTATCGACGTCTGAGGGAGACCGGAAACTTAAACTTTCGGGAGCCCCGAGTGAATGTGAGGCAACATAATGTTGAAGTTGATGAGAGAATCCTTCAAGCTTTTGATGACGATCCTACAACAAGCATACGAGTTGTTGCTGACGGACTTAACGTATCAGTTTGGAAAGTCTGGTCCGTTCTTCGGGCAGATGGAAGGCACGCATTTCATTACACTCCTGTTCAAGGTAACAACTTACAGTACTTACTACTTATTTAAAATGTGACATTAAAACATTTTACTTGATTTCAAATCTTAATGTGTTCACTTTTACTCTTATTATTTTTTATTTTTTATTGTTGTAATTGTTTCGTTGAATTCCTTTCTTGCTATGTTTCTCGGACAACTGAAGAAGTTCTTTGCGTGAGCTCAATTAAAAGAAAGAAATATCGCGTTTATGCAGTTATTACCACAAACTCACGGATTTCATTCATTGTTCCAGGTCTCGAAGAGGGTGACAATGCAAGACGGTTAGAGTTCTGCCGATTTTTATTGCACACAGATGTTGAAGATAGCGACTTTTTGAAAAGAATTTTATGGACTGACGAGTCAAATTTTAGCCATGAAGGCATAGCAAATCTGCACAATTTGCATCACTGGGAGAAAAGGGGCCAAAATCCGCACAAAAAAAGGCAGACTTCCTTTCAGCGAAAATTCAGCGTAAATGTTTGGGCTGGTGTTATTGGGCGAAATCTTGTCGGCCCATATTTTTTGCCAGAACGACTCAATGGAAACAATTATTTAGAGTTTCTTCAAAATGATTTACCTGAACTGGTACTACCAGTTTTAGAAGATGTGCCAATTGTTTTTCAAAATGATGGCTGTCCGGCACATTACCAACGAACGGTACGAGAGCATTTAAATAATGCATTTCCAAACTCGTGGATTGGTAGAGCTGGCCTCATTCCATGGCCAGCACGGTCCCCAGATTTAACACCCCTGGATTTCTACGTATGGGGACGTGCAAAAGAGTTAGTGTATGCAACAGAGGTGCCCACAAAAGAAATTTTAGTGGAACGAATAAACACAGCATTCGTAAAAATGCAAGAGGAAATGCGGCTTTTAACTACAACCTCGGAAATAAGAAAAAGGTGTCGTGCATGCATAAGGTGTGGAGGCGGCCAATTCGAGCAAACTTTGTAATTTTAATTTAATAAAAACAACTTAACATAAAAAATGTATTTTCATTATCTTGACCCTAGCAACAAAGTATCTCTTAGGTCGACCCCTGATGTATTATTTCTGTCATGTAGCATATCGTTAGAAAGGGTAATAAGTAAAGAACTTTTTAATAAAAAGCTAAATTCAAAATGAACTTTAGTTTTTTTTTAAATGAATTGATAAGTTGTCACTTTTCATAACATTTACACCGATTTACCACTTTGAAAGCTCAGAAGTTTTTTTGTGGATATCAATTGTAACATGTAATGATTTATTTAGAATTAGAAAACATTGTAGAATACAAGCATACTTTGTTTTGTGGTATTATAACCACAAACAAAAAAGTTAGGACGATTTAAAGGCAAGATTTCGGGTAGATTTCAAAAAAATTAAAAAAAAACATATCTAGACTACCGTGAGACTTAGGATATTGGGTCTCACGGGGGAAAATAGCACATGACCCCCCCCACCCCCCAAAAAATCATGTCGGTCCATGTGCAAAACACCCTGTATAATATAAAATGATGAGAATAGCACATTAATAAAAGACTTAAGTCAGAGTATAGATATTGCACCTAATTGGTCCAGACCGCGTTTATATATTTTAAAAGGTGTAAAAGTTATAAGTGATCATGATACGAAACAATATGTAATATTAGGTATTTCCCTATGAAATTGCCGTATTGTATGAAAAAATTTAAACGAATTTTTTTCATGTATTTTTTATTTATATTAATCGAAGTATCACCCATGCAATCAATGCATCTTTGCCAACGCAGTGGCAGTTTATTCATTCAAAACTTCTTAAAGAAATCAGCTGTACGGGAGGCAACAAATTCTTCAAAGGCATTTTGTACTGCCTCTCGGGTATTAAATTTTTTTCCCGCCAAGAAGTTATCCAAATTCTGCAAAAAGTAGTAGTCCGTAGGCGCAAGGTCTGGTGAGTAGGGCGGATGACGGAGAGCTTCCAACCCCAGTTCTTGCAACTTGGAGACCGTCTGCTGTGCAGTATGAGGTCGCGCGTTGTCGTGCAGGAGCAGCGGAGACGAGCGATTGACCAATGCTGGTTGGAGATGCGCCAGCTTCTCCATCATTGTGTTCAGTTCTTCACAGTACACATCTGCAGTAATGCTCAACCCGTTTGATAAGAAGCTGTGATGAATCACACCGGCGCTAGACCACCAAACAGTGACCATCACTTTTCTAGGGGTAAGTTTTCGCTTAGGGCATTGTTTAGGTGTTGAACCAGGATCCAACCAACTTGCTGAGCGCCTGCGGTTATCAAACAGAATCCATTTTTCATCGCAAGTAACAATGCGGTTCAAAATTCCTACATTTGTGTGTCTGTTGAGCAGTGCAAGGCACGTCTCGACGCGTACCTCGCGCTGGCGATCATTGAGTTCGTGGGGCACCCATTTGTCAAGCTTTTTTACCGTGGCAATTTGACGCAATTGGACCAATATTGTTTTGACGCTAACGTCAAAAGCTGCTGCTAAATTAGCCGTAAATTGTGTATCATCAGCTTCCACAATCGCCTTTAATTCGTCATTGTCGACCAAAGTCTTCGGACGACCGCGAGGTTCATTTTTCAGGTCGAAATTTCCAGAACGGAAGCGAGCAAACCAATAACAGGTGGTGCGTTGGTTTGTAGTGTTAGCTCCGTAAACGTCGTTGATGTTGCGTACCGCTTGTGCCGCGTTGCTGCCACGACGGAACTCATTCCATAATTACTCGAATTTTTAACGTATCCATGATGACGAAAAAGATTGAAATGCGATGAAAATGTAACAGTAATCAATAAACAAATGACTACTTTTAGAAAGAATTCCATCATGTTAAAATTAAAATTAATTTGAAATTAGATTTCTTAGCCAAACAAAAATTATTTTGATTTGAAATGGCCAGTACTGCAGAACGGCAATTTTATAGGTAAAGACCTATTATTAAATAATTACCACTTACTAGCGAGTAACATAAAACGACGTTACTTTTGGCCAAAATTGGAAAAAGACGTCATAGACTTCGTAAATCGCTGCGGTAAATGTAAACGTCAGAAACATTAGGTATATTAAAGAGCCAATGGTCCTCATCGATACGGGCTGTTCGGCTTTCGAAATCGGCCCTTAAGTAAGGATAATAATAATTACAAATATATTCTCACACTACAGTGTGATCTTAGTAAGTACGTAGAAGCTTATCCGTTAAGAAATAAGGATACAATTTCCGTGGCAACAGCCTTCATTCATATCTTTATTTTACGCTATGGCATTCCAAGAAACATTATATCTAATCGGGGCACGGAGTCCATTTCGAACGTAATGAATGAAGTGTGTAAAATTCTTAAAATAAATCAAATATCTTCGACAGCGTATCATCATCAGTCGATAGGAAGCTTAGAAAATACGCATAAACATTTAAAGTCATTCCTACGCATACAAACAGATACCATATTGGTGCTTCGCTTTTAATACGACCGTACACACGTCAACCACGTACACTCCTATGTAGTTTACCTAGTAATTTAACATCAGGTGTTCCACCTTTATATAACCCAGAAGACTATCCGCGACAACTTAGATATAGACTCCACAGTCTGATGCAAGACAAAATTTAATTAGCAGTAAACAAATTAGAAAATGTAAATATGATTCCTATACTAATCCTATAACATAATATTATAATACAGATGACATGATACTACTTAAGAATGAATAAAATGTAAACAAATTAGATCCTTTGTACATTGGACCATATAAAGTAATAGAAGATTGATTTTTGAAAAGAAATACAATATAAAGGTAAAGAATTAATATTACATAAAAACAGAACTAGACCATATACCAAATGATTTCTTTTTTTTATCATATCTAAATGTATCTTTGTTAATTAAATTTATTTTGAACTATGTTTAGAATGGTAAAAATAATCAATATTATAATACTAATAAGTATTCATAGATATAATATATTTTAATTTTTGTTTTTTCCATATAATTCGTATACTTAACCTACTTAAATAAAAATAACTGTAATTCATTATTTATTTATTTTTGCCGGTGGGCGTGTGGTGTGTGAGTACTATGTATAGTAATGTAAGTGTGTATGAGTAAGTATATAAAGTGTGTAATGTCTTATATTGATGGTTCAGTAACAAATCATATTCTAATGGATCAAGTTGTTTGATATCTCCGTTGACACGACCCTACAGGTTTATAACACACTTATGTAAGTGAGTATCCCGATTATTTCACTTACTTATTAGTCGGTCAACGGAGACGTAGTATTACAGACGTAGTCCTCACTGTAATACACATATGTAGGTAATTATCCCGATTATTTACTTACTTATTAGTCGGTAAACGGAGACGTAGTATTACAGACGTAGTCCTCACTGTAACACACTTATGTAGGTAATTATCCCGATTATTTACTTACTTATTAGTCGGTAAACGGAGACGTAGTATTACAGACGTAGTCCTCACTGTAACACACTTATGTAGGTAATTATCCCAATTATTTCACTTATGGTCAAAAAAACTATGACACCCGGATATTTTTAAAGAAAATCTTCAAAATGTCTGCCTTCGTGTTCTAAACACAGAGCTGTTTTGAGTAACATTGACGCTCTTGTGTTTTCCAGCAACCACACGATTTCTGTACCATGTACAAAAGCTTATTCATGATTGATAGTCCATAGGCGTAAGTTCTTGGGTTCGACTAAAACGGAATGGATGTTGCCCGTCATCACGCAGTGTACGCCATTTCACCATGTGATTGACATTAAAAACGGCACCCGCTCGTCGCGTGCTGGTCCTTGGAGTGTCTTCAAAATGTCGCAAAATTTGTTCCTCCAAGTGCACATATGTCGTGGATGGACGGCCTTCGCTGCGCTCTGCGTGGAAAAAACCGGTACCCTGAAGCCGAAGACACAAGTTAGTGATACGGCGGCTAGTGTCGCTGTTCCTCGGTGGCCTTCCCTCGATTAATCTTCGCCGGTAAATTTCACGAGTTTCACTGATACTGTTAAGTGTTACTTATGTTGTGTTGTGGTTTAGAGATAGAGAGACACAGAGAGAGAGAAAATTTTCGTGCAAATGGCGAATAGCGTCTAACTCAGTCAAGGGACCGAAAGAAACTAAAAAGTCTAAAAATGAGGCAAAAACTGTTGAAGTTACGAAGAATTTTTTCTAGGGTTCACTAACAAAATTTACAATTTGAAAAATTATCATTCAGTAATTGGTAAATAAAATAAATAAATAAATTCCATTTCTTTTTTTTTAATATAGCCGTTTTAGGTACGTTATTACGTTTTAAAAGCAAAAGAGATTGTAAAATATTTTATATTTTTAAGCTATTGCATAGCTTCTATCGCGGGCCTTGAGCGCGGGGACCGAATCCAGAAATTCCGTAACGAAAAAACCTCACGCTCCGTGCATCGTCTAACGTCGTTTCAGTTCGGCAGTATTCGACACGGCGTTGTATGCGTGCGATAATGCTATGCAATACCTTTATCGCGGCAGTCCCCGAGTGCCACACGTCTTTTTTAGTTCTATATAAGTGATATGTCCGAAAAAAGCTTTTTTTAAAAAAGGTTTCTTTAGTTTAATAACTTTTACTTTCAAAATGATAATAAAATTTCGTATGAGTCGTAGGTCCAAAATTTAAGCGTTATGAATAAAAATGTATCAGGATAAAAGCAATATCATTTTTACTTAAAATAATTTATGCGGAACCACTAAAATTAAAAGAATAATTTCTACAAATTTGTGGGAGGAGCTAGAGCTCATCTGTTTTTTTATCGGAGCCATCATTGGATAGGCGACATGCGTAAATGCATCCCAACGGACCAATGAAATAACTCAAAGGAATGCCGCTCACCAATCGACACAAAGGATTTAGACTAGTCCACGTGTACACCGTGTACCTGATTATGATATGAAGTTTTCATGCAATGACCTCTGAGGGTTGTCAAATTGTAAATATTTTTTGCGATATTTCAAATTGGTTTTTCTCCAAAATTGTATCGTTTACAAATTTTTGCTACTGCTTTTCGAATAATACTTAAACGAAGAATTATGCCAGTAAATTTTTATCACTCCGATTTGTTAAGCCCTGTATAATCGGAAACTCGACAACGGCTACAAGTATTACCATATAATTTCGTATGCAGGGAGTTTTGGGGGAGAAAAATCGATCTAGCTAGTCGGCTAGTCTTATCACTTAGAAACTGCGCATTTTTAAGTAATAAATGTTTTTTTTATTTCACCCTGCTACAATATATCAATAATTTCGACCCTCTTACGTCGCGTCAGTCCGATTGGCAGCTTGGTATGGGACCTACGTATAATTTTTGCATTGTTTGGAAAATCGGAATGTGGTGGGTTCGAATCCTGGTAAGATAAATATTTTTGTGATTCTTTTTTTTTATTATTATTATTTTATTGTTCTACTAAAACAGCGAGCAAAGCTCGGTCTCCCAGGTACTTTATTGTTAAACAATTAATGTTTACGCTAACTTTCTACAGAAGTAGACAGAGACTGCAGTTCTCTATGTAAAGCGATGGTCACCGTGCGCTGCGTCAATACTGTACACTTACGCTGAGGTCGGCGGCGCTGCACACGTAGGTCCAGTCGCGGCGCGGCGCGGGCGCGGGCGCGGCCCCGGCCTCTCCCTCCTCCCCGCCCACCGCCGTCTTGAGCGAGTTAAACACGCCCGTCACCGTGCGTTGAAACAGTCTGTAAAACGACACAAGTTCTGGTTATTAACATACTACGTACGACAATGAAGAATAAAAATATGATCGTATTTAGTACATGAAGATCATAAAATGGTGAGTACCTGTCGAGCCGCTGCATGTTGTTGGTGGTCTGCCCCGGGGACGTACTGCGCTCTGAATTCATGTCGTACTCGTCTGTAATAACGCATTTAAATATACACAGTACATACACGATACTCTTAGAGTTAAAAAACTATTCAGAGGGAACGACTTGAAGGAAAACACATGTCTGTAGCATAATAACTTGTAAATACTTTCTGGATATTATATTTATGAAAAAAAGTATAAAATAACCTGCGAGCGCGGCGGGGTCGAGTGGGCGCGAGGAGGCGTGGCGCAGCGTGCGACCGCGCGTCTCTTCCGCCCCCTCCCACCACACCTCCTCCCTACAACATCCATTGTGCCATAGATGCGAAAATGTGGTTGTATGATCTATATTTATTAAATCAAGAAATAGTAGATTTTTATGAATTTAACCACAGAAGAAACAAAAAAAAATTCAATTCTATACAAAAGCAGAGCAGACAAAATCGGTTCTGTATTTTTTCTTTTACATTTAGAGAATTATGGATCCATCTACTAATCTTACCTGGGCGCGGCCTCCTGCAGTAGAGAACGCAGCTTGGCAATGCTGGTGGATAGATCCGCGGCCTCCTCATACTCGAGCTCCGGCGACTCGGACACCTCCCCCATCCCCACCGCAGCCCCCGACGCCGCCACGGCGTCCTGTGACGTCACGCGGTGCTGCTTCACCAGCAGGTGGATGCCGTTGCCGTTCTCCTCTGAAACACGCCCGGTAATACACGATTTAATACTTTGTTCAAAATATATAATACTAGATACGCGACAAAAACACCTGCATGGAGCTGTATACTATTCCAATTTCATTTACACGTAAACAAAAAGATTTTAGAAAATAAAGAGAAAGACAGAAAAGAAAATTCTAAAAAAATAATGTGCCATAGCCCATGTATTCTGGTAGTCTTTACTGCACGGTAAAGGTGACATTTAAATTGGTAGCATTGTAGTGGCCAATTGTGTTTTCGTTCACGTTTAGATTCAATTGGCGGATACAAACAGGGTATAACACGAAACTAAATAATAAGATGCAGAACGGGGGCCGCACCTCTTGCGGGTATGTTGATGGCGCCCTCGACCTCGGGCCTCCGCGCGCGCGTCAGCTCCGGCGACACCTTCTCCGGCCGACGTTCTCGCGCAGACGACGGCGACTTCTCCTGTACAAAATGTAAGCGTGCACTACCCGACCAAAAAGAATACACGTCGGTCGTTGTCCTTTCCATCCAAAAGAGATATTTGGCCATCATCTCCGGCTTCGAGCATCATCTCCGTCAAACAATGTAATGGCCGCAGGCGTGAAAGGTAAACGTGTCGTCTGTCACATCATCAAAAATCTATAATCAATGGTCGATCCGCATTCTTTTCGGCCGGAGTAGCGCCGGATACTGTGACGAAGTAGAAACTGACGCAAGATATCGATGATCGTGCCGTTTGACAATACTTCCGTATAAATGTCTTTTAACTATTTTTCCTTTAACGTTCTAAAATATTTTTTAGAAAAATTATTTTTTAAATCCATATTATTGATAGAAACAATGTTTGGTTCACTAAAACAATGTGAATTGAGAGAATTGGATAAAGACAAAGGTAGACATGGATATCTTACAAAATTAAGGAGAAATCCGGGTAAATTGCTTTATTTTCATCATTGGTGGGTCGTATTGTAGGGTAGTCCAGTTATATCTTAAACAAATAAATAAAATTTGCCTGGCTGTATACCTGAGGCTCGTCGCTCAGGCCCGTGAACCGGAGACCTTTCTTGAGCCCCGCGATGCCCTTGTCCAGCAGCCCCTCCATCATGCCCGCCGCTTCATCCTATAAATCATAGTATACCTACAGTAGGGCCCAGCTAATCCAGTTAGGTAAAAACAGGACCCATTCTGAATTATCGGAAGTCCGAATTATAGATTTGTATTTTAATAGGAATAAAACAGCAGCGGTGCCATTTTGTCAGCGAACGCATGTTAAATCAGCTAACACTGGAGGGTGACAAACAAAAGACTATCGAGTGACAATGTAAAATAGCTACATTTTAACGCATTTAATATAACTTATAACGACGCTCCTAGCGTCATCTATTGGCTGTTATTGCTAACTTTAATAACTAAATTATGTTAGACGACGCCATCTATTGGCAAAGGTTTTGTAACTAGAGCTTCATCTCCAATATTTCTTTATTGTGGCGGTTGGATTATGCATTACCGCTAGTTGTCAGTTAAAAAAAAACATTGTCAGTAGGAGTATATAAGGACTGTCGCGAGATGACAGGGCCTTTTTTTCCTCCTGCTAGAAGAAGAAGAATTTTTATTGTTGAAGTTTTTCCAGTATCTTTTAATTCTTAATCCCGTGTATCACGGTGAGTAATTTAGTGTATCTGTGTTGTGAATATTTGGGAAAATCATGCTTGTATTAAAACGCATTATTATTTCATGTAAACTATCATCTTGGTAAATTAGTTGTCAATTATTTGATTAGCCATACCACGTGCTATCATTTGTAGTTTCATCTCACATTATTTCATTGTCAAAATATTAGGATAATAGTATCCCCATGCCTTAATTATCTGTTTATCATCTTTTTTTTTATTTGTAATGGTCACACAGCCAGTGATATTTTAATCGTTTGGGGTTAAAGTCACGCATGGCTGTGGGACCGGACTCCTACCGACACGTTATCGTGAATATTTCAGGAACTTGATTTGGGGCACGAAGCACCGCCAACTACAGCATTCGAGGCACCAATTAAAAGGACTTATATCTAGCTGGAGTTCAGAGTGCTGATAGTCATTGGACGGGGATTTATTTTTTTATTGAGACGATCTATCTACGACGAACGGACGCAGCGGTGACGGAGAAGCTTCCAGGAGTTGTAGCCCTAGCTCGCATCCGCCACGTGCTAGACAGCTGGATCCTCAGCTAAGTTCCCACTTGGATTAAATCCCCTTACCACTACCTTGACACCAAGAGGCTAGTCCAGACCATACGGCCTTCTGCCCACGACCCCTATTTTTTCCTTTTTTTAAATATATATATTGTCACGGAGAATCTTATTTTATTTTTAATATCACCCGTAACACAATATTGACAAGTTGAGACCTGCAGCTGCCGCTTCCTCCGCGAACTTCCCCCGCGAACTCCCCCCGCGCGATCATCTCACCTGTCCGGAATGAGCCTTTAATTTTTTTTTTTTGCCGCTGGTGGCGTAAGTGGTAGCAAAAACGGTCAATAAGAATATTCGATTCTTTTTGTTGTCACCAGGCGGCGCTTTGTAAGACGGTCCTTGTCGTGTCAAAAAGCTGTCAGATGTCACGAATTTAAAAACGCTCATTCAGAGTGCACAAAAGGCATGTTCCCTAAAAAAATTTTTCGTCTATTCGAAGTTAGACAACATGTTAATAAACAATATAGAGGGTTCCATATTGTTTATTAACATGCTGTCTCAAAAATCTTTAAAAAAAATTCTATATCTTAAAAAATAACGAAGATACAAATTGAAATTTTTCTTTATTTTTTATTTACAATATGAAAGAAAGCGATATATCGGCCTGTGACGTCACGAGTTGCACCCGCCATACATTTGTCGTTACAAAATGTATGGCGGTAGCAACTTGTGACGTAGCAAATCGTTTTGCGAGAAAGAGATGAGCAATATTTTTTAATTGCTTATCATTTATCGCGTCAATCTAAATACCTATTTCTTTTAGATTTATGTATCTTTAATCAACAATTTTAAAATTTAATTTATAAAAATGTGATATTCCACACTAGGCAACATCCCTATTAGCGAGGCACCACTGTATATAATAATTTACTATCGATAAAATATTGTTCTCAGATTTAATAAAAAAATATATCGAAATAAGTAGTATTACAATACTTACATATTTTTGACAAGTTATAAAAATACTATGGAGTGTACTTTCGTCCTTTTTAGGTTTCGTGCTGAAAGGGTAAAAACGGGATCCTATTACTGAGACTTCGCTGTCTGTCTGTCACCAGGCTGTATCTCTTAACCGTGCGTAAAGCTAGACAGTTAAAATTTTCACAGATGCAAAGCAGGCAACACACAAATTTTCTGTCACCGCTATAACAAAAAATCTACAATTTTTATAAAAATCTATAACCCGACTACGTGAATTATATACCCTACGTTACCCAGGCTATATTATATACGAATCTATTGACTAACCTAACCTACCTTATTTATTAAAATCGGACCAGTAGTTTAGGCGCTACGGTGGAACATACATACATAGACTGTCAAAATCACTACCCTTCGTTTTGGCTTCGCCGTAGTCGGGTAAAAACAGAATAAAATAAATATTTGAGGATGCCACCCTACAAGAAACGTGATTTTTTTTGCCGTTTTGCATGAAACCCTACGTGCACGTGTCTCGCACTTGGCCGGTTTTTATTTTTTAATTAAATATTTTTTATTGTTTCACAAAAAGAGAACATAAGACATCTGTGTAAGCGTCATCATGCAACATGCGTAACATCGGCACAGAGTGACACTATTTTGCTTGTGGACATCTGTGACCATCATTCTATCAGTTGTAAAGGAGCCGACTGCCGAGGGAAAATAAACTAATAGTCATCCATGCCCTACATCCGGTAACCATACACCCAATCAACCAACGATGACATACACCACATCAAGAGGCATGAATGTTATGGAGTACACACATAATAATCTGGATTCTTATTCTTCTAATCTCCAAATTTTTCATTATTACTTAAAACTTTAATAAGGAAATAAATATTTTTTTGGGTAATTTATTTCATTTATTGTCTATACATACTACATACTAATATTATAAAGCGGAGAGATTTATTTGTTTGTTTGCATTGAATAGGCTCCTAACCCACTGGACCGATTTTGATGAAATTTGGCACAAATATAGATTAGACCATGGGGAAGGACATAGGCATCTTTTTGTCGCACCAAAACGTAAGATTCGGGATTTCCTCTACCGCGTAGAGAGTCACAGGCAACATCTAGCAGTCTATACATTTAAAATAACTCAGCTCCATAACATCCATTCCTCATACAATAACATCAAAATCAAGAGTTGCTCAAACACTCACTCACCTTGTTGAGCCGAGTGGGGAAGAAATACAAAGTTGTTGTTAGCAGCATTTGCTTAAAAAGAATAGTTTAAAAAGTAAAGCTAAAGCGGATAGATCGTGCAAGAGACATACACCAGAATGCTTGCAGGGCACATCTACGTGTTTTGGGACCTGTAGGTCTCCGATCTTGGTCTTAGCCTGGTGCACTGTTGACTGTATGTCTTTTAGGAGCGCATCTCCTGGTTTTGGACTAGACTCCTTTTTCATTTCCTTTTGAGGATCCAAGTCTACTAGATCTATGGCATCCTCCTCACCTAAATGTAAAAATTACAAATTCCAATTAATGAACCAAATAATATACTTGCACAAAAAAAAATCTACCTATTCACACTACATTTTTTGGGATAGAATGCCATGTGCCAAATTTTATTCAAATTCATTTAGCCAGTTCAGCATGTAAGATAGTCTAACATTTAACATACAATACAAACTTTATAATTTATAACATTAGTATCTCATAGTGTGATTGATAGCCTGACAAAATAAAAATAAATACATAAAATTCCCATACCGAACCACAGAGGTTGTGGTGACACATTTCTGACATTGGGGCTGGGGTCGGTATCCTCCTGGCCCCACAGCCGGCTTAGTGGGATGTCGTCCAGGCCGGCCAGCAGGTCCTGACCCACGCTTATGCACTGCAGATCCATGTCTGTCTCCCACGTCTTCACACTTCCTGAAATTGATTTAAAGTTTTTTTTACAGAAAATCTAATAAGTTATAGAATTGGGGAGATGACTACATCTAATATATTTAGTTTCATTAATATACTCTGAAATATTGAGGAATTACTACTCGGTTATGTAAAAAATATAATATTTTATGTGTAGTTTATTAATTAGATACGTATATAAAAAGTACAAAACAGATTTTTTATTTTGCTAAATTAGTAAACAAAACATACCTCATTAGTTATTTCATTATGGTAAATATGAACTTAAACACACAAATGTCGGAGATATTTACAAATATGTTCCTGCGGTCTTATACTTCATACATGTTAACCTAGGTGTGACGTCACAGCTAGGTACGACTTTAGTATGGAGCGGTTTCACGAGACTTGCGAAATTTTGTATACAAATCGCTGTACCTTTGATATACTGTTTCTTCTGAGAAGTTACTCATATTTAAGAGTACTATTCATTTATGCAATAAACAAATTCAGTCATCTGACCTATTATTGATTGTACAATTTTTTTTTTTTTTTCTTTATTTAAAGGCCTTACATCGTAACATTAAGTCGGCCTTAAAACATTAATAATTACAAAAAACTTAGATCTAAATCCCTTAAATACAATGAGTGGATTACATAACTTAAAAATATATCACTGCATTCAGCCTTAAAATTAGATGACATAATGTTATGAACAAAAAAGAACAAATCGTTACATTTAGCATGTTGTATAAGTTCAAGCCTGATACCTTCGTTCCTCCTACATTCCATGAGCATGTGATAGAGGTCCTCGTATCGGTCACAAGCGGTACAGTTGGGATTGTCCGTTTTTCCCATAAGATAAATAAAATTATTCAATGGAATGTGGTTTGAACGGAGGCGGAAGGAGAGAGTTAAATCTCTTTTATTGAGATTGGCGTCTGCGAACCAAGGACGTTTCGGTGGTTTGTCTACTAAGGTCCTATACCAAATACCCGAATTCACAGATTTATGTTGAAAATATTGGTTCCACATATCAAAACATTTTATCTTAATAGTTCCTAAATAATCATAGCAAAAAGGTGTCACAACAATAGACGTACCGACGGATCGTGCCGCACTCGCCAAAGCGTCGACAATCTCGTTTCCGGAAATACCTACATGAGAGGGCACCCACTGTAGGCGAACATTAACCCCATTACGTATTAGATTGTAAATACATTTAATAACGAGGAAAGCTTCGGGCCTACCCGTGCTACCTTTACTACAAGACATCAAATGTAAAAGTCCACTCTTAGAGTCAGTAACGATGACGACACGTCGATAGGTAGTAGTTTCTATGTATTGCAATGCTTTAAGTATGCCTATTATTTCTACACTCATGATCGGAATGATATTATTGTCAATTAAAAATTGACCTTTGGTCTTAGATTTAGAGTCGTAAAACGCACAACCTGCGAAGTCAGAAGATTTCGAACCGTCCGTGTAAATGTGTACGTAGTTACAGTATTTAGTGGACAGTAGCTCAACACTTTTGTTTTTTATTTTTTTTAAGCCGCTTTAAGTTCTATCGGGGACATTAACTTTTTAGCCCTATGTACGAGCGGAACTTCGGTAAAACATACGTCCTGAAATGGAATATCGTAACTATGTATATCGAGTTCGTATGGAGGCCAAATGTCGTATCTCGAGATTGATAAGTGATTAAGATTCTTGTAACTTTCGACGATCACAGGAAGACCGTTCCTGTTCCAATAATGAGTTCCGGAATCAATCTCACTTATAAAATCGACCACAAGTTTTATCAAATAATCGTCGCGGCGTGAAAAAGTTTTAATAAAAAATTTGTCAGATAAAAATTGTCTTCGAATTTTTAAAGGAGGTATGCAAAGTTCGTTTTCTAATACGTGAACAGGCGTAGTCTTGATAAAACCACCGCATTGCCTTAGTGACTGGTTCTGAATAAGATCCAATTTGCTAAGAACGTTCCGATTGGCGTAGGCGAATACGACACTTCCATATTCTAGTCGACTCCTGATAAGACTTATATACAATTTTCTTAGGTGACTGGGATGAACTCCCCATTTGAAGCCACTGACACAACTTAAAATATTATTGTACTTTAGACATTTTTGGTGCGTCTCGTTAATGTGTTTTATCCAAATATGGTCGAAGCAAATACCTAAAAATTTTACAAACTTAACAATCTCTAAGGTAACATTATACAATTTAATTTCGACAGAGGGAACGCGATATTTTCGGGTGAAGATGCATATTTTAGTTTTACTGAGTGACAACTGTAAACCGATTTCGTTTAAGAGTTTTTCAAAACTATTTAGAGTCTCCTGCATTAATGAAGCACATTCGGTGATTTCTTTACTACTGCAATATAAAACAAAATCATCCGCATACTGGCCAATTTTTAATTTCGGGGAAGCCAAAACTTTAATTTTAAGTGATCCAATATTAAATAAAATCGGGGACATGGGGTCCCCCTGTGCCAAACCGTCGCAACAAATTCTCACGATCACCTCACCGTTCATCAATTTATAGACAATAAACCTACAACTGAGAAATTCTCGTACATAATTGCAAATATGCACATCGACACCGAATTCGACGAGACGCTCGGAGAGCACCTCGACCGATACACAATTGTAGGCATCCGTGATGTCCGTAAATGCACACAAAAGGAATTCGTTTTTATTAAAACTGAGTTCCACATCCATGACGAACCGCGCGAGGCCGACCGAACAGGAGCGTCCTCGACGAAAGCCTATCATATAATCGGGGAAAAATTTATTTTTTTCGAAAAACTGTTCCAGTCTTTTGGTAATAATTTTATTAAAAATTTTGCAAAGACAATTAATCAGCGATATCGGACGATACTTTAAATCGGTACCGGTGCGTTTAGGTATAGCGATGACTTTAATGTTTCTCCATTGATGAGGAATCGTCGAAGTGGTGTAAATCGAATTATAAATTTTTAATAGAATATGTTTAGCGTTACCTGGGAGGTGATATATCATAGAATACAGCACACCGTCTAAACCGGCAGAAGTATCTTTTCGTTTGACTACAGAAATCAGCTCGGCCATTGTGATAAGATAGAACGTTTGATCCCGGGAATTATTAAAAAACTGATTACGCGGCGGGGGAGCCGCGGCGTCGGGAGTTAGATTTCTCACGAACTGTTGCGCCTCCTCCTCCGTTAACGTGTTTGTTCTACTCGGATAACCCTTGATCCATCGAAGTTTACGCCACATATCGGTGTAATTTGTTTTATAATCGATACTTTCACAGAATTTCTGCCACGAATCTAATTTGGCTTGTCGTATTAGTTTGCGGGCTACGACCACCTTCTCTTTGAAAGCTAAATAATTTTCTGTCGTACGGTTTTTGCGTAGTGTTTTAAGAGCGAGCCTCCTTTCCGCTATCGCTCTCGACAGATTTTGATTCCACCACGGCTTCGGTTTGAATTTAGAAAGAGGACCTGCGTTAATTCGTGTAGAAGGTATGAAAGCATCTGCTGCACTACTAATGACACCGAAAAGGTTATCGTAATTTTCCTGAACACTATCACTAAAAATAAACGTGTTACATTTCGATTCAATGTCCGATTCGTATCCTTCCCAATTTGCTTATATTATTATTACGTTTAACGTTTCGTTTTGAAAAATTTTCACATAGCGAATGGTTTTTAATTTTGATCATAATAAGTAGATGATCACTACCAAAATTTTCGTTAGTGACTGCCCACGAACATGCCAGCACCAAATCGGAGCTGGCGAAGGAAATTTCCGGAGAAGAACAGACTATTCTGTCGTGTACTTTTGAAATACGGGTTGGGCACCCATCGTTTAAGAAGGAAAAGTTATGGTCCGAGCAAGATTCTGCCATCATACGACCTCTGCCGTCAGTAGTGTAGGACCAGGAAACATGGTGAGCATTGAAGTCACCTCCTATTAGGGTTTTACGGCTAAAGAGAGAGAACAATTCGTCAAAATCTCTGTTCCTTATCCTAACATTACTCGGTGAATACACACCTAATACGTATTGAAGTGAACTTTGATTAATCAATTCTACACACAACATGTCGAGTTTATTCGATGGTAAATTTAATTCTTTTACTCTAGCTGGAAGTGAGACATGCACTAAAATAATCAAACCACCGAACCCGTCATTTCGATCCTGTCTAAAACAGCAGTAGCCCGATACATTGAAATTTCTATCGCTAGAAAGCCACGTTTCTGAACAAATACATATATGAACACTTTCCCTGCTCAGAAACGTCTCCAATTCAGTTTTCTTCGGTAAAATACTACGGCTGTTCCATTGTACAATTTTAAGATTCATGATGTTAATATGTGCTAAGTTTTTTAATCATACGAGTAATCCGATTTTTAACTTTTCTTGCCGAAATTTCTTTTATAACTTCTTTTAAAATTTTAACTAATTGTCCAATATCATCCGTGTACGTTAAGCTTATCTGTAGAATATTTTCTTTACCGTACGATTCATCTAAGAAACTCATAAATTCTTTAATCGACATGGGGTAATCGCCGCATTCCAAAATCTTTTCAATTTCTATAATCTCCGAGGGTTGTATATCGATCGTCCGTTTTTGTTTTTTAACAACTTTCTTAGCCGGGTCAGTGTCGTCGATGGGAACTTCGCTCAAGTCGGACTCACTCGTAGCCTCGCTATCTGACAATAATATTTCTGTAGGAGCGGGCGCGCTTTGCGACGATTCGGTCGTAGTAGGCGGGTGCGGTCTTTTGAAAGTTACGGGCGGACGGAAATTATTAGGGACATTCAAAATATCACTAACGTTGTTAGCGGGATTCGAATTCTCATTCGACTTTGTATTGCCTGGACACTTATTGGCGACGTGACCTTCTTTTTTGCATAAAAAGCACGTCATCGAGTCTGAGGACACGTAAATCCAGTAGGATGTACCGTCAAAGTCCACCTGAATACGTTCAGGCAAAGTATTAATGACTTCCGGTGGAACATAAGCCTGCCGACGAAAACTGAGTATGTGATTAAATCCGGGCTCAGTGATACCGGCCCGGATAAAAGATACCGGTGAGGCCAATTCTATCTTCATCTCGGTTAACTTCGCTTCGATTACATTGTGCGGTATTATCGGACATACGTTAGACAATATGATGCGTTTATTCCTCGTTAACAGAGGACGAATCGGTACTTTCATATTGTTTAATACGATACACTGATGGACGTCTGTTAACTCTTCGGCGACTTCCTTAGTTGAAACGAATAGGCATACACGGTTATTAGACATCCTACTGAGGAATCTAATTTTTGCGGGATCGATAATTTTACCAAAGGCGTAGGCATAGTCTTTTATTTGCATGTCGTCTATCGCGTCTACGATCACTGCTTGTTCTTTTGTCGGGAAAACGAACGATTGGGTAACAGAAGAATAACTTTTGGGTTCCATCGTTCCCGTAGTCAGAAACGATGAGCGACGACTAGCGAGTAAACACTCGGACCGATAAGCGCGGGCGCCGGGCGCGGTGCGGCGCGCTCGTAGGTAACACGCGTAAATATAATTGCTAACAATAAGCGCACGTGTAGTCTCAGCGACGTATCGAAAGCAACTGATTGTACAAATATTGCCCAATAAACATTTTCAGATTAAAAATTAATGCTGTTTTGGTACCTTCAATGATTCTGTCATATATTTTGACCTCATTTCTTCCTTGTCGCCCTCGCTTTTGTCTCATGACTGCTACTGGCTTGTCGTCTACAGCTTCCGCTAGAGTATTATCTTGTACAATTTTAATCTCTGCTTTGATTTCTTCTAGTGTAGAACTTTTGGGAGGCGCTGGTGGTGGGTGGGTGATTTCAGGTGGTGGAGGTGATGCATTTGGGACCGATTCTTTTGGTACCTCCAGTGGTTCTTGTATCACCTCTCGTGGCTCCTCTGCAGTTTTGTGATTTATCTCATCTTCAGATGTAGCATCATTTTGTTTTTCCGCATCGTTTAGTAAAATGAGCAACTTATCATTTAGCCAGGCCGGGTCTGATAGTTCAGTTTCAATGAAGTTATCAAGTTTTTTTGCAAGAATACGCACAAGCAGTTCGGAGTGTGGTGTGTCCCACAGCTCCCATGGTACGAGCTCCTTCATCACAATACGTAGGATGTTGGTGCAGTGGTCTGTAGAGGTTTGCTTCTTTGTTTTCTCATATATAACAGAAACCGGATGGGACTTCTTGTACAATGTGTCAATGGAGTTGTTTGGGAATTTCTCATGTCTCTTTAGCGCCTTCTTATATTCTTTCAAGTGACTTGTTAATACTGCACATATGTCAACAAATATCTCCTGAGAATCTATTTTGTCACATATCTGTAATACAAGAAATTGAAAGTATGAATAAATTGCAAAATATGAACCCCAATCTTATATATAAAAATAGATTGCAATTTGAATGTCTCGCTAAAGCTTGAGAATGTCTGGACCGATCTGGACCGACCGATTTGGCTAATTTTGGTCTTAAAATAATCGCATCAGTTCAGGTGAGAAATTTTGGGAAAATTAATTGGAGAATATATTACCACTATATTTATGGGTGCGACAGAACAACGTGTGTCGGGACAGCTAGTAATGAATAGTTTTAACATTATCATACCTTTTTTATTATTATTTTTAAGGACTCTCACTGATTATATAAAATGTTAGTGGTATATATCTATAAACCAATGTTTTAAACAGATTAAACATAAAAAGAAACATTATAAACATACCTTAAAAGCTTTGCTTATCATCTGATCCAGCATCTGCTTGCAAGCAAATGGGAATCCGATCTCCTGGGATATGTACGGCACGTACCACGACGACACCAGCTTCCTCTCCAGCACGGTGGAAATCACGCTCAGCTCGTTTGTGTCGTACTCCTTCGACTCCACCACACTCGGTGCCTCGGGTATTTGGGGCAACGCATTTTTAAGAAATGACAGAAACGGGTATGTTGCAACGGTACCCTCTACGTCGTATTTCAGCGGTTTGTTCAACTGAAGCAACCACTGAATGCAATTGAAACTGAACGAAATAGACAGTATAATTACGATAACGATATAACTTAAAAACCAGAAACCGGTTATGGGAGATACGTCGGTAACATAGTTCAGAAATATTCCTATAATTGAGATACTAGAAGATACTATGGTCACAATTTCAAGCAAATTTCTTTTTGAAAACATTTTTTAGGTTGTAAATGAATATTATCAATTTATAACAAATTGTTTTGAAACGTTTGTATTGATTTCATTTCGTTTTGACTTTTTATTATTCACTCAATGTCAATTGTCAGTATGACAGCGGTTGCTAATCTTTTTTTTTTAATTATATAGCATCGGCTTAACCATATGCCAGTTAAGTTAAGTTAAACAGGCGGGAATAGAACTTTCGTTTCAATTTTCAACACCGTAGTCCTAAATCGTGAAGTCTAAAGTATTGTCAAAGTCTAAATAAATAGTCAGTACAGTCTATGAGTCATGTCAGTGGATTCAGTAAAGTAGTAAAAGTTCCTAGGGAGTTTTGGAGGGAAACCACAAAATAGCACGTTTTTAGAAGTTGTACCACTTGCCTACACTTGTGCACGTTAACAAATATTTAATGGTTAATATTCTACCAATATTACACATTAAGAACCTAAACAATACAAATGTATGAGGACATACTAAATCCACAACATCACCCATTGAACTCCCCGGCAAAAACCAGTAAACATTTCCTAGGAGTTTTGGAGAACACACAAAAGCTGTATCATGGCACTTTCGTATTCCGCCAAAACAGTAAGGCTGAGACTATATTAATCTCACCTAACCTAACCAAGAGCATGTCACGACATGCCTATGGAGGGTTCCGTAACTATCAACGCGCAAAAGGATTTCTTTGAATTACTTTAAAAGTTATAGTACGATTTCGCTGAAATAATTTTCCTAAATAGATTTTAGTATGAATTATAAACATGGAAACTTACAAGTTTCTATCTCCTTTAGTTTAGAAATGCCAGGGAATGGACCAACTCATACACAACTTTGGATTACTCGAAAATGGTTTACTTTGTTAAAAAAATAATTTATGAAATGGCCTTCTTTTAAAAGACCTATTCAACGATACCCATACGATGGAGTAGAACAAACAAATATTTTTCATTCCTACTTCATATGTATGGAGAGCCACCTCTAAAATGTTTAATTATTATTATTTTATGATGCCGTAACCGAGATCTATACACAATCTTTAATTTTACCAAATTTCATCAATTTATATTCATAATTAGAATTACAGAAGCTAGACGCGCGGACAGACAGACAGACAGACGGACAGACAGACAGGCAGACAGATAGACAGACGGACGGCCAGAGCGAAACTATCAGATATTATACCGGATACTATTATAACGGAACCCTAAAAATCAGTGAATAGAACTCTGGAACTAGAGTTTTGTCGGGGATCAATCACTTATTAGCAAATCTGATTTTAGTAAGTACATCGTATGTGTATTATCTTACTGAGCATTATATTTTTTAAATTATTAAAAGCCGTCAAGAAATGGTGGATTTAATAAGGCTTTTCGGTCAGATGCCCTGTTATGAACTTCAATTCAAGTTTTACTGAAAGTTTCTAGGGAGTTTTGGAGGGCAACACAAAATAGCACGTTTTTAGAAATTGAAAACTCCCTCGGAACTTTTAATAAAGCTTCTACCACTTTACTGAATCGACTGACTTGACTCATTGACTGCACTGACTATTTATTTGGACATAGACTAGACTTTGGACTTGACGATTTAGAAATACGGCGTTGAAAACTTAAACGCCTTTTTATCTTGACTCTGGCTAATGGTTGTAAGCCGCAATGCCAATAAATATATAAAAAAAATTTTTACGTCACTTTCGCACAACGCACTTGTCAGTTGACACTTGTGATTTGTCACGTCTTAGGTGTCCATCTGGGACAATTTATTTTCAAGAATTTTGTGTATCATATTTTGAAGAAAAAGAATTAACATGTGGGTAAAAATAATTATTCAATTTAAGTATTAATTTCGTGAACAAAACATAAAAAAAACGATTTTCTTATTGTTGTTTCAGGTCTAAGGTTACTTTTAAAATTACTCTAACTTCGGACCCAAAACTTCCCTTCAAAGTGTAAGTTTAATATTTTTAGTACCTTTTTTATTTGATTATTTCATACTTTATGATGGATCTGAGTGTTATAACTTCATCGTGAACATATAAAAAGTCTTCATTTTATTGACATAATAATAGTATGATAACAATAGATTTTTTGTTTATCAGATGCTGTAATCTTGTGGGGGTTCTATTTTGAAGTTATAACATTTCATATGGAGGCTGCTGTTGTTCGACAGTTTCTAGACTTTTTTCAAGATTTTATCAACTTGTGTCAGTCAGAAGCATGGCTGAACCATAACACTAGTCCAGAAGAAATAAGAAATGCCTTCCTTATATCTCACCACATAGAGAAATGTCTTAATAAATTACAAAATAAATCTCTTCTAGACGAATTTCTAAACAGCCTTAACAAAAATAATGATTTAACGAGTGCATTGTTTAAGAGTTGTTTCTCAGATCCTCCAAAGTATATACTAAAGAAAATATTACAATCAAATATTGGCAATAAGCAAGTTGATGTTAGTTTTTCATTGTTTCTCGATATTTACTCTGAACCAAAGCTAGAAGAATGTCTGTCTGAGATCATGTTAGAGGTGGCTTCTCAAGAGGTGCTTATGAAGAATTTGTCAGTAGAAGTTCCTAGAGAGAAACTTGTTAAGTTCAAAAGTCTGATTTTACTGTCTGAAATAAGTAACTGTGACAAACCAGACAACATCATTGAAGATATTTTAAAAAGTTGTGAAAAAGACATGATAGAAATGTTAGTTGTGTGTTTATTAAATAATGATTTAAAATATGTAAATGCTAGGAATCAAATTGTAAATGTGTTTTTAAGCATCATGTCAAGTAGAAGTGTTGACAATCAAAAGTTCTGGAATATACTGTTGAACTTGCCAGAAGAGAACTTAACAAATCTGTGTCTACTATACACTGATTTATTTAAAGCCACATCTAAAGCATTATTGGACTGTGGTAGATTGATAAATGAAAATATGTCATCAGATTATTTTTACATAAGTCTTACATATTATGAGTTACTGTCGGTATTGCAAAAAATATTTGTAAATCATAATTTGCAATTAGAATTTCTCGAAATTATTGGTAAAAATAATACGGATTTGGAATTCTGGAACAGTGCTCTTAAATCATGTTAATATTGTTTGTGACGTTCTTTAAAATTTAATATAATATTTTGATACATTTTAAGGAATTTTGTGTTATTATTTACGTTTTACCATAACTGTAACTGAGTAACAGTTGTAATTATTACAAAATACTTATCGCTACTTTTTGTCAATGTTGTGTGCAAAATGCATACACTGGTAACAAAAATATTCAATGTTCTTCAATTTTCATCAATTATTAATGATATAAACATTTCCATATCATTATTAATAAGAGTATGTATGGAAATATATTTTATTTATTAGGATTACCTATTTAGTACAGCCCAGCCCTCTTATGTTAGTTGAAAACAGTTCATGAAATATTTTAGTTTGAGTGTGCCTGAGGCGACGCCGTTTACGGCGGTGCTGAAGTTCGCGGCGGAGGAGTTCCGCGTGGAGCCCGCCACCAGCGCCATCATCACCGACGACGGCATAGGCATCAACCCGCAGCAGTCTGCTGGTAAGTCACTAACCCCTAGTTCGCACGAGTGCTTTTATCCTTCCAGTTGTAGCCATTAATTCCTTATGTAAGCATTAAAATATGTCTCTGTGTGGGGCCGTTAATTTCCTAATAATTATAATCGTAAGGTTGCCTTCACCGTAATACATATTTTGAAATCGAGCGTGACAATGTATAGCTATCACGCGGCGCCCTAGTAGGAGAAGCCCTTAGGAAATGGATCATGATATATTTTTGGTTCTTTTAAGCAATAACAAAGTGTTATATTAACTTATTTGCTGCAATGTAACACATAAAGCAGACTAAATTTTGTTTCTTTTTTTTTTTCAGGAAATGTTTTCCTAAAACATGGATCAGAGCTGAGGTTAATTCCAAGAGACAGAGTGGGTAGTAGCTTTACATAGACAAGTAACATTCCAAGCAGTGTATCTTATGTTTTAAGTGTATATTTTATATATTCTATTTAATTTTGTTTTTAATAAAAATGCATATTTGGTAAACTTGTTTTTATCTACAATCTTATAGCTAGTGGAATTACATAGTGCCAATATCTACTGTATTGTAAACAGAGGCTCTGATGCTCTTATGAATGACTTCTCAAACTCCAACTCCGAGAAACGGTCAACTGATGCCCTGTAAGATATTAAATTAAGACATTATTTGTTATAGTCACAGAATATTCCAAAACATATGATACAGTGAGCACTAACTTTCCTAAACTTATGTGTATATTTACTTTATGTAATGAATGAAATGATGAATCACTTTGATGATTTGGAGTTGGGTACGAAAATATTCTGCGATTCTAAATTGACGCTAACTGCCTTTACCATATTAAAAGCCAATGCACATGAGACTCCCGCCTTCCAAAATTGCCCCCGATACGCGGCAGTAATCGTTTACCATATTTAGGCGAATCCGTCGGCTATCTCTATGAGAACCGGCACGCTTAGTCTCAGGCTATATTATTATTATTATTATTTGTGTAACCATACTAGCAGCCATTAAGCTGATGCGTGTGTGTCAAATCGTTTGAAGATTTCGTCTCCCAATTGGTCCAGTTTGTTTTTAAAGCAGTTCACGGAGGTTGCCATTACAACGCTTTCAGGAAGTCTGTTTCAGACCACTTCCACTCGGTTAGGTAAAAAGTGCCTTCTAGGTAACTTCTTGCTAGGATTTTGGCATAATTTTAGAGAATGTCCCCTTAGGTGCTTATTCGCATTCAGGGTGTATAGTTCTCGGAGACGAGGCACATCATAAATTTCGTGCAGTATCTTATAAGTCTCGATGAGACTTCCCCTCTGTCGACGCTGTTGGAGTGATTCGAGCCAAGGATTCCGAGTCGCTGTTCGTAAGACTTATTGCGTAATGTGTTTACCATTTTTGTAGCTTTTCTCTGTACATTTTCCAGTAACTTGACGTCTTTTTTAAAATAAGGATCCCATATTACATACGCATACTCTAAAAGTGGTCTAACATAAGCCTTGTACAAATGAAGGAATGTTTTGGGTGTCAGACACTTAAACGCTTTACGAATAATATAAAGGATGAAGTTTGTTTTCTTGACAATATTCATTATATGCATTTCCCATTTTAGATCCGAAGTTATTGTTACGCCTAGGTCTTTTTGGGACTCGACATGCATCAATTGTTTAGGTCCAAGGTAGTAGTTTCTACGGGGGTTGTTCTTTCCAATGTGTAACACTGTGCATTTTTCAACATTAAGGGTTAATAGCCATTCTTGGGTCCACTTGTATATAGCATTCAGATCGTTTTGGATATGGTGATAATGGCTACATGGATTTCCGAAAAATTTAGTGTCATCAGCGAACAAGGAGAAAGGCTGTAACAAGAACGCTTTTCAGGTCAGTTAAGTACAATATAAAGAGTATTGGTCCAAGAACGGATCCCTGTGGCACACCACTGAGTACTTTCCTAGTTTTAGATAAAGCTTCACCGATCCTAACCCGAAATGTCCTATGAGTGAGAAAATCTCATATCCAGGCTAACAGTTTTCCGCGTATACCCAAATGTTCAATTTTACGAATTAGCCGTTTTATAGGTACACGATCGAATGCCTTCTCGTAATATAGGTAGATGACATCGGTAGGATTTCCTTCGTCGAGGTTTTTTGTCCACTCATTCAGGCATCTCAGAAGGTTTGTAGATACTGATCGACCTGGTACGAATCCATGTTGTTCTTCCAATATAATATGCTCCTTTGTTAGGAAGTTTCTTATTTCGTTAGCAATCACTTTTTCCATTGTTTTGCACAATACACTTATTAGACTTATTGGTCTGTAGTTAGATGGATCAAGTTTGCTTCCTTTTTTGTATATGGGAACGACAGTAGCTATTTTCCAGTCTGCTGGTAGTGCTCCATCCTCTAACGATTTTTTCATTAACCTAGTAATGTTCCTTACTAGAGATTTTGAGCACCTTTTTAATACTATTGAAGGTAAATCGTCTGGTCCAGTAGCTGTGGTGTCATCAAAACCGAGTAGAGCCCGCCGTACCTTATCCGTTGTAATATCGATATCATCTATAGAGTTAATTGCCCTGTGGTGATTAATATTTGGCAATGGTCCATCAGGTTCTTTGACAAATGCTTGTTCGAATTGATCAGCAAATGCTACAGATATCTGATTAGGGGTAGTGACAATTTCATTTGTTTTATTTTTGATAATGTTAGGTATGCAAATTTTGGAATTAAGCTGTTTTCTAATGTAGTTGTAGAATGTTTTAGAACCGCTATCTATTACTGATGACTCAAAGGCTGCTCTTCTAATTCTACTTACTGTAAGTATTTTATTATTAATTTTTCTATTTTGTTTATATGCAATATCGTTTGGATTTGTTCTATATATATAATTATATTCCATAGTTGTTTCTTTTTCTTAATCAACTCTAGTATTTCCTTATTTATCCAGGGTTTGTTCTTAATCTTTTCATTTTTGTATTTTATTGGAGTGTACATAGTAATTGCAGACTGCACCTGAATTTTTAAAGAAAGCCACATATTATTAATGCTACTATCTGTCTCAACTAGGTATTCCTCAACAGTTTTACTTATCGCATCAAAGTTAGCTTTAAAATAATTATATTGCGGTTTTATATTAGTTAAGTTCTTAGTAATATTTACTTGAATTGTAGCTGTTAATACAAGGTGATCACTTTTACCGATTGGTGGGTGATATTCAATGTCGCATAATAAATTTTCTTCGTTACAAAGGATAAGATCCAGCAATGATTCTTCTTGGTTTTTTCTTTCTTGTAATTTGCGTTACTAGTTGGTGGAGGTTGCTATTAGTATACATTTCTATAAACGCTTTATAGGTGTCACATCTATACTGACTTGGGGAGGGCCATTTTAGACCTGGTAAGTTAAAGTCACCTGCAATAAGGACTGTTTTTTCAGTAGCTGCCATTAAACTAAATTGTGTTAAACAATATCTCGTCTGAACTAGATAGACTATTTGATGGTGGTCTGTATATACATGTTAACAAAAAATGTAAACCTCCATATTGGATATCAAGCCAGAGCCCCTCTACACTGTCGTTATGATAAATGTTATTTGTTTTAGATATTAGGGCAATACCATTTACTTCGTTTGCGACATATATTACAACGCCACCTCCTCTTCTGTCGTCTCTGTCTAAGCGGTATAGTGTGTACCCAGATATATATTGTCCTAAATCATGACCACCATCAGTGGCGAAGGGTCTAAAGACCTACATTCTAATCGGATTCCCTTTCAGATTACCTCATGAAGACCTCCAGCCAAAACTAAATATGGAAAACAATAATATCTTATACAAGTCAGGTCGGACAAGCGATAGTGCGATGTAGGCCGACTCAAGCGACACCTGCGCTGCACGTTGCAACTTTGACACGAATATATACTTTTGACCGTCTGTCAAGACCTGTTACTGACCTGGCGGCCTCCACGATTTTGGTTCTCTCGTGCGGCGGCAGCGCGATGACCTCCAGTATGGCGCGCGCGTACTCCGCGGGCTCGGCGGCGAGGTAGCCGGTGCGGGAGCCCTCGGCCGTCTCGATGATGTCAGCCAACGGTCCGCCCGACCGGTGCGCTATGGTTATCAGACCCGCCGCCATGCACTCCACCACACCTGTGTGAGGGTTGTGAATTAAAATTATTGTTTATTCCAGAAAAAACAAAAACATACATGTATTATTGCAAACAATAATATCATGCTCTTCGATGTTACTGTGTAGCTTTACGACTAGGACTTTATAGCGTTTGGCGCAACCTTTCTCGAGTTTGTCTACTTGTTAAAATGTACTTCGCGTATCTGAGTACTCACTGATGCCGAAGTGCTCGTTCCACATGGTGTGCAGCGCTATGGTGCTGGTCTGGTACAGCTGCAGCAGCTGAGCGTAGGGCGCGTTGAGCACGAACTGCACGTGTTCCTCCACGCTCAGGTGCGCGGCCAGGTCGCGCAAGTTGCGCACGCGCTCCTCCTCCGCGGGCGTACGCGCCGAACCCACCAGCACCAGCTTGATCTGTAAAAAAATATTTATTGATTTCTCCCACAGTAAACACAAATACAACAAAGATGTTATGTAGGTACACAGAAATTTCAGATTATTACATAAAGTTAAATAAAGTTCTAAACAGAATATGTGTGTACATGTCTAAATTGTCTATACAATATTATGTAAAGGCAATTACTGACGTCTAAATAAGAATATTCTTTCGCGAAAATTGTCGCGGGAAAAAGTTTGTATGCTTGTATGCATATGTGAAAGTGACATTAATGAGGGTGTTTGATATTTTTTCTGCCGCTAGAGGGCAGACCCAATGCACACAAAGCGTCATATGGTGACGTAATTGGTATCGAAAATGGTCAATAAGAATTTTCTATTCTTTTTCTGTCACGAGGCGGCGCTAGCCCGACGGTACGTATCGTGTCTAAAAGCTGTCAAATGTCAAGAATTTAAAACCCTCATGTGTTACGCTTTCACGCCCACACTTTACTTTTCCAGTTTAATATAGAACTATAATTACTTAGTTCCACACGAAAGATTTAATTTTTCATACAGTAGAGACTTGTATAAACGAAGTAGAACAACTATCAGTACCTTGCCCCAGAGCTGGTCGTTGTTGATGAGCAGGTTGCGCAGCTCGTACAGCGCCTGCAGCATCAGCGGGTGGTCCTTCTCCGGTCGGAACTGCGCCACGGACAGGATGCGGATGGGGTCTGCGTCGCGCACCAGCGACCGTAGCTTCTTTAGCTCAGACACCTGGGCGACAGATATCGTTCTGATAGTTTAAGATTCTAGAAAAAGGGGATTGTACTGTTAACATCATAGTCTTATGTCTTGCCTATAACTTCTAAGTCAATTAAATGAAAACAAAACATATCGATATCATGGTGATAATGTTAAAATTGGCCAATGACACTTATACCTTTAAAGTAAGCCTCAATCATCGTGGTTGCTTCATTGGTCAATTTTGATATTTCGACTTTAATGTATCAATTAAATTGATAGCATTATATTCCCTTTTGTTAGTACTATTGATCCCTTTGTTTACGTTTGATTTGGAGCATATTATAGAGAAGTGTGAATAGTAGAAAAGTGTATACCTCGCAGGGCGGGTACACGCGGTGCGTGGAGAGCGGCCGCCCCCACAGCTCGTTGATGTGATCCTCCGTCCACGTGCCGTTCACCAGCACCACGTCCGCGCAGCTCCCCGCCCACCGGTACAGCTGGGAACAGTTTTATGGCTTATAGCCATAGCAATGTCAGTGTGGTGCATACAGAACTAGTATGAATTGGGCGCTTTGGACTCGCGTTTTAATAACAAATAGGCCTGTATATAGTGCACACATGGAAACGCGACATTTTTATAACACGCGGTAGCAAAGCGCGCATTGGAAAAGGCTCAGCTCTCTCAGCAGGCTCGTCAGTAACGCTTTTTGTAACTACAGTAGGTCTAGTGTTCAGTCAAATAGACGAATATAGTACTGTAATTAATTCGGTACATAAACAACTCATAAAATGAGTAACTTGAACAAGCGTAGAGCGCAAATACATAATCTAGTTGTCTTCGTAGCTGAAATTAAACCTGACCATTTAAGAAATGAAGTCAAGGTTTATGACCAACATTCATTAAGGGCACCCATAAACAACAAAGGAAGAAGTTTATTTTTAGCATCTTACGTTAAGTACATGGTAAAAATCAATTAATCCTTAATTTTTCAACAACCCTACAAATCAAACTTAACAATACACAATCTCACAAAGTACGTGCCCAGTGCCGATCGGGCAGGCGGTGTCGTGGCATAAGGGTAGGACGTAAGTGAACAAACACATCACACAACACATCTCACCAAGCCGAAAATCTTGTAGTAGAGTATCTTGCACCACGTGAGCAGCGGGTTGCGGGCGATGAGGCTGCTGTTGTTGTGCGCGGCGACGCGGTGCTTCACGCGCCGCATCATGGCCGACGTGACGGTGGGGTAGTGCGTGTACGTGGCGACCGGGCAGGCGGCCAGGTAGCGGAATATGGGGTATGTGAACGCAAAGCCGGTTGTGTCTATGTAGATGTCTGAAAATCATACGATCACAAGCTCTAACTCATGTTGATGATATAAGCCAGCGGTTCTCAAATTTTTTTGGTGACGGAACCCTTTTGGAGAGCAAAATACTTGACGGAACCCTACAATAAAACAATAGTTTTTAAAAGTGTATTTATTAATAAACATAATAAAAGTACAATGTAACAGTTACTGATTATTACTTACTTTAACATGCCACATGGCAAGTACATTATTACAAGATATTAAAAAAGAAAAAATCTAACTAATGGGAGGTATGAAACTGTTTTTTATTTTTCATTAATTGGTTGATGTCAGGTTTGATAGAAGACAGTTGCAGTCTAATATCAGGTTCGGCGTCGAGTCTATTGAGATATTTTGTTTTCGTGGCTGCATACGTTAAGAATCCTGTTTCGCACAAATATGTTGTTGAGAACGGGAGAAGAATATTCAGAGCCATTTTGCCAAGCATTGGATATTCATTACGAATTCTGCACCAAAAATCGTTGAGAGGCATCGTTTTGAACAGTGACTCCATACTTGTGTCTGATGACATTTCTAAAAGAGATTCATATATCTCGTTTGACATACTTTCGGGCTTTTGCAAGTTGGGTAAAAAAGGATTATGAATCCATGAATTCAGTTTTATTTTTGTATTCTGTTCTTCGGGAAAATACTTTTCAAAAGATGCGCGCATGGAAGTGAGATATTGGACCAATTCTTCAAACATATCATCTTGAAACATTTCTGAGTCGTTATCGCTAACAAACTCACTGAGTGACGTAAAGCTTTCCATTTCTCTCTTATCAACGCAAACAATCCAAAATCTAATTTTCTTTTGAAGGCAGTTATTTTGTTTTAGGCCTGGAACACTGTTGTCTGTGTACCTTGCAATGATAAATTCAATTCGTTTAGTTTTTGAAAGATATCCGCCATAAAAGACAATCGGAACAACCAAGTTTTATCATACAAGCGGTCTTTCAAATTAAAAGAAGTATCAGCTGAAAGAAACATTTGTAACTCCGCTCTAAGTTCAAATAACCTTGTTAAAGTTTTACCCCGAGACAGCCATCGCACTTCTGTATGGAGCAGCAGTGTTTTATGTTTGCTGCCATAATCTTCACACAATAATGAGAACAATCGAGATTGTAGTGGTCGCGATTTGATAAAATTAATTATTTTTACCGCTTCATCCATAACTAATTTTAGATTTGACGGCATTTGCTTCATCGCATGTGCTTGTCTATGCAGAATACAATGGCTGGAACTACAATTAGGCGCATTATTTTTTATGCGTGACACTGCTCCTGCTGTTTTACCTGTCATCGCCATGGCCCCATCTGTACAAATGTCAATGCAATCGTTCCAACGGTGATTATTTTCTTCAAAAAATATGTTTATTTTATTAAAATTTTCTTCCCCGGTAGTGTTTGTGGGCAGCGGTGAACACATAAGCATGTCTTATTCAAAAGAACTTTCATATGGATATCTCACGATAACCAGCAAGATAGCCAGACCAGCGACTTCAGTTGACTCATCCATTTGCAAGGCGAATCGTGTTTTTTGTAGACGTGTAACTAGTTCTTGTTTGACGTAGCTTGCCAGATCATGGATTCGCTGTGAAACAGTATCGTTTGATAGCGGCACAGTAGAAAGATGCTTTGCAGATTTTTCATCGAGCATACATTTTGTTGTCTAACACACATGGCTTTATTAAATTTTCAGCGATAGTGTGCGCTTCACCTGCTTGTGCAATGCGATAGCTAACTAAATATGATGCCTCCGTGGCCTTTTCATTGATAGTTTGTGTTACATGCATCATATTTTTTTGACTTTCCAATAACTGTTCAACAAAACTTCAACTGTAACAAAAAATTCTTTATTTTTGTCTTTAGACTCGGGGTGTACAGTTTCTAAATGTCAGCGCAATTTGGCAGGTGCCATGGAACTATTAGGAAGCAGTTTACTACATAGCATGCAGAGGTGAGCCGTTGGAATCAACAAATCCGAAACTGATATATGATTCATCATACTTCCTTTTTTTCGTCTTTGAAACCGTGGAGCTTGATGTCGTGGCATCATCGTCTGGATCGGTAGTTGCTGCATTCTCCGCGCGTACTGCTTTTGAACATTCAGCGTCATTAGAAGATGTTGTTGCAACTTGCAACTCGTTTAACGCCTTTAAGCCAACGTTCCATTCTTCTTTATTAATAATGTTACACGTCAGGATGGTGGGGTCAAAATAATGCACAATCGTTACTGCTTATAAGAGACTAAGTTTAGTCCAAAGAAGAAATGTACAAATCTGATACAATCAGAATACAGCAGGCAGTAGAACAATAAACACTAGTTACATATCACGTTTAAACTCCGTAATTCGCTAGCCAGCTTGTAAGTAGGTAGATAGGAACTTATCGCTCCGAACGCTAATCGTCAACTGACTGACGAGGCGCGACGCGCGATCGTCGCTTGTATATTTAGTCCTAGACTCGATCTCGAACATTCTCAAAAATACTCGAGTCAGCGCCTTTGATAAACAAATAGCGGAAATAAAAATAGAAATACAAAAATGCGTTGTAAACAATCTCGACTTTATGTTTTGAAGTTAGAGCCGAAAGTAGCTTGTTCACAATTATAGTGTCTAATTCAGAGGCGGCTTTTATCAAAGGGACTGCGCGCTCACAAGTATACGCGCGGCAGCGGCGCGGCGGGCGGAGTCAAAACGCTACGTTACGCAAAAAAAAAAATCAAAACACCAGAGAGGTGTTTTGGTTTTTTTTTCTAAATTCTTGTGGACCTAGGGTTCCGCGATACCCCTGTACCGCACACGATACCACACTTAGAGTATAGCTGATATAAGCCATTTCTCTTTACGGCTTGTCATTACAAAAAATATATATGATTGCTATGAAATGATTGTGTCTGTAAGCATAAATAACTCACCATGTATCATGGTGTATTATTTGTACAACATAGGTACAAATAACTCAAAAATGAAATTCAACCAAATTAATGTATCATTGTATTTCTTTATTGCGCAGTGAATAAGTGACATTTAAATTGGAATCAATATAGCCGCCGAATAACTATAAATTAACTAAATTAGAATTGTTTTCTTTGCTATTACTTGTTATTTGCTTTACTCAGTTTCAATTTAATGTAATCTAAATGTCAACAAAGCTCAGTATGTGCCCCATACACGGTCCGGTTTTCCTTCAGTTCGGCCTGAACGGATGCAAAATCGTATCGTCTGTGTCCAATTTCGAGATCGCATCAGTCGGCCGTATGGACTGAAGCGATTCGTTCCAGTGTTGCCAACTCGGTTTTTGCGAAACTACTAAGCTCGCGTCGTTTTCTACTAAAAACTACTAAAAGAGTACCGTTATCTATAAAAAAGGTACTAAACTTAGGAATTCCTAAAAGTTTTTTCAGGGATTTTGTGTTTACAAACATACATACATTTTCAGTTTTAATATTTAACTGTTAAATTAAAAAAATATAGTAGGAAATATTATGTAAATAGAAATCAAATCGGTAGTTTTAAGCGACTTACGGAAGCATGCTACTATGTGCTATTATGATACGGTGTCATAATAGCACATAGAATCAGGCCACTTTGCATATTATGATTACTGTCTAGCTATTTTCTATACAACCACTACTAACAATTAAATTCCTATTAAGGAGGGAATAAAATACATAATTTAGTAGTAAAACTTTGTAAAACAACTAAGTTGGCAACGTTCAATCTGACCTGTACGGATGGACTGAACGGCAATAAAATTGGACTGAATAGTAATAAAGTTCGAGTGTAAAATAAAACCGGTCAAGTGCGAGTCGGCAAGATGAGTTCCGTACAAAATGGAAAATCACGTTTGATGTATGTGAGCCTCAAATTTTTATTTTATTTTGTTTTTAGTATATGTTGATAAAACGGCAATAGAAACAAATACCTACATCATACATTTGTGAAAATTTAAACTGTCGAGCTATCACGGTAGAAGACGGTTAAGATACAGCCTGGCGACAGACGGACGAATAGCAAAGTCTCAGTAATAGGGTCCCGTTTTTATCCTTTGGGTACGGAACCCTAAAAATGGCACGTGGTCTAAAGAAATTTATTAAAGTTCATTGAAGTATTTAAAACTTTAAAGCCAGTAGGTATGGTTGATAAAATCTAAAGACTATTACTATAAAACAAAGAGAAATTATTTCTATAGCATATTACTGGAAAAATTTATGACACAATAATTCGGTTTCGTCGATAGCGTGATTAGTGATTACAATTGCAGCAAAATACAATTAATAAATAAAATAATAGCCTAAACTGACCAAGAGCATGTCACGACATGTCTAAGGAGGATTACGTAACTATCAACGCACAATAGGTTTTCTTTGAAGTTTGAATTACTACAAAAGTTATTGTTATAAAGTTATTACAGAAGCTAGGAGAGCGGCGGACAGACAGACGGACGGGCAGAGTGAAATTATAAGGGTTCCTTAAGTATCACGGAACCCTAAAAATACGCCCGAAGCTTGCGGTAATTTTCCGTGTATGTGCTCGAATCCGTTCAGGCCGAACCTTAGATTAAAACGCCTAGAAACCGGGTACTCGCGTGAAAAGTGAAGTAAATCATTTTGACTCATATCGGCTCAGTTTGTTCGAAAGACCCGTCAGTTGTCAAGGTCAAGTGCTAGTGTATACATCTCCGACTATTATTTTCATTAGTACAAACATTATGCAGGTTTCTGTCGTTATTAGGTGTCACAATGCATCGGAAAAGAATTAAAAAAGCTTCGGACATAACATTTTATATGTAAGTATGAAATGTTATGTCCGAACAATTTGACTTGTATTAAGTCAAATATTTAAAACATTTTAAAATAATATCATATTATGTCGCCATATTGCTGCCCTATTGTGAATTGTGAAAGTGTCACTAGTAAAAATAAATTTACTTCAAAATTTTCATGGCTTACTAATAGTTGCAACTAAGACAAAGTTTTATAATATTTTCTGTTTTTTTAATTATCAATTTAAAGTATTGCCCGTATTAAGATAATCCTTAATATATTCCTTAATATCAGTTTGATATAAATAAAGTTCACAAATTGTGTTTAGATGGTTTAAAATGAAATATAAGTATATTTTTACATCTCACGATATTAAGAAAAACAAATACAATAATTCCAATTTTAAGAGCACAGACTCCACAACTTTAAAGTTTTGTTTGTGTGCGTGTCGGTATGTATTGCTTACGCCTACATCTATCTGTTGCTTGCTTCACTTTGTACGATGTGTTTGTTTGAAGACTATCTAGGCGTTACTAATCTAAGGGCCGAACTAACGTCAGTTCGGTCGGATGCGATTTTCTCTGTGTATGTGCTCGAATCCGTTCAGGCCGAACAGCTGACATCAGTTCTATCTGAAACGATCGGCCTCTCGTCTGTGGAGGCCTTATGGGTTGCTATATAAACTAGATCAAAATCTGTCTATATGTACAGGAGCTATAACAGCTCAAAAAAACATGTAACAGACACATCAAACTTACACATAAAGAGGGAGACTTAAACATTAAGAGCAAGTATGTTACAGACAGTCAACTTGTAAATCCAAACTTACCAGGATTAAATTTCATAAATGCTTCCATGCCTAAACCTATAGATCCCAAGCTCTGCATCAACAAGGTTAAGTACGGATAGGATGTGGGGTCGATATAACTCTTCATACTCAATCTTATAAAATTAATCTTATCTACGTCCAGTTTCACATTGAACTGATTTTGGACCTTATCTATAATAGTCTTGGGCTCGGCAGTCTCAACCGTGTAAATGTATGTGTGAATGTCTGGGTACCTGTAGGGAAAATACATTCTGAATTATCTTTTATTCTGTTTTGATTATATGTGAATAAATAAGTTGAATATTGCTACAATTCAGATCTTAGGACATTTACAATAATTTACCTAGTAAGTAAGGCTTTGATTGCAACCCAGAGCACTCTCTCCCCCCCACCCCCTCCATTGCAGTACGGATGAAAAAAGGCAACATTTGCTCCATCCCTCTTCCGTCTCTGCAGCTTGCGCTCCTTGATCCTCATGTACCATGAGGCAAAAATAAATGCACAAGGTATAAACACAAAGGTAGTGAACAGAAGGAATACCATAAAAAACAGTGGAAGGACCACAAACAAACTGAAACAAGGAGAATAAAAATTCATCATTTTATGCTTCGGCATACTATTTTAAAAATCCCGTGATCCAGAGCAAAGGGGTATTTGATTACTATATTATGTTAAGTAAAACATTTTCTGGTAATATACATAAGAAATGCTACGGTTTCCGGTTCATCCACTACTGTAGAGGCACGTGATGTTTTACACAATATAGGTACCTACAACTAATTAAGTAATACTTGCAAGTTGAATACAATAATATGAAAATCAGATATCCTAAGTCTTTGTTAGCGAAGTGACTAATTCACTCTATTTTATCAGACGGACGTTGATACAATATACCTTCAGTAGTACTACTTATCATCTATGCAATATACTCACATGAAGATCTCAAAGAACATTTTAATTTCTAATCAGGTTAGGTGCTTATAAACAAAATGCAATTTGGAATGACGAAAAACAGTTATAGATATTGCATATATCTCAAACTTTTCCGCTGAAAACGCCCAATAAACATACTTTAATCTAATTATTTTATTAACTTTTAATGCAAATTCGGCATTTGAAAATTACACGAATGTTTTTTTTTTTTTTTTAATATATGGCGTCGGCGGCGTCGGCGTCGTCCAAATAAATAGTCAGTACAGTCAATGAGTCATGTCAGCCGATTCAGTAAAGTGGTAGACGCTTTACTGAAAGCATAGATGATAAGTAACTGAAAGTTCCTAGGGAGTTTTGGCGGGAAACACACAGATAGCACGTTTTTAGAAGTTGTACCACTTGCCCACACTTGTGCACGTTAACGAATATTTAATGGTTAAGATTCTACCAATATTACACATTCAGAACCAAGATAACACAAATTTATGAAATATTACAAATTCACAACGTCACCCATTGAACTCCCCGGCAAAACTCCTTTCACGAATGTTGGAAATTTTTCTTCTTTTTCTTTTGGCATGTAATAGGAGTTGCCAACGTCAGAGTGATGGAGCAGATGTTCAGTGAAAAGCTGATAGCGTACAGTGCAGATAATGACTAATGCAATGACTTCATGCGTACCTCATGCAAATACAAGATGTAATTACTATGCTGGAAATTCAATGTGGAAATCGTACTTGACACTTGCTACTGTCAATAGTCCAACAATTTGACACTTTTTAGAATGGCGTTCAGCTTAAAACTATTTGCCACTGTCAAGTTAATTGAAATTTTATGTACATATATTCATTCTAACAATATAAAATTGTGACGTTTTTATTACTAACACTGGTATGTATGTGTTTGTTTTAGATGATTCAACAGCTTTGTAAAATATGAGGTAATTATACCCTTGTTTCACCGGATCTGCAATAGTTAGTGCAGTCTTCATAAAACCACTCCGACATTGGCAACTCACTGAGGCCGCCATACTCAAAAGAAGAAGAAGAGTCTATTGAATGTCTTGTCTCCTCCATGATCATTCCCATATAAATCTTATCTTATCATTAATTCCTATTCCATTTCCTACCTATGTAAGTTTATTTCTTAGTTCAAAAAAAGGATTGTGTGGTTTTATGAAACCACGGTAAAAGTGAAACTTAATAACAATAAAATGCGCTTCTTGTGTCTTCGCGTAAACTACATAACGAGTTAAATGCGGTCTTTATCAATATACAGACTGTTTATGCGTTAGATTTTAGGTTAATTTTCTTAAGGAACTTTGGTTCTCATATGGCATACTAGATGGCGCTGATTTGCCGCTAGATCACGCTATAGGTGAAGCGAACCTATTTGCATAAGATGTTTATGAGGGCCTTACTAATGTGAATTATTTTTGGGTTGTAAACCAATCAAGAAAAGGATTGTGTGGTTTTATGAAACCACGGTAAAAGTGAAACTTAATAACAAAATAGCGTGGAGCACTGGCACAAATGAGTACTAGTCTATACACTACACGGTCAGTTGATGCGAACTATAGGCGCCCCCATATTGGCCTCTGCTGCTCTGACGAGCGCCTTTCACTTTATCCCTACTCCGCGGCCGACCGTCACGCGACATGCAACACACAGACGAAAAAGTTTGAGACGATGTAATAAAAGTTTCACTTTAATAATAGAGTTGTATATAATTTATTTTATTTTATGTAGAAATTTTTTGTCTTAAACTATTCTAATTAACTTATTCCCTAATTCCGTACATACCTACCTTTTATTCCTTCCGCCGTTTCCTAACCTTTTTATTTGTTTGTAGCACAACATACACATCCTTTGTGTCAAGTTGCCAAAACAGAAGAGAAAAATAAGAAAAAAAAGTCTGACTGCACCAAAGATATTTTACTACTAGATAGTGTGATAGCGTGACCACTAGTCTTTCTCGCTTCTTTTTTTTTTTTTTAATTTATTCATGACCATGGATACAGTCCTTCAGTCGGATACATTTTGACATATAAGACATTATTAACTGAAGTAGAAGTATAACATTTTACAAAATGACATTAAGTATAACCTATAAATTACACAATGTGTTTATCTAAACCAAAGATCTAAACCTTTCCAACAGTATTGACTATATAAATATTTTCAAAAAAAAAAAAAAAAAAAAAAAAAAAAAAAAAAAAAAAAAAAAAAAAAAAAAAAAAAAAAAATTAATCCTTCAATGTGGCGGCGGACACTTAGTGAGTTTTCTTCTGCTATGCCACTAATCGCATTGTCTAACAACAACCTTTGTATGGCAAACGTTGGACACTCAAACATCAGATGATTAATGTTCTCGTCATCTCCAAAACAATGTCTACATCTACTATCTTCCAAAATATTCATTCTGTGGAGATGCGCCGCAACTAGGCAATGGCCTGATCGCAAGCGGTTGATGCAAACTATGAACTTCCTGTTAACGTACTCAAATCTATAGTACCATGGTGTTGTTGGTAAGTCCCTTTGAATATCCGCGTACCATCTTCCCTTTTCAGCTGCGACAGTCTTCCAATATTCTGACCATAACATTTTTTTTTTTTGAAGATTTAAATTGTTGATAGAAGTCGGTAAAAGGCACTTTAAAACTGTCTAGAAGATCCACATCATGGTCTCTACGGGTGACCTGGTCTACTACTTCATTTCCCAGTATGCCACTGTGGGAGGGAACCCATACAAATTCTATTTTCTTTTCTATCAGCTTTGATAACATATATCTTATTCTAAACACAATATAATTTTGTTTATAGGAAAAAGTATTATTACATATAGAACATAGAACACTTTTAGAATCACTTATAATTAAAATATTTACATTATTTACATTTATATGTATATAAGTTAAAGCAGCTAATACTGCCCAAGCCTCTGCTGTAAAAATACTGCAATTATGCGGGATTTTAAAACATTTACTTACTTTCATTTGTGGGTTATGTAAGCAGCTTTAACATGCTCGCTCTTGGAACCATCAGTATATAATGTGTAAAAATCCCTTTTATGTTGTAAAAATTGTAAAAAGTCAAACTTATTTGTAACAGAATTTTAATGACACTTAACATCAATATAGTTAAGAATAGTTTCATATGGGTATTGGTAAATTAGCCACTTTTTACTAGTATACATATTTTTGGTAAGATTTTTTGTTGATAACATTAATATTGATATTTCAGGTAAGGAAGCAGAAATGAGGTTATTAGGTGTGATGTTGGATGTTGCAGCTGACTGTACAATTTCTGTAGAATGTAAAATTTTATCAACAATAAAATTATCATCACAAGACAATTCCTTAAGACAAAATCTCTCAGCCAGTTGTAGGCGGCGCAAGGACAGTGGAGGTATGCAATTTTCAACTTCCATGGACACAATAGGAGTGGTGCGCATGGCTCCACTTATAATTCTCAAACCCTATTCTGTATAACATCCAATTTTCTTAGTAATGTTGTGTTTGCATTCATGTAAGCTAACGAACTATAATCAAAATGACTTCTGACTATGCTTTTGTATAACATGTTAAGAGTTTTTGGGTCAGAGCCCCAAAATGTTCCTGCTAAACTTCTCATTATATTTATGCTCTTCATGGCATTCTGACATATGTAATTTATGTGTTTATCAAAGGACATCATTCACGTTTCATACATTTTTGGACCAAAAAATGAAAGTGCCGGCCAGAAAGAAAAAAATATATATTTGAATAGAATACACAATTCCTAACTACTATGACGTCCAATCTGTGCGCCCAATGGTTACGTCGTAATAAAATAATTTAAAAATAATCCTTTTGTGATAAAAAGGTTGGAGTGTCACTATTAAAAGCATGGATATCGTACGTTATGATATAATACTTGATAGTAAAACACAGTGGTAAGGTTGATAAATAGTATTGGAAAAAAATATTTAGTCATAAAATAAAAATAAAAAATATGTATCAAGTACTAGCTGTCCCGGTGAACTTCGTGTCACTTTAAAACCTTCCCTGGACTTCTACGAATATTTTGAGACTAAAATCAGCCCAACTAGTTCAGCCGTTTTCGAGTTTTAGCGCGACTAACACATTTGAAAATCCATTTTTATATATAAGAAGAAGACTAACTGTCCTGGTGAACTTCGTGTCACTTTAGAACCTTCCCTGGACTTCTACGAATATTTTAAAACTAAAATCAGCCCAATCCGTTCAGCCGTTTTCGAGTTTTAGCGCGACTAACACATTTGAAAATGCATTTTTATATATAAGAAGAAGAAATATAAATAGACTAAACAGCATTTGTTTTGTTTGATCGATATTACAAGGTAATGACAACATTACTAAGAAAAAAACGCTCTGGCAACTCTGGCAAGGTGTGATGGCGCTGGGAGAAATAGACAATATTAACCGCAAGATTCCTGCTTAGAATCAGTGGTTATAACTAATATATATGATACAACAACCAAAGATATACAAAAAAAAAAAATTGGCAATGCCTGGAAAAGATTCTGGTCCTTTAAAGAAATAGTAAAATGCATAAGTATAAACATGAGCACCAAAAGAAAACTATTTAATACATGGATTCCACCCATTCTAACATAAGGGTGCCAAACTTGGGCACTAACAAAAGCTCATACAAGTATGCTGGAAGTTGGGCCGAAGGCTATGGAGAGGAGTATGTTTGGAAAGAAAAGGATAGACAAAATAGAAAACAAGGAGTTGAGAAAAATGACACGTGTAACTGATGTAACATATAAAACTAAAAAATTGAAATGAAACAACAAACAATCAAAACATGTCCGGCCCGGACATGTTTTGATTTTGAGAGGGCCAGACAAATGGAAAAAAATAATAACATCTTTGTATCCCAGAAGGGCTAAAAGAAAAGAGGGCAGATCTCTAAAAAGATGGGAAGATGAAATGGTACAAATGGCTGGCAAAATGTGGACTAGTGTATGTGGAGTGGCATGTCAGAGATGTGAGTGGAAGCTGTTGGGGGAGGCCATTGCCAAGAGGCACTCAGAAGCAGAGACCGCGCAACGGAAAAATCAATTATTGATTTGAATATTTTGTAATGTATATAAAATAAATGTATTGTTCTTCTGAATAAAGGCTAATAACAATAATAAGTTAATGACGTACAATTAAACATTTTCTAGTCTTACAAATACGTCATCTAAACTTATTGCGGGTGGGCTGAGGTAAGGGTCATGTCTAGCATAACCCATGTACCAGACTATGCACATAGTATGGGAGCAACATCTGATGGTTCTCATTCCTATATGGCATGTGCAATAGTAATGTTTTATTGCTCGACGCCCGGTTGCTGTTCTATCCAGAGCCATATACACATAGTATGTTTTAGATCGGATGTGTCGGGATTGTATTCGCCCTCGAATCAACCACAAGTCCTCTCCCTCCAATTCCCTTACAAGCTCTAGAGGAATTCCACCACTTAGCTCAATGCTAAAAACTCCATCTGGTTGAACATGCTCTCCATAGTAACTTCTCGCTTGTTTCAGCTGATATATACCGAGGCTAAATAATATTAATTCTTCTTCGGTCAGCGTAGGAAAGTCATTAAACTCAGCCATATCTGCAGACATGGGCTGGAACTGTGCTCTCATTCTGTTCAAGTTACGTCTGGCGACAAGATCTGCCAGTGTATTGGGCATGTTTATCCTTTCCCGGATTATTTGTAAAAAATCAGAAGCATGGACATTATCTACTATCAACACGTGATAAGCATTTATTAATGCTGCTGCGATTCTAAAATATTCAAACATATAGTGCAATGTTATATTAATATGAACGTTTCTCAACAGGCGGAAATCTCGTTTAAATCGGCCATTTACTACTTCCACAACCCAACGGCAAATAGTAACAAGGCGTGACTTGTTTGCTTGTTCCGTGGTTAGTTGCGTCGCTCCAGGATGCTTTGTCTCCGGCATTTTCACAGTGTAACCATTTCCTTCAAGAATGGGAACTGCATCTCTGAACCCACGGTCCAAAATAAATACGTCCCCGCTTTGGTAGAACCATTGGAATAATCCATCGCCATGATCACTTTCATTTTCAGCAATATTCTGCATTATCTGCGCATCTGAAGAAGTAGCAGCGTGTGGACCTGAAACTTCTATTATGTGACCGTCGCAGCAGACAAATAAAAATGGTTTTACTAAGTTCCGGAACTTGTGACTACTATAAGATTTTCGTTGAAAAAAGTAGTTTGAGCTTTTTTGGATGTAGATGTATGTGCCGTCCACAATTGTAATAGCTTTTCTTTCTTCGGGAGGACTTTCAATATTTCCAAAAAGACTTTCTGGGATAAGAAGATTCCTACGTGTGACATCTTCCCGAGTCATATGGTCAAACCCCAAATGCATTGGAACAAAGTCTCGCAAAAGTGCTTCTCGGCCAGTATCAAGCATTCGCGCAAATGTGGATTCGCTCGTTTTAAATATCGTTGCGAGCCTAGCATTTGAGTCTCCAGTTCGGATCTTTGCAAGTAAAGCTGCTAAAATTGTTTTTTTGTTTCTTCTTTGATTTAAGCTCGGAGTGTTGGCCAATAAATCAGAGAATTGTTCAGCAGTAAGACCAGTCCAATCGTGGAACTCTTTGTTATTGATCAATTCATAATGCTCAAAATCTAAAACTTCTGTTTTAATGTGGTTTATTAACAACCTTAGCGCACTAACGATCTGTGCAGAATTAAAATCTTGAATTAAATTGTCTTGCATAGCAAGTAAATGCCATTCATTTTGCTCGAGGTGTTCGCTGCAAACACGACTGTTTTCTGATATGAATACACTGTATCGGCAAAGAACACGTAGAATAATGTTTTCTGGTATTCTGTGTCTTGTTGAGTCTACACAGTGTTGAAATACACAAGAGTTTGCCGTATTACTAGTTCGTACAAATCCAGGTAAAACTGTAGAATGAGGCACAGCGTCAACTTCTTCGTCTGCAACATCAGGTTCTTCGTTGTCAGGTTCTTCCTGCACTTCACGTTGACGTCGGAGATATTGCCGCTCGCCCCTTTGCCAACAAGGTCGGCATATAACATCTGTAGGTTCATTCTGAAAAAAAAAAGTTTATTAGCTTAGTAATATATCATTAAATAAAAAAAATAATATATCTGCGGAGGGCGGGGGGCCCTCTTTATTTGAAAACTTGTGTTTGTTAAAAAACACAGCAGCAAATGCGGCTTATGTTATAACATTATGTACATAAGAGTTATGATGTTTGTTCGTAGTAAATATCTTAGGCATATTCGTTCGTTATAGCGATAATATAATCCTCACCTGATGACCCAGTAGATCTTCAATAACAAACTGTGCGATTTCGATGTGTTGTGATTCACGGGATGTCCAACTATAACTTCGGCGATCACCAATAGGCACACGACACGAAATACACAATTGTACGTTCATAATGTCAGATATTAAGCTTCGCTAAATACACTTGATATTATATCGCTCTAAGAACAAGAGATTATTGTCACGATAGCCGTCCGATGTAACCAAAGTTGCATGGATAACTGACTGGCTGGCCGCTGGCTGGCCGCTGGCGTAGCGCGGGCGGGCGGTCGGCAACCAATAACAATGCGCTCACGCACCCAGGTAGCCGTCCCTTAACCCTTTTCATTAGTTCTCGGAATTCCATTTGAAGTTTTGAGAGAAAGTAACCTGTAATGTTTGACTCTAAACAGACAACATTCTTTATTATAAAGAATAAATATGAATGTGTTAAATAGTACGATTTTATATCTTGACCACTAGGTTTTGACCTTGAGTATTTTGCGATTATGTACCTAAATAAGTTTTAATATAATATTTTTTTATATTATAATGTCACTCCAATCTTTTTTTAACAACAAAGAATTAATAAAAAAATATTTTATTTTTTATGTTATTACGACGTAACCGTTGTGCGCACAGATTGGACGTCATAGTAAAAAATGATAGAAATTGTGTATTCTATCCGAATATCGTAGTTTTTTGTCTGGCCGGCACTTTCATTTTTTGGTCCAAAATGAATGATGTCCTTTAAGTTTATGGTCTATTATAACCCCTAAAAATTTGTGATGATTCACAATAGGAATTATGTTGTTATTATAAGTTATGTTAACAGGCTCTATGGATTGATCTTTACTAAATATTATCACTGAACTTTTCTCTGTACTGATTTCTAATTTTAAAATATTATTATAATAATGTTGTAATTGATGTAATGCACTGTTTATATGATTGACTGCCATATTTAAGTTTTGATTTACACTATACAAAAGCAAGTCATCGGCAAATTGCAAAATCTTTACTCCAGGTATATTTACAAAATTATGGATTTGAGATGTATAAAAGTTGTAGAATGACGGCGAGAGTGTAGCACCTTGCATTGTGCCTTTATTGGCCTGTTTGGGCCCATATAATTTATTATTATATCTAACATAAACTGTTCTATTATTTAAAAATTTAAAAATCCATTTTAAAGTTTTCATCGGAAATCCCATTTCTTGTAAAACCTTAAATTAAAACCTAAATTAATGGTTCAATGTTTACATTATCAAAGGCACCTTTTACATCTAAAAATACACTTATAACATTACAGTGACTAAGTTTTGCCTTTTTTAAATCGTGTATAAAGGATACAAAGCTTCCAGAACAACTTTTGCCTCTTCTGAATCCGAATTGAATATCTGGTAACTTTTGTTGTGATTCAGCAAAATAATCTAACTGCAGTTTTAGCATATTCTCGAAAAGTTTACCCAAACATGATGATAGGGAAATAGGTCTATATGAGGATGGGTTATTAGCAGATTTATTTGATTTTAAGATGGGAATGACACATTGAGTTTTCCATGACTCTGGTATAACTAAACTATTCCATAACCTATTATAAATATTTAAAAGTATTTCTAAAACATAAGGGTGTAGTTTCTTAATTAAAATGTATGGTATATTATTCAAACCTGGTGTTGTATCTTTCCTACTTTTTAGAGATATGTACAATTCGCTCAGTGTAAATGGCCTATTTATAAAGGAGTTACTATCATTTTCAATGGCATGGCTCAATATATTATTTAAATTGCTTTCATTGATCTGAGATGAATCTGATATCTTATCCAAAAAACGTGGTACCCATTCATCATCTAAAAATCTATTATGAGAAGTACCTATTCTTTTAAATCTTTTAATATATCCCCATATTCTAGAAACAGGTGTCATTCTATTAAAACTACTACACAAATCATGCCATGAGTTGACCCTTTCCTCTTTTAATATTCTTTTCTTTTGAGCGTCTATCTTTTTATAATGAATAAAGTTATTAATGCTGGATGTACTTCGATAATTAACTAAAGCTTCCTTGGACTTTCGAACTGCATCATCACATATTCGGTTCCACCAAGGAGCTGGTTTCCTCATTGGTTTTGAAACTGTTTTCGGATTTTGTTTGGGGACTGTTACTGTTCTTAGATTATTTAAAATACTGATAAAATTATCATATAATTCGAGTGGTTTCAAATTATTACAATCTATATTTAATTGTGAAAAATAAGTTTCTGATAACTTACTATATTTAGTCCAATCTGTTTTACTATAAATATATTTTTCTTCCACAGGACGTACTTCATATATTGACGGCTTCACATTAAGGGTTACCTGAGTTGGATAGTGGTAACTGCCCATTGGATCATCATGGACACGACATTCGCAGAGTGGAGCCAATGTGGGGCTAACAAGAGCTATATCAATCTTTTAGCAAGTAAGATTCGCCTCAAAATCAAAGGCATCACTTTTGTCTCAACTTCCATGGCCCTTATGGGAGTTGAGCACATAGCACCAGATATTATTCTTAAAGCCTTATTTTGCAATATATGATAACATTTAGTCCTGTGTGAGCATTTTTGGATATATATTTAATATGTTCTTCAAAAGTTAGCTTTGGATCCAGTATTATTCCTAAAAATTTTTTTGAAGTGACTCTATTTATAATTTCATTATTGTAAATAATATTTGAATTTAGGGCTTCTTTGCCAAAAAACATAACACTACTTTTAGAGGGGTTAATTTTTAAATGTAAACGATCATTATAATATTGTAATAGTTGAAATAAGGATTTGTTCATATTATCTATTGCAATATCTAAGTTGTAATTACTGATGTATAATACAATGTCATCAGCAAATTGTAAAATATTTACATTCCTATTATTTACATATTTACAAATTTCACTTGTGTATATATTGTACAGTAATGGAGATAGTGTGGCACCCTGCATTGTGCCTCTTGAGGCACATTTGGGTCCATGTAAAATATTGTTATGCCTAGCATAGATTGTTCTGTTGTTCAAAAAATTAAAAATCCACTTACATAAGTGCCCGGGCACACCCAACCTAGACATTATTTGAACTAGTATACCAGGATCAACACTGTCAAAAGCACTTTGAACGTCTAGGAATAGGTACGCAAACAGTGTTTAATTTTCTATGTTTTGCATTTTTCAGGTCAGAGATTAAAGAGGTGAAACTGTCTGCACTACTACGCCCTCTACGGAAGCCATATTGTATATGTGGAATGAAACACTTGGATTCAACATACCAATCAAGACGGGCTTTCACCATATTTTCGAATATTTTACCAAGACAGGATGACAAGGAAAGTGGTCTATAAGAACTAGCAAACTCAGGAGATTTGTCGGGCTTAAGTATTGGGACTACACACTGTGTTTTCCATGACTGTGGAATAGATTTATTATGCCAAAGCAAATTGAGGATGTTAAGAAACAACTTTTGGGCAGATACATCTAAGTTTTTAATTACCATGTAAGGATAATCATCTAAGCCAGGAGTTGTATTTCGTCTAGAGTGCAAGTTTGATAAAAATTCAGACCATGAAAATGGATCCAGTAAAAATTTAGAATTTGGGTTATCATTGTTGATTTCAAAAAGAATGTTCAGTTGATCTACTTCAACTAAGTTATTATTATCTGATAATTTATCCAAGAGTGGAGATATAAACTCATTTGTATATGATTTATTCTTAGGTTTTATGCCTTTGCCTTTGTTTGCTTTTGCCTTAGTTTAATGCCTTTGAACATTTTCAATAAATTCCAAATTTTACTTATGTGAGTATTTCTATTAAAAGTGTTACATAAGTTATTCTATCCAATTTTTTTCTGTTCTGAAATTGTTCTCTTTTTCTGGGCATATTTTCTTTTATAATAAATATAATTTTCAAAAGTAGGCTCTTTTCTATATAGTTTTAGTGCATTATATGAAGCAATAACACTTTGTTCACATATACTATTCCACCCGGGAGATGGTGGTCTGCTTATGAAAGTGTTCGTTTTAGTGAGCTTTGGGATTGACATTTCTTTAAGAGTATCTAAATGAAAACATAAATTATTATAAGTTGAAATAGGATCATGTGATTGACGTGTCAAATCATTAAATATTGTTTTTGAAAGAACTGTGTATGTTTCCCAGTCAGCTTTTTTATATATGAACCTATCTATAGGGGAATTGAGATGATATTTATTTATATGTAATGAAATCTCTGTTAATGTTGGATAATGGTAACTTCCCATTGTATCATCATGTACAGACCATTCACATAGTGGTGCGAGGCTACCACTGATGAAGCTTACATCAATGGCAGAAGCAGTTTGTCCAGGGCGATTTATAGTTGTAGGTCTACCATCATTTAAAATACACAAATCTAAGTCATCAAATTAAATAACTTCTGACCTCTACCTTTCGTTGACTGACAACCAAATGCTATATGATGAGCATTCAAATCACCACTCATAAATATGGGCTTTGGTAGATCATTAATAATGTAACGTAGTCTATTAATACGTATATGCCCACTTGAAGGTGGACAGTATATACAGAGAATTGTTAAACTACTATGTCCTGTTGATACAGATACAGCAACTGTTTGAATGTCTTCATAAAATCTGGTATTTAATATATTATATTTAAGGTATGGATTTATCAGTATTGCAACTCCATTATGTGCATTGTTTGAATTTTTGTTGTAAATATTATATCCTGGTATTTTAAAATTATTATCTTTGAACCATGTCTCATTAAGAAGGCAAATATCAATATTTTTTTGTTTTAAAAATTGGATTAATAAAGGTTTTTTACTATTTGCACTTTGAATGTTATACTGCGCAATACATAGCTTGGGTTGTGTAGAACTAGGCCCTACACAATCCATTATGTTAAGTTTTTTAATAATGCATCTTTAATAGTTTTAATATTAGTGGGTGTACTGTCATCTTTATTGGCTAATTCTACCAACGTCTGCACTAGGGCCATAAGTACATCGTTGTTGGAAATTATTTGAGTTTTAAGATCTTTAGAATGGACTATTTTATTTTTATTTAGATCTTGTACATACTTATTTGCAGAGATATTTACAGACTTCTGTTTTATTGGTGGTGACTTGTTTTGTTAAGGCGACACTTGCATAAGATATGTTGTTTTTCTTTTCAATGATCTTCTTTGTTTTAATAGGACATAATCTAGATATCGCAAGATGAGGCCCACTGCAATTTATGCAGCTGATTTCTGTTGGCTTATCACATTCCTTATACAAGTGCTCACCTCCGCAAATACTACAACTTTGTTTACCATTACAGATCTTTGCTGAATGATTAAATTTAAAACACCTATAGCACTGTAGTAATGGTGGAATGTATTCAAAAACTCTGTACGAGAATAAATCATGTCGTACATTATTAGGCTATACATTAGATACAAAAGTGATGCTTACAGTCTGCAATGCAATGCGCTCTTGTCCTACTTTCTTTGAAAACCTTCTTATTGCCATTATTTCATAAATTGAAGAAAGTCTCGTGTAAAGTTCTTTGTTAGAAAGTTTTTTCAATTTGCGCTGCCGGTATTTCATTCTATATTTAGTTTCATTTTATATTTAGTGAGGAAAGTGGTGTTATTAATAAAGTTATTGGCCGTATTATATTGCTTGAAAATAACTGCTATTTTATTGGCATTCACCCTGTGAATACCCGTTACACCTTTTATGTCCATTGCGAAAATATGGTTTAAGTATATAAGGCTCTTGTTGCCCAATCTATCGTCGTTTGTGGATTCCACATACACTTTAAAGTCTGTGTTGGTTGAGTTTTCCGGATAAAGTCTTTTATAATTCGGTTTGTAATAAGGCAGATATGCATCTCGCTCATCGCCGCAGTCCGATCGTCCAGAGCCTACGCCTACGCCTCCTTCATCCGTAGGCCGTGGCCGCTTTTTTGAGGCGGGCGGGTGAGACCCGCCCCTCTCGTTCACCTCCATTGCTATTGTGCTTTTCAGCAGCTAATAGCAATATTTAAATTTACTTTAACTATAAAAAAACACTATTTATAGGGAAAATTTAAAATTAAGTTTTATAGTCAACCGTGCTTTTTCAAGGTCCCCGCCAGAATCTGTTGTGATCTAAGGCAAAGACTTCAGAAAATACTATGATCCATAAGTATTTATAAAATACTGTGGTATTTACTAATCGCGTAACGAGGGATCTCCACGGCGCCGTAATACCCTGGAGGTCAAGCGGATAAGTGACCCTAATATGAAGGAATGTAAAATAAAACTCATTAATCAAATTCACACACTTTAATTTCTACTGACAACATACCAAATTACTATTGTCCTTTGAACAAAATCAACTTAGAATATTGATGTCATAATTTTTGAACTTCATTTGAAACATTTTTTAGAACGTTTAGTCTAAAGAAAGTTTATTCTAACTTCTAGGTATCTTAGTGCTACCATTTTTTAAGTAGAGTTAAATGATTGTGTAAATAATCTTGATCTTTTATGTGGTCATACAAAGTTTCAAAAATATTTGTCTTAGAAAAATATTTAAAAATTTGTAGTATGTGCCATGTATATAGGCCCATGTGTTTTTAATAACAAGCGGAATTGTCGTTCAGTATAATCTCATAATTTTATTACATCTTGTGAAGGATAATTCAGTCCCCCCACATCTTTAAATGCTATAAAACTTTTAAAATTTGGTTCTATATTTAAAATTGCACACAGTCTCCACACTTTATTTCTTTCTTATGTTTTTTTACAACAAAACCTGCGATGTATGCTGTTATTTCTTTAGAAAATTCACTGAGCTGATTATTATTTAAATAATCGTGAGATTCTAGAACATCAATAACTCCTAAATTTTCTTCCAGAGCATCGTCCTCATTTGAAAGTGAAGTTGACGCAATAAGAGTAGAATTAATTTTTCTGCTGTAATTGTTTTTATTTATTGTTAGAATTGCCTGTTTCAATATTTTTTAACTCGCCGTGTATCAGCAGTTGCCTGTAGCCTGATATAAATTGTAACACATTTGGGTTGTTATTATATCCGCCTTTAGATCTTATGTATCCAAAAAAAAATTCAATGTGGTCTTGCGACATCTTATAAGTGCACAAGAATTTTAATGGAGCATTTGGAGGATTAATAAATTTTTTATACAAGTTTTAAATTGCATCTACGCAACATATTAACCCTAGGAAATCCCGTTTTTCTCCCCGATCTCAAAATGGAACTGTCATTGACTTTCAAATCTTTGACATATTTTACAAATTTGTCAATAAAAGAATTAATTGGTGCAAAATTGTCCTTGGATATGGGTTTCTTAAAATTGTAAGCAAATAATTTGCGGCTATTCAAAATATCAAAGACATTATTGAATATTTAAATAAATTCAGCCGTAGGGCTGGCATTAGAAAATTCTTCCAATTCTAACTGCTTACAGAAAAGCAGTGCTTTGGCGACTGAAGTGCTAAGAGTCTGGACTGCAAGGCGAACTTTCATTAGGTATTTGCTTTTTGAAATCTACATGAATTTTTCTAAGCTTATTACCTAAGTGCAAGCCTTCAGACACTTGAAGTTGGTGGAGTTTTAGGATATACTCCCAGGAAATAACTTCGCTTGAAGCATTAGAAATGTTGAATTTTTCTGCAAACGTATTTCTCACCAATTTCAGCATGTGGCAAGGATCTGGGAAAATTACTATTTCCTGGCCCGCCACATTAATAAAAGTATTTAAATTATCGATGTCATCGAATGATGCTCCTAATATTTTTGCCATGGCAAAATTGGATGGGCATCCATCAAAAGTTAATGAGGCGACGACAACACCGCATTCAATAAGCAAACTTATACAGGACTTCACCAATGCACTTCTTTGCTCTACATTTACCCCATTCGTTAGAAAATAGCCGACTGGCAATTTCCACACTCCATTTATTGCCGTTACCATAAACACTAACGCATCTTTAGCTACTTTCTGACAATCTGTGTCTAAATGGTCCCCCACATTAACATAGCCGACTGTTTTTTTGCCATCCCATAGCAATTGTTGTCTAATGGACATTTCATCAAGGCACAAATTACAAATAATTGGTGCAGATGATTTATTAACCAGAATTTTAATAGCATTTAAAGATTCTTGCGTAAACCCTGGTTCGCGTTATAAAGTGTTTTCGGGTGAGGCAAGCACGTTTTAAACTTTTTTCTAACGAAAAGGTACGCTTTCAGACTTATAAAGTGGAAGCAAAGAGCAAACTTGCGCAAGGCCGGAGAATAGCTATTATCATGCTTAGGTAAATTATTAGAACGTCTTATTGTTCCCCGCTTGCTACCCGGTGGCCCGAAATTTAATAATCAGCAATTTGGATTTACCGCCGGGAAGTCAACAGTGGATGCAGCAATCGAGGTCAGAAAAACAGTAAATCTATCGGAGTGTAAATATGTAGTAGGTATATCTCTGGATATCGCGGGTGCCTTCGATAATGCCTGGTGGCCAATGCTACTACTGAAGTTAAGAAACAGAGGCTGCTATCGTAATATTTATTATTTAATTTACTCGTATTTTTGCAACGGCGTAACAAAACTCCAACTCGGCCATTACACACATTCCAAAAACTTAACGCGCGGCTGCCCTCAAGGATCAGTACTATCGCCGCACTTGTGGAATATAAGTTTTGATGATTTATTATGTGTTCCCTTGCCTCCTCTGTGCTCTCTGATAGGTTATGCTGACGATAGTTTTCTTATTATTCAAGCCAATTTGCGATCTGAAATTGAAAACAAGGCCAACAAGTGCCTCAACGTAATATCGAGTTGGGGCCACAGAAATCGATTAGAATTTGCAGCACATAAAACCTTTCAAGTACTTTTAAAAGGTTCATTAATATCAACTCCTTGCATTAAACTGAACAACATCAATGTGAAACGTAAACAGTCACTTTGTTACCTAGGACTTATTTTAGAAAATAAATTTACATTCCTCGAACATAAAATACAGACCGGTGAGAAAGCTAAAAGGAATTTCTATTGTTTCACAAAAATATCAACGTCGATATGGGGCCTTTCATTTAAAACATTAAAAATAATTTATAATGCGACGTACCTCGGCAGCATTTGCTTTGGCGCACCGGCTTGGGCAAATAGGGCTACAATAGGAGCGGCCCGTCGTAAACTTTTGCAAAGCCAACGTCTCGACTTAATATTTTTATGTAAGGCATACCGTACCGTAAGTACTGAAGCACTCCCAGTCTTAGCCGGAGTCCTACCAGTAGATTTAGAGATACAGCGTCGTGCAGCACTTTTTATAAAAATAAAAAAAATGACTAACCCTGAGTTTTTAAGCGCGAAAGAGAGTAATAAGATAACTAGATTATTCGAGCCATTAGATATTTCTATACAGAACCTAATTTCTGAGTGGCAGGAACGGTGGGACAACACTATCAAAGGGCGTCACCTATATAATTTCTCAAAGGCCGGAGAATATTTTTTAGGACAATTTTTTTTCTGAAGGTACCTTTTCAGAAAGTCTTTATTTTCGACTTCAATGTTGAGTAACGAGTCTGACTCTTCCGTGTTAATCAACATTTTGGCTTTTAATTCAACCAGAATATTTTCCAAAACTGCAACCTTCTTCTGCAGTCTTCTCCGCGACTCACGACTTGCACGCAATTTCTTCAACCGTGTCGCCGAAATCTTTTTTTGCCTTTCCAGCTGAAAATAATTATTACGCCCTGCATATCATAATTTTTTTTGCCGTGTAGTGACGGCTTATATTATTTAAACTTGATTTTTTACTTGATTAACAAGCTTTCAATTCAATTACCTTAAGTTGAACATCTCTCAACTGGCGCTTAAGATCACAATTTTCCGTTTTGGTACAACTTTGTGGTTTTGTTGATGCCAGCTTCTAAAACGTACAAAAACATGGAGTTAAAAAAGAGCAAAATAAAATATCAGATCTCTAAGCATTCTCTACAATAATAAAAAGTGTACCATGTTTGGGCTGACATTTTCTTTGCATTGGCTCTTCATTATTTTCTTTCCTATGGAATAAACATGTTGACTTGTTATCGGTTTAGAAGAAAAATCTTCTGGTTCCTAAAATAATCATAAATTTGGATTAATTATCTTACACTACGGATTTAATTATGTCAAGATTTCAAACTATTAAGGAATATACTTAAAAAAACCTTTATCTACTGCTCAGACGTCGATTTTCTGTGAAAGAGTGGTACTTACCCGGATATATATATATATATATATATATATATATATATATATATATATATATATATATATATATATATATATATATATATATATATATATCGTCTATACTATCATCCGAGGAAGTACCACTCTTTCACAGAAAATTGACGTCTGAGTAGTAGCTATGCCGCAACTATGCTTCGTTTGGTGAGTGACAGTGACAGTCGAGAGAGCCGGAGGCCCTTCTAACCATCCAACGATTCCTTGATCCCCTCCTATGATGATCCTCCCCTACTAAAGGATGGTAACACTTTTGTGACTCCTCTGCAATTGTCCATGGGCAGCGGTTACTTAACATCGTATGACATTAAAATATATGCATATATTCTTACCAAACATGCCATCTTTCGCTGTCTTATTTCTTGCAAAACATAGTAAGCCTTTCTTTTCACTGTAGTTTGCACTTTTTGTTCTCTCCGCTCGTTAATAAAAACAAACAAAATTTTGAACAAAATTATTATAATGAAGATGCCAATAACACTATTTCACTCATCACTTTGAAATCAAATTGAGCGCTTACATGAATTTGACCTCTGACATCAGAGGTTGAGGAGTTTTCTAGTCTAGGAGTTTCTAGGAGGAGGGAGGAGGAGAATGGCAATTTCATAGGTAAATACCTATTATTAGGTCCTTACATATGAAATTGGCGTTTTGTCGTACTGGCCACTTTGATCTCAAATATATCTTCTTTGGTTAGGAATTCCAATTTCAAATTTAAACCGCTATTTACTCATGCATTTGTGTTTCGAAATCCGTAATTAATTTGTTTTTTCCTCTTTTGTTTTTTTCTTGGCGTCACTCTGTTTACAAAATAAAACTTGAAATATCGTATTATTTTCGAGTACGAGTTCCACCGTGGCACCAGTGCTGCAGAAACGGCTCGAAGGATTAATGATGTGTATGGCGGCGGTGTCGTAAAAAAAAAACAGTGCTTTTTAGGTTCCAGCGTTTTCGTTCTGGAAATTTCGTGAAAAGGCTTGAAAGGTGGCAATTCATAAGGTGGGAAACCTTATGAATTGAGTGCACCAAACCTACAAACGAGCGTGGACTGCTGCGTTACATTACTCAACCGGCACAATAATGAAGGGATTATAAATCGAATCATTACCTATGATGAAAAATGGATCAAAAGGAAAAGTAAAGAAATATCCGATGATATTAAAGGAATCAATTAACTACCTATGAGATGGCAAAAGTGCATAGATAGCAATGGTATATACTTTGATTAAATAAATATATTGTTTTTTTTAAAAAAAATGACTTTATTCCTCCTTTAAAAAACGCCAATTTCATATGTAATGACCTTATACATTACATGTCACTGAAGAGATATTGCCAAAAAATTTAAAGACATCTCCATTTTTTCATGATGGCGGATCGAGTGGTAGCAAGATGAGGTGGCAAATTTTAAATTCGTTAAGAGTAGTTACATACAAATATAATATTAAAATCACGCTTTATTAAGTGCAAGTTACTCATTATTTACCTATTAGTAAGCATCACAGGAGCCCGGTCTGGCTGAGTTTTGGTCAGGTTTGAGCATGCCAGACCGACGGTTTTCGAGAGAGGATAAGGAGACAAACAGATTGACGTATAACTTGACCTTGTTCCCATTGACCTTTTTTTACTGAAAATTCTTTACGGTTTTATCGGTTTTTGGTTGGCGCGCAGCCGTGTATCAAAACAGTTTTCTAGTTTCTTATGACCTTTTTTGACTCAAAAAATCTTCACACATTTGGTCCATAAAAAAACAAGGCCAGGTTTAGAACTGCCAGACCGGCGATTTTATATCAAACTTTTGGGCCCCTAGCGATCTGCAGTGGTCCTATGCTTGTTCGCGATGACCTCTTTTTTCGACAACGAAAATAATAGTACCAGACATAGGCTCTATCTCTCTAATAGCTCTATTACTAGGCTGGCCGCTGGTCGTTTCGTGCTTTGACATAATTGACAATACAAATTCATAATATATATGATAGATGACTCCCGCGACGTTTAAAATTAATTCGGTATCATCCTTAGGCTTACGACAACATGGGTGACAACTGACATTCACCGCGGCTCGCGCTGTCATTTGTAGAGTGTCGCCCCCGTGCCACAGGTGTAGTGCATTCTATGTGAAAACTGCGTTGCAATAAAGTACAAATTACTTTAATTGTTTTTATTATATTTCAGTCAAAAAAAATAACATAATTCATCATAAACGAACGTCAGTAAGTAATTATAAAAGTAGATTGTGTATCTTGAATTTGATTCCTACTGTTTAAAGAATATAATTACATTGACTATTTAAATAGGTTTAACTCTACTAGCACTGGTAGATATTAACGATATAAATATAGTTTATAAGCCATCAAATAAATGATGAAAAGCAGTTTTATTACAGTCACCCCACCAATCCATACCAATTCACAACAAAAAATGTCACACTAACATACTTAGCTCGAAAAAACTTATTGCCAAACAGATTTTTGATCATGTAAAAAGAAAGACGGCCGAGCTCTGTGTCTACAAACTGAAAAATGAAGAAAATGGGATAAAGTGAGTGTCACGTTCTAGGACAGGTCGTCGTCTAGTGGCTTGTCGGTGGCGGTGGTGGTGGTGGCGGTGGTGGCGGTGGTGGCGGCGGTGGCGGCGAGGTCGGCGAACTTGGCCACGTAGTCCACGCTCGTCTCCGCCATCAGCGCCTGCAGTTGCGACTCCACCTGCAAAGCATCGTACTGATCATCATCAAAACATAATTTTTAGGGTTCCGTACCTGAAGGGTAAAAACGGGACTCTGTTAGGTAGTAGACTCCGCTGTCTGTCACGAGGCTATATCTCGGAAACCGTCATAGCTAAACAGTTGAAATGTTCACAGATGATATTGTATTTAGGTTGTCACTACAACAACAAAAGCGTGCGCGCACGTACCGGGATGTCCGCGTGTGGGCGGCCCTCGAGGTGCGAGAGGAAGCTGCTGAGCGAGAAGTCCTGCACGGAGCCCTCCAGCCAGCCCTCCGCGTCGCGCAGCAGCCGCGACGGCGACAGCGACATCGACTCCGCAGGCAGGAAATCTGTGCATGTAACAATGTACAGTAACATAGTAACAAAATCTATAGTACGAGGCAAACAGCAAAAAAATGCTTGCGGTTGTGACGCTCGTTGTAGTCAGTCACTTGTTCGCTCGTTGAAATATGCATAATCACGTCGAAGTTCAATCGCGTAATTTTGGCTGTTTTGATATTAATATCGAACTCGACATTTCTTCGGCGTTCTTCTAAAACTTCATGTCAGCTGGATTTATGTTTATTTTCTTCTTCGACAAAAGAAACTTCAATTTAAAAATTACAGTAAGAAATAATTTTTAGTTATTTTAGGAATTATTTTAACTGTGTTTCACCTATCATTAAGGAGACATTTCATCTGTCTATACATTATACGTAACAGAAAATTTAATTATTCAAAAAACTGAACTAAATGTTATTCCGTTGGCGAATCAATAAAAAAATATAATATATAATCATCTCACTGGCAATGTCCGGCTGGTGCGGCGTGGGCGCGGGGTCCCGTGCGGGGATAGGGTCCATGGGGGCAAGGTCTGCGACGGGAGCGGGGTCCGGCGGCTCGGCCACGCCCGTCTCCGTCACCTCCACCTTCAGCTCGATGTCGTCCTTCGTGTCCTCCTCCTCGTCGGAGCGACACTCCTCTGTAACAGCGGTATATCATTAATATCAGAAATGATTTACTGTTGCTTGCGACTGTTCGTAAATACAAAGATTTGATTATTGCATTTGATTATCATACACTTATGAAGTAAATTCCGAAGGATTGAGCTGTATTAAAACTGAGAACTGGCCGTTCGACTCGCTCAGCCGTAGTATGTGTTACCTTTGTCGGGGTCGCTGTGGTCGTGGTCGTGGTCGGCGTGGTCGAGCGGGCTGATGGGGATGCGGCGGTCGCCGTCGTGGAAGTAGAACTGGCCGTTCGACTCGCTCAGCACATAGTAGAACGACATGCTAGACAGGCAGACAGATTTAAGTATCTTAGTTGATAGTAAATATACAACTTAGGCCTTTTCATCCGTTATTTGATTATTTATACAGCATTCTCCAAGCGAAGTAACCACTCATGAAATACTGTAGTGCCTGGGACAGTTGGTTTTTTAAATGCCGTATATTTGCCAAAGCACATACGGCATTCTCACAACATATATCAATAGGTTGTCAATAGGTTGACTCCAGGGGTCCAGCGGAATGACTGGTCAATACGTCGGGGGCAACCATGTGCGGGTTTCCTCACGATGTTATACTTCACCGTTAGAGCGTCCGTATCATGTACTCGAGATCTGGAAAAAGTCTCATTGGTACACGCCACAAACTTGGGAATCGAACCTGCACTCTCTAGAGTGCGAATCAATCGGTAAATATAAAATCAGCTTAAATATAGGCATGTAACAAAACAATTTACATTTTTTAGGCTAATTTAAATTACATTTCGATCTCATATAAATAAATAAATACTTAAATCACGTTTATTCGGCAAAAAATAAACGATTTTTTACTATTTTTTTATCATAATAATATGTACACTACGAAGAATACACAAGTTAGATCCCAATCACAAGACTTAATAATAATTGACATTTTTAAATGAGAATAAAACTAAAATATATTAAAAAATAAGGTTCATAAGTTTTACAACTGGTTTGTCAGCGACTGTATCTCCATCATCAGATCATCATCATGTCCATCAGATTTGTGAATATGATATATTGTAATTTCTATAGAACATATCGTAGCTTTTACGAGAAAACCACTCACTCTGACGTTGGCGTGGGCGGCGGCTTGGGCAGCAGGCGCGGCAGCGGCGGCGGAGAGTTCGGCACTATCTTCACCGGGATTAGATCTATAGGACAACGTACAGTTATACCGATTCTACACCTGATTGTATTAAATATCATAAGAAAACATGGATAACAGTGCTCTGCACATGAATTATTAATGGTTAAACAAAATTGTTTTTATTGTAACATATTTTAGTAGGTATCTTTTATCATAATTTTGTGTTCACAATTCCAACAATACGGAAAAATATACTAACTGCTAGGCGGCGGCAGCTTGGGCAGCAGCGGCAGCAGGCGCTGCACCACCACGCGGCGGTCGCGCGCGCCGCCCGGCCGCCCTCGGCGCCGCCGCGGTAGGTCCGCCAGGCTCAGGCCCTCACTCGTCTACACACAGGAAATATTACAGGTTAAAAAAGAACAAGATTGATAAATATAGGGTATCTAAAGATCGGTAGCTTCATTATAATACAATGAGTAATAAAAACTTCGGCCTTTTCATCCGTTATTGGATGATTTATACAGTATTCTGTATGTTCAGTTCAGTTCAGTTCTGTATTAGCGAAGAAACCACTCCTGGGACAGTTTTTTTTTTCATGTCGTATGGTTGCTCAAGCACAGACAGAGAAACACGCGCACGCCGCACGGCTTACAACTATAGCAAAAAGTGTCGTTACAATTTTTAGTCTTAATTTTTTCCGTCTAGCCCCCTTTCGCAACGCGCGAAATCTAATAAAATCATAGTAAAAGTCTGTTGTCTTGATCTCCTGGACATGTCGTCATATCTATTTTATTTCCCCCATCTCCCTCGTCTCTGGAGGAGTGAGGATGGTTCGCGAAATCTCTTGGATCGCTACTTTTATTTTTATTCGCATACCCGCGTTTTTTTTATGAAGTGGAAAGGTTCCAAAGAATTTGTATGTAACAATAGTACCTAACGTAACTTGATTCTCTATGTGTTGTGTTGTCCACAATCCGCCTACTTTTTATCTACCTAACAAGCTTGTTAAGTGTTAGATATCTACGACCAACATGTACTTTAGAGCTTTCTTTTGCATTTTGTATATGTAGTAAAAATATTTTCAGGCGTATTTAACTATTGTAAGAATTGAACAGTCAAGAGACGCATAAAGGCGCATCTCCAGCTCATGTTTTTTTTCTAACATTACACAGAAAACATGAAACAAAAACATTTGTTTTCATACACAAGCTGTCTCCAGCTAAAGAAAATGTTTTTGATTGAAACAAAACATTGTGTAGACAAGATCATGAGTTCCGATGGGAAAGAGGTAAGCACTCGCAGTTTTAGCGATTGGAGTTGCAGAATCTAGGAGAACAGGGGGTCTAAAAATGCCCGTTTAGGTGTTTCATATATTTTTTTAACTCATACCTATTATGTGCGCCATTTTACGCATTTCTATTGAAAACTGTCAAAATTGATGTTTATAATATGATGAAATCAAATGAATCATGTAGCCATTTTACGATTTTATAACTAGTGCACCTCTCGCTCACACTACTGTGCGAACGCTCCGCCGGCACACGAACCGTGTCATTCGCGTCCGTCTCGCCCCACAGTGGAAAATTTGGGTCCGTATCGGATCAAAAATCTGTAACTTCAAGGTTTTTCATCGTATTGTATTGATATTTGGCACATGTATATAGTAATATACAAAGATTTTAAAAATAATCAATTTTTGTATTTTTTTTCAATGTATACATATTTATTTTAGGTTAAAAAAAAGAAAAGAAAAAAAGTAATACGAGTAGTTATATGTATATTTTTTATAAATAAGTACTAATATGAGTAAAATTAAGAAAACTTAAACAATTACTTATCACACAAGCATAATAAAATACATAAAATTATAAAATCGTATAGTACCTATCTATACCTCACACCAAACTAATTGATCTCAGATTAGACAAATCTTATAATATTATTGGTTTTATATAACTAGGTTTTAGTTACTTATAATGTTATATCTAATTGTTTTTATCCTCGCTATTCCTAACTAAAATTACTTCCATTCCGGTGTAAATGTAGGATCACCTTCAGGTACCACCTTCAAAAGACTTAGTGCCTCTTCATTAAGATCCTTCACATTTCTCACATAAGGTTTTCTTAAACTTGAAATGTATGGATCTGAAGTACTCGTATATAGAAGCGTTTTAAATACGTCTTCATTTGTAGCTATACGGGAACATTTTCTGGCATGGTGCAGGCGCATATTTCTGTAGTCTTTATTGCGCGACTCTTGTGCATCTTGTGTGCATGCACAGAAAAATGTTTGATCACGTTTTCTCCGTGTATAAGTAATTTGTGCACGGAGGATGGCATGTAGTACCAATCATAGTTACTAACATAAATTCGCGCAGTTTCTAAGGCATAAACTCCAAATTTTTCGGGATCGATCATCATTCCAGAAGATAGAGCTTGTAAAATAATATACAAGCGTTTAATCAATGTTTCATCAACACCTGTTATGTTCGCCGAGCAAGTGTAATTGTAAAAGAACCTTCGTGATGTATTTCCATCACTTGAGTTTCCACTTACTTGACGAGGTTTGTCGATAATTAATCCTAGCTCTTCCCTGAAACGTTTTTGAACAAATTCCTTCTTTTCTTTCTTCAATATTCATTCATAAGTCGAGGAGTAGCCCCACATATCGTGCACGTAGAACCCGATGGAGTTTCTGTTAGGACCTGAGCCACCTTACCATCAATCATTGTTAGAAAAAGTTCGTGCTTCACATTTACTGCAACACCATCTTTGTTTATTAATGACGGGCGTAAAGATTCAATTTGTCGGATAATTTCGTCTACAACTGTCTTAGTTTTTTCAGGAGTTTCTTTACAAAATTCAATAGAAATGGGTCTACAATAACGAACCGATGAAGGTACTGGATTTTGCCAAATAATGGCCTTTGAGAGGTCATCAATTAATCTGATGGGAACTAATGAAGTGACGAACAGATTGGCATCTGAAATAGTTTCCGATTCTTCTGGCAGTTTCTGCTTGTATTGACTTTGGCCAGATGAACCATCACATCCCCATTTACAGTAAAGGATTAAATTTCTGTGTTGTTCTTGGAAAATTTAATCCATTTTTAAAATTCTGGCAACTGTGTGGTCCAGTATGTCTTGTATATTAATCACTTTAGCATAAGTATTTGTGATTTCGATTGTAGAAGATGGTGGATAGCACGTTTGTTTTATTTCTTGTATTTTGTAATATGGGGGAAACATTGTACACTTTCTTTCGTTGGTTAAATTTCTTAGGTACATATATTGTGCTTTAGTTAGATCCAAATCAATAAAAGCACTCAATGGTTCTGTATCAGATAAAATCTTCATTTGGTTTGACTCTTTCCACATAGTCGAGAAAACTTTTTTCTTTTCGCTCTCAGAGTTTCTTATCTCTTCAACAAGATGAGCCTCTGCATACTCACCTAAGGCACGCAGTCCTTGCAAAAATGCGTTACAAATGTGCTCAAACCCATATTATTTTAGTAAAAGAGTGTTTTTCCTTTTCTTTGTTGTTTCTGAGGAGTCTCCATAAGCAATGCACGGTCTTCCTCGTTCACCAGAAGTTGATGGCAGTGAATGTGCTTCAGACTCCGGAAACTGTACTGAATATCCTGACTCCAGCCAGCTTGTATTATTCCGAATAAATTTGTCGTTTTTCCGTGATGCTTGAGCCCAGCGCTTATTGAAAGAAGGCAGAATATGTCTTTGAATGTCACCAATTACAAAACACAAGTTGTTTTCATAAACATTTAATGTTTGCTGTAGAACTATGGACAACGATTCCAAGGTACTGCCACGCTCGATAAAGGGAATGTGAAATCACCCTTAGTACAGTTGAAAGTTGACATTTTAATGGAAATAACCAATTTAAATAAGTGTCACTTAATATGAAATACACGCTGCAGTGTGCAATTCGAGGATATTTGCTTCCCCTTATATACTGGTTTTTTAGATATGAAATACGTACTAATATCAATGTTATGCATATTTATTCACGCAGGACGAGTGCAAAATAGATGATAAGCTATTGCTATCAAAATATTGTGGTTAATATTATTTTTGTAAACTATATCAGCAGTAACCGCAAAAGATACCGAATTATCTACTCCGACCTCTATCACATTTTTTCCCATAACTTCCAGGGCCGCAAACTTCCGCAGCAGATTTTTTTAATTTTTCATTTATGAATAGTTAGGCTATCAAATAACACATAAAGTTACGCGTGGGGAGACGTGGGTAAATGTGAAAACCTTCGACGAAAAAAAAAAAGTGAAAAATAGGATATGTCAATTTTTAAGTACTTACTCAAAAATAATAAGCATATTAAAAAAAAGTTGATAGCTCATTATTAAGAACATAAAATATCCTTTTTAAAAATGTATTAAACCGCATGCATGTGCTAAATACTTTTTTCACAATATTCATTTCAATTATGTGTATGCAAACATTTGAATGAGCCATCCGCTACTTCAACTTACTTCAACCTATGAAAAAAAAAAATTATGCAGTTTTAGTACAAAAAAATGTCTGATTAGGATTATTTGGTTATTAGAGTATCGAATGCAATAAATATTTCATTCAAATTGTGATATTTTTAAAAACCATTTATGATATGCTCTAGTTCTACCATTTTCCATAGTGCGCCCCCACAAAACCCCCGCGCGCTACCGAGCTGACTAGACGATATTCGTTAATACTGTGTACTATTTTTCTCGCATTTTCGCCTTTGTTTAAGATACTTATAATTTTCGGCCTATAAATTAGTAATATTCTTTGTAATAAGTGAAACTATTGTTAAAAACTATATTGTGAAATTGTGTTCCTTTCAATAAAGAGAACAGAGACATTTCGGATTTTATTTATTAAAATTTCACTATTTTTGTATGAAAAAAAAAATGAAACAATATGAAACATCTAAAATGTTCTTTTAGACTTTTAGATTTCGAGTTAGGCCATATTTACTGACCCGTAATTTTAGTATATATCTGGAGTTACGAATAGAAGACCGATTTGGGATTGATAAATAATTTCTTCCGTATTTCTATGTTTAATGGTCATGCGAGTGGTGTAACAGTTGTTACAGTTCTTGCAATCTACGAGCGCGCGTAGCCTTTATTTGTAGTTGTAATTGTAAACATACATTTTCGTTACTATGCGTACCTGACGGAGCGGTCAGTAGCGAGCGAGCCATCGTTCGAGTCACTTGTGCTTATTGTTTTCACGTTGCTATTGTTTACGAAATACGGTCAGCATGTCAAATCTCAAAAGTGAAAGAAAGCGTAAAGTAATTCATAGCGAGGTAAGTTTTTTTTTATTTATTAAAATCAACTCAATATACTTTTCTTGTTATGCCATGTCATGAGCTCGGTCACCCAGGTACTAAAGATAGTATGTAGGTAATTAGTCTAACAGTCTCAATATTGTTTCCAGGTACGCGCCATTATTGCCCGCGTGTGTCACTTTCTTCAAGAAGAGTATAATTTTATGAAAGCGAACAATATGGATAATTGTGATTTGAGTCCTTTGGCTATTGGCCATATAAATACGTATTTAGGAAAACGTACCGCTGAGGCTACAGGGATCAGTGAACGGACTGTAACAACAATTTTAAAAGAGGAGAAAGAACTGCCATCTTCTTCTGCAAGTTTTACTTCTCCTATTAAAAAACGACGTAAAAGAAACAACAAATTTGATTTAGACAACATTAATCTTGAAATTATTTGTATACCGTGCAAAATTTCCATATTGTGGAAAAGCAAATACCAACATTGGCAAAATTGCGATCAGTTTTGAGAGAAAATATTGGGTTTGATGGATGCTTAAACACATTACGTTCGGTACTACAGAAATGAGGCTACAAATGGAGAAAAATTTGGAACAACGGAGAACAATTACAAGAAAGACAAATTCAACTTTGGCGTTACAATTTTCTAAAAAAGATTTTTCAATACCGTTCCGAAGGTCGTCCTATTGTGTATACAGACGAAACATATGTTTTGACTTCCCACGTGCGGCAAAATACCTGGTTGTGTCGAAAAAAAGGTCCTAAGGGCAATACACAGTTTTCAAAGAAAGTGAGCACAGGAAGCCGATTTATTATAGTGCACGCAGGTAGCAGCGATGGTTTCGTGCCTAATGCTTCGCTGGTCTACAAAGCGGCATCTACAGCAGGAGATTATCACTCTAATATGAATTATGATAACTATGCAAAATGGCTTAATGAAAAGTTATTGCCAAACTTACCCGAGAAGTCAGTTATTGTTATGGACAACGCTTCTTATCATAATTCTCGAAGCAGCAAAATACCGACCTCTAATTCCACTAAAGGTGAAATGCAACAGTGGCTGACAGAGAACTGCATCTCGTATGATAATAGTTTAAAAAGAATTGAACTATATGATTTGATCAAAAAGAATAAGGAGCGTTTTATAACATTTAAAATAGACGAATTTATAAGAAGAAAAGGTTTTGAAATCTTAAGACTCCCTCCGTATCACCCAGAGCTCAATCCGATTGAAAACATATGGGGTATTCTAAAAAATCGAATTGCCTCAAGAAACATAGACCAAAACATGACCGCTGTTCCGACCGAAGAAGCACGTCGAAAAAATTGAAAAAGATATACATGAAATATTTCAACTGTGATTTCTAATTTATTATAAATGTCGATGATAATGAATATGACAGTAATGATGACAGTTATGATAACAGTCATGATGACAGTGACAGTGTAGAAATATTTGATGAAGATAGTGATTCCAATTAATTATAATTTATTACTAGCTTTTTATTTTGTGTCGCGTAGGATTAGACAACACAGTGATGAATGTACATAGGTGTGCTTATCTCTATAAGAGATCTCTGCCAGCAGACCTATGACAGGACATTAAAAGAGATATAAACGGACACAGATAGTACACAAGAGAATAAAGGAAACATCGAAGAACAATACATCGAATAGTTATATAAGTAATAATAATAAATAATGATAATACATAATAATTATATTTTACAATAAAAATACATAAAATATAAATACATACCTAAACATACATACATTAACCTACATAAACTAATTATATATTAATATTCATAGATATGACATAATATAGTGTCTCTTCAGCCTTGTTTTGAACGTGCCCACTATTGGGCTCTGCTGCACGTCTTCAGGCAGAGCATTCCACAGCTGGGCAGCTCTAACGGTGTAAGAGTTACCGTAAAAAATGGTGTTATACCATGTGCGAGTAAGCCTTTCACTCGGAGCCGTATAAGTAAAATTTTAAACAGTGAAGTTAAAACGTGCATATTCCGACGATGGCGGATAGGAAGCCATTGTAATTTGTAACGGGCCTCAGATATATGGTCGAATTTGCATAATGAATATATAAAACGAATGCACGAATTTTGTAGACGTTCTAGTTTGTTCAATAGCTCTTCCGTTACATCCAAATAACAGGCATCAGCATAATCTAAAAGAGGTAATAGTAAAGATTGTACCAATAGGACTTTCGCAGAAATAGGAAGAAAATTTTGCAACCTCTTCAGAGCATGCAATGAGTGATAAAGTTTTTTGTTCACTTCATTAATATGTGCAGACCAAGAAAGGTGACAGTCAAAAGTTAAACCTAGGTTTTTGGCGCTGTCTCTAAACTCTATCACATTGCCGCTATAGATTATCTTAACTAGAGCCTTGAAATCAATCCTGGAACGTAGCTGCCTGCTGCCAATCAAAAGTGCTTGCGACTTTTTTGGTTAACAAGGAGCCCAAAAGTGTTAGCACAATTATTTATGTTTATAAGATCACTGTTGATCGAATTAATCGCGAACTCGATGTCATCAACACTAGAGTGCCTGTAAATTTGCAGGTCGTCCGCATAAAGGTGGTAGGCAGAGGATATGGACTTTGTTATCTCGTTTATAAAAATTGCGAAAAGTAACGGAGACAAAACCCCTCCCTGAGGGACCCCAACGCATGTATTGCTCCATTCAGAGCAACCGTCTGGAATGAATATTCGTTGTTTTCGTCCTCTCAGGTAAGAGTCAAACCATTTGAGTGCAGTTGGAGAAACACCTATGGATTTAATGATGGCTAACAAAATGTCATGATCTACCGAAGTGGAGGCGCAGCTGAAATCTAGTAAGATCAAAACAGTGAGCATTCTGTTATCCATTGCAAGCCGTATATCATCCGTAACCTTCAGCAAAGCGGTGGTAGTACTATGACCTGGTCTAAATCCTGATTGATATGGACTTAACATCTGGGCGTTGTTTAAAAAGTCAGTTAATTGCTTAGATACCGCTTGCTCAAGAACTTTGGATAAGATAGGTAAGATAGAGATTGGCCGATAATCGGAATTTGAAGTAGGATTGGAAATTTTAGGAAGCGGTATTATGTGACCATATTTTCAAGTCGATGGAAAGGTACAAGAGGTAATAGAAAAATTAAGAACATGGGCTATGACAGGGGACAATAGATCAGCGATCGGCAATAACATGTCCTTACTAAGGCCATCGCAGCCAATAGCTTTAGAAGAGATAGAGAGAAGGCTTGTAAGCACCTGATGTTCAGAGATGTTAGTAAGAGTAAAGGAATCATGTGAAAGAGGTATCTTATTAGAGAGAAAGTTCAAGCAAGCTGATTTGTTGGCGTCGGATAAAAGAATAGGTGGTTCAGCAAAGTGTTTATTAAGTTCGTCCATATTTACTGAAATAGCAGGAGCCATGACTGATTTACCCACCCCAAAGCGTCCAAGAAATTTCCACAATTGTGCTTGAGATAAGTTTTCTGCCGATGTAAAAATATAGCGACGTTTAGCATCCCTACACAGCCTGTTGCACTTATTGCGTAGTTTTTTGTAGGCTATTACATTCGCTTCTGTAGGGAAATGTTTGCACCTTGTCTTGGCTTTATTACGCTTGGACATGAAATTCTTTATTTCTGTGGTCAGCCAGGGCGCTGGTAATCGTTTAACACGAACAGGTTTAAGGGAAGCGTGTGTGCAGTGGCGTGGATTATGACACCGGGTATGCGGCGAAGTACTCGGTCACAAAAACTTTTTCGTTTATAGATTTTTAGCATAGCTACAGCCAAGCGACTGCGACAAGCGACGGATCTCTAAGTCGAAACCATGCCAACAGAGCAAGTCTTAGATGTACTATTCATGTACATCTTCTACGGCAACGCAGACAAAACAGCGATCGATCGTCGCGGCGGGAGAAGTTCTAATAAGTAAAATAATAAGAATATTTTAAATATTATAACTACTCAACAGTCAGTCAGCTTCAATTTTCACATATTCAAGGTTCCGGTTACTTGAGATTACTATATCCCGATGTAAATTACTAAATAATATGCAAGGAAAACAATATAATTTAATCATGTGTACACAACCACACAGCCAGTTATACGTTTCATAACTTTTAACAGGAAATTTTCGAGTTACATTATTTTTTTGCTGGTTTAATTGTTGTAACTCGGGTACACACCTACCTTTAGACAAAATTTGAATCTTTTCACTGAATTACAATTGTGAGAACTTGTTATTTTTAATTTTTAATAAACACACATTATCAACGCACAATCACCTCACAATCAAATAACATTTTATAAAAATCAACAAACGGACCTTGTAAAAGCAAATCACTACAATTATTATAGAAACTCAGTAAGAAACTGTTAAATGTACACACTTTCAATTGTTAAAATGAAAAATCTTTTAAGAAAACTATAAATAAACAGAAGCGATTAAATTGTAAACAATGCTTATCACATGAAATATGCAATATGGCCCCCGCAAACACAAAACATTTCTTCTATTTAAATATAAATAAAACCTTACTAAACAAAAATACATAATGTGGATACATGATTCATTAGATTCACGTCGTATTATTTTTAGTCGGATTATAGGCAACGAATAATTTCCGACAAGCCAGTTCGGCGGTTTTCGGAAGCGATCGGATAGCCGAAACGAAGCTCTCGGCTCGGCTCTCGGTTCGGCTATCGCCTGCCGCATGAGTTACCGCTATATAATCATGTCGATATTCATGGGTGTGCGTTTGCGAAGTATGAAAATCACACACACATGCGATGATTTTTCCTGCAGAACTTAACGGCATGAGATGAGTTGCTATTTATAAAATATTAGGCGTTTTTAAGTTAATATATTTTTTTTATTAATTTATTTACTATTAATTAAAGTCATCTAAAACGTACGAACGTTTTATTAAAATATCTGTGAATGACAAGTAAAGTACTGCATTTCTGCCTATATGGAGCGCACGCTCCTGCGTGTATGTCATAAATGTTTGTTACAACTGAGTTAAAAATGTCTACTTTAGTGTCGATGGTTGATGCCTCAAAGAGAGGATTCCAGTTGACTGAACTGAAGTCTTGTCTCAGGACGTTCAGATCAATGCTAGAAAGGCTACGCTGCGTGATTGTTTTGGCTCTTAGTTTTGGGTTACGCAGTTTATATGAAAAGTAAAGAAGATCATGATAGGAGAAAGGAGCAGTTAATTGACCATGAGAGATAACTTTAGAAGGTTGAGAAATTAAAATGAGGTCGAGAAGAGATGGATCAGAGTTAGGTGGGAAATGTGTAGGGGGAAGTGGTAATACATGCATATTAAATGAGGAAATCAAATTTTTGAATTTGAATTTGAAAGAGCTCTGCGGTCGTTTTTAATTAAACACGTGTTAAAGTCGCCCATGACGATTACATGTTCATAGCAGGGGTAATAACAAATGATCAGTTCATCAAGTACTTTAAAATAGTTGACTGTAGAGGAGGGACTGTACATCACGCCTAGAAGAACTTTATTATGGGAAATTGTGATTTCATGCATTAGGAATTCAAACTGACCACGATTATTATTTGGAGATTGGCAAACTACCTTATATGGGATGTTCTTCCTAACATAAATGCACACACCCCCACTCCTGCCATCGCATCGATCGTTGCGTATCAAAGTGAAGTCTTGAAGAGGATACAACGTCGAAGGAAGAGAAGGTTTGAGCCACGATTCAGATACTAGGATGCAGTCCACCGAGACGCCGTTAAAAGATGTAAGAAGGTCGGAGTAGTGAGCTGGTATACTCTGTGCGTTTATGTGTACTAAGTTAAAGGAAAGTGAGCTATTGGAAAAAATATCATTTAACAGACTATCCAAGTGTGTTGAGTCGATAATAGGTAAGTCACTGCTAAAGCTAAGAAACTCACAAGATGAAGAGCACGAGAAAAAACTATTGTCAATCTCAAAATCATCACTTTTAATCATTATTATGATATTTTAAAAATAAATATAACATATATATAAATATATAAATATTCTGTACTATTAATATGTATCATAAATAATAAATTACACACTGACTATAATTAAACCTTCAGAACAACAAAAAAAATCTAAAATTATTATACACCTTGCACACTTTGGCAATAAATTATAAAAGAGAAACAAATATAAATAAATGCAAACTAAAGTACATAGTTGAAAATCTCAGAAATATATTTTTTTTAAAAATACATAGATACTATATGAATCAAAAATAAAACAAATTCAAACTACATAAATGAAAGCGTTAACCCAAAGCGAATAATAACTAAATAATTTGTGCAGGCTAATACTATAATTTTGTATGAGCAATAAATACAAAATAAAAATGGGCAACAAAAACAAACAATGAAATAAAGAATAAAAACAATAATAAAAAAAAACATATTACAAGCAAAAGGGCCTGGACACTGACCAAGTTTTTACCCGTAAATTATTTTTTATTACTAAATCAAATAAACAGAACTCCTTTAACGATTTTTTTTTCATTTTGACCATATCATCCTGCTTATAAATACGTATTTAAAATATTAAAAATGAACGAAATTCATAACTTAAATTAATGAATTTATTTTTGCTAACCGTACGCACGGTCACTCACACGCCTACATTGACGCATGTACAGATATGATATGACTCACACAACTAAGGGCGCCGCGCGCTCGTAGATTGCAAGATCTGTAAGAAATGAAACATTCCTTTCCCTCTCTACCCGCGCGGGGAATGTTTTCCGTCCGTCTCGGAAGACAAAAACATTGTATATTTCTACACAAATGTGTATAGCCACGCCCCAATGTTTCAAAAAACACGCGCAGGAGACGCGCCTTAATGTATTCAAGGTGTCTGGAAAAGTTGTACATCGAAGGCAAACATCGATCTAATTTTCGATCAAAAATTTTATAAGTATATTGTATTTTGAATAAAATATCTGCAGAACTGTACGTACAGGTTCATTTGCAGTAGAAAAGCGTTACGACAACTCCCGACATATTTTATGCTTTAATTTTTAACTACCTTCTCCGCATAGTATGCGTCTGCGCACATCAGTCTATGTAACGGACGAAAATCCGATTTAGGAAAGAAATCACTTTACAAATACATTACATAGAAATGTATAAAGACAGTGGTTTCTTTAATAGACACGTTTAAATTTAAATAATACGTCTCCGTTCCAATAATTGGCGGTAGTCGTAAAAAGTTAAAAATATTACTTTTGATAATTTACATAAATACTATTCGGACCTCACGCAATGTGATAGGTCACCGAATTAGGCACGGTCCAAATCTTCTAATAAACCATTTCTCACGACGAACGCGTCTTTCTGCTCCATCTTCTGAAGTAAGCGCCGACAACTAATTCAAACAATGAACTTTTTACCCGATCGCGTGATTTTCGACTACCCGATGATACTACGAGCGTGGTAAAAAACTATAAATAAACTATTAATGACGAAATGTAACGGTGTTACGACTTTATAAGACTCAAAAAGAAATTTTAAAAATATTATTAAAGGAGAATGCCCATAAATGTATGGAATCCCGTACCAAGTTGCATCAAAACCAAACTTGGTTTTTTACAGTCTATAATTATCATTTTAGCTCCTATAAAAATTTCTTTGTAAACAAAACTGGGGTTTCAGAGTAATTTGATAAAATCGAAAATAACCTCAAAATCTTCAAAGTACCTATTGTCATACACGAACGAACGTTATTGCTCTAAAAACAGAGTAAGGCGCTTATATTAGTAAGAATTTCGAATTATAGCGTATATATTTACCTAATACCCGTTACCCGCTCATGATATAATCACCGAATTCAGTCCCGTATACTGTGTTGCGACTGAAAGCCGCCGCTGTAGTATCTACTATCTAGGGGTATTTATTATTATTGAATACTTTCTCTTAAGCAATTTAAGTAATTTAAGCAAAAATGTAAGTAACATTTTAGTCACTTACAATACTTTTCACAATGGACACTTATGCTCATACTGTTGACTGGAGTCAAAAATAAAACAAACAGAATGTATTTTTATTTTATCCAAACATTGTCATAACAATAATTATACTTTATATATAAAGGTACCAGTAAACGTTCCGTTTGAAAACAATTAACAAATATACAGTGATTAAATGTACTTGCAGCACGTTTGTAGAAGACATAATTTTTGGGTTTGTCGTGATTTGAGGAGTATGATAGTTTAATTAAGGAAGAGGAGGCGGCTGAGGTATATTGAGATCTGCACTTGATCCAGCATCTGTCAAAATACCTCTTGACAGACCAGGGCGATTGGAGTCTTGCTCATCATGACGTCGCACTTCTCTTGTAGCTGACCTCCAGCAAGCAGCACAAACTCTTTCCAATCTTGATATCTAAAAAGTGATATGTAATATTATATATTCATTGTATGTTAAATGTTACAAATAATAGTGACAACAAATAAAAATATTTTATGAAATTATTTGTGAAACCATGTTTATTAGGACACAATAATAACAGCACTACCAGCAGTATCAAATATTGGAGACTAAAAATGAAAAATATCAATAAGATATAACTTAATATAAACAAAAATAATTACCAAGTGCAGCGGAACTAGTCTAATTATAATGTTTCTCTCATGTCGATCTTGTCTTACAGGATATGTTCTTGTAGTACGTAGAATAGACTGGCCACAAGAAAAACATACTATTCTATGACCAAAAGCAGGCAAAGACAAACTTCCTTCACTGGTTGTGTTTGCTCTATCTTGAAGCAGTGTCAAACACTCTATACAAAGCACAGAATCTGAAGTCAGCTGTAATAAAATAATGAATTAAATAGTATTTGTAATATATTCATAGAAGTAACACCTATACTCTAAATGGTTTGACTGCTAGAACAATAATTGTGAAATCAAAGACTAAGTCTTTTATAAAAGCCTTTAATGTTTTTTCTGTTGTTATATTTTCAGGTGCTAGTTTAAAATATTTCTTTGGAATGATAGAGATTTCTCTATAATTCTTAGAAAAACATTTGTCAGGAAATACATAGAAGGTGCCTTCTTACCTGCCTGCTTACCTGAGTAGGAGTCATTCAGGATGGTAATAAGTTAATCATTGGAGTAGACAGTTCTAAAGTATGTGTATTTTGATTTCTGGGTATCAAAAATGAACAATTGATACATCTTTTTTTCCGGGTTGCTCGCCATTTTTGCACAATCAAATATATACGCAGAAAAAGTTCACAAAATATAAACAAGTCCTGCTTATTTATAAATATAAACAAGTCCTGCTTATTTATATTTTGTGAAATTAATCTGAAAAATAAAACAGACGGACCGCAGACGTATTTGCAAATGTCGCAATGTCAGATGTCAGAAAATATGCGTTGGTTATGATTTAGGGATGCAATCGATAAATCGATGTCTATGAAAAAAATCGATTTTATGTCTAATAGCAGCACTGAATCGATTAGGTGTAATGGATTAGCTTAATTTTACTATTATTTAACATACATAATATATAAAAGCTAATACATAATATCAATAAATAATATTATCATTCGGAAATTGTTATTAAAGTAAGTAATATTTATTAAAATTGGAATAACGATTGCAATAACTGTTTTAGTCGAATGACTCGATATTGTTACAATATATTGTTTGATGTTTCTAATAATGCACTACATCTCTATAACCGAATGCGGAGGGAGTCATTTAATAATTTTTATTCTTTAATTTAAATTCCCGGTTCAAAAATTGGATTCCTGGCGTGTAATTACGTAAAATATTCGAAAAATAATTACTATAAAATTTTAATCTTGATGCATGAGACTTTTTGGTACCACTTTTGGGCATTCTCCTTTAAGTTATAATTTGAACTTAAATAAGTCAGCTTTTAGCGACTGCATGGTTGCAAAAACGACGCAACAATGATCAGTTATATCAAATATGGCGGCTTGTGGACTTTCATATAGTTCACAGACTTACCACAAGTGGGCGCAGGGGCTGATCTGTAATGGTAAACGACATCTAGCGGCCGTAATGCGGAAAGAAGACGACGTACTCTCATAAAGTACGTCAAACGGAAACATAAATAACAAAAAAAACTATAGCCTTTTTATAAATATGTACATCAACCTGAAAAAGGCTGCACGTAGATCATCCTTTATAAAATAAAAGTTCATTAAATGGGTATAAGATAAAGTTTCTCACCTCGGACTGTACTTTGGGCGCAATCGGCGTGGGGTGTCTGAAAATGGCCGAGTTGTTGTCCTCCGGCTTCAGCTTTACTTTGCAATTATGTATCGGCGTTATTGTGTGTTGGTGTTTTTGTGGCTGTGAAATACAAAAATTTACAGCAAACCAACTATTTATAATTCAGTAATTTTTAGGCTAGATATTACACTCCGTACGCATGAACGAATACGCTGTGTGTGCGCGGACGCACTCGCAGAGTACGCGGTGCGCGTACGTACCTGTCGTCGTGGACACACGTGCCCGCAGGCGCAGGCGGCGGGCGCGGCCGGAGCTATGTGCGGGTTACCGGCCAGAGCTAGCAGCCGCCTCAGTCTGCAACAGGAGACAAAACTTGTAGGAAAGTGAAAGTTTGTCCTGATCTGTCTAATTTATGCAACTATTAAAGATCTGATCTTATAATTATTGCGCTCTGATTTTACAAGTCATGTACGATACGTCAACTGATTATAATTCGTAGACTTTCATTTCTCTCAGTCCCTCTTTTAATATAAACGTGTAGTACCTATCGCTGAGCAGGGAGAAGCCGTCAGGCTGCGGTGGCGCGGCCGGGCCGGGCCGGTTGATCAGCTTGTGCACGAGCTTCACCGAGCCGGACTTGTGGTCGGGCGACGTCATCTGCTCAACTGAGACATACCACCTTTATGCATTGATTATGATATTTATATACGAACAAAGACTAATTATATCAATAATTGACAAAAGCTAAATGTCCAAGACTAGTGTTTAATAAAACTCCTCTTTTTTGGGTTCCATAATTTTATGTATACTTTGTTTTAAATGTGTTAAATTTGATGTATATTTTATAGAGTTTACCGAGTCAAGTCGATTAAATATTTAAAAAATATTTGGAGTGTTAACATTTAAATCAATAAGAGAGCAACAAGAGATACAAGTTATTTACTGAATGTAACCATACTTTTTCTTTCATCTCCCGACATGCCGTCATTACTGTCTTGACTGAAAGTGTTCTTCGGTGAGAACAGTATGTCCGTATCGCTCTCCCGTTTCTCGCGTTCGTCCTCTATAAAACTGTCGCCCTTCTCGGGCGTTTTGTTGCCCTTCTCCCTTTTGTCTATGAGTTTGTCAACGAGCGTTTTGTCTATGTCTGGCTGTTTCTGCTTGGCCGGCGGCGGCTGCGGCAGCGGCGGGGTTGGCTCCGCCCACCAGTAGTCCAGCTCTATTTTAGACCGGGAGCCAAACTGAAAAATAATAACAGCGGCTATAAGACTGTTTGTCCTAGCCTGCAAGAGCCCATATATTTTACTATGGACATATTTCTCATTCTACTAATAAGTGTCAGATAGCTTATTTGCATGTTTTATCTCTGTGGCTCAGTATAAAGTAAGCAGCGCCATAACTTCAGAATAATTCGACGATAGTTTGTTTGGACACATCGTGCTTTAAGTGTGTTGTGTTGCACGTTCAAGAAATTTAATCGATAGGTATTGATTCGTATCGCCGCCGTCGCAACTCGCATATCAACCAAGTATTTAAACTGTCAAATTACTTTTTTAGAAAATAAACAGTGCAATAATAGCTAATAAACATTACTAAGATTAAGACAAAATACCATGTACATGTTTTCACATATGAGATACGTAATATTATAAAAAAATATTTGTTCAACATCTAACATTAACAAAAAATAAATTACAAATCGTGACAGTCTTAGAAACATTGTTTAGTATCAATTCCAATTTTATTACTACTTAGAAGATGAGAGTCACTTGAAAACCAGTGATCCAGTGAACCATTGAGTGATGAGGTTTGTCAAATTAAATATATCTGTCTGTGATGTCAAACTTTTGGCACAATTAATTAGGTAAGTTCATTTGCGGATCTGATACAGAAAGAGTTGGATGTATAATCAATAATATGTATATTCTACTAGGTACGTGCTCTACTTGGTACGTGCTCTACTTGGTAGGCTGTATATTTAACACTATATCTATGAGTCTGAGTTTTAACGTTTCATTAATTTTTCGTAATTAATGAAACTAAACATAACTGGACTGATATTCATATATTTTTTTATTGTCAGTTTAATTATTATTAATAATAATTAGAGATAAAATTTTTTAATGAAGGTTTTTATATCCGTAGTAAGCACGTGGCATGAAACGGAAAAATTTAATGTGTCCAAGCTATCGTCGACTTTTAAATACAGTATAGGTTGACAGATAGGTTATCATACCATTAGGTAGAGATCTCCCACGGTAAGGTCGCCAACGTCGTACACGCTCCAGCCGCGCCGCACCTGCCGCATAGCAGTCTCTACGTCGATGTCCCCCCTACTCTCATCTTCTCCTCTAGCCTCGTCCCCCTTAAGCTCCTCCCCCCTAGCCTCGTCCCCCTTAAGCCCCTCCCCCCTTGCTTCGTCTTTCTTTAGCTCCTCCCCCTTGAGCTCGTCAGACTTCAGGTCTTCTACCTTCACGTCGACGGGATCCTTGTCGAGTACCATCGTGTATATACTTCGGCCGGTTTTCAGTGGTCGCAAACGGAATTTTACCTGCAAAAGTATGACATTTTTTTTAACTTCTGATTTTGTAAATACCGAATTAATGGAATGTAGAATAAGCATAGTAAACGACCTTTAAATTTTTAAATTTCCTGCTTTTTTCTTTTTTATCTGTTTTACCGTCGCTTTCGTTGTCTGTGTCGCTTTTAGGAAACTTCTCGTCGTCCTCCATTTCGGAGAAGCTATCCTTCTCCCTCTCCGACATATCTTTGTCTCTGTCTGGCACGTCGCCAATCTCCTCCTCCGCGGTTTCTTCCGACTTCAAGTCTTTCTCTTCTTCCGTGCTAGGTTTCTCGTCATCGTCATGGTTGGTCTTGAAGTGCGCCATCAGCTCTATGCCGTCTATGGCGGTTTCGTCGATGTGCATCAGTTTGGTCGGGTCTGCGTCGTCTAACTTTATTTTCTTACTGTCATATTTATCTTTATCTGTGACACTGTCCTTTCTCGGCCGCTTGGCATTTCGAAGTTTTACTGTAAAAAATCCAAAATTTTTCGACAATTCTGCATGGTAGTTTTGTGTTATCAACTATGAAAGTGAGAATGTCCACCTACCGTCAGCAGCGTGCTGGTCGCGGCGGCCCATGCGCTCCAGGTAGGAGGAGAAGCAGATCTTCTGGCTGGAGAGCGTCTCGCCCGGGCTGAGCGCGGGCAGGTGGATGGCGGCGCCGGCCCGCGGGCCCACGTGCAGCACCGGCGCACGCGGCAGAGCTTGTTCTAGAGACAAAGTGTAGGTTCTTAGGATGTGAATTTACTATATGGGTAAAGTGTTATACTCCGTTTAGATACAATTTAATCTAAACGTAAGCAAAGGTATAGAACACATAATGCTATCAATTTATATGTCAATTATTACAATGATACATTAATTTGGTAGAAATTAATATTTTTGTGTACGCTTAGGTCTGTATATTGTAATTGTAACTGATTTATTTAAAACAAAAATATTCGGGTAGAATTTACTTGATTACTCAATTGTGTTCTAGTGGGTATAGTCAGATAGTAGGTATAGTCACCTCGTAGGATGACATTGTCTGTGGCCAGCTGCAGATGTACAGCGAGATTATCGTGTCTGTGGGGCGGCGCCGCGGGCTGGTAGTAATCCGGTTCGTGGGGCTCATCCGGAGGCACTCCGTTCTCCGTCACGACGATCTTGTGGCTACACTGTTTCTGGAGTTAGGGTTAATTTTATCGCGAGTTATTTAAGTTCACATACAAAGTCTCAACGGGAGCAAATAGTTACAATTATCACAATCAGCTACTACTATTATAAATGTGATAGTTGTGAGGATGGATGGATATTTGTTACTCTTTCACGGAAAAACTATTTACGCGGGCGGAGCCGCGGAAAAATGCTAGTCTACTGATACGTGACAGATAGCTTTTTTGCATATTTTGTCTCTGTCGTTACATATATAGCAAGCCGAAACAAAACTTCTGAATAAGCTATCCAACACTTATTAGAAGAATGCAAAACAGGATCTAAGCGGTGAAAATTCACTTTATAGGCCCAATTACATTATGAAGTTTCAACTTTATTGAGTCACCAGCACGCTTAGCTTAACCACCGTATAACACTATAAGTGGTTTCTTTCTAGGGAGAATACAAAAACAAAATGACAGATTGACAAAGGAAAGCTCCATATTATCTATCAGTATGTTGTTGTGTTGACAAAACGCATTTCTATGGTGGTCATGCTAAGCGCGCTACCCATAAAATATGTCTAGTTCATAGTTTGACATTAACCTAAGTTTCGAATATTTCGCGTTGCGTCGTGTCTATTTCAATTGTGCTGGGGGGATGGTATAACTCCGGTGTCCGAGTTAAAATGTAGTGTCTTCGTATGAAAAGGATACATTCCTCCAGCGCTTCTGCAGCGCGCGCAGGAGCGCGGCCAACTCGGTGCGCAGCGGCAGCAGCGTGGCGGCGCGCGGGTTGTGCGCGGCGGCCTGCACGCGCGCCCACGACGCTGCGTCGCGCGCACGCAGTACGACGAGCGCGCGCCCGCACACGCGCGTGCCGCACTCGCGCTCTGTACGTAATGAACGTATTATAGAATAGATAGAATAGGTTGTAAACTATATTTGATACTCCTAATTAGGGTGGCCCATGCCAAAATTTGAGATTTTGTAATTTTTTTTAATTATTTTATGATTTGGCCTTAAAAATACTTTTATCCCGTAATATTTACCCTTCTAACATCAACCGGCAAACCCCACTATTTAATAACGATATCAGTACTGTAAATAAACTTCAACCCTCAGTAGCTCTTTCACACATCACCTGTGTAGGTAGTAGGGGTAGGTAGTAGGTGGTATATATGTAGGTAGTAGGTGGTATATATGTAGTTTGTAGGTGAAGAAACTGTAGGTGTATGTAGATTGTAGGTAGTTATTTATTTATGTCTTAGTCGTAGAGCGTACAACGTCTGTTGGGTACAGACAGCTACTAGCTAGTAAAATATAAAAATGTATATTTTACATCTCTGACACATGTTTATAAAACTTAGTAGGTACCAATGAATAATGATTGTAAATCTATTTGTCTAATCTATTGTGGATAAATGATTAATCAAGTTTCTATTTTTCTATGAACATAAAAACATAATTTATATGCTGTATACATTGGCCCACATTAGATGCCAGCCCCGGATCTAGGGAGGGGCTAGCCGGGGCCATGCTGCCCCGGGCGGCAATTTAATAGGGCGGCCAAATTCACACTTTACAGTCGAATGGACAACTTATCATTTACATAACTTTGACCGCAGAATAAATAACAGTACAAGTACAGCACTCTTGTTTTACATCAACTCGACCGATACCCGGGGGTACAGAACACGGAACATGTGGCCGGGCGCGGCGCGAGGTTTGAGCGCGAAGTGAGATGCGCTGCACGAACATTATTATTCGTGAGACGCATAGGCTTAGTTAAAAATACGCGCCCGCTCGCCCGCAGGATAAACTTATTGTTAAAAATCATTAATATAAAAATTAAAGAATTTAAAAAAAACTTATTTTCCAAAAACTTAACAGTTCCTTTCTTTATGAAAAAACGTAGCAGTTTCTCTGTCACATTCAAAATTCAAAAACTTAACATTTCATGTGGATGAGAATAGTCTTTCAGGTTTTAAAGATGAACAGATTTTAATCTAGAAAGTAGGAAAAAGAATTTGCTAGCTCGCTCCGCTCGCTCGCTTTTAAAATACAGAACACAAATTATGCTACTTAGTGCCGTCGGTCGGTTTTAGGCTATTGATTTAATTGTATTTTCTAAAGTACAGTCTTTCAGGGTGTAAAGTTTAGTTCGAGTAGTATAATAGAATAAAAAAATTGCTCGCTCGATACGTTTGCTCGCGTTTTATATAAATAGCATTACATTATATATAATATATATTATTATCTATTTAGAAATAAAAATATTTTTAATTTTATCACTTGACCATTTAATTATTAAAACAAAATTAAAATACACAGGACTTCTTGCACTATTTCCACTTTAATACTAAGGCGGGTCAATAAGTCCGTGACTTTTTGAATTTCTAACCTCCTTACTGAAAAAGCAACACTATTCCTGTCAACAGGCCTCTGTCAGTTGACTCCTATCAAAATTTGAACTAGAAAAATTTGAGCTGCGTCAGTTAGTTTGTGTTTTACAGCTATCTTTATCAGACTATCCAGTAACTTAAGGAAACAATGGAAAAAGGTGAATTTCGTGTGCTTATTAAGCATTATTTTTTGCGAAAAAAAACCATTACCGAGACCAAGGCTAAGCTTGATAAATACTATGGGGACTCTGCACCATCGATTTCAATGGTAAAAAAGTGGTTTACTGAATTTCGTTGTGGCCGTACAACCACTGAAGATGCCGAACGTCCTGGACGCCCAGTTGAGGTCTCTACACCCGAAACAATCGAAAAAATTCACGATATGGTGTTGGCCGACCGAAGATTGAAAGTGCAAGAGATTGTGGAAGCCATAAGCATCTCGCATGGCTCAGTGGTTTCAATTTTGAATGATCACTTGGGCATGAGAAAGCTTTCCGCAAGATGGGTGCCGCGTTTGCTCACAGTCGACCACAAACGCAAAAGTATAACAACTTCACGGGAAGGTTTGGCGTTGTTTAATCACAATATGGAGGAGTTTTTGCGCCGTTTTGTAACCGTGGACGAAACATGGATCCATCACAACACACCAGAGACCAAACAACAGTCAAAACAGTGGGTTTCTAAGGGTGAATCGGCGCCAAAGAAGGCCAAGGTGGGTTTGTCAGCCAATAAAGTTATGGCGACTGTTTTTTGGGATGCACGTGGGATAATCCACATTGACTATCTTCAAAAGGGCAGAACAATTAATGGGGGATATTATGCCAACTTATTGGACCGCTTCAATGAGGATTTGAAAAAAAACCGACCTCATTTGGCCAAGAAAAAAGTTCTTTTTCACCAAGACAATGCAAGGGTGCACACATGTGCAGTTGCCATGGCAAAAATCCATGAATTGGGCTATGAATTGCTCCCACATCCACCCTATTCTCCAGATTTGGCTCCGAGTGACTACTTCTTGTTCCCAAACCTGAAAAAATGGCTCGGTGGAAAAAGATTTGACTCCAATGATGAAGTCATCTCGCAAACAAAGGCCTATTTTGAGGACCTCGACAAATCATATTTTTTGGAAGGGATAAAAAAATTGGAGAAGCGTTGGACAAAGTGTATAGAGCTCAAGGGGGACTACGTTGAAAAATAAAATGATTTATTTATCAAAAAATCTGTGTTTTATTCCAAAAGTCACGGACTTATTGACCCGCCCTCGTATATTACACGACCGGTTTCGGCAAATTCATCATCAGGTGTAGTCATCTACAGTGAAACATGAATTTCCACCAAGAACCTACATTACAAACAATAACATAAAATTAAAATATATATGAAATTGGCCTTTTGGCGTACTGGCCACTTTGATCTCAAATATATTTTCTTTGGTTACGAATTCCAATTTGAAATTTATACCGCTATTTACTCATGCAATTGTGTTTCGAAAACTGTAATACATTTGTTTTTTCCTCTTTTAGTTTTTTCTTTGCGAGTTTCACCGTGGCACCAGTTTTGGTTTGGTTTTCGTTCTGGAAATTTCGACCAAAGTTGATAATGAAGAATTGAAGGTAATTGTGGAAGCGGATCCATCGCAAACCACGTCCGAGTTAGCTGCAGGCTGCGGTGTTAGTGATAACACTGTTTTTATTCACTTGAAGCAAATTGGGAAGGTGAAAAAGCTTAAAAAGTGGGTACCTCATGAATTGAGTGCAGCAAACCGACAAACGCGCGTCGACTGCTGCGTTAAATTACTCAACCGGGCCAATAATGAAGGGATTTTAAATCGAGTCACAACCTGTGATGAAAAGTGGATCCTGTACGATAATCGAAAAAGCTCATCGCAATGGCTGAACCCTGGCGAACCAGCCAAAGCGAAAATTGACTCAAAAAAAGTTACTTGTGAGCGTTTGGTGGACTAGTGACGGTGTCGTTCACTACAGCTTTCTCAAATCTGGCCAGACGATTACGGCAGATGTGGAAAAGCTAGCTGCTAAACAACCGAGGTTGGTCATACGCTCTAGGCCACTGCTGCTTCAGGCCAAAGCTAGACCACTGCACAACAGACGGCTACCAAATTAGAGGAGCTTCAATTGGAATGTCTAAGACATCCACCGTACTCCCCGGGCCTTGCTCCAACAGATTACCATTTTTTTCGAAATTTGGATAACTTATTACAAGGGAAAAAATTTAACTCCGATGGGGCAGTCCAAAGCGCCTTCAAAGATTATAATAATTCCTGTCCGAATGATTTTTTTAGTAAACGATTCAATGAACTACCTATGAGATGGAAAAAGTGCATAGATAGCAATGGTATATACTTTGATTAAATAAATATATTATGTTTAAAAAAATCGACTTTATGTTCCTCCTTTACAAAACGCCAATTTCATATTATGTAATGACATAATATATCAACACCAAGAAATCATCCAAATTATCAATCTATTAGAATTTAGAACATTGTTCTAATGATGTTTTAATAAAGTATGTATAATAACATACTTTATTAAAACATCGAACTATATAGAACTATATATTATCACTATAAGCAATCGATCAGAAACCGTGTTATTATAATAATTAGGAGACATCAACTTAATATTATGTACCACTAATTATTATAGAGTTAATCTCTAGAATTTAAATGGACATGATACAATAATATCTATAATTTATAAATATAAAAATCGATTGTCCCAGGCACTACAGTATTTCATGAGTGGTTATTTTGCTCAGATAATATTGTATAAATCATCCAATAACGGATGTAAAGGCCTAAGTTAGTTATAAAAGGAGATGTCCCCACTGACTGACTGACGTACCTACAGAGTACAGACGCACGCACAGACCTAACCGCTAATGGTAGAAATGTGAAATTTGGAAAGTAGTTTTCATTTGCAATGTAGACGCGCACTAAAGTTTGGATAAGGGATTTTGAAAAACTCCACCCTTAAAAGGGTGAAATGGGAGTTGAAAGTATGAATGGAAAATCTTTAAATCTGCACAGATATTGATGAAAATTGAGATTCAATATCTTAAATATATTTAGTTAAATACGTATTTAAAGTTTTATTAGACTTCACCCTCTGAGGGGGTTAAATAAGGTGGAACGTTTTTTTGAAAAATATTTAAAATTTGTTCCGATTTGCATGAAATTTAATATCCGAAGTAATAAATACAAATAATAATTGAGTACGTATTTTAATATTTTTTTGAAATCCGTTCCCAAACCTCTAAAGGGGTCAAATGGGTTTGTATAGTGATACAACACAACAGATGGCGTTGAAATTTGGCAGAAAAATATTTTAAAAAGGGCTTTTCAAAATACACGCGCCACGGGGGTGCAATGGAGATCCACGCGGATGAAGTGGCGCACAAAAGCTAGTGACAAATAAAGTAGGTATATTCTCCAGATGCGACACTTACCTTATCTACATTTGTACTCTCATAGGTATAAACTTCAGTTCAGAATAGACATTGAACAGTAATTACATAAAATTACAGAGAGTAATAAATAGTTGAGCATCCGTGACACTGGTGCACTGTATCCTCGTGTTCTATAGTCTATTCGCGTTAAGAAGACAGTAAAAGGCAATAAATCACGCGTTCATATTATGTCAAAATGGCTTACTATTGATTAGTCAGTGTGCATACGTCATACGCGTCACAGGTATTTACTTTTTTTGACATTTATCTATCTTCTTTATGCGAATAGACTATAGTAATATTAACATGAGTAGGTACTAGAAACAAAGTCAATGTACCCAATCCCATAATAGTAACTATTACTAGACGTTAGCTGCCAGCAAATGTACGCACATTGTTATATTTAATCGCTATAATTAAAGCGATTATAATGATCGATCATTTACAATCCTATTGTTCACTATAATTGATTGAATGCATCTTTTTCTCTGCTTGGGTACTGGAGTCGACAAGAAATAATCCAAGTGTGTCTGTTAATAGATTCCAGATTAATAGATCAGGCGTTACTTTGTGGAAATCCAAAGCATACAATTGGAAATCTGAATGATTATTTTTTTTGTGATAAATGTTTAAAGATCATATATAAGTTTTATAACAAATCTATTTTTATGTACTTTTTTGTGTTTTTTATTTTTATGGGCCGTCTATTTTTTCTATGTAGACTACTGATCATTATTATAGTCAGCAATGGCACCAACTGATTCCTAAAAGAAGTGGTTTATAAAAAAACATGGCATTTTTAAGTTATCCTCTTTTTGTATGTTACTAGCACAAGTTATATGAAATATTATGTGCAATGTCATTTTATAAATTACTATTTTAATTTATTTGGGAGTGCAATGAAATAAAACAATATTATATTTCAGTCTTACACATTTATTCATCATCATTATATAATACTAAATACGAATACTTCATCTGAAAATGGACCCGGTGGTAAAATATTGTTTTGATGCCATTAGGATGGGCCCAAATAACCCACCACAGTCGTGATGGGGGCACAGCATCCTCCCGTTCGACGGCCCATACAATTACAGCAACACTGTTTTACTGCTTCGCGGCGTGTATTCTTTGTACTGTATACAACATCCACAAAGTATACTTTGCGACTAACGCGCCGACTAGAAAAGGGCTGCAAGTGCAAATGCTCCTCGTGAGTTTTCCTGATAATCTTGGGACTTCTAAAAGAATTTCTTGAAATTGCTGCTTTAAAAAACTTACAATATAATCTGGCATGATACGAGTATGTATGTTTTCAAAATCCAAATGCATAAGCATATTTTCTTTCAATAGAGAAAGTACTTCCTCCATTTGTTATGAGCTAAATGTTTTAATATGGATTATATCTATATAATATATGGAATATATATATGAACTCATGGGAATTACATTCTAAAAGTAGTTCCTGCTCAAGTGATAGGAACAGATCCTACAATCTGAAGGCACATAATAATAATTGTAGTCGCAAAGTAAATTGACACGTAGCAATGACGGTATTAAACATCTTTCAGTTCCATTGCACTCAGGGAAAAAACACTGGCGTTGTGTAATTGGTGGTCGGATATAGTTGGGTCAAAATATATCGTTACTACCAGATATTATATCCGAGCCTCCTGAGGACTGCTCGCTGCTACTGGGTCCCGTTCGACAGTAGACCGTGCTACTGCTGTCAGTCCTTCTTCAACAAGTGTGACAGAGATATGTTGTTGTTGGCAACTAAAAAACAAATAAAATAATGGACATAGTAAAAAAAAAATGTTTTGAATGACTTGTGATACTTTATGATATATTTTTGATGTATTATTTTATGATATATTTTTAAAAACTAAATATAGTATAGTTAGAGTAGAGTACTAATATAATATTTATATTACTAATATTATATTAGTACCTGACGGGGTGATCTGCTGTGCAATCATATTTATAATTGCAGCTTTAATATTATGGAGAATAAATATTTAAATATTATTTCTAACAGACTTACCTTGATGTCTTGGCACCTCGAATTTCAGCAGAATTCAACGGTACGTCATTTTTTTTTAATTGGCTAACATAAATATATCAACATCAGGAATATTATGAGACTTTGCCTTTATAAATCCTTTATCACACATAGCTAATCGGAATTAACTAACAAATCGTTTTTAGCAGTAAATATTCAATATTATTGTCCAGTCACGCGTACTCGTAATTGCCGTAAACCGTAAAAATAGTCCTACTGAGATATTATAAAGATTAGTATTGAGTAGCTTTAACATTACGACGTCACAACTATGGTGACCAATCGTGGCGTGTTCATAGTCACGTGATTTATTTTTCAATCAATTTTTAATTGTTTATAATTAATTGAAACTACATTTTTTCAAGTTTTTAGCATTAAATATCAATATTATTAATAATAAAGTTTTGAAATACATTGAAAAAAAAATTTTTTTTTCTTCAAATTTCCAATTTAATTAATACTAGTTAGGTATTGCGCGAAACTTCATCCTCATTTTCCAATTTCGAAAAATACTTATTTAACGGATCCTACCTCGTAATATAACTATCTCCGTGCCAAGATTCAACGCAATCCGCCTAGTTGCTTGATATATCACTATACAAATTTTGGACTCCCATGTTGGACCCCCAGGACCTTTCTACCACTTGCATTCCGATTGTCGACTTTAGCGCACACAAAATAGAGTACACTTTTACGCAAAACATGATTGTTTTCCTATACGGTCGGGTTTTGCGGATTTTACTCTATTTCGCGTTCGGTAAAGTCGACCATCGGAATGCAAGTGGTGGAGGAAGGAAATATTTTTTTTGACAGAGGCGCACTCTTTAGGCTTTAAATTTTTTAACTTTAAAACAAGTAGCATTCTCTTCTAAGTTCTAATGGACGGTGCTGACAGTCATCAGCTATGTCACTCTCTCACTTTCACACTCTCACCGGCTATCTGGTTGAGGCGGCGCAGCGCGCGGCACATGGGCGTGCGCACCCGCAGCGTGCGGCCGCGTGCGCGCACCGCCATGCTGCCGCAGCGCACCATCTCGCCCAGCCGCGCGCACGTCTTCTCATTCACGGACGCCAGCTTGCGGCGCAGTTCGCCGTAGTTGATCAGCGCGTATAACTCCTGCGCAACTTTCTTCACGTCTGAAAAAAAGCTAACTGTTATCTCTTGACTTCAAGCTTCAAAATAATTGCATACTAACGACCTTAGCTATGTGTACGATAGAATAATAGAATATGATTACAAGCAAGCGAGTTGGGGGCTATCTATAATAGAAACTTACTTTCGTCAAAACGCACGTGTTTGGACAGCTTGTGCCACGTCCTGTAGTAAAAATGGCTGACCTGGGTCTTCGTTTTCAAATTGCTTTCTGGCATCCCTTTCTTTTTCATTTTTGCACAAATGGCGGCCGTGATCGCATCAAAGTCTTTCCCGTACTCGTTGAGAGCTTCGAAGAAGTAGCTCTTCTCCTCCGCGGACCAAAGCGCTTTGGGCATCCTCTGTTTCACAGTCGGAAACTTCAAGGGATCGTCGATTTTCGACGGCGTCTCACACTCAATTTTTTCGCCCACTACATCTAAATGTGAGAAACACTAGATTACAACAGCCTATGCATATATATTTTAAGGTTTACTTATAGGTGTGAGATATACCTATTGGTAAGAATATGTATTTTTGGGAATATATTACGTTGGTAGAAGGTTAAATAATTAGCCAGTGGAGCCACTCCACGTTATTTATTGATAAATTAATAAGAGATACAACTGTTACCGACTACGAGATTTTGGAGCGAGACTGAACTTAAATCGTACAAATAATTTATCCTACTTTGTGCCAAAACAGGGAGGTGTTTAGATGACGAAATTATTGCGCAATTACATCTAATGACAAATACAATACATATTTGGATAGGCACAAAGGTTACATAAATGCAAGGTCCATTAAAAATATTGTGAAGATTACTCAGAAGACACAAAATCTTTACTCTAGATTTCCAATCGGAACATACCCCGCTTGTCAGTCTGCGGCTCGAGCATAAGCTTTTTGATGACGCGCGCGCTGGTGCGTTGCTGCTGCTGCGTGGTGAGCGAGCCCAGCAGCTCCGTGCGCTCCTCCTCCGCCGTGCCGCCGCCTGGCGACATCGCCGGCTCCTTCACTACCGCTACCTGGGTGAAACAAAAATCTACTGTAAAGTATTTAGTGATTCTATTTTATTTATATTCTAAGCAAGATTTTTTTCTAATAAATAAAAATCAAAGTAACATTGTTTTAAACACTTACGGATTATGTCGCGGTGCACTTTTCTTTTTCCCGACGTTTCGGCTACTTTCCAGCAGCCGTGGTCACGGGAGGACTGAGGTGTCAATTGTCCTATTTGTTGAAGTTATTCAAACTACCCGAAGATTCTTCAATTATTATTTGTGTTCCGATCTTTTCTTATCGATAATTGAAGAATCTTCGGGTAGTTTGAATAACTTCAAAAAATAGGACAATTGACACCTCAGTCCTCCCGTGACCACGGCTGCTGGAAAGTAGCCGAAACGTCGGGAAAAAGAAAAGTGCACCGCGACATAATCCGTAAGTGTTTAAAACAATGAACAATATTCGCGTAAACCTAAGAAATCAATAAATCAAAGTAACAACCAAACGTTTTCATTTAAATAAAACAAACTAAGCTTTTAAACAAATTCCCAGGAACAACAAGTAATGAATAACTCATGGCGGATTCAGCTAGTCGTCGGCTCTCGCGGGCGCACGCATCACGCACGCTACGACAGCGTACGTGCGTGCACGCGGCCGCGGCGGGCAATATAAACACAACAGGTGTATCGTGAGCGACACTCGTCGCGGGTAAACAATGCGATCAACAGTTTAACTAAATATCTAACAAGAATTTTTTTAAATTTGAAATATACTCATTAAAAAATATATTTTGCAAATTTAAAATTATCACTCTTACTATGAATAGCTATCGCTATTACGTGACTGGGACATAACGTGACTAGGGAAAATAACTCTTGAATAAGAACTTTTAAAAGCTCGGTATTATTTTGAATAAAAGAGCATAATATTAGATTTAACTTTGTAAGCCATGACAGCATTAAGTATAGCGATACTGTTGTGTTTGTGTGTGGTGTCGTGCGTCGCACAAGTTTTGCCGAAAGAAGCTTTCCTGAGCACAGTGAGTACTGAGTACTATAATCATAGTAACTAATAATAATAATACAATTTAACTAATATTATAATTAGCAATACCCCGCGAAAAAAATACCTACTGACTTTGATTAATTATTACATAGATAAGTTTCAACCTTACAAAACTAACCATATTTCTGTGCCGCGACACACATTAACATTTTTAATTATTGTTACATTTTACTCACACAGCAAAAATTAGTGAAAGGGATGACATTCTTAATTTAATAGCAAAGAAAAGGATGACTAGTGTTTCACTACCAATTACACACTCACATTTAAATTAATGTCTCAAACAGGAATCGGAGCCTGGTATTTAAAAACACATTTGTATTATTTGCGCTTTTTGATAGTAGTGTTGTGGCACAAATTCCGAAAAGTAATAAAGGATGGCACAGATGAAGAAAGAGCTTAATTTAACAAAATACTCCTTTTAAACCAAGCTTAGTGTAAATATAACATCAAAAAAGTAGTTTGTTATAAGTTAGTCTATTTTACAGAAATTATTCATCATTAGGCTGGGACTATACCCGGAATAATATACTCCGGAATCCGGAACACCGGTGAAAATTAAGAGAATTGAAAATAGAACTCTGCGCTAGCACAATAGAGATAAAAATGGAAGTTCTGACCATCGAGTTGTCATTTAAGACATTGACATTTGACTCGACACTCATGTGTTCGATTTTCAACTATAATGTATTAGGTCATTACATATGAAATTGGCGTTTTTTAAAGGAGGCACATAAAGTTGATTTTTTTTAACATAATATATTTATCTAATCAAAGTATATACCATTGCTATCTATGCACTTTTGCCACATCATAGTTAGTTCATTGATTGCTTACTAAAAAACCATTTGTAGAGGAATCAATAAAATCTTAGAAGGCGCTTTGGACTGGGACAGTCCAGCAGCAGTTTTGTTATATATTTAAATTTGTGAAAAAAAAAAAACAGTGATTATACTAAAACATAGTTTTTTTCTCTAATTCGAATAGTGCCTATAAAAATCGAATATTCGAATATTAAAATTTTGAATATATAATTGCTAGCTCTACTTATAACCCTTTAAATAATTAAGGGTAAGAAGTACCTTCTAGGTTATTGTGACACCAAGTTTGTATTGTACCTTGCTTTTAGAATTTGTTAAATAAATAAATAAATAAAAATAAATAAGTAGAGCTTGTAAATAATAGATTGATAGTAAGTTTTCCTATGGCTGGGACTATATGATCCGGAATCCGGAAGGCCGGAGAAAATTCTGAGCATTGAAAATACATCCACCGTACTCCCCGGGCCTTGCTCCAACAGATTACCATTTTTTTTCGAAATTTGGACAACTTCTTGCAAGGGAAAAAATTCAACTCCGATGGGGCAGCCCAAAGCGCCTTCAAAGATTTTATTGATTCCTGCCTGAATGGTTTTTTTAGTAAAGGAATCAATGAACTACCATTAGATGGCAAAAGTGCATAGATAACAATGGTATATGATTAAATAAATATATTGTTTAAAAAAAAACGATTTTATGTTCCTCCTTTACAAAACGCCGATTTCATATGTAATGACCGAATATATGCAGCCGTACGCATAACCGCCTCCTTTTTTTGGCAGTTACTGTTAGGCCCTCAATTCGTTCTAAGTTATTTAACATCTCACTTTTTTTTCTCACACACAACTCAAGTTTATATTTATTTAACTGATTCAACGATATAATTAAATTCTTTTCGTCAATCTTATTACGAGGGCGGGTCAATAAGTCCGTGAATTTTGGAATAAAACACAGATTTTTTGATAAATAAATAATTTTATTTTTCAACGTAGTCCCCCTTGAGCTCTATACACTTTGTCCAACGCTTCTCCAATTTTTTTATCCCTTCCAAAAAATATGATTTGTCGAGGTCCTCAAAATAGGCCTTTGTTTGCGAGATGACTTCATCATTGGAGTCAAATCTTTTTCCACCGAGCCATTTTTTCAGGTTTGGGAACAAGAAGTAGTCACTCGGAGCCAAATCTTGAGAATAGGGTGGATGTGGGAGCAATTCATAGCCCAATTCATGGATTTTTGCCATGGCAACTGCACATGTGTGCACCCTTGCATTGTCTTAGTGAAAAAGAACTTTTTTCTTGGCCAAATGAGGTCGGTTTTTTTTCAAATCCTCATTGAAGCGGTCCAATAAGTTGGCATAATATTCCCCATTAATTGTTCTTCCCTTTTGAAGATAGTCAATGTGGATTATCCCACGTGCATCCCAAAAAACAGTCGCCATAACTTTATTGGCTGACAAACCCACCTTGGCCTTCTTTGGCGCCGATTCACCCTTAGAAACACACTGTTTTGACTGTTGTTTGGTCTCTGGCGTATTGTGATGGATCCATGTTTCGTCCACGGTTACAAAACGGCGCAAAAACTCCTCCATATTGTGATTAAACAACGCCAAACCTTCCTGTGAAGTTGTTACACGATTGCGTTTGTGGTCGACTGTGAGCAAACGCGGCACCAATCTTGCGGAAAGCTTTCTCATGCCCAAGTGATCATTCAAAATTGAAACCACTGAGCCATGCGAGATGCCTATGGCTTCCACAATCTCTTGCACTTTCAATCTTCGGTCGGCCAACACCATATCGTGAATTTTTTCGATTGTTTCGGGTGTAGAGACCTCAACTGGGCGTCCAGGACGTTCGGCATCTTCAGTGCTTGTAAGGCCACAACGAAATTCAGTAAACCACTTTTTTACCATTGAAATCGATGGTGCAGAGTCCCCATAGTATTTATCAAGCTTAGCCTTGGTCTCGGTAATGGTTTTTTTTCGCAAAAAATAATGCTTAATAAGCACATGAAATTCACTTTTTTCCATTGTTTCCTTAAGTTACTGGATAGTCTGATAAAGATAGCTGTAAAACACAAACTAATTGACGCAGCAAGTTCAAATTTTGATAGGAGTCAACTGACAGATGCCTGTTGACAGGAGTAGTGTTGCTTTTTCAGTAAGGAGGTTAGAAATTCAAAAAGGCACGGACTTATTGACCCGCCTTAGTAAAATATCTTTAAAGCTAGATATAAAATAAAATAAGTGAACGGTCTCCAATTCTCTACAACTAACGACATTCTCTTCTGTACTATTACTATATGGCAGAAATGCATGCATCCTTATTACACTCACAAAAAAATATATATTGAAATTTCATTCCTTTTTTTTCTCACGTCATAAGCTGTCAAGTATTTTCAGGCAATTTTTTTTTATTTACACATATATGGCATCGGCTTATAACCATTTGCCAGTGTCAAGTCAAGAGGGCGGGAAATAGAACTTTCGTTTCAATTTTCAACACCGTATTCCTAAATCGTCAAGTCTGAAGTCTAGTCAAAGTCCAAATAAATAGTCTGTGCTGTCCATGAGTCATGTCAGTCGAATCAGTTAAGTGGTCTAAAGCTTTACTGAAAGTTCCTAGAGAGTTTTGGAGGGGAACTCAAAATAGCACGTTTTTAGAAGTTGTACCAATTGCACACACTTGTGCACATTTAACGAATATTTAATGGTTAATATTCTACCAATATTACACATTACCAACCGAAATAACACAAATTTATGAAAGAAATGCAAAATCCACAACGTCGCCCATTGATTTCCCCGGGAAAACTCCATGCAATTATTTATTGTTAAAAAAATATATTTTTAAGCATGTACTTGACTGACAGTAATAAATGTTGTAAAGACAGTTACGTGTGGAATGAAATTCCTTGACTTTTATTCACTTTTTGTCATGATTTTTACAATCTGTATAGACACACGATGTCATTTTGGGCAAGGTGCACGGGATGCGTAGTACGTGCTACTCGTCAATCGGCTCGTCGCATACTAACCAAAAACTATCCTATTAGCTCAGATTCGAGTCTTCACTTTCTGCGCGCTCATACCATATCTACCTCTTTTTAATTTAATACATCTATGCCTACAACCTAACAAAATACCAACTAAGGGCGTACTTGACAGGTTTGCCAGTACAGTTGAGTTTTACAGGTAAACCGGAGCGTGTATGTTGCAAAACTGTGCAGGTTTGGATAATACTTGTCATGTGTCAACATGTCAGGTACCTACACCCTTAGGGTCTATTCACACCGTAACGATACGATCCAGCGCAACACTAACAGCTATATTGTGAAATGTAAAACTCGAATGGGGCACTCGTAGTAAGGAAGATTCAAGCCTCGACATGCCCTGTCTCTAGTCTGTTTTCTATAAACTAATTAAAACGAAACATGACGTCCGTTGGCTAAAAATTGCCCGTAATAAAGTGTAAAACAAGGTTCTTTTATTTTTGTAGGCGAGTTTTCATCCATTTAAAACGATTTATTTGTTTTTTATTTGATTGATTTATAAATACACTACTTAAATATTATTATATCCTTACTAAAATTAAATTACATACATACTTACATATTATATACATACGTAACAAATATAAAACACATAGTTGATACGCTAAAATAATATTATATTATACCTATAATAGATAAATACTATATGTATACATAATAACGGTATTTATATGGATTGAATTCCGAGGTAGTGCTCTTTCTGACGTCTTTTAAATACAATAATGTTGGGACTGTCACGAACGGTGTGGGGAAGCGAGTTCCACAATCTGACTGCATGAACGGTGAAGGAGTAGCAGTAGAAGTTGGAGCGATGGGATGGGAGGGAAAGATTTGTTCTAAGTTTAGAACTACAAGGGATATCGATGGGTCGAAAAAAGTTAAATCGATCGAGAAGATAGGAAGGAGAGAGTGGATTATACAAAATGTTATAAAGTAGACAGAGGATGTGGGAGTTACGTCGAAGTCGGATAGGGAGCCACTTGAGCTTCAATCGAAAGGCTGATATGTGATCAAATTTTCTCAGTCCAAACACAAAACGGACACAGAGATTCTGTAAACGTTCCAGTTTTGTTAACAGCTCTTCGTTGATGTCCAAGTAGCAGGAATCAACGTAGTCGAGGATGGGAAAAATGAGTGTCTGGACAAAGAAAATTTTGGTGTTCACGGGCAAAAAGTTTTGAAGGCTCTTTAACATGTGCAACGAGTAGTAGACCTTTCTGCTTACTTCACTAACCTGAAACCCCAGATTTTTGGCAGAGTCTGTGTATTTAATGACAGTACCATCATACATGACCCTAGGTACATTATATAACGTTGAGTCATGTATTTACTGCATATGATCATGTCTTTCGATTTTCTCGGATTGACTAACAGACGAAAAGATTTAGCCCAGACTGCTATGCGCTGTAGATCAGCGTTAACATATTCTGTTACTGCGGAATTAATCTCATATATATGTGAATGACGATAGAGTTGTAGGTCGTCTGCGTAGAAATGGAAATTTGATAAGATTAATGTGGAAACAGTGTTAATAAAAAAAGAAAAAAGGAGGGGAGAGAGAACGCCACCCTGGGGAAGACCCGCTTCAATGTCACACCAATCCGAGGTAGCCTCGTTAGAGCGGACTCGTTGCGAACATCCCCGAAAATATGTATCGAACCAGTCTATCACTGGGGAAGATATGTTAAGAGAACGAAGGACGGAAAGGAATATGTCAAAATCAACAGTATTAAAAGCACTGCTAATGTCGAGTAGCATTAGAACAGAGATACATTTATTTTCCATTGCTAGACGGAGATCGTCAGTGACTTTAAGCAGCGCTGTAACAGTACTGTGACCAGTGCGAAAGCCGGATTGGAAGGGAGAAAGCAATTTATTAGAGGATAGGAATTCGGACAGCTGTTTGTGAACAATGTGTTCAAGGACTTTGGATAGGTAGGGTAATATGGAGATTGGTCTAAATTGAAGTGGAATGACATTGGCACGTTTCCACGCCGAAAGGAAAATTGTCAATAAAAAGTTAAAAATGTGAGTGATAATTGGCAAGAGTTCTGGAAGGGTAAGCGATATCATGCGGGGGCTCGGGTTATCATGACCCACAGCAGTAGAAGTGATAGCCATGATATGTTTCCCAACTTCCTCCTCAGTGATAGGCTTAAACAAAAACGGACTACAGGAGGGGAGAGGAAGAGAACAGAGATGGGAGATCGTATGAACTTTTGTAACCTGGTCAACAATAATTGGTGGAACACAGAAATGAGCGTTCAGTTCATTTAAATTAACTAAATTGTCAAAACAGGTGGAGGACTTGCCAATGCCGAGGGTTGAAAGGAATTTCCATAGTTGCAAGGGGTTGTTTTGGTAACATTCACTTATTGCATTTAAAAGCTAATAAAAATAATATCTTCAAAATACATTTTCTAGTCTAGTTCTAGTCTTCTATTCTACTATTCTAATATTATTTAAATTGCTGTCGTTTGGTTAATAATCAGTTCTTTATCTAATTAACTAAAATACAAAGTACAAAGTACTTATGCATTTGACACATTATTTAAACAACATAGTTAAGACATACCCTCTGACCATCGACCACTTTAGAAAAAAAGAGATATTCATATAAAATAATAACTAATACCATTTTGGACATATCGCTTCGCTACACCCTCCCCTCTCCACTGCTCCACACTTCACCCCATTCATGTCCTGAGATGGACGCGCGCGTTCCATTTAACTTGCATGGCTTGTTTTATTGGCAGGAACGTAGCAACGAAGCTACTTTTTACGTAATAAATAATAATTTATCAAAGCTTGGTTTTATTCCATTTACTTATTATTGCATTCAAGGTGGCTTAAACTTAATAAATAACAAAAACAAAAGTATTAAAAAAAAAACCAAAAAACCCGAGTTTTAAAAATCAAACCCGGGTTTTTTTGTAATCCTCAGAACCGGGAAAACCCGGGTTTTTTCGGTCCGGGTAAACCCGGGCTCGATGCCCTAGTCCGGATTGTCATTCCAAAAACCTTATAAATATTACAGTCAGTGAAAATGTTTTAATTGATTATGTTCATGATTAAATTAATCTCAAAGGGGCATGTCTACTTTAATCCCTCAATTCATTTAATAAAAAGATTTTGGAACAAAAACATGTCAAAATTTTATTCCTTTCCTTATCCAAATGACCACCTGGGTGTTTTCCAGATACTTTAGAGCACTTTCCTCAAATAAATGTTAAGGTTTTTTCGTATGGACATATCAAATTACTTAATAGCAATTAATAATTCATAGCATATTATGTTTAAATGAGTGCGTAGTGTATAAAGAATCGACATTTAAATTTTGTCAAACGAAAAACGTCATTCCCTTCCACAAACATTGCAACTGAAATTATTATTTGTTCCCGCCCCTATTTCTACTTTAGCTTACCGCGTCCCCTCTTGCGTCCTTCTGCCTGCCGAAATAGTTTACCACGGAAGAATGTGCGCATCCACAGCGAAAAATATTTTCGATTTTATGTTTGGAAATGGCTTTTGTCACAGGTAAGTACACATCGCATTGTGAAGTAAATTGCGTTCCCTTCCAAATTTTAGAAGGAGAAGAATGAGAGAATTCAGAAGGTAGTGATTTTTTTGTGGATATAAACTAATGAGGGTCGTGTTTTTTTTATTACAATAATGTACAATTCATATTCGGACGAAACGGTGGAATGAGTCATAAATGCCCAAATTTTCCGTGATTTATTTTGCACAAACTTAAATAAGGTTTGGTAAAATCAACTACGGATATTTTGGATATGTGATCCACTGCTCGTATAAAGACGTCTAGGAAAAAAAAAATTGTCATACTCAAAGTTAAAAAATCATCTCATTATGGATGAACCTCTGCTCAACGCAAACTCCCCGATATAAAGGAAGATTTTTTTTTTCGAGTATAACAATTATTTTTTTGCCTAAACGTCTATACATAAGCAGTAGATCATGTGCCCGAAATATCCGTAATTGATTTTACCGAACCTTAGTATATCTGTGCCAAATCATCAAAATATTATATAAGGAGCCTATTCAATGCAAACAAACAAATCTTTTCTTTTTATAAAATTTGTGCAGATTTAGGAACGAAGCTATACAACGGATGCAACTACAACGTGCAGTGTTTAATTTACATTTATTTGAGAACAAATATATGATGCCCAATTTTCGTAACTATTTGGGTTCATAATCCTTTTTGGCCCGCGCGGTGTCGCATTCACACACGTGTCTATCGCGAATGAGCGAGTGAGACAGCGTGGACCGAAACAGGATAATAAATAGTTAGGAGAATTGCGCTTCCGGATTGGCCTGGTAGTTGTAACCTTTTTATCTTATAGCTACATCATACTGAAATTACGGTTGTTTATAATTTGCTGCATTAGCTACGGATTACGACTTACAATTTATATTACCATTATCTTAGATTGCATTTACATTTTTCTAGGGTTGACAGATAGTGTTATGCAAGCTTAAACAATTCGCACTTACATAATATGTTATACTTTAAAGAAGACAATCTTGTTTTATATATATATATATATATATATATATATATATATATATATATATATATATATATATATATATATATATATATATATATATATATATATATATATATATATATATATATATTACAAGATTGTCTTCTTTAAAGTATAACATATTATGTAAGTGCGAATTGTTTAAGCTTGCATAACACTATCTGATCTGATCACCATGAAATTTAGTATGCAGGGAGTTATGGGGCACAAAAATTGATCTAGCTAGGTGTTATCTCTGGGAAACTAGGTATTTTCTTCAATATATCAATAATTTCTACTCTCTTCTTTCAGACCGATTGGCAGATTGGTATTCTTATGTTGTTTGAACCCCGGTAAAATATTTTTTCTGATTCTTTTTATTTTATTTTTTTAATCTACTAGAGCTCGGTTATCCGGGTACTACTTCATTAATATTTACTATTTACATTAAGAAAATTATTTAATATTTTTCGAAAAAGGAATTTTGATAAAATAAATATAGTGTTAAATTTATTTTTAAGACTCGTTACATTATATATATTAAAATGTTAATTGACTCTTTGAATCAAATAAACATATTGTGCATTGTAAGAAAAAAAAAACACGGAAATATTTACAAATACTTTAGTAAATATAATCATTTGATATTATATATGTGGAAGCTTCCATAGATATAGATATTATTCGGATTTGTTTTTGAATTTGTATTTTGCTCACGTGCCAAACAATCGAATTTTTGTATTTTATAAACTTGTAAAGTAAATGGCGAAAAGTATTGAACAAGACAATTCGAAACATAAGCTGATAAGTATTTCAAAATGATCATCACAAAAATGGGTAAAAAGTAAAAACATAAAAGGTACACATTACAATATAAAATAAATACAGATTTGAACTAGTTCAAATAGCTAAATTATTTTCTAAACTATACTAACTAGATTATTCGAGCCATTAGAGGTTTCTATACAAAACCTTATTTCTTAGTGGCAGGACCGGTGGGATAACACTATCAAATGGCGTCACCTTTGTAATTTTTTAACCGACTTCCAAAAAAAGGAGGCGGTTATACGTTCGGCCGTATGTACTTTTTTTGTATGTTCAACGTTTACTCCGCCGTCTGGTGACCGATACTCAAAATTCTTTTTTAATGTAAAGAGTTTACTTCAAATTTAGTCCCGTTTTCACAAAAGTGGTGACCTGATGATGGGATCCATGAGGAATCGAGGGAAATCCTCAAAGTTTATAATGGACACATATAGTGATTTCGACTTTTTCTGAAGTAATCCAAGCATATTATGCTACCATAAAGAAAAATTTTGCACCAAGGTATACGCTGGAACCAAAAGTACTGAACAGAACTCCTGACTCCTTATAGATACATGTTTGGGGATTTCGGCGCTGCTTAAAGAACGGCAAGCATAAGCCACTATGTCAATTAAAGTAATCATCATCATCATCACACCATAAATCATGACATAATGATGATATAATAGGTACTTCTCATAATATTTTACACCGACACGGATATCTTTGAACATTACTCTGCCGTTTATGGACCGATTTTCAAAATTCTTTTTTTGATGTATTGGGTATAGTCCGAAATTGGTCTCGTTCAAAATCAAAATCAAAAAAAAATATTCAAAATTGGTATTTTTAAATACTCTTTTTGAACGTCGATACTACGTGATGCCTACCACCGGTTCGGGTAAACCAAAGAAACTCGTCTGGGGCCATCTTTTACCAAAAAGATGGAAAATTATTCTTTTAAAATCAAAATTATTACAATGTTTACTTATGTCTATGTAACAAATAATAAGATAAGATAAGGAGCCACCTTATTCCCAAGGTGTGCCATCTTGAATGAAGTCATTAATTTTATAATACGCTTTGGCACACAAACGTTCTTTAACTACTTTTTTAAACTTATTAATGGGAAGGTTTTGAACCTTTTCTGGGATTATATTGTATAAGCGTATACATTGGCCTTTAAAGGATTTACTAACTTTGCTTAGTCTGAACACTGGCATATCTAACTTGTTCTTATTTCTAGTGTTTACACAATGATTATCACATTTCTTTTTGAAGTTGTTTAGATTCTTTCTTACATATAACACATTTTCCAAAATGTATTGAGATGCGACGGTCAGAACTTTTATTTCTTTAAACTTTTCCCTTAGAGATTCAAAAGTCGACATCTTATAAATAGAACGTATAGCACGTTTCTGCAGCACAAATATTGTATTAATGTCCGCAGCGTTTCCCCACAAGAGGATGCCGTACGACATTATGCTATGAAAATAGCTATAGTAAACTAATCGCGCGGTCTCTATGTCGGTAATTTCTCTATTTTTTTTAACAGCGTATGCTGCAGAACTCATCTTATCTGCCAATTTAGCAATATGTGGTCCCCACTGTAACTTACTATCTAATGTTATACCTAGAAACGTTGTCACCAAAGCCGTGACCTGATGATGGAATCCATGAGAAATCAAGGGAACTCTACGAAATTTATATGGACATATATAATGATTTTGACTTTTTCAGAAGTAACCCAAGCATATGTAAAAATGTAAAAAGTAAGATTCTGCACCAAGGTATACCCTGGATCCAAAAGCACTGAACAGAACTCCTCAATCTTTAAAGATACGCGTTTGGAAATTTCGACATTGTTTAAAGAACTGCAAGCATATGCCATTATGTAACTTACAGTAATCATCATCATTATCTTATATACAATGAATTTAAAAGGGGAATTATTTAGAAAATAAGTTTTATGTCATACTTTTTGTGCATTTTTACTTTGGAAGTCGGTTTATTCGATTTGGTACGCTTTCGGCTCTCTAAGAGTCTAAGCACTGGATAGAAATTGATAACTACGTCGCAACGCACAGTTTCTGACGACGCGTTAACTTTAATGCTAAACTTTATGGATTTAAACTAAGGTCTCGTCTCCGCTATTTTATTTTATTTATTACAGGAAAACTTACAGCTAGAATACATGTATATATAGTTAAAACGTAACACAAGAAGGCTAATTAAGTTTTCACAAATAGCAATAAGGTATTATAATACTTACTATAGTAAGAAAGAAGAAGAAGACAACAAACAAATAGCAAACAAAAATTTATAAATTACAAACAGAATGGAAAAACACCATACAAAATTCGTACATATTATATTTCTTACTTTTATAAATGATTAGGAAATATGGTTAAAAAAGTGGTCATTAAGGTTCTTTTTTAGTTTTCTTATGGTGGTAAAAGTAAAGTCGAGTTCGATGCTCCGAGACGCCTTGATGTAGGTATGCTTTACTTAATCAAGAAAATTTGGAATCCTAATTAAATATTATCCGCGTAAATATACTATCGGGTATCCCGCGGGAATACTGTACTATCCCGGGATAAAAAGTAGCCTGTTTTAATCCAGACCCTAAACTACCATACCAAATTTCATCGAATTCCTTTCAGTAGATTTTGCGTGAAAGAGTAACAAACATCCATCCATACATTCTCACAAACTTTCACATTTATAATATTAGTAGGATTGTATTGCTAGAAAAAAGTAAATTGGCGGCACCATTTAGGTCTTAGTCACTTAGAACATTTACACTTAAAATAAATCATTACCAATGTTTGAAATATACATAATTAAAAACAAAAAGAAACCACTAAATTGTAAAGGAGTGAGCGAGCTGATGATGATGAATTAACTAAGAACACTACTTTCTTTTTGTTTCAAAGCTGACATGAATGAGATGAATTCATTTCAGCTTTCAAACAAACACAGGCGTCAGGCACACACACAGAGATACACGTCAAACTTACAACACTTCCCTGTTTTCGTCGGGAACTAAAAAAAAATAATTTTACAACCCGCGTGGTATCGTCAGGCGTGGCGACAACCTTGGGTGCTGCAGTCGCTGCAGTGGGGTCAAACGTGATCGTCATTATGAGCACATAATGAGATATCACGTCTATAATTAGCTTGCATTATATTGAAAACTTAGTCTGTGACGTCTAATAAACCGGTCAAGTGCGAGTCGCACTTGCGCACGTAGGGATCCGTACCATATTTACGTTCTTTATACCAATATTTTACATGTTTAGTTTTTATTTCGTTATTTTTGTAGGAAGTTTTCCATGTAAGGTCTCTGTAACTCCTGAACTAACAAAGTTATATATTAAGCCGTTATAATTTTTCTTAAAAGTTCGTCACATGGACTACCATCATGAAGTAGAGGGGGGAGGGGACTTAATATGTTGTAATTCAAAAAATAACCACCTCTCAAATTTTTTATTAAAAGACCTATTTATAGTATTGGGTAGACGCGACAAAAAAATCATCCCACTTTACGTAGGGGAGGTAAGGTACCTACCCAAAAAAAAAATTTTTGGCGATTTTGTTTTAGCACTTTGTCGACGCGGTAAATACACATTATATTCATGCAAAGTTTCATTTTTCTAGTACTGAACGTTTGGTCGGTAAGCCGCAGACGGAGTACGGGCGGACACTACGAAACCATAAGGGTTCCGAGACGTGAACTAAGGAACCCTGTCCGTTACATAAAATGCAAAAGTGCATTTTATGTAACGGACGCAGGCCAAAATGCATTTGGTAGAAGAATATCTAAGAGACCATGTATAAACATTTATCCCCTAATTGTTTTATGGCGTGCGCACACCCCAGGGCGGCAGGGCCTAGGGCCTAAGCCCTTGGCAATCACATTGTCAAGCGGCAGCAGCACTTCATATCGATTAAATGATGCCGATCGAGTAGGAAATACCTTTGGTATTGTAATACTGGTAATAATTGGCACTGCCTACTATAGTCTGTACTACGGACACACGGCATCGAGCTCCTGTCCAAATATTTTCTACGTTTATAGTTTATACTGTCGTCTTGGTCAAGATCAAAGTAATTAATGCCTGCCAGCGCCAGCTATACTCGACCTGCGGCCGGCCGGAACTTTGTTAGTGGCCCATCTGAAGTAAAAAAATTATGCGGCCCTCGACACCGTGACTGAAAAGTGTTTGTGGCACCTATAGAAAAAAGATCTACACCATAACCAACGAATATATATTACTAAAGTACCATAACCACGTCAGGGAATGTCACAGATTCACTAATGATTACTGAGGTCTTTTCTCAGTACTAAATAAAAAATAAAACAGGATTAAACTGTAGTCAGCTACCCCCGCCTACTGTGCGGTGGTAGAACTTACCCCCCATATTAATAAAAATATTTACGCAACGCATTGTCTTAACCATGTTATTGTCATTGTCTGTCAAAGAGATATTGATTAGCGTATTCGTTGCGTCATTATTTTTATTAATAAGGAAGTAGGTACGTGCTTAGGAGGATCGAGCTTAAGCCTGGAAGTCTTCTTATACTAGATTATACTAGACGAACAGGCTAGGCAAGGAGTTTGGCGAGCAAGCCAATCCGGAAAAAAAATCCCCGGTGGGGATTCAAAAAATAATTAAAATTATTAAAACGAGCCCACCACCACCATCCACCCCGTCGGTTCTTTCATCTGGACTATTAACAGCCCCTTGGTACAGCTCACCCGGACTCTAATCTATACCCTTTCGCAAGCATCTCTACCAATACCAAGAAGTAGGTGTACTGACCGTCGCTTCTCAGTATATTTTGGATAATTTATTATACGTTCGAAAAAATTGATAATCATTGTATAAACACTAGAAATAAGCATAAGTTAGATGTACCAGTGAACCACGTTCGAACCTTTCCATTACTTTGTTAAATTTAACATAGATTTAAGCTTATAATGTAAAATATATTATATTTCTTTTAAAAGAACAATTTTCCATCTTTTTGCTAAAAGATGGCCCCGTGCGAGTTTTTTACTGCGCCCGTTCTTCTCGGCGAGTTAGGGTTGAACCGGTGGTAGCTTTTTTGTTAACTTTCCGAAAAAAGCTTGTTAAGTTTCATTTGGAAATAAAAAACAACATTTTCATTGAGCCAGGGATAATCTTATCGCGCAGATTGTAAAAAATGTTATAAAAATTGTCAGATCGAGTTGTCTATCAGTTATGATAAGAACCACATAAAAACTATAACATGTCCTTCACCGAGCACGACATCTTTGTTGTTGTTTGCAATTTAAACAAAGCGAATTAACATAAGACGGGTACAAAAAACCTAACTGTGACCCATTAGTATGCCGATCACTGGAGAGCCAATCTGATAACAAGCGAAGCATAATAAATAAATAAATATTTATTATATCAACAATAACATATTGCTCATGTGCAATATAATGGCATATAAATCAGTACTTGTTGTCACATTCACTAAGTCTAGAAAAAAAAATGAAAACCCACTTCCAAAGTAAAAATGCACAAAAAAGTATGAAATAAAAACATCCTGATAAAACAATATTTTATAGAACTCACGTTCAAGTTGGCTGGTACCGACTTCAAAATTAAGAAGATCGAGTAGTGAAATAGATAAAATTTTAGCTGAATTTAAAAGAGGAATTATTTTATAAAATAAGGTTATTTCAAACATTTTTGTTCAATTTTATTTTGGAATTCGGTTTTCATTTTTTGTTTAAAAATTATAATTTTCCTCTTTTTAGTTCTATTTATTACATTATTATTGACACGTCATATTAAGAAAGTTATAAACACAAAAAGGCTGCGCTATTCTCACTCTCTCGGCAAAACAAACTCAAACGTTATTTTATGCCAGTTTTCTCAGGGGTATTTCCTCAAATAAGCATTACCGATCTGCGGACCTAAGAAACAATATCCAGTGATGATAACGAGTAGATACTATATCATTCAATAATTATTACTATGTATTGTAGTAGTCGGCGGAAAAAATGTAGCAGTAAGCTTTTTCCAGGATATTGCTAGTCATATTAATTAAATTGTAGCAGTAAGTATTAAATATATTTTTGTAATCTGTAATGATGACAAATATAATTTGGCAATAACAAAATTTCAAAGACATTGGTATCGGCGCACGAAACTCTGATAGAGATGAGTAGTAATTAGTGCCTATGTCATCGTAATAATATGTTGGTGTTTCGTGTGAAGATGGTGGTGATGATGATTACTGTAAGTTGTATGATGGCATATGCTTGCAGTTCTTAAACAATGCCGGAATCCCCAAATATGTATATATAAGGACTCAAGAGTTCTGTTCAGTACTTTTGGATCCAGTATATACCTTGGTACAAAAGCTTACATTTTGGTAGCATATGGTTGGACTAATTCAGGAAAAGTCGAAATCCTTACGTGTCCATATAAATTTCGAAGAGTTCCCTCGATTCATCATGGTTCCCATCATAAAGCTATTACCTAACTTCGTTGGAATTCATGTAAATGCTTGTATAAATTCTCCCAGCCAATAGATGTCGGGGTATTACGCAACTATGTACTTACCTATGAAACTATGTTGGTCATGAAGAGTGAACTATAATGTTGTATTGAAATATACGTTTTGTTGTGTGTACTAAGGCGGGTCAATAAGTCCGTGACTTTTTGAATTTCTAACCTCCTAACTGAAAAAGCAACACTACTCCTGTCAACAGGCATCTGTCAGTTGACTCCTATCAAAATTTGAACTTGCTGCGTCAGTTAGTTTGTGTTTTACAGCTATCTTTATCAGACTATCCAGTAACTTAAGGAAACAATGGAAAAAAGTGAATTTCGTGTGCTTATTAAGCATTATTTTTTGCGAAAAAAAACCATTACCGAGACCAAGGCTAAGCTTGATAAATACTATGGGGACTCTGCACCATCGATTTCAATGGTAAAAAAGTGGTTTAATGAATTTCGTTGTGGCCGTACAAGCACTGAAGATGCCGAACGTCCTGGACGCCCAGTTGAGGTCTCTACACCCGAAACAATCTAAAAAATTCACGATATGGTGTTGGTCGACCGAAGATTGAAAGTGCAAGAGATTGTGGAAGCCATAGACATCTCGCATGGCTCAGTGGTTTCAATTTTGAATGATCACTTGGGCATGAGAAAGCTTTCCGCAAAATGGGTGCCGCGTTTGCTCACAGTCGACCACAAACGCAATCGTGTAACAACTTCACAGGAAGGTTTGGCGTTGTTTAATCACAATATGGAGGAGTTTTTTAACCATAGACGAAACATGGATCCATCACAATACACCAGAGACCAAACAACAGTCAAAACAGTGTGTTTCTAAGGGTGAATCGGCGCCAAAGAAGGCCAAGGTGGGTTTGTCAGCCAATAAAGTTATGGCGACTGTTTTTTGGGATGCACGTGGGATAATCCACATTGACTATCTTCAAAAGGGAAGAACAATTAATGGGGAATATTATGCCAACTTATTGGACCGCTTCAATGAGGATTTGAAAAAAAACCGACCTCACTTGACCAAGAAAAAAGTTCTTTTTCACTAAGACAATGCAAAGGTGCACACATGTGCAGTTGCCATGGCAAAAATCCATGAATTGGGCTATGAATTGCTCCCACATCCACCCTATTCTCAAGATTTGGCTCCGAGTGACTACTTCTTGTTCCCAAACCTGAAAAAATGGCTCGGTGGAAAAAGATTTGACTCCAATGATGAAGTCATCTCGCAAACAAAGGCCTATTTTGAAGACCTCGACAAATCATATTTTTTGGAAGGGATAAAAAAATTGGAGAAGCGTTGGACAAAGTGTATAGAGCTCAAGGGGGACTACGTTGAAAAATAAAATGATTTATTTATCAAAAAATCTGTGTTTTATTCCAAAAGTCACGGACTTATTGACCCGCCCTCGTATTAGCACCATGTAATCTATTTAAATTGTATGCTATTAATCTTTTATAAAAAGTAATAACTTATTAAATAAGGACTTAAAAAGAGTATCAAACAAATTGTGTACTTTGAAACACCGCCGATGTTTTAGTTTCATATTTATAACAATTTATATAATTTTCGAAAAAGGTCATCGTGTGTAATACCGAAACGCGATATTGTCACTTTACTTCAAAACTATAAACTGTTTGAATTTCAAAGTTTCCAGTTCATGAGGATGCAGAAGTTCTGTTCAGTAGTTTTGGATCCAGGGTATACCTTGGTGCAAAATCTTACTTTTTGGTAGCATGTGCTTGGACTATTTAAGAAAAAGTCGAAATCGCTATGTGTCCATATAAATTTCCTCGATTCCTCATGGATCTCATCATCGGATCATCACTTTGATATCAAAAGGACCAATTTGGATTTAACGCCTTTACATAAAAAAAAATATTTGAAAATAGATCCACAGACGGCGGAGTAATAATTGAACATACAAAAAAACTGGAGTGTGTGCTTAAGACCGCACGGCAGAAGTGAAAACTTCATTGGCAATCATAATCAATTTACCTGTATATACCGTTCAGCAGCGAAACCAGCTGACTGTATCTTTCTTTATCTTTTGGATATTCTCGGCGGTTCGAGTTCACACGATCGAGTCTTTCACCTCAGAGCGTGACGGATCAGCCTCACCTATGAAAAAATGTGTGTGCGGTGCGCCACAAGCAGCAGTTTTTCACTTTGTTGTCGGAAGTCGGTTAAAAATACTAGCTTTTTACGCTTAAATAGAACTTGTCGATTTGCAAAATAAGGTTTGGACTCTTTAGGGCGGAATAAACAATATTTAGATTCAGTGCAATTTTATAAATTAATTAACATCAATTTTGACGAGCCTCGTGTTGAATATTGTTATTAAAAATGATGACATTAATATTTGCTCAGAGCTTAATGTTTAATTTTTCATATTTACGACTTTAGCTTATTGCGATTTGCCTGAGATTAAGATATTCTCTTTATCATTTTATGGAATTTCTAGTTTTCTTTTTTCAATATTCTAATTTTTAATCCAATATTAATTCGTAGCCAGAATTGGTGGCAGCGGCGGGATACCCCGTGGAGAGGCACCGCGTCACCACGGATGACGGCTACGTGCTCCAAGCTCACCGAATACCAGCCGGCAAGAGAGCCGCCAGAAAGAGCAGCCTGGACTTTCCCAAGAAGAAGAACGCTATACTGATAGGTCACGGACTCCTGGGCAGCAGCGGGGATTTTGTTATTATGGGACCAGAAAAGAGCTTAGGTAAGGCAGCAACGCTTTCTATGGCAAACCATACTAACCGGAACCATAAAACATTTTGTTTTTCAAGGTTGGTCAAATTTTTCGCGCGTTTACGTGGATCATTTAAAAAAATTATGGTTTGATCGTTTTATGTAATAAGTATTTTTATTTTATATATACAGCATATCTCCTGGCTGACGCCGGCTACGACGTGTGGCTGGCGAACTTCAGAGGCACAGTGTACTCATCGCACGAGAACTACACGAGTAGTGATTGTAGATTCTGGGAGTTTAGGTAAGAACCATGAAACTCTACGACACAATAGTCAATAGTTCCGCTTGCGTCGCAGTAACAATAGTGCTCCGATAAGGGAATTCTTGGATCTCATTGTAGCCGGTCATATAATCTTTTTAAAGTTTCTTAGACTAGCAGCGCTGCATACAAACCTGCAATTGCTAAATATCACGAGAGTACTGTAGGCTGAACTTTTAACGAACATAACGCTTGGAAAGTGCGGCTAATCTCAACCTTTTTGAAAGGAGCTCATGAAAATAAATGCTTGTAGTTTTCACGAGCACGGCAAGTACGACCTGCCGGCCACTATCGACAAGGTGCTGGAGGTGACCGGCCTGCCGGAGATCCTGTACATCGGCTACTCCATGGGCACCACCACCTTCTTCACCATGATGTCTCAGAGGCCAGAATATAACGAGAAGCTGGTGGCATTCTTCGCCCTCGCCCCAGCCGTTTACTTAGACAGTATCAAGGCTCTAGTGACTGTTCTACTGAAAACTATGGACATTCCGGTAAGTATCTCCGGTGTCCGGTACCTACTTATTGTTACAGTCCCACATGTCATGTTACAGTGGCATATAGAGGTGATTGCAATTTCATTGCAGAGTACAGCACGGAGTCAGGGTATGATCTCGTTCAGCATCAAGCGGGACCTGCTGGACGTGGCCACGAGACTGTGCAGCGCCAGGGAAGCCCGCAACGACATATGCATGCAGTTCATGTACAGCGTCGTCGGCTCGGACTACGAGCAGTATGATCCGGTAGGACATTTTAAAATTATTTTGGTTTAAATAATTATTGTCAATATTATAATAAATATATATAATAATAAATAAATAAATATTTATTAAATAATAGGTAATGTTGATTTTTTATAAGAATAACTAGCTGGCCTTATAAAAATTGTTCTGCCAGCTATATTAAATTATTAAAATAAATTCATTTTTTTTTAAACATTTAAGTAATAGTTTACGACCTATTCTCAGATCTACCGAATAAGTATGGTACGTATAAAAAATCATATAAATCATTCGGGCTGTTTTGGGCTTTGGCGGAGTTTTTTTTCTTCGTTTTTTTTTAATAATAATAATCTTACTTATGTATAAAAATGGATTGCAATTCTAATATGTCGCTAAAAATCGAGAACAACTGGATAAAATGAGACCCTTATGATGTGTGTATTCATAAATAAAATTAATTAAGTATTTAATTAGTTTTATTCAACCAAAACATAAAATATTCAATTGCTTGTAGCTCGGGGGGTGAGGTTTGTGACCCCCAAGATGGGGATGTTTTGTAGATGAAAATAAACCTTTTATCTGCTATTAAAATTTCTTAACCTCGAGACGACACACACTGTAGACATGCAATGACGATTGGAAAAAAATATTCAATGATGTAGTTTTGGTTGTTGGTCATGTTAATATGCGACAATTTCTAAATTGTCGTTTTATTTCCAGGAGATGACTCCAGTCATTATAGCGAGAGCGCAACCCGCGTCTTGGAGACAATTAGAGCATTTTGGAAAAATCGCACTCACAGGTTAGCTTTTTGTTGCAATATCAAAAATAATAAATAATATTCTATTTGAGAAATAATACATTTAGTTTATTTACTGTTCTTATTTTAAAGGTGTGTTCACATCGTGGGAAGATGGCTTATGGGGTGCAGTCAAACCATATAACTTCTCCAAAATTGATATTCCAGTGTCAATATTGTATGGCGAAAATGACATGCTAACTCACAAATCGGTATATTTTTCAAAATATTGTTACTAATGTTTTATAAGAAAGACAAATGCTACAAAGCAATAAAGTCATATTCCTATAGTACCTAAATAAAACTTGATATTAAATTAAATCTTGATTAGACTTACTATTTTGCTTAACAAAATATTACATAACATTTAATGATACAGGTTGTTTGAAAATGTATAAGTATGGCCAATATTTTATTTCAGGGGGTAAAAAAATTAGCCCGTGAACTGAGAGATGTCGGTGTACTAGAGGAGAAGAAGCCGGCAAGCAAATGGCCAAAGTTCAACCACCTGGATTTTATTTTTGCAAAAGATGTTGGAAATATTTTTAATAAGCCTTTTATTGAGAAAGTGCATTATTTGTATAATAAATATAGTAAAACATAACAATGTGTTTAAATTGTAATTACAGTTAAATTATAAAAAACTGAAGTCTCGCGTCAGTTGTCATTGCGTGAGACGACTTTTGTTATTTCTTTTTATCTACCCTCAATTTTTGTGTGTGAAAACTTTTGTTTATAATGAGTGATATTAGTGAGGAGGAACCTCCTGGTGTGGATGTTACTAATATAAATGCTAGAGAGGTACGCAGAACCATATTAGGATCTTCGCCATTACATAGATAGCCCTTTAAATCAAGATGAACATTTTGAGGTTACGAGTGAAGAAAATTGTAGTGTACCGATTAATTTGAAGAGAACAAGGGATGAATCAAGTGCTGTAGAAGATAATTATATAGATAATTTAGATAATAAGATTTTGTCATGGTTACGAGAAATAAGAAACTTAATTTGAGGCGTTCACCATCACATGAAGATAGAGTTATGATAATTAATTAAATATTTGAAATTAATATATTTTAAAATAGAAATAGCTTTTATGGAGTTGCAGTTTCTTCTCAGGATCCATTACCAAAACAACTGGCTATTGCGAAGCTTTAAAGAACGGAAAATGTATTGGATATTGTGAAAGTTTCCTATAAAAATCCTTACAAAATTCTAATTCGCTTTAAATCCAGCGGTGCAGCTGAAAGTTTTATTTATAGTGATAATAATAAGAAAAGAGGTTGGATATGCAGAAGAACAAATGAAGTTGTTTATTCTTATGGTATAGTAAGAGATATAGATATTGATATGGATGAAAAGGAAATAAAAGAAATTTTGGAATGTGAAGTGGAGATATTAGCAGTCAAGCGACTATTAAAAAATAATGAGAAAGGTGAATGGGTAAAATCCGAGACCATTAGAATCGCTTTCCAAGGAGCCACTCTACCATCATATGTTAAAGCATATGGTTGCCGTGTGAGAGTGGAGTCATTAATTTTTCCTGTTACACAATGTTCAAAATGTTGGAGGTATGGCCATATGAAACATTTTTGTACAGCTAAATCACAAAAATGTCCGAAATGTGGTGGTGAACATGTTAACTGCACAACTGATCAGTTTAAATGTGTAAATTGTAAGGGAGCACATATGTTTCTTATTAAGAGTGAGTGTCAAGCATTCTTACGTGAACGGAGTATTCGCTTACATATGGCTCAATACAACACCACATATAAGGTGGCTTTACTCTCTTTTAACAATGAAAAGGAAAGTAGAGATTTAAATAATAGAAAATATTTTATAAAACCAGTGCAAAATTTATTAACACAAAGAAGTAGTATCAATGCCACCTACGCAGATGTAACAAGAAACCAAGTTGATGAAGACATGGAGATTCACGATGTTGCCAATCATAAAGAGCCTACACCATCTACATCAAAGGGTAGAAATTCAATGAGTAAAAAGAAGGCGAGTGGTAAAAACAATAAAAAGAGGATTGAGTCCTGTGAGCTTCAAGTTACCTTAAGCACAGATGAAGATAAATTCACTGATTCAGATGAAGCAAGTATGAATGTCAAAAATAAAAAGCCAAAGAAGTCTTTATTTTCACAGTTTCTACATCGTTTTTATGAAATTGTGGGAATAGGGTGGCAAGACCCAAAGGGAGATCTCCGACCGAGCGAGGTGCTATGCTCGGTCAGGCCGAAGCCCACTTGTATGAATTTCAGATGTCGTATATATAGTGCCGATCATAGAAAACTTCGATAGCGCGATTCAGGATTGTGGCGCTAATTGGTCCGCCACATCACTCCATCCCGAAGACGTCGAATCTTGAGTCGCCAGTGCCAGAGAGTCCCAGTGAGTCGGAACTGTGCTGCTGCTGCATGGGCTCCAGTGAGTCGGAGTGCTGCCGTGCGGGCCGATACTACGTGCTGACCAGGAGAGATGTGCTCTGCTTGCTGACCGGTCGTTGTAGTGAGAGTGCCCGATGAAGCCGGTGAGGGTTCGACCAGGCCGCGGTGCATTGAGGCTGGTGGTCGAGGTACCCGATGAGGCTGAAGCTGGCTGGCGTGGTGCGGAGGGGTGGGGGGTGATGATGATGATGTCCAGAAGGAGGCGTATCACGTCGGGGTCACCAATGTGGGAATAGGGAGGCAAACCCCAAAGGGATATCTCCGACCGAGCAAGGTGCTATGCTCGGTCAGGCCAAAGCCCACTTGTATGAATTTCAGATGTATATATAGTTCCGCCACGAAATAATTAAGTCAGAAAATGATACTTCAACAAAAATTGATATGTTGTTTTCTATTGTTAAAAAAATAATTATAAAGTACATAAGAAGTTTTTTTAATGCATAATCTATTTTCAAATTGAACTGAATCTTATAATGGATCGAGTTACACCTAATAAGAAACTAGATGGTGTCATGAATATTCTTCAGTGGAATGCAAATAGTATCTCTCCAAAAAATGAAATTAAGCTTTGAGAGAACTAGACTTAACGTAAAAAAAAATTATAAAAAGGCAGAATGGGACATGTTTAAAGAAAAAATAGAAGAAGACTTCTTAGATTGGGAATGTGTACACAGTGTTCACGAGTGCTATGATTTATTTATCAATATCATACAAAATGCTGCAGATAAGTTTATTCCATGGATCAAAATTAGCCAGGATCTGAGCTCTAAATGTGGAGGAAAATTTTATTGATTGTTCAACCTCCAAGGGTATCTGGTACAGGACTTTGAATAATGAGCCAGAGTCGCACTTGTATACCTTAATATGTCTTTATTATTGTAAAACAAAATCTAATTACTTAACATACTACAGAGCAAAATATTCGCATGTTCAGTATGTTTACTATAGTAATGTATGTATGCCATTCTCTTGTATACAAGGCAATTTTGTTATAAAAGTCTTGTATAAAAGGCAACAAAAACAGGTTGTAGGCATACATAGCCTACAACAGTATTGACAAGTGAGACAGGTGGTGGATAATGCCATTCTCACATTGGCTGCACATCCACGAGAAGAGCTGTTTCATTGACCATAATAATTCATTGATATGCCGTAAATGGTATGCAATAGCCAATATATATATTTACCATACTATACATACATACTGGGTGTCCCAAAAATACCGTCTCATAGTGACATGGGAGATAGATTAGCCTTATATCTCTCGGATAAAATAAAAATGACCTTAGTAAAAGTTGCTTAGTTTTCGAGATATTTGGATTTTTTTGGTTTTATTCAAAATCTCCATTTTTAGTTAGTTTTTATTTCCGCATTAGTACAAATTCCTTTAATTTATTCATTTTAATTTTTTTTAAGTATCTCGAATAGTTGTTTGATGCATACAAAATAAACTTTTGTCAAATAGTAGTGTATTTTTTAAGAAAAAAATATTTTTGTGTTGCGTTTTAGCTCTCCCAAAATTTCGACCCAAATTTTGACAATCTGCCGTAGAAAAAAAATGTACTAAAGTAATCTGGCAAATTATTTTAAAAATTACTCAATTTATTGCAGATTTAGAAATGGTATAACACTTACATGAAAAATTTACAGAAACTTAGAAATTGCCATTTTTATCATTAAAGTCTGATTCAAGCCAGACTCTTATGTAGTAAAGAAGATGAAAAAGTACCAGGAATGTTCATCGCAATCTTATTATCTATCGACCTTTATTATCTTTTGTATCTGTAGACTTGTAAAACTGAATGTACTATTGCAACCCTAATTTGTTTTTTCGTTCTTTCCTTCGCTGTTATGGGGCACTGTGATAATAAATAAAATTAGAAAAAAACTTTAGAACTTAGATTTATTACAGTAAATGCTCGAACTGTCGACCTCCAACACGAATGCACAATCGACATCTTCTGATAAAATTATTCTTTAATCTTCTCAAACTTATCTGAGATATTTCTTGAGCCGCTGCGGTGACTCTGTCGCGTAGTTCCCTTTCGTTGCGTATTGGTTTACCATAAACTTTGTCTTTAAGACATCCCCAATAAAAAAAATCCAGGGGATTAAGATCAGGGGATCGTGGTGGCCATAAGATTGGCCCCAGTCGCCCAATCCACCTTCCCGGGAACCTGCGGTCCAGGTGTGCTCGAACGTCTCGAGCGTAATGTGCTGGGCAGCCGTCGTTTTGAAACCACATCGTTCGTAATGATTCCAGTGGCACATCCCCGAGGAGCGTTGGCAATTGGTTTTCTAAAAATTCCAAATAGGTGTGACCATTTAATATTGGAGGCAGCTCCACTGGTCCTACTATTGTACCGTTGTAGATTCCGGTCCATAAATTTATTTTAAACATGTGTTGCGACCGATCTTCTCTATTCTCGTGTGGGTTTTCTAGCTGCCAGCTATGAATATTATGAAGGTTTAAATAACCATCTCTTCTACATTGCGACTCGTCACTCCACAGTACTTTATGAAAAAAGTCGGGATCTTCCCTATTTTTTTCCAACATTCGTTGACAAAATTGTACCCGTCTGGCATAGTCACTCGTAAGGAGAGTTTGCACTCTTTGTATGTGGTACGGATGATACCTGTTCCTTTTTAAAACGCGATGAGCAGATGATTTCGGTATTCCAGTCCGACTCTGAATCAAACGAACCGAAGTTGACGGATCTTCGGTAACTTGCTGTAACACGACATCTTCGTCGGTTGTTTGCGGTCTCCCTTCACCACCTCGAGTTCCTTGGACTCTACCCTCTCTGTAGGCAGAATCCAATCGTTCAATCACATGATACGATGGCGGTGTACGGTTTGGATAACGTTCCGCGTACAATCTTGCAGCTAATCTTGAATTTAAAGTTACTACGCCTCGATTAGAAACACGCCTGGTTTCCCCATAAATTAAGTACATGTCGGCGTACTCACGATGAGTAAATTGAGTAGCAGCACCTCGTGGATTTTCCATTCTTAGCACAGTAAAACCAGCCAGCTGTCTGTAAGAGCGCAAACCGTCGTTGTTGTCACCAAATCAGTTCAACAATAGTCCAAATCGAAAGCAAATCAGAGTCCAAAAATAACGCCTAGTAATAAAAAAAATGAGAGAAACGAGAGCAGTACAAAATAGCACGTGTATCGCACAAAACGGAAGAGAACGTACTAAAGTCCACGAGATCGTTCGTGGAACACGGTGTTGTAAAATGTGGGAAGAGAGTAGCGCATATTGCGCGCTCCCTTGCACTTATTAGGCCTTTAACAAACATTACCGTTGATCATTGACAGCTATCTCACTCAGTTTTTAACCTAAGAACAGGATCACAAACGCCGAACACAAAGGACAACATGTGGCCTTTTCATTGTGTTTGAATATTGAATATTCACTTCATAGTTGAGTCCGGCTTGAATTAGACTTTAATGATAAAAATGGCAATTTCTAAGTTTCTGTAAATTTTTCATGTAAGTGTTATACCATTTCTAAATCTGCAATAAATTGAGTAATTTTTAAAATAATTTGCCAGATTACTTTAGTACATTTTTTTTCTACGGCAGATTGTCAAAATTTGGGTCGAAATTTTGGGAGAGCTAAAACGCAACACAAAAATATTTTTTTCTTAAAAAATACACTACTATTTGACAAAAGTTTATTTTGTATGCATCAAACAACTATTCGAGATACTTAAAAAAAATTAAAATGAATAAATTAAAGGAATTTGTACTAATGCGGAAATAAAAACTAACTAAAAATGGAGATTTTGAATAAAACCAAAAAAATCCAAATATCTCGAAAACTAAGCAACTTTTACTAAGGTCATTTTTATTTTATCCGAGAGATATAAGGCTAATCTATCTCCCATGTCACTATGAGACGGTATTTTTGGGACACCCAGTATTTACCCATACTAATAAAAATATTTACACTACGGATAAGCATTCAATGTTGCTGTCTTTGTCTGATTTCATTTCATTGGAAAAGTCACTTGACAGACAAAGACAGCAATATAGAGTACCCTTGTGTAAATATTTTTATTAGTAAGGGGTTTAAGTATATGTAGGTATTATATTATAAGAGACATATTTGTAGATGCGACAATAGGTACTTACTTTATTCATCCCAGGCTTTGCTGTAGTAGTCACTTTAGCATTTTGTACATTTTGTACTATGGGAGGCAATTTCGCTTCTGGTTGAGCTCGTACATCTAAAAACAACAAAATAATTATCAATCAATTACACACACCAGCACCTATCGCCTAATACGTCTATATTATTAATTATTGTGTTGAACATTCCTATCAAAACAGTCCAAGTTTTTACTTTGATTCGTTGGTTAAGAAATAATAATATTTTGCTTAATAAAAGCAAAAAACTCAAGAAAAAGATTCCCCAGCCCATAGCTGTTTATTTTTATGTTCTCGTTTATTACTTGTTAGTAATTTTAAATAGGTACTCATGAAACTTACCTTTGTTAGGCATTTATAGGTAATTTCAAAAGAGTTTCTAGTTCCGATTTAATTCTAGAGACCTTATTGGAATGTTACAACATCTTGCAATTTGCATTTTCAGATTTACTGATTTTGCTTCCCTCTTGTTTATTTTTCATTTCATTTGTCAAAAATGATCATATTTTTTTCATTTAGTTATTTATAGCATCGGCTTATAACCATTTGCCAGTGTCAAGTTAAAATGGCGGAATTAGCACTTTCGTTTCAATTTTCAACACCGTATTCCTATATCGTCAAGTCTACAGTATAATAAAAGTCCAAATAAGTAGTCAGTACAGTCCATGAGCCATGTCAGTCGATTCAGTAAAGTGGTGAAAGATCCTAGGGAGTTTTGGCGGAACACAAAATAGCACGTCTTTAGAAGTTGTACCATTTGCCCACACTTGTGCACGTCAACGAATATTTAATTGTTAATATTCTACCAATATTTCACATTAAGAACCGAATTAACACAAATTGTGAAATTATACAAAATCCACAACGTCACCCATTGAATTCCCCAGCAAAACTCCGAAAATTATACATAGGTTATTTACACGACAAGCTATTTACAGCGACAAAAATGAAGATCTCTAGTGAGGGGGCCATCTTAAGGGTAAACATTTGTTTAATTAATTATAAATAAACAAAGAACGAACAAATAATTTTTACATTCGAACAATAACGAACAAACGACGAACAAATAATTAAAAATAAAAAAAATTCAAAAATCAAAAAAAGTGGGGCCAAATTCAGTGAGCCGTTATTTACTTACTTACGCATACCAAGCTGCCAATCAGACTAATATATTTTTTAAATGTATTTATTTAAAAGACATTCGGCTTAAATCTATTTGCCAGTGTCAAGTTAAAAAGAAAAAATATAATTTTCGTTAAAATTTTCAACACCGTATTTCTAAGTCGCCAAGTTCTAAGTCTAGTCAAAGTCCAAATAAATTGTCAGTGCAGTCATGAGTCAAGTCAGTCGATTCAGTAAAGTAGTAGTTAGGCTTTACTGAAAGTTTGTAGGGAGTTTTGGCGGAACACAAAATAGCACGAAATAGCACAAATTTATGAGAAAATACGAATTCCACAATTGAACTCCCCGGCAAAACTCCGACAGAAGGATTGTTGCCAGTGTCAATTTTTTTTAGTTCCATTTCAGGACTTTTTTGCCAAGCTGTAGAATCGATTATTTTGGTTATTGCCACAGTTATTAATACTGACGGATTTATGCTGTACTACTAAACGCAATTTAAAAAAATAGACATTTTATTGTTTAATGTCAATGTCATCGGATTCGGACATCGGTCAAAAAATGCCAACAGCGTTTCAATAGATTATTTTGCAATTTTAATAAGTTTGTACCTAAGTAGTGAATTATATCAAATTATGCTTAAATTTATGTGAGAATAATTTTATATCCAAGATTGTATCGTATATTTGGAATAAAGCAAAATGGATCTCCACCGGCCGGTTGAAGGAAATAAGGTAGGCATTGGAGAATTATTAATGTAAATAAAATTTAATTACTTACTTATTAATACGAAGCATATTATAAGAGTTCTTAAATAAACAGTTAGTGGTAGGCTATGTATTCATAAGAAAGGTAAAAACATTTACCTAGTAAGATAACATAAGTAAGACAATGTATGGTGCACTCAAGGTAAAGAAATCTAAATAAAATTATGTGCTGTGTAGTAATTAAAAAATTTTTCAGACCTATGAGGAGATGACACCTGAGGAAAAACACAGGCAAGTATTTTCTTTTTTACTGTATTTATATAAATATATTTTTATATATTATATAAAAAGTAAGGTAAGTAGCAGTTCCGGTAGTACATAGCTTTTCTTTAACGAATTTGTATAGATTCTGACATTTACGATACTTTACGTGGTATTTGAAATTCTGATATTTAACGAAAGTGCCACGATTGTTTTAAATTTTTTATACAGATTCGATATAAGTACTTATGTAAAAATTAAGTTTTATGTTTAATTTAGGGACGAAATTGCTTATCTATATAAAAACAACATTTATAAATTACATATTTATTTAATTTACCTGCTTTTTGGAATAATTTGATGGAGTTGGTGGGTGATGAATAGAAGAATGATGGATAAAGTTTAGCACAAGAGGTTTTCACGGTTTTAAAATTTCATCAGCAAGTTTTAAAGTTTCAGGCAGCAAGCTCGATCACGATATGTTATATAAAAATCTGAGTCCCGTTTTTTGTGACACACTAGGAATAAATTTGACTCTTTCCTCTTTATTGGTGCCTCTTATGTATTGTTAATTTCTACTATGAAAACAGTCATGGGTGGCTAAAATTTGTTAAGACACATAGCAAAGTACTGTGAATAACCACAATAGTAAAGATATTTTATGTAAATTTTGTTCTTGTTATTCCATTAAAATTAATCGTAAGTACACGCAATCTACAAAGTACATAATCGAATGTGACACAATATTTTTTTTAAAAGTTTATGTAGTTTCTAGAAAATTATTGAAAGTGCCAGTTACGATTAAGATAGCAAGCTTATTTACGTGGTATACTATCGTAACTCAATTTTCGCAAAAACTGTTTAACATTTTGGATTTTTGATACAATGTACTAATTTGTTATCTTAACAATATTATTTTTGCAAATGTTCATAAGGATCTTACCATTAAGGACTACCTGAATCTAACGAAAAATAAACTTTAAATCACTCTCCTGAAAAGTAGCACTTTTAACTCCAAAATCCTCTTGGCCCTCCTTGTAAAATATTTTCTGGTTCTGTCACTTGCAATTTTTCCTTTTAGATTTGATCATCAGAAAATGCATGAGCTCCATCGCGGGCATGAGTCCATGCACACAACTATGGTGCTGATCCTCATTGGTACTTTGATGATAGCTCAAATTATAATTGTTGAATGGAAGAAGCGTCATTACCGTTCCTATGCTGTGAGTAAAACCATTATATAGTATTCAATAAAACTTCCATTACATGTATCATGTGACTTTTTATTGCTTCATATTTTATATTACATGACATAATTACATAATATATGATGTGAAACAGCTAATCCGATCTATACAAATATTTTTAATATTAAAAATGTTCTATGCTCCGTAGACTTTATTAAGATACTACAAAGATATGTTTTCTTCTTATTTATGAAAACTGAATTATTTTCAGTTATTCACAATGGTAGCTATGTGGTCTATACCGGTGGCCATGAGCTTGAAGAACTACTGGTGGCGGTTCATCACAGTATGGACCATATTCACCCTCCTTACCGGTCTAGTCATTAGGAAGTGTACACAGAAACCCATGTCGGTGACAACACCTAGGTAGGTTCATGTTTATAATGATAACTAGCTGACCCGGCAAACATTGTTTTGCCATTGTATGTATTTTTTAATACCACATCATATATAAAAAATCGGAAATATAAAAAATATATTTATAAGGGTGACTTATAATCAAGGGGTTGAAAACATAGATTAAGACCGATTCTCAGACCTATTGAATATGCAAAAAAAAACATAAGAATCGCCAAGCTGTTTCAGAGGAGTGTGTAGTGTAGATTAATCGTTAAATTTGCCATTCAAATGTTATTTGACATTCCAACAAAACTGACCATCCACCTAAGTAATTAAGAATAAGAATTGTCCATATTCTTAATTACTGCAGTGCAAAATATTCGTGAGCCTCTTAAACATATGTCTAAGAGGATCAATAAAATTTTGTTACTACTCTACTACTAACTTTGATATTCTTTGCACTGCAAACTATTTAATAGAACAGTGATAAAGTGATAACAAACTTTTTTTTTAATTTATAAAAATCTATATTGTCTTCTTAAATATTTAGAATAAATATTTTCAGATTAGTGTACAAATGGTTCTACCTCATATACAAGGCGAGCTGCGTGGTCGGTGTGTTTGGGTACATTGTGATGATGCTGACATTTCTCGGCTTCAACACACTGTTCAATTACAAGCCACAGCAGTGGATGGATGTTGGCCTGCTGTCGCTTTTCTATGGCCTGTACTTTGGAGTACTGGGCCGGGATGTGGCAGAGTATTGTTCAGACAAAATGGCCTCTTCTATAGGGGTGAGAACATAATATGATGTCTTATCTTACAATACCTATGTGTTATAACAAACAGCCTCCGTGGTCTAGTGGTTAGAGCTTGGCTCTCGACTTGTCGTGGCACGACCACGACGAGTCGAGAGCCAAGCTCTAACGGTTTGATTCCCGCATTGGAACAAAAAAAAATCGTTTCCAAGTTTGGTTAGGACAATGCAGGCTTATCCATGCGTCGGATGGGCATGTAAAAAGTCGGACCTGCGCTTGATCTCTCGCCAGTCGTGTCCGGTTATCTGTCCCACTGGGTTATGAGAATAAAGGAAGAGAGAGTGCTCTTGTGTACTGCGCATACACTTGGGGCACTATAAAATTACTCCTGCGTAACTGGCCTGGTTTCAATGAAACCGGCCACCGTCCACCACCGTTTTTTGCCTAAACGTCTTTACACAAGCAGTGAATCATGTGCCCGAAGTATCCGTCATTGATTTTCGGAGACATTATATATTTGTTTCCAGTACTACACGCAGGAGGGCATGCCGACGCGTCAGCTGGAGAGCGACGTGTGCGCGGTGTGCGGCAACCGGCTTCTCGTGCCCATAGACCAGGAGGGCGTCATAGGTATATACTCTATTTATATTTTCAATCACAGTTGGTAATATGACAAGTGCCGGATTAAGGTAACTCGGTGCCCTAAGCAATCTTTCCTTGTGGGCCCCCCTATCCTTAGACCTTAGGTCAAGGATAGTGAACCTTTACGTATTAACGTGCCATTTTTCTAAAAAAAATAATGAGGTTATAGATGTGCCATAAATTTTTCTTTGTGATTCAGAGGCGTATTTAAAGATTTGGCGCCCGGATCATTTAAAATTTGCCGCCCATTAAGCAGTGGCGGATTCAAATATCAAAAACTTATGTTTATTTTACAAGTTAAAATATAATTATACTTTAAAACCTATCTGAAAGATTTTATTATATTGTCTTTTCACTTATTACGTACATACAACGTTTAGCTTAATATACCATTTAGATCAGAGGTTAGGACGAGACTGGCTACTTAACATTGGAAATATAATATTGAAATGACTTGGAACCAAGAGAGCAAGAGTGCAAGCACTTTTGTGTGATCCCTACATCATCCTCCCTCCTAGTAAAAAAATAAAATACATTACTCATACAAAGTTTATACAAAATAATTATCAATAATTTTTATTACAAAATAATTTCATTGCCAAACTGTTCATTTATTAATTTTCTTCAATAAAAATAACACTAGAATTCAAATAGCTAATTCTATGACAGAATTCTTTGATTTCAAAAAAAAATAAAAATAAAAACTAATGTGCATTTAGACATACATTAAGCGAAGCGATTTAGGCATCCTTGCGGAGCCAGCTCCGGGCCCGGCAGTGACATTGCATGCGAATGCCATAGAGCAGGGCGCCGACGATGATAAACCAAAACCGCCAAAACAATTAAAACCAAACTCATAAGTATTTACTTTTTGGTGCAGGTCTATAGCTGTAGAATTAATTTGAGCTTGTGCCACTGCCACGTTGTCTTTTGTTTGGTAATTTCCCATTATGATCAGCAGACCAGAGTTGCGATCGGTGACGGATAGGCGGCTGTAGGGGACGATGGTAAAGGCCTCCGCCGGGGGCTGCACCTCCTCAGCTAGTTTCCCGACGTGGAGAGGGCGGCCGAACTACTGCTGCTGCCAGCTTCCCTCGGTCTCCATGCGCATGGCTGCTCGCAGCGATAGGCATTTTGGCGAAACTTGTAGTGGTACCTGCAGAGCCACTGCGTCGATCTCGGGTTGCGGCCTCTTGTAGGTGAACGTGGGCGGATAAACTGACGGTTTCTGCTGCTGCTCCGTCGGCCTCTAGATCGGTCGCGCTCCATGTCGGCCAAACGAATATTTATCTTGGCCAATTCCGCCGAGATGCCGTCGATTTCTTGGTCTTCATAGCGTTCCGCAGCTCTTGGCTTGTGTGACACTTCTGCCAAATGTGACGTGCGAGTGGCTTCAGCGACGTTGTCGGCGATGACCGCCAGGTTGTTGAGGTCCTTTGTGTCCGAAACAGCCAACACCGCACGGATCGTTTGTGACAGATGCCCCTTCCAGAGCACCTTGTGGTGCATGGCCAGTGCCATGGTGCCAACCACAATGGGGTTCAGACCAGCCTATCTAACAAATTTTGTGTTTTCCTGCACCAACGCGCGTATGTAGGCGCGTGATGCGCAAATTTGCGCATGAATGCAACAATTTCTGTGTGTGGTGCTAGAGACATTCAGAATGAACAAAACACGTACTGCCGTATTAAGCTTCGTGGTGCTGCTTTTCCAGAAAACACGTACAAACTGACGTGCGGGCACGTGTTCCACGAGTTCTGCATCCGCGGCTGGTGCATCGTGGGCAAGAAGCAGACCTGCCCCTACTGCAAGGAGAAGGTTGACCTCAAGCGCATGTTCACCAACCCGTATCCTTTACACTTAGTACTTACAAATAATCATATAAAATGAAATGAAATATTTTTCCCCAATATTTAGCCACAATATTACGTAACTAATAACAGTATACAATATTGCTAGAATTTTTCATAATAGGGGAGACGACTACATGTACTACTTGATAAACGTAAAAAATATAATCCCACAAAAGCCATTAAATGAAAAAGGTTCAAGTCTTTTTCACTTAAAATGTTTTGAGATATCGTAGAAACCGGAGTTGTGACGGTATTGACGCGGTATGGATTGGTAAACGGTAATACGTCAAATCGCCACTCTGGGATCGAGAATGTTTATAGTTCTCGCCGGTAAATACGATACAAGAAAACGATACGACAAATAACCAAGAGAAGCAAAGCGTTAGCACTAGGGCATGCAATATCGAATCTCGGAATCTCGTAATGGCGGAATCTCGGAGCGTTTGGTCCGATATTACAATATCGGAATTGAGGAAGCCAATATCGTAATATCGGAATCAGATTTTATTTTTTTTACTAATTGACGCTTTTAATCACGATTATTGTTATTGCAATAACTATATTCGAGAGCCTAAAGATTTGGAGCACCCAATCGAGCCCCTAGCCCCCCAAAATACAAGTCGTTTATGTCTCTCACTCTTATTTTGACAGATTATTAATAATAATTGTAAGAAGTTTTATTAATATTAAACAATAACAAAAAAGGTTCACATTACAATAAATATTTAAAAAATACTGATTCAAAAACTAGTAAAAATAACTAAGTTATTATCTAAACTATATGATATATAAGTTATTGTCTAAATGAAAAGTAAAAAAGGGCTATAGGTAAAAAACTGAATCTAGGTCGGAGGCTGCGGGTAGAAGGTTATTTATAATATTGTTAATAATACAGGGGACAAATTAGACTTTTTTTTAATGTAATTTTTGTGACTTTTTTTTAAACTAATTTATGGACGTTAATTTCAAATACATGTTAATGAATTAAAAAGTTTTTTTTTTTATTACAATCGAAGACAGATCATATCCGAGCCCTAACGTCACTACGCGACCCAAGTGGATCTATTGTGATTCCTTCGCGTTATAGTACCGCCCCCAGCCCTATGCTGGTCATAAACTGAACGATTTGGCTGGGATTGGTGCTGCGAATTTCCTCTGTGGCAGAGTATTCGTTCTGCCCAAGGTACCTGCTTCTATTCTGTTGAAGTGCTCGACAGTCAAAGAGGCGGCTTATTCTTTTCCTCGCAGAATCTGCAAGTCGTTGTATAACAAATGCCTATTTTGTTGAAGAGTTTGTGGAGCTTGCAGTTCCCTTTTAGGGTTCTGGTGAGGATTCTTATAGCTGATTCCTACTCATTGAAAGCGCCAATTCTGCAAGCCCTTTGTTAAAGCCCGGAATTAACGCGTTGGAATGCTCAAGCTTTGGTAGTGCTGGGAAATATTCCACAGACCTGTTCTGGGCCGGCATTTCGGCCCCCAGCCGAGCTAGCTCATCAACGGCTTCATTGCCGGGGATGTTGCTGTGGCCTGGAACCCATACCAGACGAATACTATTGTCACGTCCTAGCGTGTTAAGTGTCCCAACACAGTCTAAAACGAATTGAGATGATATTTCTACTGCAGTCAATGCTTTCAGTGCAGCCTGACTGTCAGAGAAGATTAGGATGTTTTTATGGACTAGGGCACCTCTACTCTCTAGTGAACAACCAATAATAGAGAAGATCTCAGCCTGAAACATGGTTGCCAATTCTCCTAAACAAGCATATTTGCCTGTAAGTGGCATGTCTCCGTAGAAGCGCCCGAAAAAAAAGGTTCTTGGCTAACCCAATAAATAAAAAGTAAGAATGTTTCCTTAAGTATCTCCGCTGTTTTCTTTTCAATTCTAGGATAGTCTTTTGCATTTTTAAAATTAATTAGTAAAGGTTATTGATTTTTTTTATTATAAGTAGTGTGTAAATATGAAATATTAATTACATATTATTATGTTGATTTTGAAATCTTATAATACTACTTAGTTAAGTACCAAAATGAAATAATTTGATTTTTAAATATGTATTTTATTATAGGCAATCCACATTTATGACACATATTGGCTCCATAAATGTTTTGTTCAATTCCGATATTAATATAGGAATTCCGATATTGACATCCAATATCGAAACTCAATATCGGAATTGAAAACCGTCCGATATTGCATGCCCTAGTTAGCACTCACCAGGTCTGATGGAGACGCCGTTGAGTAGGGTGGAAGGAGCCTCTCCAGTAATGTCGAATTGTACAGTGTTCTTGTTTGCTTCTTTAGACACTGCAGCCGGCCGGCGCTTTGATTATTAATGAAAAAATATAAGATTCTACACGCGGTAAATTCGTTAAATTTGGTAACTTTAGGCTGCGGCGCATCGCCGCAGCCGCGTCGTTCGTTCCTCTTTTTCCGACAACGGGGGGCGCCAGTGTCGCCCGGCTATGTGCCACGCAATGCGATTGGCCAGAATGTCAGCATTGTGTACCAATCGGAAGCGACAAATTGACGCGCGGTAAATTTAAGCGTTACAAAATATTTAAATCGGTAGAAACGGAACACGAGTCTAATTTAGGTTAGCCCCTAATTATTAGATATTATTAGTTATTCATTAAAATTTTGTGTCTGGTTGTGAATAATTTTATTTTTTAAATAATTATTATAGTTAGTGACTTGGCAATGAGGACTATACATTTATCTATAATATTATAGTTACCAGTGACTACTTACGCGTACGTCGATACGTGCTATTGATTAATGTAGAATTTTGATCGTCATATTTTATTATAACAACTGAAAATCGCAGTCATTATTTGTGTTTATTAAATTAGTATAAAGTTTATACAATGGTCAAATTAATAAAACTAAAACATTAATTTAAAACTCAGTCGTAACGTCTTTTAATCCGACTGCGGCGAAGTCGAACTACTGAATTATCTTATGAATTATAATGAATGATGTGGAAACACAAAATGTTCAGTAACTTTTGTTGTTGTGTTTACTCTCACGTACTTTCGTTGTACCACTTTTGAACTTTACTGTCATAGTAACAGGGTGCCGAAAATTTTCTGGGCTTATCGGCTATTGTACAATGTACAAGGGTCTATTCTTTACATTATATTATGAACATCAGTCTCCGGTATTTGTTTTTGTCTGTGCTCATTACATTTTAATAGCACATTTTGACGTAAGTAGCATATGGTATGGTAACCACATTATAGATAAATTTATAGTACTCATTGCCAAGTCACTATAATAATTATTTAAAAAATAAAATTATCCACAGTCACAAAATTATAATAAATAAATAAATCTTCAATTCAGACAGTTAGTTACATCCCATATGATTTATTAGTAGATTAGTAACAATTTTTCCTTAGAAGCTATGGTTAGTAGGTTAGAAATTATATTATACTATAATTAATTATTAATATTATTAGGATATAAAATTTAATTATATACGAAAAACAATAATTACTCAGACACTGGAGGATCACATGAGCATGCGCCGTGCTACAGGCGCATGTAAACCGATCCAGTGCCTGAGTAATGCAGAGTCCCACCTGTCCGCCATCGCCATAAGGATTCTGTTGGTGTTAGCTCGGAGCCTCGTTAGAAACGAGGCGCTGCGCTTCCTAATATAAATAGCAAAAAAAGTCTTCTACTTGCGCCTCAGCCAGCATGCCTGACGCACTACAAAACCATGGCAACCCCATCAGCACCCTGAATGCGTTGTTGTATTGAATGCATTGTATGACCTCTGCGTGTAGCTGGACTACACAGACACAAATCCCTAACAGTTTTCTCAGCGCTTCTTTCCTATTGAGGGGCTAAGCAGCACCGTGTCATCAGCGTAGCTTATGTTGTTTACGCACGCATGACCTATATGGCACCCGGCACCTGTGCTACTGAGCCCTCAATAAGTGCATTTGCATACACGTTGAATAGACGAGGTGAGGTATTGCCCCCTGCCTCACCCCGCACTTTGCGAACACACACCCGCCCATCGGACACACTTTAATTGAAAATCATACCAATATTTAAAAATAGATATGACGTCATCCGATAACCTGGGTACACATTTTAATTTCTGCCATAGTATATTATATGATACCATGTCAATTGCTTTTGACAGGTCAAGGTAACAAGCATACACTGGTGTATTTCTAGACATGTAGTATTGGACAGTTTGTTTAAGGCATAATATCGCGCTTTCTGTTGATTATCCGGGTCTGAACCCGAATTGCGCTTCATTAGTTGTATATTATTATTTAAATGCTTATCAAGCAAACTATACACCACTTTGGCGACAATAGTCGCCAAGGATATCGGTCTGTAATAAGAAATATCCGACACGTCCCATGTTTTATCTTTCACAATAAGTACGACAGTATACATCAACCCCCTTACTAATAAAAAGATTTACACAATGGGTCACTTAAACAACGTTGCTGTCTTTGTCTGTTAAATGACTTTTCCAACGCATCAGACAAAGACAGCAAACAAAGACGTAACGTAAAGGTATGTCTTTAGGCAGATAACAATGACCCACACACAGAGAGAGGAGCATGCCGAGCACTCGCGGTAGGTTAGGTTACACCTCGGCGTGCTGCAGGTGCTCGATGCTAAGGCCATCATGTCCCGGGGACCTTGCTCTGTCTTCGTCGTCTTGCATAAATACATTGAGCTTATGTTTGGGTATAAATATTTTATATCCATCATAATCCTTAGCGACTTTTATATAGTTTTTTCGACCACAACATTTAAGCTAATTAAGTTATTTAACATAGTTTTCGATGTCAACTGTATTCACATTATTTGACACATAGTAAATATAAATTGGAATAGTTATATCTGCTGCTTTAAACTGATTTTGGCACTTTTGCTTGCCCCTTTTTACCTATAAAACGGTTTTTTGGTGTTCTTTTTTGAAAGATCGACCACCCTTCATTTGAAATGTCCTTATTTTTCCATTCTCCATCTCTTACGGCCTCAGACATCGTTTTTAATTTTCTTTCCATTATAGTTTTAGTATTAGTAAACGGCGCGCGTCTCAACATTACTCGATCGCACATCAGATGTTGCGACGTATGATTCATCGTCCCAGTATCAATAGGCGAGGGCGATGGCGCGCACGCGGGTGCAGACGGGATTGGTGCAACGGGCGGCGCGCTCGGATCGCTCTGTGCGCGACCGTTACATATCATTCTGTCACTACCTACATCTGTTAATAATTTCGAACTAGGTATTCCAAGAATTATCTTCACTTGTTTCATTGTTTCCAATCCCATTATCCCACTATTACAATCTCTAAAATTACAATTTTTAAAACTATAGTTGTCTAATATTTCTTTCTGTCCACTTTTTAAGATATTCATATTTGCCTTTAATATTTTCACTTGCTGCATTGTAGCCTGAATATCCTTGATTTCACATATTTCTTTCTTTAGCCAAACTATATCCTTCAACAATATTGCAGGGTCCAAGTGAATAAAATGAACAGGGGGTAATTTGTGAAGGTCACGGGCCACAAAGTCCTATCCTAGCAGCGAAATTTCTATGTCTGCTAGAAGTATACTTTTAATTTTACTTATTTTCCCTACCTCCATACCTCTATCCATATCTTACAAAATAGCGTTTTTTGTCGCTTAATATCTCCTAAAATATGTACGATTTTTATGAAATTTAAAAAACCAGCTTGTGCCGCTAACGACTTCTCCGCGACAAAAATTCAGACCGCTAGGCTTTATTACAAACGAAAATATGGGGGGCACGAAAAAGCCGCGAAATGCTTCGAGAAAAGATAGTTACGGCCGCTTAAAGACTAAGACTTGGCGATAGCGCTGCCGCGCTATCAGATATTTAATGTGTAGTTTAGTAATTAGATACATATAAAAATACAAAACAGTTTCAAATTTTTTTGACGAGTACCTAAGTAAAAAAAAAAACCTAGGTACATCATTAGCTTACGTATATTATAATATACAAAAACATTAATTACAGTATAATGTAGTGTAACTCTATTGGTGTAACTTTAAAATTATTAAATAGTTTATCAGAAGGAAGAGTTACTGAATAAAAATGTAGAAATATTTCACTGAATTTATTTTGTCCTTTTATAAATGTACAAAGCTTACGTTACAGCTAAAGTACAAGAAACGAGCTGGCTGGGCTGTGACGCGGGACGACTGGCCTGAACTCGAGCGCATCGCGCGTTTACTCATATAATTGCTATAGTATATAGTCTACAAAATATTAACAGTAGTATGAACTTAAACACATACATTTCGGAGATTACAAACAATAATTATGTTCCTGCGGCCTTATATTTCATACCGTTTTACCTAATCGTGACGTCACAGTTTGGTAAGACTTGTGTGGAGCGTTTTCACGAGACTTGCGAAAGGAGATCGCCATACATTTACTGCCTGGTAATTAAAATACGTGGCCACAAAAAATATTTATTGCAAGTTGTACTTTATGCCCATAGGAACAAAAAAAAGCAATAATATTGTAGCTGCCTATTGGTCCTGCGTATCCAGATACCACCGCTTACGATCCACGCTACAGAGTGAGACGCACTGAGAAGTATTATCCGTCTCACTCGCACGATCCACGTCACCAGAGACAGAGACGCGGTGTCGTCCATCTCACTCCTACATCGGCGCGCACCTTGTCATTGGTCACAAGAATATGACATACACCAGCGTGAATCAATACCCCCTCATATAATATATTATAAGCTCACTATTCTGATTAAATATCATCTCATGCGCCCAGTATTAGTACTGGGCGCGTCCTCCCACCCCAATTAGAGGGGCATAGCCCCTGGTATTGGTTAGCCCGCCGTAAGGCCCTTTTCAGGGGCCCGGCGTCGAGCCGAGAAGAGTCTCCTTCTCCAACACGGTATTAAATATCATTCTGCTCTCGGACCGTCCGACCGACACCGTCCGATGAACAGCTCCGCTCGCTCCGATCGTTCCGTCGTTTCCGCATTATTGCGCTCTCGCGTGTGTGTGTACCACTGAAGAAAGAAGTCCGAAGAAAGAAGACTCAAGAGTCAAGCCTCAAGAGTCAAGACAGCAAGAAAGAAGAGTACAAGGCGCCACCCAACCGCATTTGCCGCCCGACCCGTGCCGTACCGTGTCTCGCGCCGCGCCGCGACCGCCGCCTACCGGACGATTCGTGCGACCGCTCGCATCGTCCGTCTCGCTCTTTAGTGCGAGCCTTCTGCTCGCACACCCGCCGCGTATTTTTCGCCGCGTGAGGACGAGCGTGCGACCGGTCGCATCGTCTGTCTTGTTTTTAGCGCGAGCCTTCTGCTCGCGTTCCGCCGCGTCTTGTTCGCGAACACTAGCGCCCTAGTGTTTAGTGTAACGTTAGTGAGTGAGTTCCAGCCCGCCCGAGGAACAATTGTAAGTACCGTGACACGTTTAGGCACACTACACGAAGAGTTTCTCCTCCCTACACACCTTCCCTCCCGGTCGCCGGGAGGGGCTGTATCCCCAATAATAATTTAAGAGAGCAGAATCCCACTCCCGGGATAAACTTCCTGATCATGACTGACGCCATGATCAGAAAGTTCCTGGAGTTTTTAAAATTAGAGGTCCCCGACGTAGCGTCCAAGTGGGAACGCTTCGTGCGCATGCACGAAGCTGACTCACCGGCGTCGCCCGATAGCGACGTCGCGTTAATTCCGGCCGACAATGAATCCCCATCATCTCCTTCAGAGATGTCTTGCTCAGAGCAAGAGTCCGACCGTAGTGAAGGCGAGTTCACTACGATAAAATCGAAGAAGACGAAGAAGTCTTGTCATCGCCGACTAAATCGGTCCCGAAGAACAGAAAAACCGTGCAGGCTCATGGCTCCGCGCCCCCCGCCACCTCATCGGCCCCTCTGGCTTCCCAGGCCCCTCTGGCCTCCCAGGTCCAGGTCCCCCGAACCTCGCAGGCCCCTCCGGCCCCCCAGGCCCTTCCGGCATCCCAGGCCTCCCAGGCCCCTCAGGCCTCCCAGGCCCCTCAGGCCGTCCGTTCCCCTAAAATGCCTCCTCCTGTAATCATACAGGAGAAGGCAAAATGGAACATCATCTCTGCAGCGATTAACGAGCATAAGCTACGTTACTCGTCTGCACACACGACCCCAATCGGCATCAAGGTACAGGTTAAGACCTCGGAGGACCACCGCCTCCTCACCGCGTTCCTACGTAATAAAGGCATAGGATATCATACTTATGCCCTTGAAGACGAGCGCCTTCAGCGCGTCGTCATTACCGGAGTCGACAAGTGCCTCTCTACACAAGAGGTACTTGTGGACATCAAGTCCCAGGGTTATCCCGCACTAGAGGTACATCGTATGTACCACCCTATTAAAAAACACGAGTACAATATGGTACTCGTAACCCTCCCCCTTACACCAGAGAGCAAGGATATCTTCAATATCCGAGCCATCTGTCACATTACGGGCATCCGTGTGGAGCCCCGCCGTAAAAGGGGCATCCCTGGCCAGTGCCACCGATGCCAACTCTACGGGCACTCGGCACGGAATTGCCAAGCTAGGCCGCGTTGCGTCAAGTGCCTCGGAGACCACGGCACCTCTGACTGCCCCCGCAAGAGCCCAGCTGAGGAGTCCGAACCCCCTAGCTGTGTTCTCTGCAAGTCCCAAGGACACCCCGCCAACTACAGAGGGTGCAAAAAAGCACCCAAAGTTAAAAAACGCGTTGCACCACAGACGAAAGGTGCCCCCCCCAAACAGAGATTCGTCCCTGCCCCCCTACCCTCCCAATCTGCATGGTTCAAGCCCGCGCAGAACAGTAGGTTGGAGCCAGCGGCTTTCCCCGCTCTCCCCAGCAAGGCCATGCCCTCCGCGCCCAAAGCGCCTAAGGCCACGCCCCCTCCGACTCCCAGCTTCACTGCAGACCTCTCTTTCGTCCAGCAGTTCCTAAGCAACGTCGGGCCTATTGACCCGATGGAGCTTTCTATTTTAGCGACAAAGCTAAAAGGATCGGCCACAGACCGCATCCAAGCTTTGTCAGACCATCAGGTCTTGATCCGTCAGATCAAGGCTCTCTCCACAAACGGTATCTAATGGAGCCTTCGGGAAGGACAAAGCCGCACTCGTTACGCGTAGTTTCGTTCAATACGAACGGCATTAGGAATAACATAAGCGAAATTCGCGATTTTGTAAGCAGCCAAAATGTCGATATTCTTCTAGTGCAGGAGACGTTTTTAAAACCTAGTATTAGGAGCCCAAAAATAGCTAACTACAAAATAATCAGAAATGATAGAACTCGATCCCGACTCGGAGGCACTCTTATCTACTATAAAAAATCATTACATTGTATTCCCTTAGAGCCACCGCCATTGTTAAGTTTAGAAACATCTGTTTGTCATATTAGCATGTCCGGTCACGGACCCATTGTTATAGTTAGCGCGTACCTGGCATGTAACAATGAACTACATTCCAGCGACCTGCAGGCGCTATTCAATTTAGGCAACGCTGTCATCATTGCCGGCGACTTAAATTGTAAACACACTGAGTGGGGCAATATAAATAACAATAAGAACGGCTCAATCCTTTGTAGCTTAACCGACACATTAAATTTTGCTCTTTTAGCTCCCACGGACCCCACTCGCTATGACACCAATGAAAACATCAACGGCGTCATACGCAATCCTAGTACTATAGACATAGCTCTAGTTAAAAATGTGTCCCTAAATATCTATATCGAGACTCTCCACGAGCTTAACTCGGACCACAGACCGGTTGTGATTACACTTGGTAGTCTTAACCCCAATAATTGCAGTACTAGGAAGATAGTAGATTATAAATCACTAGCGGAGAACATCAAAGTCCTCCAATCTAGTCACTTAGATAAAATCCCCGATATTATAGATAGTAAAGAGACAGCCATAGAGGCCGCCTCCCACTTGACCGATCACCTGGTAGCGACCATAGAGAGATCATCTAGGGAGGTGCCAACGACCCCCAAGGGCCGTTGGCCCCTCCCTGAGGACATAAGGGAGTCCATCAGACTCCGAAATGCGGCTAAGTGCACATATGATCGCTACCCGTCGGAAGAGTGGAGGAAAGCCCTCCGTCACTACGAGAGGGAAGTTAAGTTTAAGATCAAACAACACAAAGCCGAGAGTTGGGATCGACTTCTTAGTGATTTAGAACCGTCTCACGTGGCATACTGGCCACTCGCGAGGGCCCTCAAAAACGACACGGAGTGCGATATGCCTCCGTTAGACAGACCAAACCGTCCTCCTGCATTCGAAGACATAGACAAGGCCGAGTGCCTAGCTGATAACTTCGAACAACAGTGCCGGCCGAGTACTCTCCCGATTGATCCCGTGCACCTTAGCTTAGTGAATAGCGAGGTCGACAGCCGACTCTCGAGGCCACCTGATGTAGATAGGGTGAGGATGGTGGACTCGGAGGAGGTCAGTGACATTATTAAGTGTATGAAAGCCAAAAAGGCCCCAGGCCTCGACGGTATTTCAAACAAAACACTTAAAATGTTACCATCCGAGCTTATTCAACTCCTAGTGAACATCTTTAACGCCCTCTTAGTAGGATGTTCATTCCCAGACATTTGGAAAGTAGCTATTGTCATAGGTATCCACAAACCGGGGAAACCCCGGAAGGTGCCTGGTAGTTACCGTCCAATAAGTCTCATTAGCTCCCTCGGTAAAGTCTACGAAAGAGTTATCAAAAGGCGCCTCAATGACGTCATATCCGACAAAAAACTCCTTCCAGACGAGCAGTTCGCCTTCCGCGAAATGCACAGTTGTCCCGCTCAAGTACACCGCTTAACGGAGTACATAATATCTAGCAAAAACGACAGGAAGACGACATGCGCCGTATTCTTTGACATTGCAAAAGCTTTTGATAAAATTTGGCATAACGGACTGTTATACAAACTCTATCAAATGGAAATACCTGATTATCTTGTTCTACTGATTAGTAACTTTTTAAAAAACCGTAAATTTCATTTCCGCGTTGAAGTCGCACTGTCGTCGCCAAGATATATGGAGGCGGGAGTGCCGCAGGGCTCGGTCCTCTCGCCCTCCCTATATAACCTGTATACTAGTGACATCCCCAAACACGCTAAGGTGCAATTAGCTATGTTCGCGGACGACACAGCCCTTTATTATTCCCACATACGAGCCTGTACCGCGTCAAAAGCCCTCCAGGAATCAGTTACCGCTCTCGGTAACTGGTTCTCCAAATGGAGAATAGAAGTCAATCCCGACAAAAGTCACGCCATCCAATTCGACATTAAAAGTGCAATGAGGCGTACTAGCCCCCGTAAAATAATGAGCCCTATAAGCCTGCACGGCAACATAATCCCTCAGGCCACTCAGGTCAAATATTTAGGCGTAGTACTAAACAAGTCGATGACGTTTTCGAGTCACATTAGCAACACATTACGAAAAGCGAAATTTGTACTCTACAAATTATATCCGCTGCTTAATCCGCGAAGCAAAATGTCCCTAAGACATAAGCTTACACTGTATAAGGTTTGCATCAGAACGATACTCACTTATGCGTGCGTCTCTTTCGCACAAATAAGCGAGTCTCAACTGGACCGTTTGCAAAGAGTCCAGAACCGGTTTCTACGCATGGTAACAGGCGCCCCCTGGTACATGCGTAACATCGACTTGCATAGGGACTGCGAAATCATTACTATTAATGCCTATATCAAGGAACTCGTAGAGAGATTCTTTGATAAAGGCAAAGATCACCCAAACCCCCTTATCAAAAAGGCACTGGACTATGAACACGACGCACAGACCTTCCGACACCCGTACAAACGGCCTAAGCATATCTTAGCCGATCCCGTAGACCCGATCACAAAATACGTAACGTACTGTGTACAGTTACGTAAACACAAATCACACGCACCCGCGCGACTATCATCGCACCGGGGTCGACGCCGGCGCCTACCCCGAGTACCACATCCGACACGACAACACGTACAGACGTACAGACCGACCCTAACACGGGACCGGACCCGAACCCGAGTTCGAGTTCGCATCCCAGTAGACTAGGTTCACTCCTAAATAGTGCCCGCGACCGCGATATTGTTATAGAGAGCTCTATCAATACCGCAAACCTCATCGATATTAGGACTTACGCGCGCGAGTCATCCCGACCGTACGCGGAAGGGGAGAGGGACGGCCCTCTCAGTACCGATACAACTCAAAACGAGAGCTCCTCTATCGCGATAAATCGCACGCCGCTAGTTTCTGCTACCGCGCGCGAGCAACCTCACTCATCAGCGAGTGAGGAAGGGGTCGGACCCCTTAGCAGGAGAGACCCGCGTCTCCCCTGTCATAATAATAGCTCACATCCGTAGCTGTCCCCAATATCTGAACATCACCCGGGTGATGTTAGGGAGGGTCAAACCCTCCCATCGACTCTAACCAAATAAACTAGCCACCAGGCTAGTTATAGTCCGACTTAGCTACAGCGGTCTTAACCCGACCCTTAGCATAGACCCTTTCGAAAAAAAAAAAAAAACTGATTAAATATTCTATTCTATTCTATTCTATCTTCACATTCCTATACCGAATATTGGAGTTTTATTTCGCCTTTAGAAAAGTAGTAAATAACGCCGCTACATTGGTGACCCCGAGCAAGAAACATAGGAATCAAGAAGCAAGAACCATGTCAGAGGGAAGCGAAACCACTCAAGCCCACGAGAAGATTACCCCCGGCTGCACAGATCCTCCGCAAGAAACCCACGAACTCGGTTCCATCGCCCTAAGCCTGCGTGTACCACCATTCTGGCGCGATCGTCCCAGATTATGGTTCATCAGCTTCGAAGCCGCAACACACGACCTGAAGAAGAGCCAAGCCTAACTTTCCCAGATGGTAATCGCTCAGCTTGACAAACAAGACGTCGAACAGATAGCCGACCTTCTCTACAGTCCGCCAGCCCAGAACCAGTACAAAATCCTCAAAGAACGCCTAATCTCCGTCTACGAAGAAAGCGAAGGACGTCAGTTTCAAAAACTATTACAAGAAATGGAACTAGGAGACCAAAGGCCCACTCAATTACTTCGTCGCATGCGAAATATCGCGCGAGACAAAGTTCCCGACTCAACATTACGCCTCATGTGGATGAATCATCTCCCCGCACACGTCCGCTCCGTACTTGTAGTAAGCGACACTATCAGCAAGACCGCCGCACTCGACGAACTAGCACTTCTCGCTGACAAAATGCTTGAACAAAATCAAGAAATCTCCGCCGTCGCGTCAAAACCGTGTTCATCGTCATCCGCACCTACGAGCCGAGATCCAGAACTTCTAGAAGTCATAAAACAATTAACAAATGAAATCGCCGAGCTCAAGTCATCGCAAAATCACTACAGGGGGCGCTCGCCGTACAGATCGAGCCGTTCTTATCGCCTGGACTCACGCGGTAGAGACGGCAAACCACAACGTCTGCCCTCTCGCTCTCGCGAACGGTTTAGCACTCCGTCGCCGTACTGCTACTATCATCGTCGCTTCGGAATCAACGCAAGAAAATGTACAACTCCGTGCACATTTAATGAAGAAAACAAGTCGGTAAACTAAAGAGAACGTTAGCAGCGGCGGAACCTAACGTATCAAGCAAATCCTACCGCCTTTTTATCACTGACAAGAGAACAAAGCTTCAATTTTTGGTTGATACTGGCGCTAATATTAGTGTCATACCGAGAACAAAAGGATCTACAGTGCAATCTCTGCCATTCAAGCTATACGCCGCTAACAACACAACAATAGCAACATACGGAGAAAAAACGCTCGAACTCGACCTCAACTTACGAAGACCGTACAAGTGGAAATTCGTCGTAGCAGACGTCACAAAACCAATCCTTGGCGCAGATTTTCTCAATTTTCACAATCTAATAGTCGATTTAAAAAACCGTCGACTGATAGACAACATCACTAACCTCACCGTGCCAGCTCCAGCGACAAACTCGAAGATACCTACCATAAGAAGCATCGACCAGCATCAGTCTTACCACGACATCCTGGCCGATTACCCTGGTACAACTCGTCTGTCTGCCATGAAGCTCAACAACAAGCACAACGTAGAACATGTCATAGAAACGACTGAACAACCTATATATTGCCGTACAAGACCACTACCGCCACACAGATACAACGACGTGAGAAACGAATTCATCAACATGATGCAACAAGGATTATGCCGGCCAAGCAAAAGTCCTTGGGCCAGCCCACTGCACGTCGTACCAAAGAAAAATGGCGATCTTCGCATCTGTGGCGACTACCGTCGACTAAATTCAGTCACTATAGCCGACCGATACCCCATTCCACGACTACGTGACTTCACCAACCAGCTGTCTTCAAAGGTCATTTTCTCTACAATTGACCTCAACCGCGCGTACCAGCAAATACCCATCTCAGAAAAGGACATCGAGAAAACAGCCATCACAACGCCGTTCGGACTCTTCGAATTTCCTCGAATGTGTCCCGGACTCAGAAACGCCGGTCAAACCTTTCAAAGGTTTATTCATGAAGTACTCCGAGGACTCGACTACGCATTTCCATTCATCGATGACGTCATATTAGCCTCCGAAAACGAACATCAACATCGCCAACAGCTACGCGAAGTACTACAGCGATTCGAAGAATACGGCATTACCATAAACCCGTCTAAATGTGTTTTTGGTCAGCCACAAGTCAAGTTTCTTGGATATACAGTTTCCCAAGAAGGTATCAAGCCACCGGAAGACAAAATTCAAGTCATAATCGACTACCCAAAAACTTCCACCATAGAAGAACTCCGACGTTTTCTCGGTATGCTCAATTACTATCGAGAAAACATACCAAAAGCTGCAGCCATTCAAGCCCCGCTCAACTCATTTCTGCACAACTGCAAGAAAAAGGACAAGACAATAATTCAGTGGACCGAAGAGGCAAATCAAGCTTTCATGAAATGCAAACAAAGCATTCAAGAAGCCGCCATACTCGCGCACCCACATCATTCTGCCTCACTCGCACTCATGTGTGACGCATCTGATACATGCGCAGGAGCTGTCCTACAACAACACATAAACAATCAATGGCAAGCACTTGGATATTTTTCGAAGAAATTTTCCGACGCTCAAACCAAGTACAGCGCATTTGACCGCGAGCTCACCGCAATCTACATGGCTGAAACAGTTCCGGAAAATATTCGAAGGAAGACATCTCATCATATATACGGACCACAAACCTCTCACATACACCTTCACGAAGATCAATAGCAACAACGAAGTAGCGCGACGAACGCGACAAATATTATTCATCGCCGAATTCACGACGGACATTCGACACATCAGTGGAGCCGACAACATCGTAGCCGACGCACTATCACGAGTCGATGCGATATCATTTCCCACTTCGGTCGACTACGATGAACTCGCCACCGCGCAAGAAAAGGACAGCGCTATACAAGACCTGATGAAACAACAACATCTCCACATAAAGAAAATTAGCCTGCCGACATCGCAGAGGCAAATATACTGCGAATGTTCGACTTCACGCATTCGTCCATACGTACCAGAAGAACTTCGTAGAAAAGCATTCAACGCCGTCCACGAACTCAGTCATCCTGGTATACGAACGACACGCAAATTAATACAAGACCGTTTCTTTTGGCCTGCAATGAACATAGATGTCGGAAAATGGGCGAAAGCATGCACAGAATGTCAAAAAGCGAAGATACAGCGACACACTTCAAGTACTGTATCTACTTTCCCGCCTTCAACAGATCGTTTCTCTCACTTGCACATCGATATCGTCGGACCTCTTCCCACTTCACCCGACGGGAAGCGCTATCTCATAACCATGGTAGACCGAGCTACCAGATGGCCCGAAGCAACTCCAGTAGAAGAAATATCAGCAGAAACTACAGCGAAGACACTTTACGAAAATTGGATATCCCGTTTTGGATGCCCAACCAAGATTACTTCGGATCAAGGAAGGCAATTTGAAAGTCAACTTTTCGTTGCTCTTACACAAATACTAGGCGCTGAAAAAACAAGAACTACAGCCTACCCTCAGAGTAACGGCCTAGTGGAACGATGGCATCGTTGTATGAAAGCAGCACTGAAAGCCCGACTCACGCCAAACAAGAACTGAATCGACGAACTACCTACCATCATGTTAGGACTGCGTACCGCACTCCGCACGGACACGCAAGTTAGCGCCGCTGAACTCACATATGGCCAAAGTCTGCGACTACCTAGCGACTTTTTCATCGAACCAGCAGCCAAAACAACAATGGACTACGACTTCGTCTCCAACCTTCGCCGCACCATCAACAGCCTCAAGCCACAGCCAGAAAAGCACCACAGCAACAGCCGCGTCACATTTTTACACCCAGACCTAGAAAAATGTGAACATGTTTTCGTACGAATCGACGCTGTGAGAAAACCGCTTCAGCCGCCGTACGAAGGACCGTTTCGTATACTTAAACGAAATAGCAAGTTCTATACGATACTCCGAGCCGGACGAGAAGCCGTCGTATCAATTGACCGCTTGAAGCCTGCCTACACCATAAACGAAGACAAAGAGGGACAACAACGAGACGACGTGAAACAATCGCGAACCGGGCGAATCATCAGAGCTCCGGTACGTTTCACTTGAAGGGGAGTCCTGTAGCTGCCTATTGGTCCTGCGTATCCAGATACCACCGCTTACGATCCACGCTACAGAGTGAGACGCACTGAGAAGTATTATCCGTCTCACTCGCACGATCCACGTCACCAGAGACAGAGACGCGGTGTCGTCCATCTCACTCCTACATCGGCGCGCACCTTGTCATTGGTCACAAGAATATGACATACACCAGCGTGAATCAATACACCCTAATATAATATATTATAAGCTCACTATTCTGATTAAATAATCTGTGATCCCGTGGGGGAGGACAGCTCAGTACCTCGGGGTCACTCTGGACCGCCGTCTCTCAATGGCCCCCCAGTGTGCATCGGCGGTGGCGAAGGCGAACGCGGCTATCGCACGGCTGCGACCGGCCTACGCGTCCCCGCAGATCCCCCTGAGGATGCGCATCGCCCTCTACCGGACGTACGTACGGTCCCGCCTAACGTACGCGGCACCCGCGTGGCACCATCTGCTCTCTGCGCCCCAGAAGGCGCTGCTGCAGAGAGCCCAAAACCAGGTGCTACGCCGAATTGCGGACGCACCGTGGTACGTCCGTAACACCACCATCTCGAGGGACCTCAGGGTGGAGAGCGTGGAGGCCTTTGTGGCCCAGCTCTCCGCGAAGCTGTTTGCGCGGGCGGATGCCTCGCGCCTGGTCGAGCTGACCGACCTGGCGCCGTGGCATGCCCGCCCGCCGGACCGCCACCGCCTGCCGAGGGATGCCGTCCCTCCGGAAGACCCGGCGGAGCCACGCAGCCCGCCTCGCCGCCCCCGAAGAGGAGGAGCCCAGGCGCAATGATGCGCCGCACCTAGCCTCCTGAGGGATGCCATCCCTCCCGAGCGCTTCAGCGGAGCCACGCAGCCCGCCCCATCGCCTCGAAAAGGAGGAGCCCAGGCGCAATGACACGCCGCACCATGGCGCATTGATGCGCCCCGGCGCAACCACGCCACCACCACCACCACCATCGGGTTCTTATTCCCCCCACACCTTTCCCCTGCGCCGGCAAACCATATGCCGGTGCACCTTCTTGCACCGTGCCCGGGGCCTGACGAGTGGCAGCCCTATTGCCACCCCGTCGTCCCCGGGGCGTATCTTCCCCCCCCGACATAAAAAGTCGGGGCTCGGAAGCTTTATCCTTTTCCCTTTTTCCCCCAGGTCGCTTGTGTCCACGGTCCGGCAAAACGCGGCGTGTGAGGGAGTGGTCCCATACACGTTTTCTCGGCCCCCGGGTCGGGACCCCCACGCGTCGCTTGGAGCCGACCGCCGGTCCCGGTTGGACCTGGATTGGTCGATCGACATTCCCCTTGTTTGTTGGTTGCCCCCCCCCTCGGGCTTACCCCGCGTTCTGCCGCGGGGCGTCTTCCCAAAAGACATAAAGACTCATGCGCCCAGTACTAGTACTGGGCGCGTCTTCCCCACCCCAATTAGAGGGGCTCAGCCCCTGACATTGGTTAGCCCGCCGTAAGGCCCTTTTCAGGGGCCCGGCGTCGAGCAGAGGAGAGTCTCCTTCTCTAACAAAAATTAAATAATCTATTCTATTCTATCTTCACATTCCTATACCGAATATTGGAGTTCGCCTTTAGAAAAGTAGTAAATAACGCCGCTACAATATTATACATCAAACTCGGGGGATTGCTCGGGGTCACGCGCTCGCCGCGCAGTATCATCCGCGCTCTATAAGTCAAAGCGATGTATTTAATAGGATAGTCTGTGCTGAGTGTGAGTTTTTGTCACTACTCTCCGTGAAGAAGTTAACTACAATTTGTATGGCACGGGGCACCGAAAGAACGCCCCTAGTGGCAAACAGTGGTAACTAATTCGATGCCATACAAATTGTAGTGAATTTACGGCGAGTAGTGACAAAACGTGAATCAAGTTCATAGTTTTTTATTTATTTATTAAAGTACCAAAAACAGTTTTGTATCAACAAACGAATGTAAATATATATAAAAAAAATCAAATTTACGTCCAAATACAGTTATTAACTTAAACATTTGCCCATAACATGCATAAGAAGTAGGATCACTATTTTACATTAAAAGTTAATTACTAATATTAGGAAATAAACAATTATAACTTTGTCTAAAATAAAATATGAATTTTACAAAATTGTGATGCTTAAGTTAAATAGCTAAAAATCATTTAAAACATAAGATATTTAGGTATTGAAAAATATATAACTACATTAAAATTATTATATATATGATTAGATAAAACTTTAAATCAACTTGATAACAGGTAAATAAAAAAAAACATGACGTGTACGGGCACACGTGGCAGAAGTGACACTACATTCTTCATTTAAAATCCAAAAATACTATCATCGTGCCAGAGGATATCACTTCAAAAAATAACAGGAAAATTAAAGTTTGAAATCCTAGCGCCCTCTATGTATTGAGACGTACTTTAGAAAGTTAAGATGTTATGTAAGATGTATGAGTAGCATCCTACAGATGGCGTTATATCCAAAATCGTGCTAGATTGCTCTATGCTAGATTTTGTAGAGCATGGAAACATCCAGCATAACAAGCCTTGATATAAAGAAGCTCTGAGCTATTTCAGAGTTTATGGAACGTGCCCTTACTACTTGACCACTTTTTACGAATTTTTTACTTTATTTTACCTAAGACATATTAGGGTGTAGGGTGTAGGCGTAGTATATTCCTCTTCCCCATCTCTTTTGAACGTACTACTTATGGCTGTAGCGCCAGATTTTCCTAGATGTTGACTACGTGAGCGCCATTGGCATTTACTAGATTAGACTATAGGTATCTAATCGTACAGTGTCTGATACATTTCCTGAGCTGTACCAGTTGGGACGGGCCCCACATCCTGTACGGGCAGCTGCTGGACTGGATCCGCTGGCTGGTAGCCTGGCAGCCGCTTATCTTGTTCCTGACGCAGGGCATCAACTGGCTGTTCGGCCTCGAGTGATACTCATAACCCACCAGTGCCTGATCTCAACCACCAAACATACCTAGTCTAAGTTCCTTCTCGATTGTTCTCTGATGTCCGGGTGACGTTGTATTATATTATTTCAGTAGAGAGCATTCACATAATATATTTTTTAAGAATGTAAACGATACAATACTTGATTAATTTAAAAAAATAGGGGAATGGTTATTGGATAATTGTAAATTAATGACGCTTGTGTATTGTTATACATTTGTGCGATATTTGCGCGTATCTATGTTACTGCTCGTTACTACTGCAGTTTACACCCACTGTAACTTCCTTTTCAAAATATCAAAATAATCTTGAAGTGTAAAATTTTGGTTCAGTTTTAAACCAAATTTTCATTTTTTCATTTTCAGAAGACAAAAGTTAGTAATTGTATTTTTATTGTGAAATAATGTATGCATTTATGTCCTTATCATCTATATAATATTCTTTCATAACACATGGACTCTGTGAAAACATATACACTAAAGTACAAATGAACTTGTATGTAATCAGTGACTTACTTTGTAATATTGCAGTTGACACTTGTACGATGTGCGTGCCTTGTATTCCATTTATCTTGACTGACGGCCGAGTTCACGACCGAGTTAAGTTAAAGGCCTTAGTTTAAGAGTACGGCCGATAAATATTGAAGAGTTTATTATTGTTTAAAAAAAAATCACGCTAAACTGCTTTCGTCTTGTACTAGATTATTACTTGACTTTATTATAAATTAATAGGTAATTAATAATTGAATTCAACTAAGCAATACTTCCTCGGCCTCCCTGTGAAATGTACAATGTACATAGTAGTGTAAGCGGACCGCTGATATTTTAATGTATTTTTACATAAGCATGCTGTACGAGTTGTATCATGTACCTACATATTTCGTAAGTATACAATACAAAATAAATTTAATTGAATATTTTTGTTACCACTATGTTTTATTGATTGATACCCTATGGAAACCTTTGCTGTCTTTAATAGACCCACCTGGGCAGTCTGCTGTCCACGATTCCACATACATAAATATACATAAAATGACACCTAACATCGCCATTGTATTGGCCTACCTAGGATGGTAATGTCGGCTGATGTGCTACTTGCGAAATAATTCCAAATGAAGAAGAGATTGTTTAAAAAGAAAGAAGATTTTGAAAAAGCTATTATGAGCGTTTTCACATTGCGCGGTGCATGTCGCACCGATAAATTATTAAGGTATTAGAGAGAGCGATATTATTTAATATGAAACATTATACGTCCTGTGACCTGTCTTTGTCATTATCGGCGCGACATGCGATAACAGTCTGGATATTGGATAAACGCACTTAGGTAAGCCAAAGACATAAGAGCGAACCTTAGTAATTTATCGGTGCGACATGCGATATCGCACAGCGCAATGTGATAACGCTCTCAGGTATAAGCACTCATCTATGGAAAACGCACTAAAGAGCACATCTATACTAGGTATATTCTTCGACAACTATGAGATAGCAGCTAATAGTTAAGTATATTTATATAAGGCTCACACATAACTGCGAATGCGCGTGGTCTAATGGTTAGAGCTTGGCTCTCGACTCGGAGGTCGTGGGTTCGATTCCCGCATTGGAACAAAGAAAATGTTGTTTCCAAGTTTGGTTAGGACAATTCAGGCTGATCACCTGATTGTCTGACAAGAAAGATGATCCATGCGTCGGATGGGCAAAAGTCGGACCTGCGCCTAATCTCTCGCCAGTCGTGTCGGTTATCCGTCCCACTGGGTTACGAGAGTAAAAGGAGGAGAGAGTGCTCTTGTGTACTGCGCACACACTTGGGCACTATAACATAACTCCTGCGTAGCTGCCCTGGTTTCAATGAAACAGGCCACCGTCACCGAAATCGGTGTGGGGAGCTATTATTATTATTTATAGGTGCGAGCGAGAGATACGAGGGCGGGTCAATAAGTCCGTGACTTTTGGAATAAAACACAGATTTTTTGATAAACAAATCATTTTATTTTTCAACGTAGTCCCCCTTGAGCTCTATACACTTTGTCCAACGCTTCTCCAATTTTTTTATCCCTTCCAAAAAATATGATTTGTCGAGGTCCTCAAAATAGGCCTTTGTTTGCGAGATGACTTCATCATTGGAGTCAAATCTTTTTCCAGCGAGCCTTTTTTTCAGGTTTGGGAACAAGAAGTAGTCACTCGGAGCCAAATCTGGAGAATAGGGTGGATGTGGGAGCAATTCATAGCCCAATTCATGGATTTTTGCCATGGCAACTGCACATGTGTGCACCCTTGCATTGTCTTGGTGAAAAAGAACTTTTTTCTTGGACAAATGAGGTCGGTTTTTTTTCAAATCTTCATTGAAGCAGTCCAATAAGTTGGCATAATATTCCCCAATAATTGTTCTTCCCTTTTGAAGATAGTCAATGTGGATTATCCCACGTGCATCCCAAAAAACAGTCGCCATAACTTTATTGGCTGACAAACCCACCTTGGCCTTCTTTGGCGCCGATTCACCCTTAGAAACCCACTGTTTTGACTGTTGTTTGGTCTCTGGTGTGTTGTGATGGATCCATGTTTCGTCCACGGTTACAAAACGGCGCAAAAACTCCTCCATATTGTGATTAAACAACGCCAAACCTTCCTGTGAAGTTGTTACACGATTGCGTTTGTGGTCGACTTGCGGAAAGCTTTCTCATGCCCAAGTGATCATTCAAAATTGAAACCACTGAGCCATGCGAGATGCCTATGGCTTCCACAATCTCTTGCACTTTCAATCTTCGGTCGGCCAACACCATATCGTGAATTTTTTCGATTGTTTCGGGTGTAGAGACCTCAACTGGGCGTCCAGGACGTTCGGCATCTTCAGTGGTTGTACGGCCACAACGAAATTCAGTAAACCACTTTTTTACCATTGAAATCGATGGTGCAGAGTCCCCATAGTATTTATCAAGCTTAGCCTTGGTCTCGGTAATGGTTTTTTTTCGCAAAAAATAATGCTTAATAAGCACACGAAATTCACTTTTTTCCATTGTTTCCTTAAGTTACTGGATAGTCTGATAAAGATAGCTGTAAAACACAAACTAACTGACGCAGCAAGTTCATTTTAATAGGAGTCAACTGACAGATGCCTGTTGACAGGAGTAGTGTTGCTTTTTCAGTAAGGAGGTTAGAAATTCAAAAAGTCACGGACTTATTGACCCGCCTTAGTATTTGCGATGCGATGGGAATTCGTAAGTATGTGTGGGAGCCCTCAAATAATCTATGCTAGAGGCCAATTAAAAAATAAAACGTAAGACATCTTTGTCATTATTGACAAATTGTCACATAACTCGTATTCGGTACCTACCTAATACCTAATTATTAATAATTCATACAATATTATTGTAAGCTAAGAATACTAAAAAAAATATTATGTACACTAAGAAGAAGAAAGTGCGTTACCACGACGTGGTGTACGACAACACTGCGGGCGACGCGCGGCCGGCGCGCGGGTACTACTCCGAGCTGGTGGCGCGCCTCACGCACGACCACAAGTATGCGGAGGTCTGCTCGCACAAAAGGATCAAGCTGATGTTGCAGGTAACTGTTGCTGTTCAGTAGACTTGACTGGGCAAAGTCACATTAATTCGAACAACCATTCAAAAAATTGCCATCTGACGATTCTTCTCATTTGAAAGTTTGCTGGTATGAGGTATTGTATACTACAGTACCGACACCGTAAAACCGACCGACTACCGTACAGTAAAAGAAGTTATTGCACATACAGGCTCTGTAAATCGAGTGTACCTACCTACCTAGTCTCTCATAAGGATCAAGTGTTCCTTTTCTCCCCTATTAATTTCTTTCTAAGTTTCGTAAGATACGAATCAATATAGCGTCAATATCTACGATAGAGAGAGCTATCTGCTGCTAGTATTTCTGGTTTAGGTTTATTTGATAAGGTAAAGGCTACATCTCATTATCATGACACAACACTCCCTAATGTAATATTGATGTAATATTGTTTATCACATTGAAACCCCGTGAAACAGGCAAAGACGGAGGCGCTGGCACCGACGCTGGTGTCGCTGCCGCGGCCGCAGAAGCCCAAGCTGCTGATGCCGCCGGGCCGCTGGACCACCTACCGCGAGGACGACAGCGTTGTGAGTTCTCACAGCTCAGTCTACAGCCGTTGTGTGTCGAATCCCGCTATGGAAAGAGATTTTTAACTCTAACCACACACCTACTGTGGGATTATATTGACTTGGTTTAAATAAAGGGAGGGGCTGAGATAATTGAAGTCTACTTAAGACGGTAGGTAACTGTTAGAAGTTTAAATAAGTTTAAATTCTACGAATTTATTATTTTGATGTAAACTAGTTTTAGTTTAGTTACATACGTAATGTTATATAAAAAATTGAATTTGAATCTTGTCAATCAAGTATTTTTCGTCCACCTAGCAAAGTCGTTACTATCAACGAATGTATTTAGTATGATGGTGAAGAATGTAGGCAATTTAGGGCAATACTTAGACGGTAACATTAATGTTCCCACTAGCAATTCCCGTTCGAGACGTTCGTGCCGAAGCTGCAATTCAAGACGGTGGTGCTGCCGAAGGAGATCCCGCGCCTTGTCAAGATCGAGCGCCTGCGCAGGAAGTTCCTCGCTGCTAATGTTAAGGTTAAATTTTGTATTTCAAATTATACTTCGAGAGTTTATAATATTGAATATTCAAAAAAGTATTTGCTCTATAATATAGAGGGATGTCGTCTGACTACGTAGGTAGGTACGAGGTTTAACCAATAGGCATACACACGTCTTTTAAGTTTAAAGGATTGATAATTACTTACTTAGCGATTGGTAGGCTAACCTACATGGAGTCATCGCGTATATAAATCGTATCTATGATAGTGACTTGAAAAATCAATGTATCTACTTAGGTTACCTAACCTAATATTATGACGTGTTCTCTGCCGGGGTAGGCAGAGGGGGCCTCTGTGGTCTGCGCCTACCACGTTTAGGAAACGGGCGCATTTGTGTAAGTATATTGTAACCCTTAACCACGATGCAGAAGATACTCCGGCAGCTGGGCATCCAGCCGTACTGGTTGCTGCCGCCGGCGGAGTACCGCGCCGCCGACACCCAGCTCTACGGCCTCTCCAGCGTCTACCCCAGGCTGGGCCTCGAGATCTTCGACAACACAGATTTCGACTGCAGGTTGCCTGTTGAAATTCAATAATTTAAATAGGAACTTATAGAAGCTAATACAATTTAGCATATTAAAGTGAAACTTTTATTACATCGTCTCAAACTTTTTCGTCTGTGTGTTGCATGTCGCGTGACGGTCGGCCGCGGAGTAGGGATAAAGTGAAAGGCGCTCGTCAGAGCAGCCGAGGCTAATATGGCGGCACCTATAGTTCGCATCAGCTGACCGTGTATTGTATAGACTAGTACTCATTTGTGCCAGTGCTCCACGCTATTTTGTTATTAAGTTTCACTTTTACCGTGGTTTCATAAAACCACACAATCCTTTTTATTTTATAGTTGTATTAATTTACTACTAAGTATATTAAATAAATAAATATCTATGGACGCTTCACACCACGTCAATCTGGCCCCGTGCTAAGTATCCGAAGAACTTGTGTTACAGGTACCAGAAAACGGGAAGTTAGTATAAAAGTATTAAACTTTTATACTACGAGGGCTGCACTAAAAGTATCGGGAATGGAATGTTTCCACTGTTCCTGTCATATTAAAATCTTTTTAATTTAAAACTCCTTGGTTTTAAAAATCGAATACCGTTTATTTATTTAAAAAAAGATTCTCGGTCTTGTCACAAGGTCTTGTCAAACTTGTTTAGTCGTTGAGAAAATGGAATTGACTCGAGAAAATTCTAGAGTGATGATTTATTATGACTTTCGAAGTGGTTTAACACAAAAACAGTGTGTTGACCGGATGATTTCTGCATTTGGTGATGAAGCTCATCCAAAACCACAATTTATCGCTGGTTTGCTGAATTTCAACGTGGACGTGTCAAGCTCAGTGATGATCCCCGTCAAGGTCGTCCAAAAACTGCAGTCACCCAAGCAAACGTTGATGCTGTGCGTAAGCTGATTGAGGAAGATCGACATGAGACATACCGCGCAATTCAGGCAACTTTAGACATTGGCATGAGTCGAATACAAATAATCTTGCATGAACAATTAGGTTCATCAATTCAATCCATCGGGAAAACAACTTTTTTAAGTTGTTTTCCCGATGGATACCGCATTTGCTCTGTGAAGAGCAAAAAGCGGCTCGCGTTACTTGGTGCGTCAGAACTCTCGAAAGATTCCACGCAGGATCCTCAAATGCTATATACAACATCGTATCAGGTGACGAATCCTGGATATACGCGTACGAACCCGAAACAAAAAACCAGTCACGAGTTTGGGTGTTCGAAAAAGAGTTAAAGCCAACAAAAATTGTTCGTTCACGGAGGGTTGCAAAAAAAATGGTGGCCACGTTTGTCTCCAAAACCGGCCATGTTGCGACTATTCCTCTTGAGGGACAATGAACGGTTAATGCAGAATGGTATGCTAACATTTAACGTTTCTGAACTCTGTAAAGAGAACTGCAACCGCCGCATCATCCTCCATCACGACAATGCGAGTTCTCACACCGCGCACAGAACAAAAGAGTTTTTAGAGCAAGAAATCATAGAATTATTAGACCATCCGCCGTACAGCCCCGACCTAAGCCGTAATGATTTCTATACTTTCCCTAAAATAAAGAATAAATTGCGTGGTCAGAGATTTTCATCACCTGACGAAGCTGTGGACGCCTACAAAACGGCCATTTTGGAGACCCCAACTTCCGAATGGAATGGTTGCTTCAATGATTGGTTCCATCGTATGGAAAAATGTGTCAAATTTGGCGGAGAATACTTCGAAAAGCAATAAATATATTTTTAAAGTAATGTAATAATCACTTCCTTGATTCCCGAAATTTTCAGTGCCGCCCTCGTATACACATATTTACGTTTTTTATTATATTATACACATATTTAATACACCTCCATGACCCAGGAATACAGAAAAACTTTGTTCCTTCGGCGTGATTCGAACCCGAACCCCCGGCCTAAGCATCAACGCGCTGAACCACTGAGCCACAGAGGTCGTCGAAATAAATTAATGTTTATAATTTTAAAACTTTATGCTCTTTTGGTTTATTTGCCTATAATTTAATTGCAATATTTTAAGAGGAAAGAGAAGTTTTTTGCTTGCCGCGCAGTTTAAATTTGGAATAAGAGGGAGAATACCTAATATTTGAAGTTTTGCCGGGGAATTCTTTTTTATTTCGGTTTTTCAGAAATTTGTGTTATTTTGGTTCTTAATGTGTAATATTGGTAGAATATTAACCATTTAATATTCGTTAACGTGCACAAGTTTGAGCAAGTGGTAGGTACAACTTCAAAAAACGTGCTATTTTCTGTTCCCTCCAAAACTCCCTAGGAACTTTCAGTAAAGCTTCTACCACTTTACTGAATCGACTGACTTGACTCATTGACTGCACCGACTATTTATTTGGACTTTGACTAGACTTTAGACTTGACGATTCAGGAATACGATGTTGAAAATTGAAACGAAATTCAATTTCTGCCTTTTTAACTTGATACTGGCAAATGGATCTAAGCCGATGCCATATATTTAAATTAATTAATAATATTTGTTCATAAAGCCTCTGCGTAAATTTAGTTATCTTTAATCTATGTTATCATTTAATTTGTTCGTTAAAGTTTTTTAATTATTTTAAATACCTATTATCGTTTTATTGTGTCAATGAAAATATTACAATTTTCGCCACTTGTGTGTTTTCAATTTAACACAGAAGCAAAACAATAAACTTACAATTTACACACAACATACCTACTTAATGTTAGTTTATAAAAGCCAAACTCTGACACACATTTGAAAAACCCCTCTACAAAGAACTGGAAATATTTATTTATTCTGAAATCGCTTGTGTCACTACCTTCAGCCTACCGATAAACGAACAAACTCTTAACCGCGTTCTTATAGAGTTTTTTCTATCTGACAACTGAACGAACCCGACGCTCACGAAGCGCCGTCTGCCGTCAGAAAAAGTATCGAAAGATGAAAACTCTCATTGAAGTTTTGCGATATGGGGAACATATTATCTCTACCTCCTCCTCTAGAAAGCGCACGTGTCAGATCGTAGCATCTGTCAGATAACTCGATAAGACTCAAAAACTCTAAAATCAATCAAGGATACCAGAAGAATGGTTGACCCTGGGCGTGATCGACGGGGAGCAGTACCCGTGCCCGGGCATCGCCTTCCTGCCCAAGTTCAAGGACAAGTCCATAGCCACCGGCGACGTTATACAGATATTGAATAATTTGTACGAGGTGAGTATGACTTGGTAACGGTCGATCTCAAAACAATATCGGTCAGAAACTTTATAATGTTTTGGAAGATCAATATCAATCAATCAATCAATATATTATCTTTATTCGCATAAAACATGTTATAAAAGGTGTTACAATTTAATTAAAATATTAGGTTCTTGCATATGAAATAGGCGTTTTGTCATACTGACCACTTTGATCTCAAATATATCTTCTTTAGTTAGGAATTTCAATTTCAAATTTATACCGCTATTTACTCATGCATTTGTATTTCGAAAACCATAGTTCATTTGTTTTTTCCTCTTTTTTTTGCGTCTCTCTGTTTACAAAATGGAAAACTTAAAATATCGTATTATTTTCGAATACCACCGTGGCACCAGTGCTGCAGAAACGGCTCGAAGATCAATGATGTGTATGGCGGCGGTGACGCAAAAGAAAACACAGTGCGGTTTTGGTTCCAACGTTTTCGTTTTGGAAATTTCGACCTGCAGAACAAGCCCCGTGGACGGCTGAAGACCAAAGTTGATAATGAAGAATTGAAGGCTATTGTGGAAGCGGATCCGTCGCAAACCACGTCCGAGTTAGCTGTAGGCTGCGGTGTTAGTTAAAAAACTGTTTCCACTTGAAGCAAATTGGTAAGGTGAAAAAGCTTGAAAGGTGGGTACCTCATGAATTGAGAGCAGCAAACCGACAAACGCGCGTCGACTGCTGCGTTACATTACTCAACCGGCACAATAATGAAGGGATTTTAAATCGAGTCACAATCTGTGATGAAAAGTGGATCCTGTACGATAATCGGAAACACTTATCGCAATGGCTGAACCCTGGCGAACCAGCCAAATCCTGCCCTAAGCGAAAATTGGCTCAAAAAAATGACTTGTGAGTGTTTGGTGGACTAGTGCCGGTATCGCTCACTACAGATTTCTTAAATCTGGCCAGACGATTACGGCAGATATCTATTGCCAGCAACTGAAAATCATGATGGGAAAGCTAGCTGCTAACCGAGGTTAGTCATTTGCTCTAGGCCACTGCTGCTTCAGTACATCGCTAGACCACTGCACAACAGACGGCTACCAAATTAGAGGAGCTTCAATTAGAATATCTAAGACATCCACTGTACCTTGCTCCAACAGTCCATTTTTTCGAAATTTGGATAACATCTTGCAAGGGAAAAATTTCAATTCCGATGGGGCAGTCCAAAGCGCCTTCAAAGATTTTATTGATTCCTGTCCGAATGATTTTTTAGTAAAGGAATCAATGAACTACCTATGAGATGGCAAATGATGATGAGATGTTCCTCCTTTACAAAACGCCAATTTCATATGTAATAACCTAATATATAATTATTTAGTACCTACTTACATGTTTTGTCGTTTTATTACCGATCAGAGAAAATAGCGCCGCTTACATTATTATTTCCAAATTCTGTTTGAACTAATCGTTCGTAAGACAGTTGAGTCTTTGCGAGTTAGATCAGAAAATTGAGAAATATTTTTTATGAAAGTGGCCTGGCCTGGCCCTGGCCCTGGCCACACAACCGATATCAAAAATATGGTTAATGGTCCAGTGTATTATGTAAATATGTACAAGAATATGAGGCATTGAGATAGTACTTTAAGTTATTTTGTCAAGAATTGTAGTAGCATCTAAGTAAGCATAAAAGTATTCTGATTTCAGTGGACAAACGTGGCGGTGTTTAGCTACGAGCAGCAGACGGATCGCTGGCACGTCATGACGCTTGACGGGTCCAAGCGGCGCCTTGAGTAAGTTACGACCGACGTACTGATCTACCCTCACCTACCATACCTACCTGGTACAACATCTGCCTAAGTGCCCACCCACACCTACCTCCCAACCAGGTGTCAAGAATGTACTATCGAACAAGTTGCCGCTCGACCAGGCATATGATGAAAGTAGCTTAACTGCCGTTGAATCATACGCACGCATACATACTCACGTGTAAATACGTAGTTCAACCGCGTCTGCAGTCGTTGTGGTTGCAAAGGAAAATGTTTAGGAACTGGTCGAGCAGGAACTTTGTCGATATTGTACATTGTACATTTATTAAATCATGATTGCAATGTACCTATTTGCAATATGACAGTATACCGCGGATCCGGCTGATGTTCAAGGCGGACGACCCGGAGACGTTCGCGCGCCGGATCAAGTTCGCCGTCGAGCTCAGAGATGAGGTCGAGAACAATCTGAGGTGAATGAGCATCGAGCAGGTTTAATATTGCATGACATTTCACGTTACAAATGATTTCCTAGGATATCGTTGCTGGCACATTATAGCGGCCATAATACAGCGGTAAATGAACGTTTTCTATGTAAACAACTGTGTCAATTACTGCTTTCTGCTGTTCATTCACCGCTATACCTATTCCGGCTGCAATATGACGGCAACGATATCCTAGGAAACCCGTTAAAATGCACGTCACGACGACTCGTCGCCTTGTCTTATAAACTTCTTCACCGTACCAGAGAATTAGTAGCAATCATGCACTAGCACGACGCGACAATGCACCATGCGACGACACTGTTCACGTTGACGTCACTCACTTGCCGCATCTTCTTTCATCATTATGTCATCGCTCGCCGTCACTGATCACTTGCCTCACTTAGGGCCGGACTCGGTCGATTATTGCGCACAAATGGTCGTCTGCGCTCGGCCAATGTGTAGGCAGCTTGACAAAACACTCGTCTACATTGGCCGCCTGCATTGGAATTCAAGGAACTTGTGTAACGTGTGGGCATTAGCACCTGCCATACATGGCAGGTGCTAATGCCCACACGTTAGGCCCACAAAGGGTACACCCTTTTGCCGACGCTCGCATTGGCCTGCACTGGGCCAAGATATATAGCCGACTCAAGAGATACGACAGCTCACGGTATCACAGAAAACCGACGTCAAAGTTTCTTCGATTGCGTAAGGACGGAGGCTCAAGGTAAAAGTGGGGCTTAGAAGACTGACAAAACGTACTTATAACGCCTTAGCTCCTCTAGGTTACTTGTTTTAGATAGTAAAAGATAAATTCAGATTAATATATTAGGTTCTACCTGTACTTGGACTGCCTGCTGCTGAACGGTCTACCGCGCATGCCGCTCACCTACATGCCGTACATCCTGCAGATGACGCTCACGCACCGTCAGGCGCGCCAGGTGGATGAGGAGCATCTAAAAAATCTGCAAAACGAGGTAATGGGTAGCGCAAAAATCATCTTAAATTCCTAAATAAACTCGTATTAACACACGTGTCGTTCGAAACTAATGAGCTATGTCACTTGTTCGGAATATAATTTAGCGTCTGACTTTTGTAAACTTTTTTATTCAGATCACTATTTCCATATTTTAAAATAAAAATTACAGTCAAGTAAGTTTGACATTTTTTATCCTAATTATCGAGCAACTGACGACACTGATTTTTCTATTTGATCCAAAGGTTGTGAACCCCTGTCCCCCAGTTTGCTTGCAATTAATATTTTTTACTTCTATTGGTGACCCATATTTAGGTACAGGTTCTTCTTTTCTGATGTATTTTCCTCCCTGTAGGCGGAAATCCTGTACAGCAAGACGGAGGGTAGGATGGGGATGACACACACGATGCTGCGGGATCCCGACGTGTACGACTTCGTGAGGCCGCCGTCTAGGGACTACGAGCCCCCTGTACCTGCTTTCGGTCAGTGTTTTTTCGTTAGGTACTGTTTGCAGCTAAAAGCATATAATTTAGACCTCAAATCAATTATTAGTGACAAGAGTCAAGACATCGTTCGTTGAACTTAAATAAGTGTGGCGCGTTACTTCGTTACTTCAACGCTGAATTGGTCTTTTAACTTTATAAAAATAGTCTTATCATCTATCGGAGTTGTGTTACATGAATCCAATTGTTATGAAGTAGGTAACCTCATTTGAAGGGTACCCAAGTATAACCCGACTGTCCAGATGTTTACAACAGTGTGCCCTGTAGGTCGCTACCCCTGCAGTATGGAGGACTTCGAAGGACGAATGAAGTATAACCAGTGGTACTCGCTGTATGTCTTGCCGGAGTCTGTCTCTGCCATACATCTGGTCATCGAAGAGTGTCTGAAGGTAATATACCTACGTGATCTTGCGGTGACATTTCTCCTCTTACAGACTACGAATAACAATTCTACAGAATCGTGAATGAGGCAAAAAAATGGTTCCACGAAAAAGTAGCCGCGGCGGGCGGAGCTAAAATAACCTATCCAAGTGCATGCCACGATATATATATGGAGGGTTCAGTGACTATCAACGCGTAATAGGTTTTTCTAATTACTTCAAAAGTTACTGTTCGATTTCGTTCAAAATAATTTTTCTAAAGAGTTTTTAGCATCTCCAATAGTTTGGAAATGATGCCGGGGGGGGGGGGGGGGGGATGGCCGATTTTGTAAAAAATTTCATGTATGAAACCATTCATTTAAAATACTTATTCAACGATATCCCACACGATGGGGTAGAATGAATAAATATTTTTCATCCCCACTTCACATGTATGGAAAGCCACTCCTAAAATATTAAATTATTAATATTTTATGATGCCAAAAATGAGATCTATATACAATTATACACGATCATTTATATTAATTATTATAGAAGCTAGAAGCGCGGACAGACAGACATACAGACAGACAGACGGACGGAGACTATAAGGGTTCCTTCAGTATTACTCAGCCCTAAAAGGACACCGAGCGGCGCATCAGTCGGTTGTCACACTCGGGTTGTGCGGAATAATTCCTCGTAGGTACACTTTCCTCGTAGATACACTTTTGGAAAAGTTCGCCTTTATTCCATAAAGATCCACTTTCATATTGCACAGCAAAGCAGAAAAGCGATAGGAATGACAAGTTAAGTTTTGTCCCTCGAATTTAAAATGAAAATAAAATACCATCGTTGTGCGGTTGCGTCGCGGAACATTGTTTAATGAAGGTTTTAGCCCAGAGTTCTGTTTCAGTGCTCTGAATTTTCTCCGGCCTTCCGGATTCCGGATCATGGTAGTCCCAGCCTAAAGGCCTAGTCTTAGCAGTCTAATGGTTTCTGTTTTTTGGTTACTGTGAAGGTGGAGTCTATGCTGTTTTTCACCGCCAACTACGGGCGGAACGTCAGTCTGCAGGAGTTCGACACGATCCAGCAGCAGGCCACCACCACGGTTAGTCAGTCTTTCTACTGGATAATTTCTTTATTCCGTGTCAGGAAAAGTAGGGTAATAACGGTACATGACATAGGCATATGGCATATAATATGTACATATTTAGTTTACATTGTTTTCTAAGATGGTGATTTATTTAATAACATCGCACTACCAATTTAAAATCATTTTAACACCCCGCGACAGCTCGCCTTACAAGGTAAGGCGTAGTTTCGTTGCATGTGTGTGCGTCATGCGTGACACTGTAATTACACGGTGAGGCGTAGTTTAGACCGGCGGCACCGGCCAGTGTATCGCAGAACTCTTTGATGTGGTCTGAGTTCTACAGTATTTTTCAATGAATTGACGATACGGAGCCTGCGATACGCACCCCGCCACCCGCCGCTAATAGAGCGCTGTATATTATGTTATAAACTGTGGGGTGAACTTAATTCATGTTTTTTCTAAATATTTTCCTATTTACAAATACTTGAGCTTTGGCATTTACATGTCACATTTTTTTACTAATCGTCTAGTATAATATGATGTGCCTACGCGTTTGCTGGGTATTTTACTAATGCTATGTACTACTAGCGGAATTATCACAACCGAAACGACTTTATCCGTAAAGGTTTATTAGTCACTGTTGACTGTGTAAAATCATGTACAAAGCTTACAAGCTAACAAACTTCCCCAATAACATACTCATGCTGTCAATACACACCTACTCAAGTGTGCAATGCGGAGCTTAGAAACTTCCAACTTCCAGCGATAACATTATAACACCATGTTTTCAACACAATGCTCATTGTTGTAAACAATATATCTCATGTGTCAACTTAATTTCTGTGACCCTACAATTAGGCTCGTTATTCATTACATGTTTGGAAAATATAATAAACTATACAGTCAAACGATATCGTTTCAGACGCTGAAGTACTTGAACATCACTTGGCTGAACTCGATCGCGCACGCCATCAAAATGTCCTTCCGGGACGTCGGAAAAGGGTTTGAAATTATTTTACTTTCATTTAAAATCAAACGTTCTTGAGTTGTTTCTTAGGGTTCCGTACCTAAAAGGTTAAAACGGGACCCTATAATTACTGAGACTTCGCTCTCTGTCTGTCCGTCGGCTCGTCCGTCCATCTGTCTGTCACCAGGCTGTATCACATGAACCGTGATAGCTAGACAGTAGAAATTTTCACAGATGATGTATTTCGGTTGCTGCTATAACAACAAATATTAAAAACTGAATGAAATAAATATTAAAGTTGGACTCCCATACAACACACGTGAATTGTTAGCCGTTTTGTACGGAACCCTTCGTGCGCGAGTCCGATTCGCACTTGGCCAGTTTTATATGAATATTGTATCACATTCAGCTGGTTCAATATTCACGAGAAGAAATGGGAGTTCTACTGCATCAGCAAGTTGTGCCGGTTTATGCAGCTCGTCCGGTTCCGCATGCAGGTACTTAACTAATCCTATAAATGAATTTGCCATAAGATACGGTACCTATATTAACTTTGCCATCCTAATTTATTTGTTTATCAATTAACAAGCGTTTCCTATCATTTTCTCAACTTATTGGTTAAATATACCGCTAACTACAACTATTCATCTCATCTAAGGCCGGGACTATATTATGATCCGCAATCCGTAAGACCGAGGAAAATTCAGAACACTGAAAATAAAACTCTGCGCTAATACAGTAGAGTTCGAAATCGAAGTGTCGAGTGTCGAGCTTCGATTTTCAATTCTATTGCACTTTAAGCGCAGAGTTCTATTCTCAGTGCTAAGAATTTCCCCGGTCCGCCGGATTCCGGATCATATAGTCCCAGCCTATGAAAGTTTTGTCTTTTCCTGAAGCTTTTCTGTTGCAGTACGCTCTGCGCCGGTGCCTCGAGCAATCAATGTCGTTCCTGGTGCGCATGTGCGAGGCGGCGTGCGCGTGCACGTACGGCTGCGGCGCGGGCTACGAGTGGGACGGCGCGGACCTCGTGTCGTCTCCCTTCCGCGCGCCCGCCACGCTCTTCTACTTCCACCTCATGATGTCGGCTGATGGGCCGTATTACACCACGCCGCCGGAGCAGTTCGAGGTGAGAGAGGGGATACTTCTTTTAAAGGTTCGGTTCTTTTAAACGAAATTGCTAAGATTGAGCTACGATTTTTGTTTGCGCAAAGTATTAACTTCACTATTAGCAAATGCACAGATATTATGGAATATTTTGACGACCTCTGTGGCTCAGTGGTTATCACAATTGTGTCATATCACAATGATATCACAATATACCTGAAATATAAGAACTCACATTTTGTAGCGAAGCTTCTATACGGACGTCCGGCCTATCGTTGCGCGACCACTTCATCCGTGCTGAGCGTCAGATTTTTACCGTTACCGTTACCGAAAGTGTTACAAGATAAATATAGGTAACTAGAGTGGTAGTGTAGAGAGTGACACGCGCGCCGCTGCTGCCGCTATATACCCATATACTAGATCTATATAGTACGCTTTATACGCTACGCTTAATACTGTAAAGTCCCTAGACGGCACTGTTGTCTTAAATATAAATATTCAACAGATTGTAACCCAGCGCCTGTTCCGGGAGATGCTGTACCGCTGCCACCTCATCCCGCAAGTTCACCCCAAGATCCTGACCAAACTCGTGTTCGACACCGAGCTGCACCTCACGTCCATTGGTAACTCAACAAGATATTTCCGATTTCATTTTAACCCAAACTTGACATCTCTGTACAGCAATGTTAACTTTTCCGAGAAACTAAACATTTTGTAAACAACTATGAAGTATCTAATTTATAATGTGCGGTCACGAAGCACGTAGAATATATTGCTATAGTGTTTACACAGGTACAGGTAGGCGACAAGGGGCGCGATTCGCGGCGCGAAAGAGACAAGAAGCTCTGAGTTAATGTACGAAATTCTACATGCTCCGCGACCGCACTTTAGCCAAGTAAGATGAACATTTTGCAGGTCTGATGGAGCCGAACGTAATGGAGTACCGCGAGCGGCTGCTGAAGGCGTTCCGCCAGGCGACGATACCGCTCGTCGCGTATTTGCGCCAGTTCGAGTGCTACAGAGACATACTCCTGCTGGACATTAAGGAATACGTCGAGTTGGTTGCTTTTTAAAAAGTTTTATCTAATTTGTTCCTTTTTAGGGTTCCGTACCCAGCGGGTAAAAACGGGACCCTATTACTAAGACTCAGCTTTCCGTCCGTCTGTCTGTCACCAGGCTGTCACCATCTCATGAACGGCGATAGCTAGACAGTCGCAATTTTCACAGGTGATGTATTTTTGTTGTCATAAGGACTTCCATACATTAATCGTGATTTTTTCGCCGTTTGGTACGGGATGGGACCTTCCGTACGCGAGTCCGACTCGCACTTGGCCGGTTTTTTAAGTGTCCCCCTGGGTCGTCACTAACCATTCTGTTTTTGTATGAAGACATTTTAGGCGAGTTATAAGATTTTGGCAGATGCTACGGTAATAGTACGTGCCTAGCCGTATAAAATTTTCTCTTCTCTCGACGGTCCCTATGACCGCTTGTAATTTATTAGCGTATTCAATTTTTGACCCAAAATGTTGTCCAATAATTTCCGCATAATTTTGACGTTTCGGTAAGATTCAAAACACAAATTTCCTGTATAATTTAGGAAGTACAGACAAGAGAAGCACTGTGCGTCGGAGATCCGCGCGGAGCTGCAGGAGCACTACGACGCCCAGCAGGAGATCGTCCGGCGCCTGCCGCACTTCATCAACATCGGGCCCTTCACAGTCAACGTCGAGACCCTTAAGGTTTGAAGCGAATTGACAGTTACAAACTTCATTTATACTACTGAAATTGTAACTTTTAGGGTTCTCTACTCAAAGGTACTGGTAAAAACGGGACCGGATTACTTAAACTCCGCTTTCCCTCCGTCTGTGTGTCTGTCTTATGTACCGTGTAAGCTAGACAGTTGATTTTTTACATATTATATATTTTTGTTGTCGGTATAACAAATATTGAAAACAGAATAAAATAAACATATGGGACAAGGGGGGGGGGGGGGGGGGTTCATTACATGCATGTTACGCGCGACTTCGTACGTGCAAGAGACAATTCCGCGGTAACCCTAAATTTCTCCGGAATAAAAAGTAGCCTATGAATTAATACGGGCTTCAAACTGAGGTCTGTGTGTGTTATCAATTTCATCTTATACGTTTAGCCGTTTCAGAGTAAAAGTCGGTGAAACATGCATGATACACATAAACTTTCGCATTTATAAAATTAAGTGTGATGTCCAGACAATGCTGGTGAAGAAGCTGTCGGAGACGATGTCGGAGCTGATGAGGATGTGGATGGAGGAGGTGCGGCTGGTTGTGGATGAGGTGATCGATGCCTACCGCGCCGTACACCGCAAGCTGGCCGAAAAGCCCAACTCCATCGAACACATCTTCGAGATACGGGAGTGGATGGAGACCATACCTTACGTGCTGAAGACTCAAGACGATATTATGCGCAAAGTTCACACTGTGAGACACTGTGTGTTTGCTTATTGAGTAGTTTCCCCGAAACAGTTACAATTCTGGCTAAATTCATTGTGAAACAACTTACTTATCTCTCTTTCGTCGATTTATTTATATCTCTGTATGTACTTTTTGGTTTGTTTAGGATTATGAAGTCCTAGATGCATTCTTCATGCCGCTTGATAACGAAGACTTCAAAACACTCTGGGAAGCGATCGGATTGCCTTTGACTATTACAACACAGGTATCCCTTATGCATAGGATTTGAAGTAACAAACATTTTTTTACCATCAAAATGTTATATAAATGTAAAATAACACACTTCTGACTTTTTTTGGCCATGGGCAGCTATAACTGTTTCCCATGAGACGTTCCATTTACACCTTTGATATACCAGGTGACGGCGACTTTGGACTTCCTGGCGGAGGAGCAGGAGAAGTTCTGGAAGCTGCACGAGCAGGACGAGCAGACGCTGGTGGACAAGATCGACATGTACACCTCGCAGTGCATGGCGCTCACACTGCAGAACGACTTCACCAAGGTATGGCATTAGTAGGACGAGCAGACGCTGGTCGACAAGATCGACATGTTCACCTCGCAGTGCATGGCGCTCAGGTTGCAGAACGACTTCACCAAGGTATGGCACTAGTAGGAGGAGCAGACGCTGGTGGACAAGATCGACATCTACACCTCGCAGTGCATGTCGCTTACGCTGCGGAATGACTTCTCCAAGGTATGGAACCAGCAGTACTGGCTAATGACTATTAATTAAGCAGTAACCGAAACATAATTCCCTGATACAGAAATAAAGGAAAATAAAGTGAATAAAAATGTACTCTTACTGACCGAGGTTATAGATCGTATCTTAATAGATATCTTAGACAGATAAGTAAATAGGATTCAAAACACCTAACAATGATTAAACAAAAAATTAAAACCGATTTAAATTCGGCTAAAATTATAACTATTTCTCTACTCAATCTTCCTAATTTTGAAGTCGGTACCAGCCCAAACAATATCCTATAATATTTTATAGACCTCACGTTCAAATTTTCTGGTACCGACTTCAAAATTAGGAAGATTGAGTACTCGTAGATAAAAAAAATAAAATTTTAACCGAATTTAAAAGGGGAATTATTTAGAAAATAAGTTTTATTTCATCCTTTTTTGTGCATTTTTACTTTGGAAGTCGGTTTTAACTTTTGTTTAATAATAATAATTTTTCTCTTTTAAGTTAAATTTATTATCTATATTATTATGAACACATTGTTACCGGTGCATAAAACTACTACTTATGAGTAGTATATAATAATATGTGGGTGTTTCTTGTGAAGATGGTGGTGATGATGATGAGTACTGTAAGTGGTATGAAACACTTGAAACTTCAGAACAATAAAACTTGTTTCTTCCACCAAGGTCCACGAGATAGCGAACGACATAAAGAAGGCGTGGAAGGGTATGAAGGAGTCGCAGGAGTGGGGCCGCGTGCTCAACACGCGGCAGAAGCTGTTCGGCCAGCCCGTGGTGCCCTTCACCGATCTGAACCGGCTGGTCAAGGAGTTCGAGCCCTACAGGAACCTCTGGGTCACTGCTGCTGGTAGGTTTATTTTTGATGGCAATTTGAGGCAAATAGGCAATTTAGTAATGAACTAATTAAATATCAAGCCCTCTTGATCTTCATACAATAATATCGTTGCTTAGATTACCTTAAAGCCCGTGAGGTGTGGCTGGACAACCCGCTGATCTACGTGGACGCGGACTCCATAGAACCTCTCGTGAACGAATACTACAAGACCATAGTCAAGTGCATACGGACCTTCGCCGACATGCCTAAGATACAGCAAGTCGGGATCACTATACGAGTAAGTTTTGCTTACTGATTTTTTTTTCTGATTATGCAGTTGATGCTATCGCTACATATACACGAGGTTATAGCTTTTATTGTTTTCGAGTCTATACTGTTTTGCCATTCGATTTAACAGTTATTGTTGCATTTGCTATTGCCATCCTGATGATAGCAGATGGCATAAATAGATACCTGATCGTTTCTTAACAATTGATCATAAGTATATTGTAGGTAACAATTGCTATAAAATTTTAGGACGAGATCGATGAGTTTAGACCACTCATATCGATCATACAAGCTGTAAAGAATCCCGGCATGAAGGAACGACACTGGAAAGAATTTATGGACAAAGCTGGTGAGTTATTGAAGTGAATCTTCTAGAGCGGCGTTGAGGGTGAAATTTCAAGGTCGCGTCACGACACGATTTTGGATATAACGCCATCGATATAAAGCCATCTGTCGGAAGCTACTTATACTTCTTACATAACAACTTAACTTTCTAAAGTACGGCTCAATACAAAGATGGCCCATGGTGTACAAATTTTAATTTTTCTATTCTTTTTGAAGCAATATGCTTTAGGCACGATGAGAGTATTTTTGAATTTTAAATGATGACTGAGGTTTTACTTCTGCCATGTGTACTCACGTCATGTTTTATTCTATTGACTTATTTATTTTACTTATTATTTATTTAAAAGTAAATAATGTATTTCAGGTATAACGATGACGATGAACGAGAAGCAGACGTTCTCCATGTGCCTGAAGCAGGGCGTGGCGGCGCACGGCGCGCTCATCGCGGATATCGGCGAGCTGGCCAGCAAGGAGTACGTCATAGAGCAGGCGCTCGACAAGATGGCCGCCGACTGGGCCAACAAGGTCATGGAGATCACGCCGTACAAGAACACAGGTATGAACTCGACAAGCGAGCAGATAGATCGCCAGATGTTTAGCAATTACCACGTTCAATGTCCATATTTGGCAAACGGGTCGTCTCCTAGCAGGCGATTGCTGCTGCTAATAGACATCCGATTGTGGGAATACAAGGAACCTAATGTACCTACGCCGGTTTCCTGGCAAGCCGTGCGTCTAGTGCGTCATCTGCAATTGGCATTTATTTTGTTTTCTATTTATTTATGTGTGTTATTTGTTATAGCCACTTGATCTATGTACTGTATCTCGTTGTTTGTTTAAATAAAAAATTATTTCTTTTTATATCAAACTTTAATACGAAGATTCAATCAACCTACCAATAATTCCATATTATGAAACATGTCTCCAGGCACGTTCATAATGAAGATCGGGGACGAGACGCTGCAGCTGCTGGACGAGCACCTGCTGGCGACGCAGCAGCTGGGCTTCTCGCCGTTCAAGGCCGCCTTCGAGCTGCGCATCCAGGAGTGGGACGACCGGCTGCGTCTCACGCAGAAAGTCGTAGACGAGTGGATCGAGTGCCAGAAGTAATCTTTTTTCATTTTATAATAAATACTAGCTTTTTCCCGCGGCTCCGCCCGCGTAAATATAGTATCCCACGGGAAAACTGTACTTTTTCGGGATAAAAAGTAGCCTATGTTTTAATCCAGAGCCTAAGCTACTATTACACCAAATTTCATTGAAATCCGTTATGTAGTTTTTGCGTTAAAGAGTAACAAACATCCATCCATCCGTACGTCCATCCATCCTCACAAACTTTTAAATTTATAATAGTGACGACCTCTGTGGCTCAGTGATTAGCGCGTCGGCGCTTAACCCAAAGGTCGCGGGTTCGAATCCCGCCAAAGGGACAAAAAGTTTTTCTGTATTCCTGGGTTTTGGATGTGTATTAAATATGTATGTGTATAGCATAATAGAAATCTTAAATATATGTAGGTATAAGTAGTATAAAAGTATTAAAATATATTTCCGTTGTCTGGTACCTGTAATACAAGTTCTTCTGATACTGTACAGGGCAAGATTGACTTGGCGTGGGCGTCCATAGATAGTAATTTATTATAATAGGAGTAGGATGGTCCGACACTTAACGGTTTCAGCCTATTTTAGTCGATACTGACGTAACTAGAGGTCCACCGCAGGAAACCACTACGTAGAGATTTTCCTTTAAAATCCCCACCCAATTACTTAATTGCTTAACTGTGATCGATTGTGGCAGAACTTTGATTGATTAGAAATGCTGCTAAAGATTTTAATGCCTTTTATTGTAGGGAGTGGATGTACCTGGAGCCGATATTCACGTCGGAGGACATATCACGGCAGCTGCCGGCGGAGACCAAGAAGTACGGCACCATGGAGAGGATCTGGCGCCGGATCATGTCCACTGCTGCTGCGGTGCCCAAGGTCAATATTATGTGACGTGCAATGCAATAACAATATAGCATTGCACGCACATATAATAATATACAGCAATTACATAATAGGTTGAGTACCTACTATGTAATTCTATATATTAATATGTAAAAACGTACCATTAATCTTATCTCCCTCGCCTCATCTAGGATATTTTACTTAAGTCATTTGGACTCACCAGTTATTAAAGTCAAATGTCTATTTGCTGAGATTATTATTATGAATAAGGAGTGTTTCTCTCCACAAGTGTGGTAAAGAGATTGCGGTGTTATGATGCTATAAGAGATGATATAATTGCGAATATTATGATGGGGTTTGTTGAATGTTCCAGATAATGGGTGTGTGCCCGGACAGCCGGCTGCTGGAGAGCCTGGCCGAGGCGCGCCACCTGCTGGCGGTGGTGACGCGCGGCCTCAACGACTACATGGAGCTCAAGCGGCTGCGCTTCCCGCGCTTCTTCTTCCTCAGCGACGACGAGCTGCTTGAGATACTGTCCCAGTCGCGCAACCCCAAGGCCGTGCAGCCCCACCTCAAGAAATGCTTCGAGAACATCTCAAGGGTACGAGCATTACTCATTCAGAAAGACATGGGGATTGGGACATAAGGTCGTGAATCCCTTACTCAAGGTTAAAACTCAAGTATCTATCAAAGATAGCGACGACATAACATGACTTCGATACGAAGCATACTGTCGACTTCTTGACTTCATTTTGAATTGCAAAATTCTTGACTACTAAACAGTCCGCCCGCGAGGATTGGTTGTATATTGAGCGAAAGTGACGCAACCCGTTGGCGCTTCCAACTTTCAGGTGACGTTCGAGGGCGATCTGAAGATAACGGAGATGCACTCGAGCGAGGGCGAGGTGGTGGAGCTCAAGTACAAGTTCTACCCCACCGCCAACGTCGAGCAGTGGCTGCTGCTGCTAGAAGATACTATGCGGAACACCAGTGAGTCCCCGCCGTTGCCTATTCTTTGATTTTTAATGACAGCCAAACATTAATTTGGCTCTGCTGACTAGACAGGACCTACTAAGATGATTATAATTAATGAGAATTTAATATTTCAACCTTTTCTCATTCAATTTACCATGTTTTTGACCTATAGTAAATTCAGGTCTAGCAACTGAATTTTCCCTTTATTCTGTGCAATGAGTGTGTGTCAAATACACGTAGTTTTTTTAATATTTGCCTTTTTGTTAATAATTCGTCCATACAGTCCGGCTGAGCCTGGTGGCGGGGCTGGAGGAGCTGTGGCGGCTGTCGCGCGGCGAGTGGGTGCTGCGCTGGCCGGGGCAGGTGGTGCTGGCCGGCTCGCAGGTCGCGTGGACCGCCGGCGTGGAGGACGCCATCCGCGCCGCTAGCGTCGATCACTTCTACGACTCGTATCTGGACCTGGTACGTGTCTATCTGTCTACTGCTATACTTCTACAATACTATGAATGTGTCTTGTCACTCGTGATCGGCGCAAGGACAGCAATTTAAAAATGTTAAAAACTTATAAAGTTTCAGTTTGACGTAAATTAAATATAGATATTAATGACGTTATATTGTTGATACCAGCTGGACGAGCTACGCGCGCTGGTGAAGGGCGAGCTGACGCTGTTTCAGCGCGAGATCCTGTGCGCGCTGATCGTGATCGAGGTGCACGCACGGGACGTGACGCGCAACCTGCTGGACGAGCGCGTGCACGCCGTCACCGACTTCCAATGGACGTGCCAGCTCAGGTACACGACCCCACCAACAGAGTTTACTATAGTCGGGGCCACGAGAAGAAATTAAAAAAAACACATTCGCAACATTCAGGTTCGAAACCGTTGGATCAAATTGAAAAAATAGTTTCGTCGTAAATTATTTGGCCTGGCAGTTATAAAGCCAACGTTTTCAATGAATGAGTCATGAGTCATATAACAGTAACGCAACCAAGTAAAATTGCGTATTAGTTTCTTATGACACGTCTGTTACATAATGAATTAATTTCATTGAGGATTATTTCTATTTTCGCAGCATTTTGACAGATGTTTATTATTTGACGACCTCTGTGGCTCAGGTTAGGGCGTTGGCACTCAAGCCGGAGGTCACGGGTTCGAATCCCGCCAGGGAACAAAAAAAAGTTTTCTGTGTTCCTGGGTCGTGCATGTCTATTACAGATGTGTATTATACCGGCTATAATGCTAATTCTATGCCGAAGCCCTTTTGTATGAGACAGCTGATTTTATTTTTCAAGTAGGAAAGTTGATCCCATAGTAAAAGTTGCTTATATTCAATATTATATTCACTCCTGAAAGTTTGGACATTTACTGGAAAAACACACTGTATAATAAAAATCTTAAATATAATATGTTGTATAGTATAAAAGTATTAAATATATTTCCGTTGTCTGGTTCCCGTAACTTTTGAGTTCGTTTTGAGTATATACATCAGTATGTTCTTATTCACAGTTTGTAGAAGTAAGTTAAGAGACCAAGGGTCCAAGGGATCAAGGGACCAAGGGACCAAGGGATCAAGGGACCAAGGGACCAAGGGACCAAGGGACCAAGGGACCAAGGGACATTATTCGGTCACCAGCTACACGGAGTCGGTAGTCGTGCGGATTTATTGAACAATTACAATCACGTGTCACAGGTACTACCAGATGATGAAGGGGATGCTCCCTCTGGAGCCGGGCGAGAGGCCGGTCATCTACCAGGACGAGGCGCGGCTGGACACGTCGCCGTACTACCGCCAGTTCAGCCGGGACTGCTGCCAGGTGCGCGCGCTTAACGCCGCGATCGACTACCAGAACGAGTACCTCGGGAACAGGTCAGTTGCCGTCTTTTGGTGATATCGGCTCCCAACCATCCTACTTCCTACTACTATTATAAATATGAAAGAATATAATATTTTATAAAAAATATTATAAGTATTCTTATAATATTTTATATGTAATTTAGTAATTAGAGACATCTAAAAAGTAGAAAAAAGTTTTTTTTTTTTTGCTAAATTTGTAAACAAAACCTACATCATCAGTTTACTTACATCATGTACAAAATCATTCATTGTGGTAAGTATGAATTTAGACGCACAAATATCGGAGATATTTACAAATATGTTCCTGCCTTTATACTTCATGCACTTTAACCTAGGCGTGACGTCACAGCTAGGTACGACTTTAGTATGGAGCGGATTCACGAGACTTGCGGAATGTTGTATACAAATCGCTGTACCTTTGAAAACATTGACTTTTGGTATACTGTTTCTCCTGAGAAGTTACTCATATTTATGAGTACTATTCATTTATGCAATAAAAAAATTCAGTCATCTAGCCTAATTCACCTGTGAGAAGGACGAGACTGTAGTCCACCAAGGCAGCCTACCTGGGGGTTGGCTTTCTCTTATAATATTATCTGTGGACGCATTCTCACCACGTCAATCTGGTCCCGTGGTAAGTTCTCGAAGAACTTGTGTTACGGATACGAGACAGCGGAAATATATTTAATGCTTTTATACTAAGTATAACATATATTTTAAAAAATAAATTATATAATACACATATTTACTACACGTCCATGACCCAGGAACATAGAGAGAGAACTTTTTGTACCTTCGGTGGGATTCGAGCCCACGACTGGAGCTTGGCTTGAGCGCCGACGCCCTTACCATTGAGCAACAGAGATCGTCAAAATATTATAAATGTTCTGTGCTTGCAGCGGGCGGCTGGTGATCACGCCGCTGACGGACCGCTGCTACCTGACGCTGATGTGCGCCATGCACCTCAAGTTCGGCGGCGCGCCCGCCGGCCCCGCCGGCACCGGCAAGACCGAGACCACCAAGGTGAGCCCCGCGCCCGCGCCCGCGCCCGCGCCCGCGCCAGCCCACTGCGGGCGGGCTGAGCGTCATGAACAGTATCTGCTAAACTTTTATCGCTGTGCAGTTATGTTGTCTCTTTATAATCTTACTTTAATAAGAAAAATGGCTTTTGCACGCGGCTCCGATCGCGTAATTGAAATATTCCACGGGAACACTACTTTTTCAGGATAAAAGGTAGCCTTTTTAATCCACTGCCTAAACTGCTACAATACCAAAGTTCAGTAGTTTTTGTGTGAAAGAGTAACAAACATCCATCCATCCATCTATACATCCATCCTCAAAAACTTTCGCATATTCTATATCTATAAAAGGCAAAGCTGATTGACTGATGTATCAACGCACAGATCAACACCCTTAAGGCTAGAAATTTGATATTTTGCACACGTATTTCTCATATTATGACGTAGGCATCCACTAAGGAAGGATTTTTTAAAATTCAACCTCCAAGGGGGTAAAATAGGTGATAAAAGTTTGTATGAAACTTTTAACTCCTTAGGCATATATGCATGATATTTCGTATGAATTGAGTGCGGAAAAATAATGAATTACTTACGCATTTCAGCGGTATCCTAAAATCAGCCCCTAGGTGGATAAAATAGGGAATGAAAGATTAAAACTTAATTTCACGCGGGCGGAGCCGCGGGCAATAATTGCTAGTTTATAATAGTCAATAGGTAGTAGGATCGGTTTTGTATGCCGTACTGTTATGTATTCGCATGCTTGTGCGTGCGCTCACACGTCTGCTGGCAGCTTGTGGGTATTTTGTCGCGGGATATTGCTATTTATTATATAAAGTAGTATCGGATTACTACTACACATAGACCCCATGATGGTAGTATTCTTCCAGTAGCATCTTATAATGGACTATTCGTACAGCTTATTCAAGAAACGACATGAGTCTAAATAAAATAGTGTTTTTATACGTCCAGCGTTTCCCCTCAAAGAGCCTCGTTTGCAGGACCTGGCGAAGGCCCTGGCGGTGCAGTGCGTGGTGTTCAACTGCTCCGACCAGCTCGACTTCATGGGCATGGGCAAGTTCTTCAAGGGGCTCGCCGCGTGAGTACATGAGAGACTTGACACAGTACCTACAACAGCAGCTCAAGCGGGACCAATTGACAAAAAAAGTATTCGTAACGTTATCGAATGAAAATTGCATAGGCGCTGTCATGATTTATGAGTTCCGTACAATGTTATTCAACACCTGTCACAAACGCACGGTGGAGTGAGTTGCCAATCTGTGGTAGTGTGTGTAACGTCACTTTTAATCAATGTATTTTTAAGCATTATAATAAAATAATATTAGTACAGTTCACTCCTCCTCCATATTAATTTTAACTGTGCCAAATTTCATACGAGTCCGGTTGCAAAATTTTCGTAAATGTGTCACTTTCACGTATTAATATAGCATAGATTTGAATTGTTTAGAACATTAGATAAAATTGTAGGTACCTACTTTTATTTATAGTTATATAAATTAAGTATTAACTGTTGTGGGCTGCGATGTCTTGGTTGTTACAGACCCTTCTTATGCTTGACTGGTGATAATAATGATACAGCAATAATTGTGATATTCTCCTCTATTGGCACATATGAGAGAGATGCTTGACACAGATACGTCTACACTATATATAACCTTTTATCTAACTAAAATAATCTAACTATGTAGATAGGCTGTGCTTGTGATATCTGTCAATAAGACATTGGCATTTCTACTTATTATTACTACATTATTATGCAACATTTTGCTGACGACTTCCCATTTCTTAAGTAAACAGAGTGACCAATAGATAACGCAGTTTAAGTTTAATGTTCACAACATTATTATATTGATAATTTACGAATCGTCTGTTATTAGGCGATTCGTCGAACTGACTCATTCCAAGAAACTTTTGTTTGGTTTTGATACTGTTTTGTAGCGCATAGGTACGACCTAACGACAATAACTATCATTATTGTAATATCCTTTCAGACAATAAGGTAATATATTATATGTATATGTTTACAAAATATGGCGGAAAAACTTACGATGGTTGATGTTGAGTACTTCTCTATGAAAGGCCCGAAACAAACATAGGTAATATTATAATCCTGTCGGTTACAAGTGTGGCATATGGTGGCAAATATTTTACTTTATGCCATCAGGCGATCCGCCTTCTCGTTGTGCCCTATTATAACATACATGAACTAACCGTTGTCATACCACTGCACCATGCACTACGCAACGGGGGGGATTAAATATTTGCACAATATTGGATGTTTCATGTTCGATCATTATTTTTTTATTGGTTCCACGTTATATCCCGCGCCTATCGACATTTCTATGAGAGAATTGTCAATTCATGAAGTAGGTACTTAAATATTACATTAATTTAGTTATATTTGTGTACATTTTGCTACGACTGATCGTTTATCGACACGTCTTCTTTGTTTCGAACTTCTTTGTTGAGAACGATGTAAATTGAACTTTACTACGGCGGTATAAGAACGAATTACGGATCGCCGGAGTTGTGCGAAAACCCCACGGCAGTCCAGAACGCTGATAAGGATAACCTCTGGCCCCGGTCTGCCGTTATAAGACCGCGCGGGCGTCCGGCGCGGGCAGTACCGCACAGTACGGACAGTGTACGCCGCACACACACACACGCACAATGCTCGCTCTACTGCTACTCAGCCTGCTGGCGGCCGCGAGCGCCGCGCCGCGCTACCACCACCGCCACCCGCCGCCCTTCGACCACCAGCAGATGCGCGGCGGCATCGACCTCGACGACTTCCTCAGCGACGACCTGTTCGACACGAACCGCTTCTGGGACCATCTGCGCCAGGAGATGCTCGACCTGGACGCCGCCATCGCCGAGCTCGGGCGCCGCTTCCCGGTCGTCGCGTCCACCGCCGCCGTCAACGGCGACGAGTTCAAGGTCACGATCCCGCTGGAGGGCTTCGAGGAGAAGGACATCAAGGTGAAGGCGAGTACCGGGCTGCTGATGGTGCAGGCGGTGCACGGCGATGGCGCGGGCCATCGCAGCTACCTGCACACGATGACGCTGCCCGCCGGCACCGATCCCACCGGCAGCTGGACGTTCGCCGGCGGCGTGCTCACGATCGTGTTCCCCGTCAAGCGCGACCGCGAGGCCGGCACCACGGCGGCGCCCGAGCACAGCCGCGAGGAGATGGGCGGCAGCGACGACGTCACGGTGGACGCGGACGTGGGGCTGAAGCGCGGCGACCAGGCGGAGCCGCAGCTGGAGACCAACGAGATCCCCGCCGGCCGCGTCGAGGCTACCACCTATGCCGTGGACTTCAAGGGCGAAGTCGAGTTCGTGCCCGTGTAGTACAAGCGGTACGGCGCACCAGCATAAAGCGAAGAGCGAAGTTAAATGTAGTGAAGATAATAATTGTTTTCAAAATCGTAGTATCCAATACTAAAATAACAATCGGGGACAATTTATAGGTGAGTCACCTCTAAGCCAAGAATGTAGCTTTAAGTAAAGTACCGATACAGTGTAGTATTTTAGTACCGAATAATTTATTGTTATAATATTCTTTTACAATATTACAATAAATACAATTAAAAATATGTGCTTCTTATTTTTCATCCTTCCATACTTAGCTATCTAACTTTAATTTAAAAGAAGAAATATAATTTCAAAAAATCCTTGTTATGTTTGTATTGAACCGTTCGTTTCGTAAACGTAAGCAAAACAATCATTCTGTTATGTGGGAAGAGTGTAGTCGTAATATGTGGTAGCCGGCGGGCCACACACACCGCAACAAGCTTTAGCTTTACAATTGGTTTCATGTTTACAATACCTACATTTAAATTGATCGCATAATATTACTCAGTTCATCGGTTACCAACCGGCTTATAGTGCAGGCGCTGAAGGAAGTTGAGTATGCAAAATGTGAGGACCGGCAACTATGCTCAAATTCTTTTACCTAAGGTACCCAACAACAAAAAAAAAACATGTTGCAGGCAGGTGTGCTGGTCCATTTACCTTTGCTTCGCCCCCTTCTCCCCGCTCTGCGATAGGATGAGCCATAGCGCTCGTAATAGTCAGTAATCGAAATATTTAATCACCATAGTAATTAAAGTTGGGCATAGATTCTTTAATGCTTTATAACTGATTTATAAAGCATTAAATAATCTAGATAAAGAAGTAACAACATCAATTGTGTGTGAAGATATAGACAAGAAACTGATTATTCCTAAAAATATAGTTCGAGATTCATCGTTATTTTTACATGGAGCTATAGATAACAATGATTTCAATGAAGAATCATTAAGCGGAAAAGGCTCGACTCACGTTACAGCAATGGTTATTTATCAAGAACGAAAACCTACTGAAAATGAAATTAATTTCATTAAACTGAAGCCTACAGCAGAGTAAAACTAATTTGATTTAAAACTTTTAAAATGTCAAGAAATTCTTCATTTCGAAGAAAGAATGCAGCCTTCAATACCGAATTATATGGACTGTAACTATTTATTGAAAAGCAGTCAAAACAATTTCCTAATTGATAATTTGCTCTGGGTCTTGTGTAGACTGCAGTATAGTCTAATAAAAAATAATTTCTGCCGATCATCTACAAATTCCATACCAGTATGGACTCCATTTCAACAAATACTGAAATCTCACCTGTTTCTATTGTTGGATTTAGTCCAGTCATACCTCAGCCACCAGACTTCCAAAGACGTTTTTATACCGCTATGACAAATTATGTCAACGTAAGTGTTGCACTCGGTAAAAATATGCCAGTAATTTCATGCGACATGGCCATTGAAAAAAATATTCAACAAACAAATGAAAAATTTAACAATTTGATACTGAGAATGGGATCGTTTCATTTACAAAAAAAATTTACGATGCTGGGGCCAATTTCTAGAAGGGATTGGACTCGATAGTATTCTTATTGAAGCCGATATTTATGGTATGAATATCGGCTTCAATAAGTTTTGTAACTTCACTTTGTTGTAATTCTCAAAGGTGCTCAGTATAACAGAGGTATTAGAGCACACAAACTCCTGTACGAAGCTTTAAGAGGCATACAAATTGCCGAATTTATAGAATACATGAATTATTCTCAAAATTATTTACAACAGCTAATTACTTGTCTTTAAGAAATAAGAGAAAATATAGTAGATAAAGATCATTAAGGTCTAATCGAAAAATATCATAAATACAAAATAATAATTACAGATTTTTTAAATAATTTTTCAAATTTTCTACGCACCATGAGCACTGAAAATGAAATATTTAAATATTTTAACAACTACTGTGAAATGAATAAAATAGAAATATTGTTGAATTCAATAAAGGCTGATAGAAGCAATAACTATGAGTTACATTTGTAGTAGTAGTTAACTAGACAAATGTTACTTTACTTTTTCTCTACGAATCACACGAATTACATTCGCGGAGTGACTCTTTATTTACAAGATATTTGTCACATATTTCACGCAATTAAAATCCAATCTGCCCATATCTTAATCCTTAGCGCTATATATACAGATGTTTTTACCTTGGGAATTATTTTTGGAATAAGCTAGCACGTCCAGGTTGTTTAGGTCTATGGTCTATTAGGTACATTTCAGGATGTCATTTGACTCCTCAATCCCTTGGCGAACACATTTGTCGTACTTTGCAGCATTACACTCACTAACTGGTTGCGATTCGACTAGCAGATTAGGCTCAAAAAAAATTGTTTAAAAGCTGCATCGTTAGATTTTGTACAAAAAGCTCTAATGCATTTAGGGAATCCATACCTAAGTGTCGAACAGTTAACAGAATTAAAAAAACAATTGGACCTATCTTTTCTCACAAAAAAATTCACTGCTGATCAACTTCGGCTTAAATTAATTTCTGAAAATATCTGCTTCGGATTAAATTTATTAATAGTAATTTGCGCATCAAATGCTATATATTTACATTTGTTCAGAGCTTCAGCACAAACATATGTCTGGATAAATGCTGACCAAACACTATTACAGCCTATTGATTACACTTTATTAGGGTATGAAAAAAAAAGATGGTAAATTGTACCCACGGCAACTGACGAAACCATCATTGCCCGAATAATTCAACCCTGTAAATGTACTTTAAAATGTCAAACAAAGGCTTGTTCTTGCAAAAAATCACAACTGAATTGTATATACATTTTGTTATGCAAATGTATTAAAAATGATTGTCAAAATTAAAAAGATTGATTAATTTTTTTTTATGGCATATGTAAAATTTTGCTTTTTTGTAATATTTTTTTTTAAACAATTCTTGTTAATTTTTTTATGTCTATTGAGTAACTATAAGTACCAACCATGGGGATTTGATATAAAAAAAAGGACCGAGAAACCTCCTGGCAACATTCAGAGCTTTTCTTGTAACGGGCCACGACCTCTTGATTGTAAGTCTTTCTTGCTCTCGTGTGGTGATGATAATAATACAGCAGCAATTCTTATACTCTCCTTTATTGGTGCTTACCACAGATACGTATTACAATATGTAATGAGATATGCTTAACATAATATATACGTCTACACTATGTAGATGTAACTGTCAATGTCAATAATGACATTGACAGTTACATCTTACTGTTGACATATATAACATTCTGAGCTCAAAACAATTTACAGAATGCGGTCCTCATATTTTGCACACTCAACTCTATCCAGCTCCCGGTCTATTAGCTATTTAATACCTCATCTGCTCAATGTGATGAAGTACCTAAGTAATTAATATAAACTAACTTTGTGACGCCCTTAAAGGTGATGGTCCAAAATTGACCCAGAGTCGTCAGCCATGAAATGGTTGCCTATTTGTTCACTTTAATTCATATTAATTGTTGTGACCAACAAGGTGATCCAGAAAAATGCCGGGTATAGAAGATATGAGCTAGAATAATATCAGTAGACGATGCATGAAAAAAAACGACGATTTCCGAAAGAAATTAAAAAGGTACTTGTAATGCATTACACATGTTTGCCGGTGTAGGTAGTAGGTGTCGTTTTGGTGTTGAAATTGTAGGTTTACTCTTACATACACCTACAATTTTAACGTATAATACAGATAGAGTACAACAGAGGTACGATTTCGGGTGTACGATTTCTTGCGGAAGTTCCGCAATCATGGAAGCGGAGATGAAGCTCCGTTACAACTTTAATAATAAGAAACCTAGCTATACACTTCTGCAGTTCCTATACCATCTGTCATCTTACATCTCCATCCGTCATGATTTGGGATTTTATTCCTGCCCCTTTTGTGACATCAAATTTGATTTAACAAACATTCCATTGCTGTCGATTCTGGATTTTGCTTTTCTGGGTTTTCTTGGGGAATTTTGGACCATGTGCTTTTTTGTTTGTTTAAGGTTAGGTATGTACATAATGAAAGATGGAGGACCTTAAGGTACCTAATGCCAAGAACTTCATGCCAAGAAGTGCTCACCCCTTATTCGTGTTAAGTATATCGGCGATAACCCTATATATTAGTTGACATTATAATATCACTAGCTGGCAACCGCAGCTTCGTTTGCGTAGAACTAACGGAATCGGAACCCTATTTTTTAAACGGATAAAACTAAGATAAAATTTGCCTTAGTTTAGCCTAATAACATGAGGTATATGCCAGTGAAAGTCCTGTGAAAATCGGTCCAGCCGTTTTAGATATTAGCCAGAACAAACAGAAAGATAGACGGATGGACAAAAATATTAAAAGTTGTTTTTTTTGTAAGTACCGTATATTCTTTCACATGCATTTGGTGAAAAGCTGTTAATTTTAAATTGCAAACAGACACTTCAATTTTATTTATTTGTATAAAGTAGATACTTGTATTGATGTATAGATTAGTTTTGTTATGTCTACTTTAGTGACATAGTCACAGAACCGAAATATATAGGTTTGCCAACTATCACAAATGAGGGATATAAATAATAAAATATAATATATTGTGTTTGAAATAGTTCAGGAGCCTGGGCCTGCTTCGACGAGTTCAATCGCATCGACATCGAAGTGCTGTCCGTGGTGGCGCAGCAGGTAACAGCTGTTTGTCCGAGCTATGTCATGGTTAAGCATCATCAGCTCTCTGTGTGCCCAACCAATATGGTTTAGGTGATTAGAGATACTAAATACACCGTATTCATTTATTTCTTGTTTCGAGTTCTTTCACACTACTAAGTTTCATTTGTTCGTAGTAAATATTTTAATTAAGAGCATCGCGTAGTTCGTGGTTAGACATTATCTTGTTTGTGCACAAAATACAAATTCATCTATAAATTACCATTCCAATAAAATTAAAAACACCGCTATCATAATCTGAGGTAAGGAAGTGATTCAAAATCTGTAAGTAAGAGAAGTGGTCACCACACCCATTAACGTTCTTTCGTGGCGGAATGTACAATCCGTATGGACGGTAGTCGGTATGTAAAAATTAGAAAGGATGACTGTAATATAATCCTGCCTTTTATTTTGTAACGTTGAAGCGATAGCTGATGTACTCATTCCTCTAGGGTTTCGGTTTCTAATATGAGCGTCTCGTGAAGGTGGTGACGATCCAGAAGGCGCAGATGGCGGGGCTCGAGAAGTTTATGTTCGAGGGCGTGGAGCTGCCGCTGAAGCCCTCCTGCGCCGTCTTCATCACCATGAACCCGGGCTACGCCGGTGAGTCGCACACACGCACACACGCACTTACGCTCTGACTTGTACGCACACGGACGCGAAAACAAGTAAGTTGTCGCCCGTAAAAGTATAATCACTGTTGGCACTTAGGCCTAACACAAAAAATAGGTTGGAATAATATAATATTATGAACTAATAAGTAGGTATATGTTCAAATTGTAATGTAAAAAAACAAACAAACATTAGTAAACCCATGTAAGTTGAAAATAAAACGTAGCAAACTGTCGCTGACCAGCGACCCGAACAGCTGAGCTATCACCAGACATCACTAGAACATTCTTAGCTCAATGCTTATGTTTGTTCTCCCCAGTTTCCGAGAGCTAAGTGATAAGCATGGGCTTATCACTTAGCTCTCGGAAACTGGGGAACTTTATAAATAAACATTAATGTTTTTTTAAAACGCAAAACACTTGACCTAATGTTTGTAATGTGTAATGTGTCTGAAATGAGAGCTACTTGTTGATTCTCTTGTTTTTACACTTTATTATACGAAACGGAGGCGTTTTATCATAGCGTGAATGTAAATTAAAAATGACCAAAAACTGTAAAAAATTTAAAGTATTTAAAGTTCACAAAGTCCAAAGAAGCTACTTTGAGAAAAAAATGTTGAATATTTAGCATTTAAATCTTTACGTTTCTGACATATTTTCATAATTACTTCTGACGCCGGCAAACCCTTTGATAAAAAATATTTTAAGCTCGCTACTTTTTTGTTTTATTTTATTTACCGACTCTTTATAATTGTGGTCTTTAAAAATAGTTAACACTTTGTCTTAGCCACAAGCCATCAACTGAAGGATAGATTTTCCAGTATGGCCGGTCGCTCGCGGCGTGCATCCACCACCTCACGGTGGCAGACACCCTACGCTGCGACGTGACATGCTTGATGCTATCCGTAGTATCGTTATTAGTTAATAAGAAAAATGATATTGTTATTTACAATTTTGAATATTGTATATCCATCTAAAGTCGTTAACTACTTAAGCCAAAACCGGTCAGTAACACTGTCCTGCCTGCAGGACGCACGGAGCTGCCGGACAACCTGAAGGCTCTGTTTCGGCCGATCGCAATGATGGTGCCGGACTACGCGCTCATCGCGGAGATCTCGCTGTTCTCCTACGGCTTCTACGAGGCGCGCGCACTCGCCGGCAAGATCACCACCACTTTCAAGCTCAGCTCCGAGCAGCTGTCCACGCAGGTATACCATTTGTATCTATATTATTATAGTGCTTGTATAACCTTACCGCGTAAGGTTATACAAGTACGACCCACGAACTCAATGCTTTTCGGCAATTATCATATTTCATACATCGTCTGTCATTTCCACACAGTGTCGACGGCCACTAGCAGCATGGTTTTACTGTACAGGCACTATAAACAAACAAAGTTGCAATTTGAGGACATGACCGATTTGAGATGATTAACAAATCTAGAAAATCTAGGGCGGTACTTGTTGTAGACACGAGAGACGTCCATAAATTGCGGGTTAATTGTATTACATAGTTTGACAGCATTGAAACCAGCTCAAAACAATTAAGGGCGTCACAGACGGCGAAGAAACTATAATATTTTATCCTAAGACGCTAGGACATATTTCATATTAAAGTACGTTAAAGGAAAATATAATATAGTATCTTAGTCGTCTGTGATAGTTCATACCAACTTGATAGCAAGCGATATTTTATTCTTAATATAAAATATTATAGTATCTCCGCCGTCTGTGATGTTCCTTAACTGTTGCGGAACATCCGAGTCCTTTACGTTAGCGCAGTTAGCGCTAACGTAAAGGACTCGGATGTTCCGCAACGGATCTCCGCCGTCTGTGATGTTCCTTAACTGTTGCGGAACATCCGAGTCCTTTACGTTAGCGCAGTTATGCATTATTTAGCCATGTCTCCACCAACAGGCACAACGAGACTCGGCGGTAGGTCATCATGTGGACGTTCAGAAAACATTAGTATCAAATGAATTCTGAATGAAAATGTTTTGTAATTGAATAATTGTTTAGGACCACTACGACTTCGGCATGCGCGCAGTCAAGACGGTGATCCTGGTGGCCGGCAACCTGATCCGGCAGGCGCCGGACGGCGACGAGCGGCAGATCGTGCTGCGCGCGCTCAGAGACGTCAACGTGCCCAAGTTCCTCGCCGACGACCTCATATTGTTCAATGGTGATGGAACATGACGCTTAGCTTGGCTTAGCATAGCATTTGTTTAGCTTAGCGTTTATAAGGCTTGCGACATTTTTGAAGCTACCTACACACAAAAATGTTCTAAGTTTTTCTTCTATAATATCTAGTAGGTATAGGTATGTTATACCTAGTACATATGTAGTCTGATGAACAGTAATAAATGCGGGAATTTTGTTTTCGATTTAAATGATAAAACTTTTGATGCTGACATAGGTTCTTAATATTATGTTGATAACAATGTAGATAAACTATGTCTCATGGGTATTACCCACAAAATGTATAGGTAATAGTTGTTATCAAAATATGGCCCTAGGTATTTATGTAAGTTAACACTCCTACACGTTAAAACTATTAAGTAAAATCCGTTTATACGTGCACAATAAAATAGCTTCACCGACAGGCATAATCTCGGACCTGTTCCCCCGCGTGGAGATCCCGGTGGTGGACTACGGCATCATGGAACAATCCATCAAGAACCAGCTCGTCCGGCGCGGCTACGATGAACTGCCCGGTAACTTACATTATCAAATGTTTGGTTTTGACTGTTGTATTAACTTTTATTGTTGTCATACTTGTCTTTACAATCTAATATATTGTTAACCGACTACCAAAAAAGAAGGCGGTTATACGTTCGGCTGCATATATTTTTTTGTTTGGTCAACGATTACTCCGCCGTCTGTGGACCGATTTACAAAATTATTTTTTTACTGTAGGTATAGGGTATAATCCCAATTTGGTCCTTTTGATACCTGATGATGGGATCCATGAGGAATCGAAGGAACTCAGCAAAATTTATATGGACACATATAGTGATTTCGACTTTTTCTGAAGACACCCAAAAAGTAAGATTTTGCACCATGATATCCCCTGGATCAAAAAGTACTGAACAGAACACTTCAGTCCTTATAGATATATGTTTGGGGATTTCAGCGTTGTTTAAAGAACTGCATGCATATGCCACTATGTCAATTACAGTAATCATCATCATCACTACCATCATCACACCATACATCACATTATGATGATAATAGGTACTATTCATACACTTTTACATCGATACATGTCCTTGAATATTACTCTGCCGTTTGTGGGCCCATTTGGAAAATTATTTTGTTGTTGTAAAGGGTATAATTCGAAATTGGTTCTTTAGTCACTAAAATGGAGACCTGATGAATGATGATGGTGTCCATGAGGAATCGAGGACACTCAAAATTTATAGGAACATCTATAGGGATTTGACTTTTGTGATGTAAATCAAGCATATGCTACCGAAAAGTAAAATTTTGTGCCAAGGGTGTACCCTGGATCCAAAAGCACTGAACAGAACTTCTCAGTCTTTAAATATACACGTTTGTAAATTTCGATATTGTTATAAGAACTGCAAGCATATGCTGTTATGTAACTTACAGTAATCATCATCGTTATCTTATATACAATACCTACCTACCTAATGGAAGCTTGGCGCGTATTCAATTATACATTAGAAAGCTTCTTTTAAACTTTCTTAAAATGTGTTATTAAAAATATTACAAATATGACTAAAAAGGAAAAAATTATTATTTTAAAGAAAAAATTAAACCGCCTTCCAAAGTAAAAATGCATAAAAAAGTATGAAATAAATCATATTTTCTAAAATTGCAAACTTAAATGTGAGTTCTATAAAATATTGTTTCATCAGGATATTGTTTGGGCTGGTACCGACTTCAAAATAATGAAGTTTGAGTAGAGAAATAGTTAAAATTCTAGCCGAATTTAAAAGGGGAATTATTTAGAAAATATGATTTATTTCATACTTTTTTGTGCATTTTTACTTTGGAAGTCGGTTTTTCTTTAAAATGTGCATTATGAAAGATCTGGTCTCCACGAATCCTGGTGTGGAGACCAGAGGTATTCTTAAGGATATTTATGTAACTTTTGAAACAAAGAGTTATTTATTGGTAATAATATTATAACACTACCATATTTTTACTCATAGTTCTGCTAATTTTTGTAGTTAATGCGAATAATGTATTCTTAAGTTGTTATATTATTACTGCGTATACGGCCGAAAAGTATGCACATCGAATCGTATGAAAAATTAAGTATTCGTTTAGTGTTGTCTTTTTAAAGGTCAACGTGCAATATTTTCGGATGGATACTGTATATTAGTACGTGTAATACTGAGAAATGTTATGTTCAATAATATTCAATGAATGAATATAAGTACCTACTTATTTTATTATGTTACAGCGTTCATATTCAAGACGATCCAGTTGTACGAGACGACGGTGGTGCGGCACGGGCTGATGATCGTGGGGCCCGCCGGCGCCGGCAAGACCAAGGTCCTTTAGCGCCGTTGCATACGTCCTGGTTGCCGAGTAGCCGGTGCCGGGTCGCGAAGTGTATGGCCGTGTACGAGAGGTTTCACCGGACCGGCCGAATAATTAATTCGGCCGGTCCGTTGTGAAAGCTGAATGTCTCCCGGACCGATACCGGACAAATCCCTCCACCAACCCATGGCCCTATCAGCCAATCGAGGTTACACGGGCCGAAGCATGGGAATGCGCACCCTACTGTCCGGGGTTCTTCCCTTCGAGTGCGCAATTCTAGATTCCCTACAAGTTATTTAATTCTCTTTCTATTCAATTAATGATAAAAAAGCTATCCAACGTTTAAATCATAATTCAATTTGAACCCGTAGTTCCAGTTAGCGCGATCATACAAACAAATAATTATAAATGAATGTGTACATAAGTTGTTTAAAATAGACAGTCATTGAGACAAATGAAACGAACATACACAATACGTCAACCGGGGGCCGGGGGGGAACAGTTGCCAGCAACGTATTACGAAACCCTAACGTTATCGAATGAAATTTATATAGGCGCTGTCATGATTTTCATACAATTGTCATTCGATAACGTGACGATTACGTTGTTGTCACTGTCAATGGCTCCTGATAGGCCCCCTGATCGTATGTAGACTTAATTTGTCTCCCTCCGCCTCTTTTATACAGTGTTACGAGGTGCTGCGCGATGCGCTGACGGCGATGCGCGGCGTAGCGGAGGGCGACGGGCGCGCGCACACCGCCGTGCACACGCACGTCGTCAACCCCAAGTCCATCACCATGGGCCAGCTGTACGGCGAGTTCGACCTGCAGACGCACGAGTGGTGAGTACTGCCTACCGATGACGAGAGATAAACAGATTCTTCCAAGGGTGGGTCGAATTCATTGGGTAGCGGAAGGTTTTCTACACATACAGCGTGTGTACTGTATACGTTCCCTGTGACGTTGAAAATGCGCATACGCTGGCGATATACCAAACTCGAATCTTGCTAACGTTTTGTCATATGTCCCACCCCCGTAGCACAATACACAATACACATAGCCTAAGACACGACGCAACTCGTTATAAGTGTATCTTCTATTCTTCTTGCTCGGGGAGTTCGGCTCGGCGAATTGGTTACTAGCATAATGTTTTTTTCATGTAATGACTATTCAGTTAGATTGACATAACAGCATGGTACCTATATAGCCGAAAGCCAATTTAGCGAAATGACATGAAAGCAGAATGCCCAGTCAGCAGAAAGACAACTCTGCTTGATGACATAAACGCAGAATGAGCAAGTTGCAAAACGTCTGAAATTGCAAAAAGTCTGTATGATTAGAAAACCTTAATAGCTAGAAGACTAATTAGTCGAATGACAGAAATGCAGCATGAGTTAGTAGCAAAAACATCTGGAAAAATAAATAGTTTGAATGTGCGTTTGCCCCCTTTCTGATTTTTTCCTTTATCATCTTACTCGTTTAGAAGGTAGACCGCGCTTGTGTGGCCACTGGACAGTTAGTTACTTGACTCAGGTAACGCAGACGCAGACGTTGGAGTGACATCGACATTTTGCAAAGTGGACATTAAAATAATGACCCAGTTCACATTATGATGGGAGACTTTTTTCATTCCATGATGAGAGCCTTGAGATCAATTTTTGACGTCATGATGTCAGAACACTAAGCTGTGGAGTCCGCAGGACGGACGGCATCCTGTCGTCGTTGGTGCGCGCAGGCGTGGCGGCTGAGGACGGCGACAGGCGCTGGTACGTGTTCGACGGGCCCGTCGACGCCGTCTGGATTGAGAATATGAATACGGTACTAGCACTATTGCGATGCGAGATATTATGTCGTGATGATTGATTTGTTAGGGTCAGTTCACATCGCGACGATACGTGATGCAACGCGGCGCTACATTTCTAAGACAACTATTTAAAATTGACATCGGTCACACACTGCACATGCACTTGTAGTGTATATTAATAATGACAGACGGACACACCCTTTTAATATTTATATATTTCGCAGTATCAAAGTGTACAACAAAGTATGAAATAAAACTTATTTTCTAAATAATTTCCCTTTTAAATAAGTCAGTAATACTTTGGAGGTCGGTTTTCATTTTTTGTTTATTAATAATATTTTTTCTCTTTTTAGTTCTATTATAATATTATTATTACCACATTTTAAGAAAGATATAAATACAAACAAGCCTCCGCTATTCTCACTCTCTCGGGAAAAGAAACTCAAGCGTTGTTTTATGCCAGTTTTCTGAGAGGCCGTGGTATTTCCCCAAATAAGCATTACCGATCTGTGAAGTGGATCTACTAAACAATCACCAGTGATGATATTGATTAGATACTATATTATTTAAGAATCATTATTATCTATTGTAATAGTCGACGGAAATAATTTAACAGTAATCATTAAATAAATATACTATAGTTATGATCACGAGTATAATTTTAGCACTAGCAAAATTTCAAAGAAAAAAAGAAAAGAAGAAAAAAAAAGTCTCTGAAATTTTGCGGTTGCATCGGTGCAGAAAACTTTGGTGAGTAGTGAGTAGCTATGTCATTATAATTATATGTTGGTGTTTGTGAAGATGGTGGTGATGATGATGATTACTGTTAGTGGTATGATGGCATAAACATGTATCTATAAGGACTCAGGAGTTCTGCCCAGTACTTTTGGATAGTATACTATCCATATATTCCATAGTATACCTTGGTGCAAAATTTTACTTTTTGGTAGCATATGCTTGGACTACTTCAGAAAAAGTCGAAAACACCATATGTGTCCATATAAATTTCGAGGAGTTCCCTCGATTCTTCATGGATCCCATGAGGTCATGAGGTCACCATTGTGGTGAAAACAGGACAAATTTGGGATTATACCCTATTATAATCAAAAATTTATATTAATTTACTTATATTAAATTTTTGTTGAACATACAATATATATATATATATATATATATATATATATATATATATATATATATATATATATATATATATATATATATATATATATATATATATATATATATATATATATATATATATATATATATATATATATATAAATAAATATGAATATAATATTGAATTGAATATTGAAAAGAATGCATAACCGCCTCCTTTTTTTGGAAGTCGGTTAAAAATGCAGTGGATTTACCCTTAGGCGCTAGAAAGCTTTGTCGTTGGCGCGCAACATATTATGTCTCGCGTCGCGTCGCGTTTTCGATGATAGTGACGGGGCGCAAGACCGAGTTTGCGACTGTAAATGCGCATGGTTTGTTTGTTTCAAACTAACAACTAGAGCTACTCACCTGCAAGTGGTGTTTCAGGTGTTGGATGACAACAAGAAGCTCTGCCTCTCCAGCGGCGAGATCATGAAGCTGACGGACAGTCAGCGGATGATATTCGAGGTGAGGGTCGGTACGCTCTGGTGCTATCCGCACTTCCGCAGTACCAACAGGACGCACATTAGGTCCTCTCGTGTTATTAGAGCCTTGTCGTCACTGCGATTTAAGTGGAGCGATTTGTGACTGAACGTATAGTCAAGTTCATGAGACAGAATAAAAAATGTTAACATACATTTAGGGGTTCATCACCTTTGAATTTTGTCATTTTGTCTTTAACGTGAATAACAAATCTATCAAATTCATTTTAAAATGACGCCATACCGATGGTTGACAATTCATGTTTGTTATTAACTTTTATATATTTATAACTAATATATAAATTGAGTTGTTTTATTTTATTTAATTAAAATTGTTAGTTAAACAATTCGACCGAGTATAATTAGTTTCGAATGACTCGTATGTTACCTTGACAGACGATCATGTTAAGATAAATTATTCTCTCTCGTTAATTTTAGTATAGTACATACTTTATATCCCCCCTCTGCGAAAACTTGACTTGATAGCTATCTTTTCATCTTGTGCCAATAGATTTGTTGAAAAATTCATTGATAGTTATGGTGCGCCGCGCCGCGTCTGAGCCATAGGGATGTTGCCTAGTATCGAATACATATTACATTTTTACAAATTTACTTTCAAAGTTGTTCAATAGAGCGATCGATTAACGCGATTAAAATTTATGAGCGAGTAAAAAATATATCCGATCTCTTTCTCGTAAAACGATTTGTTACGTCACAATCTGCTGCCGCCGCACGCCATACATTGTTTATTCATAAAATATGTATGGTGGTAGTAACTCGTGACGTCACAGGTTGATATAACGCTATCTTTCTTAATTATTGTAAATTTTTAAATCTTGTTTCCAAGTTTCGATAAGAATATGCCGGCTGATCACTTGATTGTCTGACTAGAAAGATGATCCAGGCGTCGGATGGGCATGTAAAAAGTCGGACCTGCGCCTGATCTCTCGCCAGTCGTGTCGGTCATCCGTCCCACTGGGTTACGAAAGTTAAGACAGAAAGAGTGCTCTTGTGTACTGCGCACACACTAGGGCACTATAAAAAAACTCGTGCGTAGCTGGTCTGGTTTCAATGAAATCGGCCACCGTCACTGAAATCGGTGTGGGGAGCAATTTTTTTTTCTTGTCAAGTAATTTTTTTGTATCTTCGTTATTGTTAAGATTTACAAAAATAGGTACTCGATTTTTTATTTTTATTAGCATGTTGTCAAACATCGAATAGATGAACAACTATTTTTTTCTCAATATGTTGGTACATGGTGACGGTCAGGTGGCGGACCTGTCGATGGCGTCGCCGGCGACGGTGTCGCGGTGCGGCATGGTGTACATGGACGCCGCGGTGGTGGGCCTGCCGCCGCTCGTCAACGCCTGGTTCACGACGAACTTGCCCTCCGTGAGTCTGTTCAAATATCTTCAATTAAGTGTAGAGGTTTCGGGTCACGGAGTAAATTATCTATTCCGTGAGTCGTGACTCACGATGACGGAGAGACAGTATGAAAAGCACTATGTATTTCTTAGGAGGAAATAAATACATTCCGGCCCTTTAGCCAAGAAACAAGAATGAAAACTTCCACCTAAAGAGGTGCAATGAAGTCCACATACGATACCTCAACAGCTGATCATGTATCATAATTTCATTTGTCTCAGTCACCCTAAAAAGTACCTGACCTACCATGATTTAAGGTTAGTTCTTAAATGTTACTATGTTACCACAGATCGCAGACAGCATCCGCAAGCCGCTAGCGGCGCTGATCCACACGTTCCTGTACCCAGCGCTGGAGCTGCTGCGGGCGTCGCTGACGGAGATCGTGGCGTCCGTGGACTGCGCGCTCGTGCTCAAGTTCCTGGAGCTGCTGGACTACCGCCTGCGCCCGCTCACCGGCAAGGACGACCGCCCGCCGCCCCCCGCACAGTTCTTGGCGCTCATGCGTGAGTTTTTTTTTTATTGAAACAACTTAAGGTGCGTTGAGAGTGAAATTTCAAGGTCGCATCACGACACATCTGACAGGTTTTTGGATTTCATTTGCACTCTGCACAAGTCAGTATTAAAAGTGTATTAATAACTCGCAGATAAACATAAACGTTTAAAATAAGACATAGCTTGGAGTGTCTCTAAAATATGTATGTATAAAGATCAGCTTAAAATATAATAAGGTTTTAAATCTGTAAAGGACTTATTTGCCTAGAGAATGTGGCGAGATTAAAATCACAAAGGAGCGCATTACACTGTCTTTTGTGGATGTTCTCTTGTACACGTCCTGGGTGCGAGATTGTATGTTATGGAATATAGAGGAGTATTTCGTTTGTGCATGTTGCGAATACACATTACGTAAACTTCAAATACTTTATACGCAGAACTTGAGCGCCACAGATGTTGTTCTATATCAATCACTTTTCCTTTTTACGAAAAATAGGTTTCTGCATCAGCAAAAAGCCAAGACTAATTATTTAACTTCACTTTAATTGTGAGGTAATCGTATCGTATGTCGTCACAGCGAAGCTGGCGCCGTGCTGGGTAGTGTGGTCGGTGGTGTGGTCGGTGGGCGCGACCTGCGACCACAACGGCCGCGCGCTGTTCTCCGATTTCATGCGCCGCCTGATGAATGAGACCGGCACCGAGCCGCAGTTCCCGAGGGAGGGCCGAGTGTACGACTACGCGTGAGTTTGCTCGTCATTACCTACTACCATTATTACCATCATACCTGTCATCGTTATCATCATCGTCGTCATCGGCCACCAACGTCTTTACTACTAGACCACGAATCTCGATTTCACGAATATCTAGTCATGTTAGAATGATTAGTTGAACTTCAACTGCAGTCCTACACGTCAATCTACTGTTGACATCCGATGACCGATATCTATATCCATCCACTTGAACCTTTGTCAATTGAAAGTCAGTAATACTAATATGTATAGTAACACTCTGTTGTCAGTCTCCACGACGGCGGCTTCACGGACCCGACCGAGGACGGCGAACCGGCCGCGCCGTCCTGGTACAACTGGATGGCCAAGCTCGACGAGTACGAGGTGGACCCCGAGTGGCAGTATGCCGGTATGATTTTGTTTCTAACTTTATAAAGTCTTGTGGCACATGGTACCACACCGAATTCCCGAACCGGTGGTAGGCATAATGTAGACCGACGTTCAGATAGTGTATGAAATACCCTTTTTGAATAAAACTTTGACTTTGACTTCATGAGTGACGATTATGACTAAAGGTTATGGCGGACTTTGTTATCTGTTTGGAGGTCACGCCTAGTGTTGTTGTGGGTGGTTGGTAGCAAGTGAAACACAATATGTAGTTGATGAGAATCAGTATGAGAATGATTTGTTTTCGAAAAATATTAGAAAATTATTATTATTTTGTAAAATATAATATTCCATAAAAGTGCGTGACCATCACGACTGCGCGGCGCAGAAATATTAGAAAAGATTCGTGTCTGTTGTAATGCGCGAGTATTGTGCTGTTTCGCTCACGCGTTGGTTAGGGCTGTCAAATTAAAGTTATCACAGCACTACTTGTTATGCTACATAAGTACACCGTGTAGCAGAGCGGTACTTTTAAGTTATATATTAACTTTTAATAATAACTAACCTGTAGGCATTTTTCTTTTTGAAAGACCGCCAACATGCTATTACTTTCTCTGATGTAAGTACATGATTGTTTGAAATAGATATAGAAGTGCCAACTATGGACAACGTGCGCAGCGCGGCGCTGCTTGGCTACAAGATCACGAACCAGAACCACGCGGTGTGCGTGGGGCCGACGGGCACGGGCAAGACCGTCACCGTCACGTCCAAGCTGGCCCGCGGCCTGCACAAGAGCTACGTGTGCGAGTACGTCGTCTTCTCCGCAAGGACTTCCGCCAATCAAACCCAGGTGATAATAGCATAAAGCATTGTATTATATTTTTAACGTGGAATAAAATGGTCTCTCTGCGACGAATGTGCTGGAGAGATGCCACCAAATTCAATATAATAAGCATCAAAAGTTATGTAAGGGAAGTGAAGGCCTATCAAAATAAAATCAAACTCATTGCTCACGGTCACCGTTAATCGCTTACCATCGCACTGCATAAAAGTATATGATCCTGGTTCCTCTGATGATATCTTGATGTGTGTGCCCAGGACGTGATCGACGGCAAGATGGAGCGGCGCCGGCGCGGCGTGTGGGGCCCGCCGCCGACCAAGCGCATGGTGCTGTTCGTGGACGACCTCAACATGCCCGCGCTCGAGCTGTACGGCGCGCAGCCGCCCATCGAGCTGCTCCGCCAGTTCATGGACTTCTCAGGTCGGGCAGTAGCTGCCTGATAATAATCCATTGCATCGCGTATGAGTTATGACCGAGGTTCAATTCACTTTGAAAAATTGTCGCAGGGCCAGTATATTAAGCATAGAATTCTAGCCAGCGGCTATTTGTCATTCTGTCATTCCGAGACACTTTCCAGGCCTAATCTTATTGCAGTTACAAGAGCTTCTGAACACTGGAACGCTGTAACTACTAAGTAACTATTTAGTAATCTGTGGCCGTAGTGAGTCCACCAATGTTAGACAACACTCCACAGTGCCTTTTTGAAAAAGATTTATTATACAAACTGAAATAGTAATGAAATAGAAAAACGAAATAGTAATTATAGAAACAACTGCCACGGTCGGGAGATTGAAACGGAGTGTGCAATGGTCTGGGGCTTAGGATATAGGATGACAGGAGAAATGCAGTATCAGCAGATGGAAAAGCTAGGGTGAGCATATTAGCATATAGGAGCGGGATATAACAGTACGCTCAAATCTTCAACAGCCTTATTTAGGATTTGGTTGTGACGTGGACACCACAGCAGCATTTCATTTGCATTAGATTGTTTTTTAGGTTGGTACGACCGTGTGAACATCGGCGAGTTCAAGATGCTGGTGGACATGAGCATCGTGGCGGCGATGGGCCCGCCCGGCGGTGGCCGCAACCCCGTCACCATGCGCCTCATGAGACACTTCCACTACATCTCCTTCACTGAGATGGAGTACAAGAGCAAGGTTTTTCCTAAATTCAGTTTACTCTGAGCCGCGACGTGGCGTGCTTTTTTTAAGATAGCGTTTCAAAACTGAACTTTATTTAATACACAAATACATATATTATATAGACAGAATAAAGTTCAAATTTGTATCGCTGTCTTAAAAAGTGCACGCTGCGTCGCGTCTCGGTGTGAGCTGATCCTTAGACGTAAACGGCTAAGATTTCCATTAATCAAACGAAGGTGCTGCGATTCTAATCATAAGGCGTACGAACTCCAGACTCTTAACCAAGTTTTGCTATATTTTAGTGCACTTGGTTTATTGATTTTCATACGAATGTTTACGAATGAATGAAACCCTCAAATATAATATTAGATTAACAAATTCTATAATTAGTCTTACATAAATGTTATCTCACTAACTAGGGCTTGTTATATACAGTACGCAATATTCAGCGTGATCCTCAACTCGTGGACGCGCAACTTGAACGACGTGAATTTACGCGAGGAGCCGTTTCTCAAGGCGTCCATCGCTATTTTCCACTCGCTGGTGGAGGAGCTGCTGCCCACGCCCACCAAGTCCCACTACACCTTCAACCTGCGAGATCTCAGCAAGGTCTTCCAGGGCATGCTCATGATGGACCCGAAGCTCATTAAGGTAATATCCGAAATTTTAGGTCTTATATTATTTTAGAAACGGGCATATTAGTCCACTACATCGCATGGAATACCCACCATTGCAACAGCTATATGTGGGGAGGGGCTAGATTATATCAAGTGCAAATTTTAAGATAATGTCTTTCTTTGTAGTTTGTAAGCCGTATTCATTAAGTTTTTATACTCTTATCAATTCCCCCGTAGAACTGGCTGCGCCTAGTTCGGGGGACTGGAATCTTCGTATTTTTGTACATTTTAAAATGGAAATAAACTATTTTTAATTTGATTTTTGTTTTTGTGGATGATTATAAAACTGACAACGTTTTATTAGGGCGAGGACGAAGTGATTCGCCTGTGGTACCACGAGCACCAGCGCGTGTACCAGGACCGGCTTGTCAACGACGAGGACAAGAAGTGGTTTACAAAGTACACATCGGATAAGCTATTGAATGTAGCTCTTTGCCTGTCACGTAACTTTTCCGATGTATCAGACAAAGATAGCAATATTGAATTTTTGTCCAGAATCCGTAAGGCCGGGTAAAAATTCCGAGCACTGAAAATAAAACTCTGCGCTAATACAATACTGCTGAAAATCGAACACACAAGTATCGAATCAAACGTCAATGTCTTATATGACAGCTCGACACTTGACACTTAGATTTTCAACTCTGTTGTTTTAGCGCAGAGTTCTATTTTCAGTGCTCTGAATTTTCCCGGGTTCGCTGGATTCCGGATTATATAGTCCCAGCCTAAGGGGGTATGTTTACTGTAGCTTAATGTTCTGGATCGCCATATGACGGTGCCTGTATCAGAAGAATGTATTTTTTAAAATAATTTATTTTGTACAGTTTGTTGGAAAAAAATCTTCGCAAACAATTCGGTAAGAGAAGTAAAGACGTGATCGGAGATGCCTTGATGTTGTTCGGCGATTTCATGGACATCGGGTCCGATGACAGAAAGTATATTGAGATCACAGACGAGAAAGAGGTACATTATGTGTTGAATGCATTTAATAAATGCATTAAACGAGGCGTGCATACAAGCCGGCTTCCCTTATGTATAAATATTTTTAGAAATAGAAACGAGATAAATATAAAAAAGAAATTATTAACACAACTACAAGTAAGCAAAAATATTTTAATAATTATTTGAGAATCACAAGACCAATCTTATGAATCACAAAATTAAAACACTAAAACGACCTACGTAAATTTCTCGAGCAAATTAAACTAATTAAATTCGAAAAAATATAAATAGAAAAATAATTATGTTAAGACTTTTTAAATAAACTAAATCACAACACCGCGAAGTCTAGATTAAGTCCGCACCGAGTGACAGCTAATGAAAAAATGGACGAGTGAAGGGCGTGCCCGTCTTTATAAAGTCTCATTTCAAGGATCTCTGCTTCATCTCTTATATTGTTTTTTTAAATACGGTACTAAACCAAAACATTTTGTGCCCAATGTTGTTTTGGTTTAGTTTTGTTAAAAAATTACGCCAACACTGTGACGAACCAATTCCGTGTTTTAAAAATTAATATATATTAATAATAGATTTATAGCATTTTTCATAAGGGACTCTGCTTGTATGCACGCCTCGCCTGTGGCATTTATAGAAAATTTTAACGTTTCAATAATTATTTATAATATGTACCTACTACCTACACAAATACCTACCAGCACTGAAAAGTTTTTGTGCTGAGTGTAACATTTAAATACTTTCCAGTTGAACGAGGTGCTGTCGAACTACCTGAGCGAGTACAACCTGTCGACGACGGCGCCGCTCAACCTGGTAATGTTCAAGGACGCGGTGGCGCACCTGTGCCGCATCGCGCGCATCATGCGCCAGCCGATGGCCAACGCGCTGCTGCTCGGCATGGGCGGCTCCGGTCAGTAACAAGCCACCAAGGCACTGTCTCAAGACAAAATACTATCCCGAACCTTAAAACGTTTACAGTACTAACCACTCAACTTCCCCCACTTATCATCTCATTTTGTAGGGCGACAGTCACTGTCGTGCCTGGCAGCTTTCATGAGCGAGCTGCAGTGTGTTCAGATTGAAATCAGCAAGGGCTACGGTATGAGCGAGTGGCGCGAGGCCTTGCGCCAGACCATGCTCACGGCCGGCGCAGACAATAAGGGCATCATTTTCCTATTTTCGGACGCTCAGGTAAGGAGGTCCACCAAAAATGTTCAAAACAAAAATCAAATTAACGGCCATTTCGATTCTCATATTGTCAAACTCACGGCTAAGCAGAGAAGTAACAGAAACAGGAACTCACCTAGAGATTGACAGCTATTTATGGCCAATTAACATTCTTTGAATCTAAGCAATTTTATCTCCACCAAAATTGTACAGACCAATGGATATACAAGAGTAACTAGAATACCTTACAACTGTAATCTATGTGTTCAGATTAAGATGGAATCCTTCCTCGAAGACCTGAACAACGTGCTGAGCGCGGGCGACGTGCCCAACATGTACGAGGCGGAGGACCTCGACCGCATCTACGCGGCGGTCCGCCACGCCGCCATGGAGCAGAACTTGCCCACCACCACGACGAACCTTTTCGCGACGTACCAGAAGCGCGTGCGCAGTAATCTGCATGTCGTGATCGTCATGAGCCCCGTCGGCGAGGTGCGCAGCATTCGTCATGTTTTACTAACTTTTGCCTCGACGTTTACTAACAATAGACTCCGCTTTTTTACACAAATACTGCATGTATTTGTGTAAAAAAGCTATACAGGTACTGAATTATGACAAATAATAATTAGCAGATGCCTACAATGCCATAGTAAGTACTTTTTATTTGCAGGGCAATTATTTTCCTAATTTGAAAAAAAAAATGTTTTCTAATTTGGAGAAAATTTTACACTTTTTGACACAAAAAAATACACACAGCATCTGTATGGGTGGTTTTTAGTTATTTATTTACTTATTTTGGAAAATCAACAGCTTATTTATAATAAAAATAGACTCAGTATAACATTACAGTAAGTCAATAATAGATTTTCACTGATAGACAAACATATAAAATATAAAAAATACATATACATACATATAAAATATTAGCAAAAAAATTAGCAAACTTAACTACTTGCTCCATAATTAGTTCATACATAACATTATATTCTTAATCTAAACTTAATTTAATTTTGTATTTTTTTGTATTACAAGGTACTAATAAAATGTAATTGTACAATAATTGTGCCGAAAGCAAACCATATCAGTCACTGACTAAAAAATTCTTATTAAAAACAGATCTAAGTTTTTTACTTTTGGTAGTATAAGGATCTAAATTGAGTTATTTGCAGAGAGTGTTAAAAGTTCTGCTTGCTCGCACTAAAAATGAGTTAGCTCTGTACTTAGTGTTGCAGGTTTCAAATGTGGTGGAGTATCTTCTTGGTCTGGAAGGTGAAATTTATTTTTTGAAGAAGGTCTGGACAGTCAGATTCATTATGGATAATTTTCATAATAAAAGTGCAGTCTGAGATTTGTCTACGGTTAAATAGTGGCATCATATGAAATTTTCTACAAATGGCAACGTAATTGTCAGAATTATAAGTTATTATAAGCCGGTAACATGAGAACCGCAAGAATCGTTTTTGAATTTTTTCAATTCTATCAACATATTTTTTGTAGCAGGGATTCCATACTTGTGAGCTACTGCTCACAAGTATGGAATTGATTACTATCAAGATGGCTCCTGACGAAGGTACAGTAAAATATTTTTAACGTTTTAGCTAATTCGCAGGAAGTACTTACCCTCGTGATGAAGGCTTTTGAGGCCTTCGCGATAAGTTTATCTATATGATCGTCAAACATAAGTTTCTCATCGTGATAGACACCAAGGTCTCGCACAAGAGTACATCTTGGTATATCTTGCCCTTTCAGAAGATATGTAGCAAGGACTGGGTTTTTTCCTGGAAAACGTAGTGATGGAATATTTAGAGGGATTTAGGGCTAAATTATTGAGAGTACAGTAGATGTCCAGTTCCAGTACAGTAGTTGATCCAGGTCAGCTTTGAGGCTCTCAGTATCCTCGAGTGACGAAATTGACAGGAAAATTTTCATGGCGTCAGCGAAATAGAGATATCGAGAGTAGTAAAAACATGAGTCAATATCATTTATAAAAATTATGAATAGGAGAGGTCCCGGTAGTGATCCCTGGGGAACTCCACTAGGAATGGGAATCCAACTAGAAATGTAATTATTAGTGACTACTGCTTGTGATCGATTTTTTCGACGAGCAGAGCCACCGGTAAAGGTCACCTCTAATGCCAATGTTATTTTTTATAAAGAATATTTTTAAGGTTGTTGTGATCTATACGGGCACTTGGTATAATCTGTATGTATTACGTCTATTTGATTATTATTTTTGTCCATATCGTATGTCAAATATTTATTAAAAAGAATGAGGTTTGAATGTGTAGATCGACCTTTTAAGAAACCATGCTGTGAATTGCTGAAGGAAATTTTTAAGGCATCATAGACTTGGTTGTAAACGAGATGTTCAAATATTTTGGCAACAACACATAACTTAGAGATCGGGCTATAATTATTATATTACATATATAGGTGTAATAAAAGCCGATTTCCAGATTTTAGGGACTGTGCATGAGTTAAGTGACTTTTTGAAAAGCAAGAAAACTGGTATAGCTATAGTCTATCATGGATACGTTTCTTCAACATTAAGATATGGTCTAGTATTGTGGGGAAATTAAGTAGATTTAAACAAAGCATTCTTAATACAAAAAAAATGTATCAAAGCTATGGCAGGAGCTGATAGACTAGCACATTGTAGACCTCTTTTTAGAAAGTTAAAAATACTTCCTCTTGCTAGTCTATATATATTAGAATCGTGCCTATTTATAAAAAAATGTACTGCGTTATTTGAAGATCAGAATGATAAACAAAATGCCAGATGTAAAAGAACCAGTAGAAAAAATATTACTATTCCAACACAGCGGTTAACAATTCATAGCAAGAACGCATATTGCATGACTATTAAAATATACAATAATATACCCAATAAAATTAAAAATAATAATATTACATGCAATAAATTTAAAAACGAACTATTCACCTGGTTATTAGATAAAAGCTACTACACAGCACAAGAGTTCTTTAATGATGTTATAGTTACCAAAAAATTCAAAAATATGTTTTAAATATTTATTTTATTCTGTTTTACATTCTTTTATTTTCTATATCTACATATTACAAATAAAATGACATAAATAATAGTAATTGATTTGACATTGCTATAATAATTATTACTTAATATGATGATTTTGACATATTATAAATATTATTTTGATTTTATGGTGATTAAGACAGATTTTAACTTTTGACTTATGAAAGGTTTTGGTGATATGATATTATTATTACAATAATTGTTTAAAAGTTTTTAATTTGCGTGATCTTTATTTATATTGTAAATACTTCCACGCCCTAGAGGCAGAAATTGTGACCTATATTGTATAACAACATCCTTGTATTACCAATTTCTTGGAAAATACAATAATTCAGTTCAATAACAACAACCTATTAAAAACTTTTGGGTGCAAATAGTCCGGTCCAGCTGATTTGTTAGGGTCTAATGTCTTTAACTGAAATTTAACTGATTCTAGCTTCATTTCGATTGAATTTAAGAATGTAATTGGGTCGCATGCATTATCGCGGACAGGATGTATGATAGGTTAAGTAAAATCATTGTAGCCAGTGATGGTTATTGGGCTTAGGAAAGACTCATGAAAGTAGTTGGAAAATGCATTGCAGATTGTTTCCCCAGATGAAAGAGTGATACCATTGAATACAAGGTTACTTGGAAGCATATTTGTCTTAGATCGATGTTTAACAAAACTGCAAAACTTCTTAGGATTTAGAGCGATCGATGATTCAGTCACTAACAAATAATTAGTATAACAGTCCGATTCTACCTTTTTTACCCGATCACGTAACAGCTTAAATGTTGGCTGGTCACTAATTCAACCAAATTTTTTTAACTTGTTGTGATACTTATGTTTTTCTTTTATCAGACGTTTAAGATCATTATTGTACTAGATTGGATATGCACTGGGGTTAATCTGTTTTGAAGGTACATATTTGCTATGTATGTTATATATATAATTATAAAAAAAGTCTACAGCATCATCTAATGATCTGTTTTCGAATTCGCAGTGCCTATCTATTGATGAAATTTTGTCACTGATAATACTGAAATCGCAACAATTATAGTAATAGCGGTTATATAAGAGAAATTGGATAAGATAGGTAGTTCGATCGTGAGCGCTGGGTGATAGGAGTCGAGATCTAGACACTCGCGTACAGATACTTTTTGATTGCAAAGTACAAGGTCCAGAATTTTATTATGAAAGTTCGGGAAACCGTTAAATTGATATAAAGAAAGAACATTGAGCTCATCGGTCAATAGGTATTCATCATTGCTATTTATATTAGTCGGGAAGTAATACCCGTTAGACGCGTTGAACTCTTAACCAATTCCGCTTAAGTTGAAATCACCCATGATTAGATTGCCTTGTCGTCTGGATATTTTAAGTTTACGTCGCTTACAAAAAAGCCATCAATTGACTAAAAAAAGAATTAGTGTAACCAAGACTGCATAGATACAAAACACAAATATGCAGTTTTATCGGTTTCGGTATGTGTTGTTTAGAGAAACAAATTGTCAACTAGAGATCCGCCGCTGAAGATTGAAATGTCGGCTGAGCAGTATACCCAAGATTGACCGGTTAATTTATAATTACGGTCACGACGATAAACAATGTACTGGTCACTAAACAGCTCTGAGTTCAGGTAATCTTCAGTTAGCCAGGTTTCCGTCAAGATAATTAAGTCATTGGTATTGAAACTTACCTGTTGGTAAAAGTCTCCTGACTTGGTTCGGAGCCCACGCACATTTTGATAATATTATATATTGAAATTAAGTTATTATCACTGATATCTACGATAGAAAAACACTAATATTTAACGTATTAGCTTTTGTAATGACAAGCGTTTGTGGACGGTACCAAATATTCAACATTCATCATCGACACTAGGTGTTCCGCGCGCGGCTGCGACAGTTCCCGTCGCTGGTGAACTGCTGCACCATCGACTGGTTCAGCGAGTGGCCACGCTCGGCGCTCGAGTCCGTCGCCTACCACTTCCTCGACAACATGGTCGAGCTGCAGACCACGTATGACGTTATCAGGGCGATGGTGGTAAGCATACCATGATGTAGCGTAAAGTAGATGATGATGATGATCATGTAGATTTTTGTCTAAACCTTTAAGACATTTTGGCTCTAATATCTACTGATGTAGGTCTAACCGTCTGTTAGTGTGGCTATTGGGGTATGTGACGCGTCGCCGCGTCGTAATTATGTTCCATGTGGCCGCGGTGGGCCCACAATGATTAAATTATTGTTTATTATCTACATTGATTTTTCGTAAACGTACAAAGATAGGTTACCTACTTGGATTTTGCAGGGAGTTATAAAAGCACCCGTGTAAAGTAGTTTCAGCTTGTGGAATACGTTATGTGCGACAAATTTAAGTGGATTACCAAACTTTACAAATATTTAGGAAGTAATGCGATTGTTACGTAGTTAGATTATATCTCGGTTAAATAGTATATAGGATCCCTCATTTTACACAGCTTGTATGTTTTTTTCTAACGACGAGGTAATAACGTAGTTTTAGTTTCCATCTAAATTACTTTCTACATAACTTGTCACAATTTTGAATAGTTTCGGATTTATCCACGACACACACTTGATGAATACCACACATGATGTATAATATCTCCTGCAGTCGGTGTGCTGCTACGCGCACGAGAGTGTGGTGGCGGCGAGCGCGAGGTTCCTGGCGCAGCTGAACCGCATCAACTACGTCACGCCCACCTCCTACATCGAGATGCTGCACGCCTACCAGGACATGTTCTGCAGGAAACAGAAGTCAATACTGAAGGAGTTGAACGCGCTCAAAACGGGTAACTCGACTATGGTTTAGTGCCTTACATTCGAGAGAGAGGGGGGGGAGAGAGAGAAGTGTATTAAATAAGTATGCCGACTATTTGAATATTTTAAACAGAGTAAGATATTGGTCGAAGATATCTACAGCACTTGGAATTTTCCTATATAATGACTTAAGTAGTGATAACATGCTTAGGACCCATGGGGACCCGGGAGTATACCCTTTTAAACAAAAAAAGAATTACAAATGTCCATCCATATTAATTGGAGCAGTAATCTCGTAACATCTATTAGGTATATTATACAAAATCATACAGATTAATTGTATACTGTGCCCCCTTGTTTCGAGGCGCTCAACAATAAACAGGAAAGTGTACAGGTAGTAAAATACTAAAATTCAGGTTTGAATAAACTAAATCAAACGGAGGTGGAAGTGAAACAGCTTCAGATCGAGCTAGCCGAGCTCAAGCCGCTGATGGAGCGGGCGGCGGACGAGACGCGGAAAGTCATCGAGCAGATAGCTGTCGATACGGTCAGTCATATTGTGCTTGCTTTGAAATACTTCTAAATTATGTTCACCATCGTTACCGTCATTATTATCACCACTATTATCATCATCATATTATGGCCATCTTAAAATAAATTTACTAGATAATAGTATTTGTATTAGAATTATTATTTAAACCGACTTTAAAAAAAAGGAGGAGGTTATGAATATATAAATTTATATAATATTATTCATAACCGCCTCCTTTTTTTGGAAGTCGGTTAAAAATAATAATTCTAATAGAAAGACTATTATCTAGTAAATTATATATATAGAAAATAAGTTTTATTTCATACTTTTTTGTGCATTTTTACTTTGGAAGTCGGTTTTAATTTTTTGTTTAAAAATAATATTTTTTCTCTTTTTACTTATATTATTATTACCACATTTTAAGAAATATATAAATACAAACGAGTTTCGCTGTTCTCACTCTCAAGCGTTATTTTATGCCAGTTTCCTGAGAGGCCATGGTATTTCCCTAAATAAGTATAATCGATCTGTTGACCTACTAAACAAGCACCAGTGATGATATTGATTAGAAACAATATTATTAAATAATAATATGTTGGTGTTTCTTGTGAAAATGGTGATGATGATTATTGTAAGTGGTATGATGGCATATGCTTGCAGTTATTTAAACAACGCCGGAATCCCCGAACATATTGTATCTATAAGGACTTAGGAGTTCTGTCCAGTAGTAGAGTAGTGTTCAGGAATGGGATCCATGAGGAATCGAGGGAACTCCTCGAAATTTATATGGACACATATAGTGATTTTGACTTTTTCTAAAGTAGTTTAAGCATATTATGCTACCAAAAAGTAAGATTTTACACCAAGGTATACCCTGGATCGAAAAGTACTGGACAGAACTCCTGACTTATATTAGGTCTCTTTACCTATGAAATTGCCGTTTTGTATGAAAAAATTTAAACGAATTTTTTTCATGTATTTTTTATTTGTATTAATCGAAGTATACACCCATGCAATCAATGCATCTTTGCCAACGCAGTGGCAGTTTATTGATGTCCTTCTTAAACAAATCAGGTGGATGGGAGGCAACAAATTCTTCAAAGGCATTTTGTACTGCCTCTCGGGTATTGAATTTTTTTCCCGCTAAGAAGTTATCCAAATTCTGGAAAAAGTAGTAGTCTGTAGGCGCAAGGTCTGGTGAGTAGGGCGGATGACGGAGAGCTTCCAACCCCAGTTCTTGCAACTTGGAGACCGTCTGCTGTGCAGTATGAGGTCGCGCGTTATCGTGCAGGAGCAGCGGAGACGAGCGATGGAATAATTCCTCATTGTCGACCAAAGTCTTCGGACGACCGCGAGTTTCATTTTTCAGGTCGAAATTTCCAGAACGGAAGCGAGCAAACCAATAACAGGTGGTGCGTTGGTTTGTAGTGTTAGCTCCGTAAACTTCGATGATGTTGCGTGCCGCTTGTGCCGCGTTGCTGCCACGACGGTACTCATATTCCATAATTACTCTAATTTTTAACGTATCCATGATGACGAAAAAGATCGAAATGCGATGAAAATGTAACACTAATAAATAAACAAATGACTACTTTTGGAAAAAGAATTCGATGTTTTTAAAATAAAATTAATTAGAAATTAGAATTCTTAGCCAAACAAAAATTATTTTGATTTGAAATGGCCAGTACTGCAGAACGGCAATTTCATAGGTAAATACCTATTATATACATACATGTTTGGGGATTTCGGCGTTGTTTATAGAACTGTAAGCATATGCCACTATGTCAATTACGGTAATAATCATCATCAACACCATCATCACATTATGATAAATTATATTATATTATATTTATATAAATATATATTTCGCGAGTTTCTTACGCCGGTTCTTCTCGCCGGGTCAGGGTTCCGAACCGGTGGTAATTGTAATCCTTTTTTTCTTTGTTCGTTCAGAAAACAAAACCTTTTTTATTTTATTTATTTTTAATAGGTAGTACTCATGGTATTTTACACCGACACGGATATCTTTGAACTTTAGTAATTACTTTGCCTTGTGAATCTATTAGCAAAATTGTTTTGTTGTTGTAAAGGCGTAATTTGTCCCTTAGTCACCAAAGTGGAGACCTTATGAGGGGATCGATAAATCGAGGGAACTCTTCGAAATTTATATGAACACATATTATAGTGATTTCGACATTTTCTGAAGTATTCTAAGCATATGCTACCAAAACGTAAGCTTTTGTACCAAGGTTCAACCGTATCCAAAAATACTGAACAGAACTCCTGAGTCCTTATAGATACAATATGTTCGGGGATTCCGGCGTTGTTTAAATAACTGCAAGCATATGCCATCATACCACTTACGATAATCATCACCACCATTTTGACAAGAAACAAAAACATATTATTACGATGACGTAGGTACTCGCTACTAATCAGTTTTGTACACCGATATCAATGTCTTTGAAATTTCGCTATTGCTAAACTTATATTCGTGATCATCATCATCACTATAATATATTTATTTAATGCTTACTGCATTTTTTTTCCGTCGACGATTACAATAGATAATAATAATTATTTAATAATATTGTTTCTAATCAATATCATCACTGGTGCTTGTTTAGTAGGTCAACAGATCGATAATACTTATTTAGGGAAATACCATGGCCTCTCAGGAAACTGGCATAAAATAACGCTTGAGAGAGTGAGAATAGTGAAACTTGTTTGTAAATACAAAATATATAAATATATATTTCTTAAAATGTGTTAATAATAATATAACTAAAAGGAGAAAAATTATTATTTTTAAACAAAAAAGTAAAACCGACTTCCTAAGTAAAAATGCACAAAAAAGTATGAAATAAAACTTTTTTTCTAAATAATTCCCCATTTAAATTGGTCCAAAATTTTAACTATTTCTCTACACAATATTCATAATTTTGATGTCGGTACCAGCCAATTTGAACGTGAGTTCTATAAAATATTGTTTTATTAGAATGTTGTTCGGGCTGGCACCGACTTCAAAATTATGAAGATTGAGTAGAGAAATAATTAAAATTTTAGACGAATTTAAAAGGGGAATTATTTAGAAAATAAGTTTTATTTCATACTTTTTTGTGCATTTTTACTTAAAAGTTGGTTTTAATTTTATTGTTTTTATTGTTAGGCAATAGCAGAAGAAGCGAGAGAGAGAGTTGAGAAGGAACAAGCACTTGCTGAGAAGATGTCCAAAGACACGCAAGCTATGGCTGAGGACGCGCAGAGGGATCTAGGTGAAAATTAGCTTTTACCAGCAGATTTGCTTATTATACCTTGTCTTAGGAGCTGCTCTTTTTCTTATAAATTGACTGTTAAGTTTCAATTATCCTTATATCGAAGAGAGATCCGAGCTTAGGTAATGAGCACATCACTAGTTAGTGATGATGATATTAATGATAAATACGCTCGTGCAGAGGAAGCGATGCCGGCGCTAATTGCGGCCGAGAAGGCGCTAAAGGAGCTGAACAGGAACGACATCACGGAGGTGAAGGCGATGAAGAAGCCGCCTGCCGGTGTCGTGCTCGTCATAGAGTCACTGTGCGTCGTGTTCGACATCAAGCCTGTCAAGGTGCGGTCCACAACCGTGTTCAACGCTTACTACAGAATATAAGCAGTCCTCTCTTGTGAATGCATTTCCCGAATCTGTAGCGACCTACTAGGGCGCTTAGAGCATGGATCGTCATTATCGTGAGACATGTTGCGTGAGAGACCTATGTTGTCTCATAATTGAGCTAGGCTGGAGAGACACCAAGGTTATATGGGACTGTTGATGCCAAACGGTTAGGATACGTAGAATATATATAGTATGATTATTTAATATTATGGAAATAAAAGATAATGTGTTGCTTTACAACTAAAGAAACAACATTTAATGCTAATATTTCACAATTTATATAATATTTTATACAAATAATTCATAAGAAATTAAATATGTCTCATTCCCTTGACAGTTGACATTCATTGTCAAGTCTAAAAAACAATGAGGTTACATCTCCCCCTTCAGATCAGACTCCGACCGCTGCAGCTGTAGGAGCTGGAACCATCTTCGTAATGTGATAGAAATTTGATTCACACTTCTTGTGACCAGTGTCTACTCTGTATATAGAGTCAGATATCTTTTCCAAAACCACAAAAGGCCCAATCTTTAATTCATCTAACTTTCTTCTATTAAGTTTATTTCCATTTTCAATATATACGAAATCACTAACTTTCAAATCTAGATCTCTCCTCTTTCTATCAAATTTTTGCTTATTGTATAAATGTGACTTCATAGAATTTTCAAATGCCAATTTTCTGTCCCTTTTTAAATCTTCAACTGTAGAATTTTCTTTTAATTCAGCTGGTAGAAGGGTGTAATTTTTGCCTTCCAGAAGATATTGAGGTGTAAACTTTGTAACAGTATGTTCTGTCTCATTATATCTTTTGATACATTCATGAGCAATAGTTGTCCAGGCTAAGTTATTGTTATTTTCATTTATCTTACATCTTATTTTATTTACAATAGTTTGGTTTAATCTCTCATTTAAACCATTTGAAAACGGCGCATTCACGGCAGTAAAAACTATAGTTATATTTTCTGTATCTAAAAATGATGTAAATTCTTTTGAATTTATACCTGGATATTGATCAGATAAAATAATGCCAATCTTATGTTCCTGTGTCACTTTCTGCAATAACTTTATAAAATCATTTGACTTCTGTATTTTCGAGGTCAAAATGTAAGCATATCTTGTAAAGTGATCCACTAAAATGTGTAAATATTTTTTTGTAGATCGAGATCCACCAAATCCTCCAATAGTGTCTATTGACATTATTTCATAAGGACATGAAGCTGGTCCCAACTGAGACAATAACCCATAATTATATTTACCTCTGGACTTATTTCTTATGCACACTTCACATGTGTCACACATATTCTTTATATTTCTCATCAAGTTATTTGCAGTATAAAATGAGCTTATTTTATTCCTTATTTGTTCTGCTCCTATGTGACAGTAGAGGTAATGAATATCTTTTATTAGCTTTTTACTAAATTCTTCCGTTATTATGATTTTTTCTTTTTTCTTTGACTTTTTATAGTATATTAAATTTTCAAATTTTAATTTATTTTTATTTTGTCTTATGTATTCATTTCTTTGCTGATCACATTGAATATCTTCTATTTTAACAAAATTTACAATTTTTAAATTATCATCATGATTACGATCTGGTTCCAATACTGGGTTTCTACTAAGACTATCAGCTTCCAAGTTATATTTACCCGGCGAATAAATAACTTCAAAATTGTATTGAGATAAATAATATGTAAGATCTCCTAGTTCTTCATCTGGTCGAGATTTAATATTCATTTTTCTAAAGGCTTATGATCTGTAAAAACTATAAACTTTTTCCCTAATAACCAATGTTGCCAATACTTAACAGCCTCCTTTATAGCTAAACATTCTAAGTAAATAGCTTTTTTCTTTTTCTGAGTATCATTCAGTTTTCTTGAAAAATATGCACACGGCTTTTCCTCTCCATTAAGCTGTGGCTGTTTCATGACAGCGCCAATACCCAGTATGCTGGCGTCAGTATAAATATGTATTGGTAAATCAGGATCAAAAATAGTTAATATAGGCTTCTGGCACATTAAGTTTCTAATCAACTGAAAAGATTCTTCACACTTTTTTGACCAAACAAATTGTTGCCCTTTTCTTAATAAATTATGTAAAGGGTCTAAAATAATTGATATATTTTGTATGTATTTACCATAAAAAATGATTTTTCCTAAAAATTGACGTACGTTCTTTTGCGTCTTTGGTACAGGAAAATCTTTTATTGCAATTAAATTGTCTTTCATAGGAGTAATCGTGTTGTTCTTAATTATATGACCAAGGTACTTTACTAAATCTTGTGCAGTTACATTTTGAAAATTTTAATCTGAATCCTTCTTTTGATATTGCTTCCAGTAGTAATGATAAATGTGTAATATGTTCTTGAAACGTCTTAGAAAAATTATTTATATTATTAATTTAGAAATATTATTTTATATTTATTTAGATTTTATTTATTATATATTAATTTAGAAAAATCAAAATGTCATCAATATAATTTACAGTAAAGTTCGATAGTTTGTGCTTCCTTATTATATGGCTTACTACTCTTTGAAAAATTGCTGGTGAAGTTTTTAATCCCAAAGGGTAGGCAGGTCCATTGAAAATGTCCATCTTGAGTTACAAAGGCTGTTTTATGTCTGTCTTCAATTTTGAGCGGGATTGACCAAAATGCCGAATTAACATCAAGTGTTGTAAAGTATTTACAATTTCGAGTTTTCACCACTAAGTCTTCTATTAAGGGAAACGGTTGTGACTGTGGTATTATAATTTTATTTAAATCTCGGAAATCAATGCATAATCTGGATTTCCGTCCGTCTTCTTTTTTATGTGCCAGAGTAACAGGTGCTGCAAAAGGACTATACGATTCTTCAATCAAATTTTTTTCCAATAATTTAGCCACCTGCATTTCTATCTCTTTTTTATCTTATATACAACATCTATATGGTCTTTTAGCACAGTACTTATCGACCAATAAATCAATATGGGCTTCGTAATCTTTTACTCTACCAACATCGTACTTGCCTGTTGCGAAAAGTGATTTATGTTTTGATATAAGGTTATCAATCTCATTCCGTTGATACACATCAAGGTGATTCACCATAATAGTAAAGTCTTTTTCCTCTAGATGTTCGTTAAAATTAATTACATATTCCTTGTTTGCTTTGTCAAAGTTTTTTGTTCTATAAAATGTCTTTGTTTTATAATATGTCTTATTCTCCATAAACGGAATACTTTGTTTTATTTCTAAGTGTTCATCTTGAATAAGATGAAATTTTTTTATTATGTCTAATCAAAAAATCGTAATCGAAGTTTTCTTCGTCTACGACAAATACATTGACATTTCTCTCTATATCGAAAATCCTTATTTTGAGTGTTATCATACCAACACTTTTTTTTAACGCCATTAATCGTCTTGAGATTCGCATTTATACCGTTCTTATTATTTTGACTACCTTTTAATGATAAAATTTTGGAATTAATTAAGGACACATTCGAGCCCGAATCATAGATCCCTTTTATTTTTAAGGAGTCATTTAATTCAACTTCAATTTTGATTAATGGCGGGATATTAAGTTTTTTGGATCAATTTCATTTAATTCAACTTCTAACTCTGAATTGTTAACGTTTCTTATGGGGTATCTGTTTTCTCCTACTCCTCGTGGGTTTCTTGTATTTTTATTTTGTTTTTCTGATTCTTTGTCAGCATTCCTTCTAAAGTTGTTTTCAAAATTCTTTTTGGTAACTAAATATTCTAGACCTCTTATTTGGTTAAATAAATCTTCTGTTGTTCTTAAAATATTTCTGTCGATTTTATTTATCACAAACGTAGGTAGTCCCGTTGCAATCAAATCAATCAATGTACAAACATCAATGTTTTTGTTCACTTCCAATAAAAGTCTCTCCCTTTTCAAGGCATAGTCTAATAAATAACCTTGTCTGTATTGAAATAAAATTGCATACTTGACAGGTGACCAACCTTTGTCAGCATAAGTTTCACAGAAACATTCCTTCCATGTTTTCCATTCCGAATTAATTGTATATTTAATCATCATGGAGGTATACCAGTCTAGGTCCTCTAAAAATGCTCTTATAATCTCAATTTTCTTTGCATCTTCAACAATTGATAATCGTGAACATTCCTCTTCAAATCTATTCATCCATTGAGATGCATTAGATGTCCTCCTGTTAAACTTTTCCAATATAAATTTGTCTACTATATTTCTCGAAATTTGTGGTTTATTTGATTCCATGCATTTATGTAATAATTCTGTCAAATACTCTTCCGAAATTCCTATATGCTGTGGTGCTCTTTCAATTTTTGAAGTTATTTCCTCTAAAAAATATCCATTAAAATTAATGTTTCCATCGTCATCTATATAGGTATCATGTATTTCTTGTGTCATTGTAATCCATACTTGTCTTCTCTCATGCATTTTCATCAATGTTTTTTTTATTTTATCATATACTTGCGTCTTAAGAATAGCATCATGACGTGATGTTGCTGACTTAGTCTTCTTACTTAAGATAGCTTCCAATAAAATCGACTCGCCTGAACTCTTGGAAAAACTCAAGTTAAATACACCTATAAGAATCTTTAGATCTAACCCCCTTATTTATCTACCAGTAGTTACAACAAACTATCGGAAGAACTCGTTTGTCTTGCGCGCAGGTAACAATTTTAATAAAATCTGTAAATCTGTGGACTTGGATTTATTCACAACTGGCACGGCGACAGCTAAGCGATTACTTTACCAATATTTGCTCCAGTAACGTAGTGCTGACTTCTACTATCTTTATACTTTATCTAGGTACTTCAAAATTTAAATGGGTCTAAATAAGTTTTTTAACTTTTATCCTAAATGTACTATTGCTATATATAAGCTAACCACTTGATAATTGTTTGCTTACTTGTGACTGTTTCTTTCCTAAACTGTGTCAAATTAGCGTGTATTAGTGTACATTATGTTTAACTCCTGTTAACCTATTCAGTTTCTACATGTGAAGACCTGTAATTGGCTTTCTAATGATTATAATAGTTTTATATTGTTATTACTGATAGCTGTTGGTCTTCCCAACAAAATAAATTAAATAAATAAAATAAATAAAATAAATAAAATAAATAAAATAAATAAAATAAATAAAATAAATAAATCATGTTATTTAGCCGGCTGAAGTTCTGGCGGAATCAAGTATATTCTTTTATCAGTATCAGTAATCGAAGTTAAGCAGATAATATTAGCTTTTGGATCATCACTTGCCTTTACTACAAATTCAAATCTCAGTTTTTCCCTTGTTCATAAGTTATAGTAAAAATGTTGTTTTATAATATGATTATTTAATAATATGGAAATAAAAGATAATGTGTTGCTTTACAACTAAAGAAACAACATTTAATGCTAATATTTCACAATTTAAATAATATTTTATACAAATAATTCATAAGAAATTAAATATGTCTCATTCCCTTGACAGTTGACATTCATTGTCAAGTCTAAAAAACAATGAGGTTACATATATTTCATAAATCTTTATCATTGGTTTCAACATCATTACACTTGTAACTCCTCTGGTGTTGCGAGAGGTATACAATTACCGTCGCCTATGGACACAAAGGCGGCGGTAATCGTTTACCATCAAGCGATCCGTCTGCTCGTTTCCTGGTTCATTTCATTAAAAAAAATACCAGTAATCTGCTTGCTGCTATACTTATTAACTTAAAACTTGCTAAATGAAAAGGTTCTGGTAACAAGGCTTAGGTTAGTATATAAGCAAGTTAAGTATTTAAGGATGGACCTTGACTTTCGCTTGCAGGAGCCGGGTGCGAAGTTCGGCGAGAAGGTGCTGAACTACTGGAAGCCGGGCTCGCTGATGCTGTCCGACCCGGGTGCCTTCCTTGACTCGCTCATGAACTACGACAAGGAGGCCATCACCGAGGACATGATCAAGAAGCTCAAACGATTCGTCAACGACCCCAAGTACGAGCCGAAGAAGATCGCCACGGTACGTCGTAGTCATAGAACCCTCAATCCCTTTTTACTCTGAGTTCCTTGTATAGCGGTTTATTCTAATACTAGCTGTTTCCCGCGGCTCCGCCCGCATAAATATACTATCGAGTATCCCGCGGGAACACTGTACTTTTCCGGGATAAAAAGTAGCCTATGTTTTAATCCAGAGTCTAAACTACTACCATACCAAATTTCATCAAAATCCGTTTAGTAGTTTTTGCATGAAAGAGTAACAAACATCAATCCATCCATACTTACAAACTTACACATTTATAATATTAGGTCATTACATATGAAATTGGCGTTTTGTAAAGGAGGAACATAAAGTTGATTTTTTTAAACATAATATATTTATTTAACAAAGTATATATAAGTATACCATTGCCATCTATGCACTTTTGTCATGTCATAGGTAGTTCATTGATTTCTTTACTAATAAAACCATTCGGACAGGAATCAATAAAATTTTGAAGGCGCTTTGGACTACCCCATCGGATTTGAATTTTCAAGAAGTTATCCAAATTTCCAAAAACATGTTAATCTGTTGGAGCAAAGTCCGGGAAGTATGGTGGATGTCTCTAATTTGGTAGCCGCCTGTTGTGCAGTGGTCTAGAGTTGTCCTGAAGCAGCAGTGGCCTAGTGCGAATGATCAACCTCGGTTGTGCAGCAGCTAGCTTTTCCATCATGATTTGCAGTTGCTGGCAATAGAAATCTGCCGTAATCGTCTGGCCAGATTTAAGAAAGCTGTAGTGAACGACAACGGCACTAGTCCACCAAACGCTCACAAGTAACTTTTTTTTAGTAAATTTTCGCTTGGGGCAGGCTTTGGCTGGTTCGCCAGGGTTCAGCCACTGCGATGAGCGTTTTCGATTATCGTACAGGAAAAGTGTTTCGTCAGAGGTAATGGTTCGATTTAAAATCCCTTCATTATTGTCCCGGTTGAGTAATGTAACGCAGTAGTCGACGCGCGTTTGTCGGTTTGCTGCACTCAATTCATGAGGTACCCTTCAAGGTACCTTTCAAGCTTTTTCCCTTCCCAATTTGCTTCAAGTGGAATAAAACAGTTTTATCACTAATACCGCAGCCTGCAGCTAATTCGGACGTGGTTTGCGATGGATCCGCTTCCACAATAGCCTTCAATTCTTCATTATCAACTTTGGTCTCCGGCCGTCCACGGGGCTTGTTCTGCAGGTCGAAATTTCCAGAAAAAAAAGTTGGAACCAAAAATACACTGTGTTTTTTCTTTTGCGACACCGCCGCCATACACATCATTAATCCTTTGAGCCGTTTCTGGTGCCCCGGTGGAACTCGTACTCGAAAATCATACGATATTTCAAATTTTCCATTTTGTAAAGAGAGTGACGCAAAGAAAAAACCAAAAGAGGAAAAAACAAATGAGTTTTCGAAACACAAATGCAAGAGTAAATAGCGGTATAAATTTAAAATTGGAATTCCTAACTAAAGAAGATATATTTGAGATCAAAATGGCCAGTACCACAAGACGCCAATTTCATATGTATGATGCCATTCTCTAGGAAACTGCATCATTTGGTTTGCATGGACAACGTTTGAATGACGTCACTGACTAGTAACATAGCATCTGTATCATATAACCTGAGATTTTATGCAACAGGTGTCGAAGGCTTGCATGTCTCTGTGCATGTGGGTGCATGCCATGTACAAGTTCTACCACGTGAACAAAAACGTCGCGCCCAAGAAGGCGGCGCTCGAGCGGGCCAAGACCGAGCTGGCCGCCGTCGAAGGTAATGAAGAGAGGGAATGCAACAATTGAAATCTACATAATATTGTTATAAGTTGACGTCTCGTATGTAACCTTCGACTTTATATTTTTACTCTTTACAACATTATGAGAAATCAATTACGGGAACTTCGGGCACTTCGGGAGAGATTTTTTTTTAGTATAATTTTTTTTTCTACCTAGTACCTACCCATCTTTACTTAACCAGATAATCATATGCCCGATGTATCCGTGATTGATGAACCGTGGGTTCGATTCCCGCATTGGAACAACAAAAAAATGTTCCAAGTTTGGTTAGGACAATGCAGGCTGATCACCTGATTGTCTGACAAGAAAGATGATCCATGCATCGGATGGACATGTAAAACGTCGGACCTGCGCCTGATCTATCGCCAGTCGTGTCCGTTATCCGTCCCACTGGGTTATGAGAGTAAAGGAAGAGAGAGTGCTCTTGTGTACTGCGGAAACACTTGGGCACTATAAAAAAACTCCTAGGTAACTGCCTAGTTTCAATAAAATCGACCACCGTCACCGAAATCGGTGGGGCTGTATGAGGTTTCTTTGAAGAAAGCTGTCTTAATTAAAAACGTAAATTGAAATTAAATCCATTGTTTCAACAACCCATGATTTAAAATAAAATGACTAGTTTTACACTTTTTCAGCGATACTGACCAATGCGAAGGTCAAAATGCAGCACCTGCTCGAGGGTATCGCGAAACTGAACGCGTACCTTGAGGATAAGCAGGAGGAGAGAGCCAAGATGGAGGAAGACATCCACCAGTGCTTGGCCAGGATGGACCGCGCCAACAGGTGATAGCTTGTCTGTGAAGGATATCAATCAATCAATCAATCTATCTATTAGATGTTTACCCGCCTCGCTACTGCTATCTATCTAGCAAACAATAGGTGAACATTGACTGTGTTGTGGGCCCGCCGTCTTGGTTCTAACATGTAGGTACTGAAACACGAAGCTCTTTTTCCCAAGCGCTGCTGCTGCATACAAGATAGTCAAGAAAATAGACATAACACACCACACAACACAGATACTGACTGGACACGGGGGGTTCGCCTTCTACTTGAACAGATTCAAGTTGAAGGAGGACCCTTGTTCATGTCAGCCAGGAGTTGAGGAGACGGTTCCTGACCTGTTACTCGAGTGCCCCATTTTTGCTAGCAATAGATACGATATTGAGCAAAAATTGGGCACATCGGTGACGGGTGAGAATCTGCCTACCATCCTGGGGGGTAAGAAGAGGGACATTTTCCTCTCATTTTGTAAAAGGATAGTGGTTGTAGTAAATAGGAAAAATTGTGATATTTTAAGCTGTGGTAATTAGTGTTAGGTTCCTTTAGCGGTAGGTTTCCATTGTGATATTAGGTTAGTTGAACGTTGTGCTGTATTTTTATTTGTATTTTATATTAATTTGATTTATAATTTATTGACATCTTAATTTTAAATTGAAAAATTTTTATTGTATTTTATTAGTATTATTTTGGATTTTTTGTATCATTGGATGTTTATTGTATATATTGACTTTAAACAATAGCGCTTTTATATTTTTCTGACTTTTAAAAAAGTTAAAAACTGTCAAGTACATTGTACTTCACATTGACAACATTACTATTGTAAGGACGAAGAATTATTTACTGTAAATATAAAAATTAATCATAAGAAAAATTGTAAAAGTAGAAGTAAGATTATTAAAAAAGAAAATAGAAAAAGAACCAAAAAAAGATAAAGAATAAAAATAGAAAATAACAATCCCTGATCACTGATGGAGAAAAAAAAAAAACATATAACACGTGATACCTATGATACAGCAATACTTATTATCTGCTGTTTATTTGTGTATTACATAATATGACAGATGCATAACACATATACGTCTACACTATACAAAGCCTTTTGGCTAATTCAACTATTCTATCTCGATAGGCTTTGCATGTGACATCTGCCAATAAGTCATTGACATTATATATACTTTTTATAACTAATTTAATATGCAACAGGCTCGACTTGCGAGATACCAAAACAGCATGAATAAATTCAATCATTCTGTAAAAATTTGCAAGGTTACTGAACGGGTTATCAAACGAGCGAGTACGCTGGGTGCGCTCCATCAAGGATTTGAACATCGCTAACTTAAATCTCATCGGCGATATTCTACTCACTGCTTGTAAGTAAATTTGAATCAAATTTAAAAAGAAAACTAAGTACATATTTTGTTCATTTATGACATGTATTAGCTACAAGGGCCTACTTCTATAAAAAGGAAAATACATAACATGATTATTTTTCACTTTGTAGATATTGTAATTTGTAAGAAGAATAAAATTATTATTATTCTTACAAATTACAATATCTCCAAACTGAAAAATATATAATAATTAGGATTTTTTGACACCTATATTAGGTGCCGTGGGCTATGTGACTCCATTCACGGATGAGTTTCGACGAGACCTGATGAGTAAATGGACGCAGAAAATAGAGGTGATTGACGAGGCTTCATTACGCAAATATTAACTTCTAGCAGATCTATTAATTAAATATACATAATTATTGAATAGTCAAATACTATTATAACATAATAATTTGTTTAAAATTTAGGAGGCCGGAGTACCACACACGAAAGGTGGAACAACTGATTCGATCCTCGGTGATGCGGTCACGATCAGGTCAGTTCTGCAGACTGCTTTTTTCAATTTGACTTTGAAACTTTTGAAAGTTGTTCAAAACCAGAATGCTAGGCAAAAAAATAATTAAAATTTTCGAAAAAAAAAATAGTAACTAAAATAACATTGCACTCTCTAAGGCGCTGAGGTCATTAACCTCACAGAAACGTGATAATAAAAAGAAAGCAAAGACTTAATAACATCAATACATTAGCTGTGTGATGTCAATGTCCTTAACAGTACCGTAAAGAGCGTAATGTACATAATTTTATTTAGTAGATATATATTTTTTTTATTTTTTTTATTATATTTCTCCATAAACGTCTTGACGCAGTGGATCATATGCCCAAAATATCCGTGATTTTCAACAACCTTATAAAAAAAACCCATACAGTAAACAAATAGTGTTACTTATATTTGATGTGAAACAACTATTGGCTATTTTAATATTTGTAACGTAACAAAATGTATTGTTTTTGTTGTTTAGGAACTGGCAGATGTACGGTCTGCCGCGCGACCCCATGTCGGTGGAGTCAGCCCTCCTGATGAAGAGCTCGCGCCGCTGGCCGCTCATCATCGACCCGCAGACGCAGGCCAACAAGTGGATCCGCGCCATGGTCAGGAGCTATTGACATCTAGGTTTACACTGACACTATGCCTTGTACAAGAAGTCACATGACACACTTGTCAAGTGATTTTTACAAACGTACGACATTTTTACATCTTTCAGTTAAAGGCTTGATAAAATCTGTAAAAATGTATGCAGACAGATAAATAACCTACTACTATTATAAATATGAAAGTTTGTGAGGATGAATGGGTGGATGGATGGATTGATGGATGTTGTTACTCTTTGACGCAAAAACTACTGAACGGATTTCGATGAAATTTAGTATGGTAGTAGTTTAGGCTCTGGATTAAAACGTACAACCGAAAAAGTACAGTATTCCCATGGGATACTAAATTCCCGCAGCCGCGGGAAAAAGCTAGTGAACTTGTCAACGAAAATAAAAAACCTGCACTGAGGTCGCATTTATTGCAACAACACCACGAGAAGCTAGGGATGTGATTGGTCAAATCTAAAGATTTGATAATAATGACATTTTAATTTGATTTCGTGAATCTTCCGCAATATGGCGAGGTTTCCTATATTCTTGGTCAGACTATACAAGATGTTTCTGTGTTGACAATATGCATGACAATATTGCAGGAGAAGCTGGCCGGTCTGATAGTATGTAAGCTCAACGACCGCGACCTGCTGCGCAACTTTGAGTCCGCGCTACGGTTCGGCAAGCCTCTGCTGCTGGAGAACGTGGCTGAGGTGCTGGACCCCGCGCTAGATCCCGTGCTCAAGGTACCTTCAAAACACATCTGCTTCACCACGTGGCTTATAAACGCGCTGCTGTGTGTGAAGTTGGGTGGTCTTTGGAACTACCTAAATTTAGTATAAACTTTTGTTATGTTTTCTATATTATAATAATGATAAGAGATATTATCCCTTTTTATTGTTTTATCAGATGCCTTTTTTAGTAAATGAACAGAATACTTTTCAAAAGACACGTGTTCACAGCGTCAATACTTTCGACAATCTGGTCAAACTGTGCTGAAGCTGGGCGACTCGCTCATCCCGTACTCGAAAGGCTTCTGTCTGTATATCACCACCAAGCTGCCCAATCCACGATATACGCCCGAGACCTACGTCAAAGTGCAGATTGTCAACTTTGCGCTGGTACCGAGGTGATAATCTATTGCTTATTCATAAATTCTTTTCAGAACACGTCAATCTGGTCCCAACATAAGTATCCGAAGACACATGGGTGTGGGTTACTAGATAACAAATGATGTCAAATATTTTAGGTATACAACAAACCATTTCCTTGATAAGATTCTAACCCGCAACTAAGGCGTACACATTTTGTAAGTTTGTCTGTGATACCTGAGTCATTGTACTTGCAGCGGGCTGACGGAGCAGCTGCTGTCAATAGTCGTGGCGGCGGAGCGGCCGGACCTCGAGGAGGAGCGCGGGCAGATGATCGTGTCACGCGCACAGCTGGCCACGCAGCTGGCCGAGATGCAGGCGCAGATCCTCGACAGTCTGTCCAACAGCGTCGGCTCGCCCGTCGACGACCTGCCGCTAATACTTACGCTCGAGGCCATCAAGATCAAGAGCGAGGAGATATTGGTAAGAGCTCTGGATTCCTTCATCAACTAGGTTGATGGATTGAGTGTATTATCGTATAAACAATAAAGGCCATCCAACCCATAGGATAGATGGCTATGGCCCAACGTCATTATTCGAGCTAAAACAAGTAGTTTACCATACCAAATATATTTTTTTTTTGATTTTTTAAATTAAATACAATTAAATACCGTTTATTTGAGGCTGCATATGCCCATATTATGAATACCTTATAGACTTACATACATATTACTATATATAATAAACTATACTTCGTGCGTCGTATGATGATATGGGTGACAGTTCTTATATTCCTTGCTACGCAAACTTCTTACAAGAAAACAAAAAAAAAGAAAACGAAATAAATTATATTCCATTAACAAAAAATAATATTTCTTTAATTATAAATGAAACTGCTATTATTCTTATTATTAACTCTGATATCTTATAATAACTGTGAAATATAAATATGAAATTAAATTAAGAAAATATGTCATAAAAATGGCAGATGCATGTAACGGAACTTCTGTCAATAGAGATTGACACTGTTGAATCGACATCAAATCGATGAATAGGAGCGGCCATCTTGTGATCGTATTGCAACTCGGAAATGTCAGTACGAGTGCATCTGTCTTGTAGGTATGGGATTTGTGTTTTCGTTGCGTTTGCTTTGAGTTTTTGTTGATTTTGACTTTTGTTATTGTTTTTTGTTGAGTTTTTTGTTTCCGATTCCGAAACGATCTCGCAATCTTCGAGTTCCGACTGCAGTGAATAAGAAAATAAACGATTTGAATAGTTTTTATTCTTTTATTATTATTTATTTACAAATTACCCATTTCTTAGCAATTTAATTCACAAATCTAAAATCGATAATTTCGATTTTATTTCCTTTGCGAACTAATTCGATATTTTAAACAATCGATTAATTTTCGTTAGGTAACTTCACTACGATTGTCAATTATTATCTGTCACGCATATCTTCTTAGGACTCATATAGTATAACACTAAACGCGTATTGTTTTGTAACTGTTTTTTCAGGAAACAAATATTTCAAAGATTTAATTTCATTGTCTGCGACGTGGGTCGCGAAGTATTGGGGAGTCGTACTATTAATTTTCTGTAGACGATTCCAATCGGCCAGAACTCCTCCTTGAAGGTCGATAAATGATGGGTCGGAACTGTCACCACAAAGGAACTAAAGTTAGTTAGAAAAAACTAAACTAAGTTCAATTTATGACGTGACTCCAAACGCTCGACCCTCAAGGCGAAGTTGATTCTGCTCCTGATCTAGTCCACGACCTACTCGACCGTCGTAGACCAATGCAGCTTATTCTACCTGCTGCCCAAGATTAGCCCTAACCAATATGGCTTCACGCCCCAAAGAAGCACCGAAGACGCCCTCTATAGGCTGGTGAACCACATCAGAAAGCAGAGGGAGGAGAAGAAAATTTCTGTTGTGGTTTCGCTGGATATAGAGGGGGCCTTCGATAGTGCTTGGTGGCCAGCCATAAAGGTTAGATTGGCTGAGGTTGGGTGTCCGGGGAACCTGAGGCGGGTGTTCAGCAGCTACCTGAGTGAAAGAAGAGTGAGAGTGAGGTATGCAGTAGCTGCTGTATGCTGCTGAGTGGGTGCGTGCAGGGGTCTATAGGTGGACCAATCCTGTGGGACCTCTTGTTGGACCCCCTGCTATGGATGTTAGAGGAGATGAATGTTTTTAACCAGGCTTTCGCCGACGACATCGTCCTAGTGTTCGAGGGAGATACGGCTCTCGAAATTGACAGTGAAGCCAACGGAGCTTTGGAAAAAATTAGGAAATGGGGGGAGCTGAACAAGCTGAAGTTCGCCCCCCATAAAACATATGCACTATTGTCCACCAACGTAGGCAAAAAGGCCATAAATAGATATAAGCAGTTAGCCGAAGCCGCTACAGTAGGATGGGGGCTTAACCCCCAGATAGTTAAGACTATATATATGGCCGTAATAGAGCCGACTATAATGTATGCATCATCAGCGTGGGCACCCACCATGGAAAAGATGGGGGTACAAAAAAGGCTCAATTCCGTTCAACGGGGTTTTGCCCAGAAGATCTGCAGAGCATATCGGACCGTCTCCCTGAACTCTGCGATGCTGTTGGCTGGGATACTCCCTCTTGATCTCAGGATACTCGAAGCTTCGAGGCTCTATGAGATCAAGAAGGGGGTACCACACCCGGTGTTGAGAGACAGGGCGGTGGAACGAATGGCTCCCGCGATTGAGTACCCACATCCGGCAGAGCAGGTAGAGCTGAGGTTCGGGTTGGTGGACGAGGACTCATATGCAGACGTGGTTAACAGCCACGTCCATAGGATCTATACGGACGGCAGCAAGATTGAGGGTCGAGTCGGCGCCGCACTCTCCGTATGGAAGGGTGAGGCCGAGACGAAGGCCGTCAAGCTTGCGTTGCCGCCGTATTGCACCATCTACCAAGCCGAGCTTCTAGCGCTCCAGAGAGCAGTAAGTATAGCCTGCAAGAGTCGAAGGTCGGTATCCTTAACGATTCCAGATCGGCTCTCCAGGCAGTTACCCTTAGTTCCCCTCATCCCCTGGCAGTGCAAACAAGGGCGGCCCTCCGAAAAGCTGCATCGCAGAGGCGGGAGGTCTCCCTGTTTTGCATTAAGGCGCACGCAGGGTTGAGAGGGAATGAGAGGGTTGACGAATTAGCCAAGGAGGCCGCGCTGCAATTGAAAAGGAAACCTGACTACGATCTGTGTCCTGTTTCATTCGTCAAGCGTATCTTAAGAGAGGATACGGTTGAGGAATGGGACAGGAGATACGAAGTGGGAGGGACGGCCGGAGTCACGAAGCTCTTTTTCCCAAGCGCTGCTGCTGCATACAAGATAGTCAATAAAATAGACATCACACTCTAAACCACACAGATTCTGACCGGACACGGCGGATTCGCCTTCTACTTGAACAGATTCAAGCTGAGGTGTAGCATAGCTACATTTTAACGCATTTAATATAACTTATAACGACGCTCCTAGCGTCATCTATTGACTGTTATTGCTAACTTTAATAACTAAATTATGTTAGACGACGCCATCTATTGGCAAAGGTTTTGTAACTAGAGCTTCATCTCCAATATTTCTTTATTGTGGCGGTTGGATTATGCATTACCGCTAGTTGTCAGTTAAAAAAAAAAAACATTGTCAGTAGGAGTATATAAGGGCTGTCGCGAGATGACAGGCCCTTTTTTTCCTCCTGCTAGAAGACGAAGTAGAATTTTTATTGTTGAAGTTTTTCCAGTTTCTTTTAACTCTTAATCCCGTGTATCACGGAACTTGGTTTGGGGCACGAAACACCGCCAACTACAGCAGTCGAGGCACCAATCAAAAGGACTAGCTGGAGTTCAGAGTGCTGATGATCATTGGACGGGGATTTATTTTTTTTATTGAGAGGATCTATCTACGACGTACGGACGCAGCGGTGACGGAGAAGCTTCCAGGAGTGGTAGCCCTAGCTCGCATCCGCCACGTGCTAGACAGCTGGATCCTCAGCTAAGTTCCCACGTGGTTTAAATCCCCTAACCCTACCTTGACACCAAGAGGCTAGTCCAGACCATACGGCCTTCTGCCCACGACCCCTATTTTTTTTTTTTTTTAAATATATATTGTCACGGAGAACCTTTTTTTATTTTTAATAACACCCGTAACAATTGGCGCCCATAAACGTGGTTTTGTCTGGTCTGGCATCTGGTGTCTCTTCCTGGGTCTGTGTGTCCAGTGTTTGGTGTTTGTTTTGTGCCGTATTATACTTAGTGTAGAAACTAGTAATCATATTGTTGTTGTGTAAAGTTTAAAATTGTTAATAAACTTTATACTGTTTGTTTTTCATCTTAGTGTATATGGTCTGTACCATATAGTCTGTAGAACTTGTCTTGTAGTTAGTTATCTTATATAGCACTGATTACAATTTATATTTTTTTTGTGTATTTTTTTTAGAGAATACATCTGATTATTTTTGTATTTTCTCAACACAGATATACTCACCGTTAGGCTTGTGAATATTTTTCTTGAATTTACTTGGTAATTTAACTTTTAAAATTGAATTTAACTTCTGATAAATTCATTAATTGATTTATTTTGGAAAAACTTAATTTCTTCTTAAACTTTAGAGTTTACTTAGTTACTTAACTTCTTAATAAATTTTACTTCTGACAACTTAACTTTTCATTATGCCGGAGAAAATTAAATTTTTTTCTCTTCAAAAATCAGAATTGGAGTATGAAGTTTTGGTTAGAAATGAAACACCAGCTACCACCGTTGTGGAGTTAAGAAAGCAAATAGTTAAATTAGCTGAGCTTTACCCGTCTGAGGATATTTTAGACTCTTGTCTTTCTATAAAAGATGATTTGTCGGGTATTGAGGAAACCCTAACAAAAATAAAATTACAATTAGATTCTCACTCCGATGGTAACTCATTGCTTAGAGCTGAGAATAATTTAAACCACATTGAGTATAGGATTAATAGAATTTCTACTAATAATATAGAACCGTTTGCTGTACAATATAATAGTTGCTTACAAAAATTTCAAAATTATTTGGGTTTATTACATCAACTTAAGGGGTCTAGTAGTTGTTCCGTGATGCCAGCTCCTGCTGTAGCACCACCTATGCCTCCTTTAAATATTACAGTTCAATGTGAAAAAAATAATCTAGCTGATTTACAAAAATTTAAATTTGATGGCAAGTCTTGTGTCCGCGCGTTTATTTCTAGAGTGAATGAGTACTGTACACAGCATAACGTTAGCGATTCAAAGATTCTCTCTCACGCTTTTGATCTTTTTACTGGTGATGCCTTACATTGGTATAGAAGTATTTATCAAAACGTTAACAGTTGGTCAGAACTTTTAAATCTTTTGTATTGTGACTTTGACAAACCGAGTTTTGATTATCGGTTTATGTCGGAAATCCGTAGTAGAACTCAGGGCGAAAAAGAAACCATTACAATTTATATTGCTATAATGGAAGGAATGTTCAACCGTCTTGTTAAACCTGTCCCAGAGAGTGAGAAGTTGGAAATCTTATTACACAACATTAAACCTTGCTATGCAAACATTTTGGCTTCTTCTCCTACGGTCAACTCTATTGAACAACTAAAGTCTCTTTGTAAGAACTATGAGAATGTACAATCTCGACTAACTTTATATCATGAACCGCCTAGGATAACGTCGGATACCTTAGCACCGGACCTAGCTTATACTTGTAATAGTAATAAAACTGAGAACAAACAAACTTTTAATAAAACTTTTAGTAGACCATTTCGGAATAATAATTTTTCTAATAACCCACCTAATAATAATAATAATAGTTTTGGTTTTAAACATTCACATAATCATGTTAATAGTTTGCATTCGAATATCCCTAAATTTTGTTTACGTTGTAAGGTTAACTCGCACAGCTATTATGAGTGCACAGCTGATAAGTCGAAAATTTTTTGTTTTGGCTGTGGCAATCCTGGCGTGCGCCGGCCCGATTGTACTCGTTGTCTTAGTAAATATCGTTCAAAAAACTAGTTTTATCGGATCGTGTTATACCTAACCATACCGACCTTGATGATCGGAAACAATGGGTTAAAACTGTAGGCACATTTTTTAAATATTACACCATTAATACGGTCCGATGTATTAACAACAATTTAGATTCTCGGCCTTATGTCAATATACACATAGACGCTTTTAGCATGCGCGGTCTTTTAGACTCGGGTTCTTGCATTTCTTTGTTAGGTAATAATTCTCATTTAAACATTATTGAGCTAGGCTATCCTATCAATAATGATGATAATAATATTTCAATTTTCGCCGCGGGCGGTCAATGCTTAAAGTCTATAGGTTATATAAATTTACCTATTCGTTTTGAAGATCAATTTCATATTTTAAAATTATACGTAGTACCTCAGGTTACTTCTAACCTCATTTTAGGTATTGACTTCTGGCGTATTTTTAAACTTTGTCCTAAATATTTAAATTCTATTAATTCTAGTACGGCTACCGAACAAATCACTTCTCATCAGGTGACCCAGCCGGCCATTAACGGCTATGAAAATTTGAGTTCGTCTGAGCGCTCGGTAGCCGACGACATAATAAAACAATTTCGTTCTATTTCTTTTGAAGAGAAAGGTTTAGGTTTAACTTCTCTTATCACTCATAAAATTGATACAGGCGATGCGTTGCCTATCCGTCAACGTTATTATAGGATGTCGCCTGAAAAACAACGTATTTTAGTTGAACAAGTTGACGAAATGTTGGCTATGGACGTCATCGAGCCGTGCCAATCTGCTTGGAGCTCTCCTGTATTAGTTGTGCCTAAGAAAAATACTGGCGAATTTAGATTTTGTTTAGATAGTCGTAAGTTAAACTCTGTCACTAAAAAAGACGCTTATAGTTTACCGTACATTTCGGAAATTTTAGACGGCTTACGCGACGCTCGTTACCTAAGTACTATTGACCTTTCTAACAGCTTCTGGCAGACTGCTATTAATGAGTCTGATCGCGATAAGACTGCTTTTTATGTTCCGGGTCGTGGAATGTTTCGTTTTAAACGCATGGCTTTCGGTTTGACGAATGCACCTGCTACGTAGCGTTTAGTAGATGCTTTATTTGGTAACTTTGGTCATAAAACATTTTGTTATTTAGACGATATAGTTATTATTAGTGAGGATTATAATGAACACGTAGCTACTCTTTTGAGGGTTCTTCAAGTCCTCAAGGAAGCTAATTTGACTGTAAAATTTGAAAAGTGTAAATTTTTTCGGTCTCAACTTAAATATTTAGGTTATGTAATCGACGGCAACGGTCTTCGTACTGATCCTGATAAGGTCGCCGCGATCATAAATTTTCCTACACCTACTTGTAGGAAAAGTGTAAAACGTTTTCTTGGTACTGCCACTTGGTACAGAAGGTTTGTGCCTAATTTTAGTACTCTGGCAGGGCCCTTAAATAAACTAACGTCTACACGTAAGAATGCCCCTCCTTTCGAGTGGACTTCTGAGGCGGACTTGGCGTTCAATAAACTTAAGGAGAGCTTGGTCTCCGCGCCAGTACTGCGCTGTCCCGATTACAATGAACCCTTTGAGGTTCATACGGACGCCAGTAGCTATGGTATTGGGGCCATGCTCACCCAGAAGTTCGAAGGAAAAGAACACCCTGTCGCGTACATGAGTCGCTCCTTAACTAAACAGGAGAAAGTTTATGGGATTACTGAGCGTGAGACGTTAGCAGTTTTAGTAGCTTTAGAACACTGGCGTTGTTATTTAGAGAACGGTAAAAAGTTTACAGTTTATACTGATCCCAGTGCTCTTAAATGGTTCTTGTCTTTGTCCAACCCCACTGGTAGGCTAGCTCGCTGGTGTGTCAGACTTTCCGAATTTAATTTTGAAATTAAACATAGGAAAGGCTGTGATAACGTTATACCAGACGCTTTGTCTCGAGCGGTTAACATCAACGCAATTTCTACTTGGACAAACTATACCGGCGCTGATACCTGGTATCTTAATATTTTTAACGGTTGCAAAAACACGCCATCTTCTTTTCCAAATTTTACGATTAAAGATAATAGATTGTTTAGGCTTTCTAAAAATAAACATAACTTAACTTCTGAATTTTCTTGGAAAGAGGTAGTTCCTAAAGATTTTCGCGAAGAAATTATTCGTGCTAACCATGATGAGCCCACTGCTGGTCACATGGGAATTTTTAAAACTTATAGACGGCTCGCACTTAACTACTTTTGGCCTAACATGTATCGCGATGTCGTCACTTACATCTCTAAGTGTTCTAAATGTCTACAGTATAAGTCTCAAAATCATAAAGTTTTAGGTGAAATGGGTCGCCCTAAAGACTGCTCACGACCATTTCAAGTCATCTCTGTTGACATAATGGGACCATTACCTACTACTAGAAAACGTAATAATTTTATTTTAGTTGTAACTTGTTGCTTTTCAAAATTTTGCCTTATCGTTCCTATGAAACGTACTACATCCGATATTATAATTAAAATTTTAGAAGATAGTGTTTTCTTGGTGCATGGTGTACCACAAACTATTATTATGGATAATGGCCCTCAGTTCGTTAGTAACGAAACTAATAGGTTTTTTAAAAAATATAATATACCTAAAGTTTACTTAACACCGCGTTATACCCCTCAGGTAAATACGGTCGAACGCTACAATAGGACTATTATCACTTGTATTTCGACCTATGTGGAAGAGGACCATAGGTCATGGGATGTACATATACCCGAAATACAATTCGCCATCAACAACTCGGTGAATGAGGCAACCGGTTTTACACCATCTTTCTTAGTTTATGGTAGGGAACTAGTGTCTTGCGGTACTCACTACCTAGATACCGACAGTATAAAAGACCTCGTGTTTTCGCCTCGTGACGCCTACGCCGAAAATTTGGGGTGTATGTCATCTTTGTTTGACAGCGTTCAGATGCGTCTTTGGCAAGCTCATGTTAAGAGCACTGCTCAATATAATTTGAGACGAAAGCCTGCTGAATTTAACGTTGGTGATGTAGTTTTTAAGAGAACTTATTTTCTCAGCGACAAGGAGAAACATTTTAGCAAAAAGTTGGCTCCTAAATTTGTAAAATGTAAAATTGTAGGTAAACGTTCTCCGTTAGTTTACGTTCTGCAAGACATGCAAGGCAAAGATCTTGGTGCCTGGCATTTGAAAGACCTTAAGCTACCAATTTTATCAAAATAGTTGGTTAACTATTGTAGGAAGGCTAGTAGTTTCGCGCTTTATTCAGACGCTGTTCGTTATCTTGTCGTATAACGTTATAGCTGTGTACATTATTATCTCCGACTTGTGTTGTTTTCCTCTTTATGGAAAACAATACTCGCATGTTAGGGCGTCTCGGATCATATTATTTGGTTCGGGATGCAATAATGTAAGTGGATGTATGTATGGGATGTATGACTATAGTGTAAATCGTAGTATGAAAGGTTGTCGGTTGTTTGCGCGTTAGATACAAGACTACCATTTAACCTCCATCGTCGTAGTTTTTTCTTTTTTCAAATTTATTTTTAACAAGTTTACTTCTTTTGTAGTTGTTTCTGGATTTTTTCCTGTGATCAGTCAAAATCCTTCGGTAACAGGGGGGGATATGTAGCATAGCTACATTTTAACGCATTTAATATAACTTATAACGACGCTCCTAGCGTCATCTATTGACTGTTATTGCTAACTTTAATAACTAAATTATGTTAGACGACGCCATCTATTGGCAAAGGTTTTGTAACTAGAGCTTCATCTCCAATATTTCTTTATTGTGGCGGTTGGATTATGCATTACCGCTAGTTGTCAGTTAAAAAAAAAAAACATTGTCAGTAGGAGTATATAAGGGCTGTCGCGAGATGACAGGCCCTTTTTTTCCTCCTGCTAGAAGACGAAGTAGAATTTTTATTGTTGAAGTTTTTCCAGTTTCTTTTAACTCTTAATCCCGTGTATCACGGAACTTGGTTTGGGGCACGAAACACCGCCAACTACAGCAGTCGAGGCACCAATCAAAAGGACTAGCTGGAGTTCAGAGTGCTGATGATCATTGGACGGGGATTTATTTTTTTTATTGAGAGGATCTATCTACGACGTACGGACGCAGCGGTGACGGAGAAGCTTCCAGGAGTGGTAGCCCTAGCTCGCATCCGCCACGTGCTAGACAGCTGGATCCTCAGCTAAGTTCCCACGTGGTTTAAATCCCCTAACCCTACCTTGACACCAAGAGGCTAGTCCAGACCATACGGCCTTCTGCCCACGACCCCTATTTTTTTTTTTTTTTAAATATATATTGTCACGGAGAACCTTTTTTTATTTTTAATAACACCCGTAACAGAGGGAGGATCCGTCGTGTTCCTGTCAGCCGGGTTTTGAGGAGACGGTTCCTCACCTGTTACTGGAGTGCCCAATTTTTGCCAGCAATAGATATGATATTGAGCAGAAATTGGACACATCCGTGACGGGTGAGAATCTGCCTTCCAACCTGGGGGGCAAAAAGAGGGACATCTTCCTCTCGTACTGTAAGAATATTACTGTGTATGTGAATAAAAGAAACTGTGATAAACTCGTGTGATAATAGTTAGGTTCTAATGTATATACTGTGATACTAGGATAGTCTTTTTGTTCTGTGCCGTCCTTTTTATTGATGATATTTTTTAATTGTATTTTATAGTCATTTTATTGGTGAATGTGTTGAATTGAATTATTGCCTGGAATTAATATTATTGGAATTATTATTATTATTAGTATTTTATTGACATGTATGTAATTAACGGTAGCTAAATAAGAAAAATTATTAAAGTATGTTAAAAAAGGTAAGTATCGAATTGTAAAACGAAGAGTAAACAAAAATGTAGTAGTTTTAAGAAAAGGAAAAAGAAATAAAATATGATAAATAATAAAAAACAAAAACAGAAACCAACAAGCCCTGATTATCTTAGGGGGACGAAAAAAAAAAAAAGAACAATGCAGCCTGGACACGTACAGCGGTGTTTCGGGTGTTTCACACAGCAACAGCTGCTCGGGACCTCCGGGTGCGGTCCCGCTATGGTTGCGGACGACGGGTTTTTTCTTCTTCCTCTCGACTTTGATCATCGCACGTTCGGTCCTTTTTAGAAAGAGGACGCTCTTTTGTAGGGGCCTCCTTCTTCCCTTTGTTTTTCCAACACGGGGGATATGGCGGGGGGACGGGGAGCGGTGACACTTCCGTAACTCGGCACCGGCTCCTTCGCAGTCAGGGAGCGGGCGGCAGCGACGATGTTCGTCGACCCGTCAGATAATGCTGAAGGGCTAAACGTGACCGCCTGCGCGCCTCGACGACGGGTTACGTTTGCTGCATCAGGTGACCTACATATTTAATTGTCACTTTTTAACTGTGATAATTCTAATGTAGACTCTGATGCCTGCAATTTATCTTGAACTTCGGCCAGATCTTCCTTCAGGAAATTAATGTCCTTCAGTAGGCTGACGACGTAGACGTGTTCCAGTGTCACTGGCGGCAGCTTATGCAGTTCTTTGGCTACAAAAGCTGGCACTTCATCCGGATCCGTCTGATTCAGCCGGGAGATGGCCTGCAGGCTTCTTTCGGTTCCATCTCTTCGTCACGATGGCATATTTGCACTCTGGTCGAAAGTCTCGTAAAGCAAATGCTTGCCTTTGCAAATCTCTTTGCTGGTGAAGGAAGGACTTGCAGATCTGCATTATGCTGACCTTGTCCATGGCACGAGGTGTCGATGGCATGCTGGATAAACGCCAGCAACTCATTGGCCACGAGCGCCATGGTCACAGGCAGCGGCAATCAGCCACGCGATTCACAAAAATATTAATTAATAATTAATATTTTCTGCATGTGTATAACGCGGAGCGCGACCGTTTGCTAGCTCGACTCATTACTCACACGATTTTAAGCCTTTCATTGATATCTTAAAGTTCAATTAAATACCTCAGCGATGCTCACTGTTAAAGTTCGTCCTGATGTTAGGTAAAAGTGGTGGACATCGAGCGCACGTCCGCCGAGATCGACGACACGCGTGCGGGCTACGTGCCGGTGGCCAACCGTGGGCAGCTCCTGTTCTTCTGCCTGTCGGGCATGGTCAATGTCGACCCCATGTACCAGTACTCGCTGGAGTGGTTCGTCAAGCTGTTTCGGCGCAGCATGGAGGAGACCGAACCTAATGGTAGGTGAAAATTGTATTGATTCTGTTGTTTGATCGCTACCACTATAAGATTATGAATGTGACTAAGGCATAAGAAGTGATTGATTGATTGCACTAAATATATTTTCCTTGTGTTCAATAAACTTAATGAATGCGCATCTTCCCAGAGGACATTCTGGACCGCGTGGAGAGCATAATGAAATACTTCACGTACCTGCTGTACCAGAACGTGTGCCGGAGCCTGTTTGAGCGGCACAAGCTACTGTTTGCCTTCCTGCTGTGCGCGCGTATACTGCTCGACAAGGGGTACATCAGATACAATGAGTTCTTCTTCCTTCTGAACGGGGCTAGTGTGGAAGAGGTCTGTATTTAAAAAAACCATTACTGTTGTCGATGGGAGAACCATCAACTTGAGGCCAAGGCCACAAAAAATGGTAGAGTGAAATATTTATTGCATTTTGGTAAGAGGAGTTCCTCTTAGAAACCTCAATTTTCAATATTACTTTTGACGATACCAATTTCTGTCATCCTTTGTAATAAATATTCAGGAGCTGGAGAACCCGGAGCCGCGGTGGATATCGTCCCGCACGTGGATGGATCTGGTGCAGCTGACGGCGCTGGAAACCATGCAGCAGTTCGTGGCGGATGACTTCACGCAGAACATCAAGTTCTTTCGAACCTTCTACGATGCATGGAATCCTCACAAGTTGGTTCTTCTTTTATAGACTTGGCTTTCTATACAAAGCCAGGTTAACCAAAACTAATATCTAATTTTATACCTGATTCGTAGTCAATTTTAGCACAGTCCATTCATTCCATTCCTTATAGTATTATGATAATGTGGATAAAATTATTTTGAACTGCTAGAAACAAAAAAAAAAAATAAATAATTTTCTTACAGATTACCATATCCGAAACCTCTAGATTCAAAGTATGACTCGTTCCAAAAGCTGTTGGTTCTCAAATGTCTGCGACCTGACAAGCTCATACCGGGTCTTCAGGTTGGAAAGCTTCCTCCATTAAGTAGAATCGAGTAATCTAATACGCACGTGTCGAACATTGGTCCTATGTAATAATTTAATTAATTAATTGGGAATCTTCTGATGTATAAATTGTCATCACTTAGAAGCAACTTAAGACATTGAAATCATTGACATGGTGATCCTATACGAAAATACACGTGGAATCAAAATTTTAAAACTCTTCAAGCCGGTATCCCATTGGGGTAACTGATTTAGATCAACATTTATTTGAACATGCATATTCATGTACCTTTTTTGTAGATGCCCATTTTCCTCTTTATCCGTCCCAATTTTAAAACAAAGTAAACTTTAGGACTACGTGGTGGCGATCCTGGGCGCGAAGTTCGTGGAGCCGCAGCCGGCGGAGCTGGCCGCGGTGTTCGGCGAGTCCGACCCGCCCTCGCCCATCATATTCGTGCTGTCGCCCGGCACCGATCCAGCCACCGGTCAGTGATAGTTGCTAATAAAAGCACAATTTTATATTATTTCAATACAAGGAGTATGGATTTCCTCAGCCGTTTAAAGTAGGACAGGAGAAATTAATGGCCCAAGCAACAAAAACTGGTATACAGCAAAGCACACTATCATATTGCTTAGTCGAATTCTTTATAAATTATTTGCCACCAAGTGATAAATATTGCACACAATAGATTCTGTCCTGTTCTATTGACATCACTTAATAGATCTGATGAAGTTTGCGGAGAAGAAGAAGATGAGCAAGCGGCTGGAGAGCATCTCTCTGGGTCAGGGACAGGGGCCTATCGCCGAGGCGCTCTTGCGTGCCGGCTGCGATGTCGGCAACTGGGTTTTCTTACAGGTGTGTGGGAAGTAAATAAGAAATCAGTAATAAATGACTACAAAGTTATAACACCTAGACCTTATCTAAAATATCTAAAAAAAACCCTGCCAAAAAAGAAATCTTAATCATTTTTTAGTATTATATGTTGACCCAAATAGGTCACTCACTTTTGAAAAAATTAAATTAAATGGCGAATATCAGCAACGGTCGGCCGTACGTATTATGTTCAAATGATTCGTCTTCAGCTCCCGGATCTCCATTTCACGGACCGACTACGTGATACGTCCTACCAAACACCTTGCATATTCATTGATTTTCGTAAACGAGATAAAATGACAGGATTAATGTTATTAGAACTGTCACCTGTCGCCGTCGTGGATGCCGGTGTTGGAGGCGAGCGTGGAGCTGATCCCGGTGGACTCGGTGCACAAGGACTTCCGCCTGTGGCTCACCTCCACACCCTCGCCCTTCTTCCCCGTGGCGCTGCTGCAGAACGGTACGTTCCGTCTGACTAGGCTGAAGGCGATCGTGGTACTGATCCCGGTGGACTCGGTGCACAAGGACTTCCGCCTGTGGCTCACCTCCACACCATCGCCCTTCTTCTCCATGGCGCTGCTGCAAAACGGTACGTGCTCTACGTCTGACCAGGCTGAAGGCGAGCGTGGTACTGATCCCGGCGGACACGGTGCACAAGGAATTCCGCCTTGGCTCATCTGTACTACACCCTCGCCCTTTTTACACCACGTCAATCTGGTCCCGTGATAAGTTCTCGAAGAACTTGCGTTACGGGTAGGTAACAGACAACGGAGATATATTTAATGCTTTTATATATTTGTTATATTTTATACAAATTATTAAATATATGTAATATAATAAAATATAATATAACACACCCATGACCCAGGAACACAGAAAACTTTTTGTATCTTCAGCGGGATTCGAACACGTGACCTCCGACTTGAGCGCCGACGCGCTTACCACACAGCCGAAGTAGCGGCGCCGCGTGCGTGTGTGCTTGTACTGGGTAGGCTTGGGTAGCTGAGCAGCTAGTTTATACAATAGGAAAAAAGTCCGGATAGTAGTAGGCACATTTGAAACAAAATATTAGTGACACAATACAGAGTCACAGATGCATTCAGCGCGCGAAATCAAATTCCCCATTGTACCAACACAAAAGACGGAAATAATAACGCAATAAGTAGCTTTAGGTACGCAGTAAGTAGTCACTGCTGTTGGTCGTTTAGAAACTAAACAAAACTTATTTTAAAAGCAACATTCTGTATAAATGGAAACCGCTTATGTGTGATCTATATAACATAACATATGTTACACTACTGAACGGATTGCCTTCTAAATTGCCGCGTAGGTGTAGGCATAATATGCTAAGAGGGACAATGTTTTCAGACGTATTTATTTCATTTTCGAGTCCAGTTCCTTCCTTGCGGAATGCCACTAGTGACCGAAGGATTTCAACCTGAATTATTTATTGTTAACAACAGTGAAACGAGCACAAAAAAGAATGGTGGAAAAAATCATTCCCCAAATTTTTTTAACGTTAAGCACGGCAGCCGTGTCATTTTGAAATCGATGCTCCTTCAAATTAAGTTTTGGGGAGACCTACCCAGAACATAACTATTATATCTACCAGAATGTGAACATGGCATAAGCGTCATTGGTCAAAGTCGATATTTGCACTAATGAGTTAATGACTCACATAACCTCAGGCTACAAGATGACGGTGGAGCCGCCGCGCGGGATCAAGGCGAACCTGCTCAAGGCGTACATGAACCAGGTGCCAGACTTCATCGACTACTTCAATTCCAACGAGACCAAAGTGCCGTCCTTCAAGGTTTGTTATTTTTACTACCTTACCTTAATTAAAGTATAATGTTAATTAGACTATAATTAACTTAGGAACGTGTGCTAATGATGTATTATTCGACCATCAAATATATTTGAGAATCTTCACAGAAAGCCGTAAAAACACTACCGTATATCGCAGGTGTCCATGGGTAGCCATCGAAATGTTAAGCTCCAATTAAATGTTATTTTATTACTTTCGTTTGTGTATCCCGTCAGTGGCTGCTGTTCTCGCTGTGCCTGTTCCACGGCACGGTGCTGGAGCGGCGCAAGTTTGGGCCGCTGGGCTTCAACATCCCGTATGAGTTCACGGACGGTGACCTGCGCATTTGCATCTCGCAGCTGCACATGTTCCTCACCGAGTACAGCGAGGTGCCGCTCAAGGTAGGGCTCATTGTGCATACAGTAGTGGAAATTTGGGTGAGCCCATGCTATCTGACAGCTGTTTAAATCTGAAAGGCGCCGTCTGGTGGCACAATCGAAACCGTCAATGAGGATTTTAACACTTTTTATGTCGCGAGGCAATGCTTCGTATGTGTCAGGTCTGAACAGCTGTCAGGTGTTTGTATGTATCAGTATCGACTCGAAAACATCCATTAGATGTTTAGTGGTTGACATAGTTCTGAAATTGGTTCAATGACGTAATTATTATAATCTTGTGGTTATGCAGATGCTCACGTACACAGCGGGTCACATCAACTATGGCGGGCGCGTGACGGACGACTGGGACCGGCGCTGCCTGCTGGTGCTGCTGGCGGACCACTACTGCGGCGCCGTGCTCTCCGACCGCCACCAGTTCAACGACACCGCCGCCTACAGACAGGTAATGCCCCATCAGAGAGGGTTGCTTAAAAGTTGAGTTCCGCCAGTGCCCATTATCACTGCTACCTAACTACGCCTATTTGTTCTGCAGCAACCAGCCACGTTTACGCTAGAGGAGTACCTGACGTACATCCGCGGGCTGCCGCTCAACGATGATCCCGCCATGTTCGGCCTGCACTCCAACGCTAACATCAGCTACGCCATGTCGGAGACCAACGCCTGCATTAGTAACTAACTCTTTTTAACGGACTTCCAAAAAAAGGACGCGGTAATACGTTCAGCTGTATGTATTTTTTTTTAATGTTCAACGATAACTCCGCCGTTTGTAACAGATTTTCAAAATAATTTTTTTGGTGTTAAGGGTTATACTTCGAAGTTGGTTCCGTTTTCACAAAAGTGGTGACCTGATGATGGGATCCACGAGGACTCGAGGGAACTCCTCAAAATTTATATGAACACATCTAGTGATTTTGACTTTTTCTGAAGTAACCAATGCATATGCTACCAAAAACTAAGATTTTGCACCAAGGTATACCCTAGATCCAAAAGTACTGAATAGAACTCCTGACTTCTTATTAGTCTTAGGAATTTCTATTGGTCCCTATATTGTAACGAGCTATACCCAACGTGTGGTGTTGTTGTGTTGCAGCCACGATGCGCAACACGCAGCCGCGAGAGGAGAGCTCGGGCGGGCAGTCGATGGAGGAGATGACGCGGACCACCGCCGCCGACATCCTCGACGTGCTGCCCAGGCTGCTCGACCTCCAGCACATCGCCAGGGCGTGAGTACCATCTCACACGATGATATTTGAAAACATCTGGTTACTAATACTGCAATAAAACTGCACAGTCGTAGGCCAAAAAATAATGAACATCGATCTTTAAAAAGAACTGTACCTTTGTAGAGCATCATCTCTGGCAGCCACTGCCACTGATGCTGAGATAAAATACTACTGTGGTAGGCGAAAAAATATAGAACATCGACCTTTAAAACGAGCTGATATTCGGTTAGTGTCGTGATATTTGGCTTTGTAGAGCATCATCTCTGGCAGCCACTGCCAATGTGACTTTTACCGCTGGCGCGCACATAAAGCGTGTTGTCACTGTTCCCTGCGAAAGAGAAAACAGTCTACGAAGCCGACGCTAGTCAAATACCTATATATTTTCAAAGTTCGACGTGTTTTCTTTATGTGCCTACTGAAGGCGCTCAGTAAAAAGGCGCAGATGCCATCGCGACGCAGAGATAGTGGCGCTTAAGCTTGCAGGATATCATCACCCTGTTAAAGCAGACGGTTCCAGGGGCCACACCAGCTTTCGTGGCTAGGGATATCCACAAGCTACCGGTGGTGACCATAGACTACGTCAACGTCTCGAGCCTGCTGAAGAATCTAAACACCATGAACGCGGAGCTGGATGAGATGCGAGGTCGATTGAATAGATCGGAGTCCACTATCCGTGACTTGCATAATGAATTATAGCAAATAAAAGGTAATAATTAATTATGTAGGTCACCCGATCATTCGTTTGACTTCGTAAACATGCGCCGTGCTACGCTAATACGTCTTGCTCATCAGCAAAATCCGACGGGTCAACAACCGCCGCTGCCTGCTCACCGCTTAGGGTCGAGCCGAAACCGAGGACACCAGCGACTCCGTTTTGAAAATTACGTAAGCGGTGGTCCCACGGCACCCCTGCGGGCGAAGACCAGAGGGATGGAAGAGCGCCGCAAGGCTTAGCCTCTCCGAACCGTCAAGGAGGGGTTCATACTGGTGGAGAGAAGAAAGAAGTTCTGGCCGTCGGACGTAGTCTACCCGAGGTTTCGGGGATGGCTCCCCAACGAAGCGCGCATCACGTCGGCGAAAAATGACAATACGCGATAAACTTCAGTGTGTGTGTGTAAGAGTGAATGTGAATAATATAGAAAATAAGATTGATGTATAGTATTGTATAGTATAAAATTGTGTGTATATAGTATGAAAATATATTATATACGTTGTCTGATACACGGGTACATGGGTAACACAAGTTCAACTTAGCACAGGATCGGATTGACGTGATATATATTATATAATTATGTATATTTATTCTGTATGTATTTTTATGTGTGTCTGAATAAATTGATTTCATTTGAATGTATAACTCGTGCTTATAACTATGCCATTATATGCCGTAACTCGCGACCGTTTTCAGGTACCCGGTGTCGTACAAGGAGTCGCTGAACACGGTGCTGGTGCAGGAGGCGATCCGCTACAACCGCCTGCTCGCCGTCATCGATAGCTCGCTTATGTAAGCCTTAATTTAAAAAATAAACGTTAAATAACAGCACCTCGAGAAAAATTGTTCGTCAACTACGCGCGTCTATGCGCATTTGGTCTATGGGAGCAGCTACTAATAAATAGCTACTACAAAGGGTGGCTAATGGAGTCTCCTTCTATTTTTTTACAACTTGTCAATTACATTAATAGGGACCTGCAGCGCGCGCTTAAGGGGCTGGTGGTCATGTCGGAGGCGCTGGAGGGCGTAGCCAACAGCCTCGCCGCCAACGCCGTGCCCGACGCGTGGAGCTCGCGCGCCTACCCCTCACTTAAGCCCCTAGGTAAAAGATATTCCTATATTAAAATCAGCAAGAAAGCGGAAGGATTGCTTAATGGTATGGACGTATGGCATCTTACCATCAAGCAATCTTCAAAAGCCTTGGCCTTTCATTTGGAGAAACATAGCAATGTTATTTCACGCCACTTATATTATGCGATTATCAGGTTGAGTCGGCCCAATCTGCAAGGTGACTGTTCGCGCCAAAAAAATATGTAGGCTTATCGCGAATGTACGCCTTTGCCCCTACAGTGACTTTCTTATAGTACACGAAATCTTGATCATGACTAAAGCTCTCAGTATCTCTTTTTTCTCGCAGGTGCGTGGGTGAAGGACCTGCGGCGGCGCGTTCAGTTCCTGCGCGCGTGGGCGGACGAGGGGCTACCTAAGGTGTTTTGGATCTCGGGCTTCTTCTTCCCGCAGGCCTTCCTCACAGGCGCGCTGCAGAACTACGCCCGCAAGCACGTGCTCGCCATCGATACTATCAACTACGCCTTTGAAGTGCGCTACAATTCTGATAACCTATTAAAATCCATATAGATGTAGCGACTGCATACTAAATCTGTCGAGTGCTTGTATTTGCAGCCGCTACCGTCGCCGCCGACTCGGAGGCTGGACGACGGCGTCTGCGTCAGCGGGCTGTTCCTGGAGGGCGCGCGGTGGAACATCATCGACATGATACTCGAGGAGAGCCGGCCGAAGGAGCTCCATACAGGTAATGCATGCATTTACTCACACGCGCACATACCCGCACACATACACGCATTACGCTTGTGCACGTACATGGACTCATGCACGCAGTGCGCTCGTTCTGTGTGTATACAGAACGAGCGCACAGTATACACACGCTCGCACGCTAATGTCTGCGGTGTGCGACAGAGATGGCGATAATCCATATGCGGCCGGAGCAGTGGCACCGCGCAGCGGCAGGCGCGTACGAGTGCCCGGTGTACCGCACGCTAGCGCGCGCGGGCGTGCTGGCCACCACGGGCCACTCCACCAACTACGTGCTGGCCGTGGAGCTGGCCACGCGCAAGCCGCCGCCGCACTGGGTCAAGCGCGGCGTCGCGCTCTTCTGCGCGCTTGACTACTAGCGTATATTATATTATTAATTTTAACAAATGCTTAGGTAATTTTTAAAATGCATGTTTATTTTTGCGGATAATTACATAAAAATTAGAGACACTTAATATTTTACATGTAATAATATTAAGTGAAGTTTAAATATGTGATTCCGTATGCGATATTATAATAAAGAGATTTCAAAATAAATTTAGTCGAAAACACGAGTATCTCCTTTTATTTTTGTACTTTATCTAGTAGGTAGTTATAATTTACAAACTGAAAAGAAAAAACGCGGAAAATACATCATAGGGGGTAGTAGTCCTACTGTCACGTACTTGTCTAGGTTTTATAAAATGCCTTATAACTTTTTAATTCGCTAATTGTATATTTTGTACAAATGGCGTGTTGGAACACGTGAATCACATTCACAATCACATTTACACAGGAAGATAAAAGTTGTGTACGCTGAGGGCTTGTCACGTTTTGTTCTAGTTCTATTTGATGTAGGTATCATGCCAATCATCAAGGTTACAAGTTGCAACCGAATTCGTATGTCGTTTTGAGTCCACAATCCTTCTTAATCTCAAAATTATCCAAATGGATCCAGCAGTTCTCGAGTTGAAACGAGTTGAAGACATTGAAACTGCAATCCATTTTTATATATAAGAAGATAAGCATAGGCATCAAGCTATAACTTATATCTTAGATCATATTCCTAATTAAATGATTTATTATTAAACCACGAAAGCTGAAAGTAATACAAGGTCCGTACTCCGTATTTACATGAGTCATTAATAGTCCGGCGCTTGTGAAGCTCGGGCTTAACTAGTTAGTTATACATTACCGCGGGCGGGTCGCGCAAGTTTTTTCATATATTTTTTTCACGTTAAACAAATTATAAAGGTGAGCTGTAAACTATTTAAATATTTACAGCGACTTTTTAATTTAGTTTCATCCTCAGCTCGGCGGAGGCTAAAAAATATGGAGCTTTTAATATTTGAGTTATTTAATATGTTAATATATCTTTGGAAAGTATGCCAGAAGGCCGGCGCGGCGTGTCATTGAGGCGGAACGTTGATTATATGAAACTGTATTGCACTCTCGCAGGAATTGCTCGGGGTAGGTAATTAAAACTCTTTCTCGTTTATTTATTTATTAGGTACGTAGACGGGAACCCTTTTGTATGTAATGAGTAATGACCTTTTACTATAAATATATCAATTATTATTATGTACAGTGAGTTTCAAGAAGTGTTTTATAAAGAGCTTTTTATTTTGTTAAGTGTCCATGCAACAGACGGTTAATTAAAAATCATGATAACAATAGAGCGCAGCCGACTTTAAGTCTATTGTAAAACTAATTAGTATGAGAACAGAGAAAATATTATCAAAAGCAGTGTCCACTTTTAGGAAGTTTTGTTTGATAAAAAAATATTTTTATCCGACGTAAAAATAAAAAACTCTTCTCGGATTGAAAAAATATGTGCTCCAAAAAAAAATTCGACGTTGTTTGCCTAGCGTCCGATCGCAGATTTTTTCATTATTTGCGGGTGCACTGGAATCCGGATAGGGTTTTGGAGGAATTATTTACGAGCCGTGATAAAATCGTGAGTGACGCGTGACGCGTGGAGCAAATTGGTCAAATCAAGTTTTTTGTACTGTCGTAGGACTATAGGTACTGTTAGATGCTATATGTACACAGTATTAGGGGTCGGGGAGACTGGCGTGACGTATTACGTGACCTGCTGGTGACCGATACGAGAAAAGATAATAACAATTTGTACTTACCTACCTCTTATTTACTTCAGAATAGCGAACTATCCATGCGCCTTGTCGCTAGCAGGAACTTTTAGAAGTGTGGAGCTCATATCAAGGGCGCGCTTACCTAATTTGTTGTTTGACAGCGGCCTAGTACGGACCGACATTTGCATGGTAGCAAAACACGTGGAAATTTTGAGGAGACTTTTTATGCTTTTTACAAATCAATTTTTAATATTGTTGGATTAGTTTTATGCAAATTTTAAGGTGATTATATCCTCTATCTTTGGGTGTTTTTAAACAAACCATTCATCATTTTTCTTTTCTTATGTATTGACATAAGAAAAGAAAAATGATGAATGCATTTAAGCAATATAATATCTAGCAATATACCGCGAAAAAATACCCACTACCTTTTGTTTTCTAGTTTGTTTACCTACCTACGTCTTTACCTACGACTTTAACGAATTATTTATACTTTTATACCAATATTATAACGAGTAAAAGTTTGTTTGTATGTTTGCATTGAATAGGCTCCGAAACTACTTGACCTATTTTGATGAAATTTGGCACAGATATAGAATAGACTACGGGAAAGGATACAGGCTACTTTTTATTGCGGAAAAATGTACGGTTTCTGGAAAAATTAACTTTGGCGCGCACGAAGTCGCGGGCCACATCTGGTTGTTGTATAATCATTACCCCTCCCTTTGGCTTCGCCGTAGTCAGTAAAAACGTCTTAAACTCCAAAATCTCCACAGTAAAAGCCTCGTGGCATGTTTTACTTTTGTCTATATAAGCAGGCCATAATAATATAATTAGACACCGCGCTCTGGCGAGAGACCAGAGAGAAGCGAAATAAGCCAAATGATATTAATCAAATTAAATAACTTTTATTACGGTATGCCACCTCGTGTGAATTAGATTGGTTAAACTTTTAACTGCTAATAATAATTTATATTAATAGCAAAGTCCTTAGGTCCGCTATAGAATTTTCATATTTTTGTGTAGGTACCTAAATAACTGCGTTCTTTTATGAACCTCAAAATTCTGGGTACGAGAACCTACATGATATAAATTATTATATCATGTACCATTGGGTTATGGTATTTTTGCTGATAAAGTGTTTCGTTTATTGTTGACCAATACGAGTATGCCTACCCAAACATTTCCTGCAAGTTATCATTTTCAGCTCAAACCGTTTCTCAAGTAGACAGTGAATTTGGGAACATACAAATTCACTTAGTTCACTTAGCACGCGTCACACAGATTTGTGTGATAATGGGGCGAGTGCCGAGTAGGGCGGGTAGGGCGAACCGGCGTCTACCAGAGGACACGAGACGGGGCTGAAAAATAATAATGTGCTCTTTGATGCCATAATAACGTCGTTATGTTATGCTCCATTTGTGTACACGACGGAGTAGGTCTTCTATAGGGTCTTGTACCTACTACATTCATTATTGTAAATTGATAATACTTAATGTTCAAGGGTTTGGAAAAAATTAATTTTAGATGTTTTTCGAAAGAAATTCAAGTTTCACTGAAATTAACTCACTTTGCTTGCAACTAGGCGTGCACCAAACAACTATTCTTTGCCATGGAAAGCGTACATATTTCCAATACCAAAGGTAGCATAAATGTTAAAATTTGCTTCTCGCTTTCGATGATTTTTCTCTATTTTTCCGTAGAACTATGAGTACTATGGGAAATAAAAACAAAGAATGCTGCAATCTCCTATGATTTGTATAATTTAATCTGTATACTTAATGGTTACACTCAAAAACTTATCAAGTCTTCGAAGAAAGTATTCGCCGTTATTCACAGAACTGCGAAACGCTTTGGCACAGTGTAATAAATACTGTATGAAAATACCAAGCTAAATAATAAACGGTGCTCGTTTATCGGCTTAGGATTTTAGTGAAAACTGTCTACTTCCAGAACAAGCACAATGTGTAAAGCTTCAAAAGCTAAAAGAACGGCGTGGAACGCTCAGTTTTCAGAACCAAAATGTAGTTTCGTAGTTCTTTGAATAGACAATTGATAAACATTATGTATTCTAATTATCTTACTGAACTAAATATACATCAATTTTAATATTTCAACAATAATTTACACATTTAAAATTTATTACAACAATGAAAGAAAATACATTTATGTTTAAACAGTTGAATTTATCGAAATTCGAATTTACCAAAAAAAATTAAGCGATTAATAAATCTATGTAAAAATCAAACACACGAGTGTCGTGCCATAATGTTCTGCTCCAAACAAAATCGGTACGTGTGTAAGAAACATTATAAAACAATCTGTTATCTGTAGAACTATGAATATTAGTGATCTCGCCACTACGATTAATATAAACATAATGAAATTTAAACTCAATAAACGAAAGTTATTTTATCACATATTCAAGGAATTACGTTCGCTAGCTTACAATTAATTGATATCTAATAAAAGTGAAAACTCACGAGGAACGTTCCAGTTTAAGTAGAAATAACAAACGTTAAAATTTTGAATTGTCTAAAATGTACCGAAAATACCCACTGTGGATACATAAACAATTTACAGACGGTTAATTAACTCCAAATTGTTCCACGCAAAACTAATATTGTTTTGAGTCGTTTCTATGGCGTTATTTAGCTCCCGTCGGCTATTTCTTGTGGCAACGTCTGCGAATGTAAAACAAATACATAATATCTTTCCTCGCAAGTTATCGTGTGTCGAGCGTGGATCCTAAACGTCGAAGAGGGAGTCGTCGTCGTCCGCGGAGGCCGATCGCTTGCCGAGTCCGAAGTTGAACCGGTGCAGGTCGCGCTGCCGCTTGCCCAGGCCGAAGTTGAATTTGCTGCTGTACCTGCAACGTGCAGCGCTTTTAGAAGTCGCCGAAAATCCTGCTGTACCTTTCGACCTTATTGTTATGCCAATTAGGCTGAAAAGTAGTACACCGCAGGTGTTCGTGACTGTACCTTTAAGTGCACTATAGTACTATACATATTATATGTATACCAATATTACAAAGACGAAAAGTTTGTTTTGTTCGCATTGAATAGTACTGGACTGATTTTGATGAAGTACGGCTGAGATATAGAGAAGACCATGAGAAAGGACATAGGATACTTTTTATCGCAAAAATTGACGGTTTCGGTTGTGGTTGACGGTTGACGGAAGTTTTGAAACCAGGTAAATCCTGTAAATCTAGCTTATTATCATACCGTTTGCCAAGGCCGAAGTCGTATCCGCGCGCACGCTTGCCGAGCCCGAAGTTATACAGGTACGGCCGCTTGCCGAGCCCGAAGTCGTACATCCGCGCGCGCTTCTCCTCCGGCTCGTCGTCTTCCACGAACCTCTTGCCCAGTCCGAAGTCGTACATCCGCGCGCGCTTCTCCTCCGGCTCGTCGTCCTCCACGAACCTCTTGCCGAGCCCGAAGCTGTACGGCCTCGCGCGTTTTACCTCGAAGCCTGCAGAAGAAGATAAAGATTATTGCATGTGATAATTAAAAATGACCTCCTAATGAACCTTTATAGTTTCGCTCTGTCCGTCCGTCTGTCTGTCTGTCCGCTCTTCTAGCTTCTGTAATTATTAATATAAATTGATAAAATTTGGTACAGCTATAGATTTTATATATATCTCGGTTTTAACATTATAAAATAATAATAATTGTATATATTAGGGAGGCTCCCCTACATGTGAAGTGGGTATGAAAAATATTTTTTCATCCTACCCCATCGTGTAGGGTATCGTTTAATAGGTCTTTTAAAATAAAGGAAAGGTTTCATACATAATTTTTTTATATATTCAATCATTTTCGAGTAATCGGCCTCCAAAGTGGTTTATAAGCTGGTTCCCCCCTGGCATTTCTAAACTATGAGACTTAGAAACTTGCAATTTTCCATGCTGATAGGTCATGCTAAAAACTCTTTAGGAAAGTTAAAATCGGACAGTAACTTTTGAAGTAATTTGAAAAAAACCTTTTACGCGGTTATAGTTACAGAACCCTCCTTAGACTTAGTTAGGTTACTATTAAACTTTGGTAAGTATGAGAATAGGTTGTAACTTGTAAGCCATTTCGAAGTGTCAAGGGTCGAGTTGTCAAATCTGAGATTTGACAATCAATTCATACCTACTTTGATTTTAAGCTCTATTGTATTATAGCAGAGTTCTATTTACAGAACTGTTTTTTCTGTCGTGACCACTAAAAACTCTCGTGGGAACGTCGGCTTAGCGAGAAAGGCGGCCCATCTCAACATTATTTTTTACTATTTTGATATTTTTTTATTACTTTATGATATTATCCTACTCATTATTTTTCACACTTCTAACGCCAATCCTCATTGTTTAAAAGCAATATTAGTACTGTATTATTACCCACTGAGGGTTCATGATTATTCATGAACCCTCAGTTGGTACTCTTTCATACATCACCTGTAGGTTGTAGGGGCAAGGAGTATATGTAGCTTGTAGGTGAAGGTAGTCATTTTAAACGTCGCGTCAAACAAATCTATCATAAATATTATGAAATTATATCCTACTACTATTATAAATATGAAAATTTGTGAGCATTGATGGATGTATGGATGTTTGTTATGGTAGTAGTTTAGGCTCTGAATTAAAACATAGGCTACTTTATATCCCAAAACAGTACAGCTTTCCCGTGAAATAATGGATTTACGCGGGCGAACACGCGGGCAAAAGCTAGTTGTCAATTATGTCAAAGCACGAAACGACCAGCGGCCAGCCCCATGAACATAAGTTCTGGCTGGAAAAAACTCCGCCCCGCTCGCCGCGGGCACACCCCGCATCGTCTAGTTACGCACACATAACTGCGAGCTGTCTATCGTGTAAATCTAGCCAATGACGGTTCTTTACGTTAATAATATTTATTCTTCGCTCTTGGTGGCCCCATACACGGTCCGGTTTTCCTTCAGTTCGGCCTGAACGGATGCAAAATTTGCGAAACTACTAAACTCGCGTCGTTTTCTTCAAAATACTACTAAAAGAGTACCGATAACTATAAAAAAGCTACTAAACTTAGGAATCCCTAAAAGTCTTTTTGGGATTTTGTGTTATGTTTGTAACATACATACATTTTCAGGTTTAATATTTAATTGTTAAATTAAAAAAATATAGTAGATACTATTACATATTATATAGAAATTAAATCGGTAGTTTTAAGCGACTTACGGAAGCGTGCTACTATGTGCTATTATTATAAGGTCATAATGGCACATAGAAGCAAGCCATTTTGCATGTTATGATTACTGTCTAGCTATTTTCTACAAAACCACTACTTACAACTTAATTCCTACTAAGGAGGTGTTAGATATTAAGATGTACAAAACAATAATATGTAAATTCATATTTGGCGCGCTGTGTGTCGTTACGACACTTGTAATATTCGCGGGAAGCGTGCCCGCTTCCCCGCGCCCGCGCACCCCTTCATATGCAGTCTGTGTTAAGGAAATAAACGACAGTGAGAAATTGACCACTTGTTTGATTAGATGCGTACCAATTTGCCCGCCCTCATACCTAACACGTGGCGACGAGGCACACCGCGAGTGCATAGTTATTTTAATATTAAACAATGGCAACAGTTTTCGGCGTTCTATCTACGTTCGATCATCGGTCTCAGGAATGGAGCAGCTACAAATCGCGCATTCATCAGTGGTTTATTGCAAATAATCTGGACGATGAGACTGACAAAATGGCGGTTAGGCGGCGGGCAATTTTCTTGAGCGCACTATGTGAACAAACATTTATATTGGTCAGAGACCTGGCGCTCTCGAACAAGGTGGAGGAGCTAAATTTTTCGGCAACCACTGAGCTGCTGGATAAGCACTTCACCCCGAAAAGGTTCGGTTTCGCGGAAAAGTCGATGTTTTACGCGGCAAGGCAGCACCCAGGTGAAAGTCACACTCAATGGGCAGCCAGACTCCGTGGGCTAGCGGCGCACTGTGCCTTCAAGAATTTGGAGGAAGCGCTGTTGGACCGATTCATCATGGGTATGGCTGCAGGTCACGAAAGGGACAAGTTGTTCTCGCAGAACCAAGAGGAGTTAACCCTGGCGAAGGCTATAGATTTGGCGGAAAGCGTACGGTGTGCACGCCAGGCGTCGTCAGTGGCTCCACCGGGAGCGAGCAACGGCATAGCTCTAGGACCAGAAGAAGTGTTTCATATCGACAAGAAGGAAAAGTGTAGTGTATGTGGCTTCACTAATCATAAGTCTAATCAGTGTCGGTATAAAAACTACAAGTGCAAAAAGTGTGGTGTTAAAGGCCATTTACGTAAAATGTGTTCGGGAAGTGCAACAAAGATCAACTTTGTGGAGAGTAATGCGGACGATGAAGATGATGGTAACTGCTATAATATACGGTGTGTAAAGGGCAGGCCCATGACTGAAACCGTCAAAATTGGTCCAGTATTTTTAGAGTTTCTAATAGATAGCGGTTCGGCAGTTAGTTTAATATCTGAAAATAATTATAAAATAAATTTTAATAGATATCCTTTAACGATAACTAGTAAAAAATTATTTAGCTACACAGGGGAACAAATAAAATGTTTAGGCACTGTTTTTGTACCAATAACATACAGAGAGCGGACGCGGGAATTGGCTTCGTATGTCGTACAAAATGGCGGACCTCCGATTTTGGGGACCGAGGTACGAGCCATTTTTACCCAATCTCAGGAATTTAACAACCTAGCAGATAAAATAATAAGAAAGTTCCCACAAGTGTTTTCTAAAAAATTAGGATTATTATTATTTAATAAATATACGGTTGAGTTACGTTTTAAACCCGAATCGAAGCCAATATTTTTTAAAGCTAGACCCGTGCCATACGCGCTAAAAGATAAATTAGATAAGGAGTTAGATCGATTATTAGATTTAGGTACTTTAAAACCCGTCGGTCATTCGCAATATGCATCGCCTATAGTGCCGGTATTAAAAAAGGACGGCAATATTCGATTGTGCGCGGACTACTCAGTAACAATTAATAAACAATTAATAATAGATCAATACCCTTTGCCTACGGTGAACGAGTTGTTGTCCAAATTACATGGGGGTATTAGATTTAGTAAAATTGATTTATCAAGCGCGTATAATCAATTCAAACTTAACAACGGTTCCCAGGATTTGACTTGCATAAATACGCAGCGGGGGCTTTTTAAGTTTACCAGGCTGGTATTTGGGCTAGCTAGCGCGCCATCAATATTTCAGCGGGCCATGGAGTGTCTTCTCGCTGGTATAGACGGAATTATATTTCTGTTAGATGACATTTTGGTGACAGCGGCTGACACTGAACAACACATAAGACGGTTGATAACAGTATTCAATCGGTGGACTTAACAGGCTGTTAAAAATTTGTGAAAGGTACGCTATTGAACACGGCTTAGAGTATAATGTTGGTAAGTGTGAGTACATGATTTTTAAATGCAATAGTAAGATTTTCAATCATCAAGATTGTCCACCACCTTTACTTAACGGAGTACCTCTGAGTCGTGTTACAAAATTTAAATACCTCGGTCACGTGGTGACAGATACTCTCAGTGATGAGGAGGATATTGAGAGGGAGCGCAGGGCGCTATCGATCCGCGGTAATATGCTGGCACACAGGTTTGCCAGGTGTACAGCGCCTGTCAAGATAACGCTTTTTAAAGCATTTTGTCAGGCGTTTTACGCCTGTGGTCTGTGGGCCAGCTTTACTCAACGGACCTATGGCGCCTTGCGGGTCCTTTACAATAACATATTCAGGTCTCTATTGCGGCTCCCTCGATACTGCAGTGCATCCGGGATGTTTGCCGATGCGGGAGTCGACGATTTCTACGCGATTATGCGGAAAAAGGTAGCGTCAGTAGTGCATAGAGTTCGGGAGAGCCGGAATGGGGTCCTGAAGATGATAGCGGAGCGAGTTGACTCTGCACTCCTTCGCAGACTCACTGAGCTACATGTCAGGGTGGCAAGATGAGCTGCATTTTGATTATTTGATAGTATATTAATATAATTTTGCTGTCACAAAATCATGTAAAATATGGACTTCTTTGTCTGAAAATAAATTATTTTTATTTTATTTTATTTTTTATTTTTTTTATTTTTTTATTTATTTATTTATTAGAGCGATTAAATGATGCAGGACTCACAGTACAGCGTAGTAAGTGCGAGTTTTTTAAAAATGAAATATCGTATCTGGGGCACGTGATAGACAAAAATGGAATAAGAAAATCACCTGAAAAAGTGAAAGCAATTTTACAGGCGTCTAAGCCAAAAAATGTAACAACTACAATCGTTTTTAGGATTAGCTAATTACTATCGGAATTTTGTACCAGATGCGTCTTCGGTATTAAGTCCGTTGTATAATTTACTTCACAAAAATATTAAATGGGAATGGACTAAGGTACATGACGACACATTTTTTAAAATAAAAAATATATTAGCATCAGACAAAACGTTGGCACATTTTAATCCTAACGCTAAGATTATTTTAACGGTAGATGCGTCGCCGACAGGTTTAGGGGCTATTCTTTCACAAGTCGATAGTGACATGATAGAAAGGCCAGTAGTCTACGCGTCCAGAACGCTTTCACCTGCTGAAAAGAACTATGCACAAATTCAAAAAGAAGCAACCGCGATTATTTTTGGTGTAAGGCGATTTCACCAGTACCTTTACGTTCGATCACAGCCATTTGTTCTAAGGACAGATCATAAACCTCTGCTAGCTATTTTTGGACCTCATAAAGGCATTCCTGAAATTTCAGCCAACCGCCTGCAGCGGTATGCAATGTTCCTAGCGGCTTATAATTATACTATAGAATATATAGGGAGTAAACAGAATAGCGCAGATTATTTATCTAGGGCGTTCGTAGATGGAGTTTCGCGCGCGGTCGGTCCGACGCGACCCGACGTGGCGACAGACGAGTTATCGGAGTGCGAGGAGCGCGCGGCCTACGTTAACTTTGTAACTGACGGCGATCTACCGGTCACGCTGGATGACCGCGAGACCTCTAAAGACGTATGCCTGTCTATAGTAAAAAAATATGTATCAATCGGGTGGCCTAGGAAAACTTACGATATCAATTTAAAACCTTATTTTGGTTGCCGTTCGCAACTTTCCCTCGAAAACGGAATTTTAATGAGCGGACATAAGGTCGTAATTCCGATGTCTTTAAGGGACGTTATATGTAACGAAATGCATAGTTCACATTTCGGAATCGTTAAGATGAAAGCGGAAGCGCGCAAGCGGCTATGGTTCCCGGGGTTAGACGCGGCGCTGGAACAGCTGGCAGCGCACGCGCCGCTTCGGCCCTGGCCGCTACCGCCTTAACCTTTTTATAGAATACATCTCGACTTTCTAGGGCCCGTTAATAATAATATAATGTTTTTGATTATTGTAGATGCTTATAGTAAATGGGTTGAATGTTATGATGTGTCGGTAACGTATAACACTAAAGCGGTGATTACGAGCTTATGTGATTTTATGTCGCGTTTTGGTATTCCGTGCATATTAGTGACCGACAATGGGACATCATTTAGTTCGAAAGAATTTAACCAGTTTTGTTTAATTAACGGCATAAAACACATATTTTCCCCTGTGTATCACCCGGCTAGCAACGGTCAGGCGGAGAGTTTTGTTAAAATTGTTAAAAAAGGTCTCAAGGGGTTAGTTCTAGAGGGTTGCAATAAAAAAAATATTAGAGAAAAAATGGCAAAATTTTTGTTTGACTATAGAAACTCTAAAAACAGTACCACTGACAAATCGCCCGCGGAATTAGTGTACGGGCGCGCACTGCGCTCGTGGCTAGACCTGTTACGCACCGTCACACCGCGCCGCCACCGTCGTCCGCAGCGACCAGTTTTTAAATACAATGACCCAGTGTGGGTAATTAAAAATGCAAGTGTAAAAAAAATATGTTGGATTGAAGGAATAATTTTAGAAAAAATTGGTCACGTTGTCTATAAAATTTTTGTACCGAGCTGGGAGGCAGAAGTCACTAGACACGTTGATCATATCAGACCGCGACGGTTGTGTGACAGTAGTAATCGCGATCAATGGGATCCTGATCTGGCACCCGATGTGGCGCCTGATATGCACTCGGTTGTGGCCTCTAACGTAGGAGGGGGAGAGGAGACGGAGCCGCACTTGAGTCCGGGCACGTCCCAGGAGTCGAGTAGTCCAGGGTCGCCAGGTGTCCCTACTGACAGCATGCCCACCAGGCGACGTGAAATAAGCCCAGTGTTCTCCACGCCACCGTCACGGTCCCCATCTTAGGTTAAGTTGTAAGACTAAGTGTGGATTGTTCATTAATTTCTGGTTGTTTTGCTGAATTGTAATGAATGTAACTTATTGTAAGGTTATTGTTAAGTAAAAGGTAAGCCATTCGTAATGTATCTATATGTTCACTAACTAAAGGGGGAGAGATGTTGATATTAAGATGTACAAAACAATAATATTATGTAAATTCATATATGGCGCGCTGTGTGTCGTTACGACACTTGTAATATTCGCGGGAAGCGTACCCGCTTCCCCGCGCCCGCGCACCCCGTCATATGCAGTCTGTGTTAAGGAAATAAACGACAGTGAGAAATTGACCACTTGTTTGATTAGACGCGTACCAATAAAAAAAAATACAATAAAAATACAAAAATATAAAAAAATAATATAAAATATAAAATTAAAATACAAAATACAAAAAAAAAAAAAAAAAATACAAAATTTAGTAGTAAAACTTTGTAAAACAACTAAGTTGGCAACATTAATTCTGACCTGTACGGATGGACTGAACGGCAATAAAATTGGACTGAACGGTAATAAAATTCGAGTGTAAAATAAAACCGGTCAAGTGTGAGTCGGCAAGATGATTTCCGTACAAAACGGAAAAAATTACGTTTGTTGTATGTGAGCCTCAAATTTTTATTTTATTCTGTTTTTAGTATTTGTTGTTATAACGGCAATAGAAATACCTACATCATACATTTGTAAAAATTTTAACTGTCGAGCTATCACGGTATAAGAAGGTTAAGATTATAAAATCTAAAGACTATAAAACAAACAGAAATGATGTCTATAACACATTACTGGAAAAATGTATGACACAATAATTCGGTTTCGTCAATAGCGTGATTACAATTGCAGTAAAATACAATAAATAAATAAAATAATAGCCTAAACTGACCAAGAGCATGTCACGACATGTCTAAGGAGGGTTCCGTAACTATCAACGCGCAATAGGTTTTCATTAAATTACTATAAAAGTTATTGTCATAAAGTTATTATAGAAGCTAGGAGAGCGGCGGACAAACAGACAGACGGTCGGGCAGAGTGAAATTATAAGGGTTCCTTAAGTATTACAGAACCCTAAAACACGACTGAAGCTCGCGGCAATTTTCCGTGTATGTGCTCATGCGTTCAGCCCAAACTAAGATTAAAACGCCTAGAAACCGGGTACGCGCATGAAAAGTGAAGTAAATCATACTGAGCCATATCGGCTCAGTTTGTTCGAACGACCCGTCAGTTGTCAAGGTCAAGCGCTAGTGCATACATCACCGACTATTAAAAACATTATGACGGTTTGTGTCGTTATTGGGTGTTACAATGCATCGGAAAGGAATAAAAAAAACTTCGGACATAACATTTCATATGTTAGTATGAAATGTTATGTCCGAACAATTTACAAATCATATTATATCGCCATCTTGCTGCCCTATTGTGAATTGTGAAAGTGTTACTAGTAAAAATAAATTTATTTTAAAATTTTCATGGCTAACTAATAGTTGCAACTAAGACAAAGTTTTATAATATTTTCAGATTTTTTTAATTATGAATTTAAAGTATTGCCCGTATTACGATAATCCTTAATATATTCCTTAATACCAGTTTAATATAAATAAAGTTCACAAATTGTGTTTAGATGGTTTAAAATGAAATATAAGTTATATTTTTACATCTCACGATATTAAGAAAAGAAAATACAATAATCCCAATTTTAAGAGTACACACTCCACAATTTTAAAGTTTTGTTTGTATGCGTGTCGGTATGTAATGCTTACGCCTACATCTACGAGTATCTGTTGCTTGCTTCACTTTGTACGATGCGTTTGTTTGAAGACTATCTAGGCGTTCTTAATCTAAGGGCCGAACTGACGGCAGTTCGGTCGGATGCGATTTTCTCCGTGTATGTGCTCGAATCCGTTCAGGCCGAACTGACGTCAGTTCTAACTGAAACGATCGGCCTCTCGTCTGTGGAGGCCGTGTTTAATGTTTTGTTGCAAAATAACAAATTTCAAATGTTTTATTTAATCATAGGTCTTCAGCTGAAAACTATTATAATAGTGTTAGATTATTCTATTTTGGTGTATTTCTATAATTCGGACATTTTATTCGATGTTGAATTACTTCATGGTCCATTATATACAATAGTGTAACGTATAGTCTGAATAAACCTGAGATATTAGGCATTTATTTAGGACAGACGTAGCAGACGCGGTAGTTTGGAAATGTAGGCTTGCGGAAAACTAAACCGCCCTCGAAACCACGTATTATTCTATGATTCATTCAAAACCCATAACGACAAAATGATTCATGTTATTATTTTGTCATTTAACTCTTGTTCTTTTATGCCGTAAGAATTATGTTCAAAACGTTTCGGCACAGTTTATCGTTTATCGAGTAGTTTCTTTCTGTCGTCGTCCGTGTGTTTATGATTAGGGCGCGTTTACATGTCTATGAGAATAACAATGCGGCCACTGCAAATTGAGCTTTAGTAAGTACCGTAAAATGGGGAGAATCGGGACACTTTCGAAGTTTGACAGCAATTTTTATTGCTTTTTTCTGCTCTATATCTTATTAAATTGCTTCCGGCAGTCTGTGTTTTTGTTTACAATTACAATGCATTACAATGCATTACAATGTAAGTTTTAAACAGAAAATCTCCAAAAACCTCAACAAAAACCATTGCGCTTGACAATGTTCGTTCTTCTATAGAAATGACATCTGACGACGTATGAAAAACGACGATTGTCGAGGACTATTAACAACATGGCAATGCAATGTACAATAAATTACCTTCACAATTTAGTAATCGCGACAACCCTATCTATAAAAACCCAATTTACCCACAATCGTCCCGATTTATTCAAGTTTGGTCCCAACAGACCCATTTCCGTTTCGGTTTTTTTATTTTTTTTTCAAATGAGAATTAATGTTACCAGAATATATACGGAAATATTACGAAGTTTAAATTGAATAAAATATTTATAAAATTATGAAAGAATGAGGAATAATAATGTCGCAAAAACTTTCCCGGTTTTATTCCAATTCACCCCCTAGACCCTATTCCTTTCATTTTCAGTATATATTTTTACTCTGTGACCACGTGGAGGAAATAAATGACAGACAAAATAAAAACTACAGTTATAAAAATATAAGACCACACGTTTGACGTAAGCATTCAATTCACTCATGTTTTGTGCAAGTCAAAGTCCACAGTTACATAATCAAAAAGGCAAAAGCTTTCAGGGTGGATAAATATTATTTTCTAATATTATCTTTCATTTATCTTGCGTGATTTAAGATATTTCGGTCCACTCAGACTTACACAGTTTACGACATTGAGTTTTCATCTAGTTTTTAAGACGTGAGTAAGACCCTGAGTAAAGGACGCAGAAACATAATAAAATTTGTTATAAATGAAAATGTGAAACCTGTATGAAATGGTTGAAGTTTAGAGCGCAAAACTAATGCAATCTACATTCATTTGAAATATTGCTAAGTACCTATGCGCTAAGAGTAATTGTTTCGAAATGTAGAGCATAATATTCGCTCTATAATTCATTAGAATTTTAGTTAGTAGCACCTGTTATACCAGATGTACGGCACCGTGCTAAATGCTATCCAAAAACATAGGTGACACTCACTAATTGTCCTGTACTTTCGTATTTCATGTAAGTTCTAATATGCTGATGAATTTCCATTGTGTGTTACTCAATTACAAATTAACATTATAGTACGTGGTTTAGTTGGAATTCTCTCCCGGAGGTCGTAACGTAAACACATTACACATATTGTGACACGTGATATACAAAACAGATGTTTTTGGTAAGCCTTGAACTGTGTTATTTAAGCTCTAGATTATAATCGACGGACAACATGATGAGGAAACCTGCGAGTGTAAGAAGTCCCATGTAGCCTGCTGAGACGCAGTGGCGTGGTGGACTACACCCTTTTCATATTTAGGAGAAACCCTAGCCATTAGCAGTGAGGGTGTAAGTCTTCGGTGTAATTAGAATATTAAAAAAATACTAGATGTTGCCCGTGAATTCGTGGGCGAGCAAAAAATACCGCGGGAACCGTGCATTTACCTCAAAAAAGTAGCCTTAGTCCTTCCCCGTGATCTGCTATATGTCTGTGCCAAATTTCATCAAAACCTATACAGTGGTTTCGGAGCCTATTCAATACAAACAAACAAATATTTCCTCTACATAATGTTAGTATAGATACCATAACTTCTCCAGTACGCGTAACATAATCACCGTAGAAATGGTCTCTTTCTACAGAAGAATTGACAAAATGACATTGACAGAGGAAAGCTGTAATTTTGTCCATATTATATGTCAGTACGTCTTTTCTTGTGTATACAAAACGCATTACTATGGTGGTCATGCTAAGCGTGCGCCGTGCAGGCAATACATTATTGTCTACAGAGTATGTAAAGTTGCTAGGTGTTGGCACATTTAAGGTTTGGTCAATCATAGCAAGTTGGTCACCTGGCGTGTCGTCGTAGGGGTCGACACCGTCTGCCAGCGCAACCTCGATGTCGTTGGGTACCTCGTCCGTGGCCTGCTCATCATCAGCCGACCTCTTCCCCAAGCCGAAAGAGTACGGACGCGATCTGCAACAAATGTTGACTGCTTTCACTTTGTTAAAGCGGCTACTGCGGCAAGTTAGTAAGCCTGGTGATATGAGTACTTTGTCTAAAAAACGCGCCTAGGTTTTTGAAACATTCAGCGGTCAAAAGCTCGAGCGCTAATACGTAAGTAGGTGTATATTTCTTCAGTTTCGCTGGTTTGACATAATATTTATGGCGTACATACATACATACCATGCCCAACGTATACATTTTCATCATTCAAATCGCTTTAAGGTCTATGTCATTACTTGTGCATTATTTAGCCTGGGAACGAAATTAAGTTCGCTGGTTTTTATGTACTTCCTTTAAGGATATCAAATTCAGGTCGAAGGCCAGGGGGTCTAAAAAGTCCACTTTAAATTTTTCATATGATGTTTCATATATTTTTTCCATACAAAAATCGTGAAATTGTAAAATGGCTACATGATTCATCTGATTTCATCATATTAGAAAACATCAATTTTGACAGTTTTAAATAGAAATGCGTAAAATGGCGGACATTAAGTTTAAAAAAATATATGCATCATAATATGAAACGCCTAAAGTGGCCTTTTTAGACCCCAGGTTCAATTCATGTACCACATACCAGCTGAATATGTGATCTGAATGTGAATGATCTGACACTTTCATACCATTTCGTGTATTTTCAATGAATTTGACCCGGAGTAGCGGAGTCGGTCGCTCACCTGCTACTCGAGTGCTCAATTTTCGCTTCCGATAGATACGATATGGAACAGAAATTGGGCATCGCGATAACGGGTGAGGGTCTGCCTAGCATTCTGGGGGGGAAAAATAGAGAGGGATTTCTTAAGTATTGCACTAAAATTGTGCAAACGGTTTCCAAAAGAAACAGTAGTGGTGTGTAGTGCAAATTTTACAAACTGTGATATTAGACTGTAAGTAATAATTATTGTAATTGGAGTATTTATACTGAGGAAATTTTATTTTTTATTGTATTAATTGATCTAGAAAATGGTAAAAAATTGTTTTGGATTTAAATTATTGAATAATGTTTTTAAAATTGTTTTATATGATTGAATCTGTGAAGTAAGGCATTTAAATGAAAGTTGAGATGTAAGTAAAACAAAAATTATCAAGTCACGAAAACTACAAATAGACGTCGAAACTAAAAATTGTAACTACACACACCGGCATATTTAGCGGAACATAAAATAAAGGTTTGACATCAGTATCATATAAGGTTGCTGGTTTATACGTCATTTAATTTAAAAAGAAATAATTTCAAATTAAGAAAACAACTGAACGCACATTTTATGCAATTGTTTTAATTTTATTCAAATACACCTTATCTGGAGCGAACTTCGAGTATTTCTTCCTTCTGAGTTTGATTTAAAATTTCATTGAAATACTGTTTTTTGTTAGTTTTTTTTAATCGCGTATCTTTTTGGAGTTGAGGACTGAATTATGCCTGACTTAGCCCCAACGGAGATTGTCAGGGCACTGGAAATGCGAAGAAATGGTCAAACCTACAGAGTGATATCCAGAGATTTTCGTCGACCAGTTTCAACGATCCATCGCAGTATCCAACGGTTCAGGGAGACCGGTACTTATGTGAGAAGAGCAGGACAAGGCAGAAAAAGACGCACTTCGAGTAGGGATGATCGTTTCAATCCTCTTCGTGTACGTAGGAACCCCCGTTTGACGGCCGTCCAAGCCCGACATGAGTTAGAAGCAGTGCGGGGTGTAACCGTAAGTGAGCGAACGGTACGAAGAAGGTTCGAAGAAGCTGGTTTGGGTTCATTTGTGCCTCCAGGGCTCCAAGGCTCGAGGTAAATCATCGTAGAAACAGGTTAACTTTTGCTCAGGAACATCGACTTTAGAACGCGGACCAATGGAGTAAGGTATTGTTTAGTGATGAGTGCAGAATTCTCTTAAATCAAATCGACGGCAGGCAAAGAATATACAGGAGAACGATACATTCAGACAAATTTTGAAACTACAGTTTCATACGGTGGTGGATCAATAATGGTTTGGGCGGGCATTTGTTTGGGAGCTCGCACAGACTTGGTAGTGATTGACAGAGGGAGTCTGACCGCAGACCGCTATATCAGAGAAGTTTTAGAAGAAAATGTCGTACCGTTTGCCCCATATATCGGTGACGATTTTGTTTTTATGCAGGATAATGCTCGGCCGCATACCGCTCGGGTAACTCAAGCTTATCTTAATGATATGAATATCACTGTTATGGAGTGGCTGACGAGATCACCGTATATGAACCCAATAGAGCACGTTTGGGACTTGCTGAAAAGAAAAGAAAAATTTAATTAATTGTTATTTTAATATTAATTTTCACTTTTCCCTGTTACATGAAAAGTTCAAAAATGTACCATTTTTCACAAATAACCTTTACTCGAAAAATCTGTTCTTAATGTCATCTCATTTTAAGTAAAACAAATGAAACTTTAAATAACAAAAGAAGTGTAGTAAGTAGATTTTAAAATAAAACCAAATTTTTTTAATTATGGACTTTTTTTGTGTTCCGCTAAATATGCCGGTGTGTTTAGTTATTAAATTATTAACAAATGTAAAAGAAAAAGAAAGAGAAATGATTAAAAAACAAACAACGAGCCCTGTCAATGATAGGGGGAAGGGAAAGAAAATAAAAAAAAATGAATTTGGCGTCCTAGAAGGATGTCAAATTAAGTACGCGTGTTCCCAGGCAGTGTGGCATGTTTTTAACGTTTTATCTTACTAAGTTTCAATTAAGTTATATAACTATAAAAACTAAAATATAAAAGTACTAAAAATAAAATTAATAATACAAAACTTAAAAAGCTACAAAAAAAGGAAATCTCCCAGGTCGTCCCCATCAGGCAGAGTGCCTAGAAGGCTCAGAGAGTTTCCTCACTGGATTGCGATGCTCACTCTTTGGGTCAGATAGGTGCCGGCTCTGGGGTCTCGGGTGCCCTCAAAAAGTTTTTTTCGAAATTTCTCAGAAAAGTTTGTGCGCACCGGACCCCATGTGCCATAGGGTTTCAACCCCAATCGATTTAAATATGAGATTCACGCTAAGGTTCTCATATTTGCGCCGCTTGAGGTTCTCCGCCTGATTGGCGGCCGCACCTGCAAAACTCGAGGTGCCCTGGACATGGGACGGTGCAATTGTATCGACGCAAGTAGCGTCACATACAAGAGACCGGCCCACTCTCCAAGGGACCAGGGTCATCCCGTCTGGTCTCTTGCCATCGTCGCGCGGACGATGGTTCCAGCACAGCTAGCACTCCGGCGGTGACAAGAGTTCGACGAATTCAAGAGTTCAAGCAGTGAGGACGGGAGATGCAGCCGGCGCTTCGTTGACAGGATAGACCATGGTGTCCGAGGCTGTCCACGTTTGCGCAACAAATGCAGCGGTGGGGGACGACGTGGCGGGTGCCAAGACGCAGGGAAGTGGCTATTCGAAAAGCTGTTCGATCCAGCCAATGTGCCTGTATTGGGTGACGGTAATGCTTGTAGCCAAAAGCCCGACTCCCACTTCTCCGCAGCTAAGAGGAAGCCACAGGACTGGAGGATGTATTGAGACGATTATTCCGTACCAGCCTGCAGAGTGGCTCGTCCCAGAGCCTTTGGGAAAAAGTACTGTCAGGTAATTCGCTACAAGCACTAGTGGCTCCAGCTCCAGGCATCCTTGGCCTCGTCCAGAAAGGAAACTATAGTGGATGTGATAAGTCTATGTTTGGCGTGGACTGAGGACAAAAAGGCCGGAAACGATATGTCAGAAGGTTTTCGAGCACCCAGGCCACCAAACCTAACTGGAAGCGTTGCCTGAGTCCATGCGCGGTCATCGAAGTTTATGTTTAAAATCGTGGAGAACGTATGTCTTAAGGTGTCATCCAACTGTGAGAAGTTGAGAGAACTTCCAAAATTGGCAACACCGCAAGACATATGTCAATTTAGGTACGAAAATGCAAAAACAGATTCGGGTAAAGGCCATGTGACGTTAATTTGGAGGAGGCGGTCTAAAATGTTGTAATTTATTATTTATGAAGTCCGGGAGAGACTCGTCTAAAATAAGTGAGCCGAAAAAGGAAGTGCGAATCCTAGTCGATGACGTACAGATGTGAAGCTATTTCTTTAAAGCTCGATATAATCGCGTTTCTATCCCCATAACTGTCTGGCAAAAAAAGTTCGCACTTCCCTAAGTTCAGCTCCAGACCTATTTTTTGAAACTCGTCGATCAGAGTGAGGAAGTCGGAAAGTTATGATTGATAAATTGTAATGTCGCCCACCTTTTCCCTAATCCGAAGTTGTACACAGGCAGCCGTTTATACTCGGACACGTAGCTATACGCCCGCTTGCCGAGCCCGAAGTCGTAGTGGGGGGATCTCTTCTCCAGGGGGACCGCGTGCGTCTGGGGGTCCTCAGGCTGGAGCTCTTCGTGCTCCCCTTGCAGCTGCTCCTGTGCGCAGAACGCGCCGCTGATGATGCAGAAGATGATGAGGGTGGCGTCGAACATTCTAAAACAAAAAAAATATTAAGTTACCCTCATCAGCTCGCTTACTGCTTACAGGGGTGTAAGCAGTAAGCGAGCTGATGATGATGATTTATAACTAATAACCATCTCGATCAAGCCACATTTTAAACAAAGAAAAATTAGATCAACATGGGTTCATCCGTTTGGGGGGTTTGGGGTTTGGGTCGGGGGTTAACGGGCGGCTAGTTGCATGACCTATTATAGAGCATCGATAAAGGAATTTGTAAATTTGTACCATTCATCACCATACATCGGCATTCGTCGCTTGTTACGTTCGAGGATGGGCTAAATAACCCGCCATACTGTGGCCAACTAACACCTCGATTTCATCAAACTTTGAAGTATCATGTGTGTGTCACGCGACAAATGTGCAGTTAGATAAATTGCCGACACTAAAATAGATTGACAAACAAAATATTATGCATAATGGCTAGGGGCGATATATATTTCTATGAAGCTTGGATTCTTTGATAGAACCCAAGGCGTAAATACTTAAGCTTTGTAGGCGTATCTACCGTTTATGTAACGTTATGGTCAGCTAATACCGAATTGAGACGATACGTGACGCGGCGCTGCATTTTCTAGAATAAATATTTTTCAATTTTAAATCGCTATCATAAAAAATGCATCGCCGCGTCGCTTTACGCTTATCGTCTCGTTTCTGTGAACTGACGCTTACTCATATATTTACATCAATATATCACGTTTAATAAGTGTAATAAACAATGTTTAATAAAGTCAGATCAGGATCAGATCAATGTCAGATTGGCGGCCTCTAAAGCCTGATGAGGCAACCCGGGGCGGAGGCGCCTAATAACGAAAAATTGTGTTGCCGTAATACCCCGCCGCAGCCCACGGGCCACGAGCCACGATGTCTAAATTACTGTTTTTTAACCCTGCGGTATACGAAGGAATTTCAAGATTCCTATGTAAAATCCCTTATCAGTGTGATAGCAGGTAATAGTTACATTTGTACTTAAAATTTAAATCAATTTAAAATTTTGAAGTAACCCTCAAATTGTCAAGCAGTGAGCGAGGCGATGATGATAAATCAAAATCGTTTCATTGGAAGATTTGGTAACTACGATGTCACGGACACGACTAACTCTTAGCAACCGTCTGTTTTCGTCGGGGGTTAAAAAACAAGGCAAAGAAATCGCTCTTGAATTATAAAAAACTAGCTGTAACACAGTTTCACAGTAGCTGAAAGGTAGAGTTGGACGCCATAAGCCTTTCTAAAGTTATCAATTTTAAGCTTTAACATCTTGGTAATCTTGTTGCGGTAAGTAGTGAGGACACTGGCTAGTTACACACTTGTCTATTCAAACTATATTATGCTCACACAAATATTATTAATGAATTCAAATTAAAAGCAAAATGGATTCCTGATCACGTGCACAGTCTCTATGACTTACGGCAATCGTTGTTTCTCACTCCCAGAGCAACACGATGTTGCCGAGGGCGACACATTGGTGTAACTCAATTTGATTTGTAACTACTTTGATAAAATGATAAGAGTATTTTTGGTGGAGGCTACACTTTCTTGGGTAGATTACATTTACATACCTACACCTTTGGCAGGCTTTAACATGTAGCTTTTCTATACTAGCCCCTTTACTAATAAAAAGATTTACACAATGGATAACTTAAACAACTTTGCTGTCTTTGTCTGTTATGTGACATTTCCAACGTATCAGATAAAGACAGCAACGTTGTTTAAGTTATCCGTTGTGTAAATATTTTATTAGTAAGGGGGTAATATTATAAAGAGGAAAAGTTTGTTTGTTAGATCGTTAGATCTAGATGAAATTTGGCACAGATGTAGAGTTGAGTACGGGCAAGGACAAAGGTTACTTTTTATCGCGGAAAAACGTACGGTTTCCGTGAGATTAACTTTTGCGCACAAGTCGCAGGCAACATCTAGTTGCTAATAAAATGCATACTTATTATTAAAATTACGGTAGATCGAGAGCTGGCGTTACTCTTCAAAATATAAAGGCTTTTAAATAAACACATGTTTGAACAATTCCCCGCGCGGCGCGAGTCTGCCCACAGTGCGGCTTTACATTGTTCCGCGCTAACATCCGCACGCAAGAGACAGTTATTTAAAAGTCTTCGCATTCCTTGCCTACAAGACTACTTTGACTTACAGTATTTTATTGCAGAGCACCTTCGGAGCTATGCTTGGTGATGAATAGATTGGTGTTGTCGTTTGTCTATATCTATACTAAATTATAAATAGGAAAGTTACGTTTGTATGTTAGTTTGTTTGCATTGAATAGCCTTAGAAACTATATAAATATAGATTAGACCACGGGGAAGGACATAGGCTATTTTCTATCGCGGCAAAATGTACAGTTCCATTTATTATATTGGATATACAACAGGAAACAATGTAATACATTCCAGGTATTGCATTGCTTCCTGTTGAAGAATTACAATTTGTTTCATATTAGCGTCAAAAAAAAAACTATAATAATAAAAAAATCCACGTTTCAACCAGCTTTTTAAAGAGTGACTATCACAAACCGAGAAACGCACATACACAAATACTTCATAAATATAAGATTGTATAATTGTCATTTACTTTCATTCATGGAGAAGTGGAGATAAAAGTCGGTCAATAATCAGAAAATTGTTTCATAGTAAACCCTTTCCTATAATGTCCTTTATTTATATGATAAGGTATAAGACGGAGTGATCCCTGAGTCTTCAAAAGTTGTAGAGACGACGTCTCATCGGCGTGACGTCATCCCATTAAATATTATTGCTATTAAATCCTGGGCCTTGGGTTAATACATTCGATAATTTTGACGGCGAAGTTCAAAAACAATATGTATGGGATTTGACATAAGTCAATTAGCGATGACTTATGTCAAATCCCATACGTTTTTGATTTAGAACTTCGCCGTCGAAATTATCGAATGCATCTTGACTAAAGGCCCTGATACTTTATCGTTGTAAAGTCGATAAGATTTGCTTATATGGCGGCAGACAGGACACGGCACTTTAAATAACATTTTAAGTATATCGCACTTCCAAGTGTCGCGCTCTAGAACTTTCAATAATACGTTCTTGTCTTGTGGCATAGCCAATAGCAGAGACGGGAACAGTCCCGGCACACATTGTAAATCGTAAATTCATCTGGCAAACATTGCACAAGTTTACTTATATTTACTAATATTATAAAGAGAACAGCAAAAGCAAAAGCAAAAGATTTTCTCTCGAGAGATGAAGATAGCGCCTAGAACCATGTCGCGTATTTTAAAAGATGATTTAGGACTCGCAGCCTATAAGAGACGTACTGGTCATTTCTTAACTGATAATTTAAAAAAGAATAGGGGGGTAAAATCGAGACAACTACTGAAGTGGTACGCAAAGGGAGGTCACAGAAAAAGTTTGTTTACGGATGAGAAAGTTTTTACAAGTGAGCAACATTTTAATAAACAAAATGGCCGTATTTATGCTCAAAGCTCTAAGGAAGCTTCCCAATTAGTCGACAGAGTGCAAGGTGGGCACTATCAGACTTCAGTGATGGTTTGGTGGGGTATTAGCTATGAAAGAGTGACTGAGCCTTACTTTTGTGAAAAATGCATCAAAACATCGGCACAAGTGTATCAAGATACCATTCTTGAGAAGGTAGTGAAGCCCCTTAACAACACCATGTTCAATAACCAAGAATGGTCCTTCCAGCAAGCCTCGGCGCCGGGTCATAAATCTCGGTCTACGCAGTCTTAGTTGGAAACGAACGTTTCGGATTTCATCAGAGCTGGCTGAGCTGGCTGGGAAGACTGGCTGCCGTCTAGTCCCGATCTTAATCTGCTGGATTATGATTTATGGTTAGTTTTAGAGAGTACAGCTTGCTCTGAGCGCCATGATAATTTGGAGCCCCTAAAACAATCCGTACCATTGGCAGTGAAGAATTTTCCTATGGAAAGAGTGCCTGCTTCTATTGATAACTGGCCTCAACGTATAGGACTGTATTGTAGCCAATGGAGACCACTTCGAATAGGCTTTTTATATTTTAAATTGTTTTATATTTATGTATTAAACTAACACACTGTAAAAGTAATAAATGTTATTTGCGATAGAAAATTTTCTTTTTCTTTGTTTCAGTATTTATGGCAAGACTAGGTAATAAATTTTTGCATATAGGTAGAGTAGACCACGGGGGAAGGTCGGCCATATAGGCTAATTTTTATCGCGGCCAAATTCACGGTTTCCGTGTGATTTTCTTTTGCGCGCACAAAACTGCTGGCAACATCAAGTATAGGCATAAGTTCAAGACATTTACCGTAACTCGACTATGTCTGGTGGTTACGCAACACCCGCTATAAACCGGTTTAACACCTCCATTAGCAGTAAAGACGGTGTTAAGTGGACCCTGTTTGAGTGGGCGATTTAACTCCTGAGACTTCAATTACTTTAGAGAGATACTTAAGAGATTTGGACAAAAACTAATCGCGAGAGGATCTGAAACGTTACTATCTTAGGTTGTGTCATTCACGATAACGGTGTACCTACAATGTTCAGGCAACGCCATCTAAAAACCTACTTGGCCATATAACCCAATAATTTCAAAAGTAAGGTAATTTCAAATGGGCTATGAAGTACATGTGTTAGAAAAAAAAACTTCATACAAGAAAAAGTTACGCCATCTTGATTTCAGAAGACTTTGTCAAATAACTGTGGACTGATTAAACTGCTGAAAGCAAATAACGTCAAAATGTCAAGATGACAAATGTCAAACCTTGACTGCCCCAAACAACCCCAAAGCAGGGCAGTTTAAGTGTGGACACTTCGCCTCGTCTATAATTTTTAGATCTGCGATATATATTATATGATAACCGCATATTATTTAAGCGGCTTTATGAATACGCTATAATATAATAGCATATATACTATTATATTATATAATAGTATATATGCTATTATATACTTATACACCGCATAGCACTACAATATCGCGCACCATACATTGTTATGGACACGTTCACACTGTACTGTACTATATATTATTGGCTTACTATACGCTATACAATAGTGCGATACGCTGAGTTCATGCTGTGCTATATCGCGCGCCGCCCTCCTCCTCCTCCCTCACCCCCGGCCGTCCCGTAAGCGAAACGAGCGACACAACCATACTGAGCTTGCTATAAACTATAAATGCTTGCGATAATGATCGCGTAATGTGAACGCTATGCTATAAAGTATAACATTATGTTCTTCTTTGCTATACTATATATTACTATAGTATAGCGTAGTCTAAAATGAGCTTAAACTCTATGACAAAGCTGCATCATAATCGCCGGAGAATACTTTACAATTCATAAAGTAAAGAATACCAGATAAGTATTGTTTACTTTATAAATTGTAAAGTAGAATATACCAAGTAAATAATACCAGAGGCTGAGTAGGTAATAGGTGCGGCGGCGAAGGGGTATTCGGGATTTACCTACATGGGTTGAATTTCACCGTGTGGCAGCGGCGAGTCGCTTGACAAATCGCCTCAACGTTTGCAACACATCAATAAAATTGCAACCTAGCCGAATTGTCATATGTACACGGTCTATTTTATCGATTACACGTGTGCAGTGCAGTGTATGCGACACATGAATTAGTATAAATCATAAAACACTCTTTGTTACTCTTTGCTTGTACAAGCGCTCGGAAAATATGACAAAAAGTTAAACAAAAGACTGTAAACTTACATTTTATGGAATAGAAAAGCTTTTTAAGAGCTAACTTAATACTTGTTTTATTGTCATGTCGTGCTCGCAGTTTCAAATTATGTTTGCCAAGTTTTTAGTGTAACACAGGACTTGCCAACATGCCATCGTTAATTACAATGACGATCTTCGAATTTGAAAATTATTTGGGATTGACATAACGTTCGCTAAGCGACATAGCGCGCGACACGTCAATACCATACATTTTTTATTTCTAACTTCGTCATCGTTATTAGCAAATAGCAAATAGATTTTTGCTTAAGGACGTGATCCTATTGCATTACTGCATTGTAAATGGGTGTGTAACAAGGCACCGCTAATATCGAGGACCGCTTTTAGAAGTTAAGCCGAGGCATGTTCTATCTTCGATCTCATTTTCTGTTGGCCCCTTAAATATACCGCTGACATTTTTGTAGAGCAATTCTCGAGTCCTTTAAAATTGGAAATTGTGTATTATCCCCCGGACCCTGGACCGCGCCGGAGCGGAGCAATCACAGCGACATCACCCCAGCTGCTTATTCAATACTCAAATTCTATACTGGGGTTGATTTGCCAATAAGGTTTTATGCCCACAATTCCTCCGCGAATCGCGCGCGACACTGCCAAAGGTCCGCGAAATTGAAGTGACAAATTACTCGAAAAATTTGCCAATCGGCTCCACACTTCGTGTTAGCGGACCTTTCGCAGTGTCGGCCGCGATTTGCTGAAGAAGTGTGGAGCAGGCTTTTAACTTCATCAAATAAAATATTAAAGGAGCAGCATAAACTTAGTTTAAAATTAAATCCCAATTTTAAATTAAGTACAAATATTATTGCAAAGGAAAGTTAACTTTGACATTTAATTTTATTGTATACAAGAATCTTTTGTGGAACATTTCGCTCGTTAATTTAGGGCGTATGTCCGTTTTGGACGGAATACCTAATTTTGTGGAGCTTATCGTCTGCCGACTGACACATTGGCAGACATCACTCATGGGACAATTCGCCCGCGCCTCGTGCCTGTCCCACGTTTCGACCCGTTTTTATATTTCAGGAATCCCTAATTTATGTTCATTATCTGCTGCTACTTGTCACAAGCCTATAGCGAGCGGTTTAACTCGGATTTTTTTATCACTGAATATAAGTAACAATCCTAAATTATAAAACACTAGATTTTGCCCGCGGTTCCGCCCGCGTAATTACGGTTCCCACGTAAACACTGCTTTTTTCGGGATTTAAATTTAAAATAGCCTATAACCTAACTCCACACCAAATTATATCAAAATTAGTAGTTTTTGCGTTAAAGAGTAACAAACATCCATCCATCCTCACAAACTTTCACATATAAATATAATAATATGATAGTAGTAGTATGGTATACATTAACACAATATGTAGCCAGCATCTATCCATCCACATTGACTAGTAAACTGATTAATATTCGTATGTAGCCCCTTAATAGATGCGTTCCTATTTCCTTTTCACCCGACTACGGCGAAGCCAAAAGGAAGGGTAATGATTTTGGCAGTCTATGTTTGTATGTATGTTTGTTGAGTGAAGATGGTCAATGTTCCTCTTAATATAGAAGAAAAATTTACAGTTTCAAAATTAATTATTACCCTTCAGGTCCTCTACAAATTTGGAAAAACACGGTAAAATTGTACTATCAGGGAATTTTATTCATAAGCAGATTGTCAGTTTTTATAATCTGTTGTTGTAAATTCGTATTATGTTATTAATAGGACATCTATCTGATATGACGTCAATAACAATTATTGTATTGTGGATGCATGCCATACTTATCAGAATACAGATAAATTATGAGAACACTCTACACTGCTTATGAATTATATTCCCTGATACTTGCTAGTACAATTTATATGCCTATAGGGGTTGGCTCTGCGATCTACGTATACATAATATGCTATATATAATGTGAAGACATTGACAGAGATAATTGTACTTCATACAGGTAATATTGTTTTTCTGTTTATTATACTTAGTCGCGTATCGTCGCGAGACGCGATTTATTTGAATTAAGTTAGAAGGCTTTTGAGTATGTGTGTGTGTGGGTGAGAGAGAGAAATAAAGTATGTCCCTCCTGCTCCATCTCACTTTATAGCAAAAAGAAAAATAGAGAACATAACATTTCATTCTAAAACAACATAACATGTTCTAATTTCATATTATAAGTCACAAGACGCGGATTTGTACTCGCCCCTGGGGTCACCACGGCGACGGAGTTCCTCGGGTACAATTAGCAGGTAAAGTCACAAAGTTACATCCACACATCCATAGCTAGCATGTTATTGGATCACTAACTTTGATATTGTTCGATAATTGCGCTAGTTCCATTCGAGTTTCCGATAATTATTATTTATTAATTAATTTGAGATCGCTATTACGTGGAATTGTCTAATTGTATATGTGTGGCTTCGACCCGGTGTGCTCTCTGTATAGATTGTACACTTGTATGACAATAGCAATAATTACTGCTGAGTGTTGACACGCGACGAATCTACCTCGAAGAGACAAAGAGTACAGGTAAAGGTAAAGAGACACCGAACGTAAAGTCCGCAAAGTTGATAAAACGTGGCTACAAAGTTTTCGTTATTAATCTCGCGTGGCAAGGATATTATGTGACACAACTTTTCAATTACAAAATAGAAGTATGAAAATTGAAGATTTTATGAAAGAGTTGATATAGTTAAAAGATATAAGATATTCCGTACCACACCGAATAATCTTGTCGGTTTTAGACTGTCCGCTCAACAACATTGTCTGCCATGAGCTATTTGACATGTACTAAATACTAATAATATTATGGGATCACCCACCTCATGAAGAAATAGGGAAATGTATCGGTCTTATGTTTTGTAATATAACGTTATGTAAAATCAATTACGGACATTTTGGGCATATGATCTGCTTATGTAAACAAGACGAAGTGAAATTACACCACTCTCTCTAAGGCGCTGAGTTCACTTAATACTTACTTATTTTAAGCTATGTCATATTCTGAGATATATTATAAAATCTTCCTCGTTCAGCCCTACACCATTGGAGTACAAATATTAAGGGAAATGGTAATTCTCATCGGATTTCATATTAAACGTCAAAGAGTGGGTTAGTATTGGATCTAGTCGGGTTTATTAATATGCTAATAGGTCTTTTATAGGAGGAACGTGACGCGCGGAGTGCGCGGTGTAAAGGGGGGGGGGGGGTTGTTGTGGACGGATAGATTCCCGCCAGAAAGCCCTGGCCAAGGCGAGCTTAGGCCCTATTGTATTGTCTAGCCGACTAGGATCTTGGCGTGCTGCTCACTTAAATTAATTTACATTGGTTAGAACTATCCTAAGTTATAGTTTAATCAGTAGGTGTCAAATTAAAGGACCATGCAAAAAATTGTCCCTACCAACATATTTCAAAACAATCTCAGTTAATAGCTCTTGCCACGCGGATTTTAATTTAGGCCCGTATTAATAAACCATTCTTATCGCTAAGATAATACTCAAGAAAGTACTTAAGATGTGTTTTAATTAATAGATCGTACTTAAGTACTTTAAGAGTTTTTTTTTCGAATGTCAATGATCCGCATTCCGTTTTACATATTTGTCATAAAAATATGGATATTAATATGTTAGAGAATAATAAATAATAGTATCTACGTGAAAATTAATGAAAATCAGTTTTTTCAATATAAAGAATACTACTAAACTTTTTTTAGTGTTTATATTAAATATTTTTAAAAAAAGATATTTATATTAAATAATTTTATTGAAATAAATCTGTGAATCAATAAAGCCTCTCTTTTTAAAAGTGTAAACGAAACGTTATAATTTCATTCGTTCTTTGTCGTGTAGATGATGTCTTGAGAACGAGTTTGAGAACGGTTTATTAATACGGGCCTTAGTATTGCGATATCTACCTCAGGAGTGGAGTTTTGACAGAAATTGTTTTTTTTTTGTTTATTATTAGCGACCCACACCAGTTTGTACGGGTACAACGTATTATACATATAAAGCTTCCTCACCTTACCTGTTACCCGTTATCGTTACCAAGTACCGTTACCGAGTACCAGCGTTAGCTCGCAATGCCTTTACCTCATTATTATTATTATTATTGTTGTTGTTGTTGTTGTTGTTGAGGTTGTCACGTTCAACTATCGTCAGTAAACCGACTTTACAGACAACCGGTATGTTTTTTTTATGATATTTTTACTAATAGTAATCTTACTTTAACAGAATATTACTGGAAATCTTAACACAGGATTGAATTACTCAAGAGAAAGCATAAATATTTATAATACATCGCACCCGTTAGAATGGATCGCTAATATAAAACAATAAAAAATAAAACTCCAATTTCTGTCAAAACCCTACTCCTGAAGCGAATGTCGCCATACTAAATAATTATCAGCGTGGCAAGAGCTATTAACTGAGATAGGTTTGAAATCTGTAGGTGGGTGTCCACCACCCACTACCCACCGCCCATACAGTTTTTTGCATGGTCCTTTATTTGATACCTACCTAGGTGATGTTTGAGTTCTAGGCATGATAACGGTTTCAACTATTATTTTAGACACTTCAAAATTTATTAACTCCAAAGTTGGAACGTTTAACTTTTATAATTGAGGTCACCTCAGCTGAAAGTCGTATAGACCCGAACTCATTTAAAATTAATTAACGGACAACAGCTCATTTCCCGTTCGTATAACGTAACAACTGCATATGCAAAACAACCGCCGCGGAGTAAACTACCCACAACTGTACGGTTTTAATCAACTAAAAACTGAAGTACATTAGTTAATGCGTTCACTTGACCTGAATAATTACTGTTTATCAATTTAATTGCGAGATGTGGAGGGTTGCAACCATTCGCACAACGTTAAGTTAGAAATTTGGTTAAATAAATTCGAAAGAAGTATATAAATACTATTAAAATTGAAAATTTGCTACCACTCGATATCCTGATGCGATCAAGTGCAATAAAGAAAATATACAAAGACACATTAATTTAGTCTAATTTATAATTTTTGTTCACGTTTAGATTAAATTCGATATTAACAGACTGTAGGACGAGCCAGGTTTAAGTGATGATGATGACAAACGTAACTTTAATTAAATAATACCCAGATGAGTTAGTTGAAGTTGCTCGGTCCCGGGCGCGTGCGACCTTTACTTATCTCGAGATAAAATATGTACAAAACTCCGCGACAGATCCCCCGGTACCGCACGCGCTCAACTTCGTAATTACCAACGCTGACGTGGTCACACCATAACACCATGGCTCGGAACTTCGTAAGTGAGAACATGTCGTTGGATAGGGCTAGTGTGGATTCCGAAAGGCGGGCCGCTAGAGACAAGTGTTTAGTGTAAGGCTTAGTGCTAGCCAAGGTGTAATAGATTCGGGCAAAAGGCTCCTCCTTCGAACTTTAACTGTGCCAAATATTATACTCCTCCATTAGTCTAAGTTTTGTAAATTTAAGTAATATTGGAGCAATCATAATATTGTTTTATAGTTAAGACTTGATTTACAATTTAATCTTATATTATTAATTGAATGCGGAACGTGAAAGGCCAGTCGGCCCCTCACGTTACTGAATTTTACAATAATATTTTTTTTAATTAGCATTGTGTATGATATAGGCATATGTTATCTTGTTTAAATCACCACAGTTTAAACAACACACGAGAAGCACGAATCGACCTTGTGAATAATTTTGTGTTGAAATTAAGAATCATAATATTATTGTAAATAAATTTGGAGCATTCGGAACGCTGAAGAAAATCTACCACCAGTTCAACCCTCTTTACAATAATAGCATTATTTATTTTGCATTGGTCTACATTTTTACGTATCGTATTATTGTAAAAAATATTACAATTTATAATAATAATAAATAAAAAATGAATTACGATCAGACTCTATACGGGTACGAGCTACGGAATACAGTAGAGCGTAGAGCAAGCAGGCAACTAACGTATTCTGTGCTTAAAATGTAGAGTTCACTTTTGTTGGAAATGATTTATTATTATCAATACCAGATCAAGTCTCCAGTGAAAAGTACCATTTGTATCATTTTATTCATGATTTATTGTAAAACGCCTTTTGTTCCATCTCCGAAGTACTCCCCAGAGGAAATGATGAGACTGTAATGTACTCACGTAAAAGTGTATTTCTTTGTCCCTAAATCGTTTAGTACCTAAAAATTAAATATTAAACAGACTATAAAATATTTTTTATAATCGACCTCCATAAGTTACTGCAGAATCGTGACAAAGGTTCAAAATAGCGGGTTCTAGATTTTATGTTCGTAGAAAACACTTGGCAAGGCAAAAATAGATAAAAAGATCGTTCAAATGTAATGAGGTAATAGAAAATATTTCTTAGTTTTCTACTATCCTTAGTTTCTTTATTTAAAAATGAAGGGTTACGATAGCATTTATTAATTTGTGTAAAAAACATATAGGGGTTCACACAACAGGAACCGACACACAAAACCAGTGCACAAAAATCAATTGTGAAAACACCCACACAACGGGATGGTTCAAAGATAATATTATTTGGGAAATTGATAACATGTTAATACTGTTTTATTTGTCGAGGGTTGCCGTTTCATTTACATACATATTAATTTCCTTCTCTGATAAGAAATGTATATATTTTAGGTATATTCATAAAAACAATATTACGACCTAAAATTTCATTCGGATATGAAATAAATGCTATCAAAAACTTGAAAAAACAATTAAACAAGCAAATATTATTACAATTATTCAACAAATTGAAATAAACTTCAATAAAGTGTTTAGTGTATCCGCGATGTGAAGGAAATCTTACGAGATCCGTACATTTTCACGCGATATAAAGCAGCGTATCCTTGTGTCTTACTCTATATCTGTGCCAAGTTTCATCAGAATCGGATGAATCATAGAGTCCATTTCGGAAGACTATTTACATGTAACAAAGAAACAATTTTTTTCTCTTTATAACATTGAGAGAGAGAGAGAGAGAGAGAGAGTAGAGATGAAGAAACAAAGCAATTGCGTTGTTGAACTCTTGTTTAGTTTTGTGTAACTGTGTGTGTGTGTTGTGTGTGTTCCAACTGAAACTCCTTGTCGCTCGCCTCATTGTACTAAATCAAATTGTATGTATGTCGTGGAATTGTCAATTATATTCGATACTTTATCCTGTTCAATGTTGGCTTATAAATTGTTTGGCCTCTATTTCATCGGCTTAGAGAATATATTTGATTGGAATCGAAAATAATAGGCAATTTGTTGAATTACTGCTGTTTGTTTTGTTCGTTATTTTCGTATTCAAATAATTGGGCATTTGCGATACTCCTGCGCGGAATGTACACGGACATAAAAAAGGGCTATTACTTTCATTTTCGATCTGCGGGTTTCCAACTAGCTCGATATTGATTATCGAGGAAAGTCTTTAATAGGTAAGTTTGCATTTCTTTTAGTAAAGCCGAAATGTTTGAATAAAATATTATGTAGATAGTTAAAGTTTTTCATAAATATAGTTCAACTTCATAAAACCAAAAAGCGTTTATAACGTTAATAAAGACAACATTAACAGCTTATTAAGGATTACAATTTAATTATTTTGAGGAAAAATTGATAGTTAAATTGATTCGAGAAAACAAATATCTTGAATCGATTGGAGGGCTGATTCGCATAATCTTTTTAATGAGATAAGTGAATCGCCTCTGATTTATTAGAATTAAGCAATTATCCGGATTAGTCCTCACTGTAATCTGTAGATCAGTTTGTTTAAAAAAGCTACTTACATTATATATATTATGTATTCATTAATTGACAGTTAATTAAATGACTAAGTCCTTACATTTACTTACTTACAAAAAGTCCGACAAAACATTTTGAGGCGTTTATGCCATTTCATTTTGTTTGATTTTATCATCGATTTCATAAAAGTGCGTCTGTCAATTGAATCACAGCGCGGCGGCGTATTACCATTTTACCGTGGCACAACAATGTCGCTTGTAAAGCGCCCACGAGACGGCCAAACGCTAAACGGTTTCATCAAACCGTACGTGTTTGATGCAGGTTTGATCATCAAACGGGACGGCATAGTTTTGTGGTGTCAAACGCGTCAAATACAACAAAAATATGTAATTTCATCAAACGAGCTTGAAATTGTTGAAAACTAGGTGTGTAATGTGCCCTGAAAAGGATCAAATTTATTTGACAAATTTAACGTGTTTGTCAAATAATTTGATAATATGCTTTGTTCGTTTTGACAAACATTCTACGCATTTGATGTTGTTTAATAAAATATGTGGATTGATGCCGTGTTTGTCAAACACAGTAAAGCTAATCTGGCTCATGTTTAACGAATTTGTTTGATCCTCGGTTTGATCGCGTGAGCGAATTTGAAGAAAAGAATTTTTTCGTTTGAAGAAAACATAAAATTTTTTTAAATAAATTTATCAAACAAATTTGATCGTTTTCAGGGCTGATAAAATTTTTGTTTTTAACTAAAATTAACGTGTTTGAATAAAATTGTTTGCGCTTAAAGCCTAAACTATTATTTAATTGAAATGTCAATTAAAAGTTGATTAAAAATATTTAATCAACTTTTAATTGACAAGATCAGAGGTGGAGATGGCTGCCGTTGGTTAAATAGAACATCTTGTTCCCGCAGTACGCCCCGGCCCCGGCCCCGTCATCGCGTACAGGTCTGTACGCGATGACGGGGCCGGGCCTATACAACACCATTTTAGTTTGATTATTATATATACAAACCCATCTCGGGATTTTTAACACTGATATTTGTAGAACATGAAAGTATTCTATATTAATAAAGAAAGTGAAAAAAAGTGTTTATTTACTCGTGACGGAAACTTCCGGGCAAAAGTTCTCTAGAGCCTGTTATTTAGACTTTAAGATGAACCACAGTTCTTACTGTAGTAGTATTTACTGAATTTACTTTCGTTTGAAGATGCGAGAGATTAAAACTAATAACGGGTCATACGTTATACAATATGTAGTAATAATATTATTTATTAAGTATACATATTATGTCACATTTGTTACAATTCGTTGCTAGAGATTGTTAATAATTATTATTCGTATAGTGCCCACGTGTGTGCGCAGTACACAAGAGCAGTCTCTCTTCCTTTACTCTAGTAACTTGTGAGGCGGATGTGCGACTCGACTAGCGAGAGATCCGGCGCAGAGCCGACTTTTTACATGCCCATCCGACGTATGGATCATCTTTCTTGTCAGACAATCAGGTGATTAGCCTGCATTGCCTTAACCAAACTTGAAAACAAAACTTTGGTTGTTCCAACGCCGGGAATCGAACCCACGACCTCCGAGTCGAGAGCCAAACTCTAAACCACTGGACGACGGAGGCCACTGGCCGGCCACCAGGCCGTGACCACTGACAATATAGAACACACTGGCGGAACAATCTTTTTGTATGAATATAAATGGTTTCAACAAAAAGCCAACATTTTTTATATTTGTACCTACAAGTTAGCTTTGTTTGTGCTGTGAAGTTTACTCAGGACCGTACTTGTATCTAATTACAAGTTGACTGTTGCCAGATCAACTCGGCAACTTACGTCTGTCTATTTAATTACACGAGTTTGTCGCAATTTATGTATGTTACTTATATTTACTAAAGGTACAAGGTAAGGTACCGAATTTATAAGCCAGTTATAGTTGCCAGTTGTACTTACATCTCAATGTAAAAAAATAATAAAATGTACTATATTAATACGTGAAGCTAAAACTTTCTGTACAGTTTTTCGAGAGTTGTACGAACGGATGAGTGTATTTGGCACGGTTAAAGTTTATGTGGAGGAAGATGTACAGAAAAGTTATATTTTTTTTACAAGTAATTTATAAAAATAATAGCCACAAACACTAGGTCAGATTTTATTAACACACACTACCGCGCGTTTGAGCGATACACTTCTGTTACTCGTTGACGCTTGTGCATTTTTTATTTTTTTCTAAATAACCCCTAAAAAGTTCGAACTTAAAAATTATATGAATTATTATTATGGGCGAATTTCGACGACAGCGCGAGCTCTAGTAATAATGTATTACGTAAATTATTTTCTCATGACACCCTTACTAATGAAATGAAATGAAACGATGCTTTATTTGGTTAAAATATGGTTACATAAAGGTGTTACATTTTTACATTAGTGCGCATATTTTGTCGCAGTTAACGACGTCCAAATATTTTATTTGTTATTAACACGATTGTAGTTTCATTATATAACATACCTATCGCTTTAAGATACATTTAATAACAGAATCAAATTCTCAATGATTAAGTTTTAAGTATTAATTACAAACATCATTCATTATATCAATATATAGAATGTCAAAATTTAATGTTGTTAATACAATTGTTAGATTACTATAAAAATGTCAAGAAAGAAAAAAATGTAAATGTGAAATCAAGAGCTCCATAAAATGTCAATAGATATAAAAAAATATAATGTTAATAATGATAATTAAATTTCAGCTCATTAAAAATCCTTTCACGTCATAATAAGATTTATTTATTAACATTTTTTTAAGTTCTCTAATAGAGTGTTTTTTAGATAAGACAGACATTGAATAAGCATTATTTATAAAAACGGGTTGTTTTTGGTTTTTTATCTACGATCAGTCTATTTGAGTTTCTTAAATATTTTGTCGGGTACTTATCTATTAATTGTGTAAAAATGTCATTGTTGTGTATAACAAATTTAAAAATGTGTAAAATGTAGCTAGGTAGTGTCATGATGTTAAATTGTTTAAAGAAATTGAATGATTTTGAAATCGAAAAATGATTCATTTGGTGGAATCTTAGCTATAGCACGGATGCATTTCTTTTGGACAATGAATGCCTTATCTAAATTCGTAGAATTTCCCCAAATTATATATTAATAAAAATATTTACACAACGGATACCTAACTTAAACAACGTTGCTGTCTTTGTCTGTCAAGTGACTTTTCCAACGCATCAGACAAAGACAGCAACGTTGTACTGGTTATCATTGTATAAATATTTTTAGTAGTAAGGGGGAATAAGTAGAAATATTGTTATTCGACGTAGCACGAGCTACGCGAGTAATGAGCTACGCCGTAGGGGCGCTACACAGCGTAGTTAGTAGTAGCGCAGTTTCACAATCATCATTATGTAACGATATTACACGGTGCCGGTACCAACATCTTATATTAAACTATATAAAGGGCACAGCACAGCACACAGGGACTGATGTATCGACGCACAGGCCAAACTTTAAGGCTAGAAACTTGAAATTTTGCACACTTATTTCTCTTAAGACGTAGGCGGATATCCACTAATGAAGGTTTTTTTAAAAATTCAACCCAGAAGGGGTTAAAATAGGTGATAAAAGTTTGTATGAAACTTTTTATTCCTTGGACATATTTGCATTATATTTCGTATGAATTGAGTACGAAAAAAATAACGTATGTCAGCATTTTCTAAAATTCAGCTCCTAGGTGGGTAAAATAGGGAATGAAAGCTTAAAACCTAGTTTCACGTGGGCGAAGCCGCGGGAAATTAATGCCAGTATTAAAATAAACCATACAAGCCATCGCGGGACGCCTGGCATGTGTGAAACAGCAATATACTGTTATTCTAATTAATATACAGTGGCGGGGCGACGCATCACTCACTATGCTGTTTAATTGATGTATCAATATTTGAGGATGAAACTTGTTATTTGTAGCATTTCTCTCCGACTTAGCTGCTGGTGTTTCGAGTTGTTTCTCCGGCAGCTGGATGCAGAGATAAGTTGTTTGTGTTGGAACTAAGCTGGTTATAGCGCAGTCGCCGACAAACACGGTGCACCCCAATTCGACCTTACTACTACAGCAGTAAAGGTCAAGAGTGTTACGCTGCGGGTTTCCACGACACTACGGTCTACGTTGGAGTGAATTAGAGGACAATACTGCATAAGTTGCAGCTTTGTTTACACTGACGTAATAATGGTCACAGCAGTGGGCTATTGTCCGGGATTTGGACCTCAAAAAACGGTCTTCAGGATGTACAACATACAACCTCGACACGGGTCCGTGTTGTAAACACCCGCCCTGACACTAATGACGGTTGTGTAATGATTAACGATGCTTTCGCGTCACAAGTGGGAACTGGTCGGACACAATAAAGAATACATTTCATTTGTAATTTTTATAATGTTTTTATTGTAATAGAAATATATCATTTAATTTTTTTTGTCGCAAATGTTGTTTTAGCTTATATTAAAGAAATCATATTAACTCGAGAACGTCCTGTGGACTGTGGTCGAAAATTCGTATAACTTTAACATTTTAACTGTAAAAGGGATCTTTTGCCTCTGAGATAGAAAAAAGTAGTGTGTGTTATTAATGTGACTTACTTAGGTGTGTAGCTGTAATTTTGATTAATTTTATGTATTTCTAAGCATTATTTTAAAAATATTAGCTTTCTCCACACCTTCCTCTACATAGTGTACTGAAAAACTTTGTTGCGCGTGTTAATATATGATTAAGAGACACAATATAGGACCAGACATGGGACATTGTAAATATGTTACCAACATTTCATACCATAATATTAATATTGGCTCTCGCGTAAAAAAATATTTAATGGCGCGTTTGCCTAATGTGTTGTTTGACAGCGGTCTAGTACGGACTGACATTTATTTAGAAATGTTTTGTGCAATAAATTCAGACCTAATAAAATAAGCCTTATTGCCACGTATTAAGATTTATAATAGCAAACCGTCATCATTTTATCTCGAAAAGTACAGTGTTCACGTGGGGTACTGTATTTACGTGGATGGAGCGGCGGGCAAAAGCTAGTATTGTTTATCCGGTACAGTGTGCACGGAGCCTTATGTTCGGTTCCCGCGTGTCAACTATACCGTTAACCCGCCGAACGTTTATGTAGCTCTATAATAATTAATAACAAATTTTGTGTAGTCGAGTTATTCGTATTAATTAACGGTAAACTATGACGAAAACCAATTTGGTTGATGTATTAAATACTGTTTAACACCAGCTATTAAATACTTTATAATGTATAATGTATAATACTATACATTATACAGTACATATTATACTGAACATAATACTGTATAATGTATAATGTGTATGTCAATAGCTGGCGTTAAACAGTATTAAATACTGTTTAACGCCAGCTGTACATTATCCAGTATAATGTATTGTATAATTTATAATGTACTGTATAATGTGTATGTTAATAGCTGGCGTTAAACAGTATTAAATACTGTTTAACGCCAGCTGTACATTAAACTGTATAATGTATAATGTACTGTATAATGTGTATGTTAATAGATGGCGTTAAATTGTATTTTATACTATTTAAAGACAGCTATTTGATGAAGATCTAAGACCTGAAGACAATTTATTATAATAATAATCTATTATTAAGTAATATCAATTAGCATGGTATTTTATTTTCATGTAAGCTTATATGCTTGTAATTACGGTCTGAGGACTAACCACCGAATACTGGAACGATAGTTAAATTAAGTGACGCTCAAGTCACATGCTATCCTTGTCATTTCGGCTAGCAGAGATAGCGACAGCCTGTGTATAGGAGGGCTCTTGATTTTGATTAGCTTTTCAGTATTCGGCCGTAACTGTATATAATAGGTCTGTACCTATGAAATTGCCGTTCTGCAGTACTGGCCATTTCAAATCAAAATAATTTTTGTTTGGCGAAGAATTATAATTTCAAATTAATTTTATTTTAAAAACATGGAATTCTTTTTCCACAAGTAGTCATTTGTTTATTGATTAGTGTTACATTTTCATCGCATTTCATTCTTTTTCGTCATCATGGATACGTTAAAAATTCGAGTAATTATGGAATATGAGTACCGTTGTGGCAGCAACGCGGCACAAGCGGCACGCAATATCAACGACGTTTACGGAGCTAACATTACAAACCAACGCACCACCTGTTATTGGTTTGCTCGCTTCCGTTCTGGAAATTTCGACCTGAAAAATGAACCTCGCGGTCGTCCGAAGTCTTTGGTCGACAATAACGAATTAAAGGCGATTGTGGAAGCTGATGATACACAATCTAAGGCTGAATTAGCAGCAGCTTTCGAAGTTAGCGTCAAAACAATATTGGTCTATTTGCGTCAAATTGGCAAGGTAAAAAAGCTTGACAGATGGGTGCCCAACGAACTCAATGATCGCCAGCGCGAAGTACGCGTCGAGACGTGCCTTGCACTGCTCAACAGACACACAAATGAAGGAATTTTGAACCGCATTGTTACCTGCAATGAAAAATGGATTCTGTTTGATAACCACAAGTGTTCACCAAGTTGGTTGGATCCTGGTTCAGCACCTAAACAATGCCCTAAACGTAAACTTACCCCTAGAAAAGTGATGGTCACTGTTTGGTGGTCTAGCGCCGGTGTAAATTATCACAGCTTCTTACCAAACGGGGTGAGCATTACTGCAGATGTGTACTGTGAAGAACTGACCACAATGATGGAGAAGCTGTCACATCTCCAACCAGCATTGGTCAATCGCTCGTCTCCGCTGCTCCTGCACGACAACGCGCGACCTCATACTGCACAGCAGACGGTCTCCAAGTTGCAAGAACTGGGGTTGGAAGATCTCCGTCATCCGCCCAACTCACCAGACCTTGCGCCTACAGACTACTACTTTTTCCAGAATTTGGATAACTTCTTGGCGGGAAAAATTCAATACCCGAGAGGCAGTACAAAATGCCTTTGAAGAATTTGTTGCCTACCGTCGAGCTGATTTCTTTGAGAAGGGCATCAATAAACTGCCACTGCGTTGGCAAAGATGCATTGATTGCATGGGTGATTACTTCGATTAATACAAATAAAAAATACATGAATAAAATTAGTTTAAATTTATTCATACAAAACGGCAATTTCATAGGTAAAGACCTAATATATAATAACAAATAAATTAAATAATTTACAGTACCTACAACTATTATTTCGCTTTATACACTAAACCACACACAACCACACCGTTTATCTGTCACCAGGCTGTGGCTCATGAACCGTTGTAGCTAGACTCTTTCATAGATGATGTATTTCTGTGATGATGAAACTTTCATAGATGATGTATTTCTGTTGCCGCTATAACGGCAAAAAAAAAACAGAATAAAATAAATATTAACCCTTTGTGCGCGAGTCCGACTCGCACTTGGCCGGGTTTTTTTCGTAGTCAACTTTTGCCGTGATAAAAACACGTTATTAGCGTCATAATTGAGACGTTTATTAATTATGATGATGATCATTAACATCCCCATAACATCGGTTTATGAGCGACGCGCGACAGACTGGCGGCGCATCCTCCTCTATGGGAAATCATTACTGTGCTAACCTAGACGATACGACAACTTTACATTTTGTTATTATAAAACCATATTGCGTACTTAATTGTAAATGTTAAAGCGTCCTCCACACGGTACAGTTCAGGCTGCACATCTGAGACTGCGTTCCAAACCACGGATTAAAAATGCGCCCACAGTTTGGATTGCGGACGGATCTGACATTTTTAGGCGAACGTTTCAAACTGTGCGTGTAAATGTGATTTCAAGAATTCGCTCGCTCAAAAGCCACATTTTATTATACATTCACACGAATTGTGCGCGCAAAGCTACGGGACATCATAGCATCTTTAGTTATGTCCTCGTATCAGTAGGCTGACATCAGTAGTACTTATATGTATAGTACTTATATGCTTGTGTAAATTTGTATTTCGACTTGAAAAGTTACCGTGGTACCACACCGCGACCGCAAGGAACTTCATTGTGTCAGACTTCTCTCCATTCAAATTATTTCTATTAATAAGATACAATGTAATAAATTAAACTTCTCCGATTCCTAGGGATTGGGTGTTAAGCAAGGATAAATTTAATCAAATACTTCTGATAACTTCGATAAATAACATAAGCTAATTCGCAGAAACGGAGCGTTATACAGAATGTTCAGCAGTTTGTCTTTCTTGGTGCGTATATTATTGAAGAGATGTCATCATCAGTTGCTTACCCAGGGCCCGATTTAAAATGAATGCCCCCCTGGGCACTAAATAAAATGCCACCCTATCACTGAAATTCTACTAAAATTATCGTTTTTATGCCTTATTTTTTAAAATTTTTATAATATAGCAATATTTAATTATATAGCAAAAATTTTATTATATATTATATATACTTCAATAACTTAAATATATTTGTTTTTGTTCTAAGATTTTGATAAATTTTGCACTAAGGATGACTTATAGTTGTATTACATTATTTAAGTATGTTATAATTCTAATTAAAGTTTGTTTTTTAAATGCTTAAATTTATTAATTCCTGAAAATAAAAAATTTAAAAATATTATCATTTCAAATCTGTAAGGAAATAACTAAATAAAATTATATATATATATATATATATATATATATATATATATATATATATATATATATATATATATATATATATATATATATATATATATATATATATATATATATATATAATCTTACTTTAAGTGCCACAATGGCTTTTTTTTTTTTAATTTTTTGACAATTTTATTTGTAAATTATATTATTCATATTTCGGTTTAACACATGCATGGATCTATTAAATAAAAAAAGTGATTAAATATGAGAACCAATGAATTATATTGTACAATTTGGATAATACTAGAAAAAAATTTGTTCGCTTAGCAAAATTTGCCGCCCTGGGCACTAGCCCCTGTGCTTACCCGTCGGGAAATTGTAACATGATAAATTTCAGCTGTGGGTACTTATGTACAGCGAGTTTATACTCGCTGAGTAATCTGCTTCCCCAGCGGTACTTAGAGATATACTTAAAATTTACATTCACTATGACAAAGGAGTTTGCCCTTTGTAACACGATAGCTTGATCTGCAAGTTAAATGGGCATTTACATACGAGATGGAATTGTCTATTTCTTTCGCTGTAGATCAGCCGCTTATTAATAAGATTCTGTACTATTAATAAAATATATTAAAAAGAAGCATATATATGTTACCGCGCGCAAATAATTAAGACTTGACATTGTCCCATTCGGGACAATCTTTCTTCTTAGTAGGTGCGCTTGAACAGTGAGTAATTTGACAATTTAGAAATGGACTGAGATCCCAGACCCGCCAGTCTACTCTTATATTCCTACTGATAAAATGTATATCATATTGTAGCAGTGGTGAAGGTTGGTTCTCCTTCATAGGGAAACTCTAGTCTGTGTAATAGGTAGGCATTTGGATGAAGGTCTTCAAAAGATAAGTGGTAAGTGAAGCCGATAGGAATAGAGTTATAGGAACCCCAAGCCACATATATATTAATGTGTACAATTATGTACATATATGTTTGTATCGTTAGATTGAGCCGGGGGCCAATTTTTAGGTACATTGCACTAAATTGGACTGAAATATTATGTTTTATAATAAACTTTTATGTATGTTTTAATAATCAATGGTCTGTGCAATATCAAAAATCATCAGACATTCATTTATCACTCTATTGTTGGACGTGTCTTATTCGGAATCGCTTCATATGATTGTTCTGTTTTGACTGATGACTCTGCTTCAGTTGCAAGCGGAGCACAATGGGTATGAAAATTAAAGTTAATACTGTCATTTATTCAAAGTAAACGACTCAATGTCATAGGTTTTATATTAACTAAAAATGCAAATTGTCATTTTTAAGCAACGCCCGAATTGTCAAGCAGTGAGCGAGCTGATGACGATGAATTATAGCTAAGTACGCTTGATCATATCAGGCATACAAGTAGGTATATCTCACACAGCCAAAACAGAGAGGTGGCATTGCAATTAGATTTCAGTATTAAACAATGCGTGATATTTTGCGGGGTGTCAGACTCCACCCACTTCTATGTTTTTCATCTACCGGTCAATAGGAAAACAACGAACTAAGTTATTTATCGACCTTACTAAGTAGTTTATCTATCTCTTACTAGATGTCACTAAACGCATGATTACATCGCAATAAGTATTACTTTAACGACTAAAAATCCTTTAGGAAATGTTGTAGAACAAACTTTACTACCCATAATTATTATAATAATTAATTAATATTCAGCTATACGTCAATAATATATTTTTAATCCCCGCGATCAAAGCGCGATCTATTGGCAAATAGACTATTTTCTAAAACAAGGCCGACTTGCGTAGACACAAAGAGACTTCTAATAAATTTCATATTAAAGTATTATTACTTAGATATGAAATGTAATGACCCCCATAACATCAAAACACCTATCCGAGTGATTTTTACATGATAACACTCGGCACTTCGTCCTTTGAAATACGAAAAATAAAAATTTTTACAAAATCACAGAGGTGTGCACAATACGAACACTGACAGTACACTGATTTAGGCCACGACCATTGTGATGACGTCTAGACCGAGTTGAAATCACAGTGCTCAGTTGTTTATGCCACCTTCTCTCTGTATTTTCGAAGAGGAGGAGACACGGCGCATTGATGCGCCCCCCCAAGCGCAATGACGCGCCCCGGCGCAGTTGCGCTACACACACCGTGGGATCGAATCCCCCCTACCCTTCCTTACACCGACAAACCAGATGCCGGTGTAATTCGTCTTAACTCGTCCGGTGCCTGACGAGTGGCAGCCCTATTGCCACCCCGTCGTCACTGTGGCGTACCTTCCTCCTCGACACAAAAGTCGGGGCCCGGAAGTTCAATCTCCCACCCTTTCCCCTGGTCGGTTGAATCCGCGGTCCGACAAACGCGGCGCGTACGGGAGTGGCCCCATACACGTTCCCGGCCTCCGGGTCGGGCCCCCATCCGCCGCTTGGAGTCGACCGCTGGTCGAGGTCGTGCCTGGTTTGGCCAAATTCTTTCCCCTTTTTTGCTCGCTCACGGGTTTCCCCGCGTTCTGCCGCGGGGGGTCTTCCCCAAAAATCGACTAAATGCGCCCAGTACTCGTACTGGATGCGTCATCCCCACCCCAAGTAGAGGGGCTTTGCCCCTGGTTTTGGTTCCCCACCCAAGACCCTTTTCAGGGGCCCGGCGTGAGAAGACGTCTTCTTCTGCCGTCACAAAGAACTCGTCTTCCGTCGGATTAGATGTTTAAAAAATTATTACTTTACTTCGCAGTTAGTGTCTAAATCACGAGTCCGCGTCGCTCGTGAACTGCTTACGATCGTTATGAACTTTATTGTAATTTATTATTAACCTATTATATATAGTAGTATATAACTTATTATATACTACTTATTATATTTACTAAAACTAGTTTTGTTCTCATTTACACTTTAACAGACAATATGATTTTGGAAACAAAGTTAATGAAATATTAAGTATCTTTATCTTAAATGGTTTGAAATGTTTTAGTTTTGTTTTACAATTTTTACAATTCTATTCCATTTTTTGTAAATTTCAAATATTTTGTCTTCTCAGCGTGATTAAATTATATTTAACCTTTAATCTTTGATGGCTAAAACCTGAAAAATATAATTATAATATTGTTCGCATCATTTTTAGACACAGCCTACAAGAGCAGTTCGGGGTTTCTTTTGAAGGTGGATCTTTTGATTTCAAAACACATAATGTACAAAAGGAAATATTTATTTGCCTATTTACGCAGGTTCACGGTGTAGCTTTTGAGCCCTTCGTAGGGACGAGATAAAATATAATTCCCCAGAGACCATAGTGAAACCCTGTGAGATGCGACTAAACTTGATACCAATATACTATTAACTAACAATAATATACTTATACATAGTTAAGCTCGCGCGTCCTAGGTACCAACAGATGGATGCGCCTAGTATACCAAGTATTCAGCACGTTTCGAACATAATACTTTGAGTACATTTTATTTTGTGTTAGATATTGCCAGCGACTTCGTGTGTGCAACAGGAAATGTCGCAGGAATCTCACATTTTATTGTGATATAAAGTAGCCTATGTCCTTCTCCGTGGTCTACTCTATATCTGAGCCGATTTCATCAAAATCGGTCTAGTAGTTACAGAGCCTATTCAATGTGAACAATTATACAAATAAACAAACAAACATTTCCTCATTGTAATATTAGTACGAGGGCGGCACTGAAAATTTCGGGAATCAAGTGACACAACATTACTATTTAAAAATGTATTTATTGCTTTTCGAAGTATTCTCCGCGAAATTTGACACATTTTTCCATACGATGGAACCAATCATTGAAGCAACCATTCCATTCGGAAGTTGGGGTCTCCAAAATGGCCGTTTTGTAGGCGTCCACAGCTTCTTCAGGTGATGAAAATCTCTGACCACGCAATTTATTCTTTATTTTAGGGAAAGTATAGAAATCATTAGGGCTTAGGTCGGGGCTGTACGGCGGATGGTCTAATAATTCTATGATTTCTTGCTCTAAAAACTCTTTTGTTCTGTGCGCGGTGTGAGAACTCGCATTGTCGTGATGGAGGATGATGCGGCGGTTGCAGTTCTCTTTACGGAGTTCAGAAACGACCTGTGGCAAACAAATGTTAGGATACCATTCTGCATTAACCGTTCTTTGTCCCTCAAGAGGAATAGTCGCAACATGGCCGGTTTTGGAGACAAACGTGGCAACCATTTTTTCTGCAACACTCCGTGAACGAACAATTTTTGTTGGCTTTAACTCATTTTCGAACAACCAAACTCGTGACTGGTTTCTTGTTTCGGGTTCGTACGCGTATATCCAGGATTCGTCACCTGATACGATGTTGTATACAGCATTTGAGGATCCTGCGTGGAATCTTTCGAGAGTTCTGACGCACCAAGTAACGCGAGCCGCCTTTTGCTCTTCACAGAGCAAATGCGGTATCTATCGGGAAAACAACTTTTTTACACCTAATTGTTCATGCAAGATTATTTGTATTTGACTCATGCCAATGTCTAAAGTTGCCTGAATTTCGCGGTATGTCACATGTCGATCTTCCTCAATCAGCTTACGCACAGCATCAACGCTTTCTTGGGTGACTGCAGTTTTTGGACGACCTTGACGGGGATCATCACTGAGCTTGACACGTCCACGTTGAAATTCAGCAAACCAGCGATAAATTGTGGTTTTGGATGGGGCTTCATCACCAAATGCAGAAATCATCCGGTCAACACACTGTTTTTGTGTTAAACCACTTCGAAAGTCATAATAAATCATCGCTCTAGAATTTTCTCGAGTCAATTCCATTTTCTCAACGACTAAACAAGTTTGACAAGACCTTGTGACAAGACCGAGAATCTTTTTTTAAATAAATAACCGGTATTCGATTTTTAAAACCAAGGAGTTTTAAATTAAAAAGATTTTAATATGACAGGAACAGTGGAAATATTCCATTCCCGGTACTTTTAGTGCAGCCTATGTATAGATAAATTAATAAAAAGAATTCCCAGAAAGATCGACACCCTCGCATAAAAGATAAAACCAACGTAAAAAATAAAAATTTTGAGTTTCTAAATTGGCTTGCGAGCGTCGCGGAGTCCAAACACATGCGTAGCAGATATCAAGGAGCGTTAGTGCCTTTTCACATGCACCGGTTACCGGGTGTCCGGCACCAGGTTCCCGGTGGCGAAGTGCGTATGTTCGTTGTCTTTCACACGTACCGGCACAATTTGCTATACGTTGGCCGTCGCGCGCCGGGCGGACGGCACCGGCTCCCCGTGAAAAGGCACTTAGTATTCACTTGTCATCAGGTTAGCCCGCTAGTTTTCCCCGTACTGTATATCGCGTCGTACGTCGCGGCTAGTTCACGGCTCCATATCCGAGAGCTGCGGATTTCCTTCTCGTCGCGCGTCGTTTCCGCTGCACTTGTTGCTTCAGTAATAGCGGTGTTAGCAACACGTGTAGCCTCTGTACTAATTCGTACTAGGCAACGCGATGTATGCAACAGGCTATATTACAAAAGTCTTTTCGATGTTAAATATCGTGGTAATAAACAATCTAAAACTTCATATTTATATTAAAAAAAAACAACAAATATACTTACAATTTAAACTTGCAATACGAAAGAGAGCGAAATACGGCGGGTGTGACGTCTTTGCGATAGTCCGCGGTACATTTTTCATAGATAAAATCGTTTTGCCAGAAAAAGATGGACAATATATTTTATTTTCTTATAACTTTTAGTCGCACGAAACGAAAACACTTTTCTTTTAGATGTAAGTTTGTCTATTCATCAATAATTAAATGTAATTTATTAAAATGTGATATTCCTAACAAGTAAACCCTTTTGTAATCTCGAATTAAAACTAATTCCGTTTACGTAGGAGTACGTAATGCTTATGTTAACTTTTGACTTTTAACATTATTTAAAATTAACATTATACAAAGGGAAGAACCCAGTTCTTTTTTAATAATTCCCCTTTTAAATTCGGCTAAAATTTTAACAATTTCTCTACTCAATCTTCATTTTTTCTGAGTCGGTACCAGCCCAAACAGTATGCTGATAAAAACAATATTTTAAAGAGTTCACGTTCAAGTCGGCAACGTAATTATTTAGAAAATAATAATTATTTCATAGTTTATTAACGTTTTTACTTTGGAAGTCGGTTTTTATTTTTAACTGACTTCCAAAAAAAAATAGTTAAAAGTTATACGTTCGGCTGTACATATTTATATACATATATTATATACATGCTTAGACTTCTTCAGAAAAAGTCAAAATCACTATATGTGTCCATATAAATTTCGAGGAGTTCCCCCGATTCCTCATGGGGGATCCATGTCTATCTATATATATCTTTATTTCTATCCACATCATCAGGTCACCACTTTGGTGTCAAAAGGACCAGTTTGCGATTATACCCTTTACAGCAACAAAGGTTTACGGACGATAATTTTATGTGATTCAAATTCAAAATTCAAAAATTATTTATTTTCTTTACAATATACTATAAGTGTTACATGGTGTGGGGATCTCCCTTTAAGTTAAATACTTATGTTAGCAGAATCCCGCTCCTTCCTTCCGACAATAATTACCTACTGTTCTTATGAAAAGGTACATAATATTTTAATTATTATTATAAGTTACTAGCTGTCCCGGCAAACGTTGCTTTGCCATATTAAGTATTTCGCGCATATTATTTTATTGAAGTGACTAAATAAGTACGTCACCATGGCAACGTCGATCGCTATCCCGTCGCACAAACAATATGGTCGCCGTCAGTCTCGAGTTGTAATAATTTACTATTTTTCATTCAACAAATGCACTTATCAATATATAAAATACCCAGTAGCCGATTCTCAGACCTACTGAATATGCATATAAAATTTGGTAAAAATCAGTAAAGCCGTTTCGAAGGAGTACGGTAACTAACATTGTGACATGGAAATTTTATATATTAGAGATTTAACTAAATAGTAAATACAATTTAATTTGCGAATGTAACCCAGCCTGTGTATGTATATGTATGCGTCTGTGTGTGTTTATGTGTGTGCGTATTGTTATGTGTGATAACATCATCACAAGCCGAACGCATAGGCCGATCGTGCTTCTCTATCGCTTGTTACGCGCTCTCGCTTGCACGCTCAGCTCAGGCGGAACGTGACAATCAGACAAGTTTTTTTGTAGACCTTTAGGAGATAAAAAATCCCACCATACATTGTTTCGTTATAAATTATCTCCAATGGGTTAGGTTACGCAGCATTTTCGATAAAAGCTCCCAGACGTCTTGATTTTTTTTTCGACACCATCAACAATTATCGTCATAAATCAACCAATTTCCGCAAAACCTTAATAAATTATTATCGACCTAAAACTTCCTAAGGAAGTTCCTAAAAAATCCTTTCAGTAGTTTTTTTAGTAGTTTCAGTGGCAAAAGATCTCCACAAGCTGCCGGTGGTAACGATGGACCACGTATACGTCTCCAGCTTGCTGAAGACTTCTACAGTATGAAGGCAGAGCAGGACGAGATGAGAGGTACATTGGATGAATCGGAATCTACCATCCGTGACTAACGTAGTAAATTACTACAATTAAAATGTAATAATTCAGTAAGTAGCCTTTGTCAACATACGTCGTGGCGGCGCGCGAGCTGACACATCGTTTTGCCTGTCAGCAGAATCTGACGAGTCGGCCACGACTGCCGCCCCCGACCGTGTTCCCCTCCGACTCGTGTAAACGCCGAGTCAACAAGCGACTTTGCAGAAAAAATTTGCGACTGAAAAGACAAAGGGGGGAAAGAGAGCAACTGCTGCTGCGAGCTGTAGCGAGCCGCAAGGCTGTGCCTCCTCGACCTGGTAAGGACGAGAGCAGGAGGTGCGTTGAGGAGGGCTTCATACTGGTGGAAAGAAGAAAGAAGAGGAAACCGCCGCCCGCAACCATCGCGGCACTGCACCTTACGTACCGGAACTGCGCCTGCGGTGCGAGGTACCTGCGACGCTGTTGTACGTATCCCGCCTGCACTACCCCATGGAGGTCGAGGACGTCGTGGACTACATCCGCAAGAAGACGTCCATCGCCTTGAGGGTCGAACGTCTGGAGTCTCGCCATAAGGCCAACTACAGTTCCTTTGTGGTGACATTGCCGACGCATCTTTTGTCGTCCTTTGAGGTGGAGAAATTCTGGCCGACGGGTGTAGTCTACCGGAGGTTCCGGAGGAGACTTCGGAACGAGGCACGCATCACGTCGCCGACAACACGTGACAAAGTGTAGCATAAGTAATTAATAATAATAATATGTAAGTCTGTAAGGTATTTATAATATGGGCGGGCCTATGAAGCCCGAAATAAACGTTATTTAATTTAACCTTTCAAAAAGTATGCCATATTTGTCATTTGAGGACATCACTCCACTATACACACACACATACACTCCACACACGACATCCACTAAAGAAGGGGTTTTCAAAATTCAACTCCCAAGGTGGAGAAATAGGGGATAAAAGTTTGTATTTTTTTTATTCCTTGGACATATTCGCATGAAATTTCGCATGAATTGAGTACGGAAAAATAATGAGTTACGTATTTTAGCGTTTTTAAATAGCTAACCCCTAAGAAAGTAAAATAGAATATATATAGGGGATGAAAGTTTTAAATTATTTTATAGATATCGTTTAAAATCCAATTTCACGCGGGCGAAGCCGCGGGCAAATGCTATCAATATTTTTGCAGGTACGATCAAACTCTAAAAGTATGCTCTAGAACTCTATTGAGTTCAACTCTCATCGTTTCGCAAAAACGTTTTCGTTCGGTCGTTTTTTATTCGATTTATTTTCAAATCCATACCACGGAAAAGAACTATAATTTTTCGGGTTAATATATAGCCTATGACACTATAATGTGGCTTTCTATTGGTAAAATAATTTTAAAAATAGGTTGAAGTAGATCCAGATATTAGAGTTTGTGACTTACCGAGATTATATGGGGTACAATATCGGTAAGTCACAAGCTCACAAAGAAACAAACTTTACCTCTTTATAATATTAGTATAGTTGATCTAATGTTAGCCGCGACTTGTACGCGAAAAAGAAATCTTGGGAGAACCGCACGTATCCTGCGATAAAAAGTAGCCTATGTGTTAATCCAGAGACTAAACTATTACCATATCAAATTTCATTAAAATCCGTTCAGCTGTTATGACGTGAAAGAGTAACAAACATTCATACATAAAACTTTCGGGTCTATAATAAGTATGGATATGTTCGTCGTCGTGTTTTAATGATTTCGAAAATCTTTGGAATAGGAAAACGTTAGTAGGTATTAGGCGTATAGACTAGATCTTAAAATATTTGGGATTGTGGTCACCCATCCTGTTGCATCCATGACTGGCGTTGCTTAACATGAGTTAGCGCTACGACCATAATGGAACTTCTCACTTATTGCTCCTGGTATTAATATACGTCAGTAATTAGGTAATACCTACGTAAAGTTTCAGCCAGTTCAACTAATCAGTTAATGTATAGCATGTTATATTCTTTAGACTAACATAACTTTTATATTTATGAACCGATTGAAATATCACAATCATTAATTTTTTTGTAGAGCAAACCAAAACGCATTAGTGAAAACCGCGTTTAAATCGGTTAAGCCGTTGACTTCGTACGCGCAAAAACAAATATCGCGGTAACCGTAAATTTTTTCGAAATAAAAAGTAGCCAAAGTGTTAATCCAGAGTCTTTACTAAGTACTAAGTAGTACTCCTTTTTTTGAAGTTAGTTAAAAAATAGCCTTCATTGCCGTTTCTATAAAATGTTACAATATATTTTACGACATTTTGCTTAAATACTAAGATACAAATTTAATACAATGTAAATAAAAATGCTTAACTATTATTATTTATTATTATCGGCAAAATGGTTCTATGTTACCAACAGCTTGATCTCTATATTTTCAATTTGAAATGAGAATAAATTTTTCACGACTCAAACATAGTTTTTGAAAAGTACACACGAATAAGCCGATTACTGTCTGTTTATTCGGAATGGAATATTAAAATACACCTGCGACAAACGCCGCAGGCAAGTTACTAATACTCATAGGATTTTAATACAGAAAACACAAAAGGTAAATCTGTGAGGTCGTCATATATTTATGCTCTTAAAGTATTACCGCCTAATTAGTAGTATTCAATCCACATATTATATTTTTTTAAACTACACGCTCAGAGCGAGAGAAATGCTTAAATGCTTAAAAACGCACAAATAAAATAAATTTAAAAAAAAAACCGACTGCAAAAAAAGACAGATAACCTAACCCTAGGCAACGCAATAAAAAGACCGAAACAAGATTGAGAAAACAGACTACTATGAGCAACACACATTCGTGTATGCCTACTGTGAGAGATGCACTCATACGTTTCGTGATCTCTATAGAAGAGTCTTTAGCCAAAAAATATTACGTGAAAATATTTTTTTGTTATTTGACATAACACGCCTTTGTCGCCAACAAGCTTTTACTACAATTTTATACAAATCTAGAATGGGGCACGCGATTGAGGCACATTAGTTATGTAAATATCAGCTATTTTGCTACAACATAATAACGCCCACGCCGATATTGGTGGCAGCGGCAACCAAGCAGTCCGGCTACGAAGCAATTATTTTAAGTGCCCAAGTATGTGTGCAGTACACTCTCTTTTCCTTTATTCTCATAACCCAGTGGGGCGGATGACCAATATTACTGGCATGACTGGCGATAGGCGCAGGGCCGATTTTTACATTCCCATTCGAAACACGGGTCATCTTTCTTGTCAGACAAGTACCCTCATCAACCTGCATTGTCTTAACCAAATTTGAAAACAATTTTTTCGTTATTCCAACGCTGGAATTGAACCCACGACCTCCGGAGTCGAGAGCTAATTTCTAAACTAGTGGAACACGGAGGTAATACACTATATACCTACATCGAGTACCCAATTTCTGTTTTTATTCTGGTAGTCACTTTTTCGCCATGCGCAAAACCAGCACACTGAGTGCGAGTGTTTGTCACTCCTCGTCGTGCCGAAGTTACCTACAATTTGTATGGCATCGAATTAGTTACCATTGTTTGCCACTAGGGGCGTTGTTTCGATGCCGTACAAATTGTAGTTAACTTCTTCACGGCGAGTACTGACAAAAACTCGGACCCAACAGACACAATATCACAACAAATATCGCGGACTGTAAAGAAAATTCGGCAGTTACTATAAGCCCTCTGGTTGAGTTGCCATGATGAGGCATGAGGTCATGACCCAAGTTTCGGGACCATTCGACACCATAAACAGTAGAGGCACCCGTTCTCCTTGGCAGTGGGGACAAGCGCGTGGACAAGACGTGTATCGCAGTCAGCAACCCCTTGCGTTTAACGACGAGTACGGCCTTCAGACGAGGTCTTCCATATCCTACACGCTACACTGATATAAGGCGCAAGTGAGTTATTTTTGTTTGAGTAATAAAAAAAGATACTTAAAAATACGTGTTTTGCAACACAATTTAAGATCTACTAAGGTGGGTCAATAAGTCCGTGACTTTTTGAATTTCTAACCTCCTTACTGAAAAAGCAACACTACTCCTGTCAACAGGCATCTGTCAGTTGACTCCTATCAAAATTTGAACTTGCTGCGTCAGTTAGTTTGTGTTTTACAGCTATCTTTATCAGACTATCCAGTAACTTAAGGAAACAATGGAAAAAAGTGAATTTCGTGTGCTTATTAAGCATTATTTTTTGCGAAAAAAAAACCATTACCGAGATCAAGGCTAAGCTTGATAAATACTATGGGGACTCTGCACCATCGATTTCAATGGTAAAAAAGTGGTATACTGAATTTCGTTGTGGCCTTACAAGCACTGAAGATGCCAAACGTCCTGGACGCCCAGTTGAGGTCTCTACACCCGAAACAATCGAAAAAATTCACGATATGGTGTTGGCCGACCAAAGATTGAAAGTACAAGAGATTGTGGAAGCCATAGGCATCTCGCATGGCTCAGTGGTTTCAATTTTGAATGATCACTTGGGCATGAGAAAGCTTTCCGCAAGATGGGTGCCGCGTTTGCTCACAGTCGACCACAAACGCAATCGTGTAACAACTTCACAGGATGGTTTGGCGTTGTTTAATCACAATATGCAGGAGTTTATGCGCCGTTTTGTAACCGTGGACGAAACATGGATCCATCACAACACACCAGAGACCAAACAACAGTCAAAACAGTGGGTTTCTAAGGGTGAATCGGCGCCAAAGAAGGCCAAGGTGGGTTTGTCAGGCAATAAAGTTATGGCGACTGTTTTTTGGGATGCACGTGGGATAATCCACATTGACTATCTTCAAAAGGGAAGAACAATTAATGGGGAATATTATGCCAACTTATTGGACCGCTTCAAAGAGGATTTGAAAAAAAACCTAACTTAAATTGGCCAAGAAAAAAGTTCTTTTTCACCAAGTCAATGCAAGGGTGCACACATGTGCAGTTGCCATGGCAAAAATCCATGAATTGGGCTATGAATTGCTCCCACATCCACCCTATTCTCCAGATTTGGCTCCGAGTGACTTCTTCTTGTTCCTAAACCTGAAAAAATGGCTCGGTGGAAAAAGATTTGACTCCAATGATGAAGTCATCTCGCAAACAAAGGGATATTTTGAGGACCTCGACAAATCATATTTTTTGGAAGGGATAAAAAAATTGGAGAAGCGTTGGACAAAGTGTATAGAGCTCAAGGGGGACTACGTTGAAAAATAAAATGATTTATTTATCAAAAAATCTGTGTTTTATTCCAAAAGTCACGGACTTATTGACCCGTCCTCGTATAAATGTATTTTTTTTAAGTATAGATTTCTACTTAGTAATTCATAAACGTCGTTATGACTTTTGAATTAAAAAGTTCTCAATATTACGCAAAGCACTATGCGATGCTGCGACGCTCGTCGCTCAAAAGCAGCTTTCTTCTGTAAACTTTACATATCCGACCCACCTGCTACAACTCTGAAAGTAATCCCACGTGTTACAGACACAAATTCCACAATATTCACTCACAATAAAAGCAGCGAACTAATTATCATTATACGTTTATGAATACACCGGCATGGCCGCCTCACCACACACAACTAATTCCAATTTCACGTCAACTACCCCCCAGGGAACCGCACCATCTACATTGACTCATCGTGTTATTCTGTGCGTCAACAAATTTATAACAGTCTGTTACGGTATTACTACTTAATTTGTCCATACAAAGAAAAACGCAGGAAAAATGGTAGTGTGTAGTGAAGGAAAAGGATTTATGTTAACTGAAGTCAACCAGAAGTTTAAAACCCTAAGGCTACGTTCCCACGAGCGTTCTTTAGTGGTCGAAACAGAAATAACAGCACTGTAAATAGAACTGTGCGATAAAATCGAAGTGTAAAGTGTGAAATTTCATTTTCACACTTCACACTTCGATTTCCAGTTCTATTGTAATTAGCGTAAGTTGTGTTTACAGGGCACCTTTTTCTGTCGTGACCACGAAAAAACTCTCGTGGTTACGAGAGAGCTCACCTGAACACTCGGGATACCATAGTTGGTACTTGGTACTTATTTATAAAATCGAACAAATTATGACATATGACATAGTTCTTTGTAAGTGGTCCCCAGGTTGTACATATAACATAACATAATATATAACATAATATCATATATAACATAATTGTATATATAACATAATATCATAATGAAACTAGGGAAATCTTTCCAATAGTTTTAGATTAATTATTAAAACTACAGATATGGGCGAAATTCGTTAGAACAATTCTTAATATAACTTTTAACTTCGACAGAAAGACAATAAAAATATAAACATAGTTGTATCTATGAAACGTACGGTAGTGTGCGTTAATATACCGAGGTAGTGTGTGTTGTTTTTTATTTTTTCAATTTATTGTATATATAAGCATTATTTAAAAAATATATTAGCTTTCTGCACACCTTCCTCCACATAAACTTTAATTACCGGCCAAATTCCACACTCCTCCGCTTGCACAACTCTCGTAAAACTGTACTGAAAGAATTTGCCTCACGCATTAATAAATGAACACACTGGCGTTAATCTTTCAACTATCGATTTTGTATTTCAATAAAAAAAAACGGTTTTTATAGTAGTAGAATAGCTAAGTAAACTTAATAGTTTACTTAGCTATTCTACTCTATAAAAAATTACAATTATTTTTCTGCTTAAACGTCTTTACATAGGCAGGAGGTCATATGCCCGAAGTATCCGTAATTGATTTTACCAAACCTTATATAATATAGTATTATATCAAGTTATTGAAGTAGAGAAAATAAATTTCTGAATTGCTGTGATTATGAAAACACGAAATTGTACGCCATTACCTTAGAAAAATAGGACAACAAAATTCACTTGAGCTTTGATGTTCAAAAAACTCAACACGTCTCTCATTTGCTATTTAATTAATTCTTAATTCGACTCCTTAGGGAAAAATGTAAAATTTACACTTCAAAAGGTCCTGGGCAAATCGAATATGCTATTTTTAACAAGTGTGATATTTATTTTATTTGAATTTAAATAAACATTGATTTATGTTCCTCCTGCTCAAGCCGAGTTCACGTAATATTTTTTGTTAAATTGTCCAAATTGTCCAATCAGCGCATGCTATCACGCACATGCGCATCGAATAGTCTGCGCCGAACAAATCCGAAGTTCGAAGATAGCTATCATACCAATCAGACTAAAAGAAAATCCAGAGTATAATCTTAATCAGAAGCCAAATAAATTCACTAAACTAGTATAGTACGCGCACATTACTGTCGCATGCGTATTTTTCCTGGTCTTCTGTTAAACACAAATCACACGGACTCCTGGCTCCTGAGTCAATGCGTTGTATGAAGATATGAGTGACAGTTCTCTTATTCCAGGCTAGGCAAACTTTTTGCAATAAAAAAAAAGTAATCGAAATAAAATATTTACTATCTAAAAATATGTATAATCGAAAATTACAAATTAAACTATTATTATTAGGTGTTTTTATTAATTGTGATATCATTAATAACTGTAACTGATATTAAAGAAATAAAATAAAAATAAATATTATATTTTAAAAAATGTCAAATGCATGTAATGGAACTTCTCTTAATAGATATTGTCACTGCTGATTCGAATAAAATTTATGAATAGGAGCGGCTATCTTGCTATCGTAATTCCTGCGTAAAAATCGGTAATTCCGATTATATTTCCTTTACCAACTGATCCGTTTCTTCTAAACAATCGATAAAATTTCATTAGGTAGCTTCACTAGGATTGTCAATTAATGTCTGTACGCTTTTATTCGGCCGACATAACGCGCGCGTACCTTTAGCAGTAACAAAGGAAAAATAACTCACACAATAAAACATTCTACGCAGTATGCCACAAATCAAACGAGCAAGCAATAGTACTCTGCTTCAATGTAATAAATTATGTTTTACTTTATTATTCGTAAATAAATGGGCTGAAGCCCACATCTAGGACGACATCGATCAAAGGAAATTTAGTTTCCAACTACTTAGGGAACTGATGGTTCTGATTCATAGACGCAATGAAAGTCATGAGCACTTGCATAGACATTAGACATAAAATTTCTACCGGGATGTACTATCGAAAAAGTTGCCGCTCGACCAGACATAAGATGAAAATCGCTTAACAGCGTTTGAATCGTGCGCGCGCACGCACACATGCTCACCTGTTAATACGTAGTTCAACCACGTCTGCACGTCACTTCGACCGCCATTAAAGCAGACGTGGAAGCAGCTTTGTGTTTAAATATTTTGCGGTGTCCTAGGGCAAAGGAAAATATTTAGAAACTGGTCGAGTCGGGCGGTCGAGGTACTTTGTCGATATGTTGTCGATATGATCATGTTGTAAAACATTATCATAAGTAAACCAATGAAACACATTTTGTCTGTAAAATGTGTGATAATGACGCAATATTGTTGTTTACATCATAATGACACAACGTGTCGCACTTTTAGTAAACGACTGCTCTGAAATATCCATTAAACCTAAACATATAAGAAACATATAATTATATGTTTCTTATATGTTTAGGTTTAATGGATAGTTTAATGGATAGTACTGTGTCTGTACAAAAAAATTAAAAATCACCAAGGTGATTCTAATTTGCATATTATCTCTATGGATGAATATTCAGGAATACGCGCAGGGCAATATACGGGCATCTGAGTCGCATACTAATGTAATACATACTATCAATGCTCTTGAATAACATAGTTATAATAAAAAATATAATAGTTTAAAAAAACTAAAAAAACACGCTTAGAAAATTTTTATCGGGTTATTGCATTGTCATCGGCCCTTAAGACGTGTGCAAAGTTTCAAGTTGATCAGACGTCTAGAAACCGGTAAAAATTAAGCTCAAAGATTCCGTTACATACATAGATACATACAACCCGAGCTAATAAAAGCGTGTTAATAAAGGCATTAATGACAATACAACATGCCTTGTTCTTGAACCATTTGAAAACTGGCGCCCTACTCCTACATGTAAGTAATTTATAGTAACCTAACCAAGATCATGTCAGAACTTGTATAATGAAGCTTCCGTAACACTATCAACGCGCAATAGGTTTTCTTTGAATAATTTCAAAAGTTATAGTTCGATTTCGCTCAAAATAATTTCCCTAAAGAGTTTTTAGTATGACCTATCAAGATAAGATATTTATGTATATCACCTTCTGAATGATCACTCATTAATTATATTACAATATACGAATGTAGTGTAATATGTGTGTACTGACATACTGCACTTCACACTGGGTTCACAGCAGTTAAAAATGTATGAAGTTAAATACAAAATTGATTTTATTAAAAAAAATAATTAATAAATTTATGTATATCATTGTATTATCAAAAAATGTCACAAATATCATAAGGATTTGAACAGTAATTTTCAGTTTTCAAAAATAGCAAAAAAAATTTCGATTTTTAGTTGTTTTTAATTTTTTTTAACTATTAATTTAGCAACTGATACTTTTTTTGCATTTTTTGGGCCATATTTATGTTGCTTTTCGGAAAATATAAGCATTTTGCTGATTGTTTAGTATATATAGGGAATATGTTCCCTATTGTAAGATATCATAATATTAATACAACAACACACCACTTCAGATAATTAATACACACTACCTTACTTTTGATAGATACAATGTTGTTACACGTTAACGTTAACACGTCTGTCAATCTGTCACAACATTTACATTTTTAATTTTTTCTATAAAGAAACCTTATGAAGTCCAAGATTAAAAATTATATTAATTATTATGTTAGAATTTCGACCACAGCGCGATCTCTAGTTAAAACTTCATAAAAACATAAGTGTTGAGTTTTTGCTTTTAAAAGTATTATAGAGCCATTATGGAGCTAATTCGAGTTATACTTTCCTTCGCGTATGTAAATTGAAAAAATGTAACTTCACCTATTTACAAGCGATTTAAGTATTAAATATCAGTCTTAGAATTCAAAGCAAACTTAAACAAGGGATAATAAGAAACACGTACGATATGGTCCCAAGCGCGCGGTTACCGGGGTAAGAGTTTACCAAGGAGGATTGGTGTTTTAAAGATCACTTGCAGCTCCTCTAGTGTTGCGGGTGTCCATTGTCCATGGGGTAATCGCTTACTATCAGGCGATCCCCATCTGCTCGTTTCCCGTTTGTTTAATAAAAGACGTTACGGGCACGGGGGTGAGAAGCAATGTGAGAAAACTTTGCAATCGTCTGAAATAGCTTCATTCACAGTAATGAGGTATTTACGATAGTAAAAAGCTGGTGAATATAAATCGTAATATAACGTAATAAAATACCCGCTCGTATTCCATAAGTATTCGAATATCTGAACCCTTTTAATGAAATTAACAGACGTATGTGTGTAGCGCCGTAAGGCTCACTTTCGTTTGCATCTCATAAGCGACAAAGAATACCTGCGTGGATATGAGTTTTAACAGCTACATAGGTACCGTACGAAAGTATTTCGTGGACGTTACCGAGAATTTTTGTGGGCCACGCTCATTTGATCTTACTTAGATTTCAATCGTGTAAAATGTAATTTGTAAAATATATTGTCAGTGCCAGCAAGATGGTCTATGGGTGCCATACCAAACTATGGTCCTCTTGAGCCGAAAGAAAAATAAATTAGGACCCTTTTGCCCCGATTAGGTAGGTAACTATAATACATTTCGCTAGTAATACATAATATTATCCTGCATCATTGTTTATTATCTTTTTAAGTAAAAGTACCGAGATTTGCTCGGAGCTGATAAATGTAAAAAAAATATCACAAAAATATTTATCTGACCGTGATTCGAAGTCATCAAATTATGAGCAAAAATCATACATTTACGCATACCAAACCGCTAATCGGACTGACGTAATGGAGTTGAAATTATTGATATATTGTTGCACGACGAAAGCAAAAACATATATAATAACTTAAAATGCGCCGTTTCCTAGGGATGAGACTTAGCTAAATCTTTTTTTCCCAAAACTCCCTGCATCCTAAATTTTATGCTAATACTTAGAACCGTTTTTGAGAAACCGACTATACAAAAGCCGTCGGTGTGATAAGGTGTCGTGCCGTCGGTGATAAGGTGTCGTGGGAGACCGGATAGAAACGAAGTTCCTTATTATAAAAATATTCATTTTAAGTTCTATTGGAGGTATAAAGAAAATAATAAAGACTATACATAAAAATCTTACATTACGGACGTTTTTTCCCGGCTAGGGTACCCCTCCGCATCGCCCCATAAGGAACATCGTTCCAATATTGAACGAGACAATCTTGTCTCGTTTAAAGTATAAGATAAAATACTGCCTAATTGTTTTCGCACTGGACAAAGATCCATGCCCTATTAAACATTAGAGGTCAGTAAACAACGTTGAAATTATTATTACAATTAAATACTAGCTGACCCGGAACATATTTTTTTGCTGTTAAGATTTTTTTTTATTTTATATTTGCCATTACTTTTTAGGGTTCCGTTATACATAAGGAACCCTTATAGTTTCGCTCTGTTCGTCCGTCTGTCAGTCTGTCTATCCGCGCTTCTAGCTACTGTAATTATGAATATTAATTGCAAAAATTTGGTATAATTATAGATTGTGTATAGATCTCGATTTTAGCATCATAAAATAATAATAATTTTATATTTTAGGGGTGGCTCTCCATACATGTGAGGTATGTGAGGTATATGAGATAAAAAATATTATTTCATTCTCCCTCATCGTGTCGGGTATCTTTGACTAGGTATTTTAAAATAAAGGTAAGTTTTCATACATATTTTTTTTACAAAATCAACCATTTACGAGTAATCGGCCTCCAAAGTGGTTTATAAGTTGGTCCCCCTGCCTCCTGGCATTGCTAAACTATAGGAGATATAAACTTGTAAGTTTACTTGCTGATAGGTCATGCTTAATAATCTTTAGGAAAATTATTTTTAACGAAATCAGACAGTAACTTTTGAAGTAATTTAAAAAACACCTTTTACGCGGTTATAGTTACGGAACCCTCCTTTGACATGTCCTGACATGCTCTTGGTTAGGTTTTTTTTTCATACAAACCTTTTCCTGATAATAACTAATACATAAAAGAAAGACTTATCCAATTTGGTGCAGTCGTTTAAAAGTTACAAGCATTTCGGTATTTTATTTTTATTGAAATAGATGTCTGAAATACTTCTGGTAAAATATTCGCTTATTCGTTATAATTAAGTAGCAAAATTAGACCTTATGGTGACAGTTGTGGGCGAAAAGACTTGTAAAGTTAGTTTCAATTGTAATAACTTTGTTCATTTTGTGACTCTGTTTTGGACCATTGATTTGCTATGACAGGCATTGTGAGGTAAAAAGGTATTTTGTACCTTTTTGCCTTACAAGCTAAGAAAACTGAGTTGCACCTATATTTTCAACAGTGATAATTTTATTGTCTTATTGTTTTTATTTGCTGAGTTAAGCCTGTCAGCTTATATTAATCAACTGGGTAAATAATTAATGAATTGCAGTAAAGTTGTAACTTCTTACTTCAGCTACTTGGCCAAGACTTGGTAAGTTCGTAAATAAATAAAACCCAATCAAAAATCAAAATAAAAAGAAATATACTTCCATATAGATTACAAAGCAACGCTTTTGGAATTGTCTATACATGATGTCTACCACTGGTTCGAGAACTAACCCGGCGAGAATAACCGGCGTAAGAACCTCGCACGGGGAAGAAATAGGTACGATATAAAATGAAAATCATATATTTTCATTTCATACTGCATAACTTGTGCTCATAACTGACACGACACGCTGCGGGAGGTCTAATTGTAGTTTATTTCAAACTTTATAATTATGATAATTTAGACCTTTAGATCTCTAAGGTCCCGTTTGGCAATCTACTTGTAAGTGTCAGATAGCTAAATCAAACCTTAATTAATAGCAAAACACGTGAAAATTTTGATGAGACTTTTTATGCTTTTCCCAAATTAACTTTTAATATTTTTATATTATTTTTAATCAAATTTCAAAGTGGAAGGTAAGGTAAAATTATCCTAAACATCTCTCTCTCATCTCTTTTTGTAAATTGTTTAAAAAAAGTACTCTATTTGTGTCAGTTATTAATTTTGTAGGATTTGGTTTCATTTGGTCGCAAAATCTATGTCGTTGTAAACGCATCATTAAAATGTGATTTATGGTAGGTAAATACGGGAAAACCTCAGTTACCACATATTTTAAGTTAGCGACTGTAAAAATAACAAGGATATTCACATACCAGGATCAGCAACCAAACGGCTGGAGTTTATTATAGCCTCATCTACATAATATATCTGTCAGCATATTACCCGGGTTATTAGGAAAGAGCGGGCGAAAATGAGGTAAGTTGTAAGTGCTCACATTCTCAAATCACTGAAGAGCTGAAGGGCCAAAATATTATTCAAAAAGGTTTCTTTCATATGAGAGAAGCCTCTCAATAATTATTATTAAAATCAGTCCGAAAAACGGTACCATCTTACTCTAAACCTTATTCAAAATATTTGTAGCTTGCCTGTTTTGCTACCGTTACTTACGAATAAGGTGATGAAATTATTAACATTTCTGTTAAATAACAATAATCTCCGAAACGTCAAAACGAACTTACTATCCTATCCTATCCTATTATATACAAATAAATAAAATTTATTTCTCTCTCTCTTTGTAATTTTATATTAATAGCTTTTACACTATATGCATACGAAAATATAATATACGGTTCTTGCAGTAAATAATATATAATATATTTTTAATGTATATCTCTACGTCTGTCTGTCTGTTTGTTCCGGCATCTTAGGAGAACTTAGGCGTCTTTTATCTTAGGGATCCGTTCAAAAATAAAAGGCTACATTTCCATAAATAGTTCCACGCAAAATTGCGGGCACCTGCTAGTTTTTTAATAAGGTGTTGATTGTAGACAGTTACTAGTAGTTAGTAGTTGTAGACTGTTACCCACAGTAGGGCAGATTTGGGGAGCTTGGCTCTAGATGAGATCTGCTCACTTTTTTACAGTGCAGGCCATGTGGCCATGCCATTTTACAGTGCCTTCGTCTTGCCAACATTTCACATGAAAGTATTTTTTACATTAGTGAAAATCTATACATATAACATCCTTTGTCCTGAATGACTGACTGACTGACGGATCAACGCACGGCCAAGACCGCTGATCGTAGAGACCTGAAACTTGCAGGGCATGCTCTTTGTAATGCGTAGGCATCCGATAAGAAGGGATTTTCCGAAATTCGACTCCTAAGGGGGTGAAAAAGGCGGAAAAAGTTTGTATGGGCAACGTTATTCCTTGGCCCAATCTACTTCATATTTTGCACAAACATTTTTTAATAGAATTGATAGAATATGTGTATCATAGGTTATTGAACCTATGACAGAGTGGTTTCTTAGGAAGATTTAGGTTGATAATAATTTGCTAAGGTTTTATGGAAATTGTTTGATTTATGAAGGTGTCAGAAAAATCAAGCCGTTAGAGAACTTTTATCGAAAACGCTGCCTAACCTAACCCGTTGGAGATAAATAACAAAACAATGTATGGTGGGATTGTTTCTCTTTTATAGGCCTGAAAAAAAGTTCGCGATGACATAGATATGTTTATATTTGAAGGATAGGTTACTATACCCATTCTAATGTTTAAAAAAATATCAGTAATAATATGGTATTTTCAGAAGCTTTTTAGACGGTTACAATATTACCTAATCCTTATCTAGGAGATATCTTAAAATTAAAAAGTACGTGTGAAAATTTATTTATATTAATTATAAGTATATATTTTTACTCTATGCTACTACTATTTAATTCAATACGGTGACAGTTTGGCAGTTTGGTCGCGGGTCTTATCTGAGATCATGTAGGACATAACAATACATATTTACTTTCCTCTATTTATTTAGTTAATTACAAGATGGCCTAAACAATATCAAATAGTAATTTGAAGTTCGGCGCAACGGTTAGGGTCACGTGTTATTAGTGTACCAATACCTATTACCTTACTACTAAATAAGAATTATTATTATTAAAGTAATAGGAGGCCTTTGCCAAACGACAAACAGAAATTCATGAATATAGTACTATATATAGTAATGTAGTCATCAAATACTTCAAACAAATATTGTGTATAATTTAATTGGTAATTAATATATCAAATTGATTGGTATTGTAACCTACGACCTACACCTACGACCTACACCTACATCACGTCGGTACCCATTTATTTAGTTACAGTCTTTACAGACGATTACAAATTGCAGATAACTTACACATATTATACTTAGTACATATATTTAGTGACAGTTTTTTGTGTTTAATAATTTAGTACCTGGGAGACCGGGCTTTGCTCGGTGTTTTAGTAGAACGATAAAATAAATATAAAATAAAAAGAAATAATAAGTATCACAAAAAATATTTATCTTACCGGGATTCGCACCCATCACATTCCGAATTTCCAAACAATGCAAAAGTTATACGTAGGATGCTGTCTGAAACTGTGATAGAGGCCTTTCATTCTCCGGTGATGACAGGAACTCCGGTCCAAACCACCACAGATTACAATTAGCAACTTCCCTAGGATCTACACCGCGTCATATAAGATCTGCAGGATTCTTTTTAGTGGAGATATGATGCCATGAAGCAATTTCAGTAAGTTCCCGAATTGCGGCTACTCTATTGGCTACAAACGTTTTCAAATTTATAGACCCAACACGTAACCAAGCTAAAACGATACTAGAATCGGTCCAGTAAGACGTTCTCGTAATTTTGTAACGTAAAGCTTGCGTTACGGTAGAGCATAGCTCAGCTGCAAGTAGAGCGCCCGAGAGCTCGAGACGAGGTATAGTAGTTTAAGTAGATGCGGGAGCAACGCGTGATTTAGCGCAAAGTAAATTTACGTGTACCTGACCTTCCGTGTTTATCGAACGAAGATAAATACAGGCACCATAGGCGCGTTGTGAAGCATCACAAACTCCCTGCATACTACATTTCATGGTAGTACTTGTAGCCGTTATCGAGATACCGATTATATATATACAAGATCGTCTCGTTTAAAGTGTAAGATTAAAATAAAAGAAACGGTTTGTACCTTTTTAGAAGAAATATAATAAAACTCACAGCGGTTCCCAAACCCCTCGACTAACAAATGACGTAAACGTAGCGTCGCACAACAAGCGACGTATATATATTCGAGCGGCCAACGGCTGCGTACCTGTTGCGGTATTATCCGCTTTTCATACTTTAAATAGCCATCTAAATTCCTCCGCCCTCATGAATTCCACTTGACCTCGGCCATAAACTCAATCGTCTTATGATGGCTTATTTGCTCATATCTATCTAACCTAACCTAACCTACCCCTAATTCGGCTTGTAAGTTGTAGACATCGGACGAATGGATTTTTATTCATTTTCTAGTTTTTGCGAAATATTATTCACAGACGGACAAAAATCTAAAAAAAAATGATTCGACTTCCGTAGCGCTAAAACTTAGAACAACAGAAACATCGTAATATTTTTCATTTATAGACATAGCGCATGGTATAGAATATATTATTCTTAAATAAAAAAATGCATTTGCATAAAATTCCACATCATCCAATACTATTAAGATAGACAGAAAGGTTTCTTTGCGTTGCAAGCGAAGAGACTTATCACAATTTCTGTCTGCACGTTTCGACGGGCACTTTTAGGACCAGGGGGCGTATCACAAGGTCTTAATTCCAGTCAGTTTACGCCATGAAACAAACTGGCTTGCATTTTCGTATTATGATCATTTATTGCCAGCCAGTCAGCAGTCACGTGACTCTCGACTTACTTCTGCATTGAAACTTGCGTGGTATTTTTGTATTATGACAAAACATTTGACATTAGCTGGCTTGTTTTTACATTAAAACTGCCATTACAAATACATTTAGTTTACGCCACAATTTATTAGCTTTTACTGACTTGTTTATATTATAGCGTGTTCTTTTAATATTTTTATGTGTATTTTAGTAATGTGAAATATCGCTAAAATAATTGCGAATATTTATTTATTTTTAAGACATAGGTACTTTAGGGCCGTATATTGAATTGCCTGGAAACAAGCTGGTTTTTTAAAAGATCATAATACGGCCCCAGTAACGTAAAGTAGTCAAGTTTTGCACAACAAGTTAAAACAAGAATAGCGAATTAACCTTTCAAGATTAATAAAAATAATTATTAAAATATGAAGTTTTATTGTTAGAATATCGTGTTAAAATTATTTCGATTTAGGATTGATTTCAGGAAAATAAGCGATACGTGCCTGAAACATAAGTTCGTCGGATACGTTTTAGTTTAATACACTTACAGTAATGTTCGAGTTTTGCTTAAAATTATCTTACGGTATTCCCGCTTTAGTTGAGCACGTAAGTACTTAAAGAAATAAAAGTTACTTAAGTAGATTATTATATTTCGTGCCCTTAATATTTTTCACATTTTATTAGAGGGATAAAAAAGGAAGAAAGTAAAATCTTAATTCAGTGTTGTTATTATTATTAACTTAGATTATGCCCCTTTGATAATCATACACTATTTTCTGTCTTGCCTATACCGGCTAAGTCTCCGGGACATTGTTAATTTACCCCCTTACTGATAAAAATATTTACACAACGGCTCAGTTATTCAATGTTGTGGTCTTTGTCTGATACGTTGAAAAAGTCACTTGACAGACGAAGATAGCAACATTGAACAGTTTATCCGTTGTGTAAATATTATTATTAGTACCTAAGGGACTAAGTATATAATGTAACCGGGATCCATTTAGATAAATGAAATACTCTTAAAACTATTTAGTATACAATATACATGATATATTTTCATTGAATAGGGAGACGACCAGGTACATGTAAAATATTTAGATTGATTTATATACTCGGGAATATTAAGGTATTACTAGATGATAAACGTTAAATGTATGTTTTATTTATAGTTTAGTAATTAGATACATCTAAAAATATAAAAAAGTTTCAAAATTATTATAAAAACCCACATCATCAGTTTATGCAAAAAATAAATCTGTCATCTAGCCTATTACTAACCGACGAAAAAAACGGAGGAGGTTCTAAGTCAACGCGTATATTTTTAATTTTTTATGTATGACCACGCATAACTTTTTCTGAAGTCGTATGAACCTATTATTTTTTACCTTACAACGGCTACTAATTGCATTATAAGTTATGACAAGTGTGCAAGTAAAAAGCATCAACAAGTTTACGTGTTACTTACATGTATTGCTTATATTATAACAATTAATGAGCAAGTTAATAATGAACAAGTTACGTGTTACTTACGTGATAAGTTGCGCGACGCGTAACATTCCCGGCGCGCGACGGTGAGTACTGCGCGCGGACCGCCGCCGCAGCTTATATACGCGCCGCCCAGAGGCGTTGGGCGGGCGGGACTTGCACACTCCGTAGCTCAGTGGACGAAGACGTGGGCTCGAAGAGCAAGGACCGAACTTCAATTGCACAGTAATCTAAACGGGGTAGCTGAGGTTACGACTGTTTTCAAGTCACAGAAAGGCTTCTTCACGTTTTCTCAAATCTGCCCTATATTATAAGTGTTATTGCATTATTACAAATGATGAACACAGTGTCATAGGACAGGTTTAGTTAAATTTATCAATTAATAGTAAGGTGCTGTGTTCTTTTATGTTATAATAATAATTTGTAGCTCACGGAATAAGTATGAGCTTTGAAGAGCGTTCACATTCTAGTAACCTAGCTACTGTCTACTCGAACTCGACACAGTCAAGTTTGTTGGCCAATAATTAAATAGGAAGTCGCTGAGGCATAACCCCCAGTGACGCAAGCTTCCGCTGCAAGTATTTTCCGACTTAGAGCGGCCATGCACTTGCGATGTCTCTGGTATTACAAATGGTTTATTTTGCTAATTAAATCCTGCAATAATATCGTGACAACCCAGTCCCGATATAATATATTAAAACTGCAAAATGGTGTTCTCATAAATGTCAAACCAACGTCAAACACGTTTTGATTGATCCAAACTCCAAAAATCAGTTTCATATATCAAGACGATTCATCTAGGAGATCAACTTTCATGAGTAAATATACTCTGGAATATGAGCAAATTTTACTATGGGATCAACTTTCCTACTTGAAAAAAAAAATCAGCTGTTTTTTACAAAATTCCGAATGTAGCTTAAACTTAGCTGTCGCGAGTATGAAAAAGTTGTTTTCTTTTTTTCAAACAGGCAGTTGATCCCATAGTAAAAGTTGCCCATATTCAAGAGTATATTCACTCCTGAAAGTTTGGACACTGACTGAAAAACATATAAAGGCAAAGCTGATTGACTGATGTATCAACGCACAGGGAAACCCTTAAGGCTAGAAATTTTAAATTTTACACACATATTTCTCATATGACGTAGGCATCCACTAAGAATCTTATAATATTATATTATATATATTATATTATATTATATTATATATATTATATTATATGTATTATATATTATATATTATATGAAACTTTTTATTTCTTGGACATACGAGTATTTGCATGATATTTCGTATGCATTGAGTACGAAAAAAATTATGAGTTACGTATTTCAGCGTTTTTCTAAAATTCAGCGCCTAGGAGGGTTAAATTGTTGGAATTTAAATTGAAATTGAAGAAAAATTGAAAAGAAAAAGGATTATAAATTTAAAGGATTAAAGTAAAATGAAAATGTAAGCTAAAAACGAGAATTGGGGATCTCAGATATAAGCTCCGATGGCTGCTTACCACACGGACTGGCACAGTCTGTGTGGTAAGCAGCCATCGGAGCTTGTTATCCAATATATTTTATTCAAAAATTTGTTGGATATAACAACGCAAATATTTTAGCAAATCAAATAATTCGGTAAGACATCAATAACGTAATTTTATTTTAAAATATAATAAATCATTCCATCTATTAATTCCTGAATTTATGTAAAAATTACACGAAGGTTTAATCGGTTATTTTTTCATTAACTTGTGACAAGCTTAGCGAGTACCGAACTTGAAAATTTTAATAAAGACGTGCGTCCAATATAAATCAGAAGGTACCTAACCAAATGGTTTTTATCTGGAATGGGCTACTTCTGTTTGTTTATATTTTACAAACCTAGTACGAAACAGCCGGGATTAATGACATTCTAAAATCGCTGATGGCTGAATGCTCAAACAACTGAGAAGACTTTAAATTTGAGGGCTGCTCAAAGTTTAGATTAAAACTTCTAGTTGTTCTGTTATAGCTAGGTAGTTAATAATACTTGTTTTTTTTGTCAGTTCAAAAAATCCAATAATTTTTCGCTGAGCATTCGACTAAAAGACTTGTAATTCATTTTACTTTTACCTTTCTGTAACTTTAGTGACAATAATGAAACAATATTATAATATTATGTAAGGCGCGATAGGATTGAATAAGTATATAAATAACTCGATCAAGTCGGTGCGCTGGCTTTAATGTTTTAGTGCTCGATCTCTGAGACCGCCGCATTTTTACATAGTTTAGCATAATCTAAGTACTATCTATGGAAGGGCTGAAATATCATTTAAACTTTGACGCGTAAAAAGGAAATCCGACATTGCTAGAAAATCTTTTTTTGGTTAATCGGTAAATATAAGTTACTATAATTTTATTACAATAAATTCAGTGATTGTGAAAAAGTGACAAACATACATTAATCCGTTGTTTAACAATATAAAATAATTATTGCATTTTGCGAGTATTTTGTTTGTATAAGTAAACTTTGCCGGTAACATTCAGCATGTCATCTGATTATCAATATTTTGAAAGCCTTTGTACGACACAAACATGGTTTGTTCATTTCCTATTCGTTTATAAAAAACATGTAACAGGGAAATGTGTATCGCGATACAAATGAGTGCGGAAGATGATTTGTGTTTATTCAGAAACCAGAGATATTTAGCAACACGCGCCACGTCACATTACTAACGAGCAATAAAAGTGTTTACTACTAAAATATTGTTCTTTATGTGAAAAATATACAACAAAGCAAATGAACTAAACTTTTTTCCTTTGGCTATACAGTAGATATTTTGATCCTGTTTCAATGGGTATATTTCGAAAGTATTTGATACTAACAAAATGCATACAAAAAACTATAAGACACAATAGCTTGAGTTGCCAATGAACAAAAAATAAGTTACAAATTAAAGTTATCGTTTTCTAATTAGGTAATAAATAAAGCAAGAACTAGCAATCTCTCTTTTAAGTTATAATCAGTTTTACTTAATAAATCTAATTACAAACTACACATGAAATGTTGTATTTTTTACAATTATAAAGTAAATATATACAGTTATTTTCAATATTTTAGAATATATAAATAAAAGTAAATATTTTACATGTAGTCATTTTCCTTATGCTTACGCAAAAAAAATATAAGCGGCTTACATACAAATACAAGTAATATATTGTTCATAAATAATGTCCCGCGAACTAATAACATAAGCCATATTTCTCCAACTTCAATACCTTATCTCAGCTGATAACAGCGGAGTGAACTGTTGTGTGGTCGTGTATGGGTATGTGTGAACGTGTGTGAGTGTGTGTTAACGTGTATGCATGTGTATGAACGTGTTTACGGGTGTGTGGTATGGTTAACTCAATGAATCATTAGCAGCATCTGCAGCAGTTTAGCATAAACTAGCTTGTAATGGAACCGCGGCGAGTGCCTGTTTCACGCACTTTATGGTATTGGTTTTAATCCGAAGTAGTACTCGTATTGTATAGATTTAATAAACTAGCAAATTGATCGTATTGGCTGGGTGAAACAGAAAAAAATGACAAACCGGCTCGACAAAATTGGACGAGAAACATAATAGCATTAACACACATCACCCATCCAATCAATGCATCTTTGCCAACGCAGTGGCAGTTTATTGATGCTCTTCTTAAAGAAATCAGCTGGACGGGAGGCAACAAATTCTTCAAAGGCATTTTGTACTGCCTCTCGGGTATTGAATTTTTTTCCCGCCAAGAAGTTATCCAAATTCTGGAAAAAGTAGTAGTCTGTAGGCGCAAGGTCTGGTGAGTAGGGCATATGACGGAGAGCTTCCAACCCCGGTTCTTGCAACTTGGAGACCGTCTGCTGTGCAGTATGAGGTCGCGCGTTGTCGTACAGGAGCAGCGGAGACGAGCGATTGACCATTGCTGGTTGAACATGTGCCAGCTTCTCCATCATTGTGTTCAGTTCTTCACAGTACACATCTGCAGTAATGCTCACCCCGTTTGGTAAGAAGCTGTGATGAATCACACCGGCGCTAGACCACCAAACAGTGACTATCACTTTTCTGGGGGTAAGTTTTCGAGTTAGGGCATTGTTTAGGTGCTGAACCAGGATCCAATCAACTTGCTGAGCGCTTGCGGTTATCAAACAGAATCCATTTTTCATCGCAGATAACAATGCGGTTTAAAATTCCTTCATTTGTGTGTCTGTTGAGCAGTGCAAGGCACGTCTCAACGCATACTTCGCGCTGGTTCGTGGTAAAGTTCGTGGTAAAGGCGCTGGTATGTTCGTGGGGCACCCATTTTTCAAGCTTTTTTACCTTGCCAATTTGACGCAAATGGACCAATATTGTTTTGACGCTAACGTCGAAAGCTGCTGCTAATTCAGCCGTAGATTGTGTATCATCAGCTTCCACAATCGCCTTTAATTCGTAATTGTTGACCAAAGTCTTCGGACGACCGCAAGGTTCATTTTTCAGGTCGAAATTTCCAGAACGGAAGCGAGCAAACCAGAAATAACAGGTGGTGCGTTGGTTTGTAGTGATAGCTCCGTAAACGTCGTTGATGTTGCGTGCCGCTTGTACCGCGTTGCTGCCACGACGGTACTCATATTCCATAATTACTTGAATTTTTAACGTATCCATGATGACGAAAAAGATTGAAATGCGATGAAAATGTAACACTAATCAATAAACAAATGACTACTTTTGAAAAAGAATTCCATGTTTTTAAAATAAAATAATTTGAAATTAGAATTCTTAGCCAAACAAAAATTATTTTGATTTGAAATGGCCAGTACTGCAGAACGGCAATTTCATAGGTTAGAATTATCAACAAGCGATTTGAAAAGTCAAACCGTAGAAAACAAATTTTTGGAAGTATACTTTAATGTAAAAAGGTCAGAATAATATTACAGAAAGCTTAAGTTTGGGGCGAAATATTTTTGAGAGCTGAAACACTGCACAAAATTGGAATGCACTGTAAATAGTACTTCTGTTCTAATACAATAGAGTAGAAAATCAAACACACGAGTGTCGTTTAAGCAACATAAGTGTCAAAAGGCAATGATTGACGAATCATAAAAAAAATGTATAATACTATAATAGTCCGGCGGAATCGGCGCATGAGTACCGAAAACTATTCCACCTCAATTTTTTTATGCGATCCTCTTCAAATTGCCCTACTGATGATATAATTGCATGTTGCCATGGGGCAACCCGGTGCCATATTGTTAAAACCGAAATTGCTTAAACAATTGCAATGAATTCTTATTTTTCAACCGGAATTTTTTTTTATATATTTTTTATCGAAATACCAATAAAAAAGGTCCTTTGACTTTTCACGATAAAGTTAATATTTTCAAAAATATGAATTTTTAAAGGTTTGAAAAATCTCAAATTTGGGTACTTTCGACCCATGAAAAATTCTCTATACAATAGTTAATAATATTGTTAATAGAGATTTTGTTCATTCATTTAGATCATTGTTTATATCTGTTTTTTAATTGTTAACTTCGCGCGCTCACAAGTATGCGCCGCTTACCTTTAAGTATCGCCGACTCATGCGCTGCATCGGCCGTCATCATCATCACTAATTTCGGCTACAAATTAGAGAATGGTACGTTGCTACCTTTATTTATGAACAAAAGCCCATTCCCAACTAATCTTAAAAAACCTGTGTGTGTAATTGTAAGAAAGCCTGTAAAACCAAAGCTTGTTAATGTAAAAAAAATAATATTAGTTGCATTCTTCTATGTGGCTGTGATTCAGAAGACTGTAAGAATATAATATATAAAAATGATATTGATAATAAATAAATACTTATTTTTAAATCTTGTTTTATTATTTCATACTTCTCCATATATAACTTTCGTTTGAAGAAGTTATTCAATGTAATTAAGGTAAAAGACCTAGTTATTGACACTTAAAATTTTATTTTAGTTAAAAAAAAACAAATCAATTCTAATAAATTAATAAATATAATTTTTGAATTATAAATTTTAAGGTCTGGTTTTTTGAGAACATCTCATTCTTTTAATTAGAATAAAATTGCAAGTATCACAACTAGGCCAGTGTCAAAAACTGGGTCTTTTACCTTACTTTCTGTTGTAATAACAAAAAGTAATATAAACTGATCGCATAAAAAATTGAGGTGGAATAGTTTTCGGTACTCATGCGCCGATTCCGCTTGGACTATAATTAGTTGTTGGAACTTGGAGCAAACTATTTCAACACGCGAAAAGGTCATGGCACTATCAGCGAGCTACGCCGTAGCCGTGCCTACGACACCCTGTAGCACGTAGCACGCCGTAGCGTTTTCTAGTCTCAGGGATAGATGGGGCAAGACCCGAGGAGTATGCTTTATTTTCCTTTGTGGCTTAAGACTTAAGAGGAACATAAGAGACATTGGGAGTTTTAATCCTCTTTTAAAAGAAGTGGCTACAACAAACCAAAATACTATTAGATTGTACATTTTTCATACACCTTAATTTCCCGTTCAGATCCATGGGGAATAGGAGATAATCAATAAATTTTCAATCATATTTTGTATAAATATTCGTTGAAATAAGTTAAAATATCACAGTATATTTACCAGTGGCGTGGGGTTCCTATAACTCCATTCCTATCGGCTTCACTTACCACTTACCACTCTTACTTACTCCAAATGCCTACCTATTATACAGACTAGGGCTACCCTATGAAGGAGAACCAGACGCTTATATCTAATCTAATTGTTAACCCCCGATGAAAGTACACGGGTGTCATAAGTTTGACGAGTCCCTCTGTGTGTCTGTGTCCGTATGTCTGTCCATGGCATCCTAGCTCCCAAACTAATATATTTTCATTATTACAATGCCAACAGCGTGTTATATTAACAATTAACATGGCCTATAACAGGTACTACGGATTTTAACAGAGTGTAACTAAATAGAAAGATAACGAAAATAACCGATTTTGATCTTTTTTTTTATTTTATAAGCTGACACGATCTAGATTTTTTCTTAGCTATTATTCATCATCATCAGCTCGCTCCCTGCTTGACAATTCGGGGGCTATTTAAAAATTTTAATTTTGTGTCGCCGTGGATAACTTCTCCATAGTAAATGCAAGCTCAGGCCATGTTTACCAATAGGCCATCTTGCCGCATCTAACAATACACGCTACGTATTTTGTTAACATAATATTTTTATTCAATTTGATGTCATGTTTTTGTTTGCCTAGTACAATTAGAAACAAATATTGAATCCGTATCAATCATAAAATATGTCAGTGGTACAGGACATCAAAATTGTCCTTTTTAGGGTTCCGTACCTAGCAAAAAGGTTTCGGCTTACTAAGACTCAACCGTCCGTCCGTCTGTCAGCAGGATGTGTGTCGTGAAGTATGACAACTAGACAGATGAAGTTTTCACAGATGATGTTTGTCGATTTCTGTTGCTGCTTTAATAACAAATACTAAAAACACAATAAAATAAAAATTTATCACCGATTTCTCGATCTTATCCTCAGATAATAGATAGAAACATGAAATATTTCCAGCATATTTTATGTTTGTATACATTTAAAGAAAAAAATACATAGATTGATTATGCTACAGAATCCGACGTTCACGACTTCGTCTCGTTTTTTCCAGTTTTATATTATTAAAACAAAAACGGTACTCGAGGGATAAACTCTGAAGAGAAAGTGATATATTTATTGCTTATGTCTACGCGAATATTGTTCATTGTTTTAAACACTTACGGATTGTGTCACGGTGTCAACTGACACCTCAGTCCTCCCGTGACCACGGCTGCACGGCTGCTGGAAAGTAGCGGAAAGGTCGGGAAAAAGAAAATGCACCGCGACACAAAACGTTAGTGTTTAAAACAATGAGAAAGAAATATATTTTGATATGTTTAATGTATACATGTATTTAATATGTATAATATATACCGTCCTAAATTTGAAAAGAAAGGGGGTCTAAGGGGGGTCTATCTAAGGGTCAATAGTTGACCATAATGATCACTTTCGTCAAAATACATCTACTATTATACTGTTTTTGTTTTGTTTATGAACCCATATTGTTTCTACATATGTATTATGTGGTGCTAGTCGTTCAAGTGACACGTTAACAAATGCGCAGCGCGGAGTGCGGCGCCGGGCGCGTGCGTCTGCACATAGACCATACAGCTCGTACGCATGAGCACCACGGGCTCGTACGCATGAGCACCACGGGCTCGTACGCATGAGCACCACGGGCTCGTCATGAGCACCACGGGCTCGTCATGAGCACCACGGGCTCGTACTGTTATACGGGATTTCAAATTTCCCTTTTTTTAAAAAAAATTATTATACTTTAACTGATATAGAAAATAATACAAAGAATTAGAACTGAGACAACTGTCACCGTTAGGAGTCGGAGATCGAATGTGTGGAAAAGGTCTGGACTGAAGCGTAGGGCGATAAGAGAGATGCAGGATCAGCAAAGTCGGAAAGCTAGGGTGAGCATGTTAGGGTACAGGAGCGGGATATAACACCTCCCCGGGGTAGACTAAACTTCGGGGTCGAAGTTTATGGAAAACGAAATTTAGGAAATTAAACGTGGATTCTAAGGTTAGGAGTAGGAATAGGTTTAGTTCTGCTTTTGGATAGGTCTTGAAGAGGAATGGGAGGAGGAGAGGAGCCAGAAGAAGAAGAAGAAGATGATTAATCATGGGTTTCCTGTGTTGGAGATGGATTGACGGAGAGAGTTTTGGAAAATCGTGGAAGGTTGTAAGGGTTGCGACAGTTGTAACCTTTTATTAATATTAAACATTTAAAAACACAAAATACGGCTATAATAAAAGAAATAACAAGAAGAATGGAAGAATAATGTGTTTCATATTTAATAAAACTGTGTTGGTTGATGATTTCATCAGTTTTCTTTGTTAATGATATTAACTTTAATATGTCTTCATTACTAATAGCGTCTAAATCGAAATTCTGTAAGTCTATATTATGGAACTCACTATTCTCTCCATCATTTACTTTAAAATTACAACATGAATCATTTAATATATTAATAGTAGGAAATATCTTATTTATTCTAAGTTTCACAATTTGAGGTTTAGGTATTAATTTTGTGTGTTTAAAGTAACCGATACAGTTATTGGGAACATGAACAATTCCTGTACCTATCACATTTATATCTACATTTGTTTTGTTACGACATTCTATTAACACTTTAGTGTGAATGGATTGTACAAATATCCATTTATTGTTCGAGATAGATTTCCAAATATTGATTTTGCCGTTAACACTTTGAGTTTTGCACTGCACTGGTAGAACTTTTGTGGTATTCACTAGTAATTCACTCTCACAGCTCGGGTGCTCACTGCTGGAGAAAATCGTGGTCACGTCGCAGATGTAGGTATGCGTGTTCATCGCTTTGCTTTCCCGTAGTGAGTCTAAGTTACAATATATACTTTTCTCATTGGTCATTGCAATGTATTTACTGCTAGGTACAACATAAGTATAATAACTAGGTTTAGATACATCATGTGGTGTCGGAAGAGCAATAGTGTGATATAGATTATATTCGTTCAAGGATACAAGAGGGATTCTAAGGATAAATACAATCTTATTGCTAACGCTATAACTAAATACACATAATATAATATATAATAGAGACATTGATAAGAGTAAACATTTCATTTAATTCTAGGTTTATAGGTAATTTTGCGTTAACAGGTAAGTGACGAAAGTTATCGACAAGCTCCTGGTATAGATGGTTAGGCGGTAATATAGTTGGATGTAGTATATTCTGACTACTAAACATAATTGCATTAATAATGTCTTCTATTTGAAATGATAAGGTTATAATGTTTGCTTCTAGGCTATTTAATATAGTAATCATGTTAGTTCTCATTATTAAGCTTTTAGACATTGTAGATATATTATTTATTTTGTTAGAGAGGTTGTCGATAGCTTCGTCGAGGCTGTCTTCATTAATTTTTATTTTGTTTAAAGTAATGTTAATATTTTTTAAAGTAGTAGTTGCTATGAGAATATTATCTTTAATTAATGAAGCCAACTCTTTCTGATTTGTTTGTACATTTCGTATAGCTTCATCATATTTAATGGCGTCATTTTCATCAAGAGTGCCAAAAATAGTTTTGAAAGCAGAGCCTACGCCACCAAACCACGCAGATCTACGGAATCTTTGATCAATTAAATGTGATATGGAATTATAATTTTCTACTAATTCGTTATTTCTAATGGTAAGTGGTTGCAATACATTATGACATTCCAGGGTATCGTCAGATTCTATTTTTGCTTTATTGCATAAAAATCGTAATGTGCCAAGGATTGAATTTATGTTAGTTATATGCGATTGGAAATGCGATATGTCTATTGGAGTGACAACGTCTAAATAATCTGAACATATTTTTAACTGCCCTATTGGATCAAAGTAAATACCCGGACTTGAATTTATTTGTTGAATAGGGTCTTGAGCCGCTAAGGCCGAAATGCTGAAATAGAAAGAAATTTACTTAAAATTATTCTACTTTAATTATTCTTATTAAACAGATTGAGTCGATGCTGGTTTGATTTGATCAACATGATGCTTAACATGTCTACGGTTAATGAGTAGAGAAACAGTATTATAGCCATGAACTTTAACAATTTTATATGGACCTTTCCACTGAGGGGATAAGGCTTTCCTTAACCGTAAATGATTTTTTAAATAAACCAAATCTCCAACCGTATAAGACACGGGTCTTGTTTTATTATCGTAATAAGTTTTTGAAATTTGTTTTGACTTAATAATGTTCTCAATCGATTTCTCTCGAGCATGTTTCAATCGGTGTTGCAACATTTTGACATATTCTGGATATGTGGCGTCATTGATGTTTGAATTATAAACTGAATCTGGAAGATATGGCTTATGGCCAAATACGAGTTAATAGGGTGTGAATTTTGTAGTGGTATGAACGGCCGTATTATAGGATAGCATAGGACCAATTGTCCTGGTTTTCGTTTACAAACGATTTGAGATACTCCTTGAGTGTAGCATGACTACGCTCAAGTGCTCCTTGAGTTTGGGGATGGTAAGGAGTTGACCAGATTTGTTTAATTTTCAAAAAGTTACAAGTCTTTTTAAATAAATCAGCAGTAAAATTTGTGCCTTGGTCGGTAAGTATTGTTTTTGGGATTCCGAATAGTGAGATAAAATGAAGTAGACATTCGCTGGACTCTTCTGCTGTTGTGGTCCTAATGGGATACGCAACTGAGTATTTCGTGAGATCGTCTTGTAGAGTCATTATGAACTTGATTTTTGCGGTACCTACTTTCGGTAAGGGTCCTACTATGTCAAGAGATATGCGTTGAAACGGTGCAGTAGAAGTTGTAGTGATTTGCATCGGTGCTCTATTTATTTGTCTGAAAGCTTTATTTTCTTGACAAAGGGTGCATGATTTAACGTAATGTTCGACGTCAGCACGCATACCCTTCCAATAATACTTTTCTTTTATTCTGTCGTACATTCTGTTTGCTCCTAAATGACCGGAAATAGGCAGATCATGATTTTCTTTTAAGATCTTTTTTATTTCACTTAAAGAAGGATACATGATACTATTATGGTAGATATGAAGTTGAATATTTGTGCCGTCAAATAGATACCCTAATATATTGTATATTTTAACAAAGAGAAATTTATCAAATGGACTTTTGAAATCGGATATAGCAACTTGATATGATTTGAGAAATGATATCATAATATTATCGCGTGTATATTTCAGGGCTTTAAATAAATCTGGGTAAGTACATTGATCAAAATGGTTTACTTTAATGAATAAGAATAGGTAAAATTTGTCTTCAATTTGTAAATGATTATAAGTATAAAGTTCTCTTTCCTTTTTTAAAAATTCTTCAAGGATAGGACCATGACTAATACTAAATAGATCTTGCAGATAAGGTACCGATTCATCCAAGTCTATCGATGCAGGCACAATAATAAGTTTTTGCGGTGATTTTAAAAGAGTTTCATTATGTTCATGGATTATGGTGTTATAAGATCTAGTAGGTGATTTTAAGAATTTAGAATAATTTTCATCGACGACAGGAAGGTCAGGTCTAGCAGATTCATCAGTGACAGGTAAGTTAGATGTAGGAGATCCCAATGATATTGAAGATCCTGGTTCGGGGTAAGTAGATATGTTTTCGTTGTTAGAATCAGCGTTAGAGTTGGGATTTGCAACATTAGAGTCAGTGTAGGGGATAGGATTTTCAGTGTCTGTTACCAGTTCATCGGTCATAGGTAAGTAATCAAGTAAGTCATGTTGGAGTTCTGGAAAATCAACATTAAAATCGATAGGAGACAAGGGTACATCAGGTGCATCAGTAGGGGATGTTGGATTCGGCGGAGTAGACAACAGTTGAGAGTCATTGCTAGGATTGGTAAGTTGTTTATTTTCAGGATAAACAGGATTAACGGGGTACCTCGAGAGTGCGTCAGCTGCTGAATTTAATTTGCCTTTTATATAAACAATTTCATATTCAAATTCCTCTAATTTTAATCTCCATCTTTGCAGTTTACTGCTAGGGTCTTTATGATTGAATAACCATTTTAATGGTCTATGATCAGTCACTATCTGAAATTTGCGTCCAAAAAGATAGGGTCTAAATGTTTTGCAGCCAAAAAGAATGGCTAGCAATTCTTTTTCGGTTGTACTGTAGTTACACTCGCTTTTATTTAAGGTTCGAGACGCAAAAGCTATCGGTTGGTCTTTACCAATCTGTCCCTGGGATAAGACAGCACCTATTGCATAGTTTGACGCATCACAAGTTAGTATGAAAGGTTGTGTGAAATTAGGATAGGCTAGGAGAGGAGCAGTTGTAAGTTTGGATTTCAGTGTTTCAAAGGATAATTGCTGTTGATTCTCCCAATTAAAAGGAACATTCTTTTTTAGTAAGTTTGTAAGTGGTTTGGAAATAGTAGAGAATTCAGGGATGAAACGGCGATAATATGAGACTAAACCTAGGAAAGACTTTATGTCTTTTGGACATTTGGGAACAGGAAAGTTTGTAACAGCTTTGACCTTGTCAGGATTTGGTTTGACTCCTTTTTCAGTTATTATGTGTCCTAGGTAACCTACTTCTCGTCTCAGGAATTCGCATTTGTCAGGTTGAAGTTTGAGATTGGATTTACGTAGTCTTTGGAATATAGCAGTAAAATTTTCGATGTGTGAGTCGAGGTCATATGAATAGGAAACAATGTCATCGAGGAATACATAGCAGCGAATACCCTGAAGACCGGACAATATTGTGTTCATAAGTCTTTGGAAAGTAGCAGGCGCATTTTTCAGCCCGAAAGGCATTCTAAGAAATTGGTAGTGTCCCTCTGGAACGTTGAAAGCAGTCTTTGGTTTGTCTGATTCATTTAAGGGAATTTGGTGGAAACCGGAAGCTAAGTCCATTGTAGAGAAATATTTACTATTACCTAGTTGATCTAGGATTTCTGCAATTTGGGGAAGCGGGTAAGTATCTCCTATTGTTACGTCATTTAGTTTACGGTAGTCAATAACAACTCTCCATTTTTGTATATCGGATGCATCTAATTTTTTTGGAACCACCCATATGGGTGAAGACCATGGTGAGTCAGAGGGTTCAATGATGTTTTGTTCTAGCATTTTTTCAATTTGTTTACGAACTTAAGCTTTGTGGACTTCAGGGAATCGGTAAGACTTAGTATGTATTGGTGTGTCGGAAGTCGTTTTGATTTCGTGTTTTAGAGCGTTAGTATGTGTCAGGTTTTCGTCAGGTAAGTGAAAAATGTCAGAGAAATTAGCACAGAGATTAAAGAGAGCAGATTTTTCTTCTTCATTTAAATGTGATACTCTGAGTTGATTAAGAACTCGGGTTGTCCGTCTTAAGCTATGTGTAGGTTGTGTTCTCTCAATTTTATTCACAGAAACAGTGGGGTTTTTGTCAAGGTCTCCTGTGTCAAATGGTGTCAATTTTAATTTTAAATTTGAGTTAATTGTAGCTGATTCTTCGGAAGTATTAACTATTGTTATATTAATGCGATTATTTGATTTGACTTTTATTAAGCAGTTTGCTACTAATAAATTATTTGAAATGTGCTGGTCTAAAATTAATCCTTCTTTGATTTCAGGGTTTGTAACGGAGCATTCAACGACAGTTTCACTTCTAGCAGGAATAATGTAGGTTGGATCTCGGAAATACAGTGGAAGAGACGTTTTTGTGAACAACAATAAATTTTTATTATAATCGATTTTACAGTTATTAGAATTTAGCATGTCCGACCCTATTATGCCATCGTATGGTAGATTAATATTTTCAATAACATGGAATTGGTGAGTAATACCAGATTTAGCTAACTTGATTTTAAGATTAAAATGTCCCAGAGTTTGTATGGAATCGACTGAGGAATCTATGCCTTTTAGATTAATAAATTCTTTAGTGAGTTTAGGGAAATTGGTTAGGCAGGACTTTTTAATTAGACTTATAGAGGATCCGGAGTCTACTAATAAGGTAAGTGGGAATTCTGAAACAGGGGAGTCAACGAGAATATAAGGTAAGAGTGTCTTAGTCGGATCATTAATAATTTCAAAAACATTTGATTTAGGATTAGTAGATTTGAAATCAGTGCTTTTAGAGTTAGTAGGCTTAGAATTTTTTTGTAACGGTGCAGTGGAATTAGAATTAATGGATTTAGAACAATTGTTAGATAGCGATACAGTGGATTTGGAATTAAATACAGTGGATTTAGAATTAGATACAGTGGATTTAGAATTAGATACAGTGGATTTAGAATTAGATACAGTGGATTTAGAATTAGGTAAATTGCTATTAATCGCGTGATGGTGCTGATTTGGTATATAAGAATTATGCAACTTGCCCATGTAGCGGGGTCGCATGGATTCAATTGAACTTGCACCATTTGCACGTTGAGTTTTAAACAACTCGCCCTTGTTGCGGGGTTGAGTAAAACTAATAGATTTAGTAATTGCACCACTTGTGCGTTGATTTAGTATGGTGTCGGTTTTAAATCGCGCTTGTCCCGCACGACACCGAGACGAGACCTTAATTAGTTTTTTGGGGCGCTGTCGACCGTATCGTAACCTTCTTCGGTATTTGTTAGTTCGTTAGGATTTTCGTCATTAAAAGATGTAAAATTAACCCTTTGGTAATTAGGCCTATTAAAATTTTGATTACGATTATTATTATACTCTCGTTTTCTACATTCATCAATCGTATGACCCACATTCTTGCAATAACGGCAAACCGGGGGTGAGTTAGCGCCACTGTGATTTGGAACGCGGTTGCTATTATTATTGTAACGAATATTAGGGTTTTGAGAGCGATTATTATAGTTATTTTGATTTCGAAAACGGCTGTTGGCGTTAAAACTAGGCCGGGGAGAAGGCGATTTAAGTTGAGGATTTTGTTTATATAAAAATTGTTGGATTTTTTCTTCCGATATCGCTATATTTGTTGCTTCGTTTAATGTTTTAGGTGACTTGTACCTCACAACGTTTGATATACGAGGTACAAGTCCCATTTGGAAGTGATGGAGAGCTAGCTCTTCCATTGCTGCAGTGCGGCCTACCATTTCTCTACTTTTACCGCCATGTGAAATGGAAATTTCTGTCAATAATTGCGACAAGCAAGTTTCAATTCTTAGGGCATATTGACTAACAGGTTCGTTTGGCTGTTGTCTGCACTCCTGCAAGTCTGTTAGCAGATGTGCGTAGTGTTTTCGTTCACTGAATTGTATTTTAAGGAAATCTTTTAATTGCGACCAGTTTACAAATTCTTTTATTGAGCAGGTCGTTTGGGCTCTACCCTGTAATTGACATAGGATATATTTGAAAACAATATCTTTTTGTTGTTCGGAAGCTAAATCGTGGGCGTTATTACAATTCACAAGGAAAGAATTTAACGATTCCCTGGATCCATCATAGGGTTTTATAAATTTGAGTAAAGTAGATAGATCTAACTCCACTTTTGGCGAAGTGGTGGTCTGCGTTTTCTTTTTAGATCTGGTTTGAGGCCCAGGTTGAGAGGATGGGACAATTTCGTCCTCGGGCTCATTTATATTCAATTCGAATTTTGGACTAGGCGCCCTAGATTCCGACATTTTAAGCTTATAAAAACGCTACAATCAATAAAGATACAAAAATACTAAAGAAATTGCAATGACCAAAGTAGAATAAATGAACGACTCACAGGAATGCGGCGATAAGAGCTTGTGTAAACATCCGTGCGGCGCGTCGGCTGCTGGGTTTCGTGGAACTCGGCGCGCTGGACCTGGCGAGATTGATGTACCGAACAAGAACTCGGGAACCGCGGACTCGTTACACTTTCAGGATTCGTTTAGAATTTACTTTAGGATTTAGAAATCAGAACTCACAGTTCGTGAGGCGTGCCCGGGATTATTTTAAAATCCCCTTTAGCTGCCACCAATTTGTTATACGGGATTTCAAATTTCCCTTTTTTTAAAAAAAAATATTATACTTAAACTGATATAGAAAATAATACAAAGAATTAGAACTGAGACAACTGTCACCGTTAGGAGTCGGAGATCGAATGTGTGGAAAAGGTCTGGACTGAAGCGTAGGGCGATAAGAGAGATGCAGGATCAGCAAAGTCGGAAAGCTAGGGTGAGCATGTTAGGGTACAGGAGCGGGATATAACAGTACGCATGAGCACCACGGGCTCGTCATGAGCACCACGGGCTCGTACGCATGAGCACCACGGGCTCGTACGCATGAGCACCACGGGCTCGTCATGAGCACCACGGGCTCGTACGCATGAGCACCACGGGCTCGTACGCATGAGCACCACGGGCTCGTCATGAGCACCACGGGCTCGTACGCATGAGCACCACGGGCTCGTACGCATGAGCACCACGGGCTCGTACGCATGAGCACCACGGGCTCGTACGCATGAGCACCACGGGCTCGTCATGAGCACCACGGGCTCGTACGCATGAGCACCACGGGCTCGTACGCATGAGCACCACGGGCTCATGAAGGAAGAGAGATATGTATTAATTAAAAATCTTAAATATACATATGCATTGTATAAAAATATTTAATATACTTCCCGTTGTCTGGTCCCCGTAAAACAAGTTCTTCGGATACTTACCACGGGGCTAGACTGGCGTGGTGTAAAGCGTCCATAGATAAATAGCTCCCACACCGATTTCGGTGACGGTGGCCTGTTTCATTGAAACCAGGCCAGCTACGCAGGAGTTATGTTATAGTGCCCAAGTGTGTGCGCAGTACACAAGAGCACTCTCTCCTCCTTTTACTCTCGTAACCCGGTGGGACAGATAACCGACACGACTGGCGAGAGATTAGGCGCAGGTCCGACTTTTTACATGCCCATCCGACGCATGGATCATCTTTCTTGTCAGACAATCAGGTGATCAGCCTGAATTGTCCTAACCAAACTTGGAAACAACATTTTTTTGTTCCAATGCGGGAATCGAACCCACGACCTCCGAGTCGTGAGCCAAGCTCTAACCACTAGACCACGGAGGCTGTTAATGTTGTCCATAGATACATTATTATTAAATAATATACTCATTACAAGTTTCAATAACGTTCCCACATTTTAAAACATATTGGTGGACGACAGGTCACTTTTATATATTATAGTTACGCATTTTGTTATTTCAGTATACAATTTTATATAAAATGATTGAATATCATGTTATCTACCTCGTTTTTCGTATTAATGACAGAGAAGGGATATTTAGACAAACGATCAACACTAAACAGACAGACAGGTGAAATTGGGACTTAACAACGACTTTTCGAAATGAGCCCATCTCAGTAACATACTAACGAAGGTAAAATCGGTGACGTCATAGCGAAGTTTGTCCCTTAGCCTCGATTAATATCACTAAGGGGATTACACATGTACCGTCGAAGCCTACGCTGTGTGGGCGTTCCTTGTATAAGTTCCTTCGTATAAGTTTATGAATGTTTATGTACTGACTTTACTTACATTCTGATAAAGTATCAATCTTATTTTTTGGTTTAAGAATAAAGTACAGAATAAAACTTATTAAAGTAATTTTTATGTAAAATTAAATGTAATTATAAAGGTTAGAAGTTTAATTATTTTTATTTCTACGTAGATGATTTTCCATTTTTTATTTTTATGAAAACTACAACATAAAAATAAGTAAGCAGTGTAAAATTCACTTTTATATGTTTAAATGTAAATATTCTACTATAATATACGTTACATCTCATACTTATCATTTTTCAAAGGCATTAAGAAAAGTGAGTAGGATTTTTTGTACCCTTTGGCGCCCTATACCTGAGAATTTGCCCACCGCACATACTAGCAAGTATGCACACGTTCATTCATTCATTGTACACACTAGTATACTTTAGTATGATATTATACATTTTATCAGTAAGAATATAAGAAGGTAGTCTGGCGGGCCTGCGATCTCAGTCCATGCGATTTAGTTTAAGAGAGTAATTTTTCACAAGTTATTTATTTACCGATTATATTTTAGCAAGAGAGACTAAATTTGACTGTAAATTTCAGACCAGTTATATAACTCGTCCTGGGCGCGTTGTTTGTCACGTGCCCAGGCGAGAGACCTCAAAGTGACACACCGCTGCAGCTCCTGTCTACACTTCACAGTCTGCAGCTTAGGCTGCCGTATGTGACTTAATTAAATCGAGCCGTTCAACAATTACTTTTTGTAGGTGTTACTTTAACTAGGCGATATTCACAGTATATTATGTCTAAGGTAATTTATGCAGGCAGTAAATATGTTTGTGTTGTACGATCATTAAAGGGGTTCAGGGATTTATGTGTCAATCAAGGACAGCCTTCGGACAGTTGACAATTTGACGGGGGACAGATAACAGTTTCAGCTCGTTAGATTATGGTAGATGTAACGAAAAATAATGCGTTAAATTTTAAGCATACTGCTTCTGTTCGGGTTTACAATCTTTTGACATTTTACAATCTCGCTACTTATATTACATACGGTACGGTAGGTACGGTATCTTACGGTATTTACAATTTTACGGTGATATGTGAATTATCAGGGAATCTTATTCTTAAGCAGTAATTTGTAAGCTCGTAATTTTTATTTATTTGTATTATATTAACGACATGCAGTCACAATATATATGTCAATTACTTGCCAGTTTGACATCATAATAATTACAGAGTACGAAATAATATGACAACGGTCAACCGGCTTGTGAATTTTATAGTACCTACTTAAATAGTACTAAAATTAGTTTTTAGGGGCCTGTTTCACAATCTACGGATAAGTATCAGATAGCTTATTGGCATGTTTTGTCTCTGTTGCTCGATGTAAAGTAAGCAGAAACACAACTTCCGAATAAGCTATCCGACACTTACTAGAAGATTGTGTAACAGTAACCTTAAAGTAAAACTAAAATTTTTGAGAGGAGATCTCTCTAAGAGTCGCTTTACTTTGATGGTTAGGTTTACAGACAGGATTAGAATACATTTTTTAATAAAAATCGTGTTCAATCGTGAATTCAGTAGTTTGGTAATACTCGTATCAATAATAACTTATAGAACATTCGGTGTGAACTCATCATTAAGGCCATATTTTTGTAACTCTAAGGCCCATTTGCACATATCTGGGTTAAAGTTAACCCTGGGTTAAAATATCATTCCATCTCTTTAATAAATACGACGAACGAGAGAGATATTGTGATTTTTAACCCAGGGTTAACTTTAATCCAGATACGAGCAAGTGAGCCTAACGCCTTATAAGTAAACTAGTTTTAAATAATAGTCTAGTATCTATATAAAATAATTATTAGTTAAAGTATTGATTTAGTAATAAAAAATCAAGGAATATGCGTTAAACCAGTTCATATAAATAGTTTTATTACGAATTTTCTATATCATAAAAGTTAATGGGCGTCCGGCTTGTGTAATGGCGCCCATAACACCTCATCTAAACCCCATAGTCTCAGACTCCATGGCGTTTTATGGTGGCTTAACACGGCTTAACGAAACCACTGTTTATCTCGTTTATCTCTTTAACTATTGTTTTCAATTTCATAATTTATATTTATATCAATTATGTTTACTTAACGCACACGCTAGAAGCTTAGCGCCGCTTGAGATAAGGAGGAAAGAACTGGCCGAGTGCGAGTCAGTCTCACTCACGTAGGGTTCCGTACCATTATAACGATATTTTACATGTTTACTTATAATTTCGTTATGTTTATACGAAGTTTTCCAAGTAAGCGCATTTTACAAGTTAAGTAGATACTTAGAGAGATATAACTCCCAACCTAAGTTATATGAGCCGTTATTGTTTTCCTTCAAAGTTCATCACGTCATGGACTACCATCATGATTTTTCGAGTTAGCTTTTTAGAGGCCCCCTCTACAAAAAATACAATTTAAAGTTGAATATCTCGCAACGGATACCTAAAACAAATAATCATCTTTGCAACTTCTCAATATTTTTGATATCCCACAAGAGGGTGGACGCGAGAAAAGAAATCATGTCTACTTTACGTGATTTTATTTTAGAGTTCATCTTTCTAGCAGTAACTGTTTGGACAGTAAGCCGAAGACGGACGGACAGACATAATGAAACCATAAGTGTTCCGAGACGTGAACTACGGAACTCTAATTGTTAGCTTGCTAAGTGTAGACGACCCCCATACTGCCTATCGTCCAACGCTCCAATCTGCAATTCGTCCATATTGCCACAAACTGTCATACACGATCAGTTCTAACTGAATCGATGATGGACGATTGGCCGTGTGGCGTATGGCTACTGTAACAATGCAAAATAATACCGTGTAAAATGCAAAGCGAGCGGAACTTAATGCCTTAAATGCTGATGATATTTTTAATGATAGGGACAATTGCGAGGTGAAAAGTTTTAACCAACAGGCTGTAGCCACACTAACGTTCAAAGGAAAATGGCGACGCTCAGCAGCATTTCCCGTTAGAGTAGACTACCTACTAAGTTGTAAGATTACTGAGACTTCGCTGTCTGTCTGCCTGTCCTTCTGTCCGTCTATCCGTCCGTCTGTCTGTCACCAGGCTGTATCTTCTTAACCGTGATAACTAGACAGTGGAAATTTTCATAGATGATATATTTCTGTTGCCGCTATAACAACAACAACAACAAAATAAATATTTAAGTTGGCTCACGTACAACAAACGTGTTTCTTTTGCCATTTTGTACGGAGCCTGTCTCGTGCGAGTCCGACTCGCACTTGACCTGTTTTTAATTGCTCGGTAGTTAAAATTCTGTTTTTGAAAAATTAATTTCAGTTCAAATACTAAAACGCGGTCATATTAATATTTTAGTTTATCATCACATGCAATACCAACACGTCCAACAAGTACCTAATATATTGATGTGAGCATATTTAAAAGCACCCACACCGATTTAGGTATCGCGGGCGGTTTCATTGAAAGCCAGCCACTCAGGAATTATTTTATAGTGGCCTAGTGTGTGCGCAGTACACAAGAGCACTTACTCTCGTAGCCCAATGGGACGGATGACCGACACGACTGGCCTGAGATCAGGCTCATGGATCATCTTTATTGTCAGACAGATTTGAATACAAAGGCGTGGTGTATTTGGATTGATGTGTAGTGTTGTACACACTACAAAGTACACGGTAACCACAAGCAACAGTTTCCAAGAAGATGTTCCATGAATTGACTGGAAACTAATATACGACATATTAGTTTCCACTCAATTCATGGAACATTAACAAGTTGGCTCAATTTATTTCTGCAACATATTGCGCTTGAAGTAAACTATTTATTAATATATTTGTACTACCTCAAGTGCTGTAGACTTATTTAAACTTGTCGAGTTATAACTAGTTTCTTTCTGTTATGTTAGCGAACCGATGGTAAAAGTAGGTTTTTATTTCTTTTTACTATAATTGTAGTTTAAATTGTGAATAAGAACATTTTATAATTTATTCGTTCAATAAATTTGTCGTAAACCAAAATAATTCATAAGAAATAGAATTTTTAGGATTAAGCCTTAAATGGAAATAACCTAACTAAGTCCCGACATGTCTAATGGCCGATTTCTTCATGAGAGAGATAAACTAGAGTTTGTTATTCGGCAGATATACTTATTTCAGGGTTAAAATTTCGATGGTTGTCTTCAACAGACCGACGGGTTAGCTATCCTATGGTCATGTATGTGTGACTGTGAGCTATATACCTACTCTATGGGTCCTCTAGACCCAAATTTAATGTATGTACTTAAAAAATATTTACTACCTACTTACTAAAGTATCTAAAGTTTTTAAAAAAAAAATTTTTTTTTTTATTTCTTTTATTCACTACAAATTTCTTGGTAGTGGAACTATATATTCACCTCTATTTGCTTAAAACAATCAAAATTTTCACAAGTGGGAAGGAAATATTATTCATTTTATATTTGACATTTGAAGAATCGTTGTACAAGCATGTACAGTGCCATGTAAACTCTACGCTGTAGAGTTTTTACGCACACATCAGTAAGTTAACTGCCAGGTATAGATTCCTGAACTATTTATGATGTTCCTACTTTGAACGGAACCGAACCCACCGGAACCCACCTACTGAACCCACGATGGCCCAGTCCGACTCGCTCTTCCCCGGGTATTAACCTTCGGGGATCCTAAAAAAGGTTTTCGTCCACTGGTCCTCCGACTTGACGTTTAAAATTAAACTTGTTCATCTGTGTTTCCTAATAAAACTATGGCATTATTAACTGAAGTGAACAAACAAAAACTAAGATGATTGTCCAGCAATTAATTTGGTGGACAGAGGTGGACAGAGTCAGGAATGAAATAGAAACTTCGTCAGAGCAAGGTGCTTTTTAATCACGAAGTAAAGTCAGAAATTAAAATTGTGAAGTATTACATCAATATGCATCAAACTAGCGGCTTAGCGGCGAGCCGAGGCTCACTTTGTCGATATTTTATAATCCAAATCCTACTTATCCTACTACTATTATTATAAATGTGAAAGTTAGTGAGGATGGATGGTTGTTTGTGACTCTTTTATGCAAATATCGATGAAATTTTGCAGTATTCGGTAGGTATGAGAATAGGTTGTAAGCTATTTTATACCCCTAATTTATAAGGGTGGCACACCCCAAAAAACAAGTCATTTTATTTTTATTAATTTATGATTCTGCATTATAAACAAAAATAACCAACCACCATTAGTAGCGCTAATAGTACTGTAATAATCTTCAACCCTCAGTGGTCGATAACTCTTTCACACATCACCTGTAGGTTGTAGGGGTAGCTAGTAGGTGTAGGTGTAGGTAGTAGGTGCGGATAGTAGGTGTAGCTAGTACGTGTAGGTGAAGCTATTAGGTGTAGGTAGTAGGTGTGGATAGTAGGTGTAGCTAGTAGGTGTAGGTGAAGCTAGTAGGTGTAGCTAGTAGATGTAGGTGTAGTAGTAGGTGTGGATAGTAGGTGTAGCTAGTAGGTGTAGGTAGTAGGTATGGATAGTAGGTGTACCTATACCTATTACCTACCCCTATAACGACAATGAAGGAATACGAGATCTCACAAATTTTCATCTTAATACCTACCGGATTCGTCGTTGAAAATTAGGTTGATATAAATTATTTTTTAGTTTTCTTAGGAACCCTTTTAGTTTAGCTCTGTCCATCCGTCTGTCTGTCTGTCTGCCCTTCTAACTTCTATAATTACTGATGAAATTTGGTGACGTTATAGATTGTGTATAGATTTCATTTTTGGCATAATAAAATAATAATAATTTTATATTCTAGGGGTGGCTCCTCGTACATATGAAGTGGGGAAATATTTTTCTTCCGTCGGATATCGTCAAATAGGTCTTTTTTAATAAAGGTGAGATTACATACATGGCCTTACTTAGGCCTTTTCATCCGTTAATGGATGATTTATAAAGTATTATCCGAGCGAAGTAACCACTCTTGAAATACTGTAGTGCCTGGGACAGTTGGTTTTTAAATGTCGTATGATTGCCCAAGCACATACGGCATTCTCACAGTCAGCCTAGTCCAGAGGAATGACTGGTCAATAAGTCTGGGGTCAACCATGTGCGGGTTTCCTCACGATGTTTTCCTTCACCGTTAGAGTGTCCGTTAGAGTGTGTACTTGAGATCTGAAAAAGTCTCATTGGTACACGTCACAACCTGGGAATCGAACCTGCACTCTCTCGAGTGCGAATCAAACGGTCCACCCACTAGACCACGGAGCTCTTTTATATATGACTTCTTTATAAAATTAAATATTTTCGAGTAATCAACATAACCTATCTTGTAAGTATACTCGTACTAACTTAGGAATGGTAGTTAGTATACAAAGGTGGCGTCCATGAATTATGTGAGGTATTTAGGGGGGCCAGCCGAATCTCACCAAATCTCACTAGGGGGAGAGCAAATATCACGTAATTATTTTAAATAATAAAATATAAAATAGTCTCAAAATGCGAGAAAAATAGGATAAATTAAAAAGTTTGGAAAATCCATTTGTGCACGTCTCGCATGCTTGTTAGAATAATCTCAAATACTATTAGTTACTAGACTTAATGTTATTTATAAAACAAACTGTGTTTTTTTAATAAATCAACAAATATTTTTTACACCTAGTCCTAAAAAAACTTACTGGGCATTGATAGTTACGGAACCCTCCTATTTCCTGAACCATTCATTGACATGCTCTTGGTAAGGTTATTACCATTACCTAGTCTTGCCATACATACTAAAACAAAGAAAAAAAATTCTATTGCAAATAACATTTATTACTTTTACTGTGTGTTAGTTTAATACATAAATATAAAACAATTTAAAATATAAAAATCTTATTTGAAGTGGTCTCCATTGGCTGCAATACAGTCCTATACGTTGAGGCCAGTTATCAATAGAAGCACTCTTTCCATAGGAAAATTCTTCATTGCCAATCGTACGGATTGTTTTAGGGACTCCAAATTATCATGGCGTATATAGAGCAAGCCGTACTCTCTAAAACTGACCATAAATCATAATCCAGCGGATTAAGATCGGGACTAGACGACGACGGCCAGTCTTCAGCTCTGATGAAGTCCGAAACGTTCGTTTCCAACCAAGACCACGTAGACCCGGCGCCGAGTCTTGCTGGAAGGACCATTATTGGTTATTGAACATGATGTTGTTAAGGAGCTCCACTACTTTCTCAAGATTGGTATCTTGATACACTTGCCGATACACGATGTTTTGATGCCTTTTTCACAAAAGTATGGCTCAGTGACTCCTTCATAGCTAATACCCCACCAAACCATCACTGAAGTCGGATAGTGCCCACGTTGCACTCTGTCGACTAATTGGGAAGCTTCCTTAGCGCTTTGAGCATAAATACGGTCATTTTGTTTGTTAAAATGTTGCTCAGTTGCAAAAACTTTCTCATCCGTAAACAAAATTTTTCTATGACCTCCCTTTGCGTACCGCTTCACTAGTTGTTTCGATTTTACCACCCTATTCTTTTTTAAATTATCAGTTAAGAAATGACTAGTACGTCTCTTATATGCTGCAAGTCCTAAGTCATCTTTTAAAATACGTGTCATGGTTCTAGGTGCTATCTTCATCTCCCGAGATAAAATCTTTTGCTTTCAGACAGGATTTCTTCGAATTCATTCCCGTAGTGCTTTGACTACCTTTTTCGTACGAACACTACGTGGACGGCCAGTTTTTTTTCTGTCACAAACAGAGGAGGTCTCATACATTACTGTACACAAACATTTTACTAATACCAAGCGTATAGAGAGTTTTAAAAATTGCATTTGGCACCATACCTACTTTGTGTAATGCAATTACAGCGATTTGGTTCTCTTTATCACCTCACTCTTTTAATATCGCAAAATATTGTACAATGTATTGGCGCCAAAATGAGGAAACACAATAAAGAATCATATAAAAATGACAGATTCCAAATTCAAATGTAATATTTTGTTTATTTTTAATTGTAACAGTAGTTATGGCCAGACTAAGTATATTTGCTCGATAAAATATCGCTCTATGTCTCATCACTATAAGTTCATCTCTGGAATTAATAAAAATATTGTAATTAGCACGCCACCTCCACTCTATCTACGTAATAAACTTTTCGCTTTGGTATAATATTATAATTTTTTAACAATGTTATAGTGTTGTTAAAAACTCGCCAACACTATTAATTCCGACCGTTTACCCAAAATATTAAACAGTAGTAGTAGGTATTTAAAGATTTAAGCTATAGTTTTCGAGACACCTATTTACACATACCTTATTGTTGCAAGCTTTTTAAATATGTAGACATTGAAATTTGTATATTTAAGATTGAAATATTCATTTACCATCAAAATATATCCAAAACAACATGGGTGTTAAGGCCATATAAACCATATAAACCATAGCCGATTGGATCAGTTAGAAAATATGAGTGTGTATGTGCGTGGATTGTCATGACAGTTATACGAGTGTGGTGTGTGGACTACTTGCAGATTGGATCAAGCCAATTGGATGATAAGCAGTATGGTGTGTGGCAACCCTTAAAGTGCTCCATTTTACACATCTATCTGTATCATCTGACACATCGTTTTGCGTGTCAGCGGGATCCGACGAGTCGGCGACCGCCGCCGCCCCCGCCCGCCTTCCCCTCCGGATCGTGCAGACCCCGAGTCAACAAGCGACTTAGCAAGAAAATTTTGCGATTGTCGCCGGTCGCCCGCACCTTCTCCGCGGGCGAAGAGAAAGAAGGAGAAAGAGAGCCACATGGCTGTGGAGAGCTGCAAAGCTGAGCCTCTTCGACCTAGTAAGAGGAGAGCAGGAGGTGCGATGAGGCTTCATACTGGTGTAAAGAAGAAAGAAGAGGAACCCGCCGCCCGCAACCATCACGGCACCACACCTTACGTACCGGAACTGCGCCTGCAGTGCGAGGTACCCGCGGGGTCGTTGTACGTATCCCGCCTGCACTGGTCCATGGAGGTCAAGAATGTCGTGGACTTCATCCGCAAGAAGACGTCCATCGCCTTGAGGATCGAACGTCTGTAGTCTCGCCATAAGGTCAACTTCAGTTCCTTTGGGGTGAGAGTGCCGATGCACCTTTTGTCGACTTTCGAGGTGGAGGAGTTCTTGCCGACGGGTGTGGTCTTCCGGAGGTTCCGGGGGAGACTCCGGAACGAAGCGCGCATCACGTCGCCGACACACGTGATAAAGTGTAGTTTAAGTATATAATAATACGAGGGCGGGTCAATAAGTCCGTGACTTTTGGAATAAAACACAGATTTTTTGATATATAAATCATTTTATTTTTCAACGTAGTCCCCCTTGAGCTCTATACACTTTGTCCAACGCTTCTCCAATTTTTTTATCTCTTCCAAAAAATATGATTTGTCGAGGTCCTCAAAATAGGCCTTTGTTTGCGAGATGACTTCATTATTGGAGTCAAATCTTTTTCCACCGAGCCATTTTTTCAGGTTTGGGAACAAGAAGTAGTCACTCGGAGCCAAATCTTGAGAATAGGGTGGATGTGGGAGCAATTCATAGCCCAATTCATGGATTTTTGCCATGGCAACTGCACATGTGTGCACCCTTGCATTGTCTTAGTGAAAAAGAACTTTTTTCTTGGCCAAATGAGGTCGGTTTTTTTTCAAATCCTCATTGAAGCGGTCCAATAAGTTGGCATAATATTCCCCATTAATTGTTCTTCCCTTTTGAAGATAGTCAATGTGGATTATCCCACGTGCATCCCAAAAAACAGTCGCCATAACTTTATTGGCTGACAAACCCACCTTGGCCTTCTTTGGCGCCGATTCACCCTTAGAAACACACTGTTTTGACTGTTATTTGGTCTCTGGTGTATTGTGATGGATCCATGTTTCGTCCACGGTTAAAAAACTCCTCCATATTGTGATTAAACAACGCCAAACCTTCCTGTGAAGTTGTTACACGATTGCGTTTGTGGTCGACTGTGAGCAAACGCGGCACCCATCTTGCGGAAAGCTTTCTCATGCCCAAGTGATCATTCAAAATTGAAACCACTGAGCCATGCGAGATGTCAATGGCTTCCACAATCTCTTGCACTTTCAATCTTCGGTCGGCCAACACCATATCGTGAATTTTTTCGATTGTTTCGGGTGTAGAGACCTCAACTGGGCGTCCAGGACGTTCGGCATCTTCAGTGCTTGTAAGGCCACAACGAAATTCAGTAAACCACTTTTTTACCATTGAAATCGATGGTGCAGAGTCCCCATAGTATTTATCAAGCTTAGCCTTGGTCTCGGTAATGGTTTTTTTTCGCAAAAAATAATGCTTAATAAGCACACGAAATTCACTTTTTTCCATTGTTTCCTTAAGTTACTGGATAGTCTGATAAAGATAGCTGTAAAACACAAACTAACTGACGCAGCAAGTTCAAATTTTGATAGGAGTCAACTGACAGATGCCTGTTGACAGGAGTAGTGTTGCTTTTTCAGTAAGGAGGTTAGAAATTCAAAAAGTCACGGACTTATTGACCCGCCTTAGTAATAATAATAATATCTATGGACGCTTCACACCACGTCAATCTGGCCCCGTGCTAAGTATCTGAAGAACTTGTGGTTACAGTACAGTACTTGTGGTTGCTACAGGTACCAGGAAACGTGAAGTATATTTAATACTTTTATAATATACATATATTTACGACTTTTATTATATTATAAACATATTTAATACACATCCATTACCCAGGAACACAGAAAAACTTTTTGTTCCTTCGGCGGGATTCGAACCCGCGACCCCCGGCTTGAGCACCAACGCGCTGAATCACTGAGCCACAGAGGTCGTCAAATAATAATAATAATATTTGTCTTTAGTTAGTCTGTAAGGTATTTGTAATATGGGCCCGAAATAAAAGTTATTTAATTTATTTAATTTAAAAACTAATAAGGCGTCAAGTAGCTCTCGTGTCTCGTATCATCGGGAGATGGCGATCCATCAGACGTGTCAAATATACGTGGATTTTAATTAACTGTATAAAAATGTTTAATGTGTTTTGTTTCCATTGTTTTTTGTGTTCTTATAAACAAATATACATTAAATCTAATCATATCAGTTTATTAACTTACCGAACTAATTATTTTTACACTATTTCCAATAGGTGTTATTCACTGGTATGTATTTTAAAGTTTATCAGATCATAAAAATTACAGTGTATAGCTACCACAATCATTATGGTGCCATGTGTTAGAACTTGTTACTAGTGGTCGCCTGTGGTCGAAATTCGCACATAATAATTCATAAAATTTTTAGGCTTGAACGTTTTAAGGATTCTTTTGCCTCTTAAAAAAAGTATCTATCAAACATACGGGAGTGTGTTAATAATCTGAGGTAGTAAATATGTACAACACATATTTTAAGTTTTTATTAATATTATGTGTTTCAAACTTTCTGCACACCTTCCTCCACATAAACTTTAACTGTGGCAAATATCATACTCCTCCGTTCGCATAATTCTCGTAAAACTGTACTGAAAGTTTTTCCTTAACGATTTATTAACTTATGGGATATAATTAATCTTGCGAACAAAAAATAAGTTAGCGACTGCACATGAGCATACTGTATTACTGAATTTAGCAGCGAATTAATATGTTGGCGACTAAATTACTAAACTGGACAAAGCACTCAGGTGACAAACAATACAAAAATCGACAGATAAAACGTGGCGAAATTTAATCCAAATTGGCACCGAATTATATAAGTTGGCAATTTAATTTCCGAGTTGGTGACTATTATATGATGTAAGCAGCTATAAAACCAGATTGGGTTGATAAATTATTGGCTGCTGAAAATTCAAATTGCAGGCTACGGAAAATCGCATTTTCGAATACTGTTGGAGTTTGTTTTCCTTTCCTTTTTCATTATTTTTTCAGTAGGATTACCTGTTCTAGAGATAGAAGCGATTATAGAACAACAATATGGCAATGTTCTACTTTAATTAAGATATGAATGATGTATAAAGCTATAGAAATGTTGGAAAATTCAGGATTTTCAAATTTATTTTTCTCCCATCATGAAATTTTTGTGATTGAAGAATTTTACAGAAATTAAAATATATCCGCCATTTTGAAATTTCTAAATAATTGTTTTTTTTTGTTATTAACATCCCGTAAACCTAGATAAGGACACCTAGTCGATTCATTTTATTAAAAATAAATTTGAATATCTTGGTAATTCAAAATGGATGACTTTTTTGTAATCAGCACTCCCAGAAACCTACAAAAGGACACCCATATTAATTTTTATAAAATGAAGTATGTCCGCCATCTTGGATTTTCAAAATTTATGTAATTTTCGTATCCAGCACCCCCAAAAGCCTGATAAACGACACCCATATCAATTTTACGAAAAATAAATATGCGCCATTTTAAAATTTCAAAATGAATACACACAATATCTACACCAGCCGAAACCGAGGAAAATAAAAATAGGGAATTTTTACGCTCCTTTACGTTTTTTTTTATGTGCGCTCGTTTTGCTGCTTATTATGTTTTTTGAATTACCTATGTAGTGGTATAGTATCTATGTTATATTGTACTCGTATTATACTTGTAACTTAGTCAGAATAAATCATAAGTTCAACCAAGACGGTCGTGTTACTTATTTGCACCAGCTCCCCACACCTCATGGCGACCCTGCCAGGATTGCACCAGCTCCCCACACCTCACCTACATCAGGGAAAATATATGTGCCTATTCCTAAAATAAATGTGTACTCCTAAACTCCTAAATTGTCACCAAGATGGATATTTATTCGCTAAAATAATATCTGTCTGCCAGTTTGGAATATTTAGTGAAAAAAACTGGTATTAATTAGTCACCAGATTTGAAATTTTTTATTCCTTATATTCTTTCGCCAACTTGGTTCGATTTTTTCACACCCAAAATTTGATTGTTTTGTCCCAAGTCTAAATACATTCCTTAACTTATTATTGCACTTAAATGAAGCCCAATGAAGCCTCCAACAAGCAACAATAATTATGGAAATATAATTCGTTTAACGTTTCAATATTAATATTAAATCTGTGAAGGATCGGAGTCGCAATGAATTTTTCAATTTAGCTTTTAATTTAGAGTAAGAGGCGGATGGGAGAATATTAAAACTTTCGGTTTTACCTATTCAATATATTTAAGAATCGCCGGTCGATAAAAATATTTTATTCTGAGTCATATTAGTAGGTAATAATATATTCAGTATTATAAAGACAAAATATTTGTTTGTTTGCTTGTTTGCATTGAATAGGTTCCGAAACTACTGGACCGATTGTGATGAAATTTTTCACAAATATTAAATAGACCATAGGAAAAAATAGGCTACTTTTTATCGCAGGATACTATCGTATATATTAGGTCCTTACATATGAATTTTTTTTTGTCGTACTGGCCATTTTGATCTCAAATATATCTTCTTTGGTTAGGAATTCCAATTTTAAATGTATACCGCTATTTACTCATGCATTTGTGTTTCGAAAACTCATTTGTTTTTTCCTCTTTTGGTTTTTTCTTTACGTCACTCTGTTTACAAAATGGAAAACTTGAAATATCGTACTATTTTCGAGTACGAGTTCCACCGTGGCACCAGTGCTGCAGAAACGGCTCGAAGGATTAATGATGTGTACGAGGGCGGCACTGAAAATTTCGGGAATCAAGGAAGTGACACAACATTACTATTTAAAAATGTATTATTACTTTTCGAAGTATTCTCCGCGAAATTTGACACATTTTTCCATACGATGGAACCAATCATTGAAGCGACCATTCCATTCGGAAGTTGGGGTCTCCAAAATGGCCGTTTTGTAGGCGTCCACAGCTTCTTCAGGTGATGAAAATCTCTGACCACGCAATTTATTCATTATTTTAGGGAAAGTATAGAAATCATTAGGGCTTAGGTCCGGGCTGTACGGCGGATGGTCCAATAATTCTATGATTTCTTGCTCTAAAAACTCATTTGTTCTGTGCGCGGTGTGAGAACTCGCATTGTCGTGATGGAGGATGATGCAGCGGTTGCAGTTCTCTTTACGGAGTTCAGAAACGACCTGCGGCAAACAAATGTTAGTATACCATTCTGCATTAACCGTTCTTTGTCCCTCAAGAGGGATGGTCGCAACATGGCCGGTTTTGGAGACAAACGTGGCCACCATTTTTTTTGCAACACTCCGTGAACGAACAATTTTTGTTGGCTTTAACTCATTTTCGAACATCCAAACTCGTGACTGGTTTTTTGTTTCGGGTTCGTACGCGTATATCCAGGATTCGTCACCTGATACGATGTTGTATACAGCATTTGAGGATCCTGCATGGAATCTTTCGAGAGTTCTGACGCACCAAGTAACGCAAGCCGCTTTTTGCTCTTCACAGAGCAAATGCGGTATCCATCGGGAAAACAACTTAAAAAAGTTGTTTTCCCGATGGATAATACCTAATTGTTCATGCAAGATTATTTGTATTCGACTCATGCCAATGTCTAAAGTTGCCTGAATTTCGCGGTATGTCACATGTCGATCTTCCTCAATCAGCTTACGCACAGCATCAACGTTTTCTTGGGTGACTGCAGTTTTTGGACGACCTTGACGGGGATCATCACTGAGCTTGACACGTCTACGTTGAAATTCAGCAAACCAGCGATAAATTGTGGTTTTGGATGGGACTTCATCACCAAATGCAGAAATCATCCGGTCAACACACTGTTTTTGTGTTAAACCACTTCGAAAGTCATAATAAATCATCGCTCTAGAATTTTCTCGAGTCAATTGCATTTTCTCAACGACTAAACAAGTTTGACAAGACCGAAAATCTTTTTTAAAATAAATAAATGATATTCGATTTTTAAAACCAACGAGTTTTAAATTAAAATGATTTTAATATGACAGGAACAGTGGAAATATTCCATTCCCGATACTTTAAGTGCAGCCTATGTATGGCGGCGGTGTCGCAAAAAAAAAACACAGTGCGTTTTTGGTTCCAACGTTTTCGTTCTGGAAATTTTGACCTGCAGAACAAGCCCCATCGACGGCCGGAGACCAAAGTTGATAACGAAGAATTGAAGGCTATTGTGGAAGCGGATCCATCGCAAACCACGTCCGAGTTAGCTGCAGGCTGCGGTGTTAGTGATAAAACTGCTGCAATTTTAATCCACTTGAAGCAAATTGGGAAGGTAAAAAAGCTTTAAAGGTACCTCATGAATTGAGTGCAGCAAACCGACAAACAAATGAAAGGATTTTAAATCATTACCTGTGATGAAAAGTGGATCCTGTACTTGTGAGCGTTTGGTGGAGTAGTGCCAGTGTCGTTCACTACAGATTTCTTGAATCTGGCCAGATGATTACGGCAGATGTCTATTGCCAGCAACTGCAAATCATGAAGGAATAGCTAGCTGCTAAACAACCGAGGTTGGTCATTCGCTCTAGGCCACTGCTGCTTCAGGATAACGCTAGACCACACACTGCACAACAGACGGCTACCAAAGTAGAGGAGCTTCAATTGGAATGTCTAAGACATCCACCGTACTCCCCGGGACCTTGCTCCAACAGACTACCATTTTTTTTAAAATTTTGGATAACTTTCTGGAAGGGAGAAAATTCAACCCCGATGGGGCAGTCCAAAGCGCCTTTTTGCGCCGAGCAAGTTTTTTTTATTTGATCGATTTTAAAGACAATCATTGAATTTCTCAATTTAAAACATAAGGTTAAAATGGTGGAATGTGATATCCAGGAAGAGGCAAAACGAAACGAATAATAGGTATTTAATTTGTGGCGGACCAATTAGCGCCACAATCCTGAATCGCGCTATCGAAGTTTCTGTAGTCCGGCGCTATATATACAACAGCTGAAATGACTACAAGTGGGTATCGGCCTGACCGAACATACCACCTCGGTCGGTCGGAGATCTTCCTTTGGGGCATCGCCACTCTTCCCACGAATCAATTCTGAAAAGTGTACTTTATTTGCAAGTAACGGCGACCATTATATTATTTTTAATAATGTTTTTGTTTACCTAAGATATCAACGGGCTTCTATCGCGTAACGTTATATGTAGTCAATTAGTCTACGGTTTCATAAATATTACGTAAAGATCTCCGTTTCTATGATTGCAAGTTTATTTTTATTTTATAGTTGAATTGAATTGAAGCTATTAAAAACAACATTTTAAGTAAATAACCCCTGAATTGTCAAGAGCGAAAACCTGATGATGATGATTTAAAACATCAACCAAAAAAAAAGCATAAGAACACTCTCGATTATGTTAGCTTTCAAACAAAAAAAACTAGATTTAAAACGGTTCATCCGTTTGGGAGCTACGATGCCACGAATGGACACACAGACAGACAGACACGTCAAACTTATTCACCGCACTTTGTGCTGCTTGAAAGCGATGTCATTGTGACGTCATTATATAATAACACTTTTCGCGTCGGGGGCTATAAATGTTAAATAGGCTTGAAAACGTCATTGTAACGTCACTAATGTATATTATTTGCATTGTCATGTGACATCACTTGTATGACATGACGTCAGCAAGTTCTCGGACTGAAACAGTGCGCTGTCCGAGAGCGACGCGGTCTGCAATGGATGTTTCAGGCGCACGGTACATAACAAGTGGCGAGGAACAAAACAACGGCTTTTGTTCCACTAACTGCGATCCTCTGGTTGACATTAAACAATAATGAGCTACTACTCCACGCGGATTTGTCTGGACACACCGCTCGGCGGATAACTAAACTTGGAAAAAAATACAATTATAATAATTATGTTTCCCAACCTCCTAATGGTAGGTAATAGATATTTTAATGGTAGGTGCGGTATAGTTTATTTTCATTAATTGTGTCCAATAACTTTATGTATTAAATTCGTTTGGCGTTAGGACACTGGAACATGGCAGGGCGGAAATCATGTTGGCGCTAAAGTTAACTTAGATACCCTTTTCCGACCATAATAGGTATTGGATTGAAATCCTAAGAATATGGGCATTACGTTACATTACTGTGTTTAAGTTAAGTAAAAATCACCCGGCCAGCTCCTACACTATAATACCATAATTTAACATGACAGTATTATAAATGTAGTTTGAGCTACAGCAACTAGTTGAGAACCAATATTAAGTTTAATATTGGTTCTCATTCCGATGTAATACGATTTGAAAAGTCATTTGTTCACCAAAGTAAGTAAGAAGTAATAGTAAGACGGCGTGATTCAATATATTCGAGTAATATCAGGCCTGTCTTGCTTCCCGTGAAGGTATCGAAAACGTAAGTAGATATGCGCGAATTGGTTAGAAATTAAGTACTATACCTTACACCTTACACCTATCTTAGGTTTGTTTTTTGTTTGTTTGGAAAGTAAAAAAGTGGTAATTAAATATTTAGCTTAGATTATTTTCTAAAAGAAGACAACCCTGATTTCATTACAAAATATAAGAGTTACGCGATAGAAAGAGACGCAACTTCTAGGTAAATATAACCGTATGTAATCAAGCGCTGCGCAATCTGAATTGAACTTAATCGTATCGTAGCAAGAGTCCCTATTTCTTTAAATGACTTTTCGGAGTGAGTCTTCTGTACTTATACTATTACGTATTCTGTGGTTTTGTGCAGTACTCTTCGTGCGCGAGTCCGACGCTTAATATGCTTTAGCATTTCCTACCGCTTGAAGCTTAAGTTATTAACGGGCATTATACTGAAATGTTACTAACATTAAGAGGATATCAATTGTCAGATTGCGACATTGCGGTCCTTATCTTACTACAAGCAGACACGTCCTACAATTAAGGGGCCCTAATTTTAAGTAGCGTCTTAGTGTTCGGCCGTTAGATGTTCGCCGTCGTTATCCGGCCGTGTGTCTCGTGTGTTGAGGCCGGGGGCGGAGATAAAAAAGTATTGCTTTCATGTAAGCACTTGGAGTTGTTAGCACAGAGCGATGACGCGTCATTTGTACACGAGCGAACCTCACGACACTCGTGCCGCCTCGTACTTTATGACGTGGTTATGTAGAATTATTGTGTGATTTGCCTGTCTTTGTACATCGCTTGAGCTTTACGTAAGGGCGAGGCACACTGTGTCGCAAAAAAATCAAACAACCATTTTATATTGTATGCTAAATAGCGCACAGTATTGGATCGGCGTCATTTTCGCGGTGCGTTGTCCCCGAGAGCAGGTTCAATACGGGTCACACTCGTATAATTAAAAAGGAGTTTCTTGGATATTCAAAGGCGGAAACGAAGAAGGAAAACCCTATTTATTTTCTGAAAGGCAACATACAACATAAATATGGACCGAAAAATGCAAAAAGTACAGTAATCAGTTGTTAGAGGACTAAAAAGAACTTAAAAAACAACGATTTTCGCTACTTGAATAAACCGACTTCCAAAGCCTTTGCATCAAAAAATAATTTTGAAAATCGTTTCACAGACGGTGCAATTATCTTTGAACATACATAAATATACCTGATACAAATAAGGCCTATGCTCAATTAAGGCCTGCAGGGCGAAATATTCGGTTAAAATATATTTACATCAAAAATACTTCACACACGCATAGACGTGCAGTGCGACAGTGCGACAGTGCGCGAGAGGCCCGCTCGCGTTCACAGCGACGCGACGGTAGTAGCCAGTCTTTTTTCGTAATTTATATCGAATTTTAATACGTTATTATTTGAAGTTTGTTTCGAGTAATGTATACGGATCACAATATAACTCATCAAAAAGGTAACTATGACTTTAAATTGTTATGTTTAGAATATGCGATTTGAATACCGCTTATAACATTTATGAAGTATAATGTACTAAATAAAGCCTACTTTTGAAATAGGCCTTATTTCTGACCCTTATTAGGAATACTGTTGGAATTGTAAATTGATTATGTTTATTTACAGATTGATTATCTCAGCATATCTCCTCAAGACGAAACCGTCCTACGTGGTCCGAAGAAAGCTTGAGAGCGGTAGTTAATGATCTGCGTTGTTCCAAGGCCTTATTTAGTTACCTTATTTAGTTAAGGCCTGTAAAACTAATTTTATTTTTTTAATATTTAACCCTAGATAGCTAACCTTCTGGGAAACCCTATTTAAGCTAATCATCCGTCGATACGACGGGTATTAAAAAAATATAATTTTTTTGAGATTTTACCATTTTCTAGACGTCCTGTATTTTTTTTTACAGACATATAATGAGCTTAATAATAAAAAAACACTTTGCATATTAGCATTTTTTTATTTACTTTTAAAACTAAACTATTTTTTCTTAGACCTCTAAAAAATAGGAACATTTTCAATTAAACTTTTCTTAATAATATTTTTGCGAAGATATTATGTTAATTTTCTAATTTTTGTTTGTTTCGATAGGTTTTTTTATAAGAATAATTATTTATTTCTTGTTAATATGCGACTTCAAGTCTGAATAGCAATTGAGGCATATTTAGTAAAATAACATAGCAAGTTGTTCAAGGATCTCGTGGAAACACTTGACAAAAGGCTCAGAAATATATACATATTTTTATATAATTAATACTCTAATAACAATAGTCCTATAAATGAAGGCTTTGTTCAATCACTATGTTTCAAAAAGGCCTAAGACTAGGGTTACAGAATTACCTCTTCTTTAAGTGATTTTTGACACACGATTACAATGTTTTCTTTAATTACTTATAATATATAAACCAAAGAGTGGTTAAGTTAAATAAAACAATTTTGTTTAAATTTCTATTCATTTTCAACTGCAGCCTGCGGTTGTGACTAGTGACGTCATTTGTCATGCATTTTTTGTATAGGGCGTTTTTAATACTCTCCAACTATCTCACTTTTGTGATGATTTGATTTTGTCACCTATTTAAGTATTTTTCGAAAAGCAAATAAAATAACTTTCTATTTCCAATTAACAACATTGTGTGCATAATGAAAATTATGTATTTATCAATAGTAACAGTCAGCGGCGTATTGAGACACGGCACAAAATACTATTTTGTGCCGTGTCTCAATACGCCGCTGATTTTCCTTGTATTTATGTTACACTGTCACGGCTGGTCTCAATCTCTCAGGTATGAATAATTCGGGTCCCACTTACGAAAACCACGGTCAGCTGCACTTACCGAAGTACCGATTGCCACATTTGAACAATTTACCTCGAATAAATTTATCGCGAGGGAGACATGCTTCGGCACGACCACTCGAAGGCTTCATTTGCTGGATTATCACCACTCTGGTGTTGTGAGTGTATGTAACTGTGTAAAACATTTATTCGCAACACCAGTATAGTGCAGTCCTTGATTTCTCGAAGGATCAAAATCGAGGATTTTACTATAAACTATGGGGAACTAAACATTAAGAGTTCTAATCCCTAATGCCCTAGCGCCCTACAGACCCTAACCCATAGATTAGTGTATAAATAAATAAATATAACAAGTGCGGGATGTCTGCACCGTGAGCCCTAAGGTAACAGACGGAAAGTTGGGAGGATATAAGGATGGATTTTCTCACTGCCAATCGCGCAGACTCACACGTGTCTAAATGTGTCAGATCTGTCCGCAGTCCAAATTGTGGGCGTATTTTTAATCGTTATTAGCGCGACAATTTTATCCATAGTCCAAATTGCAACAGCACAGATCCATCCACGCTTTGGAACGCAGTCTCAGATGCGCGGACCGAACTGTTTCGTGTGGAGGGTGCTAATATCATAAAGAGAAAAGATTAGTTTGTTTGTTTGCACTGAATATGCTATATTTCACAGGCTAAGAGTACGAGTTCATTTCCACGTTCACTGTCACCAATTTCAGCATCAATATCACGGCCATTTTCCTATTTTGTTCCCCGATCTGTTCCAATTAACTGATAAGTGAACACCTGTATTGGTTCGATTACTCCAGAGTCCAGACAGCCGCGGCGTTATCTCGGAGCGCAGGCTGATTGCGGCTCCAGGGACTACTTTGCTGTGCTAATTGTTTACCTTATCTCGGAACCGATTCCCACCCACGTGCTCGTATCCTGCGAGGGAAACGACGAGCCCGAGAGCCACCACCAACCACTATTAGTACCAATATTAGTTTACGTATCAGCTCGCTGGTAATAAGCTGTGTTTGGTTTATCCTTAGTAATCATAGACATATATGTATATTATAGACGAGGCATGTCGGGGAAAAACTGTCCCCACTTTTAGGGGTTCTTTGGGGCCATTTTAACATTTGAGGTATTATGAAATCAAGATGGTGTAACTTTCTCTTGTATGAAGATTTGTTCTCTCAAATGTACGTCATACTCATTGCCTATCTTTAGTTTTTAAATCTTTGTTAGTCCAATTACTATAATAAATGCGTAAGTTTGTGAGGATGAATGGATGTTTGTTACTCATTCACGTTAAAACTACTGAACAGATTTCGATGTAATTTAGTATGGTAGTAGTTAAGGCTCTGTATTAAAACATAGGCTAGTTTTATCCCGAAAAAGTACAGTATTCTTGTGGGATACTGTATTTACGCGGGCGGAGCCGCGGGCAAGGGCAGGCTAGTAACATTATAAACGCGAAAGATTGTAAGTATGGATGTATGGTATGGTACTAAGGCGGGTCAATAAGTCCGTGACTTTTTGAATTTCTAACCTCCTTACTGAAAAAGCAACACTACTGTCAACAGGCATCTGTCAGTTGACTCCTATCAAAATTTGAACTTGCTGCGTCAGTTAGTTTGTGTTTTACAGCTATCTTTATCAGACTATCCAGTAACTTAAGGAAACAATGGAAAAAAGTGAATTTCGTGTGCTTATTAAGCATTATTTTTTGCGAAAAAAAACCATTACCGAGACCAAGGCTAAGCTTGATAAATACTATGGGGACTCTGCACCATCGATTTCAATGGTAAAAAAGTGGTTTACTGAATTTCGTTGTGGCCTTACAAGCACTGAAGATGCCGAACGTCCTGGACGCCAGTTGAGGTCTCTACACCCGAAACAATCGAAAAAATTCACGATATGGTGTTGGCCGACCGAAGATTGAAAGTGCAAGAGATTGTGGAAGCCATAGGCATCTCGCATGGCTCAGTGGTTTCAATTTTGAATGATCACTTGGGCATGAGAAAGCTTTCCGCAAGATGGGTGCCGCGTTTGCTCACAGTCGACCACAAACGCAATCGTGTAACAACTTCACAGGAAGGTTTGGCGTTGTTTAATCACAATATGGAGGAGTTTTTTAACCGTGGACGAAACATGGATCCATCACAATACACCAGAGACCAAACAACAGTCAAAACAGTGTGTTTCTAAGGGTGAATCGGCGCCAAAGAAGGCCAAGGTGGGTTTGTCAGCCAATAAAGTTATGGCGACTGTTTTTTGGGATGCACGTGGGATAATCCACATTGACTATCTTCAAAAGGGAAGAACAATTAATGGGGAATATTATGCCAACATATTGGACCGCTTCAATGAGGATTTGAAAAAAAACCGACCTCATTTGGCCAAGAAAAAAGTTCTTTTTCACTAAGACAATGCAAGGGTGCACACATGTGCAGTTGCCATGGCAAAAATCCATGAATTGGGCTATGAATTGCTCCCACATCCACCCTATTCTCAAGATTTGGCTCCGAGTGACTACTTCTTGTTCCCTAACCTGAAAAAATGGCTCGGTGGAAAAAGATTTGACTCCAATGATAAAGTCATCTCGCAAACAAAGGCCTATTTTGAGGACCTCGACAAATCATATTTTTTGGAAGGGATAAAAAAATTGGAGAAGCGTTGGACAAAGTGTATAGAGCTCAAGGGGGACTACGTTGAAAAATAAAATGATTTATTTATCAAAAAATCTGTGTTTTATTCCAAAAGTCACGGACTTATTGACCCGCCCTCGTATGTACTGGATTAACAAATAGGCGTTTTATCACAGCAAATTGTAATGTTCCCGCGGGATTTCATCTTACGCATAATAAGTCGCGGGCAACATCTAGTAAGTGGTAATATCTTTACATAGTATTAAGCTAGCTGTTTCCCGCGGCTCCGCCCACGTAAATCACTGTACTTTTCCGGAATAAAAAGTAGCCTGTGTTTTAATCCAGAGCCTAAAGTACTGCCATACCAAATTTCATCAAAATCCGCTAAGTAATTTTTGGCGTGAAAGAGTAACTAACATCCCATACATCCTCACAAACTTTCACATTTATTATAGCTGTAGTAGTAGTATACATTGCACCCGTGTATGATATATTATTATCATACACGGGTGCAATGTATTATATAATAGATATATTATTATATATATCTATGGACGCTTCACACCACGTCAATCTGGCCACGTGCTAAGTATCCGAGGAACTTGTGTTACAGGTACCAGAAAACGGGAAGTATATTTAATACTTTTATACTATACATATATTTAAGATTTTTATTATATTATACACATATTTAAAACACATCCATGACCCAGGAACACGGCGGGATTCGAACTCGCGACCACCGGCTTGAAAACCAATGCGCTGAACCACTGAGCCACAAAGGTCGTCGATGATGGGGCGAATAAACGGTATTAAATACATAAAAACTTTATTATTTTACTAATACCTTCCATATTATAATTCAGAAAAAGTACAAGATAATCATAATGTACCATCATATGACATTTCCTCCATATCCATTTCATAAAAAATTTGTAATAAAGTAAACTACTATTTACTGACTTGCAGTGGACACTGAATTTGACATCTAATTTAGGTGAGGCAAAAAATATATGAAGGGATATCCTTTTGCGAGGTTGGATAAAGGATATCGTAACTAGCAAGTGAAGGCCTGAAAATTTTAACGCCTCATATATAATATTCCTTTTGCCGAAGCCGAAATTTAGAAACATAATATCCCTGTACTTCGGAGCTAAATTATATTCGGCGGGATTTGGGTTCGAATCCCGCCGAAGGAACAAAAAGTTTTTCTGTGTTCCTGGGTCATGGATGTGTATTAAATATGTGTATAATATAATAAAATCTTAAATATATGTATAGTATAAAAGTATTAAATATACTTCCCGTTTTCTGGTACCTGTAACACAAGTTCTTCGGATACTTAGCAAGGGGCCAGACTGACGCGGTGTGAAGCGTCCATAGATATTTTATTTATTTATTAACTTGAGACATTGAGATCTTTGCATTTAAAATTACACTGTTATTTTAAGGGAGATATATTATATAATAGGAGGTGTCGCCACTGACTAACTGACATATTATATAGTCGCTCGCACAGCCGTAACCGCTCATGGTAGAACTATGTCATTTTAACAGTAGTTTTAATTTACAATTGTTGCATAATAAAGTAGTAATAAAAAGTAGAAATGCCAATGTCTTATTGACAGATGTCACAAGCACAGCCTATCTACATAGTTAGATTATTTTAGTTAGATAAAAGGTTATATATATAGTGTAGTGGTATCTGTGTTAAGCATCTCTCTCATATAAAGGAGAATATCACAATATCATTGTATCACATGTATCATTATTATCACCGCTCAAGCATAAGAAGGGTCTGTAACAACCAAGACGTCGCAGCCCGCAACAACAATGTAGACGCATACCACAGGGATTTTTAAAAATTCCACCCTTAAAGAGGTGAAATAGGGGTTGAAAGTTTGTATAAAACAGATTTCGATAAAAATTTTGTTCAGACAGTACTAACAGTAAAGATTTCATTAAATTTAGGGTTTCCTAGAAATTTCCCTCTCAGGGTGTAAAACAAGGTTTGAAAGTTGAATAAAAATTAAGTTAAAGTTTAAATTTAATAAACAGTTAGAAAATAAATTTAATAGCCGAGATAATTATAATATTATTATTAACCATATATTATAGTTTTTTTTTAATTCATCCCCGAAAGGCGTGAAATGGAGGTCCAAAGTTTGTACAGTGAAATATCAACGCTAGAGTTTAGACTCTGGACACATAGAATACTTTTTATCGCAGTAAAATGTACGGTTCCTACGTGATTTCTATTTGCGGGTACGAAGTCGCGGGTAACATCTGCTATCCTCGTGTAATAGCCCAGGGGCAGGCAGACCCACGCGTACAGTAATCAAACCGAGAGGCGAATTTCACCAAATGTTTGACGTGTAAATTGAAAAAGTTTTCAGAAAGCGGCCCGTCGGAGACAAAGACAGACGACCGGTAGATAAGGCCAGTACAAATTAGTTTACAACAGATAAGCTGTAAGCAAACACATTGTTATGAAACCTCAACTGCAGAACGTTTATACCTTAACGATTCTGTAATTACTTGAGAGGAATTAAAAGTTTTTTTTAAATAAAAACATTTGGATCTCACCTTTTTAAGCGTTATTATGAAAGATATTTTACTAGTACCTACTAGCGGCAACGCACTTTTGACTCCTCCGGTGTTGCGGGTGTCCATGGGCGACTGTAATCGCTTTTTATCTGGCGATCCGTTTGCTCGTTGGCATTCTATTTTAAAAAATACCTGCAATTACAGCTGCTGTTGTAGGGACTAGTTCTGCCACATATTAACTCTAAGTATCTGCTCCTAAGCCAACATCTAACTCTGTCCAGACAACAATTTCCTTCACTTGAAATATCGATACATTTCTCAAAAGTGTAGTGTCAACAAGCATTACCGCTTGTTGACACCTCTTGACGCTCGGTAAACTCAGCTGGACCGTGACGGCGCGCGGCCCGCGGATTCCACCAGTCCGCCTCGTCGGTACACCACGAAAACACTGAAATATTTCTCTATTATAATGTGACCTGTAATAAAAATAGCATATCATAACTTCATTTCATATTTGTAGAATTTAACATAAGGGTCGATCCACATATTATTATTATGTCACAGCGCAAGGGGAAGGGGAGGGGGGGGGGGGAATACCAAACTTGACAGTACATGTTAACTATAGGTACAGAGATACTAAAAGAACGTGACGTAGGGAGGGGTTCAAAAACTCGACATTTTGCGTGACGTAATATGTGGACGGCCCCTAATCCTACTCCTGTTTATAAATGTGAAAGTTTTCATCCATACATTCCTCCGGATCTATGAATGCTTGGATGATTTTAATAAAGCTTTTTTTTTTGTTTTCGGCGTGGCGTATTAGAGACAACGTGAAATTCAGTTTCCTCATAATAGCAATATAAACTAATAATAATATTATAAATGTATAACAGGTACCACTTCAATAACCATGTCCATTGAAATAACATTATTATTTGAGATTAAAATCAAATGTGTAGAGTACTGAATTGGAAGAAGCTGCTATAAGCAGCTGTAAGACCACCTATTTATTTAAGCAGCTCCTATAGTTTTAGAGTTTTAAATAAATATATTTCTATTGTATTGTAGATTAGTAGTTTTAACGAACAAATTGTCTTAGAAAAAATAAGTTTAACAATCCTGGGGCGATAAAATGTTGGCATAGAGTTATGAAGAGTTTTTCTGAAAGATGCTCTGAAGTCTGATGCTCTGATTAGATCACCTGGTGAGCGTAGGAGGTCACGTCGCCCGCGCCCCCCCGCCGCCCGCGCTCCCCCGCCGCCCGCGCCACCCGCGACGTAACGCGTACAAAAACCACAATTTCACAAATTGAATTACAAATGATGTAACGCGGACGTAATGACGACCACAGTCGGTATCTGCAGACGCCCCCAGACACCAGACACCAGACACCACAGAGTAGTGCCGGGGACAATTTCTTACAATTATGTTACTAAATGTGAAAGGATGGATGGATGTTAGTGACTCTTTCACGCAAAGACAACTGAACGGGTGTTGATATGAGTAGTTAAGGCTCTGGATTAACACATACACTTTTTCGGGATAAAAAGTAGCCTAAATCCAGAGCGTAATATACTACCATTCCAAATTTCATCGAAATCCGTTCAGTGGTTTTCGCGTGAAAGAGTAACAAACATCCATCCATCCATACATCCATCCTCACAAACTTTCACATTCTAATAATAATAATATCTATGGACGCTTCACACCACGTCAATCTGGCCCCGTGCTAAGTATCCGAAGAACTTGTGTTACAGGTACCAGAAAACGGGAAGTATACTTATTTAATACTTTTATACTATAGATATATTTAAGATTTTTATTATATTATACACATATTTAATACACATCCATGACCCAGGAACACGGCAAAACTTTTAGTTCCTTCGGCGGATTCGAACCCGCGACTCTCGGCTTGAGCACCAACGCGCTGAACCATTAAGCCACTGATAGGATTGGTTTTTATACTCGAAGATTACTTTCTTTTTGTCACCGGATTTACTCAGAACCTTCACGCGTTTTAAATCCACCACGGTTTAAGTAAATACCTACAGTAGTTAAGTACAGTTCACGGAAATCATTTGTAACGACACATTTCATTGAGCAAGCTTTAGTGCCAATTTCACCAACGCTGTAGATGGAGAGCTACTAGGAAATTTAGAGCCGGTGTTTGAGGCAAGCTGAAACGTTGTCCTATTCTTCTCCTATATTATCTCAACACGAGACTTCTGGCTGGTCAGTAGCGGGGCTTAGTTTTCAAACTAAATTTTATTACTACAAACTATTAAGTTTTTAAACTATAGACATGTCCTTACATTCTCTTCGTTAGGTTTTTATACTAGAGTCTTATACCCAGAGTTTAATGTTTAAGTTTTTAAGTTTATATCATGATTTTATTTTTTTAACCTTTTTCTAATTTACTTTTACACTGGTCTGGCAAAGTTAAAGCCCCGACTAAATGACCAGGCTTCTTTTACCCCAAATCCTTATACATTAAACTAACACTATATCAACATTTCAAATTGCCTCAAAAATGCCTTTTTGGGATTAAAAAATTCACCTTTCAAAAATTTGTATATTATCTTTGCCCCGCTTCTGACCAGCCAGGCCTGCAGTCTCGTGTTGAGGTACAAGAGGAGAAGTATAGGACAAGGTTTCAGCTTGCCTCGAACACCTGCTCTTAATTTCCTGGTGGCTCTTGGGCTACTAGTGGTAATCGTTTGTCTAAATATCATATCTTTATCGTATATAATATCTTTATATAATATCGTATCTTTCATGAATACGAAACACGAGAGAGGTATCATGATTTCTAAGCAACGATTACTTAATTAATATTTTTAAGTTTTCTTTAAAGACAAATAAATTAAACTGGTATGCAAAAAAAATTTTTTTTTCTCCTTTATGTTTTCATGCGTGATAAGTTGATAACATCGTAGTAGGTGTTGGAGCACCGGAATTCAATATCAAATATAAACAGCACATATATTTTTTAAATAAAGCTTATTTTTTATCATCAGTTCCATCGATTTCCATACAACTTTATTTTCTCTCATAATATAAAATACGTAGACTACATCCTAAGCCAAAATATACTTAATATGAATTTTGTGCACAACTTCCAAAAATATTTAAAAATAAAGAACCATTGAAACAAACGTTTAAAAAATTGAAAGACAAGTTTTCATTAAACTGTTGTAAAGTTACAGCGAATACTCAAGCGCATTTAAGTACAACAATAAAAATCTCTTTAGACTCTTTCCTCCTTTCTCTAACGACTCGCCAAAATTTATTCTGTATCAATAGAGGTTGTTTATGATTTTAATGCGTGAAACGAATTAATAATATTATTTTTTTATAGACTTAATATAATAATGTATATTGTAAAAACTTTACTGTTTCTATACATAATCTTCATAATTTTGAAATCGGTACCGACTTGACCGGTAATTATTTAGAAAGTAAGATTTGTTATAAAAAAACTTGAATTGAAAAAAGAAAACAATTTTTTTTTTCTTTTTATGACTTTTTGGAAAGAAATTCTACTAGGTTTCAAATTACCTATTCTGCTTAGCACATAAAATAAAAGCTATTTAATTATTAAAACAAATTGAGGTAAGGTCGAATCTATAACGGTGTTAATATTATTAGTCGGTTAGGTGAGATTAATGTGGAATATGGTTTATATATTTAAATTATTATTGTTACATTATATCAGGCGTAATTTCTCATATAATCAAAGCAAAATATATAAATACCAGTTGTTTCCCGCGGCTCCACCCACGTAAATGTACTATCGAGTATTCCGTGGGAACACTGTACCTTTCCGGGATAAAAAGTTGCCTATGTTTTAATCCAGAGCCTAAACTTCTACCATACCAAATTTCATCAAAATTCGTTCAGTAGTTTTCTGCATGAAAGAGTAAGAAAAATCCATCCATCCATCCATGAATCCATCCATACATCCATCCATCCGCACAAACTTTCACATTTATACAATTAGTAGGATTCTGTTTTATTTTTCATATTATTTTTTTGATAATATTTCAGTTATAACAAAATATCAATGCTGTAAAAAACTATTAGAAAAAAATGTTACAATTCTCTCTCTCTTGTAGAGACGTGTGAAAGTTTTACTTGCAAAGTTCTATCCATACCTATGCTCACGTCCCGCGGCAGGTAAGAGATGAGAGATTCAAAGTATAAATAATTGTACTGAGCAGACGACCACCAGTCACTGTCGCGTCGCCGCCGCGGACCGCCGCCGCCATATTATTTATAAATACTTCCAATTATTATGTTTCAGTAAACAACCAGCATGTTGCCAATAATACTACTTCTGCTATTCATCGTGACGAAAAGCAATGCTCTAAGTATCGGTGTGAAAGGAAGCGATATAACTAAACGAGAAGCTATTGGTGATTTCTTCCCGGATTGGGTTCCCTTTAAAAACAAACATGACGATGAGTTAGGGGAATTCATAGACGTTCCCAAACCGAAGCCGAAGAAGAGACTCGCGCCTCCAATGAACTTTATGTTAAGAGGAGCCGATAAAGATAGTGCTTATGATGAGAAAGAAGAAGACTTTAACGATGATTATTACGAGGATGTGCATATACCAGCATCAGGTGATAATTCAAAAAATATATCTCATTCAGATATAGCGGGTATTGATAGCATTGTTAGTATTATCACAAAACCGAGCGATAATTTTCTAATAAAACCTTTGGTAAACTTGAGGCGGGTGCAAAATGAAAAATTAAAAGAAGAAACTAATGAAAACTCTAAAAGTGTTGAAAAAGATAGTGATATTTATGATGACAATAGTGAGTATGTGAGTGAAAAAGAACACAAAATTAACAATAAAGAAGAAAAGTATGGCGTAGATTATCATGAAGATAATGTTGATCATATTTCTAGTAATTCAGGTAAGAAAGAAAATATTGAAGCCAACAATGATAAAAAGAAGGAAAACAATAATAATCATTATATCAAAGAAGAAGGCACTAAGGAAATGAATCAAACTAACGAAAGCTTTGCTCCAAGTGACAGTAAAATAAGTGGTAAAAATAAAGAAGAAACAGAAGACAACAGGGAACGGGACAAAGTTAATAATAAAGACGAGGATACGGAGGACATTAACGATGAATTTTATGAGCAAGGTAATGTAGAAAACAGAGAGGTAGAGGAAGATAAAGTGCAAGATATAGAAAAAGAAAAAAGTATAAAACAAAGTGAATACAAAATAAAAGGTAAAAAGGAAGACAAAGAAGACACGACAAGTAAGGAAGAAAAAGAACACGATAAAAAAGACGATGAAGTAAATGAAAAACAGCGACAGGAGGATGAAGCTAAAAAGGCTAAAATTTTAAGCAGTGTTGATGAACTCAAGGAACGTCATGCAAAAGAACAGAGGAGAATATCTGAACGAGTTAAGGACGAGGAGATGATAAGAGAAGAACGGGTTCAGGATAGATATCGATCAGATGAAGATGACGATAAGTATGGCAAACGAAGCCACTCTCGTTGGATAAATGCACCAATCGAAGATGATGAATATCAAGAAGAAGAGGATCCAGGATTTGACAAATACAAAATTATATCCTACCAGTCAATTTCCACTACTACTAAAAAGCCACTAAGAACGAAAAAGAGAAAAAGTAAAAATAAATCTGCTGGTAAGCTTTCCACTTTCCGTAACGCTGACGCTTATTTGTTTGATGAAGATAGTGAAAAAATATCAGAGAATACGGGATCAGTCAAAATAAGAAGCCCGAAAAAATTCTCAGCGCGGTACTCGGCGACAACAACACCCTTGCCGGAAGATGACATTGTGAGAATTTCTCTGGTGCCTCAGACTGTCAAAGACAATGATGTAAAAGTCTACTTTCGTAAGAAATCCAAAAGTAAACGCAAATATAAAACTACGCCACCACCTGAAATGGACACGTTTTCTTCTGCAGAAGTTGTAGAGTCCATCTCTACGTCACCTGGTGCGACAGGTAGCGATACAAATCCATCGGCATCAGATCCGTTCTCATCCATTTCCAACACAGCTCCATCGGCGCCTGATGCTGAATCTGTAAACTTTGCTCCCTCTGCTTCAAACACTCTACCATCAGACGCCGCTACGGCGCAGTCAGAAACTGCACCGTCAGCTGCGGATACCGGACCATCTGCCTCGGAGACGGAACCATCTGCCGCGGATGCAGCTGACTCCACACATGCGTCGTCCAACAAGGAAGTAGAGAAGAAATCTGAGGACTACCACAGTGAAAAAGGTACGAACTTTTTTGCAGTATTATATAAATTGCAGTATTTGTTTACAGCGATATCAAAATTTTATTTATTACGCCTATAACTTGTAGAGTAGTAAATGCACATAATCCCAATACATTTAATTAAAGACCGGTGGTTCAATTTCTAAAGCCTTCGATAAAATAGGATGGCCGGTATCGGCTAATTGTCATAAAGACCGTTTACACTCCGTTGCGCTCATTCGGGGTCAAGGTTTTTTTCTCCGAGCACAATTTGATTAGATTTATTGTGATGAAATTTGTCTTCTCGAAAGCTGTGAAGGTTAATTTATTTACTACACTTAATTAATTATTCATCATCCTGTTGCTGACGAGAACTAATTTTAATGTTATTGCAATATAGCACTGATTTCCGTTTTCCTATACCTTCGATAAAACAGTTCCATTTGGTACTCTATTATCTTTTGTCAATATTTTTGAATTTATAGCCTTTAATTTATCTTGGTGAAATTATGTTACTTCACCTTATTTTGTTATTAAAATGTTCCCGTAGGACACATAAATTACGCAAAGTAATTTTTACAAACAAAATAAGTTGAGTAATAACTATTTACTAGATAATAAGCTTAGCAAAATTGCTAGTCTGACTTAATTCAACATTAGGTCTAATATTGTCGGTGTTTCAATTGGAACAGAATTTGAATGTAGCCGCAACATTGAATTAGAATATTTTGTGGTTTCGTTTCAATTTTGCTACTCCGTCGGAAATGAGCAGAACAATATTTTAATAACACCCAATTCGAACCCTTTAAATTAAAATTTTTGGTTAACATTCAAAATTACTTTAACTATCTTACCTTTTCTATTTCATAGTGTCTAAAATAGCAGACATACATAGTATGACGGTACATACATAACTTTACAAACGGCACATTTTTTTAATAGGAACGGTTTTAGGTAAAAAACATAATTAATAAATAGATAAAATAAATAAAAACTCATTTATTCTATCACCACAAATCACATAACGATATAACTTGACCAATGTGAGAGACCGGTACAGTGACTAAACTGGGCGTTAGCCCTACTCTCGCAGATCCTCAGATCTCATTTCATAACTATCTACAGGTGCAACAGTGTTTTTGCGAACATTGCGAGCCCCATTATATTCGGAGAGCGTCTCTAATGTAGTGCAAATGTAACCAAATTAAACGGTCGCGTGGATTAGCAAATAGAAAAAGATCGGGAAGATACGAGTATATAAAAACTTGTGGTGTACAGACACGACGATCATGTTTATGTTGTTGTTTTGACGCCTTTTGCCATTTTCATTACTCGTGAAGCACATTTTTATGTGTAAGTTTACTTATGACAACATTGATCGTGTGCAAACGACGATAAAAACAACGCAACCACATACTTAATATTAATGACGTATGTAATGTTTCGTTTACGTTCATTATTTCAATAACAACTAATAATTTAGATGTCATGTGCTCTACGCTCGCTCTACGCGCCCATGCTATTAATAATAAACAAAATTAAACATTTTAAGGGCGGATTCGACCAAACTGGAGTAAAATTTTACTCGATTGTAAATGTTTCCTAATCTAAGAGTAAGCTGGTTTTGCGTTTTTCCAACTTCTAATCCAAGAATAAGGTAATTACACGGGAGTAAATATTTTCACGGGCGTTTTTGAAGGAGTAAAGTATTAAACTGAGAATAGTGAATAGTCGCACAGCTGGCTGTCAATTGTCACGATCAATATCATTGTGAAGTGTTATAATTTGATATTGACATTTTACTGTATTACTCTACGAAATTAAATTATTATGGCGTACAAGTCATTCTAATACAAACAATAGTACATGATTTTTTGTCGGTTTATACATTCGTTCATTATTCATTGAATAATAATACCGAGCATAGTATACTCTTCGAGTAACTTGGTAAAACGCAAACGAAGATATCCTAGAGTAAATTGAAGGAGTAAAATTATTCTCATTATAGTTACACTCGTGTAACTTCAAGTTTGGTCGAATCGGGCCTTAGTCACTTTTATTTTAAGTAGAATTGTCAAGCAGTGACCGAGCTGATAGCTAAGAATACATTCGATTATATCAGCTTTCAAACAAAAAAAACTAGATCAAAATCGGTGCATGCGTATGGGCGCTACAATGCCACAGACAGACAGACACGTCGAACTCATAACAACCCACTGTTTTTGTCGTGGGTTAAAAATAAACAAACAGTGCTGTGTGCATACAATCTCGACTTTCACAGTTATTGTAATTAAAAAGATTAAACAGAGTCCACCTAAGGGTCAGTTCACACCGCGCCGACACTCAACGCATTTTAAGATAGCTATTCAAAATTGAACTGTATTCACTACACAAAAAGATCAACGATTCATATGACATCAGTCATACACTAGACGTGCGCTGTTCAGCGAGCTGCCACTTACCATTCGAACTCTTACAATGTGTATATTCTTGTGTAGTGTACACTGCATGTTTTAGAATAAGGTTTTACTTTGTTTGAGCTGAATAAATATTATTATTATTGAATAAAGTACAAATGCAGCGCCATGTCACGTATCGTTTCGTTTCGGTGTGAAATGACCATCAAAAGAACTATGAAATGAATGGAAGAAATTACAATTTACTAAAAGCTTGTATTATTGTGAGTACGATGCTCAATTTGGATAAAATATCACTTGATTTTAAGTCGTGGGCAGCGAAACAGTGGAGTTATAGCGACAACCATTCGTTTTAATATTTCGGGATGTATTGTAAACATTCATGCGACAGAAGTAATAGGAGTTTTTATTCGAGGGTCTATATTTTATACTCTATAGTAAACTAAACTCTGTTTTTTTCTTCTTATAAATAACTACGCATCAGTTCAGTAGTTTGAGGTGAGTGTCAACGAGTGAACCTTTGCAAGTCCACCTATATACGTATACTACGATAGGAAAAAACTAACGATTTTGCCGTAGCTAGTTCTTGCTGCGTCATCAACGGCTTATATGAGGTTGATTAAAGGTCTGTTCCGTCGGTGGCGGCGCGGCGCGGGCGGCGGCGGCGCGGCGCGGCGTAACGGACCCCATTTAACCCAAGTCACATCTTCGTTTAAAATCAATTTAACGGCCGGTTATATTACGCCATCGCTTCACAATTACTGGACGAAGATGAAAGTGTAATAATGGAAAGCCCTCACGGTGATTTGCCGGATCGGAGGGAAATCTGTGAGAAAACTCGCCTTTATTTGTGTACTGTAGAAAACGAAGGCGTTTGATATTTTACAAATATAATGAAGTTTTTTATTTTTAAGCGCAAATGGACAAATACGGAGATAGACTTTATTGAGCTAAACAAGATATTCATACTGGTATATAAAATAGTTTAGTGTCTAACCCTTTGAACGCAACCAAAAAAAAAATTGTATGTAGGACGGTCACCGCTGGCCTACACCACAGAGTAAATAAATATAGTCACTACATGGCGTTTAAAAATTTCTAAGTAGTATTTTTAACGATTCTTTGGTTTATTAAACGAAATGGTCTAAATTTTAACTAGGTATTGAAGCTACCTTCGTGCCGTTGTGTCGGAATCAATCGTGATGGATACTATCAATCATTATGTTGCACAGGTGGTGGGAAGCAGCACGACTCCGAGCATGAGGAGGAGCACGAGGAACACGGGAAGAAGGCTTACGAGGTGAGGGCACTTTTACTTCTTTTCTTCTCTATTTAATAAGATAATAATAATAAGAATCATTTATTCCTCTCGTCTAAAACAATTACACAACCATGAATAATATATACATATAATACAGCAAGAGACATTTTTACGTTGGTTAGAGAAAGAACTGCTCAATGATTTTCTAACGGCCCTTGGCAATTATAGATTTTCTACGGAAATAATATACGAAGTAGAAAAAACGACAATACCCGAAGATAGAGGTGAGGGCACTTTTACTTCTTTTCTTCTCTATTTAATAAGATAATAATAATAAGAATCATTTATTCCTCTCGTCTAAAACAATTACACAACCATGAATAATATATACATATAATACAGAAAGAGACATTTTTACGTTGGTTAGAGAAAGAACTGCTCAATGATTTTCTAACGGCCCTTGGCAATTATAGATTTTCTACGGAAATAATATACGAAGTAGAAAAAACGACAAACTTATATATAAAAGATAAGCAACTTAGTTGTGATGTGTCCTCAAAGCAGTTGGTATAGTAAACACAGGTGTTGGTGCTACGCGAGAGTGCTGCAGTGAGAGTTCCCCGTGAGAAATGGTGTCGTAAATGCTCAGCCCACCGCTCCTAGATTGTAAAATAATTTATTACCTATTATCGCGATTTCGCTGGCAAATCTAAATAACTCCTATCTATTAAAACCAAAATGGCTTACTTTAATTGGTTAATGAACTCGGCTTAAGCGTCATTGGTCTATTTTGCGTTAAGAACACAGTGAATGTACGTATCATTCACTGTGCAATCTATTACTTATAAACTTACGCCCCAAAATTAATAATCAATCTTAATCTCATTTTAGCTATTTTAGATCGATTTTCAATACACTTCAACGATCCTAGGATTAACTTCACGACAATTTACGACAACTTTTGTTTGAGAATCTAAGATTGAAGTCAATCTAAGATTTTTAGATACGTTATTAATTTTGGGCGCAAGTCTAGGCCACACAAGGATCACCAAAAGGTCTAGTTTCCATTTAGTTCTAATGAAATATTAAACAGTCGTTAGGTAAATTAAAAACGATTAAATCACGCATCATCCATCATAAGTTGGGGCCTTTGTCTTTACGACCCGCGCTTAACTGGCCTCATAAATAATATATTTACTGTACGTACGTATGCACTGGCCTAGGGTCAGTTCACAGCGAGACGCGACGGGGCGCGCAAATTTTAAGATGGTGATACAAAATTTAAATGAATGTATAATTACTACACAAAAAGAAATTGAAAAACACGTTTCATTGTAAGAATTTGAAATTGCCTCGCGGCGTGCAGTCAACGCTGCATTATATTACGCATATTATACAGAATCTTAAAGCATCGTCGCGTCGCGTCGCGTCCGTGAACCGACCCCAATGGTGATTAAACGTTTCAGGTAATCTCTCGTGATAACATTTATTGTTTGAACTAGGTTTTGGTTGCCGATCTCTTGTACTCGTACTAACTTTTTCTTTAATTAGTTTTAAGTCAGATGAGACGGGTAGCCTTTAACATATTACATTTATTTTAAAAAGTTTTTATTGTAATGTATGAGTAAAAGTTGAACAACACATAACTTGTGTTTTCGTTTATTGAACGCGGCGTGCACCAGCGTTTGTACTTGTACGTGTGTAGTTTTCACTCCTCAGAACTTGGCGAATAATTTGTATACGTGACTGCTGACTGCTGACGACACAACCAACTCCTTCATTATGGTCTATGTCTTTATATCAAATTAAAATTAATGAGCAAAGTTTGCATTAAAAGCCAAATGTCTTCATCTTTGTTGCAGTAGTTTTAACTGTTCGTTTTTTGTTTTCTTTTTCTTATTTTTGTACATTGATAAGCATTTTTGTCTGTTATAGTTTTACTACAAATCAGAAATCTCAATGTTAGATATTCCATTTGACATCAATATTAAAATAACCTAACCAAGAGCATGTCAGGACATGTCTAAGGAGGGTTCCGTAACTATAACCGCGTAATAGGTTTTTTTCAAATTACATCAAACGATACTGTCCGATTTCGTTCAAAATAATTTTCCTAAATAGTATTTAGAATTATCTACCAAACCAACCAAGTAACTTACAAAACACTTTGGAAACTGATTACTCGAAAATGGTTGAATCAGTAAAAAAGTCATGTATCAAACCTTGCCTTAATTTAAAAATACCTATTCAACGATATCCCTCACGATATAAGGGTTCCTTGTGTATTACGGAACCCTAGTAAACTAGAACATCATCAGCGAATGCAACTATAATATCTCCCAGTATTGACGTTTCTCTCCCTCCGCGCTGTAATCACAACAATGACTGATGAATGAATTTTCAATACACATTCTGTATTATTGAATATGTAAACAAACAAACACGAGTGAATAGTCATTGATTGCGCTCCCCCCACGCAGCCGACCCCCCACGCGCGACTAGCACTAACCGCACGCGGAATGCTAAACTTGTAGCTAAATGTACATGGGAATATTATTCTAAAGCATCAGCATTCACAGGCCAAATTTGTATAGGGCTAGTTACTAGCTACTAAACTAAAAGTTTTCGTGTTTTCTTTTCGTCTAGGATTTCAGCTGGACGCCTTGAACTCTACCTTATAATATATATAATTCGCGTGTCAAGTGTGGCAGAACTCTTGGCTTGAACGATTTTAATAATATTTTTAGGTGTATTCAGTGAAGGTATGTGAATAGGCTGTAAGCTACTCTTGTACCCCGGCCCTAAGTGACATATGTAGGTGTATGTAGTAGGTTGTAGGTGTAATTGTTGGTGTAGAAACTGGGGGCATATGTAGTTATTTATTTATTCTAGTTCAAAATTAAGCTAGAACAAGGTCTGCTGCGCCAGCTTGTAACATTATAAAAAGTAGAGCAAAGTAACTGTCAATGTCCAATGAATGTGCGCTTCTTGTGTGTCTTGAAACTTGTAATTCATATAGTATTTGTCTCGTTCTTGACCTTTTCCTTTAAAAATCATAAAAATAACTTCCACAATAAATGCTTCAAAACTTATTATGAGATCTGCAACCAACTTCATGTCATAAGTTTTATAACTTGACTGTCTCCTAGTTTTCTTCTAAAGCTTCATTATAGCTAGACGTAACTTATATTAACTTTTGACTAAAGGAGAGAGGTACAATTTGAGTTTAAAGATAATTCCAATTCGTATACGAGCTTTAAGATTATCCGATTTGACTAATGATCCATGATAATAAAGATACTTTCAATGAAATGTCTGCGTGACTGTTTTGCAAAACTAATATTTGATGGTGTTCACAATTTTAAGCATGATCTACGTAGACACATCTTATAATTTCTCTATGAATAATCATGACGTGTCACGTCACGTAATTCATTGACAACACACAACGTATCATGTATAGTTGGAGACGCCAACTCTTATGTAACATCCTATATATACGTTACATACCTACTCGACCTAAACGTATATAGAGAGCACCTACTACCATACTTATCAACTCTACCTAACTCTATAAAAAGCTATACATTATTATTTGAGATGTCCGCGCATGAAGATATCCGGCTGGAACCGTACATTTTTCCGCGATAAAAAGTAGCCTAGTACGTAGTAGTCTCCTTCCCCGTGGTCTAATCAAAATTCATCAAAATCGTGACGTAACATGTAGTTGTATAGTTGTATGCCTGCTACTCTTGTAACTCGTTCGGTTGTACGCAATTGGAAGTTGTATGCCTGCTACTCTTGTAACTCGTTCGGTTGTACACAATTGGAAGTTGTATGCCTGCTACTCTTGTAACTCGTTCGGTTGTACGCAATTGAAAGTTGTATGCCTGCTACTCTTGTAACTCGTTCGGTTGTACGCAATTGGAAGTTGTATGCCTGCTACTCTTGTAACTCGTTCGGTTGTACGCAATTGGAAGTTGTATGCCTGCTACTCTTGTAACTCGTTCGGTTGTACGCAATTGGAAGTTGTATGCCTGCTACTCTTGTAACTCGTTCGGTTGTACGCAATTGAAAGTTGTATGCCTGCTACTCTTGTAACTCGTTCGGTTGTACGCAATTGGAAGTTGTATGCCTGCTACTCTTGTACGAGTAACTCGTTCGGTTGTACGCAATTGGAAGTTGTATGCCTGCTACTCTTGTAACTCGTTCGGTTGTACGCAATTGGAAGTTGTATGCCTGCTACTCTTGTACGAGTAACTCGTTCGGTTGTACGCAATTGGAAGTTGTATGCCTGCTACTCTTGTACGAGTAACTCGTTCGGTTGTACGCAATTGGAAGTTGTATGCCTGCTACTCTTGTAACTCGTTCGGTTGTACGCAATTGGAAGTTGTATGCCTGCTACTCTTGTAACTCGTTCGGTTGTACGCAATTGGAAGTTGTATGCCTGCTACTCTTGTAACTCGTTCGGTTGTACGCAATTGGAAGTTGTATGCCTGCTACTCTTGTACGAGTAACTCGTTCGGTTGTACGCAATTGGAAGTTGTATGCCTGCTACTCTTGTAACTCGTTCGGTTGTACGCAATTGGAAGTTGTATGCCTGCTACTCTTGTAACTCGTTCAGTTGTACGCAATTGGAAGTTGTATGCCTGCTACTCTTGTACGAGTAACTCGTTCGGTTGTACGCAATTGGAAGTTGTATGCCTGCTACTCTTGTAACTCGTTCGGTTGTACGCAATTGGAAGTTGTATGCCTGCTACTCTTGTAACTCGTTCGGTTGTACACAATTGGAAGTTGTATGCCTGCTACTCTTGTAACTCGTTCGGTTGTACGCAATTGGAAGTTGTATGCCTGCTACTCTTGTAACTCGTTCGGTTGTACGCAATTGGAAGTTTTAACATATCTATAAACGAATTGTTTTAAAAATGTGCTACTTTTGATTTTATTAATGGCACATTAAAACAATCAAATTGTTTGAATGTGCATTTCTATTGTGACGCTCAGTGTACCCACAGAGTTAATAAAATGTGTAAGTACGAACGATGAGCGAAATCAAAATGGCGAAATGTTTTATATTGCATACTAAAGTATAATTTTTATTTCAGTATATCTATAGATTTGAAAATGATATATTCCAAACCGTCACGCGGCCCTATATCTAAATTCAATAACTTTTAGAACAGTATAATTGAAAATAATTAAGCGTAGATATCGCCGCGGAGCGCGGTGCTCCTGCTTGCACTCAAACGCCACCGACCATAGGTACTCGTACCTACAAAAAAATTACACCGACCTGATGCCAGCCAGCCAGCCTGATATTCTACAAAGGGCCATTAAGTTTTCAGAATTCATCGTTTGTGTTGTAAATTTTAATCCGTCAAAACTAACTGATATATTTATTTATTTATTTATTTATACATTTTCGACCAGTCAACCATAGGGTGGTGACAGAGTCAAAATACCAAGGTGCTTTCCATCTAGAAAAATACAAAAATTTAACTATGCAAAAGGTCTTGTTAAACTAATGATAAAAATAGACACAATAATATTCGTAGCAAACTATATAAATTTTACTAAAATAAACATAATACATATCAAACTAATTATACCTACATACTATACTATAATATACAAGTACATAAATGATTTATTAAGCATAATATACATTTTACATATACCATACTGCATAATTACACGATACTAACCAACCAAAAATTATAATAAAAAGTTCATGATTCTGCCAAATACTTCAAATACAACTGTCGGACTCTGCGCTTAAACGTATCTCTGGTTGTGGACATTCTGATTTCCATAGAAAGAGCGTTCCAGAGTAGAATAGACTGGATGTGGAAGGAGGAATGGACTAAACTAGAACTATGTTGGGGACAAAGGAGAAGTGCATTATTTGAGGAGCGGAGGGATTTATCATGACTACTAGAAAGATATTGGAAGTGGGACTTTAAGTAAGCAGGAGAATTGGGTGAGTTAAGGAAAGAGTAGAGCATACACGGGCTCGAACTTTACGACGTTGGCGCACAGGCAACCAGTGCAGCTTGGAGCGAAAGGAGGATACGTGATCGTATTTCCGGAGATTGTAAATAAATCTAATACAGTTGTTAAGTAGTCGGTCAATTTGTCGAGCTTGTCTGCATTGAGGTCAAAATAGCACACATCACCATAATCGATGATAGGGAATATGAGAGACTGTACCAACAAGGTTTTGATATGTGTCGGTAAAAAGTTTTAATGTCGATAAAGGGAACGCAATGTGCCGGTCACTTTTTGACATACAGTAGCTGTCTGTGTTTGCCAATTGAGAGCAGTCGATGTGTAATCCGAGATCTTTCACACAGGAGCTGTAGTTAATTATAGAGCCGTCGAAGATAACTGGTGAAAGCGACCCTACATTTACCTTGACCATAATACGAGGACTGCCAAACAAAATAGCCTGACATTTACTTGGGTTAATTGTCAAACCGAAGTTTTTACACCAGTCCTTTATGAAATTAAGATCACAGTTAATCTCATCGATAGCACTCGACATACTATCAACTCCTGCTTGGCTATAGAGCTGAAAGTCATCCGCAAACAAATGATACATACTGCGAAGTCTGAGAGTTACTTAATTAATGAATAATGAGAAGAGCAAAGGATAAAGAATACCGCCTTGAGGGACGCCAGTGTCTAGATTACACCACGAAGAGGAGGACTGATCCATGCGTACCGACTGTTGACGCCCTCGAAGCTACGAAGAGATCCAATTTAAAGCCTCAGGTGAGAGCGGAAGTCTAGAAAGTATTGTTAACAAAATGTCATGATTGACATTATTGAAAGCATTCGAGAAATCTATCAAAACAAGGACTGTTATTTTAGAGTTCTCAATGCCTACTCTCACATCATTAAGAACCTTTAATAGTGCAGAGGTGGTGCTATGTCCAGGTCTGAAACCCGATTGTAGTGGAGACAAAATATCGTTTAGGTGAACAAACCTGGACAGTTGCTTAAATACACAGGCCTCGAGCACCTTAGATAGGCAGGGAAGGATGGAAATGGGACGAAAATGTGAGGAGTTAGTGGGATTGGTAATTTTTGGTAGGGGACGAACGTAAGCTTTACGCCATTGATTAGGAAATTCGGACGTTTTAAGGGAAAAATTTATAATATGGGTTATAACGGGCAAAATTTTATCTTTGATGGCAGTGATCATTTGACGGCTAATCTCATCACATCCTGTAGCCTTGGATGTTATGGAAATTATAGTCTTATTGATCTCGTCGGAGTCGATTGGTGTAAATTGAAAATAAGGTATATTAATATGTCGTGGCAAATTATTTAGATAATAAATAGTCTGACGTTTAGTGTCAACATCAAGCTTGAGAGTTGTGGAGAAGTGTAAATTAATGTCATCTAGACTAATAATTGTCGTAGGAAGATCTGCTTGATGCGACTTGCCTATACCAAGGGATTCTAGGAATTTCCAAACATTGGGAGAGGAAGGCAAATTTCCGAGAATATGGCGGCGTTTAGCGTTCCGTATCATTTGGTTGCAGCGATTTCTAGCTATTTTAAAGTTCGCCCAATTGGGTTCACTACGATTTTTCTTAAATTTTCGAAAAGTGCGATCCCTACGTTTCATCGCAGCACGGATATCGTCCGTCAACCAAGGCGCAGGCGGATGCTTTAACTTTATTTTCTTAATGGGCGCATGTAAATTATAAAGTCCAATAACATTTTCATTAAAAAACCTTACCTTTTCGTCAATAGAGACGGCATCGTACAGTGGATTTCAATCTATTTTTCCTGCGTCCGTGCATAATTTTTTACTGTCTACTCGAGCAAAGCAACGTTGTATATGAACCTAGAAGTTGGTCTGGGAGGCTTTAACATGTATGAGAGAAAGATGAGGTCGTGATGGGAAAAACCTGGGGCAGGAAGTTGACCATGGGTGTGGACGAGGGAAGGATCGGAGATGAGCATTAGATCGAGCCAAGTGTCATCACTATCGTAGTTATGATGAGTAGGTTGTAGAGATAGAATGTGAAGACTGGCTAATCTAATTAAATTATTAAGCTTAGTCGGGCGAGGAGAGGAGTGGTTGCATAGATCTGTATTAAAATCCCCCATGATGATGTGGTGCGCATATTCGGAACTCAATGAATCTAGGACCGACTCAATGTCAGAAAAGTAGTCAGCAGTAGGAGGGCAATATACTACTCCAAGGGCCAATTTAGTTCCTCTAACTAAAACCTCGAGAAAAATATATTCGGCCGTAGAAGATTGATAACCAGGAGAGGACGCTATTATTTTATAAGTAAAATCACGGCGAAGATATATTGCTACCCCACCACCACGTCTATCAATACGGTCATTGCGTATTAAAACGTATCCAGGTACTGGGAAGGAAGTAGACAGGAGGTGAGGTTTAAGCCAGCTCTCGGAAATCAGAATGACGTGAATGTTATTTCCAGAAAACGTTTCCAGAATGTCACTGAAATGACTTGGGATGCTTTGCGCGTTTATATGACATACGTTTAAAAGTCCGCTGCTTTGAAAGTTTAAATATTGACCTAAAGTTTTACCCAAAGTTTTACCCACAGAATCAAAGCTATCGTCTGAACACATCCCAGTAGAATCATTGGCAGAATAAAAAAAATCATTATCAGATAAAGACATACTTACTTACTTAAAATATAATAATATAATAAATATATAAGAATATTAAATATTATTGAACTATTATAGTATTTATGTTTTAAAGCAGAGATATCAAAAAATATATTTTGTTGCTCTGCACCACCCGCCAACCGACTTTTACTAAATAGAAAATAGAATACAAAAATACTTATACAAAATGAAGTAAAATCGGAGACAAACAAACAATATGAATAAACTATTATGTAACTACCTCCAATCTAATGTCATCAATAATTTAATTATTTTTAGTGTGAAGTGACTTAAGACCGATATTTACTGTGATTACATGCCAAAAAGGAAAAATAAATGAGATGTCAGTTGTCACTTGTCAAATAGACAGCTGACTCAGTGATGACAGTTTAAAACATTACAAATATATTTAAAAAAACTTGCAAAATTACCCTTAAATTGTAATAAAATATGTGAGGCACAAACAAACAAACAGATGAACAAAAACGATAATAAACTAAATATACTGATAACTAAAAATGTATAAGTTATGTAAATAAAAATATTTACATAACTTATATAATGTTGCTTGTCTTTGTCTGTCAAGTGACTTTCCCAACAAATCAGACAAAGATAGCAACGTTGCACAAGTTATCCTATGTGTAAATATTTTTATTAGTAAGGGGGATAATATAACTCAAAACTACACTTAGAGAACTACAAGTAAAATCACTAACGACAGAATCTATCAACGATCAACGACCTAAGCTCGACATAAACCACACAGTTCAATCGGATCGAATTGTATTATACTGTCCAATCTTACAGATATTTGCCAGAACACAGCTTTATTGTCTACGCCTTACGTGGTGGTGGTTAGGGGGTTTCGGTTATAATTTGAATTCATGCAAATTAATTTAACGAGTCAACATTTAACTCGTACTAAGAGTTCTCGATTTGAAATAATTGTAAATTCATCGTATTATGTTCCACACTAGATGACGTAATTATAAAGTTAATACTAAATAGGCTTTTGTAACTGGTGAGGTTGGGTTGTTGGCCATTACATCGATACTAATAATATAAAAGGGAGAATTAAAATATTATTGTCCACGCGTCATTTTTTTGTTTCGCACGTCACGTTGAGATTGAGTACACTTTGGCAAAAAAGAGAATGATGCGTTGACAGCAGGAACTTGAAAAAAAAGGGAGATATTTGTTTGTTTGTTCCTATGTCTGTTTGTTCGCTTGCTAGGCTGCGAAACTACTAGACCGATTTTGATGAAATTTAGCGCATGTACAGATGAGACCACGGGGAAGGCCATAGGCATAGGCGCGCACGAAGTTGCAGGCATAAAGTGTAGTCTTAAATAACATGCACAGCGTTCACCTAGGTAACCTGTTATAGAGTTAGGTAGAGTCGATAAGTACTAGCTAGTAGATCCTACTCTCTTTATAAATCTAGGTCGAGTAGGTACTAGGAAGGTAAGGTTGTAGCTTCGGATGTAGCTCTCTTTCAAACGTCTTTATCAAAAAGTATTCACAAACACCATAATGAAATGTTTTTAGAATTCGAGAACAAATGGTAGGAGACTGTGTGCAGAAGTTTACAAATCAATTAAACTGTCGTCAAGGTACCGCGCAGCTGTAAGCGGAGTCTTCAAAGTACAGCTGCTAAAGCGGGAAACCTTACAATTGATGTAAGCGGCCCGTGACCGGTGACGAAAAAGCGGGAACCTAGCTAGCGACTCAGCCATCATCATCATCACGGCCGCAATCATCACTAATTATTATCCTCGTAGTCACTCGTAGTTTTCCGATATATTAACATCGACATCATAATATTAGCAATAATATCAACTCACTTCAATTCATAATTTTAGGTACTATTAGCTGATAATGCTGATTAGAATTTATATTATAATAAAAGCGGTCAAGTGCGAGTCAAACTCGCGACCAAAAGGCTCCGTACAAGACATTTGTAGTATGGGAAATATTTAATTAGAATTACAACTAAATATTCTGTGAATATTAAAAGAATCTAGCTGCTACCGTTATTTCTATCGAGCAATAAATCCAAAAAAATCACGTTTGTAGTATGGGAGCCCAACTTAAATAATTATTTTTTACTTGTTGTGATAGCACAGAAGTACCTTCTGTGAAAATATCAACTGTCTAGCTGCCACGGTACAAGAGATACAGCCTAGTGGCAGACGGATGGACGGATAGCGAAGTCTCAGTACTAGGGTCCCGTTTTTAACCTTAGGGTACGGAACCCTAAAAATATAAATTAATATAATATAAATAAAATTAATATAATATTATAGAAATATTTGCTACTCAACGTAATGAAATTAGTTTTATGTGTTTTACTGTAGTTGGTTTCATAGTCCGATATAGATTACCGAGTCCCGTGACCGTGGAATATCAAATCATAAATTATTAATGACGACAAAACACACAAAAACAGTACGTTCACTACGTTTATCGCGAGGCATACGAATAATGTAGATGTAGTTTAACGGATTTTCCCTATTTTATGCAAAATAAAAAGATAGATAATATTTTATTACCCGAAAGATTACAAATGTTTATAAATCATAAATAATATAAGTAAGCTGTATGAGCTCGTTTAAAATAAAGTAAGAGACTGAGACAAATGACTATACTACGGACGATAAATCAAAAATCATAAAAATCAAATCAAAATTGTCTCAGTCCCTGTCTTTTTTTATATCTTTATAGCAACGAATAATTATGCAGACCTTTCATAAATACTCTAATAACTTAAAATCTATTGTAGGGTATTCACAAGGAGACGAAGACCAGGAAGGGCCACCACGACAAGGAGGACCACCACGGCAAGTACGACGATCACGGCGGCGTGGACAAGCAGCACCACGAGGAGGACGGTCACTATGGAGACCACCACCATGAGGAGCATGGGAAAAAGTTCGCTAAGGTTCACGCTCCAATTGATCCAAACATTCGACATTTGATATAAAATTCGACCATATTAATGTACCACTGTATTTCTTTATTGCACGGTAAATGAGTGACATTTTTATTGGTAGCTATTGTTTCTTTGTTTTTGTTTAAATTAAATTCACATTCTGAACATAGTTATTGGCTAAGCTGAGACCACCGACGCGATGGTCTAAAACGAAATAGATTTGGGCAGAAACTTGATAGTTTTGTACGAGGCTTTGAATGGGTTAACTTATGAGCAACTGAATGAATTGTACTGAATGAAACAAACTGAATTTAATTCGTTTTTTAAAATAGTTGAAACCTCGATGTTTACAAATTTGACATACATTGGCTGTTTTTCGGTCGATTTTGCGTCCAAATGTATTTCATATCAATTCGTATGTCTGTGCAATTACTAACATTGTAAACCCCAGTACGAGGAGTCGGGCAAGCACTCCAAGGGCCACAGCACGAAGGGCAGCCACGACATCCACAAGAAGGACGAGTACGAGAAGAAGGTGGAGTTCTTCGAGGAGGAGGGCGACTCCGCCGAGGAGGAGAAACACGGAGGGCACCACGACGAGAAGGGCCACAATTCGGTCAGTATAATTATGGATGAAGTTGAGAAGTGAGAAGTACTTCTGAATTTGATCCCTTTACTGTTGTTATACCTACTATTATCATGATCAAATACCCCCTTACTAATAAAAATATTTATGCAGTGTATAGGCTATACAATGTAATGTCCTTGTCTGCCAAGCGACTTTTCCAACGTATCAGACAAGTACAAAACATTGTATAGCTTATCGACTGTATAAATATTTTTATTAGTAAGGGGGATAGTATATACCCTTCACGTGACGAAGATTAGCCGGTGCTCTCCCACGCTAGCCCACTGCAAGTTGACCGACTAAATGCCGCTCGAGCTCCTGTGACGCGAGTGGGTTGAGCTTCCAAACTGCCTTATTTCGTTTAGTTCATCCCTTCTTTCTCGTGTTCAAAAGATCGGCACAGTATGTTTATAGAGTTACTTGAATGATTTCTCTCTGATTAGCGCTAACTTTTGTTTAACCTCTAGCCCTCAACCTTCATCAGCGACGCCTGTTAGTGTCGTAACTCGTAATCACCGACTCGTCTCGCTCTGTGTGCAACAATCAATCAGTGAGAAACCTCCAGATTTCTCCTGACCACAAAAACTATCGAATTAATCATCTTTTATATTTCAACTTATCGATTCTATTGTTGATAGAAATCCATTTTAGTTCGATCTAGTTTCAGTTATTTTTTGTACCTTTAACTTTACAATATCCAATTCCATTGTTATTTGAAATTTAATAGCATTTATTATTGTTTCCTGCGATTTTATTTTCGGTATTATACACCTTTTGGGATGTCATTATTGCGCTACACGGTCCGATTAAAGTTTTTTTATACAAACATTCAGTAATTTTCTCCAAAAATATCCACACCGTTTGCTCTTTGAAAAATAATAGTAATTCAATTTTGGATATTAATAAAAAATTTGGAGTAAACAATCCGACGTATTAGTAACCTTTTGGAAGTTGGTGAAAAGCCTATTTAAAGAGACATTTGCTAGTTGACATTCGGCTATGTTACAAAAGCAGACTCGTGAAATATAATAATAGTCGGCAAGTTTTGTCAACTACGACAATAACTTAATACATTCTAAGTTGTAGCCCAGCTCATACACAATAACTAAGCCCGGCGTCGTAAAACATTCATTTAAGTTTGGCGAGTAACGGTCGCCACGCCGTAAAAAAACCTCATTAAAACAACTTGGGCCGTTCTAAACAATTACTGGAGCCACCGCGGGGACTAGAAATGGTGCAAGATCAGACATCACCATCATCAGAATATACCCAATTATACTTGGAACACACAGGGCCAAATATTTAAACGCCATATGAGGTTACCGTCTGAATGACACAGACAGCATATTGTGTAGCTTTTCAGTATTCAGCAGTGAGCCATCTTTATTTTTTGTTGCTTTATTATGATATGTGTATTTAACTGACTTCAAAAAAGGAGGAGGTTCTCAATTCGACTGTTTTTTTTATTTAGGTTACCTGAGAACTTTCGACTGGATTAACCGATTTTGATGATTCTTTTTTTTATTTGAAAGCTGGTGCTACCCGTGTGGCCCCATTTCAATTCTGCATCCATGACAAAAATAATATATAAGTCTTTGATTTTTAGTTCGGAAGTCGGTTTTCATTACTTGTTTAAAAATAATTTGAACACTATAGTCTTTTCGCATTAGGTTAGTCATCAGTGCTATTTGTAAAAATGGCTTACTGTAATTGGTTAATGTGAACACGGCTAAAACGTCATTGGTCACTTATGAAATTTGCACTAATGATTCACTCCAAACTTAACGCGAATTTATTATCTTCACATAGTACAAAACGCAGTCTCTTCCGCTGTATGTTCGCTAACGTATTGTAAACTACTCAACGGATTGTAATGCAGTTTGCACTCGTGCGAAGCCGGGCGGGTCGCTAGTACATTATATTTTGAATTCTAATGGTATTATCCCTTTTATAGGGTGGTCACTACAAGAAGTCGAACCTGCAGGCCGCCCACAAAGGGCACCACAAGGGCGAAAAGGGCCACTTCAACAGAAACGGATTCAACCACTATGACAAGGTACACATTCCTCCGTGACCACAAGTTTTTCAAACATTTTGTAAATAAAAGGGTTTACTGCAAAATCCTCCTGCAAGGGACGCTCGAACTTTGATAGCGCTTAACGGCTACCTTAATATAGCCATAGCTGTAAAACATAGCGTGAATAAATATTTTGTCATAACAATTTACCATGTAAAGCTGCATTTTTCAACAACACATAAAATTGGTTGTTTTATTAAACAGTTTGTTTTATTTAATTTCAAAATTCGAGTGCTCTTAATGAAAATCTCTTTATAATTAAGATACATATTTCAGGGTAAAATATATTTTCATTTGTATAATAATGCCTTATTAACGAATCAGTTATTACTCCAATACATGACGCCACCGATTGTATCAATTGACATAAACAGTATAAAAAACTGTCATCCACGCCCATACACAGTTAGTTCTAACTGATTAACAGCGTCATGTCACTTGGACGATAGGCAGTGTGGTGTATGCCTACACTAACTTCCGAATTCTCAAACGGTTATCGAAGTTAAGGGATAATTAAATTACATACTGTCACTGTGACTCTCTCTGACACGTTGAAAGAATACTCAAAGAACACGCTGCGTGTTCTTTGAGAAAATAAGCCTCTCAACTTTACGTTTTTGAGCATTCGACCGTAAGACTTGCAGTGTGCCTATCAAAAATAAGGATAAACATCTTTCGTAGTTAGGCGTGTGAAATGTTAGGTCGTCGTAAGACACGGTGTACCCCATTTCGATCTTATTACTAACGCAGTAAGGTCCAAAAGTGGTACACTACGTTCGTCGGCGACTGCACATAGACGAGACTAATCGCTTACTATCCATCTATATTGTATGTACCTACATCTATATTATACCATAGTGCAATACGATACTAGCATCAGACATTCCGTTTAACAACAACATTCCGAATACTTCCCCAGGGCCACAAGTCCTCCGGCGTTCACGACGGGCATGGGCGGCACGCGCACGCGCATCTCCACAAGGAGGCAGGAGGTGGGGGGAAGAAGTGGATCTACCACCACGATCACCCCGCGCGCACCGCCAACCTGGTGGTCATCGACCGCCGCCAGGACCGGCTCCAGCACGGACCGGTGTACTATGGGTAGGAAGAGTCGTGTCAAGTAAATTAAGAAGCTCCTTCTTTCCATTGCTCAAATTAATCAGAAAACAGAAGAAAAGAGTAACTTCTAGCGCAATAGGCTAGTTGACTGTTTTTTTTTTATTGCATAAATGAATAGTACTCTAAAATATGAGTGAGTTCTCAGAAGAAACAGTAGGTATATTAAAAATCAATATTTTCAAAGGTACAGCGATTTATAATACATAAGAATTTGAGATTTTCTCGTCAAACGCTCCATACAAAAGACGTCACGCGTTCCTGCAGTTGTATGAAATTTTTTGAACCTTTGAAATGCACCTAACAACGTATACACATCAAATTATATATTTATACATTAATATTCCAGAACATATGAATTAAAAAAAATATTTTACATGTAGTCAACTACCCTATTGCCGAAGACGCTACGCGACGCGTCATATGTTGCGTCGTGCGCCGGCCACATACATGTTATTATAGTCTGTTTCACAATCTTCTAATAAGTGTCGGATTCGAAAGTTTTATCGCTGCTTACTTTATATCGAGCGACAGAGACAAAACATACAAATAAGCTATCTGTCACTTATTATCAGTAGATTGTGAAACACACGGGGTGACACTTTCTACAAATGACAGCTCGAGCACCGGCGAATGTCAGTTATGTTGACGTAAGCTAAGGTTAACACTGAAATGATTTCGAAATAAGCGTCAGGCAAATCTATCATAAATACTATGAAATTATATTGTCAATTATGTCAAAGCACGAAACCCGTGTCCCGTGCGCAGCGCGCTGAACCCGGATGTCTATCCACGCATACATAGCTGCAAGCTGGCATTCGTGTAAATCGTTGAATGACGGTTCTTTAAAATTGTAATTAAAATATTATGTGCCCAAAGTATATCTCGCAAAACAAATATTGTAGCATCCGCTTCTCCACTCTCCAGCAATGATGATAGACAGATTATTCGCTATTTATTCGACTATTCACAACCGTGGATTTAGTCACTGCCTAACATACAGTTATCTATAGATAAATATCTACTTACGGCCCGATTCAATAACCTATCTACCAGTAACTATTTGTTAAAAATGTCACATTTTTATCGCAAAAAACCGGCAAATATTCAATCATTTTTAACAAATAGTAACTGGTTAATGTTAATGAACGTGCTATTTACTAATATTTGGCAATACGAAAATACTGAATATTAGTTGTAACTCCCCGGATAATTCGTTGACAGTTATCTAATTAGTATGTCATTGGGCAATACGCCTGTTTGGAGTTTTTACTGATATTGACAAAACACATTAAATTATAGATACACTAACTAGGAAAATTATTTTGTAAATGTCATCTGCTAAATATTTCATGTTAAAAACACATTACCCATAGCGTTTGTAATAAATCGCATTTAGTATATATTTATATAACATAGTTTGTAAGTCTCATTTCAATACAGGCATAATGTGATCACGTATACCTACTATTATGTCGGATTGTTAGTGAAAATAACTAGCAGTTTTCAGCTAAGAGTTACTGTACACTCTGAGCTCTCTCCCACAGAGCTCCAGGGAGCATTTAGTAATTAGCAAAAGTCACCAACTTCACTGACTAACAATCGTATAAACTAGTTCTAAGGTTTTGTACTTTTATAAAATTTGTGTAATCTTGTAAATAAAATGTAAATAAAATAAACACAACTTTCGCGTGTTTTATTTCATCTAATGATGTGTTAGTAAAATATCAATTATGTCTATATTGGGCGGCGGTATTGGCGGTTGGATCGGCCCACTCAAATAGCTGTAATACCTCTTGAGTTAAGTATAATTACGACAATATAAGTATGGCTACACCCCGCCTCCCACGTTATGTTGTTCCAATTTAATATAGATATTGAAAAACTATACAAATATTCGGTTATAAATCATCTATATTTCAGATAGATGTTATTTATGATTTAATATGAACTTTCGATAATATTATGTGTGTATCATAATGATAAAGAGGTTTGCACACCTGCTGTGAAAATCGCCATACAGTGCTACTTACAGACTTTGGATACAGTAGCAGCGCGACTATATTGGGCCTTTTCACATGCACCGGTTCCCGGCGGCGGAGTGAATAGCCGTGTCCGTAGGCTTTCACACGTACCGGCTTAATTTGCTCTAAGTATGTTGGCCGCCGCGCGCCGGGTACAGGCACTTAGTCTATTCTCGTAGTTTCTAGTGAATCATCAGTATAATTGTCAAAATCGGCCAACGACGCGTAAGCCGTGTTCACGTTATCGTATATATAAAGACATTTTAAAGTACATCTCGCACCATGTGCAATTATACGTATAAAACAGTGGTCGCCTTGGCAACAAAATTTTCTCCTTCCTCCACCATTTCCAATTCCGCCAAGGCCAATTCCGATTATCGACTTTAGTGCACGCGAAATAGAGTCAACTTTTCCGCAAAACATGACCGTATAGCAAAACAATCATGTTTTGATTTTGAGGCTACATTACATTTCTCTCTCAGTTTTTTTGCCCCAGCTCACAGACCACAGTAGACTCAGATATCTACAGTCGGTACTAAGTCCTGTCTTATCCTGTCTTAAACTTTTGGGCATTATCGTTTTTCATACATACATTCATAAGGACACAAAAAAAGACGTCCAAAGTTATTGAACGTCTAAATAAAATTAAAAGAAAAGTAATTATAATTACCACCGATTTGGAAGTCAGAACCGTTGCTCGAAAATAATTAAGAACGAGTTTGTACTATGGGTAAAGTGCTAGCGGAGCTGAGTGTGCAATGACATGTTATAAGATAGCCAAGCTCCAGCAGCGTGCCCTACGTACTATCTATCCATAAATGTAGAGCGAATGATAAACGTGTGCAACACGCTGGATGCAGGTGTAATGTTAGCTTAACTGCGCAGCTTGAGGCACTTACGCCAAATAAGGCTCTCGTTTCGTACCGTTATTTGTTATGTGTGGTGGTTACGGCGGACGGCGCTATACAATGTGGAGCGGGGGTTTTCATTTCATTTCTATTGCATAGTTATTTTCGCATTCAGCACGCCGCGCGTCATTATTATTTTCGCAACGCCAGTTTCTTACTTTAAACAGCCTCCGTGGTCCAGTGGTTTAAAGCTTGGCTCTCGACTCGGAGGTCGTGGGTTCGATTCCTGCATTGGAACAACAAAAAATGTTATTTCCAAGTTTGGTTAGGACAATGCAGGCTGATCATCTGATTGTCTGACAAGAAAGATGATCCATGCGTCGGATGGGCATGTAAAAAGTCGGACCTGCACCTGATCTCTCGCCAGTCGTGTCGGTCTGTCCGTCCCACTGGGTTTCGAGAGTAAAGGAAGAGAGAGTGCTCTTGTGTACTGCGCACACACTCGGGTACTATAAAATAACTCCTGCGTAGCTGGCCTGGTTTCAATGAAACCGGCCACCGTCACCGAAATCGGTGTGGGGAGCTATTATTATTATTATTATATTATCTATTATTATTCTTACGCCGGTTCTTCTCGCCGAGTTAGTTCCCGAACCGGTGCTAGGTCAAGAAGTAGGACAATTCTGAAAACATATATTTCAAATTTATTCAGAAAATCTTTTTCTTTCTTTCATTCTATTGGAAGTTATAAACTACAATTTCGGTGTTAATCCTGATGTTATCATAGTGTAAGGATTAGCAGAATCCGAAATTATAATTTGTTGCTGTGCTGAAAAAGCTGTTTTTTCAGTGCTTAAATATACATTAGAAAAACAGGTCAAGTGCGAGTCGCACTCGCGCACATAGGGTTCCGTACAAAACGGCAAAAAAAACACGTTTGTTGTATGGGAGACGCACTTAAATATTTATTCTATTCTGTTTTTTGTATTTGTTGTTATAGCGGCACTAGAAATACATTATCTGTAAAATTTTCAACTGCCTAGCTAGCATCCAACTATCATATAGGTTCATGAGATACGGCCTGGTGACAGACGAACAGACGGACCGGCTGCGAAGTCTTGGTAATAAGGTCCCGTATTTACCCTATGGGTACGGAACCCTAAACAAAGAGACGTCGCGGGGCGCTTGACAGAGTGAAACGTTAAATTTTTTTTGTTCATATTCCGTCATGGCCCATGACAGCAGTAGCACCTTCCTACACTAGGTTTTATATTACAAAAGTGGTCCTTTTGTTCATATTCCGCGATGGCCCATGACAGCAGTAGCACCTTCCTACACTAGGTTTTATATTACAAAAGTGGTCCTTTTGTTCATATTCCACCATAGCCCATGACAGCAGTAGCACCTTCCTACACTAGGTTTTATATTACAAAAGTGGTCCTTTTCGCCGGATTCTTCTGGCCGGGTTAGGGTCTGGACCGGTGGTAAGTGTAATATTTTTTATATCATGTTTTTGCTTTTCATTGACGATAAATAATATACACCATTATTCATTTTGAATAAAAAAAATATTATGCATTTCGTATGATGCGATCCAGCGCAGTCGTTCCGCAGGCGTCGGCTTCCCCGTTACAGGTGAGGCGAGGCGACCCGACGCCATCTGACGCCAACCGACGCGACCCCACGCCAGCCATCACATATGGAATTTCAACAGTCGCCTGTCTCGCTTATGCCCGTTTGCCAGTGACCTTGAGACAGCTAATCCAATTTTCTATTCACTATTGTATAGGCGAAACCCGATTTTTTTTCAATTTATTTATGCTTTTAAATTATACAATTCATAAAGTTAGTTAAAAACAAAAATTACGTATAATAAATACCTAATTCTTAAGGTTTAATAAACAATATTTTATTGTTTTATTTCAATGAATAGTAATCAGCTAATTTAGCAATGGACTAAGATCCCAGACCCGCCAGACCCCCTTATATTCTTACTGATAAAATGTATATCATGTTGTAGTCTTAGTGTGTACAATTTAATGAATGAACGTGTGCATACCCCCGAGTATGTGCCGTGGGCCAATTTTTCGGTACAAGGCGCTAAAGTTGCGGAAAATTGTACTCACTTTACTTACAATACGATAGTGTCCATTTTATTTTTTGGTTTAGTTTGGTTAGAATATATGGGTAGGGTATGGGTATGGGTATGGTATGGTATATGGGTATGGGTATATGGATCTGAGATAGGGCATGCATCGGGAATTTGGAATCTTGTAATATCGGAATCTCGGAGCTTTTGGTCCGATATTGCAATATTGGAATTGAGTAAACCAATATCGTAATCAGGTATTTTTATTTAAGTTTTTAAATGACGCTTTTAATCACGATAACTGTTAATGCAATAACTATATTCGTGAGCTGCGGAGCAATTTGCGGAGCGACCAATCCAGCGTCTAGCCCCCCAAAATACCCAAAATACAAATCGTTTATGTCCCTCACTCTTATTTTGTTAACAGATCTTTAATAATAATTGTAAGAAGCTTATTGATATCAATAATAATATTATTAATAACACAGGAGACAAATTTGACTATTTTGTTGCATGTAATTTTGAGATTTTTTAACTTGTTTAAGGACGTGGATGTAAAATACGTGCTTATTAATAAAAAAGTATTTTTATTACAATCGATGGCAGGTCATATTCGAGCCCTGACCTCACTGCGACCCAAGTAAATCTCTTATGACTCCATCGCGTTATAGTACCGTCCCCAGGCCTATGCTGCTCATAAGCTGAACGATATGGCTAAGGTTAATGCTGCGAATTACCTCTGTGGCAGAGTAATCGTGCTGCCCAATGTACCTGTTTCTATTCTGTTGAAGTGCTGGACACTTAAGGAGAAGGTGGAGAGGCGTCTCATTCTTTTCCTCACAAAATTTACAAGTCGTATTACCCTATTTTGTTGAAGTGTTTGTGGAGCTTGCCCAGTTTGGATTCTTAATTAATTCTTACTCATTGAAAGCGCCAATTCTGCAAGCCTTTTGTTAAAGCCCGGAATTAACTCGTTGGAATGCTCAAGCCCTGGGATTGGAGCCCATTGCTTTATGCTTAGGCTGCAGCCCCATTACTTGTGTGCTCGCTTGGTACTGCTGGGAAATATTCCACAGACCAGTTCTGAGCCGGTTTAGCGTCTCAACACAGTCCAAAACTAATTTAGATTAAATTTATTTTGCACTCAATGCTTTCAGCGCACCCTGACTATCAGAGAAGATACGGATGTTTTTATGGACTAGGGCCATCTTTAGGCTCTCTAGTGAACAACTAATAATAGAGAGGATCTCAGCCTGAAATACGGTTGCAAATTTTCCAAAACAAGCATATTTGCCTGTAGGTGGCATGCCTTTATAGAATCTGGATTCTGGAAATCGGGACAAACAGGCGCTGGCGCCTAGATCCCTCCGTGAACCAGACTATTTCGTTGGGGTGAACATTAATTGGGATCTTTCCCAGTCCTCCCTAGACGGTATGAAAACCTGGCATGGTTTCGAGAAGCTATACCAGGTTTTCATATAACCTGGTATAGCTTTAAAGTAATTAATAATTTTTTTGTACCTTACATATTATTAAAATGTGAAAAAATTATGCGTGATACGAGGGCGGCACTGAAAATTTCGGGAATCAAGGAAGTGACACAACATTACTATTTAAAAATGTATTTATTGCTTTTCGAAGTATTCTCCGCGAAATTTGACACATTTTTCCATACGATGGAACCAATCATTGAAGCAACCAATCCATTCGGAAGTTGGGGTCTTCAAAATGGCCGTTTTGTAGGCGTCCACAGCTTCTTCAGGTGATGAAAATCTCTGACCACGCAATTTATTCTTTATTTTAGGGAAAGTATCGAAATCATTAGGGCTTAGGTCGGGGCTGTACGGCGGATGGTCTAATAATTCTATGATTTCTTGCTCTAAAAACTCTTTTGTTCTGTGCGCGGTGTGATTTTTTTTCCGCATTGTCGTGATGGAGGATGATGCGGCGGTGGCAGTTCTCTTTACGGAGTTCAGAAACGACCTGTGGCAAACAAATGTTAGTATACCATTCTGCATTAACCGTTCTTTGTCCCTCAAGAGGAATAGTCGCAACATGGCCGGTTTTGGAGACAAACGTGGCCACCATTTTTTTTTGCAACACTCCGTGAACGAACAATTTTTGTTGGCTTTAACTCATTTTCGAACACCCAAACTCGTGACTGGTTTTTTGTTTCGGGTTCGTACGCGTATATCCAGGATTCGTCACCTCATACGATGTTGTATACAGCATTTGAGGATCCTGCGTGGAATCTTTCCAGAGTTCTGACGCACCAAGTAACGCGAGCCGCTTTTTGCTCTTTACAGAGCAAATGCGGTATCAACAACTTTTTTACACCTAATTGTTCATGCAAGATTATTTGTATTTGACTCATGCCAATGTCTAAAGTTGCCTGAATTTCGAGGTATGTCACATGTCGATCTTCCTCAATCAGCTTACGTACAGCATCAACGTTTTCTTGGGTGACTGCAGTTTTTGGACGACCTTGACGGGGATCATCACTGAGCTTGACACGTCCACGTTGAAATTCAGCAAACCAGCGATAAATTGTGGTTTTGGATGGGGCTTCATCACCAAATGCAGAAATCATCCGGTACACACACCTTTTTTGTGTTAAACCACTTCGAAAGTCATAATAAATCATCGCTCTAGAATTTTCTCGAATCAATTCCATTTTCTCAACGAATAAACAAGTTTGACAAGACCATGTGACAAGACAGAGATACTTTTTTTAAATCAATAAACGGTATTCGATTTTTAAAACCAAGGAGTTTTAAATTAAAAAGATTTTAATATGACAGGAACAGTGGAAATATTCCATTCCCGATACTTTTAGTGCAGCCTATGTATGAGTTGTTTTTTTACTAGGATCTTCCTAAATTACAAAATAATAATTAATAAATATTATTGATTTTTTATTTTACCTTTCGCCTGTGTAATTTTAAAGTGTCTCAATGTGAAATATTAATTACCTATGTTGATTTTGAAATCTTAGTTATATAAATTGGTTAATTTTGCCAAAGAAAACTAAGATTTCAAGTTATAATACTACTTAGCTTAATACCAAATTGAAATAATTTGACTTGTAAATATGTCTTTTATCATAAGCAATCCACATATTGACTTTGTAAATGTTTTGTTCAATTCCGATATTAATATCGTAATTGAAAACCGTCCGATATTGCATGCCCTAGTCTAAGATCTTAGTCCATAATATAATTTGGCGTGGAGCGACACATTAGTCTAGAAAATGGCGCAATTTGTAAAAGTAATAAGTAATAAAATGTCTAACGTCTACTGACGGGCATGGCAATTGCTAGCTTGCTACTTCTTTTCTTTATATATATAATTCTACTGTACGTGTGTATGTCACTGAACTCCTCCTAAACGGCTGAACCGATTCGAATGAATTTTATTGTATGTATTATATTGTATTTTATTGTTTGGGTGGCGCCCTGGATGGGGTAGTTTACAAATCAGCCCGGCAGGACAACGTCTGTCGGGTCCGCTAGTAATATATAAAATTCTCGTGTGTGTGTGTTTGTTAGAGCTTTTTCGAAACGGTTTGACCGATTTTAATTAAATTTTATATGTGTATTCGCTAGGTTGTTAACTATTTTTCATCCCCCTAAATGACTTTATTACTTGACCCACCCAAAAGTATAGGGTACATGTACACCCTGTACATGTACATTCAGTATTTGAATAGGTAATTAAAAAAAACTATAACCCGACTACGTAAAAATGAGTCCAGAAAAATAATTCAGATAGAAATCCAAAAAATGGTCAAGGTAGAGCCGTGGTCGCACCTACTTTATAAGGTTCAGAACAGTCGATGATAAATCGCAGCCGTCTGTATCTATCTTGGGGTATATTTCTAGAAACTTCTCTAGGCCTTCAGCTCAGCTCATACCTAGACATGACGCATCTCGTTTAATACCAAACATGTGATTATGACATTATGTCGGTTTAATTTTTTTACATGATAAAATCGAAACACAAATTTAAAAAAAAAACTATATTACCCGCCTATGTTACCCACGGCATCATTACGAATCTATTGACACCTCATTTATTAAAATCGGAGCAGTAGTTTAGACGCTACGAGGGAACAAACATGCATACATACATACATACATACATACATACATACATACATACATACATACATACATAGACTGCTAAAATCATTACCCATCCTTAATATAACCCTCCGGCTTCGCCGTAGCCGGGTAAAAAGCAGCAAGAATTTGGTAGAAGTAACCTCTTTATTTAAGAAGGTATTAAAGGTATCTAATGATGCTCAAAATATAATTATAATGACTACCTTAGTATGCTTTTAAATCTGACATCTGCCTAATAATTGGACAAAGAAGATAAAGGGAAAGCTAATGGATTTTCGAAGATGATTATAAAGACAAAATAATTTTAGAGACGAATTATTATTATTATTATAATCCTTAACCTGCCATCATTAAATATAAGCAGAATGAAATTCTATTTGGCGAGCACCAAACAGCGCGGCGCGGGCGGTATGATTTCCTGTGGGACGGTAGAGTGTGCGGCGGAGGCAATGGTCTTACGAAAATTACAACTTCGGATATTAAAAGTATCGACTGTCGACACGAGGAAGGTTCTGTTTATATCCTTGCTGAAAATTCGAAAGGGTTTGAGAGAATTTTTTTTCATTTAAAATTGTTATTTGAGGCGTTTGTTGTATTTAAGAGGCGATTTGAAATGAAAACCATTAATATTTAATCGTTTTCGTAATATTAAATGGCTTTTGAGGAGGTAAAACCAAAATTGTTTTTAGAATCGTATGTGCCTTGTAGTAATAATAATATACTAACTATAATAAAATAACGTAGATAATAGTAGCTAGCTTACTAGCGAGTACTCTACTACTCACTTTCTACCCAATTTGTACAAAAACAGCTAACATTAGAGTACCAACGTATTCTCAGTAACTACAATTTTTATAAAAAACTATAACTACGTTTATTGTATAGCCTATGTTACCCGGGCTAGTATGACGAATCTATTGACACCTCATTTATTAAAATTGGACCAGTAGTTTAGACGCTACGGCGGAACAAACACACAATCATACATACATACATACATACATACATAGACTGCTAAAATCATTACCCTCACTTTTGGCTTCGCTGTAGTCTGGTAATAAAATACTCGTCCACAAATTAATTGAAAGGTTTCACTTTTTTGTGACCGCAAGGTAAGTTCGTACTTTTATCTGGATTATTTAAAAATAAAATTAATTTGGAAGTAAAATAAGTTATTAGGTTGAGACTTGAGTTTGCTTTACGAAGTTGTTAAGGGTCCAAGTTCGGGGCGAGTTTCGCCGAAACTCAACTCATCGCCCTTCACCTTTCTTTCCGTCTTTGTCGGTTAATAGAGACAGAATGGCTTTTTTTCAGTAGCTAATTTTACTGAAATTAAAAATCTGAGTATAAGATTTATATAACTTTCTAGATTAAGTACCTTTATTAAATTTTTAACGTTGTTTTATATAAATCTTACAAGCTCGATGTAGTTTGTGCCCGCGGGTCACGTAGCCGACGTGCAGCAGTTCCACAAGCACCTAACATGTTGCATTCATGTATTGTTGTTGGAATTACTTGTAATTTCTATAAAATATTCTATTGAGCGTTCCTTTGGACCTTTCCCATGATGCATTCAGTTTCAGAGAAACTCTTAGCTCTTGTTAAGCTTGAGTACCCATTAGTGCTCCAATCATGGAGCCTCGCTCTAACGAGTTGAAACGTTTTTAATTAGATACCAATATAATTAGTGCAAAATGTAGACTTTCGCTCATCTTCGTAAATATGCATTATCCCTTTCCTAATAATTGATGTTTCTGTTCTGTTGAAGTGATGTCCAGCACGATCAACGTCAAGAAGGAGGGGCATCTCATCATTTTCCTCGCAGAATCTGCAAGTCGTTTTGTCACCAACACCTATTTTGTTGAGGTAGAAGACGGGGTAATCGTGGTCCACTGACCACTGGCCATGGTGGTCAGGCCATTACTAAAAAACTAAGTCTTTTACCTTAGCCTATAAAGTATGAAGTTAGTGTGGCAACGTCGTGCTCATCACCGCCCGCAACTGATTGACACCATTCGACTTCAGACCGCGCGACGCGTTCTTTATGGCGACAGTTTTTTTATTTCTCAGCTACTTGATCTTATTTAACGCCATAATACATTATCAAGCTAAGCTACCAAATATCCATTAATCCTGTTTGTGCTTAAATTTTAGTTGAGATTGTTCATTATTAATATAGTAAGTAGTAATGTGAATTTGGAATCGATACATTTTTTTATTTTCGTAATTTGTGTTATTTTCATGACAGTAATTGTGGGTAATTGTGATCAATAGGTCAATCAGATGGTTAGACAAAGGGAAGGACAAAGGGAGGAACAAAGGGGAGAAGTAATGCGTTAAAAAGGCTCGAAGGAGGGTTCTGCATGATGATGAAGATAATGAGGACGAAAAAACCCATTCTCTCATATGCGGAGAATTCGGTCAGAATAATGAGATATGGCACCGGTGCACTTCTTGTGGACTTTGGGCTCACTCTGCCCGTACTGGGTGGAATTACGCGAAGGGCTATGTATGCGATACGTGTTAGAAAGTATTTGACCATTATTGTCCACATCATGACTGGCATTGCTTTCACGTGGTGGTCAAATCTACGTTTTTTTAAATTGTTATAAATAATTAATGGCAACTCCAATCATGATTTTATTGATCTCAAATACATAGGTAATAGTCAATTAATGCAAAATTGAGAATATAAGTTCTTCATAAAGCTGTGATTTATAATTTTAGTTTTATTTCAATAACTGCTTAACTAACCGCCATTACCTCTTTTTGCCCTATTTGTGGAGCTTGCAGTGTCCAATTTGATATCCTCAGGTAAAATAATGTGGAAGTTTAGTCACTAATATTGAAACTAGATGGCGCTTTTCCTAGTGTAGATCGCGCTATCGAAGACTACCTAGAAAAGTATAAGTAAAGTAAAGGATCCTAATATAGCGGGTGAGACTATGTTTGTAGATTGTGGAAATATAATACGTTGTGTTACAAGTTTACTATTTTTGTTCGAAATATCGATCCTCACCCTCCAAAAAACCCATTGTAAGTGTTGTTTATGTAATGCCCATCTACTGATAGGTACGTGTCAGATAGCTTGTATATTTTGTCTCTGTCACTCGATATAGAGTGAGCAGCGACATAACTCGACACTGATTAGAGGATTGTGAAACAGGCTCAAGTTTACGTGACTTCCCCCTGGCACCTACACCTCGTCCCTCTGGCATTGTGATATTAAACTGAGTTTAACTCTGGGAGCGATCAATTTCCGCAGCCATCTCCGCGCGCCCAGGAAGGTCACACCTATACCTAAACGATCGATTCGCCTTCCTCATCAGTTTTTTTTTTTTTTAATCTGTAAAAGGTTTCGTAATGTAATAAATGGACTTAAGGATTCAATATTATCAACCATTTTCCCATCCAAATGTTTTATAATATAATGTGTATTAATTAAAATTCTAATATAATATATTCGGAAAATCAAGTTAAACTGTGTAATCATGCATACTTTATTTTATTGGCTTCTCAAAAAGTGCATATCATCATCATCGTCAGCCCGTAGTCGCCCACTGCTGGACATAAGCCGGAACCATTTCGCGCCACCATACCCGGTCCTCTGCCTTCAACCTGTCTGTCTGTCCGCATCCAACCGCTTTCCGCCACTCTCTTTAGGTCGTCGGTTCACCTCGCGGGAGGTCGTCCTACGGGGCGGGTTGTTCGCGGTCTCCACTCCAAAATCTTTCTGCCCATCGGCCATCGGCTGCTCGACAAATATGCCTCGCTCATTGCCACTTCAGTGAGTGTCCACGTCTCGGCTCCATAGGTAAGGACCGGAAGGACGTACTGGTCGAAGACTTTCGATTTGAGGCACTGGGGCAGTGGCTACTTAAAGATCTGGCGAAGCTTTCCGAATGCTGCCCTGCCCAACTGTATTCTTCTGTCAGCTTCCTTGTCGAAGTTGTTCCTACCCAGTTGGACAATGTATTCCTGAACAACTTCGATGCTAAAATTTTCGACGGTGACTGGCATTGGGTCTACGAATGAATGGAACATGACTTTTGTCTTATCCAATTTCATTTCCAGACCCACCCGTCTGGAAGAAACACTTAGGCTTTGCAGCATCCCCGTCAAGTCCTCCATCGATTCAGCCATAATGACTATGTCGTCTGCGAATCGAAGGTGTGAGATGTATTCGCCGTTTATATTGATGCCTCCTCCGTTCCAGTCCAGTGTTTTGAAGACGTACTCCAGTGCGTTGGTGAACAGTTTCGAAGAAATAACGTCTCCCTGTCTCACTCCACGCTGTAATGGGATTGATCTTGACTGGACATCTTGGATTTGGACGGTCATCGTAGCGGCTTTATATAGACGTCTAAACATCTCAATATCTCTCCAGCATTGCCAATTGACTTGGCAACGCTGGAGAGACTCTAGAACAGCCCAGGTTTCGATGGAGTCGAAGACTTTTTTGTAGTCCACAAACGCAAGTCAAAGAGGGCGATTGTACTCCTCGGTCTTTTGTACGATCTACCGTAGTGTGTGAATGTAGTCCACCGTACCGTGTAGCCTTTTCGAAACCCAGTCTGTTCCGGGGGCTGGAAGTCGTCGAATCTTCAGGCAAGACGGTTCGAGATGACTCTTGAGTTAGTAGTAGTAGTTAGTAGTAGTTAAGTACAACAGCTTATAGACATGGCTCAGAAGTGATAAATCTGTTTCGCCTTATTGCATCTTCAATTTTTTCGAGTACTGCTTTGGAGCACGTCGAAACATAGCCACTTTTTTATACGCTTATTGAGAAGGCAATACTCTGACGAATCCGCTGCCATCTCCCGTCTCTGTCGCATGATATCTACTGTTAAGATATATATAAATAGATAGATAGAATATCTCTTGGTAAATCTGAGAACGAGGTATGCTACCCGCGTAGACACACTGCTTATTTCCATCACATTGTTACAGAGAACTTTGTTGATCAATATGCCAAAACCGCCTTGGTACGTCCTATCGCCCTCCTGATAGTAGAGTAGGTGACTAGATTCCAGGGTTATCATGTCCTCCTCCTGTCTTCGGACTTCAGACAACCCTAGGATATGCCAGTTAATGTGACCTAACTCTGACTCGAGCTCAGCAATATGGGCGTCTTCCCTCAGCGAACGAGCATTATATGTAGCCAAATGTATTTGTTGTTGGTGGTGGCCGTAACCCTCCCCGGGATTCTTCGCACCCTCCACCCTGCCGTGACC